>OY288258.1:37340606-39740606 GCA_958450325.1 Agrostemma githago
TTATATACACTAAAAAAACTCATTATATACGCTATTAAACTCACTTCGTATATACACTTAAGAACTCAATATATACAGTAAAATAATTGTTATATACACACAAATAATTAATATGTACATCAGTTAATCAGCAATGGAACATATATCAAAATAACTGTTATATACACTAAAAAAAACTCATTATATACGCTATTAAACTCACTACATACATATATACACTTAAGAACTAAATATATATACAGTAAAATAGTTATTGTTATATACACTCAAATGGTTACTATGTACACCAATTAATCAACATATATACACTTACCTTAAAACAGTTATTATGTACACTGAAATTGTTTTTATATACACCAATTTTATTTTAAATTCTGATTTTTTTTTTTCGGAAAAAAAAATATATTTTGAAAAAAAAAAATCCAATTTTTTTTTTTCGGAAAAAAAAAATTTTGGAAAAAAATATTCCGAAATTTTTTTGTTTCCGGAAAGAAAAAAAATTCCCGAAAAATATCGATTTTTTTCCCCGGGAAAAAATTTGGGGAATTTTTTTTATGTATGAGTTTTTGTTTTAATCTTAGCCTTTAATTTGATTTAAATCTAATGGTTGAGATTGTGCCTCAATGGGTGCGGCGAGTTGAGCTGCCTCAAAGGATCCTAGATCTATATATATATATATATATATATATATATATATATATATATATATAGAGGAAGGATCAAGTGAGTCCCTTTTTTTTTGAGTCCATGAGTCCCTTTCTTAGCCATTGATCTAAACAAGATGAATGGTTGAGATTGCATATTGTAATTAAGGTAGTAACTACCAAATTTTGGAAAAAAAATAAAAATATCCTCTTACTCCCTAGATTACCGCCAACTACAGCTTCTCTCTCATCTCATTCATTACGTTTATTCAAACCCCGCCCAAGAAAAACCCTTCATCTTCTATTCTTCGCTCATCTCAATCAAATTTTTCCCTCAAACCAATCATATCCGTGCACTACATCTCACAACTCAACTCAATCGCTCGCTCAACTCAAGCATACCCGAGAACTCAATCATCCAACTCAACCCAATCGTTCAACTCAACCCAATCGTTCAACTCAATTCAATCGCTCACTTTCAACTCGAGCAAGGTTACATTCAAGCCGCTTTATAATTTCAGCAAACATTATCATCATTCTCTGATTTCATCCATTTTTTTGCTAATTATTGATTGATTAACCTTGCTGTGTTTGTGCCCTAAATTTTTTTTTCACTAAAGACTGTCGTGGTATCTGGGTCTTCATCTGTTTCGTGTAATTGAATTCAACTACAGGCGAACATATTTCGAATGTTACTTTAATGCCCTTACGTTGTTACAGATAATAATCTTTATGTGTTACTGTAAGAAGGTCGCTCGTTTTTCTGTGTCACATGCGTGGTGTTATTTCAAAGACAACAATGTGTTACTTTAATGCAGAAGAGGTGTTACTCTAACTATCATCTTTATGAAACTCTGAATCTTTATGTGTTACTGTAAGAGGTCGCTCGTTTTTCTGTGTCACATGCATGGTGTTATTTCAAAGACAACAATGTGTTACTGTAATGCAGAAGAGGTGTTACTCTAACTATCATCTTTGTGAAACCCTGAATTTTTGTAAACTGGTACACTCAATTATGTACATTTGTTACTCTAATTCGCTTCTTATATTACTCTAACACTGACTTCGTGTTACTTTAATGCTTACTTATAACCAGCTACTTGTTAGAACAGTTGTACATGATCATTGTACTTTTCAGATGGCAAAAGGAGGAGACAACTCCAGAAAAACTCGTGCCACAGATGGCAAAAGCAGGAAGCAAAGCAAGCAACAGTTGAACAGCGAGGAGCAGGTCAGTCGCAGGCCTTAGCATTGTCGATGTTCATCTCTTACCTGGCTCATATTTAGCTCTAACAACAGCTGAACATACTAATTCTTATATTACTCTAACACTTTATTCATGTTACTTTAATGCTTACTTGTAACCAGCTACTTGTTAGAACAGTTGTACATGATCATTGTACTTTTCAGATGGCAAAAGGAGGAGACAAGTCCAGAAAAACTCGTGCCACAGATGGCAAAAGCAGGAGGCAAAGCAAAGAGCAGGTCAGCGAGGAGCAGATCAGTTGCAGGCCTTAGCATTGTTGATGTTCATCTCTTACCTGGCTCATATTTAGCTCTAACAACAGTTGAACATACTAATTATTTTTATACTTGTCCCTTTTCAGGTGGAAGAAGTGGGGGAACAAGAAGTTGTTGCTAAGAAGCTCCAGTTCAGGTGTAGACCACAGAACCTCGTCGAGTTAATGTCCAAATTTAATGATAGGCAGCGGGAGGTTGTAATCAGAATTGGTTTTGGGGGCCTACTACAGATGCGACTCAAAAGTTTCCCCGGTAAGTATGCAATCGACTTCATGACGCTTTTTGCGGATGACACTCTCATTTTCAGACTACCAAGGAAAAGCGATCAATTCTTGGTAATGAAGCATGATGTCCACGACTGCTTCCTCCTACCATACGGTCCGAACCCAGCTGACCTGCTCCCAATGGGTCGGTCGAAGGAAGCACTGGCGGAGGATGTTGTCAGTCTGAAACAAGCATGGAGGGTCCGGTTCCATGTTCCTACTGGAAGCGACTTGATATCTCTGACTCTGTTGCTGGAAGAACTACAGAAGGACGTTGACGGTGAGGACGACTTTTGTAGATTGTTTGTTCTGTACAGCATGTCTATTTTTCTTAATCCAACGTCGAATTACACTGTCGATCTTAGTCTGCTGAGGTGCGTTGAGAACGTAGAGCAGATTAGGAACTATGATTGGTGCACGCTTGTATTGGATGGGCTTGTTGCAGCCTGTCAAGACTATTATTCGGAAACCGACATACCTGCTCGGTTGTGTGCCATTTTTGATGATCACATACTTTCAGCGTTTCCAATACCGTGATCATCGTTCTCCGCACGACCTGCCGCTTATTAAGCATTGGGATCGCGAGCGGATGGTAGATAGGTTATATGGTGAATTTGTTGGTGGTGGGCTTGGTCGTCTTACCAAGTCAAAGACAAAATACCCCCGTTGTCTACTTGAGGAGGTGGTGGACGAGGAGGTGGTGAATGACGGGGTGCCGCTGAGGATATTGAATGCCCCAACATCATCCGCGCACAAAGCTGCCAAGTTCATAAACATTGAGCTAGAAGATGGCGTCGAGGATGACGCTGAGCTAAGAGCGAAGGCGGTTGACGTAAGTAATAAAAATTTACATCAATAAATTGCATGTGTTTATGTCCCTGTGTTCATTGAATACGCGTTGTTACTGTGGATTAATGGAACTCAGAAAACAAATTTGTTGTTGCTGTAGTTGCCTAAATATGTTACTTTAACTATCATATCCTGTTACTCTAATGCGCATTATGTGTTACTTTAAGGTATTCAGTTACTTTTTAAGCGTGAAGATGTGTTAATCTGAGCATGGATATGTGTTACTTTGATGTTGATAACATGCTACTCTAATGACACAGATGTGTTACTTTAATACGAATCATAATGTCACCTCCAAAGTAACACTTTTTGTTTACTCTTGTTGCAGGAGGTACATGAATTGTACCTCATGATGGCAAGGAATGCAGTTGCATTCCATGATTGGTGGATCTCAGCCGCCTCCAAACTCAGGAGAATTACATCCGGCAAACGACTGAACGATGACCCCGTACCGTCACAGGCCTCGCAGGACTTCTGGGGTGGAGAAGAGCTCCACCGGACGGTTGATGAAGTTTGCGAGGCCTACGCACATGCAAAGAACGCAGCGACCCAAGGCCCTGCATTCACAGGCCAGCCCACACAAACAGCAGGTGCGAGCATGCGTACAAATGTGGCGGGGGATGAGGATGTTGTCACTGGAGATGAGAGTCGAGGCTGTCCCGACTTCGAACTGTACACGACGGCGGAGATGGTTGAGGCTGTTAACGGTGGTTCGGAGGACAGGGATCACCGAATTGATGAAGCGAACGTTATTGAGAATTTGTTTGTGGAAGTTGATGGACGGAAGGTCTTCCATCCCTACTTTCTCCACTCTGAAAAAATTTTGGATTGCATGCAAGTTGTTGACGATAAACTTGGATCCTCTTATGACTGTGGAACCCCTGAACCAGACCAGCTAATAGTATCGGATTTTTTGGTCAGAAACAGTCGGTTGTTCAGGTCGGTTTTGAGTGTTCGGAAAGACGTAATGGATTACGTCTTTTATAAAAATGACAAGTACAGTGCGGAGTAAGTTTTCAATATTGCTCAATGTTCTTTACCTGATTCTATCTATCTATGTTATTTTTTATCAATTGTCTTATAATTCTTATAATTTATTCAAAATCTGTTAGTGAGATGCTTGTGAGGGTTGACGACTTCTTCAACGTCCCTCGTGATGAGCTATCGACACTCCAACCGGGACAGCAGCTGTCGAACGCTGTTATCGATAGCTGGTGTATACTCCTTAACAGTCTTGACGCGAGTCAGACTGCGCCACGTCCTACATCACGCTGCTTCTTTGGCGTTAGCCACAGCGTAAGCTTGTCTCTATTATATTTATCATACCAGCACATGTTGTACGTCCGCGTTGCTCCGATATTCAGCTGAAAATAAGAGTCAAGCGTTGTGACAATTTAACATAAATACTGTTACTCTTATTTTTAAGTGCTGTTACTCTATAGGATCACTGGTGTTATTCTAGCAAAAGTAATTAGATTATGTACACACGGGATTAATCCAGCTGTGTTACTCTAGCAAAAAATTGTGTTACTCCATACACGCGAATTATTCAAGATCAGTTGCTTGTGGTACTTTGTCAGGTTCCTCGACAGCTTTTGGAATTCTCTGTCTTTTGGTGAGATCAGTTCGTGGTTGTGGCCGATGTAGAACCTATCAATACTGAGAATGCCGCCTTTATTGAACAGCCTAATCCTTGCCTTGCACCCGCAACGACGGACTTTTGTCTTCTTTTTAGGCGCGTCCACAACAACTCCTCCCCCAGCTGCATCGTTAACAACTTTCACAGCCGCAGGTGTATTGTTAACAGTTTTAACAGATTTCGTAAAACCCTGTCTGTTGCAGACTAGGAGCTTCGACTTTATCTCACCACCGTACCATCGCTTTGTGGTATACCTTCTCACATCAAATCCGCAAGCCAGCGCGTAGATTTTATAAAACTCCACCGCCTCTTCGATTGTTCTGAATACTTGCTTCATGTACGGTGTGAAAGCCTCACCAACATCTCTGCACCATTCCTGTGCATTCGGTTCTTGGCAAATGCCGCCTGCACAAAATTAAACAACGTTACATGGGACATGTGTGTTACATCAATTCATATGTTGTGTTACTGTAACGAATATAGTATGTTACTTTAACATCATCATCAAAACCATTCTTCTATGTGTCGAGTGTGTTACTTTAATTGCAATTAAGTGTTACTGTAACTCCGATTGTATGTTACTTCAATGACTTTTCTACGTTAATACAAAACAAAACGGTAGTATCAATGAAGCATACGCTAAATCTAGAATATGTGCTAAAACAAGAGCGATGAACCATTGTTATTAACCCATGATTAATCAAATGAATAAAATATCACCTTGTGCTTCTTTGCCAATGCCACCTGCAAAAAAATAAAACAACGTTACATCTATGAAACCAATGTATTACTTCAATTGACAAGTCCTGTTACTCTAATTAATACAGTACGTTACTTTAACATCATCATCAAAATCCTTTTTCTAAACGTTTAATGTGTTACTGTAATTACAATTAAGTGTTATTGTAACTCAGACGTTATGTTACTTCAATGACGTTTCTTCCTTAATACGTTACTCTAGCATATCAAAAAACCCTTTTCCTGAACGTTCAGTTGTGTTACTGTAATTGCAATGAAGTGTTACTTTAACTCAGAAGGCATGTTACTTCAACGACGAATCTGCGTTAACTGAATTCAAAAAAATAGAATCAATGGATATCAGGGAAAATCTTAATAAAAGCATAAAGACTTGTAATCTATAGAGATCGAGATATCAAAATACCATTGATACGAAACTGTGTTATCAAAACGCAATGACATCAAAACAATGCAAATTGATACGAACTGTGATACAGAATGACAATGAAAGCACTTTAAACATGAAGATCGACGTAAAAAAAACGCAATTCGACGCGATAAAACATTGATATGAAAACGCAAACTGAAAGCCATATGACTATTGAAATCCATGAAGAAAAAACGAATAAAAACGTGAATTAAACACTGAAACTCACCATTGTTATACTCGATTAGTTGCATATCAACCGTTGAAGACGATGATGCGGTCATTGAATCCATTGTAGCAGAATTTCGAGTTCAAAATCGATGAATGAGCGTGAATGAATCTGAGTTTTTTTTTTAGGTGTGAATGAACGTGGAATGAAAATTGTGATAATGAACGTGAATGATAGGAAGTTATTGTTTCCTAAATTCTTGTGAGTTATTTTAGGAACGTAAATCTTCCTTTTTTTTTTTTTAATGCAACGCATCTTGTCCATCCATCCTCATCTCATCCAATGGATGAGATGAGGACTCATGGACTCATATATAGAGAAGGACTCATAAGAGCCTTACTCTATATATATATATATATATATATATATATATACCCAACTTTTCCACTTAGGATAAAAAGTTGGAGGAAGTATAACTAGAGCTAATCTAACTGGTAGCAAGTAGCATTCGTTACTCCAAACTTAGAAAAAAAATGATTAAGATTGTCGATTTTTGCTGCTCAAAGTTCGTAAAAATAACACCTTTTCAAATTTTCATATATATTTATACCCTCTAGTTTTTTCCACAGTTTCCAAGACGATACTTTGATCATATTTTTTGGACACGTAAATGAAACTTTTTCTTGAAGAAATTTATATTTAACGAAAAATAATTTGATAATACACGTGAACTTTTTAGTTTTTATGTATAATTTTTTTTCAATATATTCCTGATTAAATTTCGTTAACTTTGAAAAAATAGTCAAATTTTAACTCTGGATTCGTCCCTGAGTATAACAAATACGTATCCCTTGACATGTATATATCCATATATATATATATATATATATATATATATATATATATATATATATATATATATATATATATATATATATATATATATATATATATATATATATATATATATATATATCAATAACAAGGTACCTAACATCTTCATCTTCTCAAACAGCAAACAGTTTGTGAAAGGCAAAGAGTTCTCTTCTCCATCAAATTGAAAACGTTAAGGAAAAGAGTTAAGGAGGATAATCAATCTTTATCTCTTATTATTATTGAGCGCGTCTGTAAGACATGGATCAAGGTTAGTCATCTTTTCCGTTCACCGATTGTATTAGGGTTGAATTAAATCGAATCTATAATGATCATGGGACAGATTTCATTATCGAATCATAACGTATATCTTACCAAGATATATATTTGTTTGATTCACCCGCGTACAGTATTTCCACGTAATGTATTTGCATATTATTGGATGGATTTACAAATTGCACTTTATATGTTTGATTTTGTGCATGATCGTTGTTTAATTAGAAATGGCAAATATAATATATTGTAGTTTATGTCCACGCTATTTAATTTGTGACTGAATCAAGGGTACAACATTTAATTTGTGAGTGCATGATCCTTTTTGTTATACGGAGTACAGTATTTTGTGAGGATAATCATAGTGGTTAATTGAAATACTGATTCTGTATATGCACGTGCACACTAATTTAATTTTGCTCTTTTACCTTCCGCTGGGTTTGATCATCATTATAATTCCTGCATTTTGTGTATGTTGGTATAATGAAAGATGAATGAGCAATTATTGTCTAATCTATACGCTGTACTATCATATGGGTGAAAATGCAAATAAAAATTGTTGTGTATTGTTGACTTTTCAACATGGTTTACATCTATTGTTTTTTCACATGCAAAGTTTTGATCAAGTACATTCTAGAAATTTCATTATGCATGATACTTAGTCATGTCATTATTTGTTAATCATGAGGATTAAGTACCAAAGCAGATAACATATATAAATGGGTGAATTTGTTTGGCAGTACGTATTGGTATTAAAATATATTGAGATTAATGTTATAAGTATGTTTGATAAATGCCTCAATAAGCCACATAATTTAATTCATTTGGATTATTGAGAATGTCTTTTATATGCATGTTTATGTATGTATAATATAAATCTTATATGTGTTTTTGTTACGGAATGTTAACAGATATATTTATATTATTCATCAAAGTTTTTATATTTATATGTTATATGACATGTTAGTCACCAAAGTGGCCTTGTTGTGATAAACTTTAATATTTGAAAAGTATAAGTGGTTGTTTAAGACCATATTATGAAGATGTTATATATTAAAGTCCTATATTTTATTATGTATGTTATGTGACCACCCAAAGGAGGAACATGACATATAGATAATAATATGAAAGGGTTAAATTATTATTTGTACGAAATTTGAATGTTATGTATGTCCAAAGATGTCCTTCATTTAAAACTTTGGTATGTTGATAATTGACTATTAAAGTATTTATAACATCAATTGTAGTATATACATTTTAATATTCCCCAAAGATTACTTAAATGTTATGTAATGTTTCTGAATCTGTATTAAGTTTTCAATGCACTAATAGGTTAAGCATGTGTAAATTATTGCAGTCTCATCTAATTTACATGCATCCGCTAACTCTGTTGTTAAGTTTAATTGGCTTAATTATGATGAATGGTCCGAGAAAATCCGGTTCACACAGGGTATTATGGCTCTCGACCTAGCTATAATTTCTAATGAAGAACCCTCAGTTATAACTGACAAGAGCACCAAGGAAGAAATTTCCTTATATGAGTCATGGGAACGCTCTAACAGGCTGAGTTTAACCCTCATGAGATTTACAATGGCTGAAAGTATTAAGCCATCAATGCCTAAAACAGAGAAAGCGAGGGAATTCTTGGAAAAGATTAAGGAGTGCTCCCAATCCGAGCTGGCGGACAAGTCAATAACGGGTAGTCTTATGAGTGAGCTGACTACTATGAAATATGACTCACGACTCGGAATCAATGCATACTCATGTGACGGAAATGTCAAATCTGGCAGCAAAGTTAAAGAAGCTAGGGATGGAAGTAAATGATTCTTTCTTGGTGCAATTTGTTATTAACTCCCTACCTAATGAGTTTAGCCAGTTTCAAGTGAAGTATAACACATTAACGGTTAAATGGAAACTTCAAGAGTTAAAGGCTATACTCATTTAGGAGGAAGGGAGATTAAAGAAGGCAAAAAACCAAGTTGTCCATCTTGTAGATCATGAAGGAGCTAGCAGCAGCAAGAGCACACCGGGTTGGAAAGGCAAAAATAAGGGCAAATCTTACATTAAAGGACCCGAAAGTAAGATGAAGAAGGATTTGAAGTGTCACTTTTGTAAGAAAAAGGGACATTTCAAGAAAGAATGTCCTAAAATGAAAGATTGGTTCGAAAAAAGAGGTATGCATTATTGTTCCGTATACTTTGAATCAAACCTTATTGAAGTGCCTAATAATACCTGGTGGTTATTAGATTCTGGTGCTACTACTCACGTTTCTCATATTAAACAGGGATTCAGTTCGATCCGGCTCATAAGAGGACCAAATGAATATCTATCCATGGGAAACACGATGAAGGCACGAATTGAGGGCATTGGGACCTATCGTTTGATCTTAGACACTGGTTGTCAAATAGATCTTGTAAATTGTATT
Organism: Agrostemma githago; assembly: GCA_958450325.1. Taxonomy (NCBI): domain Eukaryota; kingdom Viridiplantae; phylum Streptophyta; class Magnoliopsida; order Caryophyllales; family Caryophyllaceae; genus Agrostemma; species Agrostemma githago. The sequence goes on from OY288258.1 coordinate 37,350,428, forward strand.
TATGTACCCGAATGTGCTAGAAATCTTGTATTTTTAAGTAAGTTGAATGATGTAGGTTTTAAAATTAAGTTTGAACTTGGAATGTTTATTTTGTACCAGAATGATTACTTTTGTGGTGGTGGTACTTTATATGATTCTCTTTATAAGTTCAATCTTGATGTTAATTTTTCTAAATCTTTGTATCGTGTTGAAAGTAGGGCATTAAACGTAGTGCATCAGATGAAAGTTCAACTTACTTGTGGCATCAAAGACTAGGTCACATATCTAAAGAAAGGTTATACGTAAATATGCTTTAATATGCTCGAATACAATCTCAGAATTAGTAGTATCCATCATGGGCTTTTAGCGGAGTACAAATCTCACAAAACCGACCTCAAATTCAGGCTCAGTGGGTCGTTTCCAATAAAATAAGACTAATTTGAGCCAAAACCGTCACCGGAAATAAAACCGTCTTTTAGGGACCGAGTCAAAACCCGGTAAAAGTCGAATCCCGAGACAAAACCAGCCTCACACTGCATCCAAATGCATAATGCGAACCAAGACACAACAACCAAATCAAAATATAAGTCATGATAAGTCATAATACATGCACAATTTCTATAGCTGCTTTCTTATCTTCATCGACTCCTGCAAAATATGCATGGGACTTACCTACGCTTATACTCAATCCCAAGGCTCTGCTGAAAGTAGCAAACGCCCGCCACAAGAACTCCATTGATTCCGTCTCCCCTTTGCAAAAGAGGAGTAGGTCATCAGCAAAGAGTAAATGGGTAAGCTTCATCGGGCCACACTTCGGATGATATTTAAAATTCCTATCCATCTTGCCATGAGTCAAAATACGAGAGAAATACTCCATACATATCGTGAAAAGCAACGGAGACATTGGGTCACCTTGTCTCAATCCCCTTTTCCCCCGGAAAAAACCGAAATTATGCCCGTTAGCACAAAGAGAATATGAGACCGACTCAATGCATTCCATGACCACTCGACGAAAATGCTCAGGAAAATCTAATGCTCGCAGCATTTGGTCAACAAAACTCCACTCCACACTATCGTAGGCCTTATGGATGTCAACTTTGAACAGGCAACGAGGTGAAATGCGCCCTCACTTATACATACGGACAAGATCTTGACATATCAGCACATTTTTCACAATACTCCGCCCCTCAATAAAACCCTCTTGCATAGGCGAAATTATATTATCTGAGGCAAAACTCTAGCTAATCTCGAACAAATGATCTTAGTGATACATTTGTACAAGACATTGCAACAAGCAATCAGCCGGAATTCCTTCAAAGATTGAGGTCTATTCACTTTTGGAATTGATAGACGTCATTTTAGTCATTATTTTACCCACATTTATTTACTTATTCGGGTCGATTTTGTGTGCTAAATTGATATTATAACTCAATATAGGTTATTATATGATATTAAGTGTTTATTAGTCGTTTTAGTTATAAATATTGTAATAAATGTTATTTCTCGAGAATTTGGTACTGGTTTGTCTTGTTTGTATTTTGTAGGTACCGTTTAGGAGATAACCGAGTGAAGACGAGAAATGAAGCGAAAAATAGTGAAAAGAGAAGAGTAAAACCGAGTCAAGGTCGTGTTTGACCTTGACCCAATTCCTCCCAAGCCCAGTTACTTCCTCTGCCATTCCCATCGTCCACTTTACTCCATCACCAATTCACCATAATCAAACTCACCTCTAGTCCACCATTACTCCCAGCATCTTCAATTCGATTCCTTGACCAAAAACTCCAATCAACCTGCTTCTCTTCACCACTTCCCAATCAAATATCTTCATCATCAATCATCTCCATCACCTTTCTATCTCCATTAATCACCAATCAAATTGCATCACTATAACCTCCAACCTCCATCACCATAATCAAATAATCCTCCTCAATCAACCACCATTTTCATCAACCTCCATCACCTGTTTCCTCTCCACCATAGTCCACAGCCGGAGCCCTTCGACTCTGGCAAAGCTTCACCCCAGCTCCGGCATCACGCACCAGCTCGCGTTGCATCTCCGGCGAAGCTCGACCAATGTGACAACTACCGTCAACACTTCCGGCCAACTCTGCCCGTGTCGCGCTCCACCGAGACCGCCACCGTTTTCCGACTCCGCGTCTAGCCGAGCTCCGACCACCAGACCAACACACCACCTGCCGCTCCGTTCACCTGCTTCCCCACCAGGCACGTCGCCCTTGCTCTCCTCCATCCAACTGACCGGGGACGCGATCACCTGTCACAGTCGTGACTCGACCAGACCACGACGCACCACCATCGCGCGCTCCTACTCTGACCAGAACGACCTTGCTCCGACGAGCCTCCTCCGCTCTCCGACGAGGTTTGTCGCGCCACTTCCGACCTCCGGCGAAGCCTTCGTCCTAATGTTTGGACTGTTGGGTTAATCCAATTGAATTCAATTTATTGAATTGGATAAATAGCTAAAAAGACTTTATTACCCTTCATTCAATTGATTGAATTTGAGCACAGAAGTCTAGGATCGCTCCATCCGGATCTACTGCAACATCATGGAACAGGAATCTACTCTTGATCATCTAACCCGTAGCTTGAGCAAACTAAATCTGGGCTGAAAGGTCACCATTGTATCTTCCTTGTAGCACGAAGTTGTCCACTCGAGTCAGCAGGCGTTTCTAAGCAGGTCTTGTCCCGATCTGGAGCAGCATCATATCAACATCTTGTTCATTCATCTTCTTCCAGTCAAAAGCAACAAATATTCAATGCTAATCATTGAGTTACAAGAACATACAAACCTAACAGTTAAGTCCTTAATTTCGTTTCTACCCATCTCTCACTAATATTATTTTAATATTCAAATCATTTACGAGTATTTTTTTCTAGAATCAGGTGTAAGCGTCGGGAGTAACAATGCTCTGATACCAACTGTAATCCCCTAGAAAATCTAACGCAATACAGTGGCGGAAACATTGTAGAGTTGGGATTATAACACACTGACAAACTATATCTTATTAAAAGAAATGGTAAGTCAATACAAAGGCCTCTTTTTACAAAAGGGCTAAAAGTAAAATCTCCAAACGAGTTTATACAAATCCATAAATAAACATGAATGAAGAAAGAGTAGGGATCCACGCTACTCGCTAGCTCACACCCAAAACCTAGCAGCAAATACCTGTCATGTTATAAACATAACAGCCACGTCAGTTGGGAGTAACTCGGAGGTTCTCCCATCCATATTATATCATATGGAAAAATAATAGTATTACTATATCAAAATAATTAAAATGAAAAACATTAAATGATATAATAAAAATAAGCTTTCGGAGAAAACTTAAAATATTATAACAATGAAATCAGAACAAGTTTTCAGAAGAAAACTTCAAATATTTGCCAACCTGCAAATCAAAATGTATCGATAATAATAAAAATATTCAAATTGACGTTATGGAAATTCGATCAGTGTGCACAAGGCTAGACTTTCACTAGGATAATACCGGAAACTAGTTTCGAGAACTGTAGACTTAACTCATAACAGAATCCAGTCTCTAACTAGGCAACTCAACTATAACAGGACTGCGTGCAGCGAGGTCCTGGTTTAAGTAGTATACACCCCTCCTGGATACAAACCATATCCAGTTCAACCCGACGCGACTTACACGATGCGATATCTAAGTTTAAGGGCACAATGCACACTCTCCTGAACACAAACCATGCTCAGTTCAACAACCAATGTGCCCCATAAAGACACACCAGACTTACAGTTGATGGCAAAAACGTACATCCCAGACTATATTACTCTAACCCCACACTTGTCTTTATTCCATAACTCCAAAATAACCATTATCGATATTGAGAATAAATAATCATCGTAAATAATATGAGAATAAAATGAATAAACATTTTATATTAAAAGGGAAACTTTCTATAAATAGAAACTTACTAATTTTAGAAACTTACTTAAAATAGAAATGGTCTTATAGAAATACGTAAATTATTAAAAATAAGTGAAATGTATAAAAATAGCATTTCCGACGAAATTAACATTTATTATTATCGTCGTTATCGTAACTTTAATATATTTCTAAATTCGTTACTCAAAATATAATTAAAATATAATAAGTCAATATATAATATTTTATAAATAATTAGGAAATCGAGTTAAAACTATAAATATTAGTAAATAGATGTTTTAAGAAAATGATATCAAAATTAATTGAGTCGACGAACTTTATAAATGAAATGAAATTTACGAAGAATTCAAATTATTTTTAACAGATAGTTTTTATTAATAAATAATACGGATTTTAATAAAAATAGTCAATCGGAAACAAATAGGAAATTATTAGTGAAAATAGTCTCGACTAAAAATATATTTAAAACAAAATCGACTATTTTCTCATTTATTAGAATAAATTGTAACACGAAAATTAATTTATTAACAAGTATAAAATTTCGATTAAAATATAAAAATACGATTTTGAGTGAAAATTATAAATTAACGAAATATGACAAAAATATGAAATCGACATTATTTAGTTACTAGTGTCACGATAACCAACAAAATATTATAAAGATCATTAATAATAAAATTACTAACGATTTATAAAACGATACCGAAAGTCGTAAAAATATTGATAAGGCATACGATTTAAAATTTTAATATAATTAGCAATAATATATAGCTAAAATTAGAAAACCGAAGTTCAAATATTTACTACATACTACTACTCAAACATACGATATAAAATCGAGTAACGTCCTAAAGTTACCTTCGGCGCAAAAATCGTCAATGCACATGTCGTTCCATCTGTTTCTCCATGCTTCGATCCTTCTGATATTCGTCTTCAGACCACTTCGAGGCTCCAACGAAATCCGGGACACACAGAAATAAAGAAGGTCGGAAATGACTAGAGATGACACAGAACGTGACAAGGGAAAATGGGAGGAGCGAGGAAGGACAACGAAACGAGACGGAGAAGAAGTTGGAGGGATGAAGAGGAACAAGGGCTTGATAAAGGCAGAACAAGCGGGGGTGACACAGAAAAAAGTAACAGCAACGACAAACAACAACAGCACAGTAGCATTTCAGCGATGTACAGAGCAGGTACGAAGAATTAAAGATGAACAGAAATCGAGCAATAAAGCAAAAACGCTGACAGCAGAAGAAATCGAACAGCAGCACGCAAGACAGTACGAGACATGAGCAACAACAACACGACCTCAAATCAATGGCAAAGATAGAGGCGTCGAACAGTAACATCTCATGTAACTCAACAATAGCAATAACAGTAGCACGATCAGCAACAAAGAGGAGGAGGAGGAGGAAGAAGAAGAAGAATAAGAACAAGAAGAGCGGTAACATTAGTACGTAAAGCAGCGTAATTAACAACGTACAACAACAAGGACGAAGACAAAATCCAACAGCAGATCGCACACGAAAAGAAAATAGCAGCAGGAAAGGAGATGCAAAACGGCAGGAGAAAAGAAAAAGAGAACAAGGACAGAAATCGACAACGAACGGAACAGCAAACGCAGCAACAGCAGTAAAAGATGAAGGAAAGAGAAGGAGAAGAACAACACGAGAAAGAATCGAAGCCCGATAAAAACGAGCAGGTAGCAGGACGAGAATATAAACGATAAGTAGCAATACGAACTAAATCACGACGACACAGCAGCAGCCACCGAAACCGAACTAGAAAGATAACAACAGCGCAGCAGCACGACAAATAAAAAAAAGAAGAATAAAGGGATAAAAATGAACCACCTTACGACGAGTCTAGGTCGAAGAACGACATCCCATTAGCATCCGCACGAACTGACAGCAGTAGCAGCGTATTGCAGTGGCAACGACCACGAGGCAGAGGAAACAGAGGACGGAACACAGCAGGGGCTCGAAATGAAGGCTGAAGGAGGAGAGAAAATGGAGATGCCAGGGGAAAAGGACGGAAAAAAAGGAGGAATAAGGAGGGTGAACGAAGAGGTGGAGGAATGTGGACAGGAACCACATAAATGGGAAAAGCAGGGGGAACAAAACGTTAAAAGATGAGAGGAATAAGAGTGATGCGGTGGAAGAGAGGGGATGAATCAACTAATGATAAAAAAAATGAGGTGGCTGATACATGAATCAAAAATAGGCTAGAAAATACGGATTAATTAAATTAATCGGGTTAGAAAAACGGATTAAACAAATTTTGTATCGATAAGTTGGCTGACCCGCGAATCGAATTAAACGAGTTAATAAAATTAATAAATAATCGGACTGTCAAATAAAACGAGTAAATAAAGTACTCGAGACGAAAACGAAGCTGATAGAAATAAATAATTAGACGATCAAATAGTATTTCCCGATAAATAATAAATTTTCGATAAAGTGAATGAAATTGATTTCTCGAGGAAATGTAATAAATGTTTTGACGAAACTTAATATAAATGAACTTCGTGTCGAAAAAAGAAATTCGAGCTTAAATATAAATAAATAAATAAATAAAAAGAATTTAGAATTTAAATCGCCGAAATAGACTTTTTATAAGAATTAAATCAAATGTATAAAATAAATCGAAACAGAAACAAGACTATGTTTTAAATATAAGAAGTGTTTCCGAGACAAATAAAATTTTAGGAGTTTGAAACGATTAAATGATAAATTCGTTTTATAATAATTTTAAGAATTTACGAGTTAAATCGTAAAAATGAAAATATGAACATAATTTTCATTTAATTTAATTTATAAAATCAAGGGTGTTACATAAATGGTTGTTGTCCTTGAAGAAGAGAACTATCTTGCACAATCACAGTTTGGTTTTACTGTGTTGTGTTGTTTTGGGGAATACCTTGATGTCAATCATGTTGATGGAATTTACCGTTCAGGACTCTTTGACCAGCAAAATTGTGACTTCGTTGAATTATTAAACATATTGGTTGCATTGTTGTAATTAGGCATTTGGTTAACTTCTCGGAACCTTAGTCAAATGACGTGTTTGGAGATGTGAGTGTTTGCGCCATTACCTATAGGTTTGAGCGTGTTTGAGGATTTGTTTTACTTTCCCAACTTCTGTACTTGTGGCATTATAAATATGTTGGTGATCATTTTTGAGGATTCCGTGTCCAAACATTATTATATTGATGAATCTTGTTTATTGTTCCTTACTCGGGAAATTTGGAATGCACCTCGAGTTCAACCTTTATGAACTTTGGATTTAGGAATCTTATCAATTGCGAGTTTGAGTGTGTTTTGATGACTGTTGAAATTTTAACTAATGAGATTAGATTCTAAAGTATTTGTGGATTAGTATCGTGTCGTTTGAACGATTGGATAGTCACGTAAGACATTTTGGAGTTTGTGACTGAGTAGTACCACCTAGTGCCTAATATTTGACTTAGCGTTATTTGAAGGAAATTAGGAACCCGTGTTTATGGGAGTCGTACCAGGAATCTCGAGATGGTTAAATTATTCTTTAATCCTTGAGAGCTCTATTTGACTCTCAATTTGTCCTCCTCTTAGCTTTTCTTAAATCCTGCTACTTCTTCGACCTCTTTATCGGGTTTGGAAATATTTGTTTTGATTTATCGTTTATCCTTTTTCTATTTATCAGTTAACCTTTTTCCGAACTCCCTATTTTAATTTATGAAAAGCGGACTAATTTAAAATTTATCGATTTTCGTGAAAAATTATCATTTTGAGTTATAAATTTCAAAACCTTACACTTTATTTCTGTTTTATTCATGGTTGATATCTATTTTAGTTCCGCCTTAAAATGCCTAAATAATTTATTTTTAAATAATTTCGAAATTGTTTCAAATTCTTATTTTCAAGTGTTTGAATTTTACGGAAACTTTCATAATCGTTAATATTTTGATTTCTATGAGATTATTATGTACAATGATTTAACATTTTCGAAAATTTCGTATGTCTAAGTTTTCATTTTATTGTCAGAGGACTTTTGAACCTGTCAAAAAAAACGTCTAACGACTGATTTGATTTTACGAACTACAAAATTTGCTTTCTCAAAACTAAATTTAGTTTTGTCTTGAAATATAATATTGTCAAAAAAATTTATCAAAATGTTTTAGCGTTGTTTCGAAAATGTTTGGAGTACTTGTTAAAATATTTATATTCTTATGCCCTTGTGGCTTTCAGGTTTGTAAATAACGAGTTCACGTTTAACGGAACTTTAATATAAAGTCGACACTGTGATGGTTTGGTTTCGGTTAACGTAATTAAAGTTCGGGAATTACTATTCCCTCCTACCTTACCCTAATTATATGAATTAGACCCTTTAGGATTACTGATTGTCATGAAAAGGTATCATGAAGAGGTATGACTCTTCATGAATTGTTTAACTGTCAACTTGTATTTATACAATGACAGTGTACGTTCATCTCATACATCAAAACAATACTCTGTAAAAGTGACAGACAATTAAAGGGCTTATTCAAGGTTTCTTATTCCATCTTAAGAGAAACATCAAAGCAAAGGGTTAAGGAGGAGAATCATATTTGGGTCTTTATTCTTCTTATATTAATATTATTATTGAGCGCGTCGTAAGACATGGACCAAGGTTAGTCATCTTTTTCGCTCACTAATTGTATTAGGGTTGAATTAAATCGAATCTATAATGATCATGGGACATATTTCATAATAGAAATCATGAAGTGTGTCTTACAGTTGGTATCAGAACGGTTTAGATTTGATTAATTTACCCTGGAAAGTTTCACTGTATTTTGATTAATTTACCCTGGAAAGTTTCACTGTTATTGAATGTGTTATTTTGTTTTTCGTATAAAACAGTGAGATAAATGAATAAGCATATTATCTAAAGTTCCCTTAATGCATATTGATTTATTAATTATCTTTTTCATTTACTGGACAAATAATTGTATATCACAAAGTCGTAATTCCGCTGTATAACTTTGTTGGGTTCGGTGTATATATGAAAATTTTGGAACTGTAACATAACCAAACATGTATCTTAAGGTTTGGAATTTATACGTGATGACACATAAAATGCAATGATTGGTGTACTCATGCTAACCAAATAAATTATTAAGTGTATGATGATATTAGATATTGTGTTAACATGTGATTATGATGATTATGGATGATCATCACCGTTAAAAACTATGATCATTTAGTATAATTTGTGATCATTGTATGCAAGTTGTTCACATATGCACATGTTTCGTACATAATTGTTTACTATTTCTGCGTACTGGTTTCGTATGCTAATCATCTCGATTACTTACTGTATTTAATTTGACGAAAGTTAATTGCACGCATAAGTTATAACTTACTGTATTTCGTACATAAACTTCAGTTATAACTTACTGCATGCATAAATGAATTGCATCAGTAAAGATTTTTGTTCCCTTTTTTTGTTTGACAGAATATAAAGTGCAACTTCTGTATTTATGTCAAACCTGTGTGTCTTATGCAAATTGATATATTTTTTGTTTTATGAAGTATTAACACATAATGTTTATAAATTTATCATTAAAGTTTGAATGTTTATATTGTATGTACATGTTAGTCACCAAAGTGATCTTGTTATGATACACTTAAACATATGAAAAGTATTAGTGGTTGTTTAGACCATATCATGGAGATGTTATATATTAAAGTCCTATATTTTATTATGTATGTTTATGTGACCACCCAAAGGAGGAACATGAAATATAGATAATAATATGAAAGGGTTAAATTATTATTTCTACGAAATTTGAATGTTATGTATGTCCAAAGATGTCATTCATTTAAAATTTTGGTATGTTGATAATTGACTAATTAAAGTATTTATAACATCAATTGTAGTATATGCATTTTAGTATTGCCCAAAGGTTACTTAAATGTGTATGTAATGTTTCTGAATCTGTATTAAGTTTTCAAAGCACTAATAGGTTAAGCATGTGTAAATTTTTGCAGTCTCATCTAATTTACCTGCATCCGCTAACTCTGTTACTCAGTTTAATGGGCTTAACTATGATGAATGGTCCGAGGAAATCTGGTTCACACTGGGTACTATGGCCCTCGATCAAGCCATAATTTCTGATGAGGAACCCTCAGCCATAACCGACAAGAGCACCAAGGAAGAAATTTCCTTGTATGAGTCATGGGAACGCTCTAACAGGCTGAGTTTAACCCTCATGAGATTGACAATGGCTGAAAGTATTAAGCCATCAATGCCTAAAACAGAGAAAGCGAGGGAATTCATGAAAAAGATTAAGGAGTGCTCCCAATCTGAGCTGGCGGACAAGTCAATAACAGGTAGTCTTATGAGTGAGCTGACTACTAAGAAATATGACTTGCACGGCTCGGAATCAATGCACACTCATGTGACAGAAATGTCAAATCTGGCAGCAAAGTTAAAGAAGCTAGGGATAGAAGTAAATGACTCCTTCTTGGTGCAATTTGTTATTAACTCTCTACCTAATGAGTTTAGCTAGTTTCAAGTGAATTATAACACATTAACGGTTAAATGGAAACTTCAAGAGTTAAAGGCTATGCTCATTCAGAAGGAAGGGAGATTAAAGAAGGCAAAAACCCCAGTTGTCCATCTTGTAGGTCATGAAGAAGCCAGCAGCAGCAAGAGCACACCAAGTTGGAAAGGCAAAAACAAGGACAAATCTTACAATAAAGGACCAGAAAGTAAGATGAAAAAGGATTTGAAGTGTCGCTTTTGTAAGAAAAAGGGACATTTCAAGAAAGAATGTCCTAAAATGAAAGATTGGTTCGAAAAGAGAGGTATGCATTATTGTTCCGTATGCTTTGAATTAAACCTTATTGAAGTGCCTAATAATACCTGGTGGTTAGATTCTGGTGCTACTACTCACGTTTCTCATATTAAACAGGGATTCAGTTCGATCCGGCCCATAAGAGGACCAAATGAATATCTATCCATGGGAAACAGGATGAAGGCACGAATTGAGGGCATTGGGACCTATCGTTTGATCTTAGACACTGGTTGTCAAATAGATCTTATAAATTGTCTTTATGTACCCGAATGTGCTAGAAATCTTGTATCTGTAAGTAAGTTGGATGATGTAGGTTTTAAGATTAACTTTGAATTTGGATTATTTACTTTGTACCAGAACGATTACGATTGTGGTAGTGGTACTTTATGTGATTCTCTTTATAAGTTTAATCTTGATGTTAATTTTTCTGAATCTTTGTATCATGTTGAAAGTAGAGGCACTAAACGTAGTGCATCAGATGAAAATTCAGCTTACTTGTGGCATCAAAGATTAGGTCACATATCTAAAGAAAGGTTATTGAGGTTGGTAAAGAATGAAATTCTTCCTCAATTAGATTTTAGTGACTTAGATGTGTGTATAGAATGTATTAAGGGTAAGCATACTAAACACACAGTAAAGAAATCAGCCACGAGAAGTTCTCAACTACTTGAAATTATACACACTGATATTTGTGGACCTTTTGACGCTCCTTCTTGGAGTGGTGAAAAGTACTTTATCACCTTTATTGATGACTACTCACGGTATGGATACACTTATCTACTGCATGAAAAGGCCCATTCTGTGAATGTCCTCGAGATGTTCTTGAATGAGGTAGAAAGGCAGCTAGAAAAGAAGGTAAAAATTGTGAGATCAAATAGAGGTGGTGAATATTATGGAAGGTTCACCAAAAATGGTCAGTGTCCTGGTCCGTTTGCAAAGCTTCTTGAAAATAGAGGCATTTGTGCTCAATATACTATGTCAGGCACACCTCAGCAGAATGGTGTAGCTGAAAGGCGGAATCGTACTCTAATTGAAATGGTTAGGAGCATGTTAAATAATTGTTCCTTACCCCCTTCCTTATGGATCTATGCATTAAAGACAGCTACCTATGTTTTAAATCGGGTTCCTAGTAAGTCAGTTCCTAAGACTCCTTATGAACTGTGGACGGGAAGGAAACCGAGCTTAAGACATCTTAGAGTATGGGGTTGCCAAGCTGAAGTGAAGTTGTATAACCCTCATGAAAAGAATCTAGATTCTAGGACGGTCAGTGGTTTTTTCATTGGCTATCCTGAAAAGTCAAAGGGGTATGTGTTTTACTGTCCTAACCACAGTACGAGAATAGTTGAGACTGGTAATGCTAGATTCATTGAGAATGGTCAAACTAGTGGGAGTGATAAACCACGAAATGTTGATATTTCATGAAATTCGGGAAGAAATTCACTCTCCTGAAGTTGCACTTAAAGTAGTTGTACCCATTGTATCTATACAATCAAATGACACAATGGAGCAACATAATGATGTCCAACACCCACAAAATGACAATAACAATAAATCAGAAGTCACAGTTCAAGGAGGAAATGACACACCACATGAACAACCAAGCCGGTCTGTAAGAGAAAAAAGACCTTCTATTTCAGATGATTATGTGTGTTATCATATGGAAAATGAATGTGACTTAAGCATTAGTGAGGATCCCGTCTCATTCCGAAATGCCATAGAAAGTAACGATTCTGAAAAGTGGTTAATTGTTATGAAAGAAGAGATGAAATCAATGGATGATAATAAAGTGTGGGATTTAGTTGTGTTACCTGAAGGGTCCAAGACCATTGGGTCGAAATGAGTCTATAAGATCAAAAAGGACTCTAAGGGGAACATAGAAAGATACAAAGCCCGACTTGTTGCCAAAGGTTTTACTCAGAAAGACGGCATTGACTATAAGGAAACTTTTTCTCCAGTTTCTAAGAAGGATTCCTTAAGAATTGTGTTGGCAATGGTGGCTCATTATGATCTCGAGCTTCACCAAATGGATGTGAAAACCGCTTTTCTAAATGGTGAACTTGAGGAGGAAGTATATATGAAGCAACCTGAGGGCTTTTTAGCTCCAAGTAATGAGGACAAAGTTTGTAGGTTGAGAAAATCGATATATGGACTACAACAAGCTTCCCGACAGTGGTACTTAAAATTTAATGATACTATCACATCATATGGTTTCATAGAGGTCATCGTTGATCGGTGTATCTATATGAAGATCAGTGGGAGTAAGTTTGTAATTTTAGTTCTGTATGTTGACGATATTTTGCTTGCTGCAAATAATATGGGTATGTTACATGATGTAAAGAAGTACCTCTTTAAAAACTTTGAGATGAAAGATATGGGTGAGGCATCCTATGTGATTGGGATAGAAATAACCCGTGATAGGTCACAAGGATTGTTAGGACTGTCTCAGAAAACTTACATCAATACAATTTTAAAGAGATATAGAATGGAGAGTTGCTCATCCGGAATCGTTCCTATACAGAAAGGGGATAAGTTCAGTAAAATGCAATGTCCCCAGAATGAGCTAGAACGAAAAGAAATGGAAAGAATTCCTTATGCATCAGTGGTTGGGAGCTTGAACTATGTTCAAGCATGTACTCGACCAGACATCAACTTTGTTGTTGGAATGTTGGGTCAATATCAAAGTGATCCCGGGATGGACCACTGGAGAGCTGCAAAGAAAGTGCTCAGGTACTTGCAAGGAACAAAGGAGTTCATGCTTACATATAGGAGATCCGATAATGATCTAGAGGTTATTGGATATTTAGATTCAGACCATGCCGGATGTAAAGATACTAGGAAATCAACATTTGGTTATGTCTTTCTATTAGCTGAGGGAGCAGTATCATGGAAATGTGGAAAACAATCTATCTTTGCTACCTCCACTATGGAAGCTGAATTTGTGGCGTGCTTTGAAGCCGCTATTCATGCACTGTGGATGCGGAACTTTATCTCGGGACTTGGAATCATCGATAGTATAGCCAAGCCGCTGAGAATTTATTGTGATAATGAAGCAGCCGTATTCTTCGCTAAAAATGATAAGTACTCTAAGGGTGCAAAGCATATTGAATTGAAATACTTATCAGTTAAAGAGGATATGCAGAAACGTAGAGTGTCAATTGAGCATATTAGAACGGATGTAATGGTAGCCGATCCGTTAACTAAGGGATTACCGCCTAAAGCGTTTATTGGCCATGTAGAGCGCATGGGTGTTGTAGATAAAGCCTTGCTAATGTAAAAGTAGTGTGCTCATATTATGTTTATGACATTTTGATATCATTTATTGTTATGTTTATGTATAAAGTACATGTGATCATTATGATATATGTATACATTTATGATTGGAGATTACATGTAATCATTTTGAGAATTATTGTATTTTCTCAAATTAGAGATAATTAAGAGTTAGGATTGATTTGTGATACATGGAAGGGATCATGTCGCAGAATGATGTGTGACCGCCAGATTCAATTAATTCTTAATCTATTAAAGTTTTATAGAAAGTTTAATGAGCTCAATTTAAGGTGAACATTATAATTATTGATCCTTTAAGTGACACTAAGGCCAAGTGGGAGAATGTTAAAATATTTATATTCTTATGGCCTTGTGCCTTTCGGGTTTGTAAATAACGAGTTCACGTTTAACGGAACTTTAATATAAAGTCGACACTGTGATGGTTCAGTTTCGGTTAACGTAATTAAAGTTCGGGAATTACTATTCCCTCCTACCTTACCCTAATTATATGAATTAGACCCTTTAGGATTACTGATTGTCATGAAAAGGTATCATGAAGAGGTATGACTCTTCATGAATTGTTTAACTGTCAACTTGTATTTATACAATGACAGTGTACGTTCATCTCATACATCAAAACAATACTCTGTAAAAGTGACAGACAATTAAAGGGCTTATTCAAGGTTTCTTATTCCATCTTAAGAGAAACATCAAAGCAAAGGGTTAAGTAGGAGAATCATATTTGGGTCTTTATTCTTCTTATATTAATATTATTATTGAGCGCGTCGTAAGACATGGACCAAGGTTATATTAATATTATGAAGTGTGTCTTACAGTACTCTCTTCCTCAAGTTTGTTTGCAAACATTTTTTTTTATCGTCGTTATTTGATAATAACTTTAACATACAATTTTAGTAATTTAAAAGATTTTAAACCTTTGTGTAGTTAAACCCCGTCAATCTTGAGATAAGAAATTCTATAAAGTTTTCTTTTTAAACCAAAATTTTTGGTGTAAGTGAAAATCCTCACTTCATTCAAAATAGGTGACTTCGTTTTATTATACTTTTTAGTCCCTGTAAGTTTCGGGGACGAAACTTTTTTTTAGTAGGGAAGATTGTAACACCCCTAATTTTATAAATTAAATTAGTTAAATTTTTATTCTTATTTCATTCTGTTTACGATTTAATTCGTATTTCTTTAAAAAAAAATATTATAAAACAGATTCATTTTTCAATCGTTTGAACTCGTAAAATTCTATATGCCTCGAAACGTCTTTTATGTTTAAAACATATTTTTGATTTTTAATTTCGTGTCAATTTATCTTTTCTTTTAGCTCGAAGTTCATTTTAATTAAAGCCTCGTCAAACATTTATTAATTTTTTTCTCGTGAGACGTTTTATCGCCAAAATATATTTTATTCTCGAGATACACTTTATTTTTCCTTTCGAACAAATTTATTTATTTTCACTATCTTGCGCTTGTCTTGAATGATTATACCCATTTATTTTCAACCTGGGTTTCTTATGGACCGACTTTTGACCCAATACCTTATTTTCTTTTTTGGGCTTGTTTACCTACCCTAGTTAGTAAAACCCCACTTTTCTTTCTATGTTTCTGCCGCTCTCCCACGATCCCTCCATCCCATCTCCTTCCCTGCTCCCTCCAATACTTCATCTCCTCCTCTTCCTTCGTGGGTCATCATCATCAATCAGCCTTGCATCGTCAGGCATCAACGCTCGACAACTTATCGTCGTTGCCCCTTCTACTGCTCTGTCTAGCCACCTCTTTGTTCGTCGTCGTTTCCATGTGTTGGCTCCGACCCCTTTGATGAAGGTAGCCTCTCTTTCTTCTCTTCCCTCTTGTTATTCCCTTATGTTCTCTCTGTGTGTTGTCCGTGTGCTGTTGTTATTATCACTACAATTCGCTGATGATGATGTACATGTTGTTGCGTTTTGTTCATCGTTACTGTTGCCTGAATCTGTTAAGTAATTCCTATTCCCTTCTCTCTCACTCGTTTTTGTTTTGTTTTGATTCACCTGGTTGGCGCGAGGGTTTTCTCCTATACGCTGCTGTTGCACATGTTGTTCGTTTCTATTGCCCTACCTTCTTCGTTATCCTTTTTTCTTCTTATTCATGTTATTATTCTCGTCTCTACTAATGATTCATGCCTGTCTGCAAATCGTTCTTCTGCTACGGTTATACACGTTTATGTAGTTGTCGATCTATTCCGCTTGTTTCGATCATTGTGTGTGACTGCTACTCCTTTCTTCCTCAATCTTTCTGTTCGTTGCTGTCCATGTCTGATGATAATGCCCTTACTGCTACTGTTCTCGACTATTGTTGCACTCTTCTTGTTTGCTTTCCTTGTTCGATCATATTTTCGCTGCTCATGCTATCGCTCTTACATCATGTTTCTGATTGTGTCCCTTCACGTTTTCAGCCCGTTAATATCGTTCTTTCATCGTTCCATCCTCGCTCTATCTGTCCTATTCTTGCGTCATTCCTATGATCAGCACGTCTCCTCTATTTTCTTCCGTTGTCTTACCTTGTCCTGTTTTCTTTGTTGCCTGATGTGTTGATGTAAGGGGACATTATTCTGCTGTTGTACTGACTACAGAGTCGTTGCTGCTGCTCTCACTCGTGCTACTGATCGGTTTTGGGCAGGCCCTTGTTGTCCTTTTCCCGTTCATTGTCCCGATCCCAACTCATCCCTTCATCCCTTCATCCTTTGAGATTTCGCGAGGACCCCAACGAGGACAAGTACGTGATCGTTTGGTTATCGACTCAAGGTAACTTTAGGACGTTACTCGATATTATATTGTATGATGAGTAGTAGTATGTAGTAGATACTTTACCTTCGATTTTCTATTTTTAGCTACGTATTATTTGCTAAAAATATTATTTCAAATCGTGCGTCTTATCAACATTTTATAATTTTCGATATCGTTTTATAAATCGTTAGTAATTTAATTATTTACGATTATTATAACATTTTGTTGGTTATCGTGACAATAGTAACTAAATAATGTCGATTTCATATTTTCGTCATATTTCATAATTATAATTTTAACTCAAAATCGTATTTTAATTTGAAAATCGAGATTTGTATACTTGTTTAATAGATCAATTTTGGTTCTATGATTTATATTAATAAATGAGGAAATATTTGTTTTGTGAAATACATTTTTGTCAAGTCTATTTTCACTAATAACCCCTTATCATTTACGATTTATTATTTTTTTAGTAAAACTCGTATTGTTTATTAATAAATTTAATTACTAGAAACAATTTAAGAGGTTTTTAAATCTCATTTCACTTCTGAAACTCCTCAACTATTTATACCTTATTGTAGACACCCGCATTTTGACTGCCACGTGTCTATGGTAGTCTCCGAAAAACACCCGATGATGATCGGACGCAAACGTGACTTGGTATACTCGGACTTGGACTCGAAATCAATAATATCCGACATGGACTTTTAGCGGAGTAAAAATCTCACAAAACAGACCTCAAATTCAGGCCCAGTTGGTCATTCCGAGTCAAATGAGACTAATTTGGGCCAAAACCGACACCAAAAATAATTCCCGTCTTTTGGCGACCGGGTCAAAACCCGGTCAAAGACGAAACCGTCTCATAAATCAGCCAAGTTCAGATTGGCGCACAAAATAAATTCAAAAAATAACAAACAAATCAATCAAGTCAAACTTCCCTATTTTATCTCTATTTGTTGATCCACTCGATCGAGTGGATTGACCCCACTCGATCGAGTGGAGCCTTTTTTACCCGGATTCGGCCCGTTTGCGAAGGCACTCGATCGAGTGCCCCTATGTCGAGGGGTGAAGTCTATAAATACCGCTTCACCCCCCATGCATTTCAGAACTTTTTGAGCACTTTTACCCTACACTTTCACCTACATTTTCAGCCATAAACTTACCTACACCAAGCCTTAGAAACCCTAAGCCAAACACACCAATTCCGAACCTCTTTGACCCTCGGAAACCGACACACACACACATACATCCATACACACCACAACTCGCATACATCCTCGATACTCCCAAGCCGTGTCGCTATTCACGAGTCCATTTCCGAGGTCCTTACTAAGCATGTATGTTGAGGGTGTCCTAAACCCCGTCTTAATCTCTTTTATCTAGTCTCATTTTCGCTTTATTTATCCTATTTTTTTGTATCATCTTTGTAATCGTAGGAACACCAACACTAACATTTTTTTTACCTTTCATATTTTCGCTTTTGTATCATTTTATTGTCATTAACATTAATAATACCATGTATACGTAAACTAGTATCAAAAATCGGTTTTAAAACGTTGGACTACGATGATCACTTTTGGTCCGTCTAACCCCTTTACGAGCAACGACGGAGGTGGTGCCCTTTCGAGGAGCCCCGCCCCAATGTACTCAAGGGCGTGACGCGACCGTGATCGGTCGTAGTTGAACGGATTTAACTCCCTTTCCATAATTGGTACGAAACCCGTTGACACGAAAATCGACATCACGTAACCCGAAAGGGTTAGTTCCGATGTCGTGATGTAGAGGGATACATTTCGTCACCAATTCAAAATTTCCTAATCTAACGTAAACATTTTTCATAAACTCCGGTAACGGTATTATAGTCGTTCGTACACGATGATAGTACCGGAGGCCAAGTTAAATACAAATCGTGCGATATTTGTATTTGATTCGGCCGATCATCGATTTCAAGTCATAAAACAAAGCGAGTTACCACTCGTACAGGGGGCACTCGATCGAGTGCCATAGGCCACTCGATCGAGTAGCACCCCAAAAAGTGGTCAGTAGCCACGTTAAACGTGCACTCGACCGAGTCACACCTTAACTCGGTCGAGTGGGTCCTGTAACCCACAAAACCGAGGGGTTTGACCCACAAGTCAAGCCCCGACCTTTTATCGACTTTAGTCATCACGTGCAAAGACTATCACGTGACTATCCTATTTTCAAAACCATGCACATCACGACACGTAGAACGACTTTGACCACCTTTTGACGTGATAAGTCGGGACAAGACTACGGGACGTGAGATTAGGCTAGCAATACGCCACAGTCTCATGTTCCCGTCCTTCGTTTAATATGCGACATAATGCGTATTTAATCGAGGTTAGTCCATCTACATATTTCGCGGTCTAGTTTATATACGGGTCCGTTTCTATTCTTTTTATTGCGTTATTTTTATTTCGCTTATCATTTCTTTACGTAATGTTGTATTGTGAATTCCGGGTTGTATTTCCGCCCGCGTAATTTGTACGTTATTTATTTACTTTCGAGCTTTGTTTATTTACTTGCTTTTACGCTTTATAAATGAACCTCGCATGCTAAATCATTCCGACAAATAATAAGATGCATTAAATGACGTAGTTAACGCAAAATTCACATGCTTAGACAAAACATTGTTTGCATATCATTTAATCAATTTACTAGCGTGCGTACACGAACACGAACGGTGTCTTAGTAGAGGCCGCCATGTGCGGGCGGGGTTGGGTGTCCTTAGTGGGCTTCCCAACACGTACCCTCACCCCTTACTCAGAACCTTTGGTTTCCGGATGTCCGAAACCCTTGGCGCACGAGAGTCATTCTTTACACGATTACCGGTATAGATGGTATCGGTATCGCAATGCAAAGGGACGGGCCCCATAAACTCTGAAATCGGAGTGGGCTTACTTTGTGTATAGCCCATGACGACATAGAGTGGGCTCGAATGGTTCCGAATAACCACAAAATTCGGTGGCGACTCCATTTTGACTTAAATTTCGAACCCGAGAACAATCTTACCACGAGATTCATTCGCCTACCCAAACCCGCGCTTCGCCGCGTCGGGGTGGACCTACGTCATGTCCACACTTATCTATATTTATCATTTCGTTTCTAAATCGTACCTTTTCTAAATTTATCATTTTAACTCGATTTTCCTAAATATTTATAAATTACTATATGTTCATTTATTAAGTTTGATTTATACCTTTGATAAAGAACTTAGAAATATATTAAGTTACGATGACAACTATATTAATAAAACGTTTATTTGCTAGAAATGTTATTTTGATACATTTAATTTATTTTTAACAATTTACGTATTTCCTATAAGAATATTTCTATTTCAATTAAGTCTCTAAAATTAGTAAGTTTTTATAAATAGAAAGTTTCCTTTTAACATAAAATGATTTATCTCTTTTACCTTCATATTATTCACCTTGAACATTCTATTTCGTTTATCAATAATGACTTGGTTTTGGAGTTATGGAATAAGTATAAGTGTACGGGTAGAATAATACAGTCTAGGGTATACGTTTCGCCATCAACTATAAAGCTGGTGTGTCTATGTTGAGACACATTGGTCGTTGAACTGAGCATGGTTTATGTTCAGGAGTGTGTATACTTTGACCTTAAACTTAGATATCGCATCGTATAAGTCGCCTTCGGGTTGAACTGGATTACGGTTGGTGTCCAGGAAGGGTGTACATTACTTAAGCCAGGACCTCGCTGCATGCAGTCCTGTTATAGTTTGAGTTGCCTAGTTAGAGACTGAAGTATAATTTGTTTTGACTGAATTCTCGAACCTAGTTTAGTATGATCCTAGTGAAAGTCTATTCCGTTACACTGATTGATTTCCATAACGTCGTTATTATTATCGATTGGTTTTGACTTGCACGTTGGCGGTCGCTTTAAGTTTGCTAAAAACTTATGTTACTCTACTATTTTTAAATGTTTTCCATTTTAAGTATTTTGATATAATAATACTACTCCATCCGGACACTATTTTTCGCCCCACTATCTCAATATATGTGAGTAGTATTTTAATGAAATGAGGCAAAAAATAGTGTCCGGAGGGAGTATTATTTTTCATATGATATAATATGGCTGGGAGAACGTCCGAGTTACTCCCCACTGATGTGGCTGTTATGTTTATAACATGGCAGATATTATTTGTTCTGGGGTTTGATGTGAGCTAGCGAGTGGCGTGGATCCTACTCCGCTTGAGTTATGTTTATTTATGGATTCTTAATCCCATTTGAAGAATTTGTATTTTTAGCCCTTTTGTAAAAAGTGGCATTTGTATTGATTGACCGTTCTTTTGTAAAATTTAGAACATCAGTGTGTTTTAATCCCAAATCTACAGTGTCTCCGCCACTATATTGCGTTAGAATTTATAGGGGATTACATTAGAAGTCCATCGTGATGACAACCCCCCTCACATTACTTTTCATCTCGGAGATTCAGAACGAGATGTGGACTTCACATAATTGAGGGAGGCGTTGGGTATAGCACCGAGAGGGGGGACGGAGTTCCTGACTCCTACTTCTCGTATGATGGATGAGTTTTGGTTGAAAATTGTCGGGAGTGCATTTGGTAACATAGGGGCTAAGAACGCTGATATTCGTCACCCCGCCCTTCGTTATGTTCACCGACTTTTGAACTCCGCATTTCTTTGTAAAGGTGAACCGACACATCTACCTAGGGCGGATTTGATGTACTTGTGGGCCATGATGCCCGAATGTTTGGGAACCCCGGATTGACTCGAAATATTCTTAACTTGTTGTGAGAAGCATCAGAAATCGGTCTCGGGGAACATCTCGATGGGTGGTACGGTTACTCTTCTAGCTCAGTATCTTGGCCTACCCAAGATGACGGATTCTCCTGTCATAGGTGATATTACTATTAGTATAAAGTTTATGGAGAGTTGTTCTATGATTTCGCGGCCGATTGCTAAACACCACCTAATCTGGACGCTCGGCACGTCCCACCAACATTTCATGATTTTCCCTCGTCCAGATGGGAAACCGTTACCGTTGGGGCCTACTGCGGCTGCGTTTTACCTTCCTCATGATAAGAAATTTCCTAGACCAACTACCGAGCCTAGTGCCCCGGTTGTGAAGGAGCCCGAAGGTACGTCTGATTTTAATCGTTGGAGCGATTGGCGCGAAGCAATAGAAGATCGAGTGGAAGAATTTGTTGATAATAGTAGGTTGGCCGCTGAGTTCGGTCGGTGTACGAATCGGTTGCAGTTGAAGTTGCACCCTAATGACTACTTGGAACCATCTCCCGAGTTTTATGAAGAACTTGTAACCCGTGAGCAAGCAAGATCATCTAGGAGGGCGGCACGTGAGGCTAAGTCACGTGACGCCGGCTCCTCTTCTCACTCTTGAGCCCTGTGGTATTTCTCTTCCCATTTATCTTATTGTCCTTAATTCACACATTCGAGGCCGATGTGTTATTCAAGCGTGGGGAGGGAAATTATATTGTTGTATATAGTAGTTATCTTGTATTACATCTTTCATTTCAAAAAAAAAAAGAGAAAAATTGAAAAAAAAAATTAAAAACAAAATAATTTCGGCTAGGTGAAAACCCGGAAAGTGCGCCTAGGCAAGAATGGGAAATGTGGCCGAGGACGGAGCGAAAACCCGAAAGGGCGTTCCGGGTAAAAAGAAAAATCAAGTTGCGTGCCATGAGAGTTGTGTGAGAAAAAAAATGAAGGCTAGAGTGAAAATCCGCAAGGGCGGACGCTCTGGGCAAAATGAGGGAATTAGGAAAAAAATCACTACTACTTTCTCCATTTTTAGTGTTGGCGTCATAAGAAGGGCGACATAGAAGGTCGGAAGGGTAGGATTAGTTGGCTAAGGTGAGAAGAATCGCGGTGCGGTGTAGTCGTAGCACTATATCTTTTGCGATTGGTGATATTTTGGTTGATATATTGAATTATTAGAGGCGTTTAGGATTGATCACATGTGTGTGGGTTGTGGAATTTTGTGGTATACATTTTTACCATTGGTGACATTAGTAGCACATGTGATCCGTACTAGGATTGGAGAAATAAGGGGCGTTAGATATTGACATTAGCTTATTTTTATTTGCTAATGTCCCTTGTTTTGATGATTTGAGTCGATGATAGTAGTTTGGTATTGGGTGTGTTGATTCACTTGAACATTGGAGTTGAGTTTCATTCAATTGGTGGATTAACTTGTGCGTAGTCTCAAAACGAGGGAGTTTGGTGGAAGACGAGTGAGGGCCGATGTGTGTAATTTTATTCCCGCGTATTTTGGACCGGTGATGGTTGGGTTTATTGTATTCTTTGAGTTTTACTCGAGGACGAGTAAAGGTTCAAGGGTGGGGATATTTGATAGGCCGGATTTAGTCGTAGTTATTACGACGGTTTTTGTGTATTTTTGTGAGCTTAATCGGGTGTCTTGTAGTGCATTTGTGTTATTTTGGTACGAATGTAATATAAGCTATTTTGAGGATTCTGGTCTCGATCGTTAGTTGGGCCAAGAATGGATGACTCGTGAAGAATTGGAAAGCCTAGTAGAAGACACGGAGCGATGAAACAACGAAGGAAGTCCTGAAGAGAAACAGGCGGGCAGGCGAGTCGCGCGGGTCTTACGCGGGTCGTGCGGATGCCTGTTTCCGTGACCCGTCTCAGCTTTATTCCACCATAATTTATAACGTTTAGAAGACTTTGTTTTATTTAGGAAACTTTATATCTTTCTATTTTATTATTATTATTAGAAGACTAGTATTAGGTTAAGTTAAGTGGAGGATTGATTATTCACAAATTCATATCATCATCACGTTCAATTAGAAAAAAAGAAGAAGAAAAACCCTAGCATGTGCAACTAATTCCTTCTTCTCGGATTAAGATTTGAAGCTTCTAATTATTCAATTGTGAGACTTTAATTCATCTTTATTCTATCTCTTGAGTATTGTTATTTCTCCGTTCATATTTGCATGATTGTTGAACGTTTAGATTAAAGTAGCTAATTAATCTTTGCAATTTTCAATCTGTTGTTATTCTAGCGATTGAATCCGTAATTGTTCAAACCCGTTAGATAAAGTAACGATCTTTGGCCTTAATATTGGATGCGTTTCATCATATCTAGGTTAGAGAGAGATTTAACTTGTGATTTGAACTAATAATCGCGTGTTTTATTGGTCGCCACTTCTATCGTTCTCTATTCGTTAATGCTATTATTGAATTAAACTTAATTGCGTGTATTAGGTTGTTTGATAATTAGGTTATTTGATTATCGCGTTTCGAGTCAAATAATATTCACGTGAGATTCTGGATTCACTTCCCACGATAGTTTGCTCAAGAGTTAGGAGAAAGTTGTTAGTCTATGATCAATTTGATAATTAGTTGTGGAAAATTCTTACCCGAGATCGTTTTAATCTTCGGAACTCATTTATTATTATTATTGATTTCGTTATTTGATTATTAGTTAGTTTTAGTTACTTCAATCACCCAATCACCCCCTTTCTTAGTTATTAATTTCTAATTTTAATTCACTTAAATTACTTCGTCTTCTCTGTGGACCGACCCTTATTTCCCTACACTATTGTCTTAGTTTTGTGGTTATAAGTGCATAAATAGTATCTTTGGGAGCATACGACTTCGGCTCACCAACGGGTTTCACACCAATCTTTGGAAATGGTATTGGACGCGTTCAACTACGCACTACCACGATCGCGTTACGCCCTTGAGTTCTTAGGGCGGTGCTCCTCGAAAGGGCGCCACCACTGTCGCGACTCGTAAAGGGATTAAACGGACTTGGAGCGGTAGTCGTAGTTAAACGCGTTCAATCCGCATATGGTTTATAAATTTATGTATACGCGGTATTATTTAGTTATAACGATAGTAAATAAACGACAATAAAAAATATTAGAATGCGAAAATATAAAACGGTTAGTAACAAAAATAAAAATGTTAGTATTAGTAATAGTGTCGTTATTATCGACTAATTATAATACGTATACATAAATATATATATATATATATATATATATATATATATATATAGAGAGAGAGAGAGAGAGAGAGAGAGAGAGAGAGAGAGAGAGAGAGAGAGAGAGAGAGAGAGAGAGAGAGAGAGAGAGAGAGAGAGAGAGAGAGAGAGAGAGAGAGAGAGAGAGAGAGAGAGAGAGAGAGAGAGAGGGTTCTAATGAGTCCCTATATACTTGTTGAGTCTCTAAGTCCTCATCCCATCCGTTGGATGGGAGATGGATCAAGGGACGAGATAAATCGTTGTTTTAATAAAAAAAAAAAAATATGAAGATACTGCATCCTACAAAATAGGAAAGTGAATATTCAGTAACGTAACATTCTCCATCATTCAATCATTCATTCCCTCTTTCATTCTGAATATACGTTTCATCATTCTCTCGCCCATTCTTCTTCGTAGTTCTCTCGCCCATTCTTCTTCATCGTTCTCTCGCCCATTCAATCATCATTCATCAAAATCACATTCAGGCTTCATCATCTTAATCACGTCGCTGCCATTTATTTCAATACCACGCAATCAATAACGCATTCAGGCAATCCGCTTCTACAATCAATAACCATTTATTTTCATCGCGCTGCTTGTGATTCAATCCGGCTTCTACTTCTCATTCAATGGCTGATTTGCAAATCGTGGAAAAAACAAACTGTGAGTATATATTGTAGTTTATAGTTGAAAGGATATGAATTCATTAATATGATACTAAATTTTTAGTTTCTACCTTTGTACGTTGAACTATATTAATGCTGCATTATTTTAGTTCAGATACTTTGTTACTTTAGTGTATAATGTCTGTTACTGTAGTGACAAACTTCCATTACTTTAGATTGAAACGTCTATAATCGTAACGCATTAGTGTTGTAAAAAAAGATATTGTTTCCTATAATAGTGGGAGTCATTAAGATGATACTAAACCACCATGCTAAATCATAAAGATATTGGGTTATTTTAGTTCACATAATGTGTTACTTTAGTGTAGAATGTCTGTTATTTTAATGTCAAAGCTTCATTACTTTATGGTCTGTTACTTTAATTCATAAATTTGTTACTTTAGTTCTTAGCATCAGTTATTGTAGCGCATTAAAGAGCTATTGGAATATATGTAACCGCCGTATTAAAATAATGATTAAAAAAGATATTGTTTCCTATAATAGTGGGACGTGATTAGCTACAAAATAGGAAACAAATAAAGAGAGTAACTGCCCATTCAAAGAAATATACTGCTTCAAAATAACCTAGAAATCAAAGTACACGATTGCAGTCAACGAATCATAATAGACGTTAGGTCATTAATCTTCAACCTTCTGCCGCTGCAACATCTCCTTCTATGGCTGATATTCAACTTGTCAAAGAAACAAACTGTAAGTTTTTTGTTAGTGATTTATACTGTAGACGGAAGCAATTAAAATGCTCCTTATTATTAGATTTTAGGCTCATTGTATGTAAACTGCATGTCATCACATACTTTTTAAATACGTGGATGAAATATGCGTGGAGTTATTTTGGTGCACAATATTCGTTACTTTAATCAACACTAGACGGTACTGTGAAGCCATACATCTGTTACTGTATGTCTATCTTATACGCATCTTCTGTTAATTTAATTACCTCACTGCACTGATTTGTTTTTCAGTTGATGCAGAAGCACACGAATGGTGCAGGGATGTAGGTGAGACTTTCACGCCATACCTAGGGCAGATATTCAAAGACCAGGAAGAAGCGGTAAACTTTTATAAAATCTACGCATTGGCCTGCAGGTTCGATGTGAGGAGGTACACAACAAAAAGATGGCGGGGTGGTGAGATTAAATCAAAGCTGCTAGTATGCAACAGGCAGGGTTTTTACAAAAAAAAAAGTCAACGGAGATGGGGCATCCAAGGAGGGCACGTCGAAGGGGGAAGCAACTGAGGGGAAGACAGAGGGAGTCGCTGTGGACGCACCAAAAAGGAAAACAAAGGTCCATCGTGTTGGCTGTATGGCAAGAATTAAGTTGTTCAGCGAAGGCGGGCCTCTTAGAATTATTAAGTTTCACAGCGGGCACAACCACGAGCTAATTTCACCAAAAGACAGAGAGTTCCATAAGTTATCGAGAAACCTCACGAAGTACCACAAGCAAATGATACTGAATAATTCACGGGTATGTGTTGAGTAACTTCTTGCAGGTTCAATCATTTAAATTGAGATCACTGCGTGTTTAGTTCACATTCACATTCTGTATTAATATTTCGTTACTCTAATGCAGATACTGCGTTACTGTGGTTTATGTAGTCCATTACTTTAATGAAAAGCCGTCTGTTAATTACCAATTTCTGGTTACTCAATCAACATGTTACTTTAATGACGTCTAACTATTATTTCAACTTTTGTCATACGTTACTTTAATCAACGAATTGTTGCAGCTGAAGATCGGTGCAACGCAGACTTACAAGATATGTAAGGAGCAGGTTGAAGGGTTCGCAAACGTAGGTGCCAGCCTGGTCGACTTTAAAAACTTTGGAAGAGATATAAAGTGCTTCATCCATGAGAGGGACGGTCAGTTATTCATCGATCGTTTCAGGAGTATGGCGGACAATCACAAGGGATTTTTCTTTGATTACGACCTGGATGAGGATGGTAGTTTGAGCAGGGTCTTTTGGGCTGACGGTGTTGCCAGGAGGAACTACAGGTTATTTGGTGACGCAGTTTCGTTCGACCCAACATACGGGACGAATAAATATAAGATGATATTCACCCCATTCACTGGTGTCGATCACCACAAACGATCGGTGACTTTCGGTGGCGCTCTCATCGCGCACGAGGATGAGAAATCATTCAACTGGGTGTTCGAACGGTTCCTGACGGCTATGGACGGCAAGGAGCCTGAGTACATCATCACCGATCAGGACCCCGGTATCATTGCATCGTTTGAGAAGATGTTTAAATCGGCGTGGCAACGATTTTGTATGTGGCATATCATGAATAAGGTACCCACTAAATACGGCGCCTCGCGGGCCGACTACCAGGAATTCCTAAAGAAATTGAATGCAATAGTGTGGGATGACGAGATCGATGAAGCGGAGTTCGAAGAGCGGTGGATGGAAATAATAGAGGAGCACGACGTGGGAGATGTTCAGTGGTTCGAAACTGCGTTTTCGATTAGGAAGCAGTGGGTCATGGCGCACTGCAGGGGTCTGAAGATGGGAGGCTTAATGCGAACAACACAGAGATCGGAGAGCGAAAACAGTTTCTTCAAGTGGTTTGAGAACCAGCATGGAACGTTGGTTGAATTCTGGATGCGGTTCGAGAGCGCCATGGATCAGCAGAGGTATAACCAGAAAAAGCTTGACAGCGAGAATGTACAATCTCTGCCGAAGACAATGACCCACCTCCTGATAGAACAGCACGCTGCAAGGGTATACACCCACGTGGTGTTTGATGAATTTCAAGAGGAGGTAAAGTGTTCAGTGGGGACGTGCAGTGTGAGAGGTTTTGCTGAAAGGGATGGGGCTGAAGTAACTACGGTGAGGGACGCCACAAGGGGTAAAGAATTTCTAGTCCACTACAAACAAGGTACGCAGTTGCCTGCTTGCTGTCTTATTTTATACGGGATTTATGAGTTAAAGTAACGGGATTAATGTGTTAGAGTAACATAACTTAGCAGTTAAAGTAACGCGGTTTGTAGGTTGTAGATAAAGCACAGGATGCAGTATTAAAGTAACAAAAATCACGAATTAAAGTAACACATAGTTTTAGTTAAAGTAACGCGAACTGATTTGTGAGTGGGTGGGTTGTGTATCTTAATGCTATACTAACCTCCTGCAGAAACGTCGGACGTCAATTGCACGTGTAAATTGTTTGAGACAAGGGGAATACTGTGTCGACACATAATTTGGATATATTCCTCGAAGGGCCTGACTAGTATACCCGATAACTACGTAGCTGGAAGGTGGTCGAGGGATGCGCTGCGCAAATATAGTGTTGTTGATGACGGTGTGGAAGGCGAAGAAATCGACAACATAGACGGAAAGCAGATAGAGATGTCTAAACTGTGGTCGGAAGTTCATGAGACGATGGGTATTCTACGGTCTGCTAATAAAGAAGATGTGGAGAACATGTCCGCTTTGATCCGCGAATTCAGGGTGAAGCTTAAGCCGATTGGGAGTAGCGAGACATTGAATAAAACCCAAGAATTGGAAGAGATGCTAGGATGTACGTCAACAGCAGAGATAACGATACTCCCGCCGAAGATTTCCAAGACAAAAGGAAGCGGAAAGAGGTTGTTATCGAGCAAGGCGAAATCAATTGCACTTGCAAAGAAGCCAAAGCGCATGTGCAACAATTGTAAGCAGATGGCGCACCACGACAAGAGGAATTGCCCCAATCCCTTTGCAACACGGCCGCCACCACCTGTCGAACCGTCTGACGATGAATCAGAATC
Source organism: Agrostemma githago (assembly GCA_958450325.1). NCBI lineage: Eukaryota > Viridiplantae > Streptophyta > Magnoliopsida > Caryophyllales > Caryophyllaceae > Agrostemma > Agrostemma githago. The sequence continues at coordinate 37,379,635 of OY288258.1, forward strand.
AGAGTCAGAATCAGAAGAAGATGAGGACGAGGAAGATGTAGAAGATGAACCAGTATTCTGATTAGTGAAATTTTCTTCCTTATAGTAACATAGCTTGTTCTTTATGGTATTAATTTGGGAACATTACAGTAACATGTTTTGTAAAGGTTTATTGAATTACAGATATTCATTCCTTGGAGATTATAATAAGTAGAGGAAGATTCAGTTAAAGTAACACACATTATACATTAAAGTAACGCGATAGATGAATTAGAGTAACACGGGATATCATTTTTTAAGTGTTGATCGCATTGCAGATGTAAATTCCTTACAGATATTCATTCCTTGGAGAATATAGTAGGTAAAGGAAGATTCAGCTAGAGTAACAAACATTATTCATTAAAGTAACGTGATAGATGAGTTGGAATAACACGGGATATCATCTTTTAAGTGTTGATCGAATGGCAGATATAAATTAACATGCAGCGTAGAAGATTTAAGAATTAAAGTAACACATGACATGCATTGAAGTAACAAGTTCTGGGGGTTAGAGTAACAAAGTTTGACTGATAGAGTGACAAAGTTTAAGGTATAGGTTAACCTTGTACAAAATGACACTTAGTTTTTTGGTTAAACCTTGTACAAAATAATACTCAGTTAATCTAACCATTTAATGACTACCGTTTCCGGCTCTTTCCTCGCGTACCCTTCAATTCTTCAATTAATTTCGGCCTAGCTGCCGCAAACTTGTCTACGTCACCGATCAGCCGCCTTCGATAAATGTTCAGGTCTGCTAGGAGGATGGTTGCTGCAAGCTGGACGACCAAGTATCTTCTGTTAACCTTCCTGTGGAGGTCATCGTTATTGAATTCGCGGCCCTCGTACAGTAGCATATGCATTAGAAGAAATATCCCTGACTCGTCCTTGTTACATACTGTGGACTGCCAGCCAAGCTTAATAGAGCGGAACTTGTAAGACACAATATCCGCCGCACCAGGAACTTCATAGGCGTCAATGAAGTCACTCATTGATTAAAGTAACACATATTGTTCACTAAAGTAACGTCGATTAACTGCTAAAGTAACATAAGATATGTTGGAGTAACATGCAGATTTGCAGACATTCAAGTCTTACAAAATATGTGATCTAAAATAAAAAATACCAGGTCAGAATCTAGCTCGAGATTCCCTTCGTTTGCATCGAGCCATATGTTCCAGAAGTTGAACAATGCTTCGCTCATGTCCACAAACAAACCACGCTTTCTATTTCTCCAAATCTGGAGAGCTGTATCCTGCATGGACTAACAGGTCGCTATCATTAGAGTAAAGCAGAGAGTACATTACAGTCACACAGCCATAGAACTACAGTTATCATTTGGGATAAGCAAGTAAATAAATTAGCTTACGCTGTGGCTGACACCGAAAAAGCATCGTGATGTCCGACGCGGTGCAGACTGGGCAGCTGTCAAGTGATTCATGAGTATGCACCAGCAGTCAATCACAGCATTCGAGAGCTGCTCTCCGGGCGCAAGCGTGGCCAACTCACCACGGGGTATGTTGAAAAAGTCACTGAACCTCACAATCATTTCCCTGCAAATAATCAAAAGGATTATGAAACATTTAACAAAAAACGACAATAATGCGCACTAAAAAAGAATTAGGTGATGTAGACCACTTACGATGTACTGTATTTTTCATTTTTGTAGAAGACGTAGTCAATTACGTCTTTCCTCACAGACAAAACAGACCTGAAAAGCCTGCCGTCCCCACCCAGGAAGTCCGACACCGTGAGCTGGTCAGGATCAGGGACGTCACAGTCCCAAGAGCACCCAAGCCTCTCATCGACGACTTGCATGCATCCCAACAGCTTTTCAGAATGAAAAAAGAAAGGGTGGAAGACCTTCCTTCCGTCTACCACCACCGACAAACACTCACCGACATCCTCGTCTCCAATTCTGTCAATATCCCACAAAGAAAGCACTATCTGGCGGTCACTGCTTAAATTCAATCCCCCCTGAATATCATTAACCTCAGCCGTCGAGTATGGCTGAATGTTAGGATCATCCTCCTCGGCTTGATTAGTATTTTTGGCCTCAAGTACCGGCCCCTGCTCCGACAACTCCCTAGCGCGACGCAGCGCCTCACAAACTTCATCCACCACCCGGTGCAGCTCTGCTCCTCCCCAGAATGCCTGGGTTGCTTGTGATGGCACCGGGTCTTCAGGTAATGGATTGCCCGAAGTTATCCTCCTGATCTTCGCAGCATGTGAGACCCACCAATCATGGAATGCGATTGCATTCCTTCCCATCATCAGATGAATGTGATGGACCTCCTGCAGGAAAGAATAATTATGTTGCAAACGTGTACCAAAGTAACATTGAATGATAAACTGAAAGAATGTGTAGTGAAAATAGAGTATACACTAAAGTAACAGATATTATCAACTAAAGTAACAAATGGTATGGATTAAAGTAACATCATATATGTTGGAGCAATAATGTGGACAAATCAGGTTAAAGTAACGGATTGTAAGAATTAAAGTAACACATGTTGATCACTAAAGTAACAGAAGATATGTTAGAGTAACATGCAGAGTTACAGACATCACAGATTTAAATCTTTACTGATTCCATGGTTTCCAACACAAACACAAATAGATTCATTAATGAATTATTGACATGATTACTTACGTCGACCGCCTTGGCTCTCAGTTCACTATCATCTTCAAGACCACGAGAAAGTTTGATGGTGGTGAACTTATCGTCCTCTTGTCCAGGCAATGAACCATCGTCAGTGTGACGGTTCTGTGTAATCTTCAACGGCGGTGACGGTTCTCCCTCCCTCACCGCATGTAAACAACGGGGGTACTCAACATCAGATCGGGTAAGCCGGCCCAGCCCACCACAAATGTACTCGCCGGCCAACCGTTCAAGAATGCGTTTATGATCCCAGTGCTTGATCAAAGGGAGATCACACGGGCACGGGAGATTGCGGTAGGCAAACCGCTGGAAGTATGTAATCATTAAAAACGGCACACAGCCAAGTAAATATGATCGGTTACGGAACACAAAATCCTCGCCCACCTGCGCTAGTCCATCCAGTATGAACGTGCACCAGTCAAGGTTTTTAATCTGATGTACATCTTGCACAGCCTTCAGTAGTCTCAGATCAACCCCATGGTTGGACGTCGGGCAGAAGAATATCGACATGCTGTACAGAACGAACATCCTACAGAACATCTCTCCACCCCCTACATCATCCTGCAGTTTCCTAAGGACCTTTGACAGAGGGATTGCATCGCTTTCATTGCCGACACCAAAGTCACCCCTCCACTTTTTCTTCAGCGCCATGACGGACTCCTCTTCGGCCGCCTTCGATCGACCCATCGGCAGCAGCTCAACAGGGTCCGGTCCAAGTGGAAGGAGGAAGCAGTCATGTACATCGTGCTTGCTTACGAGGAACTGATTGGTACCGCATCTAAAGATCAGCGTGTCATCGCTGAATAAAGTCATGAAATCAGCAGCAAACTTTACAGGGAAGCTCTTAAGGTGCATTTCAAGTACACCGCCAAATCCGATCGCTGAAAGCGCCTCCCGCTGCCTCTGGTTTAAATTAGATATTAGATCAACAAGGAGCTGCGAGCTGCACCTTACAGAAGACGAACGGTCGACGTTGGCTGCATCTGTCAAACCGGTAGCTAGTGTCTTCAACTTCGATGGCTTGACAGCCGTTTTCTTTGCCCGTTGAACTCGCTTCTTAACCTGCCCCTCCTTCTCACCAGCAACAACAATCTTACCTTCTTCTGCCATCTGAAGATATATTATTATGAGAATAATGCCAATGATACAAACTGACTACAGAATTACATACCCCTCATCCGCATAACATACCCCTCATCCGCATTGTACTATACTAAAGTAACATGTCATGTGATTTAAAGTAACCCAATATATGAATTAAAGTAACCCAATAAAAAAGTTCTAGAAAAGGGATCCTTGTCATGGATCTACGCATAGCAGTAACATAAATTATTTACTAAAGTAACATAATATATGAATTAAAGTAACAAAAACACATACATTCTGTATACATTACATTAATATGTTATCAGTACATAAATTAAAGTAACCCAATAGATTATTCATTAAAATTCCGAATGATACCAGTCAAAATAACAAATTATGTTCATTACAGTAACAAAAATAACATGCAGGGGAGAAATATATACAATCAATCGCGCATTCTGCATACAGGTTGAGAGCAATAAAACAAAAACAAGACCTAATTTAAAGGTAGTTAGCATCACGAACAAGACCTAATTTACCATAAAAGCAATTAAAACAAAGGAAAAAACCCTTATTTACCTTAAGTTTGGAGTTCAAATATGGTGTACAAGACCTAATTTAAAGGTAGTTAGCATCACGAACAAGACCTAATTTACCATAAAAGTAATTAAAACAAAGGAAAAAACCCTTATTTACCTTAAGTTTGGAGTTCAAATATGGTGTAGCTGCGTGGATGTAGTCGGTATGAGCGAAGAGAACGAAGACGATGATGAGCGAAGAGAAGACGAAGATGAGCGAAGATGAGAAGACGAAAATGAAGGCGGGAGTGTTTCAGAAGATCAAAATAGCTCTGCTCTAGATGAAACGTGGTGTGAAGTAAAGAGTTGTGTGAAGTAAAGCGGTGAAACGTGAGAACTGAAGAGTTAGAGAGGTTGGGCGGGAGAAATCAAAGGAAGAGAGAGAAAATAAGATATATTTTCAAAGATATTATGGTTATTTCCATAATTACGAGATTAGATCTTGGCCATTAATCTACCATTGAATCGATGGCTGATATGGGGACTCACGGACTCAACTTATACAAGGGGACTCACCTGATCCCACTTTTATATATATATATATATATATATATATATATATATATATATATATATATATATATATATATATATATATATATATATATATATATATATAGAGAGAGAGAGAGAGAGAGAGAGAGAGAGAGAGAGAGATGGGTTCTAATGAGTCCCTATATATGTGTTGAGTCCTTGAGTCCTCATCCCATCCGTTGGATGGGAGATGGATCAAGGGACGAGATAAAATCACTGTTTTAATAAAAAAAAAAAGATACTGAATCCACCAAAATAGGAAGGTGAATATTTCAGTAAAGTAACATTCTCATTCGTTCAATCATTCATTCTCTCTTTCATCAATTCCGTTTCAACCACCTTCTTCATCGTTCTCTCGCTCATTCAATCATTCATTCTACAAAATCACATTCAATCATTCATCATCTTCAACGCGCCGCTGCCATTTATTTCAATACGACACAATCAATAACACATTCAGCCAATAATCGTCTTCATCGCGCTGCATTTCATTCAATCCGGCTTCTACTTTTCATTCAATGGCTGATATGCAAATCTTGGAAAAAACAAACTGTGAGTATATATTGTAGTTTATACTTGAAAGGATATGGGAGTCATTAAGATGATACTAAATTTTTAGTTTCTACTTTTCTACGTTGAACTATAGTAATGTTGCATTTTAATCACATGATGTCTGCGCACAGAAAAGGTATTGGGTTATTTTAGTTCAGATACTGTGTTACTTTAGTGTAGAATGTCCGTTATTTTAATGACAAACTTTTATTACTTTTATGATATGTTACTTTAGTTTATCGAAGACATTACTTTAGTTCTTAAAGTCTGTTATTGTAACGCGTTAGTGAGTCATGGGGATATTTTAAACCGCCATTGCTAAATAATAATAAAAAAAGATATTGTTTCCTATAATAGTGAGAGTCATTAAAGATGATACTAAAAAAGTTATGTTTCCTATAATAGTGGGAGCCATTAAAGATGATACTAAATAACTCCCATGATTTTAGGAAACAATAACTCCCATAATCACAATCATTCCTCATTCATTCATTCACGTTACAGGTTCATCAAAACCTTAAAAAAAAAACGCTCCCATCGATCATCACGTTCATTCATTCATTCAATCAAATATGTGCTCGAAATTCCGTTACTATGAATTCAATGATCGCGACATCTTCATTAACCGTTGATAAGCAATTCATCGAGTATAACAATGGTGAGTTTCGATATTGCTTTCATGTTTTGCGTCAATTTTTATTCATTATCTTGATTAATTTGCGTCAATTTGTGTTCATGTTTTGCGACAATTTTCATGTTGATATTGCTTTCATGGTCGTGTCATTCATGTTTTGCGTCAATTTTCATGTTGATATTGTTTTCATGGTCGTGTTATTCATCATAGATTCATATGCAAATCGTAGAACACACAAACGGTGAGTATATATGTTTTGTAATTTATACTGGAATCGCCATGGAAGTTGTTGAGATGCTACTCAATTATTAGTTTTTACGTTTACAATATATTGCGTTACTTTAGTTCATATACTGCGTTACTTTAGTGTAGAGCATCTGTTATTTTAATGTCTACCATCTGTTACTTTATATGTCGTGTTACTTTAATACACTCCAGTTGTTACTTTAGTGTTTTTCATCTGTTATTGTAGTGCATTGTAGTGTCCTAAGAATTTAGAAAACTGCCATATTAAAAAAATAATAAAAAAAAGATATTGTTTCCTATAATAATGGGACGTGATTGCCACCAAAATAGGAAACAATATCAAAGAGTAACGTCATATAAAAAAAAGAAAAAAAAATACTACTTCCTATAATTATGGGACGTGATGACTTCAAAATAGGAAACAATATCAAATAGTAAGATACTGCGTCATACTCTCATTTTTATCATTATATGAATTTTTTGCACTAACTTATATCTGGTGTTATTTTAATGAACATTATCTGTTACTTTAATTCATACTATCTGTTAATTTAATGTCTGACCTCTGTTACTTTATATCTGGTGTATAAGCATACTCTGTTAATTTAATTCAATGTTACTTCAATGCACTTCATCTGTTACTTTAACTCTTGTTATCTGTTACTTTAATCCACGTGAATGATGTAGGGATGTGGGTGAGAGTTTCCTCCATTGTGCGGTGATGAGATTAAATCAAAGCTTCTGAGATGATGATGAAAAAGATGAAAAAGAAGAAGACGGAGAGAACGAGAAGGATGAAGAAGAAGCAGAATTATAAGTAGGACATTATGAGTAACAAGTTTGAAACATTGAAATTGTAATGAAGTTGATTTAGTTGGAACCTTGTACCACTTTTTGTTTTGGAGTATCTTAATAAAAACAAACATTGTTCTTTTTGTTAATTGGAGCTCCTGTTTTTGCAAGAGACTACTATGCAACGTAACTGATTTTATGAGTTAAAGTAACACAGTTCATGAATTAAAGTAACACATTGTATGAGTTAGAGTAACAGTTTTTGCAAGAGATTATGCAACGTAACAGATTTTATGAGTTAAAGTAACACAGTTCATGAATTAGAGTAACACATTGTATGAGTTAGAGTAATAGTTTTTGCAGGAGAATATATTAAACAACGTAACAGATTTTATGAGTTAAAGTAACGCAGTTCATGAATGAAAGTAACACGTTATATGAGTTAAAGTAACATAGTTTATGGATTATGGCAGTAACATAGTAATATACGTACAATGGCAGTAAGAAAATAATGATTTTTTGGTGAAAATGAAAAAAAACTTAATTTTGAAAAAACTTGTTGTGTGAGAGAAAAAACATTTAAAAAGATTGATAAGAGAGATAAAAGATTTGGATTGAGATAATTAAGGAGGAGAGAGAGAAATGATATATTTACCAAATTTGTTAGTTATTTCCTTAATTATGAGATTAAATCTTGTCCATTAATCTAACCTTGAATCAAGGGCTAAGATGGGTACTCACGGACTTAACATATATAGGTGGACTCACCTGATCCCACCTATATATATATATATATATATATATATATATATAAACGAAAAAAATAAGGGAGAAGGAAATGTTGGTGTTGAATGTCACACCCTCAACCTACATGCTCTTGCTTCTCGGAATACGGCTCGTCAAATGGTGGCAAAGTCACGGAAGCGTCGAGATACGTAAGGGGAGTTATGGTGTGTATGTGTTTTTGTAGAGACGGATTTTACGAGTTTTTGCTCTCGGGATCAAGGATGTGAATGTGTTTATGTGTTTATGTAGGGTTGATGCTGAAATGTGGTTGTAAATATGAGGGTTTTTAAGGTGGTGAATGCTTAAAAAAAGTTGTGAAGTGTTGTGGGGTGACGGGGTATTTATAGAACAAATACCCCGGTTCAGGGTCACTCGATCGAGTTGCGCGGGTGCACTCGATCGAGTGCCCGGTTTGAGTCCGGCTTGGCCGGTTCATGGCCTTACTCGAGCGAGTGGATGTGAACCACTCGATCGAGTGGGTCGGGAAGGAGGGAGTGTAAATAGGGAATGATTTGTTGACTTTGTTTGAAAAGATTTGGTGGTTGAGCAGCTTCTAGAAGCTCTTTTGGCTGACATATGTACCGGGTTCGTCGTTGACCGGGTCGCTAAAAGACGGTTTTAATTCAGGTGTCGGTTTTGACCCAAATTAGTCTTATTTTATTGGAAACGGCCCTCTGGGCCTGAATTTGATGCCAGTTTTGTGAGATTTGTACTCCGCTAAAAGCGCATGCCAGACATTATTGATTCCGAGCCCATATTCGAGCGCGTTAAAGCACGTTTGCGTCCGATCATCATCGGGTGTTTTGTCGGAGACTGATATAGACACTAGCAGCCAAATGTGGGTGTCTACACATGTATATTTTTCTAATTTTATTTTTGACAATATATGTATGTCATATAATCTGGAAAATTTTTAAAAGTTGAAAATTTACATGTTTCGGTATTTTTATCTCTTTTACGAGATTAACGATTAAATCATCATATTAATTTGTAAAATCGTAATATTCGGCCTAAACTTGTAATATATGATTATATTCTGTAAAATGAGGTTTTTGATGATTTTTAATAATTTAGTATTTTTCTGATATTTTAGTTATCGATTATTGAATTATTACCGTTTACGGACAAAAACGATTAAAAGCCGATTTTTAGTTCTAGTACTTAAACATTTTATTTTAATCTGAAATTTGACGTGGGTAAACTTTATGGTGAAATAGAATTTTCTAAAAAAATTCATAATTTTTCGGAATTTTTAAGTGGGTAAATTAATTAATCACTTTAAATCATCGTTTATCGTTAAAATCGTGTTTGTCGTTTAAATTCTCGATTTCTGGTCTTTTGTTTAAATCTGGAAAAAAATATGTTTCTGATGGTTTCATAATAAATGTAATTTTATGATTTTTAGTGCTTCAATAAAATGTTAGGAACGGTAAGTTTTATTAATGGAATCGTTAATTGTGAAAACGGGTTTAAAAGACGGTTTTAACGGGATTTGTAAATTCCGGAATTTTGAAAATCTGGAAAAATTAGTAATTTCTGGAAAATCATGATTTTTAAGTTTAATAATAATTTTTGTATATTAATACTTAAATCATTTTGTAATTTTCATTTTTATTAATCGTTATTGTCGAGATTAGATGATTAACGAGAAAACCCTTTAAAAACCGAGTTTAAGGATTCTGGAGAAATTATTCTTCTGGACAGAATGTCCAAAAATGTACTTTGGCTATTTTACATATTTTTTGTATTATTTATTAAAGTCTTTAATTAGTAGTAATGATTTTTGGGCAGAATTACGATTTGTCGTTAAAATGGTCCGTTTCGCCTAAAAGAATTATTCTTCCAGCCATTTTCAAAATATTTAAATCTAAAAATTTAAGAGTTAAATCATCCCTTAACATACTCTAAATATATTTAATGGTTTAATTAAATAAAAGATGTTAAAAGATTTGTTTTTACATTTGCCGTAAAATCCTATTTGTGTTAGTATTGTCGAAACTAATAATAATTAGAGAATTTTAGTTTTGTAGATTTTGAAAACACCCTGATTAGTAGTATTAAAATGTTTAAGATATTTTTAATCATTTTATAAACACTCGTATGATATTTCAATAATTTCATAAACCCATTTATCCTTATTTTAGAAATTAATATCGTTAAGGCCGAAAGTATTAGTTTTATAAATCTATATCGTTTACTAAAAATATTGTATTAGTATGAACTAATATTTTCGATATTTTGATATGATGCTATTTTTAGTAAAATTTCTAAAAATAGAAGTTTCCTAAAATAGAAAGTTTTCTCTTTTAGAATATAATGATTACTCCTTTTGTCCTCTTATTATTATAATGATTATATCTTTTGAATATCGATAATGGCTTTGTTTTGGAGTTATGGAATAAGGACAAGTGTGGGGTTAGAGGAATATAATCTGGGATGTACGTTGTTGCCATCAACTGTAAGGCTGGTGTGTCTTTATGAGGCACATTGGTTGTTGAACTGAGCATGGTTTTTGTCCAGGAGAGTGTGCATTGTGCCCTTAAACTTAGATATCGCATCGTGTATGTCGCGTCAGGTTGAACTGGATATGGTTTGTATCCAGGAGGGGTGTATACTACTTAAACCAGGACCTCGCTGCACGCAGTCCTGTTATGGTTGAGTTGCCTAGTTAGAGACTTGATTCTGTTATGAGTTAAGTCTACAGTTCTCGAAGCTAGTTTCCAGTATTATCCTAGTGAAAGTCTAGCCTTGTGCACACTGATCGAATTTCCATAACGTCATTTTGAATATTTTTATTATTATCGATATAATTTTGATTTGCAGGTTGGCAAATGTTTTATGTTTTCTTTGGAAAAACTCGTTTTTATTATATTGTTTCGATACATGAAGTTTTTCACTGAAAACTTATTTTCATTATAATGTTTTACTGTTTTCCGTTTTCTTACTATTTTTCTATAATAGTAATTATAGTTTTAAAATCCTGTTATACGGCTGGGAGAACGTTGACGTTGCTCCCCACTGATTGTGGCTGTTATGTTTTAACATGGCAGGTATACGTGTTCCGGATGTGAGCTAGCGAGGAGTGTGGATCCTGCTTGTTTAGTTTAATAATTATGTCTTATGGATTGTTCAAACTCTTTGTTTGACTTATCATTTTTATTTAATCAAGACATAGCTACAATCTCTTATATATCATGTACCATGAGGTGGCACAATGGTGATCCTCCATTTCAAATTAAGTCCATTTTTTTGATACAATTTTCTTTCACCCCAGTATGAACACGATTGTATGTCAACCAAAGCAATTCCAAATTTTCCTCAAAATCTCCTCCAAAAACTTCGACAACATGAATCGAACCCGCGACCTCCAAGACCCATCCCACAAGTACAAACCACCGAGCCAAGACACCAATTTGTGAAAAACTTGTACGAAAAGAATATAGTAGCCTTAATTGTTGTTCATCCACTCAATTACTCCAAATAAATATAGTAGCCTTAATTATCTGTTCATCGACTTAATTGCCGTTAATTTTGCCATTAAATTTTCCTCAAAAATGACCATCACTTCTTCAAAAAAACAATTAATAATACAGTTCTTCATGGGCTCTTCGTTCTTCCAAAAGCACTCTTCCCCAGTTTGAAGGATTCAAAGCATCGGTAATATAAGTCATGCTTTGTAGTTTATATATACTAATCTAATCAAAACTTCGCATCTACCCAGGTTTGTTGAGATTTTGGGTTTTTTCCTTCATAATTCTCATTTTGTAGTTTCATTTATAATTTATCTATTTGTCTGTGATTGATTAGGTTTAGAATTGTAATTATTGTGTTAAAATTGTATTTATAGATCTCTTCATTTTTCAAATCGTTATCATAATTGCCAAATCTCTGAGATTTTGCTGATTTAAACTCAATTAATTTTTATTTTTTAATTCAATCAAAATCAATCTTAACATTTTTGTAATTTGATTTGATGTAGATGATGAAGATATATTAAAGAGAGATGACGAAGATGTTATAAAGAAAGATGAAGATGATCCGTCAGACCGTGATGCAACGGTACTGTAGTCCCTTAACAGACCGTCTCATCAGTCATCACCATTAATATTATACGAAGTATTTTGGTTATGCTGTAGACGGTGATGTTAATTTTTGATAAAAGGCGTTTTTTTTGTTAATTTTGTATAAGAGCGTTTTTTTTTCCAGGTGATTGATGAACAAGGATGATACAGTGAACTTCGTAGAGGTATTTTAGGTAGTAAAGTCCATTAATTTTTTTATAACTATTTGAAAACTTATTTAATTAGTTTTGTGCAATTTATTTCAAACGTTGGTATATATGAACTTTTATAAAAGTGAATGACTTTTCAATTGTGATGGTATATATGAACTTTTATAAGTCATTAACAACCTATTTTGAAGTTTTGTGTAATATATAGAAACATGTCAGCATATTAAAATCAATTGATGTGTGGAATCTAAAATAATTATTATTTCCTGTTTCAGAGCATTTCAAGTCGAGCAAGAAGGTAACGGGTCAGCAAGAAGTAGATTGATAAGGTATCGTCGAAATTATTATTTATACTTTGTATATAATATATGACGAAATGTAATTTGTTGTTTTTTTAAAATGAAATTACTATATTTTAAAAATATTTTTTTTCTATTTTTTTTAAATATTTGAAGAATTATGAAATACTCCATATATAGAAATATGGTGAAATATTTTTTTCTATATTTTTAAAAATATTTTATCTATATCGAAGAAATATATTATTTAATTTTAAATATTATATTAATGCATATTATTAATTAAATATCTGAATTAATGTACAAATATAACTCATTTTGTAAAATATATTGGTATAAAAGTATACAAAAATCGTTTTTATTTAATTTAAATATTAATGTAATAGCTTTTATTTATCATCGAAATAGATTTATAAAGTATCGTCGAAATAGATTTATAAAGTAATAGCTTTTATTTATTAAAAATATTTTCTATATCGACGAAATACATTATTTAATTTAAAATATTAAATTAATGCATTTTATTAATAAAATATCTTAATTAATGTATAAATATAACTCATTTTGTAAAATATATTGGTATAAAAGTATAAAAAAATCATTTTTATTTAATTTTGTAATTTAAATATTAAAGTAATAATTTCTATTTATCGTTGAAATAGATTGAAAAGATATCGTCGAAATTATTATTTATACTTTGTATATAATATATGACGAAATATCATTTGTTGTTTTAAAAAAATCAATATTTTTAAATTATTTTTTCTATATTATTCTATTTTTTTGTAAAATATTTGAAAAATTGTGAAATACTTCGTATAACGAAATATGACGACATATTTGTGGACATGACATAGGTCCACCCCGACGCGGCCACGCGCGGGTTTGGTGAGGCGAATGAATCTCCATATGAGAATGGATCGAATTGAAATTTAAATCGAAGTTGGAGTCGCCACCGAACTTTGTGGGAGTTCGGGCCCGTTCGAACCCACTCTATGTCGTAGTGGGCCGTGTAAAAAATACGGCTCATTCCGATTTCAGAGTTTATTGGGTTCGTCCCTTTGCATTTGATACCGATACCGACATTATCGGATACCGTGTATTGAATGACTCTCGTTGCCAATGGTTTCGGACATCCGGAAACCGAGGTTCTGAGTAAGGGGTAAGGGTACGTGTTGGGAAGTTCACAAAGAACACCCAACCCCGCCCGCACATTAGCGGCCTCTACTAGGATATCGTTTGATTTTTGAATACGCGCGTTAGTAATACGATGAATGATATGCAAACATTGTTTTCCCTAACATGCGAGAAATTGAATGGGTTGCTAAGTCGGTTTAATGCAACTAAAATTAACGTCAAAGTTGTTTTAGCATGCGAAATTCGTTTTAGTATAATAAAACAAATAATGAAAATACAATTGCTACAAACACGAACAAACAAGTTAGTAACGGTTTGTAAATCGAACAAACAAAATAAATATAATGATATGCATGATTTCGAAAAAGTTTATGACACGTGATGGATTAGCACGTGTTGACCAAGGTCAAAAAATATGTCGAGAAAAACCCGCTGTTTCGTTAAAGAAACGATGTTCGAAGAATAAAAAAAATAGATCGAAATTGATTACTTGCGTCGCGTTTTCCAGGAGACCACGCGACTCGCCCGGGAGGGGGGCGACTCGCGCGAGAAGTCGACTCGCCCGGGACGCACGCGACTCGCGTCCCGGGCTGTTTTCGAAATTTTTTTTCGTAAAATTTATTGCTTTATTAATTGCGTATAAATATTACATGTTTTATACTCGGCTTAATTTCGCGATATTCGTTATATTCGATATTCGATTATGAAATCAATATCGAATATTCGGAATAGGTTTTTTTAGAAAAAAGATAAAAAAAAAAGGGTTTTGTAAATCGTTTTGTAAAATCAAAAAAACGATGTTTGACTCTCTCTGCGTTTAAATCGTCGTAATTTGTTTAAAATGATAAAAACGATTTTTTAGCATCAACGAGATTAATTTAGTTCTTTTTGATACGATATTCGACTATAGTGAATCGATATCGTATATTTAAGAACGTTTGTTTTATAAAAATAGTTTGTAGTATCGATATTAGAAGTAAAAAAATGCGACGAATGACCCATAAAAAAAAGACCAACGACGACGCTAGGACAAGGAAAAGACGAAGAAAAAAGAAAAAAGAAGAGAGAAAGGAGAAGTCGGGTTTGATTTTACACCCTCAACCTACATGCTTTGTTTACTCGGATCGGGGCTCGTCGGAATGTGGCTAGGGCACGGGAGCGTCGAGTTTATGTCGGTGAGTTATGGTGGTTTTTTGTTTGGACGTGTAAAGTGGCGAGTGAGGTGGCCGGTTTCGTCGGGTCTCGGATATACTATCGGTTTCTCGATGCTAAGTGTATATTTCTGAATTGTAGATGTGTGATAAAAAGTTGATTATTTCTGAATGATAGATGATGATGGATTAAGTTGATGCGCAAGGGGCCTAGTTATAGGGAAGTTCTCGACCTTGGCTAGGAGAAGTAGTTGGATAGGAATTACCGCTTTGGATAGGAAATGTAAGAAGTTGAAAGGAACGAGAATTCCGTTACTTGGTGAAGAAGAAAGGAACCTCGGCTGAAATCAGGTTGCTCGGCCGAGTATCCCATGCTCGGTCGAGTGTTTGATTCGGTATTCAGATAGAATTCCTACTTGAGATCGAATTCCATCCTTAAATAGATTTATTTAATACTTTGTGTAGCTGATTTTTTGTAGCGTTTGAGCTCGAATCAGATACGTGGGGTGACACGGCTGACTCGTGCGTCTCGAAAATATCTTTGACTGGGTTTTGACTCGGTCGCTAAAAGACGGTTTTGCCCCTGGTGACGGATTCGACCCAAATTAGTCTTATTTGACTCGAAACGAACCACTGGGCCTGATTTTGAGGTTGGTTTTGTGAGATTTGTACTCCGTAAAAAGCCCAAGCCAAATGCCAATGATTTTGAGCCCGTTTTCGAGTATGTTAAAGCATGTTTGCGTCCGATCATCATCGGGTGTTTGTCGGAAACTACTATAGACACGTGGTGGTCAAAATGTGGGTGTCTACAGAGCCCCCACTCTAACTGAGGCTTGGACAAGGCGAAAGTCAGAGTAGCTACCTGGCCAATCAAAGATTAAGACCTGGCAGACTTCCGGTCGGGTCGTTTATAGTCCAGTAGACTTGCGTAAAAGGGATCTCCAGCCATAAATTGGAAATCATACATGAACTGATGATGCTAACTCCATGGGGAATCGGACTTGTCGTATAAGTCTTGGGTGCGCCTATATGTGGGCCCATCCCGTTAAATGCCGCTGGGGAGTTATGTGAATTGCGCGGTCTTGAATTGTACCTGTATAAGTTACATAAAATTTTGCATGCAAGTAGGTGAAACAAATATAACTCGGGCTTGGGAATAAAAATGATTTTTGCTTAGTTTTGAAATCAAAGTCCTGAAAGCAACTCACGTGCTAGGAAATAGGTTTTCAAAACTGAAATGGGTAGAAAAGAAATTTGCAATTTAAATAGACCGAAATTTGACCTTGTCGAAAAGGATTTTCTCAAATGGCTAAGCTTTGCAGATTTTAAAATGAGAATTTGAAGAGAGAGGTATACCAACAGACTCGACTCTGGACGTGACCGGACGAGTTGACAGACACGACTGGACTCTCGAGGGGTTGGACCGTGACTCGGTAAAAGGGTGGGCCACCTAAGATGATAAGACTCTTAAGTTGCGCTATTCCGTAACCTAGGCGAGGGGCAACATGGTCGAATCCTCGGAATGGGAAGGATGTGCTATGGGGGAATTGCGATAGTCTGTAATGAGACTGTTGTAGTCTAGTGCTCTTCTGGATTTTTGATTTTAGGGTACATTTCCAAAGTGGGTATTGCTCTGAGTCCTGATAGATTCTTGTCTTCGACTGAGCCGAGTACTAGGACACACTACAGAAAGGAGGCTAGATTTTTTTGAATTTATCTGGATTTTGTGAGTGGATGGAGGTTTTCTGCGTAAGAGAAGCCCCCAGGACGACAAAGCTAGCTGTTGAGAACATGATGGTGTCGTGATCAGAATGATGTCGCTTTTTGAATGTGTGTCAATGTGGGTGGTTGTGCCTCTGTTGAAAGGCTGCCTACGTATTCACGTGTAGTGAAATCAAACCATGCCGTAGTTCAGTGGATTGGAAGATATATTATGGTGCCTAGTCTAATAGAACTTTGTGTGTAACTAGCCATAACAATGGTGCAGGCTAGGTGCATTCCCAATGATATCTTGATCAAAGGGCTAGAATGGTTAGGATTTTGATCCTGTGACTGTGAGCGTTCCCCGGGGTAGCCCCCGGAGGTGGTGTGAACTATTTGGGCATGTTCTATGCTGACCGCAAGTTGAGTTCCCGTGTTTGGGGTTGGTAACTGGTTTGGATGAGAAGAATTGGGATGGGATTTGACGAGTTTTGCTCTCGGGGATTTGACGAGTTTTGCTCTCGGGGATTTGACGAGTTTTGCTCTCGGGGATTTGACGAGTTTTGCTCTCGGGATTGCGTATGATTAGGTAAGGGATTTGACGAGTTTTGCTCTCGGGTCTTTTACGAGTTTTGATCTCGGGTCTTTGTATGGTGATTGTGAATTTTGTTATGTCGAGGGGAAGTCGAGTAAAATTGCTCGAACTTTGATCGGGATAAGTTTTGATAATGCGGGATCTGGTTTCCATGTCTGGCCCTAATAGTTAGGGGTATCCTATGGAGCTTGAATCCTCAAAATTTCGGGCTGTCTCTAGCCTGGGTCTCGGGAAGGTCTTGAGGGTTGTAATGTGGGAAGGCTAAATGTGGTGTTAGTTGACCAGCTCGATTATCTCTCCCTTATTTGATGGTATGAATTTTGACCGTACCCTGGTCATGAGACTTTCACTTGAATTGACTGTTGATCATGGTCATGGATTTTTGGAAGTTCTTTTTTTATCATGGCCGGCTCTTGTGTGTTGGGCCTTTTGCTTTTTCTTTTTTCTTTTTTTCTTGGACTTTTGTTTTTTTTTTTTGTCCAGTTTTTTTTTCTTTTTTTTCTGTTGGTCAAACTAACACCTAAGGTAGGGATTGGTCGATCTTATTGGAGGGGTGTGTATTGTGGGAAATGGGCTTGCCTCCCGTCTTGAACCCAAACTAGAAGACTACCCAGATTTGTCCTAGGATTCGATACCGCTCCTGCTAAGTGTAGTTTTGTGGCTTCCTATGTCATACATGGAACAGGTAAAGGAAAACACGGGTCTCGATTTCCTGCAGTCATTATAGATGTGCCTGTAATAGTCACGTGCATGTGCTCACAGTGTATGATGGTGTTCATCATGTTCTCGGAAACACATAAGGAAAGTATATATGAGGAATAGAAAAGTTGAATTTATTGAATTTTTGAAGAGGACAGAATATAAATGACTCTGACTCTGATTTGGAAATGAGGATGTAGGGCATCCTAGACTCAGACTCAGACTTAGACTCGAATCAAATCCGGACTTTCGGATGCTCGGTTGGTTGTTTCTTTTTTGGTAAGGTCTCTGATTGGAGAAAACGACTAGTGCCACGACTCGCCTAAACTCGACTTTGCGCAAATGCAAGAGAGAGAGTCAAACTAGACACAGCCCGGGGTGACGGGTCGACAAAAACTCCTGGACCGGGATACTCGAACGTTGACCTAGACAAGGTAACGACCCTGGCTCGGACTCGACCATGAGATCTGAGCTGCATGCGGGTGAGTCCGAAAATGGGGCGACCGTGTTTGACCGTGTCGCATGCTCGGACCAATCGTGGCGACCTAAACCTAGGTGACTCGAGTATTCGTAGCATAGGTACGACTCGAAGAAGGCATCGTAAGGACGCCGGTGCAAGATGGACGTAAGGTACCCCTTAAGGTGACCGTGGTTGAATGCTCGGGTGGAGGACAGCCCCCAAGTGAGACTAAAGACTCAGATAGGACTCAGATGGTGTGGCATCTAAGTGGTTCGAAAGTGGGGTACGTGAGACACGTGTAAGACATGACCCTTAAAGCAACCCTGATTGACCGCTTTGATGAAGGGTAGCCCCCAAGTGGGATCGAAAATTTGGTTAAGACTCGAGTGTCGGACGAGTGACCCTTAGACGTAAGGGTCACGAACCTTTTGTTATAGGGCTATGCCTTGTAAAAGGTTGACTCGGAAAAGACTCCTAGACGGGTGACTTGTGAAAGGTTGGCCTCCTTTAGGATCTGGCTATGTGGACCGGGTCCCGTTTGAAAGGAGGTTCACGTGAGACATTCCCCAGACTTTGGACTTGATTGTGTAGACGGGCCATCCCTTGTAGGAGTATGTCCTACGTAGGTGGGCCTTGCCTTAGTCAAATAAGGCGGACTGGGGTAGGGAGGAAATTCGTGATATAAGATCGACGGAGTTTCGACGCTAGAGACTTCGATGACTTACGACACGACCCGACACTGCTAAATATGGGAAGTCCTAAGAAGAGGAAGGTTTCAAAATATGATTTTTGAAAGCCCGAAGAATTCGGGAGAGAAACCCGGCCTTTTTCGAGAAAACATAAAAGGTGGGTCGGGTTTGAAAAGTTTCAAAAATATTTTCGAGTTTTAAAATGGGCATAATACCGGCTAAAAAATAGGCTATTTTGAGTAAAATCGTAAATCCTAAATTCGGTATATATCTCGGGTTTTGAAATTGGATATTTTGAAAAGGATGCAATTTTTGAAAATGACGGTTTTTGAAAAAGACTTGTAAATCAGATAGCACGTAGTCACGGAATCAGTATAACGACACCATGTATGCTCTAATTCTACGTCTCGGTTAGTCTAAAAGGGTCTATACCAGTGTACATAGCCTATCGAGAATCGGGGCGGACTACCTAAGTCGAGTTGAGCTTTAAACATGCCGTAAAACCCATACGAATCGGCTATGGATACCTTTGACATATCCAATTTGGACTACATCAATAGTATAGTGGGACGTCGGCCACCAGTACCGGCCCGGGAAAATATGGGGTTATGCATGAACCGTAAAACTAAAACGTTTATTGTACTAGTCAAACGATTTCTATTCGAGTTTCACCCTGAGGATGCCGATGGTAAGTCACGCATCATTTAATCCCCAGCGGAGTCGCCAAATTGTGGACATGACATAGGTCCACCCCGACGCGGCCACGCGCGGGTTTGGTGAGGCGAATGAATCTCCATATGAGAATGGATAGAATTGAAATTTAAATCGAAGTTGGAGTCGCCACCGAACTTTGTGGGAATTCGGGCCCGTTCGAACCCACTCTATGTCGTAGTGGGCCGTGTAAAAAATACGGCCCATTCCGATTTCAGAGTTTATTGGGTTCGTCCCTTTGCATTTGATACCGATACCGACATTATCGGATACCGTGTATTGAATGGCTCTCGTTGCCAATGGTTTCGGACATCCGGAAACCGAGGTTCTGAGTAAGGGGTAAGGGTACGTGTTGGGAAGTTCACAAAGAACACCCAACCCCGCCCGCACATTAGCGGCCTCTACTAGGATATCATTTGATTTTTGAATACGCGCGTTAGTAATACGATGAATGATATGCAAACATTGTTTTCCCTAACATGCGAGAAACTGAATGGGTTGCTAAGTCGGTTTAATGCAACTAAAATTAACGTCAAAGTTGTTTTAGCATGCGAAATTCGTTTTAGTATAATAAAACAAATAATGAAAATAAAATTGCTACAAACACGAACAAACAAGTTAGTAACGGTTTGTAAATCGAACAAACAAAATAAATATAATGATATGCATGATTTCGAAAAAGTTTATGACACGTGATGGATTAGCACGTGTTGACCAAGGTCAAAAAGTATGTCGAGAAAAACCCGCTGTTTCGTTAAAGAAACGATGTTCGAAGAATAAAAAAAATAGATCGAAATTGATTATTTGCGTCGCGTTTTCCAGAAGACCACGCGACTCGCCCGGGAGGGGGGCGACTCGCGCGAGAAGTCGACTCGCCCGGGACGCACGCGACTCGCGTCCCGGGCTGTTTTCGAAATTTTTTTCGTAAAATTTATTGCTTTATTAAATCGCGTATAAATATTACATGATTTATACTCGGCTTAATTTCGCGATATTCGTTATATTCGATATTCGATTATGAAATCAATATCGAATATTCGGAATAGGTTTTTTTAGAAAAAAGATAAAAAAAAAAAAAAAAAAAAAGGTTTTGTAAATCGTTTTGTAAAATCAAAACAACGATGTTTGACTCTCTCTGCGTTTAAATCGTCGTAATTTGTTTAAAATGATAAAAACGATTTTTTAGCATCAACGAGATTAATTTAGTTCTTTTTGATACGATATTCGGCTATAGAGAATCGATATCGTATATTTAAGAACGTTTGTTTTATAAAAATAGTTTGTAGTATCGATATTAGAAATAAAAAAATGCGACGAATGACCCATAAAAAAAAGACCAACGACGACGCTAGGACAAGGAAAAGACGAAGAAAAAAGAAAAAAGAAGAGAGAAAGGAGAAGTCGGGTTTGATTTTACACCCTCAACCTACATGCTTTGTTTACTCGGATCGGGGCTCGTCGGAATGTGGCTAGGGCACGGGAGCGTCGAGTTTATGTCGGTGAGTTATGGTGGTTTTTTGTTTGGACGTGTAAAGTGGCGAGTGAGGTGGCCGGTTTCGTCGGGTCTCGAATATACTATCGGTTTCTCGATGCTAAGTGTATATTTCTGAATTGTAGATGTGTGATAAAAAGTTGATTATTTCCGAATGATAGATGATGATGGATTAAGTTGATGCGCAAGGGGCCTATTTATAGGGAAGTTCCCGACCTTGGCTAGGAGAAGTAGTTGGATAGGAATTACCGCTTTGGATAGGAAATGTAAGAAGTTGAAAGGAACGAGAATTACGTTACTTGGTGAAGAAGAAAGGAACCTCGGCTGAAATCAGGCTGCTCGGCCGAGTATCCCATGCTCGGTCGAGTGTTTGATTCGGTATTCGGATAGAATTCCTACTTGAGATCGAATTTCATCCTTAAATGGATTTGTTTAATACTTTGTGTAGCTGATTTTTTGTAGCGTTTGAGCTCGAATCAGATACGTGGGGTGACACGGCTGACTCGCGTGTCTCGAAAATATCTTTGACCGGGTTTTGACTCGGTCGCTAAAAGACGGTTTTTGCCCCTGGTGTCGGATTCGACCCAAATTAGTCTTATTTGACTCGAAACGATCCACTGGGCCTAATTTTGAGGTTGGTTTCGTGAGATTTGTACTCCATAAAAAGCCCAAGCCAAATGCCAATGATTTTCAGCCCGTTTTCGAGTATGTTAAAGCATGTTTGCGTCCGATCATCATCGGGTGTTTGTCGGAAACTGCTATAGACACCTGGCGGTCAAAATGTGGGTGTCTACAATATTTTTTCTATATTGACGAAATACATTATTTAATTTAAAATATTAAAATAATGCATTTTATTAATTAAATATCTTATTTAATGTATAAATATAACTCATTTTGTATAATATATCGGTATAAAACTATTCAAAAATTGTTTTTATTTAATTTCGTAATTTAAATTTTAAGGTAATAATTTTTTCATTAGACCTATCTCTAATATAATAAAGTATTACCATTTTATTGGGACATGCTAAATCATACCCAACTTTTTACTGTTTCATACCCAGCTTTCCCAAACTACCCTTCTCATTTTTTCTCAATCAATTCATCATCACTCTCTTTTTTCCCCTCTTTCTCTCTTTTATTCCATCAATTCACCACCACGATCTTTTTTCTTATCGATTAATTCACCCCCACAATATCTTTTTTCCATTCTTTTCTGTTTTTCTCAATCAATTTACCACCTATCGTCGTCAGTCTTAACCTTAACCACCATTTCTACCACCTTAACTTCAACCACCACCCTTAATTAGGGTTTGAGTAGAAAAAATTAATAATATAACATCTGATTCAATAATATATTAAAAAGTAAATTAGTAATAAAAACAATACACTTAATTGTTCAAATATAAACTATGATTTGTTATGGCTTAATCTAATTTATAGCGAAATTGAATAAGAAATTAGGGTTTCAAAAAGAAATCGAATACAAATTAAAATTAATCAATAAAAACAAAGTTTATTAATAATAACAAAATTAGGCTTAATCGAATACAAAAGTGAAACTATTAATAAAAACAACAAAATTACTTGTCTTACGTGTAAATTGTGATCCATAATCGTAAAGTTAACGAAAAATTTAGATAGTTTTTGAGGGGTTGAGAAAAGAAGCATTAGTTTTTGAGAGATGAGAAAATGGTAGCGAAAGGAAAATTAATGAAAAATTGGGTATGAACTAGTAGAACCTGGGTATGATTTAGCAATTACGTTTATTTATCACAGAAAAAAATTTCAAGATGTGATTCTACTTTAAATTTATATTGAAACATGAAATTTGACTGATTAAGGAGTTAAAATTGAGGATGATAGCTTTGATGATACTCTGGAGTGTTTACGGTTGATGTTAAGTCTAATTAATATTTTAAAATTTTAGTAGCTAATGCTTTCAAGTGTGTTGAACGAATTGGGTTATTATTCATTTATTTTATTCATTTAATTTATAATTTAAAATTGATATTAGTCTTTTCTTATTATTAATTTTTATCTCAATAATGTATATATGTTACCAGTATTAAAATAGATATTTTTTTATCTCATTTAATTTATTTATTTCGTAATTTACATATTAAAATTGATAATTTTTTTGTTACTATTTTCTCTAATACAAAGTATAATACTTTATAAGTATTATTTCCTAATATTTTATTTATGGCATGACCAAATTGTCGTTCATCAAGATTTGATTCTACGGTAAATCTGCATGGTCAAATGAATGCTATTAAGGTAGCTAGACTTTGTAAATTTATATAAAATACATTTAAGTATAAAATAAATTTTTTTAATATAAATTTAAATTTTTTTAAAACAAAATACATTTTTAAACTTAAAATATAAACTAATTTTTAAATTTAATATATTTCCGGTAATCAAGACTAATATATGCTCCTACAATACATATTATCATTTCTTCCATAAATAAAAGCAAGATTATTAATGCATCTAAAAAATTCATCCAACTAAATTAATGCATTACATGTCGAAATAAAAGCTCATCTAATCAAATTAAAGAGTTGCCTTCATAATCAACTAATTAAATGTGGTTTAAAAAAAATTGATTAAATTAAATGTTAAACTTTGCACCTAACCTTCTTTACCGAGTCTCTTCATCTTTCCAAAAGTCACAACTTTACACTCAAAAACTCATGCAGCCCATAGTAAGTGGAGTAGTAATTTCGGTAACATTAATAAAGTATTAAATGAATCTTGATAACATTAACATTGTGAGTGGTAAAATTTTACTTTCAAATAATTAATTAATTCATCTCGGTAAACCTTCATTCTCAATTAATGTCTCAACTAATGGAAGAGCATTGTAAAAAAAGATTTGTCTCTTTGTGGTTCTACTATCACTATTCTCATGTTACATACTACTATCACTATTCTCAATGTCTTACAATAAATTGTTTAATGCATTGATGTTAATACTATATTTCCGAGTACAAATTCAGAATGCACATTTTAAAATAATATTATAAGAGTTGAATGGTTACCTTACATACCTCTGTGATTCTAGGTTCAATTATCTGAGACGGGAGATACGTCGTCAAGGGTCGCTCCTTCAATAGAGAAATGAGTTACTCCCTCCCCTTCTTTATGATGTTCCACATTTGATTGTGGGAAGAAATTAAGAAAAAAGATATATGTGGAGGAAAATAAAGATAGAGAAAAGGAAGTGGGATCACAAGCAATAAGAACCACAAAACATTTACTAAAAAGGAAAGTGGAACATCTTAGTGAAGTTTCCTAAAAAGAAAATGTGGAAGATCTTAGTGAAGGGGAGAGAGTACTACTTATCGATGTTGAATGAAATGACTATGGTGTACCAATTAATGATGTAAAATCCGACATTTTAATTTGTTATTTAGAAGCTTAGTAGCTTAATACGTAATACGGAGTATTTCGTTCAAAAAGATTTTACTGTAAATTATGTGGCTATAAACGTTATAAAGTATCAAGACTTTCGAACCTATATGAGAGCAAGTGCAATAATAGTTTTTTATTGGATTTGTCACCAATGACCTACTTTTAGAAGTTTCTCTATTGCACAGTAAAGTTTGTTCTTAAATTTAAGAACTGAGTTCTAAATGATGAAACAATTTATTCTCACACGTAACGTTATATGACACGTTTGTCAATTCATTTTTACGCATTGTTCAATGCTTATGAAAAATATTATTCTGCATATCAACCGTAAAACAGTCCGTTGTAAATTCGGCATACTTATTTGGTATATAAGTTAGTATAATTGATAGAAATTAAGTAAATCATTTTTATTTACTATAATTAATTAATACTCGGGTAACAAGACGGTAAGTTTGCACAACTCTCATCTTCTTTATATAAAAGAAAACACCAAGCATAGTGATGTGGCACAACCACAAAGCTCTATTTGAGAATAAGTCCATTTTTTTAGTGTTTTAGAATAGTTAGGTATAATAGGTTATAGAATGGAAATGAGATTGTTTAGGGGAGAAATCTCCACCTTCATTTAGTGCTATGTATCGAAAATAACAAATGCATTGGAGAACGAATGAATCAACATATGAAGTAGTGGAACAATAACTATTGCACCGGAAAACGGATATGGAGTACTAATGTCTCCCTCTTTGGTATCTTCATCTCTCTTCCCCATGTTTCCAATTCATTCATTACCTTCACAATTGATAGTGGCTATATATACGGAGTATTTGCTTTCAGTTTGCCCACACCTCAACTATCTTCAAAGCATCAAGTATACAATTCTCAATAACTATCTTCCATTGCTCTGTTTCTGAAAGCTTCTCATCTATTTTCAATAATGTCGGATGCAAGAGAAACTCAAAGTATTTAAAATTCAAAATATATTTAAATGCATGAAGTATTTAGAGTCAATAATGTAAATGCATCTATTTACAATGGTTAGTGCTCCGCATATTTACCACCCTTCGCTGCAGTGCATGCTTTCACTTATCTTCTTCTCAAAAAAATCTCTTTTGATTGTGCTTCCGTCCTCCAAAATACTGAAATGGACTCTTCAACAATAGTCACCATTAGCAATGAATCAACCAGGATTTTCCAAAAGGCGAAGAAGAAGAAGACAAAGAGGGATTCGAAACAAATAAGATTAACGGTACATGACACCTTTTTCCCACTTGGTTCCAAACAAATTCGTTTTTTAAATGCCCTCTGTCATGTAACGAACTATCAATTAAGAGGTTAGATAATACTGCTAGACAACAAGCTTATACGGTTGATTAATTCAGTTACTTAGTGACGAGTTTATGTATATTTATTTTGGAGGACTTACTTGATGATGACCTCTACATCCTCATGAACTTCCAGGAAAGGAAATTCAGTCTATGATGATCCAGGAAAGCAAATTTGTCACACTATAATCCCTGAATAAACTAAAACTTGAATTCCAGCAATCAAACTCCACCAAAAGAATCAAGAAATCTAAACTTCCCTCAACCTAAAACACATGGCTTTCATAGCAAAAACCCAATACAATCCGCATTTTACACCATTAAACCACAATTCAAGACTACATGTCCCAGAAAAACACAGTCTGGCCTCGAGCGAACACGCATTCTAACAATAATTCCAGAAATTCAACCATAAATGAACCTAAAGAACAAACCTTTATAGCAAATTCGTGGTGATATACACTTCAATTCAAGCTTATTATAAGATCAAAGTTGTTTCACAATAAAAAAAAGAATTACAAGTTTAACAAGGCAAATCAGAGTTGGAAATTAGAATTCCACAATAATGTTAAAAAAATGAAATCAATCAATCAATAATCAGTTGAAAAGGGAGGAGAAGGTACTCTTCTATTATTTTCAAAAAATGTTCACAAACCCGTTACGTGTCACGGGTATTACACTAGTGTGTTATAATCCCACTTCTACAGTGTTTCCGCCATTGTATTGCATTAGAATTTATAGGGGATTACATCACTTCCATCTTTCATTTTCTTTACTACACATTTCTATACACCTTAATTCACACTAAGGTGGGGTGACCCTTTTAGTGAGACGGAGGGAGTATTAGTTATGCGACAAAGTGATTATTTCAAACCATTGTCATTTCGAAAATTTGACACCGCTTATCAATGTTTATCTTAAGGGAACGACACCGAGAGAAATCAAGAAGTGAGACAGGCTATTCAAACAAAGCCCCGGGTCCAGATGGATTCACAAGTGAGTTCTTCAGGGATGCTTTCCCAATTGTGGGTAAGACGGTTATTGAAGCTGTAAAGGATTTTTTTAAGCATGGAAAGATGCTTAAGCAACTCAATGCAACGATACTCACTCTTATTCCGAAGAAGGAGAGGGCAGAATGTGTAACCGAATACAGGCCTATTGCATGTTGCAACGTGATATACAAGTGTATCACAAAGATCATATGCAATAGGTTGATGGAGGAGGTGCCTAATCTTGTTAGCCAGAACCAAAGTGCCTTTATAAAGGGGCGAGATATAGTCGATAATATCTGTCCGTGGGGAATCACATCTGGGTTGCTTTATTCTGTCCGTGGGGAATTATATATACTTCTGGGTTATTATATTTCTTATTATTCTTATTAATACGCTCTTCTGCTGCCAATAAGGTATATTCGTTATCCCTCTATTGTTTGTCTTTTCAGTTAATACTTATAACAGATCCTTGGGTTTAAGGGTTGTAACCCTACAGTGGTATCAGAGCCTCTGTTATTAGTATTAATCAAATCGACTTGAATTCATGGCTCATAATTGGTTATGAGGGATTCAATCCGTGTATTAATTTGACTTTATGCGATGTCCGGTATTATGTATGTATGTTGCGGTTAACCGTATGTATGATTTTATTCATATCCTCACATAGTTGCTGTTTGTAGTAATTGTTACTGATTTGACATCTCACGTGGTGTAATAAGTTTGTTTATTATTGCATGTTGCATGAGCATACTATAAGAGATATAATTGCATGATGAAAGTTGTCAGAGATATTATTGCATGATGGCTAGATATATAATTCTGAAACCTCTGTCCGCATATGTTTTTGATTATTCTGTTGATTTTGTTCGACTACTTCAAGTTTATGATCTAAAAACATATACGTAACTTTGTATGCAACTCATCTAGTAATTACCAATTACGTTTAGGGTATCTTAATTTATGAATTTAAATTGTTAAATTATGAAATTAATCCTTAATTTTAAGATATAATATAGATTATGTTTTAATTTATTGACCCATCATAATCCTCGATTTCCTTGTTGACGATGAGGCTAATAAGATTGGTCAAGATTCGATTGAAATTGAGAAATTAAAATTACTAGAATTTTTATCAACGATGAGTCCTAATATGATTAGGACAAGACTCGATTTTTGTAAAACGGACCAAATAATGGAATTTAGTCACTTTTACATGTTGTATAATAATTTCATTCGGGTTCCTTATAAAACCTTGTTCTATACATGATAATAATTGAATATTATGTCATATGATGCATGAATGTTTATTTTATGAGACTTGTGTGTTTAGAACTAATAGGTCGCCTTGTTAGATGACCTAGAAACAGGGTTAGGACCCATAATGCAATTATTCCCTCACAAATATTTAAGTATTGCCTTTCCAGAACTAACCACTACAATAATTTCATATCATTGGTTAAAGTGACTGCCTAAGCGGTGCTTTCTCAATGTGTGTGGACTGAGTAGGCGGGTAACGGTTGCCCACATGTTTAGTTTGGTTTTCTTAAACATTGCTTTCAAGTCGGACTTGGGCTTTGAGGCAAATAGTTGGTTTCATATGATGAATTATACCGACAAACCAAGAATTACATGGTATGTAATCGACACATAGTTGTCTACCTTTACTTTTGGAGTTTGAGCAGTGAGCCCAAGTTCACTTAAGCGACAAAAGGTTTAGGATCTTGGAATATTATGTGAATTTGAGGGTAGTTTTCATAATTTGTCTTAAAATTGTTTAAGATTTTATTGCATTTTTCAGCATATTAATTAGTCTACATTTATTTATTTATTGTAGATATGTCATCGTCAAACAATTTTTCGCTTCGTTCAATGCTTGAGAAAGAAAAATTGAAAGGTTCAAATTTTCTGGAATGGTATCGCTCTTTGAGAATTGTTCTCAAACAGGAGAGAAAGGAATATGTCCTTGAGAAGGAACTTCCTTTAGAACCAGATTCTGATGCTGCGGATGATATAAAGATATCATACCTAACTCATGAGAAAGACAATACTGATGTCTGCTGTCTCATGCTTGCGACTATGAATTCTGAGCTTCAGAAGCAATACGAAAACACTGAGTCGGCATATGAGATTATAGAGAACCTGAAATCAATGTTTCAGGAGCAGGCTAGGACCGAGAGGTATAATACTGTGGTTGCACTATTTAACTGCAAAATGGGTGACAAAGACCCGGTCAGCCCGCATGTGATGAAAATGATGGGTTATTTTGATAGCCTTGATCGTCTTGGTGCGGGGTTTGCATACCAGATGCAGACAGATATTTTACTTCAATCCTTGTCATCTATCTGGAAGGATTTTGTGCTGAACTTTAACATGCATGATCTAAAGTGATCGATGCAAGAGTTGCACGGAATGCTTAAGACGGCTGAACCAAACGTCAGGAAGGGTCTAACCCCTGAAGTAATCATGGTACAAAAGGGAAAGAGTTTCAAAGGCAAAAACAAAGGAAAGGCGGCTAAGGCAAATGTTGCTAAAGCCAAGCCGAAGTCTAAGAATTCGCCTAAGAAATCAGATGAGGACCTTTGTCACTACTGTAGTGAAAAGGGGCATTGGAAGAGGAACTGTCCAAAATACCTAGAAGATAAGAAGAATGGGAATGTTGCTTCTACCTCTACAGGTATAATGTTATATTAGTAAATGTTACTACTAGCTGCTCTACATCATGGGTATTTGATATTGGATGTGGTTCTCATATTTGCTGTAATGTACAGGGATTGAGAGACGTGAGGGCTCTGGCAAAAGGTGAAGTGGACCTGCGCGTAGGCAATGGAGCAAGAGTTGCTGCTTTAGCTGTAGGAATATTTCATTTAGAGTTGCCAAGTGGCTTAATTTTAGAACTAGATAATTGTTATCATGTACCTGCCATTAGCAGGAATATTATTTCCGTTTCTTGTTTGGACATGAAAGGTTTCGATGTTTCAATAAAGAACAAATGTTGTTCCATTTCGCGTAATGGTATTGTGTATTGTCAAGCATTCATTTTTTATGGCTTATATGTTCTTGATTCACCTAAGCAGCTATATAATATTAATAATGCAAAGCGGTTGAAATCTAAGGATTCTAATCCTACTTACTTGTGGCATTGTCGTTTGGGTCATATAAACGAGAAACGCATACAAAAGCTCCATACGGATGGACTTTTAGATCATTTTGATTATGAATCATATGATATATGCGAATCTTGTTTACTTGGCAAGATGACTAAGACGCCTTTCACTGGATACAATGAAAGGGCGTCTGACTTATTGGGACTAATACATTCGGATGTATGTGGTCCAATGAGTACCACAGCTAAGAAAGGATTTTCATACTTCATTACATTTACTGATGATTTCAGTAGATATGGTTATGTGTACCTGATGAGACACAAATCGGAATCATTTGAAAAGTTCAAAGAATTCCAAAATGAAGTACAGAATCAACTAGGCAAGACAATCAAAGCCCTTCGATCGGATCGAGGTGGTGAATATTTGAGTCAAGATTTCAATAATCATCTTAGGAGCTGTGGAATTGTTTCACAACTCACTCCATCTGGAACACCACAATGGAATGGTGTGTCTGAAAGGAGAAATCGAACCTTACTAGATATGGTTCGATCTATGATGAGTCATGCAGACCTTCCTATTTACTTCTGGGGCTATGCGCTCGAAACTTCTGCTTTTACACTTAATAGGTGTCCATTTAAGTCAGTTGAAAAGACACCACATGAGATGTGGACAGGAAAGGTTCCTAGTTTGTCTTTCATGAAAATTTGGGGTTGCGAAGCTTATGTTAGGAAATTGATTCCTGAAAAGCTAGGACCTAAATCTGACAAATGCATTTTTGTTGGTTATCCAAAGGAAACTAGAGGCTATTACTTCTACAATCCTACTGAGAACAAAGTGTTTGTTGCTCGGAATGGAGTCTTCTTGGAAAAAGAGTTCATTTCCAAAAGGAGTAGTGGGAGTAAGGTTGATCTTGAAGAAATTCGGGATATTCAGGCATCCACAATTCCTAATGAGGAAGTTGAGGATGAGGAGGGGAATGTGCAAGATGTTGCGATCCCACCACTTGAAGAAGAACCTACGCCTGTTTCTAATGATTTTGTCCCTCGTAAATCTGCAAGATCTAACATTGGGCAAACTCCAGCCAGGTATCGTCATGATTTATACTTGATAGAAAATGATGAACCTGAAACCTACAAAGAGGCAGTGATGGGATCAGACTCTGAAAAATGGCTTGAGACCATGAAGTCCGAAATGGATTCCATGTACCATAACAAAGTATGGACTTTGATAGACGCACCCGAAGGTGTCAAAACCATCGAGTGCAAATGGGTCTTTAAGAAGAAGATTGACATGGAAGGACATGTAGATGTCTATAAAGCTCGCTTGGTGGCTAAAGGTTTCAAGCAAACTCATGGTATCGACTATGATGAAACTTACTCACCAGTAGCGATGCTTAAATCCATTAGGATTCTCTTAGCAATTGCAGCTTTTCATGATTATGAAATTTGGCAAGTGGATGTGAAAACAGCTTTCCTTAACGGGAATCTGCAAGAGGATGTGTACATGACACAACCCGAGGGTTTCATATCAAAGGATGCTAAGAAAATATGCAAACTTCAGCGTTCCATTTATGGACAGAAGCAAGCGTCTCGGAGTTGGAATCTTCGTTTTGATGAGGCAGTTAAAGCCTTTGGCTTCTGTAAAAACGAAGTTGAGCCTTGTGTGTATAAGAAAATTAGTGGGAGTGCAATAGCAATTTTGGTTCTATATGTCGATGACATACTCCTAATTGGAAATAACGTTCCATTGTTGCAATCCGTAAAAGGTTGGCTTGGAAGTTGTTTTTCCATGAAAGACATGGGTGAAGCAGCCTACATCTTAGGAATAAGAATCTATAGAGATAGATCAAAGAGGTTTATTGGACTTAGTCAAGGAACTTATATTGATAAGATCCTTAAACGGTTCAATATGATGGATTCCAAAAGAGGGTACTTACCAATGTCACATGGTGTCAATCTAAGCAAGAGTCAGTGTCCCTCGACACCTGATGAGCTAGAGCGCATGAGTAAGGTTCCCTATGCCTCGGCCATAGGATCCATCATGTATGCCATGTTGTGTACTCGTCCTGATGTAGCTTGTGCTCTAAGCATGACGAGTAGATACCAGTCGAATCCGGGTGAAAGTCACTGGATAGCAGCCAAGAATATTCTGAAGTACTTAAGAAGGACTAAAGACTTATTCTTGGTATATGGAGGTGAAGAGCAGCTCGTTGTAAATGGTTACACCGATGCTAGCTTCCAGACAGACAGGGATGATTCCAAATCACAGTCCGGTTTTGTCTTTTGTTTGAACGGTAGTGCTGTAAGTTGGAAAAGTTCCAAGCAAAGCACAGTGGCAGATTCTGCAACAGAAGTTGAGTATATTGCTGCTTCGGAAGCATCAAAAGAAGCTGTTTGGATTAGGCAGTTCATCGAGGAGCTGGGAGTCGTCCCTAGCATTTCAAGCCCCGTGGACCTTTATTGTGATAATAATGGTGCCATAGCGCAAGCTAAGGAACCTAGGTCTCATCAGAAATCCAAACACATATTTAGAAGATTTCACCTAATCAGAGAGTTCATTGAGAGAGGTGATGTCAAGATATGCAGAGAACCATCGGAAGCAAATGTTGCTGATCCCTTGACAAAGCCCCTCCCGCAGCCTAAGCATGAGAGTCATAGAGCTGCGATAGGCATTAGACGCATGAGCGAATGGTCTTGAGTCCTATTTAGGAGATCCTTGTTTTAGTGGGAGTATTAATTTTATGCTGAACTTTGTAATTTTTACTATTGCTTTTATTTAATAAAGTGCAATTTTTATTCAATTCTTGTATGGATTGTTAGTCCCTAAATAATATACATTAATGAAATAGACCACTAAGTACGTGACTTACTCTTGGAACCCTATTTGGATGATGTAATTATTTTGTCTCTAGTCAGGGTATTGTGTTGGGACATTTGAATACCTTAAATGACTAGTGTGTGAGTTGGTTGATGACTAAGTTCCTTGAGTCATAGGTATCGAGATACTAAACCAGGCACACGAGTGTATGTTAAGAACATACATTAGACAGACCCGCCAAAAAGGATTTTACTAAGATTTCGCTTAGTGTTAGTAAAATTCTTTGCAAGTTATGAACTTGTACGGTCTTTAGACCTGAGTCTTTGACTATTCTATACATGTGATGTGTATGCTTTGATACTATTCCTCGTCAGCTGTGAAAGGGGGCTATGAATGGTTATTGGGCATGCATGGAACATGTGATAGGATGTGGTTAGACAAGAGGGGATTTGCTCTTCCTTTATTGAAGGGAATTTATTGTTTCTTGGTCACTCGAAGAGTGTGACTTGTGCAAATGCGTGGCCGCGCTCAGATAGGATGATTGTCATCTATCTGCTCTTTTAACAAGTCAACTCAGAGATTCGAGTAAAAGATTGAGATATGCGAGGATGACACTTTTTATTACATCGTTACTAACGCGTTTGTTATTTCTTTTGTCAATTTAATTATTGTTCGTTTATTGTATTAAATGAACCCACATGCTAAATTCCACTTTGACGTAGAATTATTGCATTAAATTGACTTAGAAACCCTTTTCCATTCCATTCACATGTTTAGGGAAAATAATCTTTGCATATCATTTTCCCGTTTTACTAACGCGCGTATTGGAAAGTCATTCGAATTCTTAGTAGAGGCCGCTAATGTGCGGGCGGGGTTGGGTGTCCTTTGTGGGCTACCCAACACGTACCCTCACCCCTTACTCAGAACCTCGGTTTCCGGATGTCCGAAACCGTTGGCGCACGAGAGTCATTCATACACGATATCCGATAATGTCGGTATCGGTATCGCAATGCAAAGGGACGAGCCCAATAAACTCTGACATCGGAAATGGGCCGTATTTTGTATACGGACCACTACGACATAGAGTGGGCTCGAATGGTTCCGAATAGCCACAAAATTCGGTGGCGACTCCACATAGACCTAATCAATTCGATCCATTCTCATATGGAGATTCATTCGCCTCCCCAAACCCGCGCGTGGCCGCGTCGGGGTGGACCTATGTCATGTCCACAGGTACTATTTTTTACTAAACACCTTCACTTTCTGCCAAATTGTCTACAATCATGTCTTTTAATCCATTTTCTCCTTCTCATTTCAATTACTTCCTATTGTATGACATTAGTTGTCATAGTTTATTGGCGTACTTTATTAAATTGCATCTTATCGTTGAACTTATTAGTGTCGCACATTAGTCAGCCGTTTGGTTGTACAAAATACTTCATCCCCATATTTAGAATTAGTAAAAATTATATATTTCAATAGCCTCTGTCATAATATCATTCCATCATTTCAGATTCTTTAATCTCTAAATTAACATAATTTAAATTCCATTCATAATTTAAAAACTCTAGCACTAATAATAATTGAAATTCCATTCATAATATAGTTGACCTAATACATCCGACATATATAGCATCGGACATACATTCCGACATATATTTAATTCATTAACATATATTAAAACTAATAATAACACAGTATAAGTGTTTGGTAAATGGTGTTTGGTTATCTGCGGATCCGCCAAAAATAGCATATTTAGATGGATTAGCATGTTTGACCATAAAATCCGCCAATATAAGTGTTTGGTAAATGGTAGATTGAAATGGCATATTCGGGTCCAATCCGCCAATTTGTAATATACTGCTAGTAGCAGCATATTCAATTAGCATATTCGAATTTCTATTTTTCTTCCTTATTTACCCCTTTTGCCAATCAAACTCTACTTTCTCGTTCTCTTCATTTTCAACTTTTCACTTTCATAATTCATCTTATAAGTTACGTCTTCCTTGATTTTTTTTGCACTAATTAATTTATGTTTGGTTAATTTTTCAATTGATTCAATTTTCCGTATTTCATACGATTCTATGGATCATTATTTTTCAATAGAATGTTGATCTATCTTTGATGATTTGAATTGCTTTGTCTTACGATCAATCATGAACTACTTGGACCAATTTTTTGTATTAAGCACTACCCCTAAAAATATAAGAAACTAGTTGTAAAATGGTTGGTGTGATGTATGTTTGGCATATATTTAATCAAAAATTTGCTTATGTCCTTTTTTGTCATTTTACAGCTAATTACCAAACACTACTAAAACATTTCTGCTAATTAAATCTGCTAGTCAAAACTGTCAATTGATTCTGTCAAATCTGCTTTCTAAATCTGCTTCTGCCAATATCAATCCGCTAATTACCAAATAGGGCCATAGTTAACTAATACTACCTACGTACATAGCATATTTTAAAAAAAATAAACTTAACATTAAACATGGCAACTGTGCTCAATACATATTTGAAAATGTGTTGTTAGAACAACACAATGTGCCATCTAAACAGTCGCAAATAATATATTAATTTTCCTAATAGATTTGTTATCCATGATCAAGTTTCTTTTTTTCAGCCACTCCCACCGATCTGAACACATAATAGTTTCATAAGTTTACTGTTCACCACATGCACTCGACATCACTGAATATGTCAACCAGTTTTTCCTCGATTTCATCATAAACTTCAGTATTACCCTCTGACACCCCCGATACCCCCGATACCCCCTTACACTTCAACTCCAGATCAACATCAGCGAACTGGCAGCCATCTCCAAGTATATCAGTATCATTTTCTTGATGCTATCCAGACATGTGCACCCTTCCCACGCTCACTCCTACCCACATAATTCACCATTCCCTTTCCACAGACCTCGAAATTGCGCTCAAGTTTGAAAGTAAACTCATAATTCTTTTCCCCCCTTTCAAACTCTATCACCACTATCCTTCTGAAAGTGTTCCCCTGACCCCATAATCCCTTTGCCTTAGCTACAGGATATCCCATAGACCTAAGTTTGTCCCTAAGTGAGTTGAAACTTTTCCCCGAAACCGTTCCCTTATTATCTAAGTGATATGGCATGTTAGCCATTATACAGGTTGCAGGGTAGACATATTCCCTCCTCTCATCTTTCTTAACCCTCTTATCTCTATGCATCTTTTTTTCTACTCTTTATTACTTTTTTTGTTTTGTTAGTTTTTCTGAGTTTTTGAAAAAGTACCACATTCTAACCCCTATTTATAGTCCATATTTCAGTAAGAAATGAGAAGACAGTATTGAATATAGAACAAGTGTCTAATTTTTCGGAAATTGCTATTAGCATTATATATTTTCAAATTTTCTTTGGTTGTTTATTCCCAACACACTTCCTGTTAGATTCTTTGAATGACCCTCATTTCATTTTCAACACAAGCAATCAATTGAATTAAACAGTAGATGATATTCCCCATAGTCACTAATGCATATCAAAATTCAAATCCGGAAATACCTCATCCCACGCCATTTCATTTTCGATTCCCTCTTTCTGCCTCTTCTTTCTGTGTCTTCATTTCAATCCTTTCGACTGTAGTTGAAAGCTTTAGTCTTTGTTCATCCCTTCACGCCATCCCCACTTTTTCTCCTTGAGTTTTCAGTCATCAACAAAGCACATGCAACACAAATATCGATACGATTTCATACTTGTATTCCAGATTCTTTTTAAGTTCGTATATTAGATATACAAAGTGAAACCAAAAAAAAAAAGATTACAGATCTGACCTGTGATCTGTAATTCATTCGTATTAAGAGTAGATCTTCAGTCGACCTTGAGCGAAACTCCATTGTTTTCAGATTCCGCGCCGTTGATTTATCTTGATCGTCCATGGCGGCGGTTTTGATAGTCAATCTGTGGGTATTGAAAGAGATGAGGATGAGAATGGGGGTTTCACTTTTGATCTAAACCTAACATTTCTATGTGGACCCAAAGTCAATACCGTTTTGGAGATGTGAACTAGTTTTGTGACCCGTGCAATGCACGGGATTTCTATAATATTTATTATTGGGAACAATTGTATGTTTACAGTTTCGCCTGCTACCCGTGAAAATCACAGATGTATTGTAAATAAGTTGTATAAGCTCACACTCAAACACGATCTAATTTTCTTAAGAACTTTTTGGTATAAGAATGTCATTTGCACCAACATGCAACAACATATGACGCGAATTCTTATTTATAAGTTTCGGTATATAAACAAACAGCATGCTGGTATCAAATTTTGCATTAACCAAGATTTTCATGTAATATAGGTTTAATAATTAAAGTATTAAAAAATGTGAATTAGTTAATTGAACATTGAGTATTTTTTTATCCAAAATATGCCAATAGTACATTCAATACTCCTATTAAACTTTTCCATCATGAACATTTTTTTTACTTAAACACTATTGTTAGAAATTGTTACACTCTTGTAAATAAAAGTTTTATGTGGAAATTTTTTGTCAATGTGTTAACCATTATGATGTCACAATTTTAATACCATATTGCTTTAAATTTTGGAGATCTAAATGAATACAACATTTTGAATATAAAGTTATTAGGTTCGTTTATTAGAAGGAACAATTTTTTATTTTTATTTTTTTATGTTTTTTTTATCAAATTTATCTTGAGTTTGCTTTTGTGAGAGGTAGTTGTATATATTGGAGTTTGGGTGGAGGGTATGTTATTGCTTCATTTATGGTAATATGAGTTGAGGTTGATTTTTGGTTGTTATGTTTGAAGGGGCGTGTCGTTAGAAGGGTTGAAGGGCGTTAACTCTTTATGTTATCTTTAAAGTACTATATTAGGTTGGTTAGTAACAGTAGTCCATATGTATTACGTAGTATACTTTTGTATAAAATCATACAAATTGTCAACGCATCGCAATTATTATAATAAATAATAATGCAAAATATAAAGTGACAAAATAATGTTGGTGATTGTTGTAACTAATAGAGGATCGATAGAGGTTGTGATTTAGGGTATGGAGAACATATATATAAAATCTCTCACATTTTATACAAAAAAATCCGATTTATAAAGATCGATGAAAGTTTATAGCAAAGTAATGAACGTTAATATGTAATTTATAAATTATATTGTAAATTATTGTTGTTTAAATTAATTGATTAATAACATAACCTAATTTACTTTAACGATACCAATTAATAACGTACTATTTAGTATGCACTTATTTGCTTTTAATTTAAAAGGTATACACATTTTCTCATTGAATATTGAATGATGATGATGTGGAAGAATGACGATTTGGCTTTCTCATATTCACTCAAGAATGAATATTGTAAAGGGATGGCTTTTTATTATATATACTAGTTTTTTCACCCGTGCAAACGCACGGGACGTGTTTGTTTTATGTTGAGAAGAATTTTTATCACCTTTGTTTTAGCTTTGAAGTGTTCTATAGTCTCGAAGAGGTCTGAGATAATTTTTGGGGTTTTATTAATATTTATAATAGACGTAAATTAGATCTTTAAATCGTTAATTACTTGTTTAATTATTTTGTCTAAATATTTTTTAAACTTATGCAAATGATTAAATTTTAGTGTTAAATAATTGTTTAATTATAGTTTACGTCATGATCGTTTAATTGTAAAATGTTAATTATGTGTCTTATTATTGTTAATCTCATTAATTACCGTCGTTGGTTATCAATTGATATTTTTTTGCTTAAATTGTTAACATCGTTAGTTATGTGTTTAATTATCGTTATCGTCTTTATTATTAAGTTAAAAAATATATTAGAAACTAATTAGGAGGGAAAGGGTATAAATGTCATTTGTGTAATTAATGTCGTCATTCTAAAAGCAACATGCTAAATTCTAAATTTTGGTATTTTATAATTAGAATAAGTTAAAAAATATTTTTATAGAAACATATTATCTTTTGATTATATTTATAGATAAAAGTACAAAGATACCTCGAAGTCACCAACTTGTTAATCTTCCGTAGTGATGATGAATAAAAGGAATCAAACACCTTCATTTACACTTATTATGAAAGATTTTTTTTTTCTAAAACAAAAAATCAAACACCTTCATTTAGTAGCTTAAGGATTGAGTTGTAGTGATGCCACGTGTCGGCTTGTAGTGATGCCACATGTCGGCTTATTAGAAAGGAGACTTCTTAGTTTGCCTTTTTATATTATTATATAGATAGATAGATTTCATTACTCGATTTTTCGGTAGTAGTTTCTTTACTACTTTGTATACGTTTTTTTAAATCCGCTTTTCTATTATCGATCACCCTTTTTTTATAAGAAAACAAAAACACACACATTTGTTAAAAATTTTTTATTACGACGGCAACGTAATACGGAGTACTAATATACTTATATCAAAATATCACATTGACGTCATTTACGATAATATTATTCGAAGAAACAAAAAATTAGGTACTACATCCACGACGCCCGTATGTCATTACCTTTATATTTCCCTGCTTAATCCGGAAGGCAGAAGCTATATTTACTACATCTGCAATTATTTTAACATAATTACACTATTTTTGGTTCTATAGTAAGAAGTTGAAAGTAATCCAACTCAAAGTAATAGTTGAAGTTATAGTTACACTATGTTTATTCATGTTGTCTTCCTTTATCTGCTTTCACACACACTTCATCCTTCTCTTATGTAAGTTTTGCTATATCTTATTCTCATCCTTTACTTTTGTAAAAGGCAATGTCAAGTTACTTACATACTGTTTACTCAATACTCTTTGATCTATATTATGTTGACAATTACGTCGTTTTTAAATTTTTATCGAGCATCCTATTTTCTCAACCCCGTGACGTGTCACGGGTATAACACTAGTAAGATTAGAATATTAGAAATTTAGAATAGTATAAATGTAGAGTATTAAGATTTGACAGGATTAGTAAGAATGATTAGAAGATTTGAAATACATTAGAATGATTTGTGTGAAATAAAGTTGTATATTTATAGGGAAAAAAAAAGAAATAAAAAAAAAGAGACATTGCACTCCAACGGCCAATAACGACCATTTTTCCCGGACTCAGGCCCGCCGTGCCCGGGTCGTGCCTGACCCGTGCCTTTCAGCGTGCCGGACCGAGCCGTACTCGTGCCAGACACGGGCTTCTCACCCAATTCGCCACCGAGATCCCGACCCGAGACACGGCAGGTCGTGCCCGTGCCAAACACGATTTTTCATTTGGGTCGGGTCGATCGTGCCCAAAAACAGTGCCAAACTGGACCGACGGCGACGCCCAACCCGGATTGCCTGGTCTAACTGTACTCCATACGACCATGACTATCAACACATAATACGGTGGTTTATAAATTATAACCCTAACCGTATGACTCTATGGTCAGAGTTGGTGACAGCCTGCAGTGCTACATCTTTCACCTTCCTCCACCTAATCAACCTAAAAAAAATTGAAAAAATTGAAATCAACCTATTCCTCCTAATATATCATCTTTATTTCCTCCTCGCTTATCATCCTCCTCATCTTCCTCGAAAAAATTGAAAAGTTTCGTGGTGTTCGAAAGTCGAAAGTCGAAACTCTGAAGATATTTCTCCTACTTCTGGTTCATTTCATGGGCTCATCAGGTAATAGTATTTGTTCCGGATTGATTTTTGTTGTTTTCATGCTTGATTGATTGAGCCATTTTTATTTCAAAATTCAGTTCGTTGGTGATGGTGAATTAGTTCGCGAACGAACTAATTCGTAAATCGGGCCGGCGAACTGCTAATCTGGTAACACCGGGCCAAATGAATTTTAGTGGGTCAATGCTGAATCAACAAATTAGACAGCAGCAGCAGCAGCCACAGCAGCAACAACAACAGGTTCAACAACAACAACAACAGCAGCAGCAGCAGGTGCAACAGCAGCAGCAACAGGTACAACAGTCACAGCAACAACCACAGCAGGTGAGCAGCGGAAGGTCGTCACTGATGAATCAAACTGGGAACTTGCAAGCTGCCGCTGCTCAATTTTATATGCAATCTCAGTTACTTGGATCGGTATGCTCGTCTATCTTTCTTGGGGTTAATATTTGCTGTTGTAGTGACTATTAATTTTGAATTAGCATATGATACGAAATTTGCAGAACCGATTTAATGACTGTCATTGTGTTATGTTGTTTGATATGCGAACAAAAGAAACACTCTGAAAACAAGGGATATTTGCTTCGTAATACACCTATATCTCCAATCAGTGCCATATTTGCTTAAAGTATGACCTATATGATAAACCATGGGTGTCTCGACGGAATACCTATTCAATCTTGACGGTGACAATTAGATTTACCCCTTTTTGCTTTTTCGTTCATACTCAAAATTGCATCAGCATATACTGCTTTAATGAACTACTTTGTTGCTCATCCATCAGCTACAGTGATAATTGTTTCTCTATGCAGAGATGCAAGTTAAAATGGAATGTGGGTATGTTTTCTTGTAGTATAGTGGTGAACGCTACCATATAATTCTCTTAGGTGTGTTTGGATAGGGGATTTGGAGGGAAAGGAAAGGGAGGGAAAAGGGGGAGAGCAACTTCCATTGTTTGGTTAACAAAACGGGAGGAGGGATTTGGAGAGGAGGGAAATGATCCATTTTCCTCCTCCAAGGCAAATATTTCCCCTCCATAATAGGCAAGATTTGGAGGGTAAATGGTCCATCTCCATTCTCCCTCCCCTTCCTCCATTTCACTCCATTTCAAAATGGAGGGAAAGGGAGGGAGATGATAACCTTTGTTTGGATAACAAAATGAGGGTGGAGGGATTTGGAGAGGGAGGAAAAATAGATCCCTCCATTTACTCCCTTCAAGCCAATTCATTTTCCCACCTAAATAGGCAAGATTTGGAGGGAAAGTCCATGTATTTCCTTTCCTTCCTCTCCCCTTCCTTCCCTTTCCTTTCCCACCTTCCTCCTTCCCTCCCTTTCCCTCTCATTTTCTTATCCAAACACACCCTTAGAAGAGGATTAACTGGATTCATTTACAGTTCTTTTAGTTCTTGTAGTAGATTATTCTGAACTATTTCGAGGATTAAATTTTATTTTTCATACAAAGTTTTGTATCTTTGAGGCGGATCTGAATTAATCCCGTCGTTTGGTATTAGTTAGTCTATTAGGTTGAGTGTTTGAGGTTGAATTCAGGCGTATAAGACTTACATCAAAAGGAATTAGGGTGGCACATGTTGTCCCATGGTGAGTGGTGGCTTTGAAGTATGTTAGATAGTGATTGTTGTTTACTTGTTGATTTTTTTTTGTGATATATAGATGAGTGCTATATGTATCCGATGCGAAATGGAAATAGGCTCTCTTTGTATGCTAGTATTTTGTTGCTTATTTGCAGTAGAGGTAAGGGAGAAGGTAAAGTAGATCCTAATATGAAAAGTATGTGATGTGATGTTAGTGTAACTTTGTGTTGCAATTTCGACTTGAATTTTGTTGTGAGTGGAAGTACTTAATTGGATAAATATTTGACAAAGCCATTGCATGGGAATACATGTAACAAGTAGTTTTACACATAGATGCTCGAAATTCAAAGTATCATGATCATGCTTCCTGATTGTCTCCCCCGTATTTTTGAAACTAATAGCCAAGACAGAGAGCGAGTATCCTGCAAGAGTCACAATTTCAAAGGTCGAATTCTCTTGGGCAATCAATGCAAATGCAACAAGCACTTCAAATGATGGGTTTTGGCTCGCAAATAAGGGCAAATGGTCCCGTCTCTTATGGACAACAACGACTCAACCAGGCTCAGTTGACGCAACAGTTGACTCAGCAAACTTCACTTTCATCACCACAGGTATATATTTAATTTACGGATAAGTCACGTGGTACCCTTTAAGTTTGCCATTTGCACCAAATACCCCTCTTTTTTTACTTTCTCTAGCCTTCTACGATCTTCCCATTTGATTATTTTATTCTCTCCTAAATGAATATACAATGGGAAGATCTTAGAAAGTCGGAAGAAGTAACTGAATTCGAGTGACCATAACTTGTATTTATGAGTTCAGAAAAAGATGACTCTTTTATGGAACATCTCGTCAACTCCAATTTGAAAAATAAATAAATTGTGAGTTTGGAACTTGTGAGTAAGAGATATGGTCACTCAAAGTTTAATCAATCAAAATACTTTGACATACAAGAACTCCGAGCTACGGATTCTAAATGCACTAATTTTTTATTCTAAAACCGCAAAAACTGTAGTTCCCGTAATGACGATCAGTTTGATAAAACGAATCGTCATTTTCTGAACTCGTAAATACGAGTTATGGTCACTAGATCTCCAGTGCAAAAAATAGGGTATTATGTGCAAAGCGGCAAATTTCAAGGGTACCACGTTAATTTCCTCTTTAATTTAAATGGAGTGCCTCTTTTCCATGCTGCTCTAAAGTTCTTTTGTGGTTGCTAATTTAAGTAAAATCTCGTCTGTTTCCGACATGACTAAAGCTTGTGCTGTTAAAGTTTAGATATTCACTTTTAGAATAATGAGGTTATTACAAATACCAATCAACAAGCTTTATGAAGACAAACAACTCTACAATTTTACATATGCCTCCTCGGTTGCTGCATAGAAACATTATGTCTCAAACGCAACTCAATCTCCTGGCAAATTGCATCGATAACAACTCGAGGTATAGAAAGCCTTTGTTCATAAAGACTGCATCCTAAGATTAGCCACCATTTACAGACATTAATAATGTATTAGGGATAGTAACATCCACCAATTTAATGGAAGATTCAAACATCTTTTACTAAACTGGCATGAGAAAAGACATATTTATGTCACTCATCCTCAGCACCAGAGCAAGCAAATCCTGTCACTGCAAATACCCAGCTTATGAAGTCTGTCACTGGTAAGCAGCCTCCTTGTTTGAAACAAATATGTCCCAACGCACCGTAATATGAGCATGCGCAATCCAATTATAGCCCTGAGCTACTGTGTAGGCATTAGTATAACTGCACTTTTCTATTGTAGCCCTGCCCAAGCTTATTCTTCACCCATTACAGTTTCTTCTCAGGCCCAATTTACCCCTTCCTTTGCCTGATAATACATCCAATCATCACCTCTAATCTAAATAGCATGAACTCATTTGACCAATAGATCCTTCTTTTGTTCTTAAAAAAAGATCCTTCTTTTGAGCCAACTACCAAATATATTTACCCATAACTGCAGTATTCCGCTATTCCATTGGTAGACATTGATAACTGGTAGATCTCTGTACTTCTTACAAATTTGCTCCCAAGAAACCAAAGGAACCTTAGACCACGATCTTATAATGTTCACATAAGGGAACATTTCAGTCGCTTTTTCATTGTTAACTTTTCAAATTTATCATTTTTCGTCTA
The DNA here is from genome assembly GCA_958450325.1 of Agrostemma githago. NCBI lineage: Eukaryota > Viridiplantae > Streptophyta > Magnoliopsida > Caryophyllales > Caryophyllaceae > Agrostemma > Agrostemma githago. Next base: position 37,423,734 of record OY288258.1, read on the forward strand.
ATTGTATATGGCTGTGTTACGGATGAGCCAGGTTATTTCGGAGATCAGATTAGGATTCATGAATTGTACTTCTTTGGGATCATAGTATTACAACACCCCTTTTAGTAACCGAATTTCATGTTGCAATTAAGTTAAAAGGAGTATTCTATTTTATTACGCCCTATGGAAAGGGGCCAATAGTTAGGCTGCAGTAAGTTGTATTTCAAAATATTTTTCGTGTTTTTAATCGTATTTCCACGTATTAATCCAGGTTAACCGCACTTTTACAAGGAGAAAATATTGAACATACGTATTTGTGAAGGTGTATGTATATCTGTATAAAAGAGAGCAGAAGAAGTAGAATATAGACTAAAAACATGGGAAATTAACTTAATTTTTATATGTGAAGAAGAGAGTTGATGTGATGATTTTGGTAAAACGTCTTTGAAATACAAGCCGCATTTACTTTGATCTGGTACATTATGTTCTGCGTCCTTTTCTTTCTGCATTTTAATATCATGTTCAAGATTGTTGTCAATCGCTCCTTGTTTGCTTCTTTCTGAGTTGACTGGAGGTATAATTGCCGGAGTCTTTGCTTTCTGTTTGAACATTGATTGTCCGTCTTCATCATCTTAAAAAAGACCAGATATTATATATCGAGTTTTGTAGGTTTGTGGTCTTAATGATGTTTTCTGACGGCTTGGTTTATTCTTGAGTTGCCATAGCCCCCCCCCCCCCCCCCCCCCCATTTGTCTGTTTGTAGGACAAATCCTCTCATCTAGAGCAAGAAAATGGAATACATTCCAGAAGATTTTACTGCCAGTCGGGATCAATTTTGTGAAGGGAATCTAAATTTAGATTGAATGAAGTAAATCATATCCTGTGTCTAGTGTCAACTGACTGTACACGTGTTTTTTTCTCTCTGCACCTGTAATATTAAGAACTCAGTTTGGTATTAAACAAATAATATAGTTATATATATGGTTAAACCCTGTAATTCGTGGTCTTTGGACCCTGAAATATGACACATTTGTAGAAAATGCAGGGTCAAAATTTACAACGAACTTCATCGCTGGCCTATATGAACCCACAGTTGTCTGGCTTAACACAAAACGGACAATCCACTTTGATGCCGAACTCTTTGACCCAGCAACAATGGTTAAAGCAGATGCCCACTGGAATGACTGCGTCTGGGTCACCATCATTACGCCTCCAGCAACATCAAAGGCAACTCATGATGCAGCAGCAGCAACCTGGTCAAGTCGGTCAATCATCTCATTTTCAGCAAAATATTCCTTTAACTTCCCAGCAATTGTCTCAATTGACTGGGCATCCTCAGTCACAACAGCAGCAACAACAGCCGGCACGTCAGCTACAGCAACAACCACCACCACAAACACAACAACACCACCACCAGCAACCCCTCCCTCAACAACTGTCTCCTAGGCTGCAAGGACCATCAGGTCAAAAGTCAGTTAGTCTCACCGGATCGCAGCCTGATGCTACGGTATCTGGAACAACTACTCCAGGAGGGAGTTCAAGTCAAGGAACAGACGCAACAAATCAACTTCTTGGGAAAAGAAAGATACAAGATTTGGTTTCTCAGGTAAAGCATAGCTCTAAATTCTGCTGTGCTTTTTTAAACAGATGCTTAGTGTAGAAAAGCATGCCTTCAATGCACTTATCCCAATGCACAGTGAGGTTCTAGTGAAACACTACTATTAAATTTCCATATGATTTCTCTGTCACAAGATTCTTATCTTCTACTCTCTCCAGATCAATATGTTCCCTCACTTTCATTTTGGCACAAATATAAGAAAACTCATTAAAATAATGTAAACTAGTGGTAAGTGGCATAGATAGTACTCTCTCCCTCTCAATTGAAAGTTTACATTTGCTTTATATACAAAGATTAAGGTAGTAAAGGTAGTTAGAGGAGAATTATTGGTAGTTTATTAAAAAGCAAAAAGTAAAGGATTAATCTTACTAAAAAGGTAAAGTAAACTATTGACTGCCACAACAAAAGGTAAGCGTAAACTATTGACTGATACACAAAAAAAGGAAAGTGTAAACTATTGACTAGGACGGAGGGAGTATTGTAAAGTATGGAGTACTAGGAAGTGGGGCAGGTACTAAATTAAATAATGTAAAATAGTGACAAGTGGGGGTACTTACCAATTGAAATAATATCAACTTTTGCCGAAATAGAAAAGATTAGAAATGGGTGGAACAAAAAGATATGTACTAGAAAGGAATATGGGAGGAACAAATTGATGTGGAAGGATTACTCTTTTAGATGATAGTCCTCTTTAAATCCAATAGTAGGCACTGCTGTACAACTTTTATTTTGAAAATACAATTTTGTTTGCAGAAACAGTTTCCATGACCCCTCATTGCGTCCATGCACCTTGCACAGTTGCACCTTTTTTTACCTTTCAAAACAAAAAAATGGATGTTTAGGTGCACTGCAAAATGAAGTATTCTGACATTATTTGTCCATCCTCTTGTCAAAAGTACAAACACGTGATGGCTTTTTTTTGTACAGTTTCTACCTTCAAGCCTATTTATTCAATTTGAAGCTTCACTGGTACTAAAAACTTGTCAGTTACCATAACAAGAGATTTAGGTTCTTTGAAGGTAGTCATTTTTTCTTTTTACTTTCTTTAAATTGTATTCTTTGTAGTAATAAGATATATTACCACCTTAAATTCTGTATAGCATCGGCTATTCGGCTTTTCCTGGGATAGCATATCCCCGTTTCTTAAATATGTAGAAGTACCACCTTTTGCACCTTGGCTTTTCAAGATCTTGTCAATGGCAAATTACATGCTGACACTTTATGGTGACTGTAATATCCTGTTAAGCCTTGCTATCTGTGGCAACAAATGTTTCTCTCTACTGGCGCCTTCTTGTTTCTGTCATCACATCTGAGTTCTATCTTGCTTGACAGAATAAGTCTGTTGATCAACTTCAGAATATCTTATGGCTATTATTTTGGATTTGATTAATACCAGGTTGATGCTCGAGGGAAGTTGGATCCTGAAGTTGAAGACCTTCTCTTAGAAATTGCTGATGATTTTATTGATTCAGTGAGTCCTGCTGCTAGTCTATTAGAACAGCATGTGCACCGATTTTCATTTTTGCTAGCATATACTTGAACTGTGAGTGGGAGAGTCTGAAGTCACAGTGTTGTCCCACTCACACTCGTTATAATGGTATCTCAAAATTGAACTTGCTGCGATCATCATAGACTGGGTTATGGATATTGTGGAAATATTTGAAAAGAAGCTTTCATGGCTTATTTTAATTGTCCATCAGTGGTTTCGCATCATGTTAGTGACTAAATGAACGTACAATAAATATTTTGGCAGATACTACCATCAAATAATTAGGCCACAAAAAATGTTTTACTGCAGGAGAAACTCTTTGCAGGTGGTATCGATTTGAGACATAACTCGAGCATCTCGGATGATTTTTTGCCTTATCTGCATCGTGATTTCTCAAATAGGCTTCTTATGATATGATACATCTTGGACGATATTAGAAGTATCGGCTGAGAATTTGAACCATGTTCACTAGGTAGAAAAATACATAATTCTGTTTTTTTTATCTCACCACTTGGATGGATAGACATAACCTTGCCAATGCTTTTGACAATTTTTTTTCCTTTGTATTACTTTGCTTGCTTGTCAACACATGGATTACACAACTAGACATTTTAATTTTCTAATTATATTGCGATTGACATGTTTACTTTACATGGAAGCATTTGATATATAACCTCATATTCTTCGAACTCTCTTCTTAAACTCCCCTCTCTTTGCAGGTTACTACCTTTGCTTGCAATCTTGCTAAGCATCGGAAATCTTCTACATTGGAATCCAAAGATGTTCTGTTACACCTAGGTTTTGTTCTAAGCTTCTTATAGTTCCAAATTGTGCTATTAGTTTGTGATACTTGGAGTCATATTTCCTTGAACCGCTTAGTTACTAAATATTATGAGTCGACTTGTTTGTTGCTGTCAAGAGTATGATACAGTCTTAGACCTGTTTCTTACGAAAAAAGTTCAGAGACAACAAGTGAATTGATAAGCTGATAAACCTTTTTTTTGTATAAAAGTATTTGGAGAGAGGACAGATCATTTCCCTTGTCAAGAAAGTGGGTTAAATGAAGGGTTCCATTTCACTTCCTACAAGGGATTAAAGTCCTTCCAATATAGAAAAGATTTCGAAGAAAAACGACCTGTTCCCTCCCCTCCCCTCCCCTTGCATTTATCTTCCCTTCCCTCCTAAGATCCTATCCAATCTACGCCTTAAGCTGAAAAGTGATTGTTCTGTTTGCAGCACTTTTTCAAAAGCTTAAATTGTATAATATGGTGAAGTACATCAAACAAACATATTAAATCACATTGAAATAAAGCACTGGGAGGGAAAAGATCCTGATGATGTTTCTTGCTCCCTAATGGCTTATATGGGTTCTCAAAAATTTCTATTTGCATATTCTCATCCCGTTTCTTGTTTTGGCTTCTTGTGGAAGCTGGTGAGATCGTGGGATTTTTTTTGATGTTTTCTTGCATACTTGTGGCATTATAGACCTAGTGTTCACAACCACATAATCACAGTAATGCCAGGCCTATACCTTAACATGCCCCTTTGCTGCTAAGAAAGGGGTTAATAAGGAAAATTACAAATGGCTTAATATATGAAACAATGAATATGTGACTAGAGATAGCGATACACATTGCACTACTGTCTTTTAGGGAACTAATGGATCATTCTAATTGAAAATCTATCATTGCAGAAAAAAATTGGCGCCTCTCAGTTCCAGGGTATTCTAGTGAGGATCACAAGGGAAATACAGATAATGTAAGTGCTTGTTTTGTCTTTGTGATCGTTGCCATTCATTTATTATTGTAACTATGTTCACCTTGCATAATTTGTTAGGAAGTTCTATTGTTGTACCCCTAAATTTTGAGATTTCATGGTTCTACCACTAAAGTTTTGGGATTTCTAAGTTGTACGCCTACTTGTTTACACGTCCATGGTTTACCCCTTGTTTTATTGTTTCTATAAATTATTTTGTTACCTGATATGTTAATTCACTCACTGAACATGCCAATTAATGTAACCCCTCTCATTTGCCTATGATGTCACCTAATTACCCATTATACCTCCTAAATTATATAAACTTAGCCAATAATTCATGAAACCTCCATTTATCATTATATGTGTCACAGGGGAAGTTTTTATTGTATTGTGTACTTGTTAAATGTGATTTATGATGCTTCTCATAGAGGAGGGTAATATGATGTCAATGAGAGAACACATTTTTAAAAAGGTTGTTTAGCAGACAATTGAAGGAGGTCATGGTGGAGACTAAGGCCCTGTTCTTTTCGGCTGAAACAAGGCTGAGCTAGTCTGATAGGAGCTGAGCTGGACTGGTAGAAGCTGAGCTAAGTTGAGCTGAATTAAAGGAAGCTGAAACTAATAACTACTTATATAAATGATCTAATAATAGTTTAAAAAATGTGAAAAAAAATATAAAAAATTATAACACTAAATAATAATAATAATAATAATAATAATTAATTAATTAATTAATTAATAATAATACTCCCTCCGGTTCTTCGGAATTGCAACACTTTTTATGATTTGTGAGGAGTATTTTAATCAAATGTTGCAATTCCAAAGAACCGGAGGGAGTAATAATTAATAATAGTAATGATAATAACAACAACATAATACTCACTCCAATTCATTTGATTTCTACTTTTGTTTTTTTAGTACTTGGCAATAGAAAATGTTATGTATATATCTTTGATTACGTAATATACAAAATTTTAAATTTTCATATTCTTAAATCTTAATACTTCGTACAATAGAAATAATACTCATATGCTATATATTGTGTGAGTTGTAAATATTTGAATGTAACATCTATTTCAAGACCTCAAAATATTATGTAATGCATAATAATATAAATAATTATTATAATAACAATGATGATAAAAAAAATGGAAAATAATAATAATAACGATAATAATAACAATGATGATGATGATGATAACGACAACGACAATGACGATGATAATAATAATAATTTGTTATTATTATTATTAACATAAGAGATACAAGTAATAAAAATAACAAGAACAAGAACAAGAACAAGAACAACAACATTATTATCATTTTTTTTTTATGAAAAGAAACTTGGATTAATATCGAATGCAACAACAACAACAACAATAACTTATTGTAATTTGTTTCGATCTTAATGCAACTTTCGTTTCATATAAATAAATAATAATAACAATAATAATAATAATATATATTATTATATAGTATATATTATTATTATTATTATTATTATTATAGAAGTATGATTTTAGGAAATGAAAATATTGGAGTTGGGCTGAAAATATTAGGCTGAGCTGAGCTGAGCTTATACGAGCTGGGCTGAGCTGATACGAGCTGGGCTGAGTTGATAGAAGCTGAGTTGGTCTGAAACGGGCTGAAAATAAGCTGAAAAGAACGGGGCCTAAGTATGGACTTTAGGGTGTGTTTGGATAGGGAGATTTGGAGGTATTTGGAGGGAACCTATATGAGGGGAGAGGAAATTGATCTGTAACACACCTTGTTAATCGAAGAGATTCTTATACCAGACTGAATCGATGTCTATTGGAATAAAAAAACGAGATCGCACTAAAGATACATATAGAAAAGCTGGCATTGTCGTTATCATCATATTTAGAAGGTATAGTTTTTTTTAACTTGGCCTTTCTGGTGGTTGCAGCCTTCAACTGATCTTCACAGGAAGCGCCTTAATATGGTATGTTTTGGAGCCTTAATATTTGCATGAAACTATGCGAAAGACTTGTATCTAAAAAAAATCTGTATATGCCAGATATGTGCTTTGATGCAGTCCTCCCAGGCAGAATCCCATGCAAATAATTTGAAAGGCATGGTGAGACAGGGGCCTGATAGCTTGAATGGTGCTGGTCATATGACGAGACACTCTCCTAGTTCAGAACAACATTTAACTCAGTCAGCTTCTTCTCAAATGCTTCAGCAAATGACTAGATTTTGAAAGATTTGCCTCCTTCCCACATCTATTGGGTGTACATTTCAGTAAGTATTTTATCTTCTGTAACAACACTATCGCATTGTCTCAAGGGCTCCCGCAAATAGCGGGAAGGGCAGTTTCAGATGCTCACATAGAGAATGGCCAAATAATGAAAATAGCCTGGAGAATCGCATCAAACGACGGTTACTTTACGATAGGAAAAAGGTGCAAGTGCAACCAATTCACACCATTTTGCGTGTAAAAAGTTTGAAGTAGCATCTTTGTACCAAGATTATGCAGTTGGTTGTAGAGACAGAATTGTTACATTGCGCTTGATATAAAGTTTAGGTGTTTAAAGGACGGTCTTTTCTCTCTGGATGTCTACATCAATTGGAAGTGCTTTTCAGTTGCTTAGGACAGATTAGTCAGTGCAGAATCATTTATTTAACATCCTTCTTTTCCTGATTTCATAGTTGGCGGCAATGGGTTGGTTTTCTTATGGGTCAATCGGCAACCAGACCTATACGTTTTTTTTTATTTATTCAATTCTAGTTCTTATCATCAACCACCCCTATTTATTTAGTGCTGCTTGGAACGTGTAACTTTTGGTGCCTATATCTTAGAGTAGTAGTTATAGACCATTCCTTGATCTTTGTTTTTCTAAGTTATGTTATGCTCTATTGTTCTTTGGTTTAAAATTATGATGGAAGAAAGCAGTGTGACTCACTCAACGTATAAAACTGGCTATGTTTTTTTTTTTTAATTATTTGTCATGTAAAGTAGCAATCATTCAATACAATTCTCAGCACTTTTTTCACTAGTCTTCTAGAAACATCATCTTTGTGTCCTTCCCCACGAGTGTGGATGCGCACAGTAAATCCCTTTTACTTTGGCATTTGCGGGAACCCTATGGAAACTGGAGTGATGTTCCATGTTATTGTTTTTATCATTCAGTTCTTATCCTTCTCCGTACTTTTTCTTAGGTCGGATAAAACTTGAAGGTTACAACTTACAGGTGCTCGAACGCTCGCAGCTAGGGTATACTCAATAACTGGGAAAATTTAGGATGTGTGTGTGTTTTTTTTTGTACTTGGCTATAAACTGGCGTATGTATATTATTGTTGCAGTCTGCAGATGATGCAAGAAGAATGAAAAAAATATAGGTTATTATGATGGTTTGCGATTCTCCTATCCCGTATAGATTTGAGTACGAACTTTACATGGTCTTCCAACTTTACATAACAACGTTTCTCCTTCTGGAAAACTGTAGCTGAATTCTTGTTGTAATAGTTTTGCATGAGTGGCAATTTTTTTTAGGAGCAACATTTGGACGTCTAGATTTGGTTGTCAGTTCACCTTTCACCTGGCTCTTATTCTTCTACTCCCTCGTTTTCACGATCTTCTTGGTGCTTTTGGGCACAAAATTTCAGGGAAGGAGAATGTGGTGGTGATGGTTGACGTCTAGATCTGGTTGTCAGTTCACCTTTCACCTGGCTCTTATTCTTCTACTCCCTCGTTTTCACAGATCTTCTTGGTGCTTTTGGGCACAAAATTTTAGGGAAGGAGAATATGTGGTGGTTATGGTTGAGTGGAGTAAAACTTGGGTTAATATTAGTCATGTATTTTATATCAACTAGTCGCGAGGTCGCGCGCGATGCACGCGGTTTCCGAGGCGGTATCGAGTTATTGAAATCGCGAGATTGAAGTATTTTTTTCCCTCATGTGAACCGTTTAGGTACAGTGCGCTTTGGTGATTAGGTCTATGTCTCTTCTAGTGTGGTGGTTATGGTTGAGTGGAGTAAAACTTGGGTTAATATTAGTCATGTATTTTATATCAACTAGTCGCGAGGTCGCGCGCGATGCGTGCGATTTCCGAGGCGGTATCGAGTTATTGAAATCGCGAGATTGGAGTATTTTTTTCCCTCATGTGAACCGTTTAGGTACAGTGCGCTTTGGTGATTAGGTCTATGTCTCTTCTAGTGTGTTCTTATCGCAATCTGTTGGGTTGAGTCTCTTGTACTGTAGTGGCCGATTCTTTGGTTCCTTTTTCAACAAATTAGAAGAAACTTGCTCGATTGATGTATCTAATTTTGTGTCCCAGTATAAGCATAGATGATAAGGTGACATGTTTGTCAAAGAAATTGCATTCAGGAACTGTAATGTAATCTCGAGGAAATTGTCAAGGAACTGTTAACAATGATTCAGTGTCATTTCCTAACTCCTTTTACTCCTCCCATTTTGAATCCTTTTTCTTTTCATGTTTCTCTTTCTCCGTCTACTAAAGTAAGTTTTTTTCCCACACCACATTCTCTTCCCCTTTCTTTGTCTCCTGCACTACCTCCCCTGCATTCTCTTCTCCTTCCCATTTCTCTCCTTCTCCTCTTCCTCGTTACTTAAGATCAATACTTAATAGGACCTTTTTGCATTTAAGTTAATGAGTGTGTCTCCTCTTATCTTCTTTCTACCTCTACCATTTTCATATCCTCCTTCGATCTCGCATTCTCCCATCTTATCTCCCCTTCCTCTAATGATGCTCTTATTCATGTTCTTACTTCTCCATCTTTCTACTAAATCAGTTTTCATTTCCCCTCCACCTATCTTCAAATTTGTCGACCTTTCCCAAGCACATGCATTTGTTTCTCGCACCCCACCTCCTTGATTCCTGCTCATACCTATGCCCAAGCTTTTGTGACCATCCTATCAATACCTCTACACACTTCTTTAAACTATCTTCTATTACACTCTCTAAGTAACCACCATAATAAGCGTGCTTATTTTTCCTTTGATACTCTCACTGAGATCATTCTTTCACGTCTCCTCTCATCTCCTTACACTTCTAATGTCGCATTCTCCTTTCTTCTTCCCCTTCCTCTAATAATGCTGCTCTTATTCGTGTTCTTACTTCTCCATCTGTCTACTAAATCAATTTTCATCTTTCCCCTACACTCTCCTCACAATTGTCGGCCTATCAGAAATACAATCTTTTCCTTGTATATTACATAGGACATTATGCACAAGTCACTGTAAATGTACCCAACCAAGCACAACCAACTAATCCTTTTTTCCACGTCTTTCAACGGAAAACACGATTTGGTAGTTAGTAATATTTGACAAAAAAATGTAAATAATAGGCGCATTTGAGGAAAAAAATACATTTATCATATTTGAAGATTGCCTAAACTTAAGGTAAGATGGCCTAAATACAAGGCATGACAAAAAAAACATTTTCAGTAAGCGTTGAACATCGACAGTTACATATGCTCGACTATGATGAATATAGAAGTATTGAGTACGGCACTAATATTACACGACACATAACACATTATATATTACACAACATATAACAGAACTGAGATTTAAAATGAGTTGACCTGAAATGAGTGAGGTTAGACATTAACTTGATATTTGAGTTAGACCAATTACTAATGCCGCAGAGAAATCATATCTATTATTCCTCATGGTCTTACTTCTCCATCAAATTCCGACTTCCCAGAGACCAATTATATTAATACCAAGCTTTCTTGTTATCGGCATTAGTAGGAAACTTATTGAGTTTATCTTTCTGTTCCTTCTTCTTAAGCTTCTTCCCAGAGAAATCATATCCAATACGTTCCTCATCTTTGTAAAACTTCAAAGGAATGACGCCAATGGTATTCCTAGGGCGAAACTAAAAATTCAAAGAAGCTGTCTATAAAGACAGTCCTTTATAAAAGCGGTGCAACATTATCAAAACCTGAACATTAGTCTCCTCTCAAAGCTAACAGTCATCTAACAGAAACTGCAAATTTAACACTGTGCCGAAAAGCTCTAACGTATTAAGCGACATTGCACAACAAAGAACTCGTTCTAACAAGAACGAAGATATTAAGCAGCATAGCAGTTCAAAATCATAGTTTTTTATTAATCAACAGCGATTTTGCAATTAATGACGAATGTAGAGAAGTTACAAAATCAAATCTCAGGGCCAGCAATTATCGAACTAAACACGAACAAAAAACAGCAATATCAAAATCGAATGAGTGGCTAAAAACGATAAACAATCAGCTAACAACAACAAAATCAGAGAAACTACACTGAGAAGTGAGAAAAATGTATTAGCTAGCAATCAGCAAATGATGAACAATCAGCTCAGAAACCGGAAAGCAACAACAAAATAAATAAATAACAAAAATTTGAGAAATTACAGCGAAGAGTGGAATAATATCAGCAATATCAACTTTAATTAATCACAAATGAAACCACAGTTGATGACGAATATAGAGAAATTAAAGCGAGAACATCACGAAGCTAGCGATCATCGAACTAAACACAAACAAAAAGCATCAATTTCAACTTCAAATCGAAATGAGCAACCAAAAATGATGAAAAATCAGCTAACAACAACAACATCAGAGAAACTACAGGGAGAACAATGAATTAGCTAGCAATCATCAAACAACTAACAATCAGCTCAGAAATCGGAAATTAACAACAAAATACGAATACATAGCACAAATCAGAGAAATTACAGCGAAGAGTGTATTTACCTCCAAATCTCATTGTTCCATTTTTTCTCAAAATCATGCATCCTACAAATTCCCCAGATTTGGAACTTATTATTAGAATTAATGTTCGTAAACCCTAAAATAACTATTTAATTGATCATAACAATAACCTGATCATCTGTTGAGCTACAGAAAGCGACAAATGGAGATTTCCATTGACAAGCGCATCCTGCACAATCAAAATCAATAAAATCGAATCATTGTCATAATCAATACACAGATGAAAAGTGACACACAGAAGAAATCATCGAATCATTGTCATTATTCAAAAAGCAACCTAAAACAAACAAAAAAAGTCATAATTATTCATCAACAACTAAAAAAATCACCTAAATGTTCCCAAAAACCCTAATCTAACTAATCAGATGATACAAATCAAAAGATCTGAACAAATTAATAAAAAAAATATCTAAATAGAGTTCCCCAAACGGAAAAACAGGACTGTTATCAACCCAAAAACAGAAACTAAGATTTTACTCTATCAAATCAAAATCAGGAAATAACAACACAAACCCAGAAAAGATTGAAACTTTAGCAACCCAAAAATAGATATTAACAAACAAAATTACCTGATTATCAAAAGCAGCATCATCATCATCAACAGAATTCTGATTTGCCCAAAAAAAGCAACACAAATCCAGAAAAGATTGAAACTTTAACAACCCAAAAATAGAAATCAACAGACAAAATCACCTGCTTATCAGAAGCATCGTCATCATCAACAGAATTCTGATCCATCGCCGCCGCTCCCTAAATCGTCAATGGAAAACAATATCATTAGAAGCAAGAACAACCACAAAGCAGCAACGTACGAATGAAAATAAAGAACCCTAATATCAAAATCACCTGACGAGGAATAGAGAGGGAAGTAAACAGGAGGAATGCAGAGGGAGACCGAAAAATAATAGTGTCTCTTGCCTTCTCCGCCCTCTCCTTCCATCACTCTCTTCCGCCATTTTTTCAGTCCCTCTCTCTGTTCCTCCTGTTTTCTTCCCTCTCTATTCCTCGTCATCGCTTCGTGTTCATTTTTTTGGGGTTTTGTTGGCCTTATTATTTTGATTTCCGTTTTTTTGCCTTTGATTTTTGTTTCTGTGTTTCTGATATTGCTCTTTTTACAATTAGAAATCCGCATGTAAGTAGCGAATAGCTGCAGTAGTTAACGGCTGCTGATAGTGGTTAGACTGTTTACCTTCCGACAAGTCGTCATTGGGTCATCTGAGTAAAAAGGGGGATACCCTACGAGCATTTCAAACATAATCGCGCCAAGCGACCACCTGTCAAAAAAATGTCCACAGAAACATGTAAAAGGCAAGAGGTCGAAATCGAATCTCAGAGGAATATTAGAAGTATATTTTCGGCATTATTAACTTTACAGTTTACACACGACTTGGCAAAGTTACGAATTTTAACAAGTTTTGGCAATTAGTCAGACCATAGTGTAACAGTAGCTATTTTAAACGAAAACAGCCACTCGTTGACTTAATATGAGAAACTCTGGGGTGTATTTGGTACACGATATCATTGCACAGCCCAACGAATGAGAACACACTACATGTTTATAACAAAGCATAATCTGAGAGAAACGAGAAAATGAACATTCTTCATGGTTAGGGTGTACAAAGTGTACCTAAGAACATTCCTAGTGATATAGCAAAATCATTTACAATCTAGCGGTTATGTGACCAGAATAGCATATTAGCATCGACAATCACTAATAGTACCTTAATAACGAAGTTGGACATGATAAACTCAAAATTTCTAACATTAAATTAACAGAATTAGTTTAGTTTCTTACCAATCGCATTCCATTCCGTATCCCTTCTTTAATAGAACTTCGGGTGCAATGTAGTCAGGTGTGCCAACTGTGGAATATGCCTGCATGTACCCATAGAAGATAAGTTCTAAGTTCTAGCAATCTCAAAGAAAATCTTTCGCATCAGTCATATACGAGTATTATTTAGAATGACATTGGTAAATGCCGTTGCATGAAAACATTGCATGATATGCAGGAACAAACTTCAAGCTTTTATTTGTATGGAAAATATCATCAATAAAGCAAATTTAAGTCCTCCAAAGAAAGCAACATCAACCTACAAGCATTCTACGATTCTTTTGCCAGTGCTGAAGCTGTTCTTGCTGAGTACGCCTAGGTTTTGAAGAGCCATCATCCGTGGGTGATCCTCCATTTCCACCGCCGACTTCAAAATTCCCATCAAGTGTACTGCAATCTAATGGTTTACAAAGACCGAAATCAGATAGCCTCAAATGCCCAAATCTATCAAGGAGCAGGTTGTCGGGTTTTATGTCTCTGCAAAAAAAGATAGGTGAAGGGTAATGTTGCTGAGTCGATCAAGCTCTCAGAAATCAAAAACAAAAGAGATCATTCATGAGTCATGAACCTGTGGATGTAGTTGTGTTTGTGGATAGATTGTATCGCTAACACGGTCTCTGCTACGTAAAATCTTGCCTCGTCCTCTGTTAATGTGTCCTTCCTCATAAGTAAAGTCATCATATCACCACCAGGAAGATATTCCATGATAAGATACAGGAATTCGTCATCCTGAAATGAGCAATACAGCGTCACGATGCAATTGCTGTCAACTTCAGCGAGCAAATTCCTTTCCGCTTTGACATGTTCCACCTACAATTCAACAGTAATTTAGCAACCCGAGGGTTAAATAATAATACATGATGCAAAACTAATCTTATTTTCGTTATACTCATTTCTAGTCTGCTGTTATTGAACTGCTTGTTACTTGTTACGGAGTACTAATAATGGGAAATAACTGTTGTAAAATACCGGGGAAGCTTGCTAGTAATTCATATGCATAAACAAATACAATTGCCTTTTTCATGGCTTCTAGTCAGACCATCTAATGCATGAAACATAGCACTAACGAAGCAAAATCAAAGACTTCGAGTTTGTAATCACATGTGCGACGCATAACAGCAAACAAATTCTGAATCGAGATAAACATACTTGTCCTCGACGAAGCATCTCTGACTTTTTAAGCTTTTTCATGGCATATACAGATCCAGTAGTCTTTTCCCTGCAAACTCTAACCTGCCACATGGCCCACATAGAAATAGAACCGCGTTATAAAGCCGGTAATAAGAGCAACAACAGCCAATTGTCCTGAATAAGGATTGTGCAAAGCTAAAAGCGTCAGACTACCTTAACACAGCCTATCTCATTATAATGGCCATGAACACAAAAATTTACCGAAACTGTTAGCATATAAGGGCCATTTAAACCTACCTATTCATCAATGGCGAAATTTTCCAAGGTAAGTCACAAGACAGCTGTATGCTAACAATATTCCAGGTTCTATCTCAGCAAACTCTAACCTGCCACATGGCCCACATAGAAATAGAACCGCGTTATAAAGCCGGTAATAAGAGCAACAACAGCCAATTGTCCTGAATAAGGATTGTGCAAAGCTAAAAGCGTCAGACTACCTTAACACAGCCTATCTCATTATAATGGCCATGAACACAAAAATTTACCGAAACTGTTAGCATATAAGGGCCATTTAAACCTACCTATTCATCAATGGCGAAATTTTCCAAGGTAAGTCACAAGACAGCTGTATGCTAACAATATTGCAGAAAAAGCTTCCAGGTTCTATCTCATCAAAAATGAGGAATTCCAAAGATTCAGAATGTATCGATTCCATCGAAAGACAGGAAAAAGAAACCAAATACAGCTTTGAACAGCGCAAAGGTTGCATACCTCACCAAATGCACCCTTGCCAATCATCGTCAGTAATTCAAAATCATCAGCACCCATTTTATGCCTCTTAAGGCGCATGTATTCCGTCTCCTTCTTCTCCAAAAACTTGAGTAGATTGTTCTGATTTTCTTCAGACACGTCAGCATCGGCCAGCTTCTTCTCCAGTACACTCCGACTGCAAAAATCAGAATGTAAAATTATCCAACTGACACCAAATGTTACATAAAATAAAACCAAGTTCTTGAACCATTGATTATCCAACTTGTTATAACATACCGTTCCCTCCTCTCTTGCAAATTCCTTCTCTGCTCCTTGTAATGCTTCTCGATATATTGTTTTGCTGCAGCAACCCGCTGTTCCGTAATTTTTGATGGTGTCTCATCCTCTAAAGTCGAAGAAGTTGAACCTTCTCGGCCCCCCATTCCGGAATCCTTTTTTTTAGACGAAGACCTGAATCTTTCACGGGGCTGAAACTTATTCAACCAACTCTTGGCTGAATCCATACTCTTCAGCGGTTTCCCAATTTTGTTAGAATCGTTCAAGAAAGTTGTAAGAAACCTACCGTAAACCTCCTCATTATCAATAACCGAAAGTGAATCAACCCTACATACTTTTGCAAAAGAGAAAACTCCTCAATTCAAGCTACCTGCAAGGCTGCAACAACAAATCAAAATGTTGATACTCGGATTTTAGACCCCAAATTGATCATAATATCGCAATTATAAGCACACAAGAAACTTCGATACTCAAATTGAAGACCTATACCGTCAACTACTCACACATGCTTGATTTGTAATTCGAGCTGACTAATTTCAGCAGAAAAGACAAAATTCAGTCCTAAATTATTAACAAAAAACCTCAATGTTTCACTCAATCGCGTCACAATCGAACGTGTCCAACCGACAACAGTCAACACCAATTCAGTACTCACATTATCAATATACTCCAATTGACAACCCTACCGCAAGACTTATACACATTATTTGACAAATTCAAAGAAAATTAGCTAACATCATTGATTACGATACCTAAATGTTAAAATTTCTCAACAATAAAAAGTCAATACACGTTCCCAGTTCAACCTCAAAATCGAAAAAATCGCAGACGATCAATGTAAAACCCTAATTAATCGTAATTACAATCTAACGATAGCAAATTGATCATAATATCACAATCATAAGCTTAAAACACCGCAAATTCACACACACACAGAGGAAACCGCGAAAATCAATGCACGCAATCGAATCCTACGCAAAACAACGAATTCAACCTCGACAATCAAAAAAATCGTAGACGATCAACGTAAAACACTAAAACCCTAATTAATCGTAATTACAATCTAACGATAGCAAATTGATCATAATATCACAATCATAAGCTTAATACAGCAAATTCACACACACAAGAAACTTCGAAAATCAATGCACGCCATCTAATCCTACGCAAAACAACGAATTCAACCTCGAAAATCAAGAAAATCGCAGAATGATCATAATACAATCTAACGATAGCAAATTAATCGTAATATCGCAATTATTATGATTAATACATCAAATTCACAACAAGAAAATGAAAAACGATGAGAAATGCATGCATACCGTGAGAAATCAATGGCAACCTAAAACAAACAAAAAAAGTCATAATTATTCATCAACAACTAAAAAAATCACCTAGAGATGTTCCCAAAAACCCTAATCTAACTAATAAGATGATACAAATCAAAAGATCTGAACAAATTAATAAAAAAAATATCTAAATAGAGTTCCCCAAATGGAAAAACAGGACTGTTATCAACCCAAAAACAGAAACTAAGATTTTACTCTATCAAATCAAAATCAGGAAATAACAACACAAACCCAGAAAAGATTGAAACTTTAGCAACCCAAAAACAGATATTAACAAACAAAATTACCTGATTATCAAAAGCAGCATCATCATCATCAACAGAATTCTGATTTGCCCAAAAAAAGCAACACAAATCCAGAAAAGATTGAAACTTTAACAACCCAAAAACAGAAATCAACGAACAAAATCACTTGCTTATCAGAAGCATCGTCATCATCAACAGAATTCTGATCCATCGCCGCCGCTCCCTAAATCGTCAATGGAAAATAATATCATTAGAAGCAAGAACAACCACAAAGCAGCAACGTACGAATGAAAATAAAGAACCCTAATATCAAAATCACCTGACGAGGAATAGAGAGGGAAGTAAACAGGAGGAATGCAGAGGGAGACCGAAAAATGGAGGAAGAGAGTGGCGAAAGGAGGGGGTGGAGGAAGCAAGGAGCACTATATTTATACAATTTTTTTTTTAGGTTTTACTGTAGCTACTGTAGCTAAGCTACAGTAACTCCAATCTCTCCCTTTTTAAAGGGTAGAGGATAAGAGAAGAGGAAGATTTTAGAGACATTTCCCAAAAAAGAAAAGAAGATGTTAGTTAAAAGGAGAGAGTATTAAAAAAGCAATCATTGTTGTGAAAGCAAAAGAGAGATTAAGAGAGCTCGGAAAACAAAAGTCAGAAGTCTCGAGGATCGAAGACACCAAATCCATAAATGTAAGAACCTCTTTAGAATCTTAAATGTTTAAAATAGGAACAAGTGAAAAATCCTAGATCCTACCTATCGAGCAATAACAATTTGTAAACCTTCTCAAGCAATACAAGGACATATTCGACTAGTTGTACAAATATATGTCAGTAATAGACATGGTTACACACAAGCATCGATTCTCTATAAAACTAGGATTCAAACCAGTTAAGTAAATCAACACCGTATAATAAGACGTAAAAGTGGGCACCCAAGGTCAAGTAAGAAATTGGGTCATAAACAGGCCAAGTGTAGGGCCAATACCAAGAGACCTGGACAGCCTAGGCCACCAGTTAAGCCAATAAAGCAAATGTAGAGGCAGCTGCACTTCTAACTACAGTATCTGCTATCCCAGCTGATAGGCCGTGTTTAGTCGTTGTTAAAATGACGATTTAGGTGTATTTTGATGGAATTAATCGGTGTTCTTGTATCTCATTTGTGTCATTGTGGTATGAATGTTATAGAAGTTATTTTGAGGATTTTAGAGACCGATTTAATTCAGTCTGTGATTCGGGCCGAGGATGTGAAGAAACACTAAGACTTGGAAGGCCTAAGACAAAAGAGGAGAAGAGTAAGCCCAAACAAAGAAAGAAAGGAACAAGAGAAACGAAGAAAGAAGCGGAGCTTATGAATCAAAAACCAACGCCAGTTGCGCAACATCCATGCGGCTTGCGCCAGCGAGCGACTCGCGCAACATCCATGCGGGTTGTGCGCTATGCTGATCCGGGGGTCCGTGTTTTGCCTGTTTCGTGAGACAACTTTTCCATTTTGAAGACTCTTTATTATTATTATTATTGTTATTGTGAGTATTCAAAAAGACACATTAGGTTAAGTTTTAGGATTAGCATATTATTATTATTATTCATCTGGGAGTTGAACATAACATTAAGGCAAAGAAACGAGGACTTTTGGAGAACCCTAATTTTATGATCTCAAGTATGTGTAACTAATTTCCTTTACTTAGATTCAAGCCTTTGAAATAGTCGATAGACGTTTGTGAGTTTGAATGTTTTAATTATTAATCTTGACTATTGTGAATTGTTTCGTTATTAAGTCTATGAATGTTGTTGTTGATTGCTAGGTGTACAACTAGTAAACCGACTTCATCGTTCTTTCGTTATTATCGTTAATTGAGTAGGATTTACTGATTAACTTTACATTGGTAACATCAGAATTAATATTGAACGGGATACTTTGATATTAGTACTTAGGAGAGATTCACATAAATATCTAAGGTGCGATTGGATTGTACGCGCTATTTATTCTCTTGCGAATTCTCTGTTCTATATTGCTTTCGTTGAATTGAACCTAGAATTGGATTGTTTAGTTAGGTTGTCTAATGGTTAGGGCTAATTAAGAACGATGTTCGTTTTAGTCAACTATGCGTATGAGAATTGAAATTTTATATTCACGATAGATTAGTCAAGATTATTAATTGAAACCGTCTTACGATGATCAATTACTATTCAGTGTGAATTTGTACTTGTGTCTAAGTTCGTTTAAATCATTTGATAATCCAATTTTCTTGCTTTCTACTTTAGTAATTAGAAAATCATTCAAACCTCCCCTTCAGTTACTACGATCTCTAATTGCATTAGAGATTGACTTTTTCTACAATTTATTACTCTGATTCCCTTGGGTTCGACCCTCATTTCTACTTTACTACGTTTTAGTATATAAAGTTAAGTGATTATAAATATTAATTTGAGACATACGACTTTAAATTAGCCTGTCAAATTTGGGCGCCGTTGCCGGGGAATCATCATTAATTATTTTGTGTTTCTAAGTGTAGTTTATTTTTATTTTTTATTTGAATTTCATTTTCTTCCCTTTTGTTCATCTTATGCATAATACGCGTTATGCTAACTTGGACCTCTAGCCTTACGACTCAGAATCGGAGAAGGATAAATAGTTATCGGAACGCATGAGTTCTTGAATCTAGAGTTGAATAATGATATTCCTGTTATTCTAGTGAGTACTGAAGTTTCTTCCGAATCCGAAGACGAGTCGTATACCATGCCAACACGATTAAGCAGCTGACAACACCGACCTCGCACAACGACCTTTGTGCATTACGTACCCACCGTTGGGTGCGAATGACACTTTCGAATTGAAGTTGGGTTTGATCCATCAACTACCCATATTTCGCGGCTCAAGTGAGGACGCCCCTAATAAGCACTTTCCGCATTTTCATATAGTTTTCTTGAGTATGAAGTCGGCTACTGTTATTGATGAACAGTTGAAGCTAAGGGTCTTTCCCTTCTCATTGAAAGAAGCAGCGATAGATTGACTGTATTACTTGATACCGACGACAAGTATTTATACGTGGGTGAAGATGAAGAAGGCATTCCTTGAGAAGACTTTCCAGCATCCCAAGCTTCCCAGTTAAAGAAGGAGATTAGTAATGCGGAGCAACGAGATGGTGAGACGATGTATAAGTACTGGGAACGTTTTAAGAAGTTGTGTGCTACATGCCCCTATCATGGTTAGAATTCTCAAGACCTTGTGATGTACTTTTGTGGAGCTCTTTGTGGAAGATGCCCGCACTGTGAATGCGGCATGTGGTGTAACACCCCATTATTTTCCGAGTCAATTATAAAGCGTTACTTTTCTATTTTATTTAAATCGATTTTTTTTTAAGTTGGAAAAGTATTTTCAATACCGATATGGTAATAAAGTATTATTTTCAATAAGAGGATTATACAACCAGTTGTACATAACTCTATGTACAACTGGTTTTAAGATTTTGAGCTTTATCACAAATGTTTCGAGTTTTGCTGTAAATTTTCTGAGCTTTAATGTAAAATTGTCGAGTTAAATCACTTGCATGTTTAAGCTCAAAAACTTACAACTCAGCTGAGAAACTTTTTATAAGCTCAATTAATATATACAAAAGCTCAACAACTTTGCCTTGGTTGTACAATGCTATTGTACAACCAGGTGTATAATCCTATTTTCCTATTATTTTGAGTTTTCATAAAGTAAATCGACTTTGGGTGGTTTTTTTTTAATAAAGAACGTGAAACATTATTCAAACAGATTTCAGAGCCCGAGTTTGGCCCAACTTATGACTAAAAAAAAGGAAAATCCTAAAACTATTTAAACCCCTACCTGTCACCCTTATTCCCCATCATAATTTTAATTTTCCTCAAAATTGCTCGGCCCCCTTTTCAATCACTTGCTATTACTTCTCGTTGCGGATTATCAATCACCTTCGATTCCATTCGATTGTTTCTTTTCCCCTTTCAATATCCAATTAATTGTAAGTACACTACTTTTACTAATTTCCGCTTTTTAAATCTCGTTTTCTACTATGTTATAAATCGATTTTATATTATCATGGGTCAGGGTTAAGAGACGTTGTGTCAAAAAATTTGTTGGTATCAGGTTATTCCGATTGTCATTGTATTTCGTTTTTAAGAGACCGTTGTTGTGAAAGTTTTCTCAATTAGTATTAATTAGCGAACTTTGTCGGGGTAGAAATTAGGGTGATTAGTATGTCTGTTGATTGGATTTTATTGGTAAATTAGGGTTGAAGTGATTTGGGCGTATACCGGGGAAGTAGCTGATGAACGTTGCAATGGAAATTGTTGATGTCACTAGTGTGTAGTAGGGTATCATCAGAATTGAATGTTGAATGAGGGTTTCAATTGTTAGAGTATATGCAGTAATGTATGATGTATATACTACGTACGAGTAGTTGCTAAAAGAAATGGAGGGCTGCGTTTTAGTTTTGTATGTTAGGATGTTGGAGAGTTTGTATAAAATAGAGACTCGAGTGTGCATAGAGTTGACTTAGTTATTTAGCTTGTCTTACGTTTAGACTAGTTATCCGTGTGAGTTTGTAATTAAGAAGGGGGTCGATTGTTAACCACTATATAAAAGTTTGAGGGAATTCTAGTGTTTGAACGAGAGGATTATCATATGAATAAGTTAGATTAGTTATTAAACCCTTCATTTATTTGTAGCTTGTGGATTCGAGGAAAAAGATTTTTTGGGTTAAGCTAACTGTGAATTGACCGTCTTGAGAGGTAAGAACGTTTTACCCTTTTCACTTTTAAGTAAAGAGCATGTTCGGATAAAAGTATGTTTTTATAACAGTTTTGTAAATTATTTCGTCGATGGTAAATTTTATAATACTCGTAATGTTTGGATATTGAACTTTGTAACGCGAGTCACACATTGGTACTATTTTGGTAAAATTTTTGGTAACTTATAACAGACTCTGGGAGCTCTGTTGGTCTAGACGGTTTTAAGGTGCATCTAAGATGTTCCTGGGACTTCGTCCCGAAACTATTTTTGAGTGGGGATTGTCCGGCCCTCACTCGCTAGGGAGTTACTTTCTCCTTAGGCAGTTTCATCCTACTGACTGTCAAAATGTGAGAGGTGCGCACTATTATGAGTCTAACTATGCACATGTGGTTACCTCTAGACCGTGAAAGGGTAGGACCTTGGCACACAGGTTGCGGAAAATATATATTTTGGTTGGTTTGATTTTGACTACTCTTTTTATGGTATTCGGGTATTTAAATGGTGATTTAACTCTGGTTTCAGTGTACTGTAATTTATTATTATTATTATTATTATTATTATTATTATTATTATTTTTTTTTTATTATTATAAATGGGAGAAATTTATTGATGAATCAAAACGTAGTTTACAAAAAATTGGTGGGTAGCCGAGATATAATCTGGGCCCCCACCCCCTTAGCTATAGCAAAGCTAAGCCGAGTAAAAATAAAAGGAGCAGCGCGTGCTCCGGCATCCTGTGCTATCGAGAATTTTTGAATCCTTTTAAGTAAGCTGATAGCATCCGCCTCCAATTCCCATAAAGAAGAAAAGGAAAAAGGCAAGAACCCATAACCTAGCCGGGCGCACAGGCCTTGATACTTGACACACTTGCGCCGAGCAGCATCACCCACAACACGACCTGATATGAAGTCGGAGAGCCCGGACTGAGTCAAAGGAGAGGACCCAGTAAGATCCACACATACGTCACGCCTCTTGTCCCATGAATAGAGCAACAAATCAGCGGGACACAAGGATCTGTCATGATCGTCAACCAGACCAATATCAACCTCCTTACCTGCCGAGACCCCTGAGCGGAAACAAATATCCAAAAGATTATTGCGGACGAGGTTATGCCGGTGTTTTATACCGACAACACCCGCACATGAGACAGTATGGTCCCCGTAGATATCGTCACTAAAAACCCGAGAGCAGGCAGGACACGGCCCAGGCACAGAGAACAAGGGAACGCCCAACCGATAACTAAGCACACATCGGTACGTCCGACCGTTCATAGTCTGACCCAACCCAGAAATAGGTACAGCACGCAGCCAATCAGAACCATGACTGTCTTGCTGAGATTTCCACAACGCAACCTGGCGGGGGGTCAAAGAGAAATCTGAATCTGCAGTAGCAACAACCCTCGAGAAATATATGTCTGCCAAAGACTTCATAAGTTTGGGGGCAGCGATCTCACTAGGATTACACACAACAGAACCCAAAACCTCCTTAAGCCTACACAAAGCCGCATCGAAAGTAGGGCCAGGAGCCAAAACGCCCGCCGCGCGAAGCAACGTAGCTTGCAAACCCACAGATTGCAGTCGAGACGCCACAAAAGCATAATTAATGACATCTCCAGCGGCATACACCCCAAGCCCTCCAAAAGAAAAGGGAAGGGTTGTAAGCCGCCATTGCCAGTCGCCAAACCCAGGCCCAGACGCAACAACAATACGTTCTAAATGAGAACGAAGTGCCGTGTCAAAAGCATGCTTAGCCGACTCAAAAACAGTAGGTGGGCAAGTACGTAAAGCGAAATAAAGTTTTGAAATACCAGTACAAGCTCGGAGCAGCAGCAACTCACACTGCGGATCATCAAGTAAAGCAACGGAACCTATAAGCGTGATGGTTCTAGTAACTCTACTCATCACAAGGTCACTGCTGAAATCATGACACGCACTAACAGGCCCGCCAAGGACTTTGACACCATGCATCGGTCTGGCGATAGAAGAAGGGAAGACACCAGGGAGTCTGCTCCTAGGATCTTCCGTAGGCCAAAAAACCTCAGTTTTACTGACATTAAGATGAAGTCCCGATCGAGGACCATCCTCCCTAATCAGATCTAGAACCTTTCCCACGACCAAGGTATCCCCGACGATAGTGCCATCATCCAAGTACCAAGCCTGCAACCTCAAGTCAAAAGAGTCTCGGATCTTACAAACCAAGGGATGTCAAACCAAAGAAAAAAGCAGAGGACCCAAAGGATCACCCTGTTGGACCCCCAGACAAGACCAGAGGCTGTGCTCCCCATAATATAACCGAGCAGGACTAGAATAACAAAATTCCACCCACCGGGAAAGGACAGGGCAGTGATTACGAACCTCTTGTAACATGATCTCCCGATCCACCATGTTAAAAGCATTCTGAAAGTCTACCAAAAGCATGGAAAGACCCACCTCATCACCCTAGACCTCAACAAGCCGGTTCAAGGCATGCAAGATAGCCTCACCCCCACCAGATACCCCAACCCCAAACTGTAGGCCAGAGAAATAGCCACTCAGGGACGGACCAATCAGGAAAGCACCAACCTTAGAGACAAGCCGTCTCCAAATCGTACCCACAGCAATAGGACGAATACCACCGCCTGGTTTAACAAGCGGGGTGAGTGGAGCACTAGCAATGTACTCCCCGAGGACCTGCGGGCAGCTGCCCTCGAGAAAGAGATTAACCACCCGAGTGACAGATGCGACCAGATCATCCGAGACAGCAGCTGCGGCACCACTCAAACAATCCAAAAGGTGTTGGGCACGAAAACCGTCCCTCCCACAGGAAGTGCCACGCGGAAAACCTTTAATCATATCCAGAACCACAGATGCAGACGCGGTAAGGGAATGGTGATTACCAGGCAAAGGAGGCAAAGCGGGGGAAGGGACGACGGGGTGCTTATCCTTCAAAGCCGCAAGAGTACCATCTGTGTAAGGAGCAACGCCAGAAGAAGAAAGGACACGGACAGCAGCAGTGTAATGGCCGTCACAAATCTTCCTCCGACACTGCCTAATATTGAGTTCACTCAAGTCGAGATCCTCATTCACACTAAAAGAAGGAGCAACCTCAGCCAAAGAATCTTGCAGAAGCATCAAACGCCCACCCGGCTTACCCCAACAACGAATGGTACTAGAAATACTCTCCTCCTGACGCTGCCGCCGAATAACTGAACGACACTCAAGGTTACTCCTAGGGGAGAAAGTCTTAAGTATGCAAAGGGGCAACGCAAGTAGCTTAGGGTGACCCAACAAGAGAGATCATGAGGAGAGGCAGCCACATCATCAAGGGCCCCCCCTAAGGACTCGAGAAAAGCCTAAGCGACACTTGGGAGGGATGGATTTAACAGTGCGTAACCCCTTGGCCAGTAAGCGATCAAGAGAAGTCACGTTAAACCCAACATCCGGAGGACCAACAACGGAACTAGACGACGAAACAACAGGGGCAGAAGGTCGGGGGAAGCCGTAAAGAACAAAACGGATAACACCATCACCGCAATTAGGAGCCTCAATAGACTCCCCATTGTGCTTACACCCTTTGTTATGAGTGTGAGTGCTAAAACAAACCCCACACAACCAGATACCCATCCGACGAAACGTAGTCTCAGAAGCTAAAAAAACAGGTAAAGAAGCCAGAGCTTGACGTGTGATCGCCCGAGCATCCCCCTTACAGTGATACTCACGGAGGTGGAAGATCAAAGAACTTCTAACAAGGCCCTTACCCCAACCGTCCTTACACTCACAATGGCCCACGAAAGGGCAATGAAACCGTACAAGGTCAGGCATAACACACGAAGCAGCCGAACTAAAACGGAAACGAACCAAACTAAAACGGAAAGGTCGGCCGGCAATACACCCACAACCAACCCTAACAACCAGTGAAACCACCAGAGAAGAAAATGGAAAAGAAAACGATAAAAACCTGAAAGGAAAACGGCAGAGAAACGGCCTGGATCCACTACCAAACCTGATGAATTATTATTATTATTATTATTATTATTATTATTATTATTATTATTATTATTATTATTATTATTATTATTATTATTATTATTATAAAAACGAAAGTTGCATTAAAACCAGAACAAATTACAAGAAGTTAGAGGGAAGCCGAGATATTATTAACTTGCATTATTATTATTTTTTTTTTCGTAGAAAAATTCATCATTTCATTGATTAATGAAATTACATTTTGGTGCAAAAGAATATCACACTAGGCCATCTTACATAAAAGAAGACATTCTATCTAAAATCCTTCTAACTTTAGGATTATGTTTATGTGCAACAAATCTAGTAAAAACTGTAAATTGAATTCTTGCAACTAAAACTTCTGATGCAGTCTTTGTACCCATAAAAATCCTTTGATTCCTTTCTTGCCAAATCGCAGAAACAGTAGCTGCAAGACAAGTAGATAGCCAAGAAAATTTCCAGTGTTTGGCGTTGTGTGTATTCTTCATCCATTTTATCAATTGATGTAATTGATTGCTTAGACTTCCCAATGACATCCAGTTCAGAATTTCTTGCCAAATCTTATGAGAATATAAGCAAGAGAAAAATAAATGCTTGTGATCCTCCAACGCTGCTTCACAGAGTGAACATTTAGACACCAAATAGAAACCTTTCGTAGCAAACTGATCAGAGGTAGCTAGCTGATTCTGCAATGCCATAGATGTTATTATCTTGTGACTAGGAACAACCATATAAATCGTAAAGATAGATCCCCATGCTTTCTTCTTCCAGTGATTGATGAGATTATACGCCTTGTTCACCAGGAATTTGGACTCTGATGAACAATCTTGAATGAGATCCATAGCATTCTTCTTAGAACCAACAATCTGAATGATCTTGTCCCTGGTGTCTAATATATTCTTAAACCCCATAGGAAAGAACTCCTTTGCTTGAATAGACCAAATATCTTCCTGCTGCAGCAAGTATTGTTGACACCATTGAGTCCAGATACTATTAGGCTCCTTAGATAACTTCCATAACCATTGAGAGTGCAGTACAAGATTCCAGGTAGTCACATCCTTTATCCCAAACCCTCCAAACTTCCAAGGTGAGCAAATTTCCTTCCATTTCTTAAACACCAGCCTCTTCTGTCCAGGTTTAATGCCCCAAAAGAAATCCTTACAGAGCTTATTTAGTGCTTTTGTGACTGCTACAGGAAGAAGCATACTCGAGCACCAAAAATTCTCTAATCCAAATACCACAGAATTGATCAATTGAGCCTTACCAGCATAGGATAAAAGCTGATTAGACCAGTGACAAGTAGCATGTTGGACCTTAAGAATAAGTGAGTCAAACAGTAAAATAGTAATCCTAGCAGTAGTAAGTGGGATTCCCAGGTATCTGAAGGGGAACTCACCAATAGAGAACCTAGTGCCAGCAGTAATCTGTTGCTTAATATTCTCATCAACCCCTCCAAAGTAAATGCAGGTCTTCTCAATATTAGGGTGAAGTCTAGAGAGCAATGCAAAATCAGTTAGAGCATTCTTTGCTGCTATCACAGAGGGGACATCACCCCTTGTGAAGATCATTAGGTCATCTGCAAAAACTAGGTGAGTTAACTGTAACTTGCAACACTTGGGATGGAAAGACACTTGCTCCTGTTGACAGATTACTCTAAGTTTCTGAGAAAGTATCTCCATACTGAGTACAAACAGGTAGGGAGATAGTGGATCTCCTTGCCTAATACCACTATGTCCCTGGAAGAAACCTGTAATTTCTCCATTAAGTTTGAAAGAATACCAAGGTCCTGTAATACAACCCATAATCCATTGAATAAACTGATTAGGAAAACCCATAGAGTGTAACATAGAAGAAATAAATTCCCATTGAAGAGAATCAAATGCCTTCCTAATGTCAACTTTGATCATGCATCTTGGGGTTAGAAACTTTCTGGTGTACCCCTTGACCAGTGCTTGGGATAATAAGATATTATCAAATATATTCCTCCCTGTAACAAAGGCAGCCTGCTCCTTTCCAATAAGACTAGGCATCAAAGGCTTCATTCTATTTGCAATGATTTTGGACACAGTTTTGTAGAACACTGTGCAGCAAGAGATAGGTCTAAACTCCTTCACAGACTGAGCATCTTTCTTTTTGGGTATCAGAGTTACCAAAGTAGCATTTGCCTGCTTAGACATTCTGCCAGACTTAAAGAAGTGCAGAACCGCAGCACAAAAATCCTTTTCAATAATACTCCAACAGGCTTTAAAGAAACCCACAGAGAACCCATCAATCCCAGGACTACTATTACAATCCATACTAAACACTACTTTTTTTATTTCCTCTATAGAGACAGGCTGGCAGATTCTCACCTGAGCATCCATAGGGAGAGTAGATGCACTAACAAATGAACCAGTGATCTTAGTACTCTTACCTAGAAGGTTATTATAATAGGCTTGAAAGGCCTGAGAAACTGCAGCAAAACCAGTACAAATTTTCCCATCCTCATCCTGCACAGCTCCTATCATTTGCTGTGTTCTCCTTTCTGCAATTTTTGAGAAAAAATATTTGGAGGAGCAATCAGCTTGCTGTATATGTTGTACCTTGGCCCTTTGCTGCAACATACTTAATTCTGCTTCCTTTAAATCACAATAATGAGAAAGTAAAGTCTTTTCCTGATTCAACAAGAACTCAAAAAAAGGACTAGAGTTTAACTTGCTTTGACAGGTAGAAAGTTCTTTCTTAGCTTCTTTAACAGCAGTAGATAGCATTCTGAAATGAGTCTTATGAAAGGCTTTGAGAACAACTTTAACACGCTTCAGTTTCTAAAATAAACAAAACATGGGACTTGTAATCCCCTATAAATTTTAATACAATACAGTGGCGGAAACACTGTAGATTTGGGATTAATACACACTGATGTTCTATATATATTACAAAAAGAACGGTCAGTCAATACAAAGGCCACTTTTTACAAAAGGGCTAAAAATAAAGATCCTTCAAATGGGTTTAACAATCCATAAACAAACATAATTAAAGCAGAGTAGGATCCATGCCACTCGCTAGCGCACACCAAACCCCGGAACAAAGAATACCTGTCATGTTATAAACATAACAGCCACAATTCAGTGGGGAGCAACTCAGGCAGTTCTCCCAGCCATAGTACATAATATATAAGCAATAGAAGCATAATATACGAAAATAGATTAAAACTCAAAACATTATATATCAAAATAGATTCAAAAGAAGAAAACAATTCAGCAGCCTGACGGCGTCAACACGAATAATGGAATATAAAACCGATGATAAGTACACCTTTTACTACTAGAGATATGTCAAAACAACACCGAAGTGTAACTTAGTGCCCACGAAGCGACCCCTAAGCCTCACTGGTTAAGGAACTCAGTGCCCACGAAGCGACTCCTAAGCCCTCGTACCAGACAACTCAAACTATAATAGGACTGCGTTCAGCGAGGTCCTAGCCTAAGTACATGCGCATGACTCCTGAGCATAAACGATACCCAGTTCGACAATCAATGTATCCCTGACGCAAATACACTGACCATATAGCTGATTACAACAAACAACATATTCTAGACTACTTATATACTGTACATTCTCATTTCCAACATTATTTCATATTCAAACCATTATAAGTATTTTATTCAAAGATATCTTAAATATTCCCAAAATAGTAACCTTTCAAAGATAGAAACTTTCTTCAAATAGTAACTTTCCGAAATAGGTGTTATCATAATTAGAAATCGTTAAAATATGAATTATATAAAATATTTAATATTAGGCCTTGAGACATAAACATTATATTTATTAGATAAATGTATAATTAATGATTAAAAGTCAAAGATAGTAAAAATCATAATTATTTCTCAAAAGGTTGGAGTTTAAGTAATTAAAAGTAATAAATTACTAATTTACAGATTTTTCAGATTTGCACTGTCTTACTATAAAATTCATAATTAAATCATTAAAAATCAAAACGACGTAAGATCAGTGAGGTTGAAAACTTTAAAGACTTAAATACAACTTTTGTGTCTGGAGAAAATCGAAATTCCTAACTTAACATG
The DNA here is from genome assembly GCA_958450325.1 of Agrostemma githago. NCBI lineage: Eukaryota > Viridiplantae > Streptophyta > Magnoliopsida > Caryophyllales > Caryophyllaceae > Agrostemma > Agrostemma githago. The sequence continues at coordinate 37,453,719 of OY288258.1, forward strand.
GGATTTTATTCGTAGTTTTATAAACTGTCAAAATCCGACACCCGATAGTATTTCTTTAATAATATACGTTTAAAATTTTATTTTAAAACAAATTAAATTAGAAAAATTAACTAGACTCTTTAAAGTTAATTTACATAAATTACCAAAATTAAATTCAAAGTTTATCATAGGTTTTAAATTAGGTTTTACAACAACTTACAGATTCGCGAGCTAATCCGTCAAAGTTTGATAAACGATTTGTTTTGACGAAACTACTTGGAATTACTTTACGAAATTTAACAGACGTATAATATACTTAAAATAAATAGAAGTCTCTTTTCAAACGTTTTGAAATTAAAGTCTTTAAACAAGAGTAATAAATCGTACAAAAGTAGTAACAGATTTGAAAACATGCTGTAACTTTACTAAAACAATAAAACTTTCAGTTTGTTAATTCATATTGAAAATCACGAAAATTAAGAAATTAATTCTTATTTATACGTTTTAGTCTCGGCCTTATAATAATTTTAGAAGATTCGAAACATATTATCATAATATAGTTCAAACACGTTTACTAGTATAAGAATTCGATTTTAAAACGATACTACAAGCAACTACAACATATATATCATGCAATACCGAGTCATGCCATCATGTGTTACCTTCATCGAGATCCGAGTTAATAAAATAACCGTCTTCATCGGATCTAGCACGATAGCCTACGGAAAATTAAAACATATGGTATTAGAACCATATAAGTTAATAAAAAGTGGAAACGAGACGAGGATAAGAGTAAATAAATTACCCTTGAGATTGAACTGAAAAAGGACGGATTTAACAATCAGATTGATGAACGAAATAAGGTAAGCACGGGCTGACTTGTGTGAGAAACAGCAGCAGCACAGCAGCAACACATCAATGAAGGGAGACTAATAGAAGAGAGTTTGTGTTTGGATGGTTTACAAGACGTGATTAAAGAGGAATAGAAGTAGGAAAATTAAGAATGCTATTAAATAATAAGAGTGGTGTTTTGGTTGTATAACACGATTGAAATCGAGGAAAACTAGGAGTCTCTTGCAACAAAGATTTTGATAGCCACTAGGAGGATAAGTTTTACGTACAATGAAGAAAGAGTAATTGAAGAATTTGGGGATTATAAAAAGAATGGAGAAAATAACGTAACAACAACAACCACTAGAGAAGTAGAGATGGAAGCAATTGAGTAGAATTAGGATAAATAAAAACATGTGCTTAAATTAATAAAATATTTAGTGACTCATCTTGTTAGTGACGAGGTAACGGACTCGATTTGGGTCGAGAAATAATTTACGGTGTGATCGAAATCATTAGTAAAAATAAAATACGGGTACAAGAAGAAATCGGATCAAAAAACGCATTAGAAGAGAATTAGGCCCAAACTTCGAGATGACCTAAAAATATCATTCTGTCGTAACACTAAATATTTGGGCCAGGTTCGAAGTTGATAAAAATAATCAGTTGACTCAAGAAATCAAATGGGTCAATCTCGAGTTTGAATAATTGTTTGCAAAGAAATAAGGTTTCTAGACGATTAAATAGTTTTCAACGAAAATGAATTAAATTGATATCTCGAAAGCAAAAAGATGATTTTTCAACGAAAGTTTAATAAAATGATTTCTCGAAGAAATAATAAAATTTTTTAACGAGTCTCGAATTGAAAATAGAAATTCGAGCTAAAGTAAAGATTTTAGATGATTAAGATGAAGTCAAAGTAAATCCGATCAAGTTAAATCGCAAACAAAATAAAAAATGGATACTAATTTAATTTATAAAAATTAAGGGTGTTACAGGACTACCAGATATTTTCCCATTCCAAGCTTGGGAGACTACATTATGAAAGTCAGGATGAGAAACCCAACAACTGAGAAAACCGAAGAGCCTTCTGAATGGAATATCTTTAGAAACTTCTACTACAACAGGAGCATGATCAGAGATGCCAGGTTCCCCAATTACCACACTAGAAGTAGAAAAATTTGCAGTCTAGAGAGGATTAGCTAGAGCTCTATCCAACCTAGACCAAGTTCTAGTGTCAACTTCCTGCTTATTAGTCCAAGTCATCTTCCCTCCACTACAAGGAAGATCATCAAGTTTACACTTTAACAAACAACAATTAAAATCCCACATTTCTTGCAGAACTGGAGGATTATGGCCCAACTTCTCTTCAGGACTTCTTACTACATTAAAATCTCCCAAGACTAGCCATGGGTCATTAGTAAAAACAGCCTCCAAATATTTCCACAAATCTCCCCTACTAGCCCCATCATTTATTCCATAGACAAAACTCACTTGCATCATTTTATTAGTAGCAAAATGAATGATTTTCACTGTAATTTGCTGATCAGAAATAGCCAAACAGGTAACCTTAACAGAGTTAGGATTATACAATACCCAGATTCTACAATTGTAGTGATAATCATAATTTGTCACTACATCCCAAGCCTTAAACTTCCCGTTTATGATTTTAGTAGCATTACCTACCTTGACCCTTGTCTCAACCAGGCCAATAATATCCACCTTATTAGAGAACAGAAAATCACTAACTTCACTATGCTTTAAAGGCTTATTGAATCCTCTCACATTCCAAGAGACAATCTTCATTTAGACTTATCTGGAGGAACAAGATCAGATAATAAAACCACTACAGAGCATTCTTGGTGCATTACAGGCATCTCCTCCACACTATTATCAGGAGGGATTGGGTGCTTAAGGCCTAAATCAAGACCTGAGCCCTCATTTCCCCTTTCCTCAGCCTGAGAAGTGTAAGGATATCCTGAGGTACCACCTAGCTCTCCACCACTACTAGACTCCAAGCTCCCATGGAGCATCTGGAAAGGGTTTTCCAGAACTAGGGGCTTCAAGATAGACTCCCTAGGTTTTGGGGAAGATGACTTCCTCTTTTGAACAGGAATAAAGCCAACATCTTGATCATTATCTGTAGGCTCAGAGCATTCTGAGTGCATTATAGGATTAGAGATGGGTTGATGAATCTCAGAACTGGAGACTATCTTCTCCACATTTGAGTCACCTTTCCCACCAATTCCTAAGGTACCACCTAGCTCTTTCTCAACATTAGCTGCCATAGCTACTTCTTTAGCCTTTTGTTTCTTTTTCTCCCATTTACAGTTGGGCATTGTGTGTCCTAGCTTACCACAACCATGACAAAAATAGGGAACCCACTCATATTCAATCTTCATAACAGAAGGACCAGTAAAAGGAGTATTAACCAGAATATGATCAAGTAAAGGCTTAGACACATCCACCTTAATTAGCACCCTAGCAAAGGACAATTTAGCCTTCATAGTAGTAGCTAAATCAGCACAAAGTGGATTGCCTATTTTGCTTGCTAACTTGCTCAGAACCACCTCAGACCACATGAAAGGATCCAAATCAGGAAACAAAACCCAAATAGGAACTGTATGAATTTTATCCATTTCAGTAGAAAAAACAGGTGACCATTGTTTAAGGATCAAGCTATAGATACCCACTTTCCAAGGGCCTCCTTTCAGAACATTGGTCATATCCTCCATTGATGAAAATCTGAACGAAAAAAAACCTTTTTTGTAGTATTGTACCTTAGGTTTAACAATACTACCCCAATTATCATTAACAAATTTCTGAATCACAGATAATGAAGGTTTTGAGCCTATAACATTTCCCATGAGTGTAAACTTCCACAATTCCAATTCATCCGCAAAATCATCCAATTCTATATCAATTTCAGTAGAATTAGAACTATTGTCACAAAAATAGAGATTCATTCCTAATTGTTTACGAGATTGAACAACATTTGCCCATTTCTTTGAATCCTCATGCTTTTGAGAAACAGGGGGATCAATCACAGTGTCATTATTCGAGTTTTCCACATCATTATTCGGGTTTATCACATTAGCATCATTAGACAAAGAGTCAGACGTATCAGTATGAACAATTTTACCAGCAGATTTGAGAGCATTAAGGATGAAGTCATTAATTGAAGATTTCGGCGAAGTACTCTGGGTTTCTGAATTCTTGTTCAATTCTGCATCATTCTTCCCCATATCCGGACCAGCAGATTCATGGCGGTTAGAATGATTGTTGTGCAAAGATTTCTTAGGAGGACGACCTGGGCTACGCTTGGTTGGGGGTTCGGACACCATTGAAGAAACCTTCGAGTAATAGAATTTAGAGAGAAAACAGACCTAGAGAGAGAAAGCTTTCTCTCAATACGCGCTATTCATTTTATTATTATTATTATTATTATTATTATTAATTTTTTTTTATTGTTTTTATAAAAACCGAACATTCGTTAACATCAGAACAAATTACAAGAAGTTAGAGGGAAGCCGAGATACTATCTAGGCCCCCACTCCCTTAGCAATCGCAAAACTAACTCTAGTGAAAATATGAACTGCGACACGCGCTCCAGCATCCTGTGATATAGCGAATTTACGAATCCGCTGGAGCAGAGAGACACCCTCCGTGTCGAGCTCGCCGAGAGAGGAGAAGGAGAAAGGAAGGAAACCATACCCAATTGCCGTGCAGCGTGCCTGATACTTGGCACACTTACGACGGGCAGCATCAGCAACGACCCGTCCGGGCTCAAAAGAAGTCAAGCCGGACTGGGTCAAAGGAGAGGACCCGGTCAGATCAACACAAACATCACGCCCCCTGTCCCATGAGTAGAGCAAAAGATCGGCAGGTCGCAAGGGCCTGTCGTTATCGTCACAAAGGCCAATCTCCATCTCCTTGCCTGCAGAGATCCCCGTCCGGAAGCAAATATCCAACAGTGTGTCACGGACAAGGTTATGGCGATGTTTAATCCCCACAGTACCAGCACAGGAAACCGCATGATCCCCAAAAATATCCTCTCTGAGGGCCCTGGAGCAGGAAGAGCAAGTCCCGGATAGCGGAAACAAAGGGACTCCCAGGCGGTAACTAAGCACACTGCGATATGTCCGACCTTTCATGGTTTGCCCAAGCCCAGTAATAGGGACATCCCTCAACCAGTCAGAAGAATGGTCTCCCTGCTGAGATTTCCACAGGGCAACCTGTCGAGGAGTCAAGGAGAAAACAGATTCCGCCGCTGAAGCAACCCTCGTGAAATATATATCTGCCAATTTCTTCATAAGTTTTGGGGCAGCGATCTCAGAGGGGTTGCTCAATAAGTCAGAACCGGTAGCCTCAACAAACCCACTCAAGGCAGACTCAAAGGCAAATCCAGGGGCGGCGATCTCGGAGGGGCGAAGCAGCTTAGCTTGTAAATCGGCAGATTGGAGGCGAGAAGCGAGGAAGGCAAAGTGCAGGGCATCAAAGGCGGCAAAGACACCGAGCCCCCTAGAGAAAAGGGGAGGGTGGCCAGCCGCCACTGCCACTCCCCGAAACCGGGTCCGGACGCCGTGACAATACGCTCAAGACTGGACCGGAGTGTAGAGTCGAAAGGAAGGTGGGCCGACCCAAAAGCAAGGGGAGAGCAAGTGCGCAAAGCAAAGTATAACTTAGAAATACCTGTGCACGCCCTGAGAAGAAGTAACTCACACTGGGGATCCTCAATTGTAGCAACCAAGTCCATGAGCTCTACAGTACGAGCGACCCTCTTCGAGACAAGAGCACCACTGAAAGCCGGGCACACGCTAACCGGTCCCCCAAGGACCTTAACACCGTGCAAGGGCCGGACAATAGAGGTGGGGAAAACACCAGCACACCTGCTTCTCGGGTCTTCGACAGGCCAGAAGACCTCCGTCTTCGCAACATTGAGGTGAAGGCCAGAACGGGGGCCCTCCTCCATAATCATCTGAAGAACCTTCCCCACAACAAGCGTATCCCCGACAATAGTACCGTCATCGAGGTACCAAGCCTAAAAGCAAAGATCAAAGGAATCCCTAATCCTACAAACCAAGGGGTGCATGACCAAAGAGAAAAGGAGGGGACCTAGAGGGTCACCTTGCTGGACCCCTTGGCACGAGAGGAGGCTGTGCTCCCCATAGTAGAGCCTAGCAGGGATGGAATAGCAAAACTCAACCCAATGGGAGAGGGCAGGGCACTGATGGCGAACCTCCTGAAGCATACTCGCCCGGTCAACCAAGTTAAAGGCATTCTGGAAATCGATAAGTAGCATGGAAAGACCCACATCCGCGCCACGGTCCTCTACAAGGCGGTTCAAGGAATGCAGAATAGCTTCCCCCCCGCTAGAAACACCTACCCTGAATTGAAGACCCTCAAAATAGCCACATAAAGATGGGCCAACCAAGTAAGCTCCGACCTTAGAAACAAGGCGCCTCCAGTTAGTGCCCACAGCAATAGGACGAACCCCTCCTCCTGGCTTAACGAGCGGGGTGAGTGGAGCACTGGCAATGTATTCACCTAACCCTTGCGGGCACTTCCCCCCGAGAAAAAGGTTGACCACCCGAGCGATAGAGGCAGTCAGGTCATCAGAAATGGCGATAGCAGCACCACTCAAACAGTCCAACAGATGCTGTGCCCGAAGCCCATCCCTCCCACAAGACGTACCCCGCGGAAAACTTCGGATCATGTCCAAAACAACAGACACCGACGCATCAAGGCAGTGGTCGAGAGTGTCAGACGGGAGGACAAGAGAAGGAGCGGCCGGGTGTTTATCCTGAAGGGCCCGGAGGGTGGCATCAGTTTAAGGTGCGACACCGGACGAAGAAAGAACACGAACGGCCGCCGTATAATGACCATCAGAAATCTTCTTACGACACTGACGAATGTTAAGCTCATCTGGGTCGAGCACCTCCTCCACACAAAAAGAAGGGGAGACCTCTGCCAAAGTTTCGCGCAAGAGCAACAGCTTTCCCCCTGGCACCCCCCAAGTACGAATAGCACCAACAATAGCCTCCTCCTGACGTTGGCGTCGAATATTATTATTATTATTTTTTATTTTTTATTTTTTTTTTTTTTTTTTGCAGAAAAATTTATCATTTCATATAATTGTGATAGAAATTACATTTTGGTGCAAAAAGACTAACACACTAGGATACAATTAGCCTAGACTAATTTTAGCTAAAATCCTACTAATTTTAGGATTAGGAGAATGAAGATTAAATCGAGCATACACACTAAATTTTATTTGATCAAGAATAACCTCTAAAGAATATTCCTTATCAACAAAAATCCGCTTGTTCCTTTCCCTCCATATAGCATGTATTGTTGCTGCTAAACTCACCCAAACCCAGGAACTTTTCCAGTGTTTTCTATGGGTTGAATGGTAGCTCCATTTATGTATGTCTTTCAGCTTTGCACTATTACGCAGAACATCCATCCAACTAGCAACCTTGTCCCAAATCTGAGAAGCAAGAGGACATTGAAAAAATAAATGAAGATGACTTTCTGATGCTTGACAGCAAAGAACACATCTGTTCACAAGGTGAATTCGTCTTCTAACCAACTGATCAACCATGGGGAGCTGTTCCTTTGAAGCAAGATTCATGATGATTCTATGACTAGGCTTTATCCAGGAAGCATGTGCATCCACTCTGTGAATTTGGTGACGCCCAAGCAACCAAATATAAACCTTAGATACATGAAACTTTGAATTGATGCAACAGTCCTGCAGGAAACTTTTAGCATTCTGGACTGAACCAAACTGTTGAACTAATATATTCTTGACAGTCACAATATTCTTCAGGGCAGAAGGATAGAATTCTTTGAAGGTTAAATCCCATATAGAGCAACCCTGAAGGATGTAAACTGAACACCAATTTGTCCAGATGCTACCAACATTCTCAGACAATTGCCAAACCCATTTAGAAAGAAGAGCCTGATTCCAGATTTCCAGATTTTTGACATTGAAACCACCAACATTCCATGGAGAGCAAATGTCAGACCATTTTTAAAAAACAAATCTCCTTTCACCTTGTTTGATGCCCCAGAAGAAGTCTTTACAAAGCTTATTGATCATTTTGACAACAGCTTTAGGAAACAACACACTAGAACACCAGAAATTTTCAATCCCAAAGATTACTGAGTTCAGAAGCTGAAGCTTACCAGCATAAGAGAGTGAATGAGTAGTCCAATGATTAAGAGATCTATGAATCTTGAGAATAAGGGGCTCAAAAAGCTTGATACTAACCCGGGACTCACTCAAAGGCATACCCAAATATCTAAAGGGAAAAGAACCAGAACTAAACCAGTGGCATCCAGAATTTGCTAGCTGCTGAACCTCAGGTGAGACTCCACCAAAATAAATGCAAGTCTTGTCAAGATTAGCACAAAGCCCAGACTGCAAACCAAAATTATGAAGAGCTTCCTTAATAGTTACTGCAGAAGGACAATCACCTCTAGCAAAAATCATAAGGTCATCAGCAAAAACAAGATGTGTAAGTTTAAGTTTAGTGCACTTTGGGTGATAGGAGACATTAGGCTTAGTGAAAATCTGTCTAAGTTCTTTAGAAAGTATCTCCATACTTAGAACAAACAGGTAAGGGGATAGGGGATCCCCTTGCCTAATACCACTCTTCCCTTGAAAGAAACCTTCAATTCCTCCATTCAGTTTGAAAGAATACCAAGGATTTTTAACACAACCCATAACCCATTTAATGAACATAGAAGGGAATCCAAAACCATGAAGCATGGACTCAATAAAAGTCCATTGAAGTGTATCAAAGGCTTTTCTAATATCCACCTTCACTAGACATCTTGGAGTTAAGTATTTCCTAGTGTAGCCCTTAACCAATGATTGAGAGAGCAAAATGTTATCAAAAATATTTCTTCCTTGAATGAATGCAGCCTGCTCCTCTCCAATAATGGAAGAAAGGATACCATTAAGCCTGTTTGCTAATACCTTAGATATTGCTTTATAAAAAACAGTGCAACAGGAAATGGGTCTAAAGTCCATTACTGAACTAGCACAAGGTTTCTTTGGAATCAAGGAGATCAAAGTGGAATTTGCTTGTTTTGACATAACACCTGTTTTAAAGAAGCTAAGAGCTGCTTTACAGAAATCATGCTCAATAATACTCCAGGTAGACTTGAAGAAACCAGCAGAAAACCAATCAATTCCAGGACTGCTATTAGAATCCATTTGAAAAATAGCATTCTTAAGCTCCAAAGAAGTAACAAGAGCAACCAACTTATTTTTGACATCATCAGGAATATTACCAGGAAATGAAGAAATAGGAATAACAGGAGTATTCTTACCAATCAACTTCAGATAATACTCTTGAAAAGCCTTAGCAACCTCATTTGGACCCTTTTTGATCAAACCATCAGAATCAGTAATACTTCCTATCATCTGTTGGTTCTTCCTATCAGTAATCCTTGAGAATAAATACTTTGAAGAGCAGTCAGAAAGCTGAATATGCTTGACTTTAGCTTTTTGGTGTAGCATACTTAATTTTGCTTGCTTTTTTCCAAGGTAGAGAGTAGTTAAGAGCCTTTCATCATCTATCAAGTCAGGAGGAAGAGGATTATTCTGCAATTTACTTTGACAAGATAAGAGAGAATTGTTTGCTTCCTTAACTCTACTAGAAATATTAGAGAAGTGCTGAATATGAAACCTCTTCGAAGCCTTCTTAACAACTTTCAGTTTTGAAAAGAAACAAAACATGGGGGAACCAGATATAGCAGTATTCCAGGCTGCCTGAACAGTGGGAATGTAATCAGAGTGATCACTCCAACTATTAAGAAAGCTAAACCTTTTCTTAAGAGTTTTATCCTGAGAAATGGTGACAATAATAGGGGAGTGATCTGAAATTCCAGATTCATTCACCTGAGCACTAGAAGAAGGAAAGGCAGAGAACCAACTAGGATTAATTAACACTCTATCCAACTTTGACCAAATTCTAGAAGATGGATTCTGTTTGTTTGTCCAGGTCATTGCACACCCTGAACTATTCATATCATCCAACTGGCAATGGTTTAAGCAATCATTAAAAATCATCATATCCTGTAAAGAAGGAGCATTGTTACCACGTTTCTCCTCACGAGATCTAATGATGTTAAAGTCTCCTATAACCAACCAAGGGTCACTAGTAGCCAAATTAGCCAAGTCATCCCATAGACTAATTCTATCTTTGCCCTCATTAAATCCATAGACTGCACTCAGCCAGAAGTAAGAGCAAGTGAGGATTTGAGTGACCTTACAGGTGATCTGCTTGGCACTCAAAGAGAGATGACTAATAGAAACAGTAGAGGGATTGTAAAAGAGCCAAATCCGACCATTATAGTGATGAGAATAATTTGTTTCAATATTCCACTTTCTAAACTTCTTACAAATGATTTTATTTGCCTTAGAACTTTTCACTCTAGTTTCAATGAGAGCAAACACATCCAACTGCTGAGTAAATAGGAACTCATCCACCTCACTATGCTTGATTGGGTCATTGAACCCTCTAATATTCCAAGAAGCAATTTTCATGTGGAAATATCAGGGGGAATAGCCTCATCAACAATCTCCACTACAGAACATGCTTGGTGCTTTACAGACACACTTCCAAGGTTCTCAGGGGAGCAGGAGTTTGGCCTATCAGAACCAGAACCATTCATCCTTTTATCCACCAGAGAAGCACAAGGAGGGTTTGAGGTACCACCTAGTTCTTCACCACTACCATTCTTCTGACTCCTAAGGAGTATCTGGACAGGTTTGTCCAGAACTAAGGGCTTCAAGATAAACACCTTAGATTTTTGTGAGGATTCCTTCTTATTATCAAAATAGAGATCATTCTGATAAAATTTTGGAGGAGCAGTCTCTTCATTACTTAGAACATGGAATGTATTTCCAAGGGGCATATCCTCCTTGGTGATGCAAGGAGCAATTGTTTTTGAAGAGGAATGCCTAGTAACTGGATGAAATTCCTCCTCAGCAGTGATCTTTAGAGAGCATTCTTGATGCATTATAGCACTGGAAGGTGATTTAGTGACCTCAGTAAGGACAAATCCATCCTTAGTGAGTCTATCATCCTTCTTAGGTGCTAAGGTACCACCTAGCTCTTCCTGCAATTTAATCTTTCCAGCCTCCTCAACAGCTTTCTTCTTCTTTTCTCTTTTGCAAGTAGATATGGTATGCCCTAGCTTACCACATCCGTGGCAATAGTAGGGCACCCACTCATAATCAACTTTCTGAAAAGACTTCCCAAATAAAGGAGTATTAACAGCCACATAGTCAATGAGAGGTTGAGAAACATCAATCTGAATCAGGACCCTTGCAAAAGACAACTTTGCCTTGGTCGTAGTAGCTAGATCAGCACATAGTGGCTTTCCCACATTACTTGCCAGCTTGCTCAACACCATTTCAGACCACATAAATGGTTCAAGCTCAGGGAACAGAACCCATACAGGTACTGTGGTAACCCTGTCCATCAATACAGAAAAAGTAGGAGTTCATTCTTTCAAGATTAAAGAATAAACTCCCATCCTCCAAGGGCCCTCTTTCAGTACATTGGTGAGACCCTCCTTAGAAGAGAATCTAAAAGAGAACCACCCCTTGGGTCCCCTTCCTATAGTACTGAACAATGGGCTTAGCAATACTTCCCCAACTTTCAGAAACAAACTTCTGCATAGCTTGTAAGGTAGGACGAGAACCAATAACATTCCCCATTAGAATGAATTGCCAAAGCTTCATTTCATCCTCAAAATCCTCTAATTCAATGTCTATTTTAGTCGAATTAGCACTTTCATCACAGTAAAAGAGGTTCATACCCATTTGTTTATCCTTACGAACAATATTAGACCATTTCTTAGCATTATCAGAAACAGAGGGGACAACAATGGATTCCGCAGGATCGGGTTTATCATCAACATTCAGATTTATTTGCTTAGATTGAGCAGAAAAAGCAGGATTAGATTCAAGAGAAGTATTTTTACCAGCAGATTGCAAAGCATTGAGAATGACATCATTAAGCAAAGGTCGTTGCGAAGAACTCTGTGTTTTAGTTTTCTCTGCCATTTCTGCTTCATTCTCCTTCAAGATTGAATCAAGATGATCCGAACCAAGAGGAACAATGAACTGCTGTGATTTCTTGCTCGGCCCTCCAGGTCCTCGCTTGACCGGAGGGATTGACGCCATGGAAGAAAGCTTGCGTAACAGAATTTGGGAGGGAAAACAAACCTAGAGAGAGAAAGTTTTCTCTCTCCTCGCTATTGATTATTGATTGATTGATTGATTGATTGATTGATTGATTGATTCTTATTATTATTGATTCTTATTATTATTATTATTATTATTATTATTATTATTACTACTACTACTACTATTAGTATTATTATTATTATATAAATATACCACCACCACCACCACCACCACCACTAATTATTATTATTATTATTATTATTATTATTATTATTATTATTATTATACTACTACTACTACTACTACTACTACCACTACCACTACCACTACCACTGTCACTACCACTGCCACTACCACTACCACTGCCACTGCCACTACTACTGCCACCGCTACCGCTACCACCACCGCCACCGCCACCGCCACCACCACCACCACCACCGCCGCCACCACCGCCGCCACTACCACCACCACCACTACCACTACCACTACCACTACTACTACCACCACCACTACTACTACTACTACTACTACTACTACTACTACTACTACTACTACCACTACCACTACCACTACCACTACTTTTACCACTACTACTACCACTACTACTACAACAACTACTACTACTACTACTAATTATTATTATTATTATTATTATTATTATTATTATTACTAATTATTATTATTATTATTATTATTATTATTATTATTATTATTATTATTATTATTATTATTATTATTATTCTACTACTACTAATTAGTATTATTATTATTATACTACTACTACTACTACTAATTAGTATTATTTTTATACTACTACTACTACTACTACTACTACTAATTAGTATTATTTTTATACTACTACTACTACTACTACTACTACTACTACTAATTATTATTATTATTATTATTATTATTATTATTATTATTATTATTATTATTATTATTATTATTATTATTCTACTACTACTAATTAGTATTATTATTATACTACTACTACTACTACTACTAATTATTATTATTATTATTATTATTATTATTATTATTATTATTATTATTATTATTCTACTACTACAACTAATTATTATTATTATTATTATTATTATTATTATTATTATTATTATTATTATTATTATTATTATTATTATTATTATAATAATAATAATGGTGTGTGCGTGCTGTGCGATTAGGGCGATTAGGGCTTGCCCCTAATCACGTTCTGCCGCCCTTCCTACCACCAAGTCGCCGCCTACCGACCTCACGTCGCCACCATACCGACCTCATGTCGCCACCTTTCTTCTGGGCATTTCGCCGGTCGCCGTTTAGGGCCCCTTCACTGAGGGTTGGACGTTTAGGGCTCCCTCTTGTGGTTTGGACCAGCGGCTGTTCGGATGTCGGCGTCGGGGACCAGTGCGCCGGGGATCTGAGTGCGTCAGGGAGGAGCCACCATCAGTCTGGCCGGAGCGGACAACCACGCCGGAACGGACGCCGGCTTGGGTGGTTTTTGCGCAGTGGTTTTTGGGTGCGTCGGCGTGTGTCCTCGGTTTGCGTGCGCCGGCGTTCCTGACGCTACCACCCTGCGCCGTGCGCCGGTGACCTTTTTATGCCGGTGCCAGAGAGCCGTCAACCCTTTGGTTGGTTGTCTCCCTTTCTATTTCGGTTCCTTTTTGCTTTCGTTTTCGTTCCCGTTTTTCGTTTGGTTGTTTTTGCTTGGGTTCCGTTTCGTTTCAGCCTTCTGTGCGCTTAGAGTAGCGTGCTTTGCTGTGATCGGGTTCCGGTTGCTGGTGTTGGCTGGTCGACGTTACCCTTATCGTTTTCCTTTGGTTTGCTGCTTTCTTTTGGTTGTTTTTGCTTGGGCCGATTGCTGCCTTCGGTTTTCTCTTCTTTGGATTTCCTTTTTGGTTTCTTTGGCGTGTCGACTTCTTCTATCCCATTATGCCCGACCTTGTGCGGTTCCATTGTCCTTTCGTAGGTCACTGTGAGTGTAAGGATGGTTGGGGTAAGGGGCTTGTTAGAAGCTCTTTGATCTTCCACCTCCGTGATTATCACTGTAAGGGGGAGGCTCAGGCGGTCACACGTCAAGCTCTTACTTCTTTACCTGTTTTTTTAGCTGCTGAGACTACGTTTCGTCGGATGGGTATTTGGTTATGTGGGGTTTGTTTTAGCACTCACACTCATAAAAAAGGGTGTAAGCACAATGGGGAGCCTGTTAAGGCTCCTAATTGCGGTGATGGTGTTATCCGTTTTGTTCTTTACGACTTTCCCCGACCTTCTGCCTCTGCTGTTTCGTCGTCTTGTTCTATTGTTGGTCCTCCGGATGTTGGGTTTAACGTGTCTTCCCTTGATCGCTTACTAGCCAAGGGGTTACGTAATGTTAAATCCATCCCCCCTAAGTGTCGGTTCGGTTTTTCTCGGGTTCTTAGGGGGGCCCTTGATGATGTGGCTGCTTCTCCTCGTGATCTCTCTTGTTGGGTCACCTTACTTGCGTTGCCCCTTTGCATACTTAAGTCTTTCTCCCCTAGGAGTAACCTTGAGTGTCAATCAGTTATTCGGCGGCAGCGTCAGGAGGAGGGTATTTCTAGTGCCATTCGTTGTTGGGGGGAGCCGGGTGGTCGTTTGTCGCTTCTGCAAGATTCTTTGGCTGAGGTTGCTCCTTCTTTTAGTGTGAATGAGGACCTTGACTTGAGTGAACTCAATATTAGGCATTGTCGGAGGAAGATTTGTGACGGACATTACACTGCTACTGTTCGAGTGCTTTCTTCCTCTGGTGTTGCTCCTTACTCGGATGACACTCTTGTGGCTTTGAAGGATAAGCACCCCGTCGTCCCTTCTCCTGTCTTGCCACCTTTGCCTGGTAATCACCGTTCCCTTACCGCGTCTGCGTCTGTGGTTCTGGATATGATTAAGGGTTTCCCGCGTGGCACTTCCTGTGGAAGGGATGGTTTTCGGGCCCAACAACTTTTGGATTGTTTGAGTGGTGCGGCAGTTGCTGTTTCGGATGATTTGATCGCATCTGTCACTCGGGTGGTTAATCTCTTTCTCGACGGCAGCTGCCCGCAGGTCCTCAGGGAGTACATTGCTAGTGCTCCGCTCACCCGCTTGTTAAGCCAGGCGGGGGTATTCGTCCTATTGCTGTTGGTACGATTTGGAGACAACTTGTCTCTAAGGTTGGAGCTTTCCTGATCGGCCCGTCGCTGAGTGGCTATTTTTCTGGTCTTCAGTTTGGAGTTGGAGTATCCGGTGGGGGTGAGGCTATCTTGCATTCCTTGAACAGGCTTGTTGAGGACCAGGGTGGTGAGGTGGGTCTTTCCATGCTCTTGGTGGACTTTCAGAATGCTTTCAACATGGTTGATCGAGAGATCATGTTGCGCGAGGTTCGTTGTCACTGCCCTGTACTCTCTCGGTGGGTGGAATTTTGTTATTCTAGTCCTGCCCGGTTATATTTTGGTGACCACAGCCTGTCGTCTTGTCAGGGGGTCCATCAGGGTGACCCTTTGGGTCATCTGCTTTTTTCTTTGGTGTTACACCCCTTGGTTTGTAAGATTAGAGACTCCTTTGACTTGAGGTTGCAGGCTTGGTACTTGGATGATGGCACTATTGTCGGGGATACCTTGATTGGGGCTTCACCTTAATGTCGGTAAAACCGAAGTTTTTTGGCCTACGGAAGACTCTAGGAGCAGGCTCCCGGGCGTCTTTTCCCCTGCAATTGCCCGACCGATGCGTGGGGTCAAAGTCCTTGGCAGGCCTGTTATTACGTGCCATGAGTTCAGCAGTGAGCTTGTGATGAGTAGAGTGTCACGAACCATCGCGCTTATGGATTCTGTCGCTCTGCTTGATGATCCGCAGTTTGAGTTGCTGTTGCTTTGGGCTTGTACCGGTATTTCCAAACTTTATTTTGCTTTACGTACTTGCTCACCCACTGTTTTTGAGTCGGCTAAGCTTGCCTTTGACGGGGCTCTTCGTTCTCACTTAGAACGTATTGTTACTGCGTCTGGGGCCGATTTTTGTGAGTGGCAGTGGCGTCTTGCCACCCTTCCCTTTTCTTTGGGGGGGCTTGGGGTGTACGCCGCTGGAGATGTCCTTCATTATGCCTTTGTGGCATCTCGGCTACAGTCTTTGGGTTTGCAGGCTACGTTGCTTCGTGCTACAGGTGTCTCGGCTTCTGGCCCGACTTTCGATGCAGCCTTGTGTAAGTTTAAGGAGATTATGGGTTCTGTTGTGTGTAATCCTTGTGAGATCGCTGCCCCCAAATTTATGAAGTCTTTGGCAGATATATATTTCACGAGGGTTGTGGCTACTGCAGAATAAGTTTACTCTTTGAGCTCCCGCCAGATTGCTTTATGGAAGTCTCAGCAAGGCCGTCATGCTTCTGATTGGCTGCGTGCTGTCCCTATTTCTGGGTTGTGTCAGACTATGAACGGGCGGACATACCGGTGTGTGCTTAGCTATCGGTTGGGCATTCCTTTGTTTTCCTTGCCTGGGCCGTGTTCTGCCTGCTCTCGGGTTTTTCGGGACGACATTTATGGGGACCATGCCGTGTCATGTGCGGGAGTTGTTGGTATTAAGCATCGACATAACCTCGTTCGTGACACTCTATTGGATATCTGTTTCCGTTCCGGAGTCTCGGCAGGTAAGGAGGTCGATATTGGCTTGATCGATGACCATGACAGATCCTTCCGTCCTGCGGATTTGCTCCTTTATTCGTGGGACCAGGGGCGTGACGTTTGTGTAGATCTTACCGGGTCTTCTCCTTTGACCCAGTCCGGGCTTTCCGATTTCATGCCAGGTCGTGCTGTGGGTGACGCTGCTCGGCGCAAATGTGCTAACTATCGGGACTTATGTGTGGGGCTTGGTTATGGATTCTTACCTTTTTCCTTTTCTTCGTTGGGGGAATTGGAGGCGGATGCTATCGCCTTACTCAAGAGAATTCAAAAATTTTCGATAGCACAGGATGCCGGAGCACGCGCTGCTCCTTTTATTTTTACTAGACTTAGCTTTGCTATAGCTAAGGGGATGGGGGCCCAGATTGTATCTCGGCTACCCACCAATATTTTGTAAACTGCTTTTTGATACATCAATAAAATTCATCTTATATTATTATTATTACTACTACTACTACTACTACTACTAATAATAATAATAATTATTATTATTATTATTTTTTTTTTGCAAGAATTGTATGACTCTTTATTCATCCAATTGGGAAGTTTAAAGAGCCTATGCTTACAAAAAACGATATCCCCTACCATGTGTATATGCACATAGAGATTTACATGTGTACTCTAAATTTCAATTCAATACTCCTACTTTTCAATCGAGCAAAAATATCAAACTTAATTTGTCCTATAATCTGCTGTACTGATCTTGCTTTACTGTCAAATATCCTTGCATTCCTCTCCGCCCAGATATAATAGATAGCTGCTGCCAATGTTGATGAAAACCATTTGCTTCTCCAGTTCTTCTTCGCTTTTCTTGTGTTACTCCATATCATTTCAAGTCTACCACTGTTACTTCTGCCCATTAGATTCATCCATTGAAGTAAACCCCCCCAGATTTGCCTTGCATATACACAATCAAAAAATAAGTGATCATGACTCTCCTCGTTCCGGGTGCATAGCACACATCTATTCACGACATAAATGCCTCTCTTGTGCATATTATCCAAAGTAGCCAGTTTAGTTTGCCCTGCCAAAGATGCAATTATCCCATGTTTAGGTATGACCGCTGCTCCTTTAAATCCCATTAACCAACGCTTCTTTGTTCTCTTTGTCCTGAACCATTCGTAAACAGTAGCAGTACAGTAAGAACCATTGTTAGGTCAGCTGCGTATTAACCCTTCCGCCCTCTGCACATCCCCTGTTGCATTAACTATCAAATTCCTGATATGCAGAATTCCCCTGAATAAACCGGGGTGTGATTCCTTCTGGGTTATATCCCATATAGTTTGATTTCATAGTATATAACTTTTAACCCATTGACACCAGATTCCCCCTGTATTTGTTATAATTTTCCAGAGCCAATAACACAATTGAACCTTATTCCAAACCCGGATATCCTTAACATTAAACCCTCCTTCCTCCCAAGGTCCACAAATACTTGCCCAGCTCTTATAAGCTTTACTCCTTCCGTCTGAAATTCCAGTCCAGAAGTAAGTTCTACAATACTTCTCAATCCGTGTAAGCACATTGTCAGGTAGTAAAGCATTAGCACTCCAATAGTTCATAACCCCAAAAATTACTGAGTTAATCAGTTGAATGCGTCCTGCGTAAGTCAGACAGTGAACAGACCACTTATTCATAGCACTCTGAATTTTATTAATGAGGCTCGAGTAATGTTCCATTCTATTTATCACATCATTTAGAGGTATCCCAAGATACTTACAAGGGAATTGTCCCTGTTTAAATCCCGAGCAAGCCAATATTTGATCCTGAACTTCAGTACAAGTTCCCTCAAAATAAACTTCAGTCTTATCTCTATTTGCCATTAATCCGGGTTCAGCAGCAAACCTGTCCAATGTTGCATTCACAGCCTGTACAGAAGGAGTGTCCCCCCTCATAAAAACCATTAAGTCATCTGCGAAGATTAAATGATTTAGATTGATCTTCCTACATTTAGGATGTAGGGAAACCTGAGGTAATTGGTTGATTAATCGCAAACGACGAGACAATACTTCCATACTCAGTACAAAGATATACGGAGACAATGGATCTCCTTGTCTTATACCACTTTTGCCTTTGAAAAACCCATGAATGGATCCATTAACCTTAAGAGAAAACCAAGAGCCCTTAATGCATTCTAGGATCCACTTCACAAATTTTGGTGGGAAATTAAGCCCCTTGAACATATCCTCGATGAAATTCCATTGTAGAGAATCAAATGCTTTTCGTAAATCTATCTTCATTAAGCACCTAGGTGTAAGAAACTTCCTCCCATACCCTTTAATTAGAGATTGAGAAAGTGCTATGTTTTCATGGATACTTCTTCCGGGTATAAAGGCAGCCTGCTCAACTCCAATTAGCTTTTGCAACACACTTTTCAGTCTATTTGCCAGCAGCTTGCTGATGGTTTTATAAAAAATCGAGCAGCATGAAATAGGTCGATAGTCCATCACTGATTGACATACCTCCTTTTTCGGAATGAGAGTAAGAATAGTAGTATTAGCCTGCTTTAGTAATTTCCCTTTCTGAAAAAATTCCAAAACTGCTGTACAGTAATCATCCTTCACTATCCACCAAGCAGCCTTGAAAAACCCAGCGGTGAAACCATCTGGCCCTGGACTTTTATCCGACCCCATAGAGAATACTAATAGGCAGCTCCAATCTTGCTCTGAAACCATCATTCCTTTACTAAAAATGAGCGGGTCCACAGGATCCACGTTTTTGTCATTCCCTAGTTAATGTTCATAGTACTCCACAAAACCTCCTGCAACCTCCTTCTCATCATTTCTAATATTCCCATCCTTGTCTTCAATATTCCCAATAATTTGTTGTAGCCTACGTTCCTTAATCCTCGAATGAAAATAAGAAGTAGCTTCATCATCTAATTTTAGATTCTCCATCTTAGCCCTCTGTTGTAATATGCTAATTTCTGCCTTTTTCAATTGCAAGCAAGCATCGGAAACTTCCTTCTCCTTATGCATCAGACCAGTTGAAAACGGGGAAACTTGCAAATCATTCTGACAATCCTCCAGTTCCTTCTCCAACTCTTTTATTCTATTCCCAATGCTAGTATATTGCCTCTTATGTAGCTCTTTTAACCCATGCTTAACATTCTTCAATTTACTAAATACTCTATAACCTGCAGTTCCATAAACTTTCTTGTCCCATGCTTCCTTAACAATAGAGATGAAATCTGGATGCTTCGACCAACAATTAAGGAAACTAAATCTTTTTCTTCTAACCTGCTCCACGAACATATTCACCAACACTGGTGAGTGATCCGAGATCCCAGCAGGCAAAGTAATAGTATAAGAGTCCGGAAAGTCAGAAACCCAATGGAGATTGATTAAGGCTCTATCAAGTTTAGTCCACACCCTAGAAGTAGGATCTTGTTTGTTTGTCCAAGTAAACTCACAACCTTGTGTTATCAAGTCTTGCAATCCACTTTTCATAATACACTCATTAAAATCATCCATTTCCTCATCAATAGGCCTCGAACCCCCCACCTTTTCTTCATTGCACCTGACTATATTAAAATCCCCAATCAAGACCCAACTCTTAACATTCTTGCTGATACTTACTAGCTGCTGCCACAAATCCAATCTTCCTTTGGCATCATTAAATCCATAAACAAAGGAGACTTGAAAAGTCTTCCTAGTAGCATAATGAGTAACCTGATAATGCATAAATTGTTCATGAATCTGTAAAGGAACCAACCTAATCACATTAGGATTCCAAATAACCCATATCCTTCCATTATAATGTTTGGAGTAATTACATTGAACCTTATACTTATTGAATTTTCCCCTAATAAGCTCAGCAGCTTTATTTTCTTTTATTCTTGTTTCAAGCAATCCCATAAGCTCAATTCCCCTATCCCTCATAAGATTTAGTACTTTATTTTGCTTGAGGGTCTCATTAGCACCCCTAATATTCCAAGAGGCTATAATCATTGTAAATCTGGTGGAATAGGATCCACTACTGGGGGAATATCATCCCCCCAAGAACCAGTTTGAAGAAGCTCAAACCTGTTAGGGGAAATGATTACTGCCCCACTTTCATCATCCTCCTGCTGTTCCATCTCTGAACTCATCCTGGAGCCTTTCACCTTTAAGCCTATCCCACTGCATCCTTGACTCCTTACAACAGGAATGAAGACCTCGTCAGAACTAGAATGGGCAGCCTGACCTAGCTCTACGCATCCTGAGTCAGAGTGTGCCCTAGACAGCTCTTCAGAGAGTCCCAAACCCGTTGAGGTACCGCCTAGCAACTGGGGTCCAGAGCAAGTGATAATCAGGCCTCCAGGAGGTTCATCCTCAAGGGATCCTTGATGCATTTCAACTGTTTGAGTAGGATTCAATCCCACTCCAGTTGAGGTACCACCTAACCCTTGAGGATCCATCACCTTCTTCGGAGTGTATCTCTGTTTTTGTACTACCATGGCAGCTTTCGCAGCCTGTTTGTTCTTCCTGCAAGTAGACTTTTCATGCCCCAACTTACCACATTCAACACAATGATAAGGAAGCCACTCATACTCAATTCTCTGTACTGATTGACCAATCAATGGGAGATTAAGTGTGATCAATTGAGGAAGTTCCCGTGCAACATCCACTTCGACCAATACCCTTGCAAAAGACAATCTCTCCTTATAGGTTGTTGTAGTGTCTGCAAAAGACATTCCTATCTTGCTTGCCATCTTACTTAAAACTGTCTCGGTCCATAAGTATGGATCAAGGTCCGGGAATAATACCCAAATTGGAACAACTGAGATTCTATCCATTTCCAGGGAAAAAAGAGGACTCCATTGTTTTAAAATCATAGAATTCTTACCACACATCCAAGGTCCACCTCAGAGTACAGCATCCATGGCTTCTTGACTATGAAATCGGAACGAAAACCACCCCTTCTTGAAGTACTGGACTGTAGGCAATGATACGTGATTCCAAAACCTTCCCACAAAATCCTGAACTTGCTTTAGCGTAGGTCTTGCCCCAATAACATTACCCATTAGAGTATATTCCCATAGCTTAAGTTCGTCCTCGAAGTCATCCACTACAATATCAACTTCAGTCGAATCAGCACTGGTTTTGTCGAAAAACAATCCCATTCCTCTTTTTGTCTCTTTCGCCTTATGAGCCCAAGCGAGCTTAGAGGAATCGAGTGCCGACGCTTTCAGTTCGTCATTAACATCCTTATCCCTGCTTTCCCCCAATTCAATTCCTGAAGAATTTTTGATTAATTCGTCAGAATTTTGATTTACCTGATTATTCTCGACCGGAGGCGATCCTGATGAACTCCTAACCGCTTTAAAAGCTGAGTTGATGAGCTCATTAATGGAGAGACCCCCCTGTTTCTCAGTCGACTGAGTTTCTGTTATCTCCGGAGTAAGACCTCCATTGTTGAGATTCTCTGCACCAATAGCTTCCTGGTGATCCTTAGCGTCTATTCGTGCCTTGTTTTTGGGTGGCCTCCCTCTCCCCCGACCTGTACCCGTCATTCTTAGAGTCCGTTAATGGTGATTGAGTCGCATTTTTGGGAGAAATTTTCTATCTCTAGAATCAAGGAGAGAGAAATTAATAATAATAATAATTTACTTATTATTATTATTATTATTATTATTATTATTATTATTATTATACTACTACTAATTAGTATTATTATTATTATTGTTATTATTACTATTATTATATTACTACTACTACTACTACTACCACTACTACCACCACTACCACTACCACTACCACTACCACTACCACCACCACCACTACCACCACCACCACTACCACCTGCTGCTGCTGCTGCTACTACCGCTCCTACTGCTGCCACCACCACCACCACCACCACCACCACCACCACCACCACCACCACCACCACCACCACCACCACCACCACCACCACCACCACCACCACCACCACCACCACCACCACCACCACCACCACCACCACCACTACTACTACTACTACTAGTATTATTATTATTATTATTATTATTATTATTATTATTATTATTATTATTATTATTATTATTATTATTATTATTATTATTATTATTATTATTATTATTCTACTACTACTACTACTAATTATTATTATTATTATTATTATTATTTTTAAAAAAATGGATCTTGCATTAAACATTAGAACAAATTACAAGAAGTTGAAGGGGAGCCTAGATACTATCTGGCCCCCCACCCCCTTAGCAATAGCAAAACTAATTCTAGTGAAAATGTGAACTGCGGCACGCGCTCCAGCATCCTGTGACATAGCGAATTTACGAATCCGCTGGAGCAGAGAGACAGCCTCCGTGTCGAGCTCACCGAAAGAGGAGAAAGAGAAAGGGAGGAAACCATACCCAATAGCGAATTATTATTTTTATTATTATTATTATTATTATTATTATTATTATTATTATTATTATTATTATTACTATTGCTGCTACTACTACTAATTAGTATTATTATTACTAATTATTATTATTATTATTATTATTATTATTATTATTACTACTACTACTACTACTACTACTAATTATTATTATTATTATTATTATTATTATTTTACTACTACTACTAATTAGTATTATTATTATTATTATTATTATTATTATTATTATTATTATTATTTTTTTTTTTTTTTTTTTTTTTAATAAACTACAGAATTTTATTGATGAATCAAAGAACAGTTTACAAAAAATTGGTGGGTAGCCGAGACACAATCTGGGCCCCCACCCCCTTAGCTATAGCAAAGTTAAGTCTAGTAAAAATAAAAGGAGCAGTGCGTGCTCCGGCATCCTGTGCTATCGAAAATTTCTGAATTCTCCTGAGTAAGCCGATAGCATCAGCCTCCAATTCCCCCAGCGAAGAAAAGGAAAAAGGCAAAAACCCATACCCCCGCCCCGAGCATAGGTCCCTGTACTTAGCGCATTTGCGCCGAGCAGCGTCGCCCACAACACGGCCTGGCGCGAAATCAGAGAGCCCGGACTGAGTCAAAGGAGAAGACCCGGTAAGATCTATGCAGACGTCACGCCCCCTGTCCCACGAATAAAGAAGCAAATCTGCAGGATGCAAGGATCTGTCATGATCATCAATCAAGCAATATCGATCTCCTTCCCGGCCGAGACCCCGGAACGGAAACAGATATCCAAAAGAGTGTCACGAACGAGGTTATGTCGATGTTTAATACCGACAACACCCGCGCAAGACACAACATGGTCCCCAAAAATATCGTCGCCAAAAACCCGAGAGCAGGCAGAACACGGCCCAGGTACAGAAAACAAAGGGATGCCCAACCGATAGCTAAGCACACAACGGTACGTCCGACCGTTCATAGTCTGGCCTAGCCCAGAAATAGGGACAGCGCGGAGCCAATCAGAAGCATGACGGCCTTGCTGAGACTTCCACAAGGCAACCTGACGGGAAGTCAAGGAGAAATCCGATTCCGCAGTAGCCACAACCTTCGTGAAATATATATCTGCCAAAGACTTCATAAGTTTAGGGGCAGCGATCTCATTAGGATTACACTCAACAGAACCCAAAACCTCCGTAAACCTACACAAGGCCGCATCGAAAGCCGGGCCAGGGGTCAATATGCCCGCAGCGCGAAGCAGCGTAGCCTGCAAACCCGCAGATTGCAGTCGGGATGCCACAAAAGCATAATGTTGGACATCTCCAGCGGCATACACCCCAAGCCCCCCAAAGGAAAAGGGAAGGGTGGCAAGCCGCCACTGCCAATCCCCAAATCCCGGTCCAGACGCAATAACAACCCGTTCCAAATGAGAACGAAGCGCTGCATCAAAAGCAAGCTGAGTCGACTCAAAAACAGACGATGGGCAAGTACGCAAAGTAAAATAAAGTTTGGAGATACCAGTACATGCCCGGAGCAACAGCAACTCACACTGCGGATCATCAAGCAGAGCGACGGAACCCATAAGCGCAATAGTTCTGGTCACTCTACTCATCACGAGCTCACTGCTGAAATCATGACTCGCACTAATAGGCCCACCAAGGACTTTGACACCACGCATCGGCCTGGCGATAGTAAGGGGGAAGACACCAGGGAGCCTGCTCCTAGGATCTTCCGAAGGCCAAAAAATCTCGGTTTTACTGACATTAAGGTGAAGTCCTGAACGGGGACCATCGTCCAAAATCAGCTCCAAAACCTTCCCCAAAACTAAGGTATCCCCAACTATGGTGCCATCATCCAAGTACCAAGCCTGCAGCCTCAAATCGAAAGAGTCCCGGATCTTACAAACGAAGGGATGTAACACCAAAGAAAAAAGCAGAGGACCCAAAGGGTCACCCTGCTGAACCCCTTGACAAGACCACAGGCTGTGCTCACCATAATATAACCGGGCAGGACTAGAATAACAAAATTCCACCCACCGAGAGAGAACAGGGCAGTGGTAACGAACCTCTCGTAACATGATTTCACGATCAACCATGTTAAAAGCGTTCTGAAAATCCACCAAGAGCATGGAAAGTCCCACCTCACCGCCCCGATCCTCAACAAGCCGGTTCAAGGCATGCAAAATAGCCTCGCCCCCTCCAGATACCCCAACTCCAAACCGAAGACCAGAAAAATAGCCACTCAGCGTCGGACCGATCAAGAAAGCACCAACCTTAGAGACAAGGCGTCTCCAAATCGTACCAACAGCAATAGGACGAATACCGCCACCTGGCTTAACAAGCGGGGTAAGCGGAGCACTAGCAATATACTCCCCGAGGACCTGCGGGCAGCTACCCTCGAGAAAGAGATTAACCACCCGAGTGACAGATGCGATCAAATCATCCGAAACAGCAACTGCGGCCCCACTCAAACTATCCAAAAGGTGTTGGGCACGAAAACCGTCCCTCTCACAAGAAGTGCCCCGAGGAAAACCTCTAATCATATCCAAAACCACGGAAGCGGATGCGACAAGGGAGTGGTGATTATCAGGCAAGGATGGCAAAGCGGGAGAAGGGACGATGGGGTGCTTATCCTTCAAAGCCACTAGAGTATCATCGGTGTAAGGAGCAACACCAGAAGAAGAAAGCACACGAACAGCAGCAGTGTAGTGCCCGTCGCAAATCTTCCTACGACACTGCCTAACATTGACCTCACTCAAGTCGAGATCCTCATTCACACTAAAAGAAGGAGCAACCTCAGCCAGAGTATCCTGCAGGAGCGACAAACGACCACCCGGCTCATCCCAACAACGAATGGCACTAGAAATACTCTCCTCCTGACGCAGCCGTCGAATAGCAGATCGACACTCAAGGTTACTCCGAGGGGAGAAAGTCTTAAGTATGCAAAGAGGCAGCGCAAGCAAAGTGACCCAATGATGGGTGGGATTTGTCGTGAATCCCAACTGTCAAACAAAACCGGCTATACCTAGTGGGTAGCTAGGGTAAGTCAGGTCGAATCCACAGGGATGGGAGGTCGGACTAAGGTATGCTACGGTCAAGGACTAAGTTCGAGAGGAGCTAATCTAAGGGGAGGAGACTAAGGCTAAGCTAGGTCTAAAGCAAGAGAACAAACAAAGGAGAACGGGCTAGGATTAGGTTGGGGTCAAAGGGGTAACGGAATGGTCGAAGGAGAACTAGAGGTGAAGGAGGAAGTAGGGAAATCTAGGTAATGCCCGGGCTCTCGCAACTTAGACTCACCTAGAGGTTCCACCTAAAACCCAACTCGGCGATACACAACACAATCGGGGTTACTAGCACGCTATAGGCCTAGGTCGAATCCGGGTTCTCGCAACTTAGACCGACCTAGGGGTCGTCCTCACCGGGCTCTCGCAACTTAATGAGGGGACCGAACCCACAAACAACTATCACCCTCAAAAGAAAGGCAAGAAAAACAAGCATTTGTACATACTTAGTCAATCAAGCATTTCAACAAACATGTGATGTGCATCATATAAGAGGAAACCTAAATCTTCCACCAACATCTCCAACAATCCCTTAATCATCCAATTAACACCCTAATCACCTTACTAACCTAGCAAGAACACTACTCTAACATATCTAATCTAGAATTAACACTAACAAGAGGAATCAAAACAACAATCAAAACAAACATGAAGAAACTAATCTAAAAACTAATCTAACAATGAACAAAACACTAAACAAGAACTAAAGAATCAAACTTGAATGATAAAAACAAGATTAAGAAGAAGGAAGAGGAGATTATACCATACTAGAGAAGAAAGGAAGAAAGAAATTTGCATAAATGGAAGAACCCAAAACAAACATCCAAGTTTGTCAAGCTTGGTGAAGATCTTGAAGAATTCCCAAATTACAAGTACTAATCTAAGATTAACGATAATCTAAGGACTAATCTACACTAATCTATGCTAATCTATGCTAAAATTATCTAGGGTTTAGTCTCTAATGAAAGGCATAAGCTTAACATAACAAGGGAAGAGTATATATAGGGTTACAAATGAAAGGGAGAAGAAAAGAAACAAAGCGGAGTAGCAGTGGCCCGTCCCGGCCGAGACGGGGTGGTCCCGGTCGGGAAGAGGTCGGTCCCGGTCGGGATGCCACCTTCCCGATCGGGATGGCCCACAGACAGCAGCTTCTCCTTTTGCTCCTTCATCCCGGACGGGATGAGGCCATACCTGTCCGGGATGAGCCTTGTAGGCCTCCAATATGAACTTTTTGGTCCCTCCTTGCTTCTCATGGGCTTCCCATCGATTCTCGGGACTCGGGATCGGGTCTCGGAGGCTCGGGATTGGGTCCCTAGGTCTCGGGGTCGATTCCAAGGCATCAAGGCATCGTTCCTTTACTCCGTTGGCTCCAAAATGTGTATGTATCGAGTCGGAATCGCTCCAACTCTTCCAAATCGGTCTCGGAAACCTGAAACGAACTAAAGGAAGCATAAGAAGCCCCTAAACCGCTCCCAAGGAGCGATTCCACAAGGAAAATGAGACCAAAACACTACAAAATAGGCACTACAAACGACACTTATCAACTCCCCCACACTTAACCCTTACTCGCCCTCGAGTAAGCACAAACTAACTACTATACTAGCCGAATGGGTATTAGCGCACCCTACGCCGCTTCAACTCACGCGAATACACTTAGAGGAAAAGTGCACCCCGCAAGGCAAGTCGGGTCTTGCGACAAAACTGTGGATGCAACCGGACACAAACACATAAACAAACAAACAAACAAACAAACAAACACTTAGACGGTTGCATCCAAAACAAAAGAAATACCGCTTCCCTCTAAAAGCGGTGAAAGAAGCACCGGTTTAGGACTCGAGGTAAGTGCAACGTTCCCAAGCTAGCAATACAAACCAAAGTGGACTAAACCCTAATAGTATGACGATAAAGCAACAAAAACATTGGTAACTTACCTAGGTCCTCCTAACTTTCTAAAAACGTACTACGGGACGATCGGCGGAGTGGAAAAGTGAAGAACCACGGTGTTAGTCGACACTGTAGGTAAGTGAGACCCCGCCCCCTTTAGCGTGAGCCGAGAGGGTCGTCCAATATCCAAAACCACCTAACTAGTCCAAGTAAAAAGGTGGAAATATGCAAAATGAGGGAAGACCGACTAATGCCGCTATCATCCTTCCTCGGGACTCAGTCCTTTGGTAGGCTCTTCACGGCAAAAGTCGGAAAAAGGCTTATTTTGAGATGTTGGGATTATTTTTGTGAGACGGGTTTTCTTTTGGCATTTTCTCTTTTCTTTTGCATTTTTGCTTTGTTTTGCCATGCCATTCTTTTTCTTCTTTTCTATTTTCTTTTGGCTTTTTGTGCCTTTTATTTTTCTTCAATATTTTCTTTCTTTCATTTCTTTCATTTTCTTTTCTTAGCCCTTTTTGGCTTGATTCGGCTTTTTGGCATTCCTTAGTAACAAGAAAGAGAGATTTCAACAAATTGCATTTTTATTGTGTGGATTTGTGTAGGAAGTAGGGAAATGGGTATGTCGGGACGACGTCTTCCCTTTATACTCACAAAAAGGGGAGAACTTGGACTAATCAAACGATCCTAGACACGGTCACCTAAGGGACGAGACTCGGTAACCAATGCCTTTTCACACCGTGGGTGGTCATAATGGTCAAAATGCAAATCCCGTAGTAAATCCCTAGTAAGCAAGGTGGACTCAAGGTAAAGGACCAACGAAATCATTGATTTAGGGTTATTCTACTAGAGTAAAGTCCAAGACTCGATTTATACTACTAGGAAGGGAAAGTAAACACTCGCACACTAGCCTCTAAACCGGGTTTTCGAAAACCATTTACACACAAGACACAAAAACACACAAACAAAGACTCAACGAGAACGAAAGAAAAAGAAGTAAAAGCAACGAAACAAAAACAACACAAAATGATCACATACACAACATAAACACCACCCCGATCATCCAAACAAGCCACCAAATCAACCACACTTTACGAAGCTCCACCCGAGCACACAACATCACAATCTCCTCCAAACTCCGCAAGAGGTAAAGAAGAAGAAGGGATAAGATGTTACTGGGAGTCTTGAAAGCCTTCCAAAGTTAACGGCGATTAAAGCAACCTATAAGGGAAAGGGAGGCAAAACACGTACACAAAACAAATATATGACACAAAAGGAATTCTTTTTGATTTTTGCGAATTTTTTTTTTCAAATTTTTAGGGATTTTAAGATTTTTTTTTCGAAAAACTAAGAAAATAAAACTAACTATACTTGAATAGGGTAGAAGGTGTCCGGCCGGGGTGTAATCAAGTCACCAAGGGCCGAGACAAGAAAAGATATGGATGGGGGAATAAAAATGAAAAGAAGGAAATAAAAGGAAATGGGAGGGGAGGGCTAGGTGTAATGAAGTCACCGAGCCCGGATTCCGCCTAAATCCGACTAAATCCAACAAAAAGGGTGAAAAACTTGAAAAATTTGGATTTTGAAAATGAATCTCGATGTAGTCACGTCATCGAGAGTCGGGAGCAACATATACCAAGGCCCCGAGGGCCACCATGACATCAATACACAAAACTGTACAAGGGGAAGGGAACAAACACAAAAGAAAACAAGCTATAAAAGACGGAAAAGAAAGGATAGTTGCCGTACCAATAGGTTAGCAACTCACTCGCTCCATCGTCTCGTAGATCAATATAGGCACAAAGCTTGTCTTCTTCATTGTCATCCTGCTTCAAACTCAATAGGTATGCATGGTTAAGGTAGTAATGGTGTGGGGGGTGGAAATTGATGTGAAACTCGGTGTAAAGGGAAGAGAAATGAGGTGAGGGTATGTAAATGAAGTGTAAGGGTCATATGACATGAGCAAGGATGGGTGAGGGAGGTTGGGTGGGGGTATACAATGGTTGGGTGGGCTCAAATGTCGAAGAAGAGGCCAAAAGAGGAGAAAGGGGACCATCCCGGTCGGGATGGATGGTCCCGATCGGGATGACACACTCGTCCCGGTCGGGAAGCTACCTTCCCGGTCGGGACGGCACTCCAGCAAGCTCCAATTTTTGCACCTCCATCCCGATCGGGACGGCTCCTTCCCGGTCGGGAAGCTCCCTTCCCACCCGGGATGGGTCTTCTTGACCTCCAAAACCCCAAAAACTTCACCGAAGCTTCAAAAACCGACTTCCAACTCACGATCCATGCTCTATCATTATCTATTCTCCTCTAGGAATCACCTTTCCTTCACACCTATAACAATGAACTCAAATACAACATCAAATTCCCTCCCTCACATCGCTCATCAAAAATCCAAATGAACAAGAGTTCCACAAAGGCTAATAAATCCTAGAAACCAAACTATACAAACAAACACAAACACAAATACAAGCACAAAAGAAAGGGAAAAGATATTTACACTAATTACTCTCACCAACAACGCCTCCATAGCCATCAAGAGCTCGAAGGAGTAAGTCAAATGCTCTAGCAACATCTTCAATTAAGCTCACATGGCCGAGCCTAGCCACTCCCAAAAGTTTCCAAGTCGGAGGGAAGAAGCGATCGTGTTCATTATGCTCGGGGTTCTCGTGATCTTCCGGGTCTTCGGAACCAACATAGCTATGACTCTTATGACCATCCGGTAGGTATAGTGGTCTAGAGTCGTGCTCGGTGTCATGATGTGGGAGATCACACCTTAGAGGTGTCGCTTCTTCTACGGGGTCGAGAGTGGAACTCTTTTCCACTGCCCGACAAGGATCCTCCTCACCAACCGTCTCACAAGACAAAGGGCTAGACATCGATTGCGGTAGAGGAGGAGAAGGCATCAAGTTTTCTTCATTGGAGGGTTTAGGATCCTCCAACTATCCATACAAAGCAAGTTCCAAGGCGTCTACTTCTTTTTCCCAAGTATTGCGCTCCTTTTCACTCACCTTGTCAAAATGGTCATGAGGGGTCATCTCTTCACTTGGGTTTGGATTGTCAACACCCGATTCATCACGAAGAAAATCAAACAAATCCAACTTTATAGCCAATACATTGGCTCCCCAAGAGCTATCTTGATAATCATGCTCAACTCCCTCCTTATTGTCGACCCTTAAAGCTTCAACTTCCTCTACTCTACCCCTATCTTCACCGCCCAAGCAACACTCAACAATGGTCTCTTCGACCCTCTCTTCTTCATTTGTAGCTTCAAGGTTGGGTTTACTTTCTTGTGGAGGCACCCGACCTTCTTGCCCAAATGAACCTTCCTCAACATGTTGTGGAGCTCGAGTGGCCGACATCGTGATATGAGCCACGAGTGCATTGATGCGAGCATCTTGCACCTCTATTTGGGCCTTGAACTCCTCCCTAACCCTTTGTATTTGAGTCAACAACAATTGTTGACCCTTTTGCAATAACATCATCATCTCATGTTGGCTCCCTTGTGTTTGGGCCAACATTTAACAAGTCTCAAGGATATTTGGTTGTGGGTTATGTGAGGGTGTTTGGTAGTTGTTAGGATGTGGGAACGATCCTTGACAACTTTCTTGGTAACCATAAGAAGAGGGTTCATAAGATTGTTGATGAGGTTGATATGGTTGGTAAAGTTGTGGGTTTTGGTAATTCGCCCCAAAGTTGTCTCGTGACGATTGATGGTAGCTTGGACAAGCCATGTCCATAACGTCGCTTTGGTACCTAGGATGAGCTAGAAGCACTTGAGCAAACGTTAGTATCCTAGTGCTTTTGAGGCCCTAGGAAGAGAGAGTAACACAAGAAGAGAAACGGAGATACACAAGGAGAAGAGAACACAAAAATCAAGAACAAAGTCCAAAACTAAGCACACAAAAGTCTAAACTACGCCGTCCCCGGCAACGGCGCCAATTTGATGGGTGGAATTTGTCGTGAATCCCAACCGTCAAACAAAACCGGCTATACCTAGTGGGTAGCTAGGGTAAGTCGGGTCGAATCCACAGGGACGGGAGGTCGGACTAAGGTATGCTACGGTCAAGGACTAAGTTCGAGACGAGCTAATCTAAGGGGAGGAGACTAAGGCTAAGCTAGGTCTAAAGCAAGAGAACAAACAAAGGAGAACGGGCTAGGATTAGGTCGGGGTCAAAGGGGTAATGGAATGGTCGAAGGAGAACTAGAGGTGAAGGAGGAAGTAGGGAAATCTAGGTAATGCCCGGGCTCTCGCAACTTAGACTCACCTAGAGGTTCCACCTAAAACCCAACTCGGCGATACAACACAATCGGGGTTACTAGCACGCTATAGGCCTAGGTCGAATCCGGGTTCTCGCAACTTAGACCGACCTAGGGGTCGTCCTCACCGGGCTCTCGCAACTTAATGAGGGGACCGAACCCACAAACAACTATCACCCACAAAAGAAAGGCAAGAAAAACAAGCATTCGTACATACTTAGTCAATCAAGCATTTCAACAAACATGTGATGTGCATCATATAAGAGGAAACCCAAATCTTCCACCAACATCTCCAACAATCCCTTAATCATCCAATTAACACCCTAATCACCTTACTAACCCTAGCAAGAACACTACTCTAACATATCTAATCTAGAATTAACACTAACAAGAGGAATTAAAACAACAATCAAAACAAACATGAAGAAACTAATCTAACAATGAACAAAACACTAAACAAGAACTAAAGAATCAAACTTGAATGATAAAAACAAGATTAAGAAGAAGAAAGAGGAGATTATACCATACTAGAGAATAAAGGAAGAAAGAAACTTGCATAAATGGAAGAACCCAAAACAAACATCCAAGTTTGTCAAGCTTGGTGAAGATCTTGAAGAATTCCCAAATTACAAGTACTAATCTAAGATTAACGATAATCTAAGGACTAATCTACACTAATCTATGCTAATCTATGCTAAAATTATCTAGGGTTTAGTCTCTAATGAAAGGCATAAGCTTAACATAACAAGGAAGAGTATATATAGGGTTACAAATGAAAGGGAGAAGAAAAGAAACAAAGCGGAGTAGCAGTGGCCCGTCCCGACCGAGACGGGGTGGTCCCGGTCGGGACGAGTTCGGTCCCGGTCGGGATGCCACCTTCCCGATCGGGATGGCCCACAGACAGCAGCTTCTCTTTTTGCTCCTTCATCCCGGACGGGATGAGGCCATACCCGTCCGGGATGAGCCTTGTAGGCCTCCAATATGAACTTTTTGGTCCCTCCTTGCTTCTCATGGGCTTTCCATCGATTCTCGGGACTCGGGATCGGGTCTCGGAGGCTCGGGATTGGGTCCCAAGGTCTCGGGGTCGATTCCAAGGCATCGAGGCATCGTTCC
Source organism: Agrostemma githago (assembly GCA_958450325.1). Classification (NCBI taxonomy): domain Eukaryota; kingdom Viridiplantae; phylum Streptophyta; class Magnoliopsida; order Caryophyllales; family Caryophyllaceae; genus Agrostemma; species Agrostemma githago. The sequence goes on from OY288258.1 coordinate 37,487,059, forward strand.
TTTACTCCGTTGGCTCCAAAATGTGTATGTATCGAGTCGGAATCGCTCCAACTCTTCCAAATCGGTCTCGGGAACCTGAAACGAACTAAAGGAAGCATAAGAAGCCCCTAAACCGCTCCCAAGGAGTGATTCCACAAGGAAAAAGGGACCAAAACACTACAAAATAGGCACTACAAACGACACTTATCACCCAACACGTGAGATCACGAGGAGAGGTAGCCACATCATCAAGAGCCCCTCGAAAAACCCGAGAAAACCCTAAACGACATTTAGGAGGGATGGATTTAACAGTACGTAACCCCTTAGCCAACAAGTGATCAAGAGAGGTCACGTTAAACCCAACAACCGGGGGATCAACAACACCACAAGAAGACGGAACTGTAGGGGCAGATGGTCGGGGAAAACCGTAAAGAACATAGCGGATAACACCATCACCACAATTAGGGGCCTCAACAGAGGGCTCAGCGTCATGACGACAGCCTATGCTATGAGTATGTATCCGAAAGCAAACCCCACACAGCCAAATACCCATCCGCCAAAAAGTAGACTCAGCAGCCAAAAAAATAGGTAAAGAAGCAAGAGATTCCCGTGTGGCGTCTCGGGCACCTTCCTTACAGTGATGATCACGGAGATGGTAAAGCAAAGAAGTCTTAACAAAACCCTTACCCCAACCATCCCTACACCTACCGAGGCCCACAAAAGGACAGTGGAACCGCACAAGATCAGGCATACCGAGACAAAAGCCGAAATACAGAAGCGACCCAAAACAAAGAAACCCAGGCAAACGAAACAAAAAGGCAAGCGAAAACCGAAAACCGAAAACAAAGAAGGAAACCGAGACCTAACCACAACGAAAGGGCCCGCGAAAACTCCGGCAAGGTACGAACCCGAGCCCGAAGCAAACCATCAGCAACCCACTCCCGACACACGTAGCAACCAACGCAGACCAAAAACCCGTACAACACACGTTGCCGTCGCCGGGGGTAAGAGGCCAGAAGACGTCGCAGGGGGTGCCGCGTGAGGGACGGCGCGAGGCCAGGTGGCGACGTGGTGGCGCGAGGTGGCTCAGCACGCCCTAATCGGACCCCTCCCTTACGCAATTATGATAAAAAAAACCGGTGCCGGAGAAGGGTTGCCGGCGGTCATGTGATGACGGCGTGAGGCCAGTGGGGCGGCGTGAGGCCTGGTGGCGACGTGGCGGCAGCGTGGTGGCTAGGCGCAGCGCACGTCCCCTTCCTTTTGTTATTAAAATTAATAAGCCAGTGCCGGAGAAGGGTTGCCGGCGGTCAGGCGAAGACGGCGTGAGGCCAGTGGAGCGGCGTGAGACCTGGTGGCGACGTGGTGGCAGCGCGGTGGCTAGGCGGCAGCAGCCCTAATCACACGTTCAGCCCTAATCGCACGTTATTATTATTATTATTATTATTATTATTATTATTATTATTATTATTATTATTATTACTAACCTGCTGCTGCTGCTACTAATTAGTATTATTATTATTGTTATTATTATTTTTTTTTTATAAAACGTAACTTGTATTAAACACCAGAACAAATTACAAGAAGTTAGAGGGAAGCCGAGATACTATCTGGGCCCCCACTCCCTTAGCAATTGCAAAGCTAATTCTAGTGAAAATATGAACTGCGGCACGCGCTCCAGCATCCTGAGATAAAGCAAATTTCCGAATCCGCTGGAGTAGAGAAACAGCATCCGTGTCGAGCTCGCCGAGAGAGGAGAAGGAGAAAGGTAATAAACCATACCCGATCGCCGTGCAGCGTGCCTGATACTTGGCACATTTACGACGGGCAGCATCAGCAACGACCCGTCCGGGCTCGAAAGCGGTGAGGCCAGTCTGAGTCAAGGGCGAGGACCCAGTCAGATCAACACAAACATCACGCCCCTTGCCCCTTATTATTATTATTATTATTATTATTATTATTATTATTATTATTATTATTATTATTATTATTATTATTATTAATATTATTAATATTATTAATATTATTATTATTATTATTATTATTATTATTATTATTATTATTATTATTATTATTATTATTATTAGTACTACTACTACTACTACTACTACTACTACTACCATCACCACCACCACCACCACCACCACCACCACCACCACCACCACTACTACTACTACCACTACCACTACCACTACCACTACTACCACCACTACTACCACCACTACCACCACCACCACCACCACCACCACCACCACCACCACTACTATTATTATTATTATTATTATTATTATTATTATTATTATTATTATTATTATTATTATTATTTTTACAATTAGTGCAAAAAGTATATCCACTAAGTACAAGCTTAGGCTAGAACTCCAATCTTTTCTATAATCTTCATAAATTTAGGATTATTATTATACTTAAGAAACCTTGCTGTAACAAGGAATTTTATATGCGCAATAATGCCTTCAGCTGCAGACTGAATACCAGTGAATGTCCTCTTGTTGCGTTCCTTCCAAATCCTGTACACAGTGGTGGAGAAACAGACCAATAACCAAACATATTTCCAATGTTTCTTCTTCCGGCGTTGGTGCATCCATCTAAGAACAGATAAGAAGCTTGTACCAGTCCCATCAATACCCATCCATTGAGTTATAGCAGTCCAAACTGTCTTTGAGAAATAGCATTCAAAGAACAAGTGACTATGATCCTCCATAGCAGCCTCACAAAGTGCACATCTGTTAGCAAGATGGAAGCCTCTCTTCACATATTGATCAGTAGTAGCAAGTTTTCTCTGTATGGCTAAGAGTAACAACAGAAGACCTGACCAATGCAGACCAGGATTTGCCATGCTAGCTATTAATCAAATTATATATTCTTTTGACTGAAAATCTTTCACCAGTAGAGCAGTCCTCTAAACATTGTTGAACTTTCTGCTTGGTCCCAAAAATAGTAATGAGCTCCTCCCTAGTTGCAATAATGTTTTTAACACCCATATAATGGAATTCCTTAGCTTGAATTTTCCAAATATCATCCTTATCGAACAAGTAACTGAAGCACCATTTATTCCAGATGCTAGAAGATTCTCTTTGCATACTCCAAATCAATCTAGCCATAAGAGAGAGATTCCAGGTTCGAGTATCCTTAATCCCAAAGCCACCAACATCAAGAGGAGAACATATCTCCTTCCAACTCTTAAAAACTAACCTCCTTTTCTCACCTGGTATACACCAGAAGAAATCCTTACACATTTTGTTGAGAGCTTTAATAACAGTTTTAGGAAGGAGGATACTATTACACCAGAAATTTTCCATCCCAAAAACAATAGAATTAATTAACTGCACCTTCCATGCATAAGAAAGTAACTGGGACGACCAATGCTTAGTAGCATGTCGAACCTTCAGAATGAGAGCATCAAACATTGCCACTGTGATTCTGGCAGTGGACAGTGGTAGCCCTAAGTATCTAAAAGGGAACTGCCCTGTAGAGAAACCTGTAGCCATGGCAATTTCATTTTGGATTTGTGTGGCAACCCCTCCAAAGTATATACAAGTTTTCTCAATATTTGGCCTCAGGCCAGAAATATCAGCAAAAGAATTTAGAGCATCATATACAGCTCTAACAGAAGGGACATCCCCTTAGTGAAGATCATTAGATCATCAGCAAATATAAGGTGAGTAAGTTTAACTTTACCACATTTGGGATGATAGGAGACTTGACTTTGCTGACAAATATTGCGTAGAGATCTAGAAAGTACCTCCATGCTCATAACAAAAATATAGGGAGACTTTCTTGTAAAGTTGATCTAGTACATTATTAAAAACCGGAACTTGCATTAAGAACAAAACAAATTACAAGAAGTTAGTAGGTAGCCGACCCACCCCCTTAGCTATAGAAGTTTACAAAAAATTGATGAATTTTATTATTATTATTAGGGTTATTTAACAACAATAATACCAACTATAGGGCATCTTCCAAAAATAATATCAATTTTAATAAATCTGAGAATAATACGTATTATTGGAGTAGTTAAACAAGAGTAGTATAGGTGACCGGTTACCTGTAGAACCCTTCCACCTTCCTTTTTCACCTTTAATTTTATTTAACGGTAATAATACCAACTATAGACCGTCTTCCAAAAATAATTTCAGTTTTAATAAATTAGAGAATGATACGTATTTTGGAGTAGTTAAACCAGAGTAGTATAGATGACCGGTTAGCAGTAGAACCCGTTCACCTTCCTTTTTCGCCATTAATTTATTTCATATTACTTCACTGTTTTTCACTTACTCAGTGTACGGGCCATTAAACGTCATTCATGTCATCTGTCTTCCTCTTTCTTCAAGTCTTCAACCTCACCAAATCTAGCTAACAACACAATCGTACACCAAAATCAACACGTTAATCTAAACGAAACGTATAGAAAAAAAAACTGAAGAACGATGAAGGGTATTGGAGAGAGAGGATGAAGGAGAGAAGTAAGGAGGAGTAGACCTGACAAAAATGACCCGACCCGACACCCGAATTGAAGACTTGATTTTGACCCGTAATTCGAATTGACCCGAGCTAACATAAAACTGACCCGACTATTATTATAGAAAATAAGTAGATATCCCTGAAAAAGATGAAAACAACAAACCCGAGGATGACTCGAACCCGAAATTATCCGACCCGACCCGAAATCAACCCGATTATTATAATACGAAAGTGACCTGACCCGAATCTAACCCGACACGGTTCACCCGTTATCCAGGTCTAAGTAGGAGGATGGAGGATAAGTAGCAGGTCAAATATTAATTAGGTGACCTACTGTTGCAGGTTATATAGTCACTTATACTACTCTTGTTTAACTACTCCAATAATACGTATTATTCTCAGATTTATTGAAATTGGTATTATTTTAGGAAGACGCCCTATAGTTGGTATTATTGTCGTTAAATAACCCTTATTATTATTATTATTATTATTATTATTATTTAATTAATTTATTTATTTTTCCAGGAAAATTTATCATTTCATTTATCAATGAAATTACATTTTGATGCAAAAGTATAATGCACTAGATCAACTTTACAAGAAAGTCGACATTCTAGCTAAAATCCTACCTATCTTAGGAGTATCTTTATGTGCAACAAATCTTGTATAAACTGTAAATTGAATCTTTGTGACTATAACATCTGGAGTAGCCTTTGTTCCAATGAAGATCTTTTGATTTCTCTCTTGCCAAATAGCATTAACAGTAGTCGCAAGACAAGTAGTCATCCAAGTATATTTCCAATATTTTGTTTTGTGTGTACTCTTCATCCACTTGATCAGTTGATGCAGTTGATCACTAAGACTTCCCAAGGACATCTAGTTCAGAATTGCCTGCCAAATCTCATTTGAAAACGAGCAAAAAACAGATGCTTGTGATCTTCCAATGCTGTTTCACAAAGTGAACATCTAGAGACTATACAATATCCTTTTGATGGTAAGGATTTGTCGTGGAATCCCAACCGTCAATAAAATAACCGGCTATTCCTACGGTAGATAGGGCAAGTCGGGTCGAATCCACGGGGACGGTAATGTAGAGCCTAGACTAAGGTCGCCTAAATACGAGACTAAGTCAACGAACTAAGCTAAACAAGAATGATGAGAAGGGGAGAAAACTAGACTATGACTAAGGAGACGGAGAAAGCAAACAAGGAAAACGGGCTAGGATTAGGTCGGGGTCAAAGGGGTAACGGAATGGTCAAGGGATAACTAGAGCGAAGGAGGTAGTAGGGTAATCTAGGTTGGTCCGGGCTCTCGCAACTTAGGCCTACCTAGAGGTTCATCCTATAACCCATCTTGGCGACACACATGACAAACGGGGTTCTAACGTGCTATAGTGGCCTAGGTCGCATCCGGGCTCTCGCTACTTAGACCGACCTAGGGGTCGTCCTCACCGGGCTCTCGCTACTTAGTGAGGGAACCGAACCCACAAACAAACTATCACCCATAAGAGAAAGGCAAGAAAAACAAGTATTTGCAACTACTAGTCAATCAAGCATTTCAACAAACATGTGATGTGCACCAAACCAAGAGGAAACCCAAATCTTCCACCAACATCTCCAACAAACCCTTAATCACCCAATTAACACTCTAATCACCCTACATACCCTAGCAAGAACACTACTCTAACATAATCAAAATATAACTAACAAGAACAAGATGAATCAACATAAGAAAACAAAACAAACAAAAACAAACTAGTGAAAACAATAAACAACAATCAAAGGTTAAAACTTGGATGATTAAACATGAAAGATTAAAGGAAAAGAGAAAGGAAAGATTATACCAACTACAAGGGATGAAAAGGAGAACACTTGTATAGAAGAAAACCCAAATAATTCCACCAAGGTTGTCAAGCTTGAATGGATCTTGAAGAATTCCCTTAATACAAGGCTAATCTAAGATTAAAGACTAATTACCGACTAATCTACTCTAATATAATCTAATCTAACCTAAAGTAGTCTAGGGTTTAAGGTCTAATGAAGTGCATATGCTTTACATAACAAGGGAAGAGTATATATAGGGTTACAAATGGAAGGGAGAAGAAAGGAAACAAAGCGCGGCAGCAGCACCCTCGTCCCGGCCGAGACGGGGTGGTCCCGGTCGGGATGGGGTCGGTCCCGGCCGGGAAGAGCTGCTCCCGGTCGGGATGAGCCACAGACAGGGGCCTCATCTTTTGTGCACCTCAACCGGAACCGGTTGAGGCCATACCCGTCGGGGATGAGTCTTGTAGGCCTCCAATATGAACTCTTTGGTCCCTCCTTGGTTCTCATGGGCTTCTCACCGATTCTCGGGACTCGGGATCGGGTCTCGGAGGCTCGGGATTGTGTCCCAAGGTCTCGGGGTGGATTCCAAGGCATCGAGTCTTCTTTCCTTTACTCCGTTGGCTCCAAAATGTGTATGTATTGAGTCGGAATCGCTCCAACTCTTCCAAATCGGTCTCGGGAACCTGAAACGAACTAAAGGAAGCATAAGAAGCCCATAAACTGCACCCAAGGAGCGATTCCACAAGGAAAATGGGACCAAAAAACTACGAAATAGGCACTACAAACTACACTTATCAACTCCCCCATACTTAACCCTTACTCGCCCTCGAGTAAGCACATACTATCTACTAAACTATCCGAGTGGGTATTAGCGCACCCTACGCCCCTTCAACTCACGCGAGTGCACTTAGAGGAAAAGTGCACTCCGCAAGGCAAGTCGGGTCTTGCGACAAAACTGTGGATGCAACCGGGCACAAAACACACAAAAAAATAAACACACAAACAAACACATAATCGGTTGCACCCAAAAGAAAACAAATACCGCTTCCCTCAAACAAGCGGTGAAAGAAGCACCAGTTTAGGACTCGAGGCAAGTGACAACGTTCCCAAGCTAGACATACAAACCAAGGTGAACTAAACCCTAATAGTATGACGATAAAGCAACAAAAACGTTGGTAACTTACCTAGGTCCTTCTAACTTTCTAAAAACGTACTACGGGACGATCGGCGGAGTGGAAAAGTGAAGAACCACGGTGTTAGTCGACACTGTAGGTAAGTGAGACCCCGCCCCCTTTAGCGTGAGCCAAGAGGGTCATCCCATGTCTAAAACCGCCTAACTAGTCCAAGTAAAAAGGTGGAAAAATGCAAAATGAGGGACGACCGACTAATGCCGCTATCATCCTTCCTCGGGACTCGGTCCTTTGGTAGGCTCTTCACGGCAAAAGTCGGAAAAAGGCTTATTTTTGTGGGGATTTCTTTTTGTGAGACGGGTTTTCTTTTGGCATTTTCTTTCTTTTCGACATTTTGATTTGTTTGTTGCCATGCCATTTCTTTTTCTTCTTTTCTATTTTCTTTTTGGCTTTTGTGCCTTTTCTTTTTCTTCATTCTTTTCTTTCTTTTCTTTTCTTTGCCCTTTTTTGGCAAGATTTGGCTTTTTGGCATTTCTTGACAATTAAGAAAGAGAGAATCAACAAATTGCAATTTATTGTGTGATATGTGTAGGAGGTAGGGAAATGGGTAAGTCGGGGTTGCGCATTCCCTTTCAAACCCACAAAAAGGTGGAGAACTTGGACTAATCAAACGATCCTAAACACGGTCACCTAAGGGACGAGACTCGGTAACCAAGGCCTTTTCACACCGTGGGTGGTCATAATGGTCAAAAGTGCAAATCCCGCAGTAAATCCCTAGTAAGCTAGGTGGACTCAAGGTAAAGGACCAACGAATTCATTGATTTAGGGTCATTCTACTAGGCTAAAGTCCAAGACTCGATTTACACTACTAGGAAGGGAAAGTAAACACTCGCACACTAGCCTATAAACCGGGTTTTCGAAAACGGTTTACGCACAAGACACACAACACAACACAAAACAAAGACACGACGAAAACGAACGAAAGAAAAAGAAGCAAAAGCAACAAAACAAAACACAAAACAAGACGAACACATAGACAACACGAACACCACCCCGATCATCCAAACAAGCCACCAAATCAACCACAACTATGTACAAGCTCCACCCGAGCACTCCTCAACACAACCTTCTCCAACTTCACAAGAAATAAAGAGGGAAAGAGGGGTAGAAGATGTTACCGGATGTCTTCAAAGCTTTCCAAAATTAACGGTGATTAAGCAACCTATAAGGAAAAGGGAGGCAAAACACACACAATACAACAAATACACGACACAACGACACAGGATGAAAAAAACACAAAAGAGAAAATCTTTTTGATTTTTGTGAATTTTTTTTTTCAAATTTTTAGGGTTTTGAAGATTTATCGAAAAAGGGAAAAATAAAACTAACTACGATAGAATATCGCTCCCCCACACTTAAACCGAGCAATGTCCTCATATGCTCAATCGTAGTGTGCGAAGAGACAAAAGAAAAGGAAAAGAAACTACGAAAATAAGGCTAAAGATCAAAGAATAAGGTAAAGAAAACGGTAAAAGGTGTCCGGCCGGGGTGTAGTCAAGTCACCATGGGCCGAGACGAGAAAAAGATATGGAAGGGGGGAGAAAATAAAAAGAAGGAAATAAAAGGAAATAGGAGGGAGGGCTAGGTGTAATCAAGTCACCTAGCCCGGATTCCGCCTAAATCCGACTAAATCCTCAAGAAGAAAGTGAAAATCTTGTAAAATTTGGATTTTTGATTGACTCTTGACGCAATCACGTCGTCGAGAGTCGGGAGCAATCACTACTGAGGCCTCGAAGGCCACCATGACACAAAATGATAAGGAAAGGGGAGTATGCAAAGGGAGACAAGCTATAAAAGACGGAAAAGAAAGGATAGTGGCCATACCGATCGATTAGCAACTTACTCACTCCATCGTCTCAATGATCAATGTAAGCACATAGCTAGTCTTCATCATTGCTATTCCTCTTCATTCTCGATAATACCGCATGGTAGAGGTGGTAAATGTGTGAGGGGGTGGGGTTTGATGTGGATCTCGGTGTAAAGTGAGGTGTACGGGTCATATGATAGGAACAAGGAGGAGTAGGGAGGATGGGTGGGGGTATATAATGGTTGGGTGGGCTTAAATGTCGAAGAAGAAGCACCAAAAAGGAGTAGGGGACCATCCCGGTCGGGATGGATGGTCCCGGTCGGGAAGTCTCACTCATCCCGGTCGGGAAGCTCTCGTCCCTGTCGGGATGACACCCCAGTAGGCTCGATTTTTGGCACCCTCATCCCGATCGGGATGGCCCCATCCCGGTCGGGACGACACACCCTTCCCGGTCGGGAAGGGTCTTCATGACTCCCTTGACCCCAAAACCGACTCCCCTACTCACGAACCACACCACTCCTCTCTAGGAATCATCTTCACTTCACCTATCACAATGAACTCAAAGTACACATCAAATTCACTCCCTCACATCGCTCATCAAAATACCAAATCAATTACAAGAGCTTCACAAAACAACAAAAATCAAGAGAAAAATCACACAAATACAAACACAAGTACTCTAAAGAGGAGAGAAGGGGAATATACAACATGACGGTTCTTTAGGAACTCCGTCAAACCGAAGATGGTGGACTCTTCTTCAACCGTAGCCCTCAAGGGCATGGAGGAGCAAGTCGAACGCGCTACCGACATCATAATGAAGGCCCAAGAAGCGCTCGAGCCTAGCTAACCTCCACGGCCTCCAATGAGGAGGCAAGAAGTAGGAATCCCAAGACCCAAAATCATCTTTCAAATCGTCTCCGAGGTCTATCCATCCTACGAGCTTCACCGACCTCTTCCTCCCTAAGCATCGCCTCCAATCACAAGCAAGCTTCATCTCTAAGAAACGAGGCACAAAAAGCGGCTTTGGCCTCATCTCCTCAATGCACACCCCCACACTTTCCTCAAGTTGTGGTTCCCCATCTTCATCATTTGTCCCCACATCATCATGGAGGAGAGAATCGAAACTTCTACCGGCGGTTTCAATCTCTTCCAAACCATCTCTCGGTGTACTAGCAAGGGGCACTTGATGCTTGTCCAAATTATCGCACAAGGGCAACTCGAGGCTAACAATTTCACCCAACATCCTCACATATTCCACCAACCCATCCAACTCACTATCCTCCTCCAATTCCTCACCAAGAATGCCTTCACCAAGGGTCACATCCTCATTCGTCTCTTTTTGGGTAGACGATTGAGGTTCTTCAAAGCAAATTTGTCCTCCAAAGGGAATTACATCGGCGGCTTCATGGTTAGGTTGCTCCTTTATCTCAAGTGGGCACCCTTCATTTAAATGCGATGCTCAGGATAAAGACATTACGGTTTGAACCGATAATGCATTTAATTGAGCATTCCTCGCCTCGTTTCCCCTTCGAATTTGGGCCATTAATTCCTCTTGTTCTTTTTGCAATTGAATGGCCGTTTCTTGGATGCTCCTTTGCATTTGAAGCATAGATTGAAACACCTCCATGTCGGGCAATTGGTGATCATTGGGGTCTTTTAAAGCTCCTTGAAAATCTTGATGATGCCCAAAGGGTGGGGCATCATATTGTTGGTAGCAAGGTTGGGGTGATTGGTAGTATTGTGGGTCATGGGGTTCATATTGTGGTTGGGGTGGAGGGTAATATGGTGGGTTTTGGGGGTATTGGCTTCCATAAGGTGAATCTTGATTTAACATGGTGGTTTCACATTCATAGCTTGAGTAATAGCCACCATGATCGTAGGAGTGATAGTCATTCACTTGTTGGTAGCCATATCAATATTCTTGAGGATCATACCCGTCTTGATTACCCCAAGAAGCTTGATTATGGTAGGGGGACGTCATGTCATAGCTTTGGTTCAAATAAGAAGAGGGGTAGCTCATATCGGCTTCCGAGTGTGGGGAGTTTAGATCAAACCCCATGCTCGCTCGAAAATCGTAGTCCATACCCGGTTGGAAACTTCTCACTCTAGCAACCGTCCGTTAAAGCGGCTCTTAAGTTGCAAGAAGAAGATAGTCACCACCTCTAAGCACAAACTGTAGACTAAGAACAAACGTGAGAAGCCTAGTGCTTTTTGGGCACTAGACAAGAGAGAAATAAACCGCACACACACAAGAAGCAAAGTAACAAAAAGAAAAAAGAAAAACACAAACACAAAGACTAAATCAAGTAACTAGGAAAACAAAGTCTAAACTAGCACCGTCCCCGGCAACGGCGCCAAATTGATGGTAAGGATTTGTCGTGGAATCCCAACCGTCAATAAAATAACCGGCTATTCCTATGGTAGATAGGGCAAGTCGGGTCGAATCCACGGGGACGGTAATGTAGAGCCTAGACTAAGCTCGCCTAAATACGAGACTAAGTCAACGAACTAAGCTAAACAAGAATGATGAGAAGGGGAGAAAACTTGACTATGACTAAGGAGACGGAGAAAGCAAACAAGGAAAACGGGATAGGATTAGGTCGGGGTCAAAGGGGTAACGGAATGGTCAAGGGATAACTAGAGCGAAGGAGGTATTAGGGTAATCTATGTCTCGCAACTTAGGCCTACCTAGAGGTTCATCCTATAACCCATCTTGGCGACACACATGACAAACGGGGTTCTAACGTGCTATAGTGGCCTAGGTCGCATCCGGGCTCTCGCTACTTAGACCGACCTAGGGGTCGTCCTCACCGGCCTCTCGCTACTTAGTGAGAGAACCGCACCCACAAACAAACTATCACCCACAAGAGAAAGGCAAGAAAAACAAGTATTTGCAACTACTAGTCAATCAAGCATTTCAACAAACATGTGATGTGCACCAAACCAAGAGGAAACCCAAATCTTCCACCAACATCTCCAACAAACCCTTAATCACCCAATTAACACCCTAATCACCCTACTAACCCTAGCAAGAACACTACTCTAACATAATCAAACTATAACTAACAAGAACAAGATGAATCAACATAAGAAAACAAAACAAACAAAAACAAACTAGTGAAAACAATAAACAATAATCAAAGGTTAAAACTTGGATGATTAAACATGAAAGATTAAAGGAAAAGAGAAAGGAAAGATTATACCAACTACAAGGGATGAAAAGGAGAACACTTGTATAGAAGAAAACCCAAATAATTCCACCAAGGTTGTCAAGCTTGAATGGATCTTGAAGAATTCCCTTAATACAAGGCTAATCTAAGATTAAAGACTAATTACCGACTAATCTACTCTAATTTAATCTAATCTAACCTAAAGTAGTCTCGGGTTTAAGGTCTAATGAAGTACATATGCTTTACATAACAAGGGAAGAGTATATATAGGGTTACAAATGGAAGGGAGTAGAAAGGAAACAAAGCGCGGCAGCAGCACGCCCGTCCCGGCCGAGACGGGGTGGTCCCGGTCGGGATGGGGTCGGTCCCGGCCGGGAAGAGCTGCTCCTGGTCGGGATGAGCCACAGACAGGGGCCTCCTCTTTTGTGCACCTCAACCGGAACCGGTTGAGGCCATACCCGTCGGGGATGAGTCTTGTAGGCCTCCAATATGAACTCTTTGGTCCCTCCTTGGTTCTCATGGGCTTCTCACCGATTCTCGGGACTCGCGATCGGGTCTCGGAGGCTCGGGATTGGGTCCCAAGGTCTCGGGGTCGATTCCAAGGCATCGAGTCATCGTTCCTTTACTCAGTTGGCTCAAAAATGTGTATGTATTGAGTCGGAATCGCTCCAACTCTTCCAAATCGGTCTCGGGAACCTGAAACGAACTAAAGGAAGCATAAGAAGCCCATAAACCACTCCCAAGGAGCGATTCCACAAGGAAAATGGGACCAAAACACTACGAAATAGGCACTACAAACTACACTTATCACCTTTCTTAGCAAATAGATTAGAAGTAGCTAGCTGATGCTGTATTGCCATAAATGCAATTATCTTTTGGCTAGGAACGATCATAGAAGAGCTTAATATAGATCCTCATTTCTTCTTCTTCCAATGATTAATGAGACAGTACGCCTTGTTCACCAGGAATTTGGATTCTAATGAACAATCTTGAATTAACTTCATAGCATTACCCTTAGTACCAGTAATCTGAATAATCCTGTCCCTGGTGTCTAAGACGTTCTTAAAACCCATGAGAAAGTATTCTTTAGCTTGAATAGACCAAATATCTTCCTTCTGAAGCAAGTACTGTTGGGACCAGTGAGTCCAGATACTAGTAGGCTCCTTAGATAACTTCCAAAGCCATTGAGAGAGAAGAGGAAGATTTCAAGTAACACCATCCTTGATTCCAAACCCTCCACAGCTCTAAGGGGAGCAAATGTTCTTCCATTTTTTAAAAAATAGCCTCTTCTCAGACTTTATACCCCAAAAGAAATCCTTACATAGTTTATTTAGTACTTTTGTAACTGCTATAGGGAAAAGGATACTCAAGCACCAAAAATTCTCTAATCCAAACACTACATAATTGATTAACTGAACCTTACTAGCATAGGATAAAAGCTGATTTGACCAATGATAAGTAGCATGCTGAACTTTCAGTATGAGAGCATCAAATAACAGAATAGTAATCCTAGCAGTAGTGAGTGGGATCCCTAAATATCTAAATGGGAACTCACCAATAGTAAAGCCAGTATCAAAAGTAATTTGTTGCTTAATATAAGCATCAACCCCCCCCCCCCCCCCAAAAAATAAATGCAAGTCTTATCAATATTAGGGTGAAGACCTGAGAGCTTAGTAAAATTGGATAAAGCATCTTTGTCAGCTGCAACAGAAGGAACATCACCCCTAGCGAAGATCATTAAGTCATCTTCAAATATAAGATGGGTCAATTGTAGCTTACTGCACTTGGGGGTGAAAAGACACTTGCTCCTATTGACAAAGCAATCTTAACCTCTGAGAAAGTATCTCCATACTTAGAACAAAGAGGTAAGGAGATAGTGGATCTCCTTGCCTAATACCACTATGCCCCTGGAAAAACCCTGCAATTTCTCCATTCAACTTGAAAGAATACCAAGGTCCCGTAATACATCCCATGATCCACTGAATGAATAGACTAGGGAAACCCATAGTATGCAACATAGAAGAGATAAATTCCCATTGGAGGGAATCAAATGCCTTCCTAATATCCACCTTAACCATACATCTTGGTGTTAAAAACTTCATGGTGTATCCTTTAACTAAAGCTTGTGAAAGTAAGATGTTATCAAAAATATTCCTTTCTTTAACAAATGCAGCCTGCTCTTTGCCTATTAAATTAGGCATAAGAGGCTTCATTCTATTAGCAATGATTTTAGACATAGTTTTATAGAATACAGTGCAACATGAAATAGGCCTGAATTCCTTAACAGATTGAGCATCTTTCTTTTTGGGAATTAGTGTTACTAGAGTGGCATTTGCCTGCTTAGACATTCTTCCAGATTTAAAGAAATGCAGGACAGCTGCACAAAAATCCTTTTCAATTATACTCCAACAAGCTTTGAAGAAACCCATAGAAAAGCCATCAATCCCAGGACTACTATTGCAATACATGCTAAAAACAACTTTTTTAATCTCCTCAATGGAAACAGGTTGACAAATGTTCACCTGATCAGCCATAGAAATACTAGAAGTACTTGCAAATGACCCAGTAATCTTAGTACTCTTACCAAGCAAATTACTATAATAGCCTTGGAAAGCCTGAGAAACTGCTTCAGAACCAGTACAAATCTTTCCATCCTCATCCCGTACAACTTCTATCATTTGTTGAATAGCTAGCCTTCCTTCTGAGCCAGTGTGGGCTTGCTCATTTACTCCCTTTTCTTTTAGTAGGCGCCAGTCTTCTTCATCTGGCCGCATTGCTCCTTTCTACAATTTTTGAAAAGAAATATTTGGATGAGCAATCAGCATATTGTATATGTTGAATTTTAGCCCTTTGTTGGAGCATGCTTAATTCTGCTTCCTTCAGATGTCAATAGTGTGCTAATAAAGTCTTTTCCTGACTTATTAAACAGTCAGAAAAAGGACTGGAATTAAGTTGTTTTTGACAAACAGATAGGTGTCTCTTAGCCTGTTGTACAATAGAAGACAACATTCTAAAATGAGTCTTATGGAAAGACTTAAGAGCAAGTTTAACTCTTTTCAATTTCTGAAATAAACAGAACATTGGAGCGCCAGATATCTTCCCCTTCCAAGCTTGAGATACTACTTTGAGAAAGTAAGGATGAGACAACCAACAGTTAAGAAAACAAAATTGTCTTCTTGGTGGAGAATCCTGAGACACTTCTACAATAACTGGAGCATGATCAGAAATCCCAGGTTCCCCAATAACCACACTTAAAGTAGGAAAAGCAGCAGACCAAAGAGGATTAGCCAGAGCTCTATCTAACCTAGACCAGGTTCTAGTCTCAGCTTCCTCCTTATTGGTCCAAGTCATCTTCCCTCCACTACAAGGAAGATTATCAAGTTAACAATTTAACAAACAACAATTAAAGTCCCACATATCTTGAAGAACTGGTGGGTTATGACCCAATTTTTCTTCAGGAATTCTAACCACATTAAAATCTGCCAACACTAACCATGGATCATTAGTACAAATAGCTTCCAAATCCTTCCACAATTCCTCTCTTCTTGCCCCATCATTCAACCATAGACAAGACAGACTTGCATCATTTTATTAGTAGCAAAGTGAGTAACCTGTCCAGTTATATGCTGATCAGAGATAGTAATACCGGTAATTCTAACTGTTTTAGAATTGTATAAAAGCCAGATTCTACCATTGTATTGATAATCGTAGTTAGTCACTACATCCCAAGCTTTAAACTTCTTATTGATGATTTTTGTAGCATTTCCTACCTTGACCATGGTTTCCACAAGGCCAATAATATCCACATTATTTGAGAACATAAAATCACTAACTTCACTATGCTTTAAAGGCTTATTAAATTCTCTCACATTCCAAGAGACAATCTTCATTTAGACTTATCAGGAGGAATAGGATCAGCCAATAAAACCACTTCAGAGCATTCTTGGTGCATTACAAGCATCTCCTCTAAGCTATCTGATGGGCCGTATTTAGTCGTATTTATTACGACGGTTTTGGTATATTTTGTGAGCTAAATCGGTTGTCTTGTATTGCATTTGTGTCAATTTGGTATGAATGTAATATAGGCTATTTTGAGGATGCTAACCATTGGACCGCCGGTTTGGGCTAAGTGCGAATAAAACAAGAAGAAGAAGAAAGCCCACTTGAAGACCCGGAACGACAGAATCGAAGAATTGCACGAAACCCCTCCAGCCTGCCACGCGAGTCGCCCAGATTCCAGGTGAGTCGCGCGATCAGGCGAGTCGCGCCACAGCCAAGCGACTCGCGCGGTGGCCTGTAACGTACCATGCATTCCGGCTTATTTTGTTTTATTTTGCTACGTTTTAAGACTTGGATTTTAATTAGGAAACTTTATTATTACCTTAGGATATTTTTATTATTATTTTATTATTAGTAAACTTTTATTAGGTTAAGTTTAGCCTTATTTTTAGGATTCATATTATTCACATCTAGTTTAACGTAAGATTGGAGAAGAAAAGGGAGAACTTTGAAGAACCCTAATTTTCAATTGCAAGTATGTGTAACTAATTTCCTTTACTTAGATTCAAGTCTTTGAATCACTTGATAATCGTTTGTGAGTTTGAATGTTTTAATTATTAATCTTGATTATTGTGAATTGCTTTGTTATTAAATTTATGAATGTTGTTATTGATTGTTAGGTGCGCAACTAGTATTTTATTGCATCGTTCTATCGTTAGTATCGTTAATTGAGTAGGATTTACTGATTAACTTTTCATTGGTAACAACTAGGAATTAATATTGAACGGGATACGTTGATATTAGTACTTAGAAGCAATTCACATAAATATCTAAGGCGCGACTGGATTGTACGTGCTATTTATTCTCTATCGAATTCTCAGATCTATATTGCTTCCGTCTAATTGAACCTAGAACTGGATTGATTAGGTTGTTTTACGGTTAGGGTTAATTAAGAACGAGATTCGTTTTAGTTAACTATTCTTAAGAGAATTGGAATTTCATGTTCACGATAGAGTGGTCGAGGTTATTAATTGAAACCGTCTTACGATGATCAATCACTATTGAGTGTGGATTTTTGCTTGTGTCTAAGTTCTTTTCCATCAATTGTTATCTCAGTTATTATATTATTTTGCTTTAGTTGTTAGTTAATTAATCATAAACCCCCCGGTTACCACAATCTTTAATTTGATTAGAGATTGATTGTTTTCGTCTACACTTAGTTAGCATAAGTTCGTTATTCTGATTCCCTTGGGTTCGACCCTTATTTCTACTATACTACGTTTTAGTATCTAGATTTAAGTGATTATAAATTGTAATTTGAGGCATACGACTTTAGCCTGTCGAATTTTGGCGCCGTTGTCGGGGAATCGGTATTAATTATTTTTGTGTTTTCTAGCGTAGTTTTTAGTTTTCTTTTTATTATAGCTAATTTTATTTTATTTTATTTTATTTTGTGTAGTTTATGTATAATACTCGTTCTTCTAACTTGAACCTCGGGGCATTCGACTCAGAGATTGAACGCACCTTGCACAGGTCACGAAGAATCGGAGAGGGAGCAATAGTTATCGGAACACAGGAATCCGAGGATCTAGAGTTTTTCGACGATATTCCTATTATTCCCGTGAATAATGAAGTTTCTTCCGAATTCGAAGACGAGTCGTACACCATGGCCAACACGATTAAGCAGCTGACGGCACCCGATCTCGCACAACAACCTTTGTGCATTACGTACCCACCATTGGGTGCGAATGCCACTTTCGAATTGAAGTCAGATTTGATCCATCAACTACCCACATTCCATGGCTTAAACGATGAGGACCCTAACAAGCACTTGTAGGATTTTCACATTGTATGCTTGAGTATGAAACCGGCGTCTGTAACTGATGAGCAGCTGAAGCTAAGGGCCTTTCCCTTTTCGTTGAAGGATTTTGCGAGAGATTGGCTATATTACTTGCCACCGGCAAGTATTGATACATGGGTGAAGATGAAGAAGGCGTTCCTTGAGAATTACTTTCCGGCGTCTCTAGCCTCCCAATTGAAGAAGTAGATTAGTAATGCGGAGCAACGAGATGGTGAGACTATGTACGAGTATTGGGAACAATTTAAGAAGCTATGTGCTACATGCCCATATCATGGCTACAATCCTCAAGACCTTGTGATGTATTTTTGTGGAGGTCTTTGTGTGGAGGATGCTCGCACTGTGAATGCGGCGTGTGGGGGACGATCGTGAACAAGAGTCCAGAAGCTGCTATAGAGGTTATCCAGTAGCTAGCTGAAAGCTCTCGAGATTTTTCTCGAAAATATAAACGGGGAGTGCATGCCGTAGAATTCATCATCCTCTAGCCTTGAACATAAAGTCGATAGCTTAATGGCTCTTGTACAAAATATGATGTCGGGAAAAACAAATCAAGTTATGATGTGCGGTATTTGTTCTACCGAAGGACATCCGAGTGAGCATTGTCCTCACATGTATGAAGAGAATCAAGAGGAGGTGAATGGAGTATGGGAAACCGGGGAAAAGAAGAAATGGGACCCCTACTCCAATACCTTTAATCCCGGATGGAGAGATCATCCCAACATGAGATGGAGAACTCGTCAAGGGGATCAACAATTTAATCAAGGGAATCAAGTCGGTCAAGCGAAGCACAATTCTTTGCTAAACAACAAGTTCCTAACACGGTTCCTACTCCACCCCCACCTAGTGGTCAAATGTCCACCGAGGACATGATCCGCGCTTTGGTTGCTAGTCAAGCTACGGTAACCACCCAAATGTCCAATCTTCAAGCTACGGTTCTTCAACATCAAACGGAGAACAAAGCTAGTATCCAAAACATGGAAACTCAATTGGGACAAATGGCGACCTCTATTAGTCGTTTGGAAGCTCGAGATTCTACGGGACTCCCGTCTCAAACGGTGGTGCCTTCTAAGAATGTGAGTGTCGTTTCATTGAGGAACGGAAGGCAATTAGAGGAGGTCGAGAAGGTGAAGAAGGTAGCAAAGCAACCGGTCATAAGAGAGGAAGAAGAAGAGATAGTGATCGAGAAGGAGGAGCAAACCCCTATTGTCAAAGCAAAGGAGCTCATTACTACTACACCGGTTTTGGAATCGGAGGTACCCTTCCCCGATGCACTAAAGAGAACTCGTCACTTTGAGCACGATAAAGACATTTATGAGGTATTTGAAAAGTGCGAGGTAAATATTCCCCTTCTTAATCGTTTGAAAAGTATTCCTAAATATGCAAAATTTTTAAAAGAATTGTGCACTATTAAAAGGAATAACAAGCTTAAAGGGGTAAAGAAAGTTAAGGTATGTGAACATGTGTCCGCCGTTTTTCAACGAAAACTACCACCTAAATGTAGTGATCCGGGTATGTTCACAATTCCTTGCACCATTGGTAACATTAAATTTGATAAGGCCATGCTAGATTTAGGAGCTTCTATAAATGTGATGCCTTATTCTATTTATAAATCTATGCAACTTGGTCCTTTGAATAATACTAGTGTTGTGATTCAGTTGGCGGATAGATCGAATGTCTACCCGAAAGGTATTATCGAGGATGTGCTTGTTTTAGTTGACAATCTAATCTTTCCTGCTGATTTTTATGTGCTAGACATGGAACATGATCACCATGTGGCTCCGATTTTGCTAGGAAGGCCGTTCTTGAAAACGACAAGCACGAAGATTGATGTCTCTAATGGATCTATGACTATGGAGTCCAATGGCCAATTAGTAACTTTCAACATCTATGATGCCATGAAATACCCCGTAGATCATCATTCTGTCAATTTTATTGATATCGTTGATCCATTAGCACAGGAATTCTTTGACCTGAATGGTTCTGATGAGTTGCAGGTTGCTTTGGAGAACAGTTTGAGTAATGAGGAGGTAGAATATGCTTTTTCTACTAATTTGCAGGAATGTGGCGGAATTGCATGATTCGAGGAGACCAATATCTAATTTTCAGAACCCATTACCACTAACTGTTCCTAGGGAGAAATTGTTGCCTTCTATTGTGCAGGCACCTGTGGTGGAGCTCAAAGCTCTACCGGAGCACTTGAAGTATGTGTTCCTTGGTGAGGGAGAAACACTATCGGTTATCATCTCTAGTAAGCTCACCACGGAACAAGAGAGGAAGTTGAAGGATGTTCTTGTGGCGAACAAGCAAGCTATTGGATGGACAATTGCCGACATCAAAGGTATTAGTCCAAGTACTTGTATGCACCGGATTTTACTCGAAGATGATGCTAAACCGGTGAGGCAACCACAACGTCGATTAAATCCTCCTATGATGGAGGTAGTGAAGAAAGAGGTTCTCAAGCTACTACAAGTCGGTATGATTTTTCCTATTTCTGATAGTAAATGGGTGAGTCCTACGCAAGTAGTCCCTAAAAAGTCGGGGGTGACCGTAGTAGAGAACAAAGATGGTGAGCTTGTCCCCACTAGGATTCAAAACGGGTGGAGGGTATGTATCGATTACCGTAGATTGAATGCGGTAACTAGGAAAGACCACTTCCCCCTCCCCTTCATTGACCAAATACTAGAAAGACTAGCAGGGAAAGCCTACTATTGCTTTTTAGATGGGTATTCGGGCTATTTCCAAATAGCCATTGCCCCCGAGGATCAAGAGAAAACCACATTCACTTGTCCTTTTGGCACGTTTGCATATAGACGCATGCCTTTTGGTCTTTGTAATGCACCCGCGACATTTCAACGATGTATGATAAGTATATTCTCGGAGTATGTTGAACGTTTCATTGAAGTGTTCATGGATGACTTTACGGTGCATGGTGACTCTTTTGATTCTTGTTTACATCATCTATCTCTTGTGCTTAAGCGTTGCATTGAAACTAACCTTGTCTTGAATTTAGAAAAGTGTCACTTTATGGTGGAGCAAGGTATAGTTCTTGGACATGTGGTCTCATCAAAGGGTATAAAGGTAGACAAAGCAAAAATTGATACCATTTCTTCTCTACCTTACCCTACTAATGTTCGGGAAGTGCGGTCTTTTCTTGGTCATGCAGGTTTTTATAGAAGATTTATTAAAGACTTTTCCAAGATAGCCACACCGTTGTGCAAATTGCTCCAAAAGGAGATAAATTTTGTATTTGATAAAGCTTGCAAGGAGGCTTTTGATAAGTTGAAACGTAGGCTTACGTCAGCTCCAATTATTCAAGCTCCGGATTTGTCTCTCCCCTTCGAGATCATGTGCGATGCAAGCGATTATGCATTAGGAGCGCGGTGTTGGGTCAAAGAGTTGGAAAGATAGCTCATGTCATTCATTATGCCTCCATGACCCTTAATGAAGCTCAAAAGAACTACACCACCACCGAAAAGGAGCTCCTAGCGGTCGTGTATGCGTTGGAGAAATTTCGATCCTACTTGTTAGGAACGAAGGTGATTGTGTTTTCTGACCATGCGGCATTGCGCTATTTGATGTCTAAGAAAGAAGCTAAGCCAAGATTGATCCGGTGGATCCTTTTACTTAGCGAGTTCGATCTTGAGGTGAAAGACAAAAAGGGAGCCGAGAATGTGGTTGCCGATCATTTGAGTCAGTTGATTGATGTTGATTCTAGTTCACATGAGAAAGAGTCGGTCAAGGGTGTGTTTCCCGATGAAAGTTTATTTGCGCTTAATTCGGTTCAACCTTGGTATGCGAATTTGGTAAACTTTCTTTGCTCATCTAAATTTCCTTCGGTTTTCTCAAAATCTCAAAAAGACAAGCTTCGTAGTGATGCGAAGTACTACGTGTGGGATGAGCCGTATCTATGGAAACATTGCTCCGATGGTGTTATTAGAAGATGCGTTCCGGAGAATGAGATGACTTCAATTCTCACGTTTTGTCACTCTCAAGCGTGTGGAGGTCACTTTGGTGCACGGAGGACGGCAAGGAAGGTGTTAGATTGCGGTTTCTATTGGACCACGTTGTTTCAAGATGCCCAAGTCTTTTGTTAAGCTTGCGACAATTGTCTAAGGGTGGGGAATATTTCCCAGAAAAATGAGATGCCTCAAAGTTATATGCTTAATTGTGAGATATTTGATGTATGGGGGATCGATTTCATGGGACCGTTCCCAAAATCGAACGATAATCTCTACATTTTACTTGCGGTCGATTATGTGTCCAAGTGAGTTGAAGCTATCCTCACTAAGACCGATGATTCTAAGGTGGTGGCGGATTTTATCAAGGCTAACATATTTGTTCGATTTGGAATTCCCAAGGCCTTGATTAGTGACCGTGGTACTCATTTCGTGAATAAAACGATAAGTGCTTTGCTCAAAAAGTATTTTGTCACTCATAAAGTATCCACGGCCTACCATCCGCAGACGAATGGACAAGCTGAAGTGTCCAATCGAGAAGTTAAATCCATCCTAGAAAAGACGGTCAATCCAAATCGGAAGGATTGGAGTGGACGGTTAGACGATGCATTATGGGCCTATCGAACGGCCTACAAAACCCCGATCGGCATGTCTCCATATCGATTGGTGTTTGGGAAGGCTTGTCATCTTCCCGTGGAGCTAGAACATAAGGCATATTGGGCGATAAAAAGCTTCAATATGAATTTAGATGAATCGGGAATGCATCGAAAGCTACAAATACAAGAGTTGGAGGAACTACGTCTCGAGTCATATGAGAACGCGGCGACTTATAAGGAGAAAACGAAGGCTTGGCATGATAAGATGGTCTTGAGGCGAGACTTTCAAGTTGGACAAAAAGTCCTTTTATTTCAATCCCGTCTTCGTCTTTTTCCCGGTAAGTTAAAATCCCGTTGGCTTGGTCCATTCATTATAACTCATGTTTACCCTCATGGTGCAGTTGAAGTACGAAATCCCGAGACAAACAAGTACTTGAAGGTCAACGGACAACGTCTTAAGCCGTATTATGATGGATTTGAAGCTAACGTAGTGGAGTCGATGGCCCTCTACGACCCTATCCACGAAAATTGACATCCGTCTTAGTCGAGCGAACGACTTTAAACAAAAGCGCTTCCGGGAGGCAACCCGCTTTGTAGACTTTTATTGTAAAATTTTATTTTACGGGTCATAGGTCGTAGTATTAATTTCGTTGTTTTTCTTAATCGTTGTTTTTCTTAAACTTAGTTTTTATTACTAACTTTTGATGTTTTATTAGCAGAAAAACGTTGATTTTCTAGGAGATGGGGCGACTAGCATGGATCCTGGGTGACTAGCATGGAGATCCCTCGAAATCTGAGCGAAAATTGAAGAAAAAAAGAACGGATTTCCAGGCATCCGCGCGAGTCGCGCGGACCCTCCTCTCACAGGTATGTTTTTTTTATTATTTAATTAAAAAAAAAAATCAAAAATTGAGAACAAGTTACCCGACCCCTTCTCTCCCCCTCATCTTTCCTTATTTCTAATCTAATTACCCTAAATTCAAAACCCTAAATTCCTTTCCCAATTCAATCTCAATACTTCTCCCCCAAATCAATTTCAACCTCCTTCTTCCCTAAATCAAATTTAAATCCTTCACCATTACCACCAATCCTTCCTCCTCACTTCACCATTAATGTGATGTCTATCGTCAGTTCGTGCGTCGTCGTCGGTTCTGTCATTGTCGTCGGTCGCCGTTAGTTGTCGTCGCTGCTCGTGGTCCGGTGGGTGGTCAGGCGAGTCGCGTGGGTATTGGGCGACTCGCGCGCGGGTCTGTCGTCGGGTTCGTCCGGTGCTATCTTCGGTCTAGGTCGTAAGTTTCTAACTTCCTCCTTTCATTCTTCTAATACTACTGTGATTCCGTGGTTTGAGTTTTTGAGTTAGTATATTAGGTTGTGAGGGTTCCTATCCCGTCAGAGTATCAACTGTTAAGTGTTAGTTGTGCTGTAACTTCAGATTTGGAAATGTGTCGCACTCCGGTCTCATAGAGCTTGAAAACATCATTGCGTAGGAGTCGGTTGTTGGGTTCACGCTCGGCGAGTCGTTTAGTGTCCGTCTAGTAGTCGATTTCAAGTCGTTAGTGTGTCTTGAGTAAGTTTCGGTTTTCATAGTTACTTGAGTCATGGCCCCAAAGAAGCGAAAAACGACTGCGGTTGATTACATGGGGTGTAAGAATTTGAGTGCGAAACAGAAAGCGGTATGGCGCCAACTATTTGATCGAGTTATTATGTCGACTAAATTTGTCGATAATTTGGCATTGGAGACGCTCGGGATTAGTGATGAGGTGTTCACGTTATTGACTCGTATTGGGCTAGCAAACTTTTACGATAAGCATGCGAACACGTATAAGCGCTACACACTTAAATTCTTGTTCACCTTAGAAGTCCATCGTGATGACGACCCCCCTCACATTACTTTTCATCTCGGAGATTCAGAACGAGAAGTAGACTTCACCGAATTGAGGGAGGCGTTGGGTATAGCACCGAGAGGGGGGACGGAGTTTCTGACTCCCACTACGCGTATGATGGATGAATTTTGGAAGAAAATAGCTGGGAATGCTTATGAGGGGGCTAAGAATGCCGATATTATTCATCCTGCCCGTCGTTATGTTCACCGACTTTTGAACTCCACATTCCTTTGCAAAGGTGAACCGACACATCTACCTAGGGCGGATTTGATGTATTTGTGGGCCATGATGCCCGAATGTTTGGGGACCCCGGATTTTCTCGATATATTCTTGAATTTGTGTGAGAAGCACCAGAAGGCGGTCTCGGGGAATATTCCGATGGGTGGTATGGTTACTCTTCTGGCTCAGTATCTTGGACTACCCAAGATGACGGATTCTCCTGTCGTAGGTGATACTACTATTAGTATTAAGTTCATGGAGAGTTGTTCTATGATTTCGCGACCGATTGCGAAAACCTACCTAATCTGGACGCTTGGCATGTCCCACCAGCATTTCATGATTTTGCCTCGTCCGGATGGGAAACCGTTACCATTGAGGCCTACTGCGGCTGCGTTTTACCTTGAACATGATGAGGAATTTCCTAGACCGACTACTGAGCCTAGTGCCCCGGTGGTGGAAGAGCCCATCGGGTATGTCTGATTTCGATCGGTGGAGAGATTGGCGCGAATCAATAGAAGATCGAGTCGAAGAATCAATTGATAATAGTAGGTTGGCCGCTGAGTTCGGTCGGTGTATGAATCGGTTGCAGTTGAAGTTGCACCCTAATGACTACTCGGAACCATCTCCCGAGTTTTATGGAGAGCTTGCAGCCCGTGAGCAAGCAAGATCATCTAGGAGGGCGGCACGTGAGGCTAAGTCACGTGACGCCGGCTCCTCTTCTCACTCTTGAGCCCGAGGTATTTCTCTTCCCATTTCTTTTAATTGTCCTTAGTTCACACATTCGAGGACGATGTGTTATTCAAGCGTGGGGAGGTAAATTATCTCGTTGTATATAGTAGTTAGCTTTATTACGTCTTTTATTTTAAGTTCAAAAAAAAAAACGACGAAAAAAAAAGAGAAAAAAATTGAAAAAAAAAAGCAAAAAGATATAAATAAACTCGGCTAGGTGAAAACCCGAAAAAGGCGCCTAGGCAAGAATGGGGAATGTGGCCGAGGACGGAGTGAAAACCCGAAAGGGCGCTCCGGGTAAAAAGAAAAATCGAGTTGCGTGCCACGAGAGTAGTGTGAAAAAAAAAATGAAAGCTAGAGTGAAAATCCGCAAGGGCGGACGCTCTAGGCAAAATGAGGGAATTAGGAAAAAAATCACTACTACTTTCTCCGTTTTTGGTGTTGGCGTCATAAGAAGGGTGACATAGAAGGTCGGAAGGGTAGGATTAGTTGGCTAAGGTGAGAAGAATCGCGGTGCGGTGTAGTCGTAGCACTAAATTCTATGCGATTGGTGATGTTTTGTTTGGTATATTGAACTATTAGAGGCGTTTAGGATTGACTGCATGTGTGGGTTGTGGAATATTGTGGTATATGTCTTGTACCACCGGTGACATTTGTAGCACATGCGATCCGTTCTAGGATTGGAGAAATAAGGGGCGTTAGATGTGAATTTTAGCTTATATTTATTTTCTAATGTGCCTTGTTTTGATGAATTGGGTCAATGATAATAGTTTGATATTGGGTGTGTTAAGTCAATTGAGCCTTTGAGTTGAGTTTCATGAGAATGTTATTAGAAGGTGCATTATCTCAAAATGAGGGAGTTTGGTGGAAGACGAGTGAGGGCCGGTGTGTAATGTTATTCTCACGCATTTTGGACCGGTGACGGTTGTGTTTATTGTGTTCCTTGAGTTTTACTCGAGGACGAGTAAAGGTTCAAGCGTGGGGATATTTGATGGGCCGTATTTAGTCGTATTTATTACGACGGTTTTGGTATATTTTGTGAACTAAATCGGTTGTCTTGTATTGCATTTGTGTCAATTTGGTATGAATGTAATATAGGCTATTTTGAGGATGCTAACCATTGGACCGTCGGTTTGGGCTAAGAGCGAATAAAACAAGAAGAAGAAGAAAGCCCACTTGAAGACCCGGAACGACAGAATCGAAGAATTGCACGAAACTGCTCCAGCCTGCCACGCGAGTCGCCCAGAATCCAGGCGAGTCGCGCGATCAGGCGAGTCGCGCCACAGCCAAGCGACTCGCGCGGTGGCCTGTAACGTACCATGCATTCCGGCTTATTTTGTTTTATTTTGCTACGTTTTAAGACTTGGATTTTAATTCGGAAACTTTATTATTACCTTAGGATATTTTTATTATTATTTTATTATTGGTAAACTTTTATTAGGTTAAGTTTAGCCTTATTTTTAGGATTCATATTATTCACATCTAGTTTAACGTAAGATTGGAGAAGAAAAGGGAGAATTTTGAAGAACCCTAATTTTCCATTGCAAGTATGTGTAACTAATTTCCTTTACTTAGATTCAAACCTTTGAAGCACTTGATAATCGTTTGTGAGTTTGAATGTTTTAATTATTAAACTTGATTATTGTGAATTGCTTTGTTATTAAATTTATGAATGTTGTTATTGATTGCTAGGTGCGCAACTAGTATTTAATTGCACCGTTCTATCGTTAGTATCGTTAATTGAGTAGGATTTACTGATTAACTTTACATTGGTAACAACTAGGAATTAATATTGAACGGGATACGTTGATATTAGTACTTAGAAGCAATTCACATAAATATCTAAGGCTCGACTGGATTGTACGTGCTATTTATTCTCTATCGAATTCCCAGATCTATATTGCTTCCGTCTAATTGAACCTAGAACTAGATTGTTTAGGTTGTTTTACGGTTAGGGTTAATTAAGAACGGGATTCGTTTTAGTTAACTATTCTTAAGAGAATTGGAATTTCATGTTCACGATAGAGTGGTCGAGGTTATTAATTGAAACCGTCTTACGATGATCAATCACTATTGAGTGTGGATTTGTGCTTGTGTCTAAGTTCTTTTCCATCAATTGTTATCTCAGTTATTATATTATTTTGCTTTAGTTTTTAGTTAATTAATCATAAACCCCCCCCCTTGGTTACCACAATCTTTAATTTGATTAGAGATTGATTGTTTTCGTCTACACTTAGTTAGCATAAGTTCGTTATTCTGATTCCCTTGGGTTCGACCCTTATTTCTACTATACTACGTTTTAGTATCTAGATTTAAGTGATTATAAATTGTAATTTGAGGCATACGACTTTAGCCTGTCACTATCATCAGGAGGGAGAGGGAAATTTAGGCCTAGTCCAAGACATTCTGAGCCTACATTCCCCCTCTCAACAACCCGAGAGGTGCAGGGATATCCTGAGGTACCACCTAACTCTCCACCACCACCAAACTCCAAGCTCCCATGGAGCATCTGGAAAGGGTTTTCCAGAACTAGGGGCTACAAGATAGACTCCCTAGGTTTGAAGGAAGATGACATCCTTTTTTTTGGTACATGAACAAATTCTGCATTCTGAACATTATCATTAGGCTTACAGCATCCTGAGTGCATTATAGGAATAGAAGTGGGTTTATGAACCTCACAACTGGAGGCTATCCTCCCCACACCTGAGTCACTTTCCCCACTAATTCCTAAGGTACTACCTAGCTCTTTCACTACTTTAGCTGTATTAGCATCTTCTATAGCCTTAAGTTTCTTCTTCTCCCACTTACAGATAATGTATGCCCTAATTTGCCACATCCATGACAAAAATAAGGCACCCACTCATACTCAATTTTCTGAATAGAAGGACCATTAAAAGGAGAATTTATAAGAATATGATCAAGCAAAGGCTTAGACACATCCACCTCTATAAGCACCCTAGCAAAGGACAATTTAGCCTTGGTAGTAGTTGCTAAGTCAGCACACAGTGGCTTTCCTACCTTACTAGCCATCTTGCTCAATACAACTTCTGACCACATAAAAGGATCTAAATCCGGGAACAGAACCCAGATTGGTACTGTATGAACTTTATCCATTTCGGCAGAAAAAGTAGTTGACCATTCCTTAAGTATCAAGCTTGTGGACATGACATAGGTCCACCCCGACGCGGCCACGCGCGGGTTTGGGGAGGCCAATGAATCTCGTGGTAAGATTGATCTCGGGTTGAAATTTAAATCTAATAGGAGTCGCCACCGAATTTTATGGGAATTCGGACCCGTTCGAACTCACTCTACACTTAGGCGTTCCGTGTACAAAACACGACCCGCTTTTAGTGCTAGAGCTTATGAGTTCATCCCTTTGCACTACGATACCGACGCCGAGTTATCGGATATCGTGCATCGAATGACTCTCGTATGCCAACGGTTTCGGACATCCGGAAACCATGGTTCTGAGTAAGGGGTGAGGGTACGTGTTGGGAAGCCTACGAAGGACACCCAACCCCGCCCGCTCTTAGCGGCCTCTACTAAGATACCGTTCGTGTTCATGTACGCGCGTTAGTAAAATGACTAAATGTTATGCAAACAACGTTTTCGGCTAAACATGTGAGTTATGTGTGAACTACGTCATTTAATGCATCAAAGCTAAAGTCGAAGTTATTTAACATGTGATGTTCATTTAAGGCAGTAAATGGCAAACATCAAAAAAAGAAAATCTCGTAAATAAATTACAAATTACACGGGCGGAATACAACCCGGAACTTAAAATACAACGAGTGATGGTGGGGATTTGCCGTGTCCCCAACCGTCAATAAATAACTGGCTATACCTAGTGGGTAGCTAGGGCAAGTCGGGATCGTGTCCACGGAGACGGTATTGTAAAGTCTAGACTAGGTCCACTAGAAACAAGACTAGGCTACCAAAACAACACAAATAAGATGATAATTGGTAAACTATGATGGAGAAGAGGTAAAAACTAGACTAACAATGAACTAGCTAAAACAAGGCTAAATTAAATGACTAAAGATTAAACAAACTAGCAAACTAGAGAAAATGATGACTAACTAGGTATAGAAATCAAATATGGAAGGGAGTGGGGTAGGTCGGGTTCTTAAGTGTAGTAGGGTAATTGGGTGATCGAAGGTGTAGGTGTCTCCTAGTTGCTAGAGTCGGTCCGGGCTCTCGCTACGTAGACCAATGTCGAGGTAGGTTCGCGCTCTCGCGTCTAAACCCTAGTCCGCACTCTCGTGCCTACAACTATTCTCAACACAATCACATACTAGACAAACAATGAGAAGATGAGCACAAGTATGGGAAGCATTGGCCACTACTACTCACACAAGGAATTCAACAAACACATAGAGTGTCCAATATGTGGCTAACAACAAAAGAGTCACCTTTACCCCTAATCAAGCCCTAATCACCCATAATCTACCCTTAATCCCCCTAATAACCCCACAAGAGAACTACTCACTCATTATGAAACTAACAATAACAAAAGCAAGAGAAATCAAACCAAACATCCAAACATCCATAATAAACAATAAGAACAATAACAATAAGTAAAGATTCAAACTTGAATAAATAACAATGAACAAGAGTAAAAAGAAGAAGAGGATTATACCAAACTAACAAAGCATGAAAAAGATGAAAACTTGTATAAATAGGAAACCTAAATCAACTCCAAGGTTGTCAAGCTTGGATGAATCTTCAAGTATCTTCTTAATACAAGACTAGCTACAACTAGATTAAACTAGGATTAAAGGAAGATTAAAGGAAGATTAAGCTAATTAGAGGAACACTAATCTAGGGTTATGAAAGTTTTAGAGAGGCCTAAGAGAGTATAATGTAATGTATGATACATAAACAATACAAGAGGGAAGTATTTATATGGTTACATAAGTGAAGGAGGAGAAAAGAATGAGTTGCGTGCTACAGCTCACTCATCCCGCCCGGGACGAGACGGTCCCGCCCGAGACGAGATGGTACCGACCGGGACGAAGTCCTTCTCGGCCGGGATGGGCTCAAGACAGGAGCTGTTGGTTTTGTGCACTCCTTCCCGGTCGGGAAGGCCACTATCCCGCCCGGGAAGGGTCTGTATGCCTCCAATATGATCTTTTTGGTCCCTCCTTGGTTCTCATGGGCTTCTCACCGGTTCTCGGGGTTCGGGATCGAGTCTAAGAGGCTCGGTATCGGGTCCCAAGGTCTCGTGGTCGAATCCAAGGCATCGAGTGATCGTTCCTTCACTTCGTTTGCTCCAAAAAGTGTATGTATCGAGTCGGAATCGCTCCAACTCTTCATGAATGGTCTCGGAAACCTGAAACGAACTAGAGGAAGCATAAGTAGCCCATAAACCGCTCCCAAGGAGAAATTCCACAAGGAAAATGGGACCAAAACACAGCAAATTAGGCACTACAAACTACACTTATCAACTCCCCCACACTTAACCCTTACTCGCCCTCGAGTAAGCAAATACTAACTACTAAACTAGCCGAGTGGTTATTAGCGCACCCTACGCCCTTTCAAATCACGCGAGTACACTTAGAGGAAAAGTGTACTCCGCAAGGCAAGTAAGGTCTTGCGACAAAACCGTGGATGCAACCGGACACAAAACACCTAAACAAACAAGCATACAAACAAACAAACACAAGGTTGCACCCAAAGAAAAACAAATACCGCTTCCCTCTAAAAAGCATTGAAATGAAACACCGGTTTAGGACTCAAGGCAAGTGACAACGTTCCCAAGCTAGCAATACAAACCAAGATGAACTAAACCCTAATAGTATGACGATAAAGCAACAAAAACGTTGGTAACTTACCTAGGTCCTCCTAACTTTCTAAGAACGTACTACGGGACGATCGGCGGGATGGAAAAAGGATGAACCACGGTGTTAGTCGACACTGTAGGTAAGTGAGACCCCGCCCCCTTTAGCGATGAGCCAAGAGGGTCGTCCCATGCCCGAAACCGCCCAACTAGTCCAAGTAAAAAAGGTGGATAATATTGCAAAGTGAGGGAAGCCCGACCATTACCGCTATTATCCTTCCTAGGGACTCGGTCCTTTGGTAGGCTCTTCACGGCAATAGTCGGAAAAAGGCTTATTTTTGTGGGGTTAAGATCTTTTTGTGAGACGATTTTCTTTTGGCATTTTTCTTTCTTTTGGCATTTTTGCCTTGTTTGTTGTCATGCCATTTCTTTTTCTTCTTTTCTATTTTCTTTTTGGTTTTTTGTGCCTTTTCTTTTTCTTCAATCTTTTCTTTCTTTTATTTCTTTCATTTTCTTTTCTTTGCCTTTTTTGGCTTGATTTGAGTGATAGGCATTTCTTTGCAACAAGAAAGAGAGATTTCAACAAATTGCAAATTTATTTGGTGGATATGTGTAGAAGGTAGGGAAATGGGTGAGTCGGGACGGGCCCTTCCCTTCAAACCCACAAAAAGGTGGAAAAGTTGGACTAATCAAACAATCCCTAACACGGTCACCTAAGGGACGGGACTCGGAAACCAAGGCCTTTTCACACCGTGGGTGGTCATAATGATCAAAAGTGCAAATCCCGTAGTAAATCCCTAGTAAGCTAGGTGGACTCAAGGTAAAGGACCAACGAAATCATTGATTTAGGGTCATTCTACTAGACTAAAGTCCAATACTCGATTTACATTATTAGGAAGGGAAAGTAAACACTCGCACACTAGCCTCTAAACCGGGTTTTCGAAAACCGATTACACACATGACACACTACACAACACAAAACAAAGACACGACAAAAACGAAAGAAAGAGAGACAAAAGGCAACAAAACAAAACAAACACATATAACAAACAAACACCACCCCGAACTTCCAATCAAGTCACCAAATCAACCACAACTTTGCAAAGCTCCGCCCGAGCACACATCATCACAAATCTCTTCCGAACATCACAAGAGGTAAAGAGAAAAAAGGGATAAATGGCATTACCGGATGTCTTGAAAGCCTTCCAAAGTTAGCGGCGATTAGGCGATCTAAGAGGAAAAGGGAGGCAAAACACGCACAACAAAACACATATACGATACAACGACATAAAAAAGAAAACATACAAAAGAAAATCTTTTTGATTTT
This sequence comes from Agrostemma githago, assembly GCA_958450325.1. Classification (NCBI taxonomy): domain Eukaryota; kingdom Viridiplantae; phylum Streptophyta; class Magnoliopsida; order Caryophyllales; family Caryophyllaceae; genus Agrostemma; species Agrostemma githago. Next base: position 37,519,850 of record OY288258.1, read on the forward strand.
TGTGAAATTTTCAAATTTTTATGGTTTTTTAAGGGTTTTTCGAAAAACTACGAAAATAAAACTAGACTATACTAGAATATCGCTCCCCCACACTTAAACCGAGCAATGTCCTCATGCTCGATCATAGTGTGCGGAGACACAAAAGAAAAGAAAAGAAAATACGAAAATAAAGCTAAAAATCAAAAATGAAGATGAAGAAAAAAGAAAGTGTCCAACCGGGGTGTAGTCAAGTCACCATGGGCCGAGACGAGAAAAGATATGGATGGGGGAAGAAATAAAAAGAAGGAAATAAAAGGAAATGGGAGGGGGGGACAAGGTGTAATCAAGTCACCTAGCCCGGATTCCGCCTAAATCCGACTAAATCCTAAAAAAAAGGGTGAAAATCTTGTAAATTTGGATTATTTTCAAATGACTCGCGATATAGTCACATCATCGAGAGTCGGGAGCAACATCTACCAAGGCCTCGAAGGCCACCATGACACAAAATGTATAAGGGGAAGGGGATAAACAAGGGAAAACAAGCAATAATAGATGGAAAAGAAAGGATAGTTGCCGTACCCATCGGTTAGAAACTCACTCGCTCCATCGTCTCAATGAGCAATAAAGGAACTTTGCTTGTTGTCATCATTGTCATCCCACTTCATACTTGAGAAAATCGCATGGTTGAGGTAGTAAGCTTGCAATGGTGTGAGGAGGTGGGGTTTGGTGTGAATCTCGGTGTAAGGTGAAGAGGAAATGAAGTGATGGTATGCAAATAAGGTGTAAGGGTCATAAGATAGGAACAAGGAGAAGAAGGGAGGTTGGGAGGGGGTATACAATTATTGGGTGGACTCAAATGTCGAAGAAGAGGCATAAGGGGGAGTAGGGGACCATCCCGATCGGGATGGATGGTCCCGGTCGGGATGACACACCCGTCCCGGTCGGGAAGCTCCCTTCCCGGTCGGGATGGCCTTCCGGTAAACTCAAAATATGGCACCCTCATCCCGATCGGGATGGCTCCTTCCCGGTCGGGATGCCTCATCCTTCCCGGTCGGGATGACTTCTTCCCGGTCGGGATGATCTCTTCATGGCCTCCAAAACCCCAAAAGCTATTCAAAGCTTCAAAAACTCGTTCCCTTGCTCACGATCCAAGCTCTATCGATAACCATTCCTCTCTAGGAGTCATCTTCACTTCACCTATCAAACAAACTCAAACTCAACATCAAATTCCCTCCCTCACATCGCTCATCAACAATCCAAATAAACAAGAAATTCACAAAACTAAAAGGAACTATAAGAGAAAGAGATATATACAAAGAGACGGTTCTTGTGGAACTCCGTCAAACCAAAGATGGTGCATTCTTCAATTCTTTTTCAACAACCTTGTAACCACTTCCATCGCCTTCAAGGGCCCGAAGAAACAAATCGAAGGCTCTAGCAAAGTCTTCAATCAAGCTTGTGATATAAGCATCCACAACCCAAGGTTCTCCATGACCTTGTCTCGAAGTTCTAGGGGCATCCCGATCTTCTAAGCTCAATGGCTTGAACTTGTACTTTTGATCCTTCGGGGTATACCCAAACGTCCACCTATCCTCATGTGGCCCCAAGGGAGGCTCATCTTTCTTCTTGTCATTGCACTTGTCTTCACACTCATGATGTGGGCACTCATCCGCCCCAAGCTCGGATTCATCATCTTCAATCTCATAGAAGTCCTTCTTCAAGCTTTGTCCCGACTCATCCCCTAGATCGATGTTTTCCATGGCGTGGATCATATTGCAAGACTCATCATTAGTAGGCGAAGTGTTGCCTTGGAGGTCAAACACGAGCTTCTCTTCGCCTAACTCAAATGTGATCCTACCATTCTTCACATCGATCATAGCACCGACGGTGTGTAGAAATGGGCGCCCAAGGATAATGGGAGTGATAGCATCTTCCGGCATGTCAAGTACAATAAAATCGACCGGAACGAAGAACTTCCCGATTCTTAGTGGCACATCTTCTAACATCCCCAATGGTCGGTTGAGTGAACTATCGGCCATTCGGAGTGTAACGGAAGTGCACTTGAGCTCCTTCATTCCAAGTCGCTCACAAATAGAGTAGGGAATGATGCTTACACTCGCACCCAAATCACATAATGCTCTCTCAATCTTGAAGTTGCCAATGGTGCATGGGATCGAGAAACTACCCGGATCCTTCAACTTGGGAAGCGTAGAACCTTGAATAAGCTCGCTCACCACCCTCGTGAACGCTATGGTCTCTTCCTTGTCGATGGATCTCTTCCTAGCCAAGATCTCTTTCATAAATTTTCCATATGCCGGGATTTGGGTAAGTTGCTCGGTGAATGGGACACTAACATCCAATTTCTTCACAATGTTAAGGAACTTTTCGTTTTGAGAATCCACCTTGGTCTTCATTTGCCTTGTTGGGAAAGGTAACTTGATATGAATCTGGTTTTGCTCAATGGGGGTGGACTTCTCAAATGATGCTTTCCCTTTACCCTTGTCTTTTCCTTGAAGTGGGGGGAGCTTGTCTTCATGGGGTTTCTTAATTTCCCATAATACATACTCCTCCATTGGATTTTCCTTGCTTGAATTGCCTTGAGAGGAGGGTGTAACTTCTTGCCTTGATTCTTGCTCACTATGGGGTAAGGGGGAATCATATGATGTACCACTCCTCGTGGTAATATCATTTACATGCTCAAATTTCGGTGTTTCTCCTTGAGGAGGTAGTTGCCCCTTTTGTCTTGAAGAACTTCCCGAAGAAAGTTGAGATATTTGGGTCTCAAGCATCTTCGTATGAGCATCTCTTGCTATGTTATCCCTTTGAACATGAGCAAAGAACTCTTGTTGATTTCTTGCCATCTCCATTTGGCTTCTTTGCATATCCATCATAGATTTTTGCATGTTGAAATCTCGAGGTGGAGATTGTGGATTGTGCGGAGTATCGGTGAGGGCTAATGGAGTACCATAATCATGAATAGGAGACCGACTCCTAGGCTTGATTTCTTGTCTATTCCCTTGAGTTGCTTGTTGTTGTTGATGGTTCCCTTGGAACCCATGAGAGTTGCCTTGATTAAGGCCTTGATTGTTGCCATGGTTGTAGTTTTAGTGTCCTTGGTTATGGTTTTGATGTCCTTGAATGTTTTGGTTTCCTTGGAAACCACCTTGATTGAAATTCCCTTGTTGGAACCCTTGATTGTTGTTGAAGTTACCTTGGTTATGTTGCTTGAAATTGTTGAATGGTCTTGGATTACCCACATAACCTTGGTAACCTTGATTGTTGTCTCTTAAGGGAGGTGGAACATAGGGACGAGGTTGTAGCGCTTGTTGATTGGAAGCTTGTTGGGAAGCTTGGAACATACTAGGATAGGAGGCACCTTGCTTGAACGCTTGAAAGGCGTTCACTTGCTCAATACTTCCCCGACAATGTATAGGCTCATTTCCAACTATCCCGCAAGTATCATACATCCCATAATAAGGTGTAGGAGTGACCCGATTGTGGAGACCGAAAAATTAGTCAACGGTCCTGATAAAACAATTGACCACGTGCGTAGACCATCCTACCATGATCCACTATGGGTAGGCGTGTGTGTGCTCATACACGATCAGATTCATGCAACTACAGAAGAGATCATACACGAGAATATTGCCTATCCTAGGAAGATCTGGTGGATCTCATGGGAATAGAATAAAATCCACAATAGTAGTAAGAAAATAAAGGGAGGTATGGATGATATCTTTCATGGTATGTCTATCTTGAATAAAAGGCAAGAAGGGGATCTTCATATATTTAATCTATCAAGCAATCTCCAAGATAAGGCAAGGATTAAGCAATAGGATCTTCATCAAATAAACAAGGATCTCGTGATCTCCTACATAGCACACACCATCTTCTATTTCGGGAAGTAGGATATGGATCACCCATCATATGGGGCAAGAGTATCAAGTATCTCCCATATTTAGCAAGATTTGATTAGTAGCATATTTCATAGTATTTATTTCCTTTTATCTTTAATATTATTATTCTAAAATATTACTCGAGATATCGTTAGGATATTACTCGAGATATTGTTAGTATTTCTTTTCTTTTACCTTTAGTATTGTTATCCTAGAATATTCCTTGGAATATCACGAAGATATCAACCATTGTAGGCTATATAAGCCACAGTTCAGCATTGAATAAACATCATCGAATATTTATGAATTTACAAACAACTTGTCAAACTCTGGATTAATTTTGTTAATCACGTGTTTAAACTTCGAGAAGGTACTTCGAATCGTTTAGAGGGTTGGTGTTCCAATCTCTGAGCTATTAATTCCGGGTTCAAGGTCGAACTACGGGTTAAATATCCTTTGGTTACTCACCGATTAACATCGGATCACAAAAATACAGAAAATCGAAGCGTTTGCTTCCCAAAAAATAGCCGAGCCACAAAACTCAAAATCCTCACAGACCTTAACCACGAACCAGGGTTACATTAACCTTAGTTCAATTTCACTCCAAAATCCACGTCATCACTCAAGGTTACATTAACCTCCGACCCCACTTTCATTTCTCATTCTAAACCGCTTCCGCATTCGCATCATTTGGTATCAGAGCCGAGTTTAACGACATGGGAGATAACGAAATCAACGACAACAATGTCAACAATGACGCAAGCAGCATTAATACTGGAGGAGGTAATGACGACAATCTCATCCAACAATTGCTCCGTGCCTTGCGCAATTTACCCGAGAACCGAGCAGGAGGAGGCGCTAGGAGATTCGTGGACGTGCCAAAGCCTCGAGATGAATTCAAAGTCACGGAATTTCCAGAGTTTGAAGGAGGAGTCGATCCAGAGGAATACTTGGATTGGGAACGCAAGATGGAAAGAATGTTCGATTTCAAGGACGTTCCTGACGAAAAGCGTTGTAAGTATGCTACACTTAGACTTACAAAAACAGCATCTTTATGGTTTGAAGGCATGAAATTGAGGAGGGCTAGAGAGGAAAAGCCAAAGGTTAAAACTTGGGATGACCTTAAACGTAAGTTACGGAAGAGGTATGTACCCAAGAGTTATAAAGGCGATTTGTATAGAAGAATTGCCGAATTAAGACAAGGGAGTCTAAATGTTAGTAGTTACATTTCAGAGTTTGAGAAAGGTCTTTTATGTGCGAGTTAGACGAGTTTGAAGAACAAAAAATGGCTCGATTTTGTAGAGGTTTAAATCGTGGTATCGCGGATGTCGTTGACTTACATCCCTACGAGTCATTCGATACACTTTGTTCTTTGTGTCTTAAGGTCGAAACTCAACAAAAAAAGAAGTCTACCCCTAAGACGGATACTTGGAATAAATCCGAGGAAACTAAGTTTGAAGGGTCAAATTGCATGTGACTCCTAAGACTACCCCTATTTCCCAAATGACACCCAACACGCCCTATAAGGCCAAGGACATGTCTAAGGTCCGTTGTTTCAAGTGTCAAGGGTTCGGTCACTTTAAAACCGAGTGTCCCAATCAAAGAATCATCACCTTAAGGGAGGCGATTACATATCGTGATGATTTGTGGGAACAAGAGGAAAGTGACGAGGAGGGAAAAGTTTATATGGCAAAGGGAGGAGAGGAAGAGGTGGAAGAAGTCTTAGAGTTTGAGGCTCCTACACACGTTGAGTCACTAGTCTTACGTCGTACACTACACACACTTGCTAAATTGTCTATAATGAAGCAAAGAGACCAAATCTTTCATACTAAATGTCAAGTGAATGATAAGTGGTGTAATGTGATTATTGATGGGGGGAGTTGCACTAATGTCGCATCCCAAGAAATGGTGGACAAACTTACCTTGACCACTACGCCCCACCCAAAACCCCACACACTACATTGGCTTGATGACGGAAAGAAGGTGATGGTCACAAAGCAAGTGCGAGTTGGATTCACGATGGGTCCGTATAATGATGAAATCACGTGTGACGTGATTCCCATGGATGCGTGCCACATTCTTTTGGGCAGGCCATGGCAGTTCGATCGTGATGTACGTAACCAAGGGAGGACTAACGAGTATGTGTTGATGGTAAATGGTAAGCGAATCGTCCTAAAGCCGATGGCACCGAAGGATGTTCGTTCCATGCATTCTAACCGGGCTACCAAGCCTAGTTTATCTGTGTTTGCTAGTGAGCAGGTAGTAGCAAACGAAGAGGAGAGGTGCGCCCTTAAAGCGTCTAGCATGTTCGTAGTTTCAAGAGGGAACGACCTTGACCAAGGTTACATTAATCTTGACCAAGTTTACCCTAACCTTGACTCTAACGAACTTATGCATCCGCTAGTAGGTGGGTCTGAAGATGTATTTTCGAGTGACCTTGAGTCTAGCTTGTCTACAGTTATTAGTCAAAGCAGAACTGAACCGGTGATTGACCGGGAAGAATAAGGAAATACGCTTATTGCGTCAAGGCAGCCTGTGCCTCAAGAAGACCAATCCGGGCCCACACAATCGTCAAATCGAATGAAGGACAAGTACTATGGGGTCCGTATTTTCGTGGAGAACTTAGCTCCAAATTTAAAATTTGAAGGCCTTACGGAATTGAGGTCAATTCCTTTTGAAGAGGGAGGGGATGACCCGATTGTGGAGACCGAAAAATTAGTCAACGGTCATGATAAAACAATTGACCACGTGCGTAGACCATCCTACCATGATCCACTATGGGTAGGCGTGTGTGTGCTCATACACGATCAGATTCATGCAACTACAGAAGAGATCATACACGAGAATATTGCCTATCCTAGGAAGATATGGTGGATCTCATGGGAATAGAATAAAATCCACAATAGTAGTAAGAAAATAAAGGGAGGTATGGATGATATCTTTCATGGTATGTCTATCTTGAATAAAAGGCAAGAAGGGGATCTTCATATATTTAATCTATCAAGCAATCTCCAAGATAAGGCAAGGATTAAGCAATAGGATCTTCATCAAATAAACAATGATCTCGTGATCTCCTACATAGCACACACCATCTTCTATTTCGGGAAGTAGGATATGGATCACCCATCATATGGGGCAAGAGTATCAAGTATCTCCCATATTTAGCAAGATTTGATTAGTAGCATATTTCATAGTATTTATTTCCTTTTATCTTTAATATTATTATTCTAAAATATTACTCGAGATATCGTTAGGATATTACTCGAGATATTGTTAGTATTTCTTTCCTTTTACCTTTAGTATTGTTATCCTAGAATATTCCTTGGAATATCACGAAGATATCAACCATTGTAGGCTATATAAGCCACGGTTCAGCATTGAATAAAGATCATCGAATATTTATGAATTTACAAACAACTTGTCAAACTCTGGATTAATTTTGTTAATCACGTGTTTAAACTTCGAGAAGGTACTTCGAATCGTTTAGAGGGTTGGTGTTCCAAACTCTGAGCTATTAATTCCGGGTTCAAGGTCGAACTACAGGTTAAATATCCTTTAGTTACTCACCGATTAACATCGGATCACAAAAATACAGAAAATCGAAGCGTTTTCTTCCCAAAAAATAGCCGAGCCACAAAACTCAAAATCCTCACAGACCTTAACCACGAACCAGGGTTACATTAACCTTAGTTCAATTTCACTCCAAAATCCACGTCATCACTCAAGGTTACATTAACCTCCGACCCCACTTTCACTTCTCATTCTAAACCGCTTCCGCATTCGCATCAAGGAGACACAACTCCCAAATCATTAATTTCATGAATCGAGTGTTGGTTGGAGGAACTAGAGCTTTGAACATGATTGAGGTGGCTTTGGAGCTTCTTGTCAATAGTCTCCATGTGGGTTTTCAATTGAGCTCCAAGGTCAATGCTTAATTGTGTAATGGCATCGACCTCGTGCCTACCTCCTCGATTCGCCTTTCTAGGCCTTGAGTATTGGGAGTTGTGCACCGCCATCTCCTCGATTCTTGCCCAAGTTTGATCGTCATCGACCTCGGTAAACCTACCATTGGAGCCCATGTTGAGTAAGCTCTTGAGTCCTCATATAGACCGTTCCAAAACTGTTGGACTAAGAACCATTGTGAAAGTCCATGGTGGGGGCATGATCTAACCAAAGATTTAAACCGTTCCCAAGCTTCATAAAGGCTCTCTTCATCCCGTTGTTGGAAACCGGTGATGGAGGCCCTAAGCAAATTTGTCTTCTCCGGAGGGTAAAATTTTTGGTAGAACGCCAACGCAAGTTTCTTCCAAGTATCGATACCCATGGTTGCCCTATCGAGACTCTTGATCCATTGCTGTGCCTTTACAATGAGAGAGAACGGGAAAAGTACCCAACGAATTTGATCTTGAGTAACCCCGGTTTGAGAGATAGCATCGCAATAATCGGAGAAAGTCTCCGTGTTGGTGCGGGTCTTCGGTTGGCAAACCACTAAATTGATTTCTCTCCACAAGTTGGATGAATTGTGTTTTTACCACGAAATTCCCTGTATAAGTATCCGGTAAAGCACTCGGTCCCGGCAAGACATCCTCGGTAAAAGTGGAGTGAGTTGAAAACTTCGGCATAATTGGATGTAAGGGAGATGATGGTGTAGATGGTGTTGATGTAGAACTAGAGGGGGAACTATGACTAGAAGAATGGATAGATGAACCAAAGGGATTTATGAAGATCCCTTCGGCCGTCTCTCGAGGTCACTCGTTAAAGTCGGATCCTTGAGCTTGCTCTTCAATGGTGTTGATAGTACCCGGTTGAGAGTGTCTAACCCGGTCAATCGTTCGTTGGCGAAAGGCTCTAAAGAATCTCTCCGGCTTTGGATTGAAGAGAAAGAAGTCGCGTCTCCTCTTAGGCATACACTACGCACTTGAGCAAACGTGAGACCACCTAGTGCTTTATGGGCACTAGGCAAAGACAATAAACGAACACAATCGAAAGACAAAGAGAAAAAGGAAGCTAAGAAAATAAGAAAAATCTACAAAATATGCACAAGAGATGATAGAAGAGCAAAAAGAAGGGTAACTAAGTCAAGCTAGAAGTAAACTAAGTCTAAACAATGCACCGTCCTCGGCAACGGCGCCAAATTGATGGTGGGGATTTGCCGTGTCCCCGACCGTCAATAAATAACCGGCTATACCTAGTGGGTAGCTAGGGCAAGTCGGGATCGTGTCCACGGAGACGGTATTGTAAAGTCTAGACTAGGTCCACTAGAAACGAGACTAGGCTACCAAAACAACACAAATAAGATGATAATTGGTAAACTATGATGGAGAAGAGGTAAAAACTAGACTAACAATGAACTAGCTAAAACAAGGCTAAATTAAATGACTAAAGATTAAAGAAACTAGCAAACTAGAAAATGATGACTAACTAGGTATAGAAATCAAATATGGAAGGGAGTGGGGTAGGTCGGGTTCTTAAGTGTAGTAGGGTAATTGGGTGATCAAAGGTGTAGGTGTCTCCTAGTTGCGAGAGTCGGTCCGGGCTCTCGCTACGTAGACCAATGTCGAGGTAGGTTCGCGCTCTCGCGTCTAAACCCTAGTCCGCACTCTCGTGCCTACGACTATTCTCAACACAATCACATACTAGACAAACAGAGATGAGCACAAGTATGGGAAGCATTGGCCACTACTACTCACACAAGGAATTCAACAAACACATAGAGTGTCCAATATGTGACTAACAACAAAAGAGTCACCTTTACCCCTAATCAAGCCCTAATCACCCATAATCTACCCTTAATCCCCCTACTAACCCCACAAGAGAACTACTCACTCATTATGAAACTAACAATAACAAAAGCAAGAGAAATCAAACCAAACATCCATAATAAACAATAAGAACAATAACAATAAGTAAAGATTCAAACTTGAATAAAGAACAATGAACAAGAGTAAAAAGGAGAAGAGGATTATACCAAACTAACATAGCATGAAAAAGATGAAAACTTGTATAAATAGGAAACCCAAATCAACCCCAAGGTTGTCAAACTTGGATGAATCTTCAAGTATCTTCTTAATACATGACTAGCTACAACTAGATTAAACTGGGATTAAAGGAAGATTAAAGGAAGATTAAGCTAATTAGAGGAACACTAATCTAGGGTTATGAAAGTTGTAGAGAGGCCTAAGAGAGTATAATGTAATGTATGATACATAAACAATACAAGAGGGAAGTATTTATATGGTTACATAAGTGAAGGAGGAGAAAAGAATGAGTTGCGTGCTACAGCTCACTCATCCCGCCCGGGACGAGACGGTCCCGCCCGGGACGAGACGGTCCCGCCCGGGACGAGACGGTCCCGCCCGGGACGATATGGTCCCGACCGGGACGAAGTCCTTCTCGGCCGGGACGGGCTCAAGACAAGAGCTGTTGGTTTTGTGCACTCCTTCCCGGTCGGGAAGGCCACTATCCCGCCCGAGAAGGGTCTGTATGCCTCCAATATGATCTTTTTGGTCCCTCCTTGGTTCTCATGGGCTTCTCACCGATTCTCGGGGCTCGGGATCGAGTCTAAGAGGCTCAGGATCGGGTCCCAAGGTCTCGGGGTCGAATCCAAGGCATCGAGTGATCGTTCCTTCACTTCGTTGGCTCCAAAAAGTGTATGTATTGAGTCGGAATCGCTCCAACTCTTCATGAGTGGTCTCGGGAACCTGAAACGAACTAGAGGAAGTATAAGTAGCCCATAAACCGCTCCCAAGGTGCAATTCCACAGTGAAAACGGGACCAAAACACAGCAAATTAGGCACTACAAACTACACTTATGAACGAGCGATAAAATAATAGTCGGAACGATCGAAAATGTAACGATAATATAGATAGGATTAGAATAGATTATGCAATGCATGGTTTTGAAAGATAAGAATGTGATAGTCTTGACACGTGACGACTAAAAGTCGTAAAAAAGAATTTGATTAGGCTTACGGTATTTAGAAGGCTCATGGTTTAGACATGATACAGGACACTCGATCGGGTCATGGGGGAGACTCGATCGAGTGCCCCTCGTGAAGACCCTCTGCCTATTATTTGAGGGGTCACTCGATCGAGTGATCCAAGGCACTCGATCGAGTGCCCTCTATTCGAAGTGTTACTTGATTCGGAAAAGGTGGCGATTCCGATTTTTATCATTTAAATTGATAACTAGCCGAGTTACATAAAAATAACACACAATCTAAACGCGACTCGGTTTATGATGCTCGAAACATATATTGTATGATTGAAAGACCGGTTATCGATTATTTTGAAATAAATTTTATCAGGTTGATTAAAATTTGACTAGGACGAAATTGATTCCCTCCGCGTTACTACATCGTTACTAATCCTTACGAATTAGATGATGTTCGATTTAGCGTCAAAGTGTTTCGAACCAATCTTGAAAATGGTATCAGACGTGTTCAACTACATACTACTATGATCACGTTATGCCCTTAAGTGCATAGGGCGGCGCTCCTCGGAAGGGTGCCACCACCGTTGCAACTTGTAAAGGGGTTAAACGAACTTGAAGCGGTAGTCGTAGTTAAACGCGTTCAATACAAAAATGATTTATATATTATATAGTTATACACGGTATTAAGAGTTAGTAACAAAATTGTTCTGGTCACGGAAACAACCGACCCGAAGCGGATTCTGATCCTTTGAATTTGGTGTTGCTTTGATGATGGTCGTTTAACTTCCCGAACCTCCCCTTCTTCTTACTCCGATGATCGAACCTTCCCGGCGGAGATGGCCTGCTCCCTGCACATAGAGCGCACAGGGCCTCGGAGGTGTCCGAGGAAACCCTCTCAGATGCCTAAGTCAGTCCGTGAAATGCCTTGATGAACCTTACTCGTGAGGAGTAAGGTGGCGGTTTTAGAGTAAGATTCTAGAGAGAGAAAATCCAACCCCTTTCTTGTGGGAAATACTGATGTATTTATAGGTTCCCCCAAGAGAGAGGAAAAAAAAATAGAGAAAGGGAGAGAATGAGAGGACAAGGGAGTGACACGTGGGTGCACCTCGTCCACCCATTCTTCCTTACCTTAGGCATGGATGGAGAGGTTTTCAGCTTCTTCCCCCTGGGCCTGCCAGGGGGGTGTCTCGAGGATTGACAGGCAGGGGGGGTCATCTTGCCCAACCTCAGCGTGCGTTTTTACCCTGATTGGCAGGGAAGGAGCCTGCTTGGGGCTTGGAGCAGATGAGGTCGCCTTTTGGAGGCTTTCTGGCAAGGTTTTGCTGGCCGGCCTGCCGAACAGGCCTTTCTTTACCTTTGAGTCGGGCCTCCCTGAGGCCCGAATGGCGGGCAATTCGTGGCAGGTTACCGACCCCCATCAATTGGCCCTCATCGGAGGAGGGGGAGCAGGGCTCCTCCTCAGCAGACGACTTCTTGGTTGGGATGGCGGGATGTTGACTTCTTGAATCCCACCTTGGCTTTTAATACAGCGCAAGTTCCCGAGGAGTAATGTCTTAAATGCCTTGGGCATGCAAAGAGTTGGGATGTTGCTCCCTCATTATTACTTTCTCGTAGAACGATCCCTCGAGCTGCGCGCCGGACTGGCGATTGGCCCTCTTATAGGGATGTTTTGAATGCCATTTAATGCTTTACCTTCGTCTTATGGGTATAAAATCCAGCTCCACTTCATTATTTTCACAATCTTTCTTCAACATCCTCTTCCACTATTCTTCTTCTAAAATGTCTTGGGTGAGGAATATGATCCTTCGTCGTGGGGTTTACGTGAACGCCCTTCGCTATAGGGGACGTAGAGGACTAAGGTACCCTAGGCAGGTACACTCGGCCATTCGCCGTAGCAGGCGAGCACGTCCTCGCCCTCTACGAACTGTCAGGGCGAAACCCTCATCAAGGGCTAACAAACGGCCCAAAAAATCTTCATCCCCTACAAAGTTTAAACCCAAGTACTGCACCTAGGCAGGGGTTGCTCTTCCAAGGGATGTTACAGGTGCTTCCCCTGGCTGCTGCCTGAAAACTTTGACCCTGACTGCCCTGACTCAGGCTCTTCCCCCGATTCGGGCCCTTCTTCCCCTCTGGTGAGGAAACCGTAGGATTATGGCGCTCCTGAGGGTACCAGGGTGGGCCTGTATGGCGAGGACTGGGACCTGAGCAACCGTGACTCAGGGGACAGCGACGGCCAGGGCTACTCGTCTGGCCGGGAGGCTCTACGGAGTGAAGAAGAGGGTTTTGACGACCCTTTCAAGAACTCTGGCAGCTGGGACTGGGGGTCTGACGACGGAAGCCGCGGCAGCCCTGGGGATTAATCCCCGGGTTTTGATGAAGATTAGGCCCACCCTGCGCTAGCAGGCGGGTTGAGCCAGACTATCAGGCTCCTTTTGTAATTTTTCTTTTAATCCCACTCGTTATGTAATCTTGGCCCTTTTGGGCCTCTTAATTAATGAAAATCAGGTGGGCTTTTGTCTTCAATGTGCTGTTGTTTCGTTTTTTTTTCCGCGTCTTGGATGACGTCACGTAATGATTTCCTTCTGCTCTTGTTACGTTCTCGAGGTCTCTTGGGAAGTGATGGGTGGTTGGATTCAAAGAGTGTGACACGTGGGGCTTTTGTAGGGAGGCCTTCTGATTGGATGACTTTCCTAGGAGGGGCTTTTTGTCTTTCCCTTCCTATAAAAGCACCTTTGCTTCTCCCATTCCCCCTTTTACACTTTTGAATTCCTAAAAACCCCATCTTCTTCATACTCCCTTTTTCTGTCGAGCATTCAGGCGGAGAAACTTTTCCGGCGCCACTTTCTGACGGCTCTTAATTAGGTTAGGACCTTCATCTCAGATCTCTTCGTCTTTTCGTTATTTGCTTCGCTCTTTTCTTGTCCCTTTGAGCATCATGACCAATCGTCGTGCTCGAGTTCTTTCCTTTGATGAAAACCTTACTAAAAGGTCGAAGGAGGGTGGAGGTAGGGTTAGTACAGACCTTCCCTCCTCTTCTAGGGGACCAGGGGTTAGGACGCCAGGGGGCGAACACTCACAAGACAGTGGGGGTGCCAACTCCCATGAACCTGCCCCATATGATATTGTTGACTCTGATGATGGGGCGCTGGAGATTGACCCTATTACAATCGCTGGTCTCCCTGGTGTCTAGGGAAGCAGGGAGAACCTATTACCTGGATAAAAACAAGTATAGAATCCCTCTGCGGACTTACCCTGCCCCCAAGAACCGGGACCTTATACTGGAGAAGAACGCCGCTGGGTCTATAGCTTCTTTTTACAACTTTGGGGTGGGCTACACAGTCATTGTTCCTGGGGAGAGGGACACTGTGTGCAACCCTCCTGACGGCTGCATAGCGGTCTACCACAAGTGCCTTGAATTTGGCCTGCGCTTTCCCTTGCACCCCTTTTTGGAGGAGGCTTTCAGGCGCATGAATGTGGCCATTGCCCAGCTGACCGCTGTGGCTGTCAGGTCGCTGGTGGCTTATACCTGGACCTGTCTATTCTGGGATGAGGAGCCTTCCATAAACGCCCTCAGATACATGGTTAGCCTATAGATGGTCGCTTCCACTGAGGGGAGGAGGGTCCCCAGGATATTTCTCCCTTCTCAGGCAAAAAAGTTGTTCCCTAGCTTGGCCTACCTTGAACAGTCTGAAGGACTGGAAAGACAACTTCCTGTACATTCACAGTGATGAACGGTGGAGGATTCCTAGGCATTTCAGGAATCACGTCCACACTCGGCTGGAAACCCGCCAGGAGTACCACCCTGGGGTTGGAGGGTGAGCCCTTGAAGTCAAGCTGAACGATAAAGAGGAGGCCTTGGTGAAACGGTTTGTCTCTTCCAAGGACGCGAAGGGCGTATATGGCCCTAAAATTTGGCTCCCCCCCGCGGATCTTATTTCCACTGATGCCTTTCTGACCCCAGTGGGTTTAAACCCCGGCCTTGGACGAGGTAGACTAGGGATTTTGATAACAATTGGCTTTTTTCTAGCTTTGTCTTGTTGTATATTTTACTTAGTTTGGTTCTCTTGATTTTTGCAGAGCTCGTTAATTTTTCCTAGACTAAGAGGCAACTGAGGGACATTGGTGTGAACAAGGAATTTGTGCCTGTCGATAATCGTCCTCCCCTCCCTGCCGGTTTTAAGAAACAGACTCTCATGAAGTATGTAAAGAGTATCTCTGCCAGGAGGGCAAGGCTTCCTCCTCCTCCTCCTCCCAGGCCTTCCTCTACGCGGCCTGCAACTCTTACCCAAATTCCCCGGGCATCAGAGGGGGAGGCTGCCTCAGAGGCTACCCCTTCCCCGGCTAGTAAGCGTGGAGGCTCTTCCCCTGGGACTTGCCCCCCTGTGGGATTGAAGCCCTCCAACTTTGAGGGGACTGGGGAGAGTACTCCCCTGGCTGGTAGGAAGAGGAAAGGTAAAGAGCCTGCGAACGACGCCTAGGTGGTGGACTTAGAAGCAGACGCCAGCACCCCGAGGCGAAACGCCTTGTTCCCGGCCTTCTGGACACCCTGTTCTCAGAAGAAAATGTTGAGTTTAACTTTACTGCTGGCGAGAGAGTTGATGTCTCTACTCTGCTTTCAGATTCTAACTCTACATTGGCGGACCATCATGCCAAATCTCTGACCTACTCTACCAACCAGGTGGTCCAGTTCATCCAGCGTTGCTCCAGGGTCTTCCAGGCTTCCGCAGAGCTGGCGGCCCTCAGCCGCCTAAGCGATGAGGAGCTAAACATTACCCCTGGGTTCCCTCTTCCTAAGCAGATAGCGGTGGTACAGAGAGACGTTGCTCTCATTGCCAACTTGAGACTTCAGCTGTCCAAGTGTGAGGAGGATCTTGGAGAAGCCAGGGATCAGGTCGCTCGCTGGAAGGACCAGGGTGAGAAGGCTGTGAGGGAGGCAGCAAACTTGGAGGCTGAGCTAGGGCAGACTAGGAAAAAGATGGCCGAGCTGGAGCAGACCAAGAAGAGGGTGGCCGAGCTGGAGGGTCACCTGGCCAAGGCTGAACTAGACCTTCAGGGAGTGCGGGGAGAGTTGAAGACTCAGGGTGAGCAATGGCTCAAAGAAAAGGAGGAGATCGTCCAAGAAGCCAACTTGGCGGTGGATAAGGCCTTCGAATCAGGAGCTTCTTCTTCCTCAGAATTTGTCATGGAGGTTATTAGGGAGATGCTTCCAGATTTTAATGAGGATGCTTTCCAGGCCCTTTACGCAACCAAGAATGAAGCTAGGGCTAACAAGTCACCTGAGGAGGCACCTGGTCCTGACCAGGAGGCCCCTGCTGCGTAACATGCAGGGCAGTCGTCTTTTGAGGGCTCCTGTCCCTACCCCTCTGCGCCTCTACTTCCTTGTTAATTTTTTTATGTTTTGCGCGCCGGGCCCTGATGTCGCCGGCTGCCGGCTACCGGCTGCCGGCTGATGTAAACTTTAACTTTCTTGTATCTGGAATTTTCTTATTTGTCTTGTGGATTTTTAGAATTATCTGCTTATCTTTTGTGAATATGTCTTTGTTTGTTGCATTTATGTTGTTTTACTTTCACAGTGTGGCCTGACCCTGGCTTCCTGCTGGAGTTCAGGGGGCCTGCCCCCTGCTTGCCTAGGGGCAGGTGGGGGGACTTTGCGTTTTTATACAAGGTTGGGGGTTTCCCAATCCTTGTTCTTTTTGGCACGTGGGGCCCGGCATGACCTTGGCTTCTTGCTGAAGTCCAGGGGGCCTGCCCCCTGACTGCCTAGAGGCAGGTGGGGGGACTGCGTTTTTTATACAAGGTTGGGGATTTCCCAGTCCTTGTTCATTTTGGCACGTGGGGCCCGGCCTGACTCTGGCTTCTTGCCGAAGTCCAGGGGGCCTGCCCCCTGCCTGCCCAGAAGCAGGTGGGGGACTGCGGTTTTTATACAAGGTTGGGGGTTTCCCAGTCCTTGTTCTTTTTGGCACGTGGGGCCCGGCCTGACCCTGGCCTCTTGCTGAAGTCCAGGGGGCCTGCTCCCTGCCTGCCCAGAGGCAGGTGGGGGGATTGCGTTTTTTATACAAGGTTGGGGGTTTCCCAGTCCTTGTTCTCTTTGGCACGTGGGGCCCGGCCTGACCCTGGCTTCTTGCCGAAGTCCAGGGGGCCTGCCCCCTGCCTGCCCAGAGGCAGGTGGGGAACTTGAGTTTTTTGGTTAGGGGGGCTATTTTCCTTGAGTTTTGCAACAGGGGGGCCCCTCCCCTTATTGCCCTCTGCTCGTTTGTGTGTGAAATGCTAGTTTGAACAGACAACGAGTATGAATTCGGGAATCTTTTCATTTCTTGAAAAACTGTAAACATTCGTGGTCGGAGTCGTCGACATTTTTCTTGACTGTCCTCCGCCGACGCGTTTTCTAGGGAAAAGGAAAAAATAGCCAAAACTTTAACTTTTAGACGTAGTACTTCTTCAAGGTATCCGCATTCCAGTGGGCAGCTAGCTCTTGGCCTTCAGGGTTGGCGATTCTATAAGTCCCAGGCCCCATAATATGGGTGAATTCATATGGGCCTTCCCAATTGGCGCTTAGCTTGCCATGCTCCTTCGATCTTCCTACAGCCTGTGTCTTTCTTAGGACCAGGTCCCCTACCTGGAAACTCCTTACATTCACCTTCTCGTTGTAAACCTTTCTCATTCGTTGTTGGTAGGCGGCGATAATAACGCAGGCCTCTT
This sequence comes from Agrostemma githago, assembly GCA_958450325.1. Lineage (NCBI taxonomy): Eukaryota > Viridiplantae > Streptophyta > Magnoliopsida > Caryophyllales > Caryophyllaceae > Agrostemma > Agrostemma githago. The sequence goes on from OY288258.1 coordinate 37,537,358, forward strand.
GTCTTACTTCACTGACTAGATCAAGAGCCTTTGTCATTGCAGCCTCATTACTTGCCCTGTCATATTGTTGGGATCGGAGGGTGGGAATTCGTGCTTCTCAGGTAGTAGGGCCTCGGTCCCGTAGACCAAGCCAAATGGAGTTTGTTCTGTGGACTTCTTTCTGGTGGTCTTGGTTGACCACAACACACTTGGAAGTTCGTCCGCCCATCTCCCTTTGAGCTCATCCACCATTCGCTTCAGCCCGTTCAGGATTTGCATGTTTGCTGTTTCAGCCTGCCCATTGGTTTGTGGGTGGCAGACGGCGGATCGTTATGATATTTCAGCTTTCCAGCCAGGCTCTCAGGGGATCGTTGTCGAAGTACCTTCCATGGTCAAAGACCAACATCTTTGGCAAGCCATACCTTGTTATGATATTTCTCCAGATCACTTTTCTAACCGCCGGCTCTGTTATATTTGGGACGACTTCAGCTTCAATCCACTTACTGAAATAATCAATCCTTACTATCAAAAACTCTCTGCCCCCAGTCGCCACAGTGAACGGACCCAGAATATCCATCCCCCATTGAGCGAAGGGGATGGGAGACAAGATCGGCCGGAGGTCCTGGGCTGGGGCGTGTATTGATGGGGCGAACAGTTGACACTTCTGTGGACATGACATAGGTCCACCCCGACGCGGCCACGCGCGGGTTTGGGGAGGCGAATAAATCTCCATATGAGAATGGATCGAATTGAAATTTAAATCAAAGTGGAGTCGCCACCGAACTTTGTGGGAGTTCGGGCCCGTTCGAACCCACTCTATGTCTTAGTGGGCCGTATACAAAATACGGCCCGTTTCCGATGTCAGAGTTTATTGGGTTCGTCCCTTTGCATTTCGATACCGATACCGTCACTACCGGTTATCGTGTATTGAATGACTCTCGTGCGCCAACGGTTTCGGGCATCCGGAAACCGAGGTTCTGAGTAAGGGGTGAGGGTACGTGTTGGGAAGCCCACAAAGGACACCCAACCCCGCCCGCACATTAGCGGCCTCTACTAAGATATCGAATGATTTTTGAATACCCGCGTTAGTTGAACGATGAAAATGCTAATGCAAACATTGTTTTCCCTAAGCATGTGAGAAATTGAAAGGGTTTCTATGTCAATTTAATGCAACTAAAATTAACGTTGAAGTTGTATTTTAGCATGCGGGTTCATTTTAGTACAATAAAATAAACGAGAACTAAATCGACAAAAGAACAAACGGTTAGTAACGGTATGACGATATTAACTGTTTGCGAATTATTGAATGATGTAGATAAGATGATGTAAAGTTTTGAAAAGTGAAGTTTTCACGTGATTGATTAGACACGTGTCGACTTAAATCGTGAAAAGATATTAACGAGACTCGAAAGGCTTGTAGGACTCACGGTTTGACGTGACAAAGGGGGGCCACTCGACCGAGTCATTGAGGGACTCGACCGAGTGGACCTCTGAAAATGCTTCTGTCCCGTATTTTAGACCCTACTCGATCGAGTTATTGACCAACTCGACCGAGTACGTTGCCACTCGACCGAGTCACTTTGAGACTCGACCGAGTGGAGGTCATAAAAGCTGTCTGTTTCGGCTTTTGGGGTGCCACTCGACCGAGTGGGCTAGGCACTCGGTCGAGTGCCCCCTGCACGAACTACGGTTCGTGTGCAATTTATTATGGATTTCGAAATTGCTTTTGATTTTTGATAATTCGATGAGTTTGTTGAGTCGGCCATAAATATTGTGGAATTTATACTCGAAACTTAACTTCGATACTCGTCATATCCCATATTCGATTAGTGAATCGATATGGAATACTAGAGTGGAAACAAAAGAAAATTGCTTTAAGTCGTTTTAAATTAACTATCGCGATATGAATAGATTTCCTCCGCGTTTAATAATGTCGTAATTCTAACGAATTGTATGACAATTATTTTAGCATCAACGAAAATCGCGTTAATTAATCTATTTGACTAGATCGTTCGAATTCGACATCCAACTATTAAGTTGGTATCGAATCTACTAGATTGACACTTTACTTGAATTGAAAGACTTGATTCCCTCGGCTTCCCGACATCGTAATAAATCCCTAAGGATTATGTGATATCGGATCCGCGTCAACGGGTTTCGACCCTTATAAAAAGGTATGTTTCGAAAATAGTTTTTAGAAAATTGATGAAATATGCGACTAATGATGATGATGAGAACGAAAATAAAAACTATTATTTAGGTTGACTTGTTTCAATAATCAAGTGATCGGGGTGTCGGGATAAGCGACCGTCAACGCTGTGTGCAATACACTTGTATATTCGGGTTTTCTTATTCCGACATCCCTCACACTCGACACAAATTCACAAGTATTTTAATGTGTTAATACTAACGATATTAACGATATTATGACGCGAACAAAATAAAAAAAGACGACAGTGATGACGAATGACGCGAGGAGGACGAGAAAGGAGAAGAAAAGAGGTTTTTGCACCCTCAACCTACATGTTTCTTATGCTCGAACGGGACTCGTAGTTGTGGCTTCCACGGGAGTATCGAGTATGTAGGCTAAGTTGTGGTGGTTAGGGTTTTGAATTCTTAAACGTTAGGGTTAGGGTTTGGATGTAGATTAGTATAGAATGGGATTGAATTAGGGTAGAATTAGGGTTTGAGAAGTTGTGCCAAAGATGTTTGAAAGATTGTGTATGGAGGGGTTTATATAGGCTATGCATCCCCGGCTAGGGTTACTCGATTGAGTAGCCCCTTGACTCGGTCGAGTGGCCCAGTGCGCCTGCAGTCGGGCTCGAATGAGGACCCACTCGATCGAGTGGCTCAGCTGGGTCGCGCGGGTCCAATGTTTTGGACCCCGAGATGGGTTTTTGTGTTTGGGCTGGGTTTTTTGATGCTTGAATGGCTGTTTTGTATGCCTTGGAAACGACTTTGACCAGGGTTGACCCAATCGCTAAAAGTCGGTTTTATTTCCGGTGTCAGTTTTGGCCCAAATTAGTCTTGTTTGACTGGAAACGATCCACTGGGCCTGGATTTGAGGTCTGTTTTGTGAGATTTGTATTCCGTAAGTGCATTAGCCAGCAACTAATGGTTTTGAGCCCATATCCAAGCGCGTAGAAACACGTTAGCGTCCGATCATCATCGGGTGTTTTTTTGGAAACTGCCATAGACACCTGGCAGTCAAAATGCGGGTATCGACAACTTCCTGCATTTATGGGTTAGATCCCTGGCATCAACTAGCAGGGTCGGCCAGTAGTAGCCTGCCCTCAGGGCTTTGTGGGCCAGTGATCTTCCTCCTATGTGATGACCACAGATACCTGAGTGTATATCGTCTAGCACTTCCACGGCCTGCCCTGCCCCCAGGCATCTGAGCAGGGGAGAGGAGAACGATTTTCTATACAGTTCCTCGCCAATTAATATGAACCATGCAGCCCTGGCTGGCATCTTTCTCTTCTGTATTGGGTCCTGCGGAAGGGTTCCATGCTTCTTGAACTGGATGATTGGGGTCATCCAATCCTCGGATTCTACTTCCTCGATGATACTGACCAGTTGGTAGGGCGCTGTAGACTTCTCTTGTATCACATCCACCCACACTGATGTTCTTATATCTTGTAGGCTGGAGCTGGCCAGTTTAGACAGAGCGTCTGCTCGGTTATTCTGTGACCAAGGGACCTGCCTGATTTCGTATGACTTTAGCCCGGACAATTCTTGCTTCACCCTTTCCAGGTAGGAGGCCATAGCTTGATCTCTAGCCTTGTATTCACCATTGATTTGGTTTGCTATGAGCTGAGAGTCTGTAGCTAAGAAAAGTCTCTCGGCCCCTGCAGCTTTGGCTAGGCTGATGCCTGCTAACATGGCCTCGTATTCAGCCTCATTGTTCGATGCCGGGAAGGTGAACCTGAGTGCATGCTCAAAGTCCACTCCTTCAGGGCTGGTTAGCACAACTCCTGCCCCCGCACCGTTGGCTGTAGATGACCCGTCGGTGTACACCGTCCATTCGCCAGCAGCCGGATCATCCTCTTCCGAGTGAGAACACTCTACTAGGAAGTCCGCCAAGGCCTGTGCTTTGATGGCAGTCCTGGACTGGTACGATATGCCCAGCCCGCTCAGCTCTATTGCCCATTTTAGCAGTCTTCCAGACTTCTCAAATTTTTCCAGAACTTTTTCTAGGGGTTGGTCAGTCAGTACGACGACGGGGTGGGCGTCGAAGTAAGGTCTGAGTTTTTGGGCTGCTATGACCACTGCATAGGCTTCTTTCTCCACGACTGGGTAGTTCTTTTCTGCTGCCCCCAGGGCATGGCTTACGAAATAGATCGGCTGCCTGGAGCCTGCCTCCTCCCTTAGGATTACCGCGCTTACTGTGGAGTTTGTCACGACAATGTAAATGAAGAGCTTTTCCCCTGCTACCGGCCTTGCCAGGGTGGGCAGCTGCTTCAGGTGCTCTTTGAGCTGCTCGAAAGCTTCTTTTTGTTCAGCTTCCCACTTGAATTGTTTGTTTCCTTTTAATACCTTGAAGAAAGGTGTCGATTTGTCGGCCGACCTGGCGATGAATCGTGCTAGGGCAGCCATGCATTCTGCCGGTTAGGCGCTTAATATCCCTAATTGTTCTTGGCTCTGGAAGGTCCAGGACAGCCTGGACTTTCTCTGGGTTTGCGTCAATCCCCTTGGCGCTGACCAGGAAACCTAGGAACTTTCCCGAGCGGACCCCAAAGATGCATTTTTTGGGGTTTAGCTTCATCTGGTATGCACGCAGGGAGGATAAGGTCTCCTGCAAATCTTTCAGGTGTTCTGCATCCCCCTTACTCTTTACTATTGCATCATTCACATACGCCTCCAGGTTTCGACCCTTCTGATTCTCAAATACTTTATCAACTAACCGCTGGTAGGTGGCGCCTGCGTTCTTGAGCCCGAATGGCATCATCTTGTATATATACGTGCCAGAACTGGTGATGAATGCGCATTTTACCCTGTCAGGCTGCCAGAGGTACACTTGGTGATAGCCTGAAAAGGCATCCAAGAAACTAAGCATGGTGTACCCACTGGTGGCATCCACCATCTGATCGATTCTTGGAAGTGGATAGCAGTCTTTAGGGCAGGTTTTGTTAAGATTGGTGAAGTCTACACACATCCTCCAGGCACCTGAGGATTTTTTCACCATCACCACATTAGCCAGCCACTCAAGGTAATCACAGCTTTCTATGAAGTCGGCCTTCAGGAGCTTCTCAATCTCCTCTTTGATGGCCTGATCTTTTTCTGCAGACATATTCCTTTTCTTTTGTTTCACAGGGCGGGCCTCTGGATTTACGTTCAGCCTGTGAACAATGTGTGCCGGATCGACCCCTGGCATTTCGTCTGCCGCGTAGGCAAGCACATCGCTGTTGTCTCTTAAGACTTTAATCAATACTTCGCGGTAGGAACTTTCCAGGTCTACCCCTATCAGAACCTACCTTCCAGGCTCCAGTTCCACCAGCATGCTCTCTCCCCCAGGTTCAGGGTGGTCCGCTGTTTGCTAACCAGCTGGAATCTCCCCTTCCCTGCTGGGGGAACTGTCTGCTTTAAGCTTACCTTTCCTTTCCATTTCTTGGGTGCGCAGGGCCATAGAGTAGCACTGCTTGGCCGACTCCTGGTCACCGTGCACCTTTCCCTCCATGCCAAAATCCGTCACGTAGGCTATGGTCAGGGCTCTGATTGATATGGCTGCCTCAATTTCATCTAGTGTCACCCTGCCTATTAAAGCGTTATATGCGGACTTTGCATCAACAACAACGAACGATGCTCTGATATTCCTGGCTGAGGCCCCCTCTCCAAACCTCACCGGCAGCTCGATGACTCCCATAGGTAGGATCCCTGCTCTGCTGAATCCGTATAGAGATCCAGGGGCAGGCTTGAGGTGCCTCTTTTCCAGGTTCGTTTTTTTGAATGCTTCCTTGTACAGTAGGTTGGTGTAGGCTCCCGTATCCACCATGAATCTCCTTACGATGTGGTTGCTAATGACAAGAGACAATACCAGAGGGTCGCTGTGGGGGTAGACTACCCGCCCTGCATCCTGGGGAGTGATGGTCAGGGTCAGGCATGTCGGGCTTCCCGCCCTTTCAGCATAGCAGATTTGATTACGGAGCTCCAGGATCTGCCTTTTTTGGGCCTCTCCGGCTTGTCTGGCCCTCAGCGTCTCCTGACACGACATGGATTATCATTCGGTTCTGCACTGAGCCCTCGGGCTTGTTCGCCGTGTCTTTCTGAACCTTGTTCCTCGCAGCATAGGTACTAAGCCAACCATTCCTGATGAGCTTCTCAATCTCATCTTTCAGATGTCGACACTCCTCAATGGTGTGCCCTATGCAATCGTGGAATGTGCAAAATTTCTTTGGGTCACCCTTTGGGCTGCGCGGCTTATTCAAGCGGTTCCATTTGGCTGTCTCCTTCTCCAGCTCAAATATTTCAGCCCTTGATTTGTTTAAGGCCGTGTAGCTGTCAAATATTGGCTGATACACTGCATGTTCCCTTTTTGGGGTGTCGCCTTCCTCAGCTCTTTGCTTCCCTGCTGTGTCGTCCCTACTACGTCCACCCTGCGGTCCCCCTGTGGCCTGGAAGGTCCTGCGGGGGTATCCGGCAGGCTGTGGAATTCCTCCTGCAGCATGAAGCCTTCAGCTATCTTCCGAGCCTTCGCTAGGGTTTCTGGCTGAGCTCTGATCATTTGGTTTTTCATTTCTCCAGGGAGTAGTGAACTGGTCAGAGAGTATGTGTGGACATGACATAGGTCCACCCCGACGCGGCCACGCGCGGGTTTTGGGTAGGCGAATGAATCTCCATATGAGAATGGATCGAATTGAAATTTAGGTCTATGTGGAGTCGCCACCGAATTTTGTGGTTATTCGGAACCATTCGAGCCCACTCTATGTCGTAGTGGGCCGTATACAAAATACGGCCCATTTTCGATGTCAGAGTTTATTGGGCTCGTCCCTTTGCATTTGATACCGAGACTGACATTATCGGATATCGTGTATTGAATGACTCTCGTGCGCCACCGGTTTCGGGCATCCGGAAACCGGGGTTCTGAGTAAGGGGTGAGGGTACGTGTTGGGAAGCCCACAAAGGACACCCAACCCCGCCCGCACTTAGCGGCCTCTACTAAGATCTCGAGTGACTTTCAAATACGCGCGTTAGTTAGACGATGAAAAATGCTTATGCAAACATTGTTTTCCTAAGCATGTAAGAAATTGAAAAGAGGGTTTCTACGTCAATTTAATGCAATTAATTCTACGTCGAAGTTGAATTTTAGCACGCGGGTTCATTTTTGTAAAATAAAATAAACAAGCAAAAATTGACAAAAGAAACAACAAACTGTTAGTAACGGTATAACTAATAATAACGATTTATGCAAATATTGAATTGAATTGAATGATAAACAAGACGATGCATGGTTTGAAAAGATAGTAAATACATGTGATTAATTAAGCACATGTTGACCTAAGTCGTAAAGTACTATCGAATTTAGAAAATAGAAGAATGTACGACTCTCGTTTTGGTCGTGATGAGGCCACTCGATCGAGTGGTCGATAGACTTGATCGAGTGGACCTTCAAAAAAGGATTCTACTTTGCTTTTAAGACCTTACTCGGCCGAGTTATTGGCCAACTCGGTCGAGTACGTTGCTACTCGATCGAGTCACTATGAGACTCGACCGAGTAGAGGTCGAAAGAGACATTCTGACTCGATTTTGTGATGTCACTCGATCGAGTGACTAAGGCACTCGGTCGAGTGGCACCTATACGAAACGAGTTCGCTTGCAATTTTATTATTGACTTTGAAATTGTTTTTTTGATTTTTGATAATTCGACGATTCTACCAAATCGGACATAAATATTGCACAATTTATGCTCGACTCGGATTTTATAAATTGTCGATTTTGTTCAATCGAATATAAATATTGCGGGATTTATATTCGATTCTAAATTTGAATACTCATAGCATCCCATATTCGATTATCGAATCGATATGGAATACTAGAGTGAAAATAGAAGAAAATAAATTAATTTTAGTCGTCTTAAATTAATTAGCGCGATATGGATAAATCGCGTTAATTTATTTATGTGACTAGATTGCTAGATTCGACATCCAATTATGAAATTGGTATCGAATCTAGGGAATCGACTCTTTGCTTGAATTAAAGGACTTGATTCCCTCGACTTTTCCGACATCGAAATAAATCCCTAGGGATTGTGATGTCGGATCCGTGTCAACGGGTTTCGACCCTTATAAAAATACAATGTTTGCTTTGAAAATTGACATAAATATGTGATTCGAATAATGGTGCAAACGAAAATAAAATGTATTATTGTTTAAGTTAACTTATTTCAATAATTAAACGTTCGGGGTGATGGGATAAGCGACCGACGACGCGTGTGCAGTACACTTGTATATGCGGTTTTCCTTATCCCACCATCATTCACATTCGACACAAATCAATAAGTATTTTAATGTTTTTTTTATATTAATACTATCGATATTATGACGCAATGAACGAAATAAAAAAAACGAAAAAAAAAGACGAAGAAAAGGAAGACGGACGACGAAGAGAGAAGGGGAGAAGAAGGGGTTTTGACACCCTCAACCTACATGTTCTTGTCTCGGAACGGACTCGTAACCGTGGCTTTAACACAAGAGTCTTCGAGGTGAATTAAGGTTAAGTTATGGTGGCTCGGGATTGATTCCTAAAACTAGGTTTAGGGTTTTTGCTAGTGTAGATTTGCTAGGGTTTGATTAGGGTTTGCAAATGACGTTGTATGTGCGTGTGTAGGGTTGCTCTAGGGTTTGCTTGGGGTGTATTAGGGTTGTCAAAAAGTGTTGAAGATGTGTGCATGGGGATTGCTTATATAGACAAGGCTAGGGCACCCGGTTTAGGGTTACTCGACCGAGTAGGTGGCTAACTCGGTCGAGTGGCCCGTGAAGCCTGCAGCCGGGCTCTATACAGGCCCACTCGATCGAGTGGGTCAGGCACTCGATCGAGTGGACCAACTGGGTTGCGTGAGTCCGTTGACTTTGGACCGTGATTTGGGTTTTGTGTTTGACTTCGACTTTTGATGATGTGAGGGGCTGTTTTGTGTGTCTCGGAAACGACTTTGACCGGGGTTGACCCAATCGCAAAGGGTCGGTTTTAGTTCCGGTGTCGTTTTCGGCCCAAATTAGTCTTGTTTGACTCGGAGTGATCCACTGGGCCTGGATTTGAGGTTGATTTAGTGAGATTTGTATTCCGTAAGTGTGTTAGCCAGCAATTAATGGATTTGAGCCCGTATCCGAGCGCATAGAAGCATGTTAGCGTCCGATCATCATCGGGTGTTTTTTGGAAACTGCCATAGACACCTGGCAGTCAAAATGCGGGTGTCTACAGTATGCTGCTGTCGGGTCATCGATCTCCCTTACTTGCTAGAAGGCCAGGTCAAACCTCTTCAGGTATTCTCTGATGGTTTCGCCCTTCTTCTGTCTAAGGGTCATTAGGTCAAAACGAGTCAACCTTTGCCTCTTGTTCCCTGCGTACTGATCCAAGAAGGCGTCGACCAGCTCTATGAAGTAACTGATTGATCCTGAGGGTAGGGAAAATCTTGCACCAGACCGCATCATCGGCATCGTACATCCCCATATGACTTTCATATGCCGCCAGGTGGTCTTCCGGGTCAGTTGTCCCATCAAACTTTACAGAAGGCATCTTAATCTTTGAGATGGGACATCCCTGAACCTCAGGGTGGAGAGGAGTCTTGCTAGGCCTGCCCATCATTTTTGACCGGCTCCCCACAGAGTGGTAACCGTAGTCATCCCATTTATCAGGGGTCGGTTTTCCAGCGCTGGGGGGAGCGGTGCATTGGTGCTTGCCTACTCATAGCCTCGTTTTCCCTCAAAGGGGAGCGGCGCCGTGGTCGTTTTCCCTGGGGCGGCTCGAGGTTATCATCCTGACGGTGCCTTGGTCATAGTGGTTGTCCATTGTTGAGCCTGGACTGCATTCTTCTAGACAGCCCTGATGCCTACTGTGGCTCTGGAGCGGGTGTCAGCCTGGAAAAGACTCCACCCTGCTTTTCTCCCAGGCGCTTCGAGGCCGGTTCCCTCTGTCTCATCCGTTCCTGGAGCTCCTGGGATATTCCTCTTTTTTCGACCACTGCTTTGGACTCGGTGGTATGTATAGAAAACGCTTGCTGCTGAGCGGGCGACTCTTGGTCGCCGGCAGTGATGCGTTTCTTGGCTTGCACATACCCCTGAGCGATTTTCCTCGCCTTCTCTGGACATTCCGGGTAGCGGTTCGTTTTGTGCCCCCAGCCCCCTCAGCACTCTCGAAGTACAGGTGCCTGGGGGTCGTAGCAATCCGGCCCACCAGGTCCTCCGGCGTGAATTCTTGGTTTAGCATGGCCGAGAAGAAGTCCGTAGTCTGTGCGACCTGGGCAGGAGTGAGGTTAAGGTTAGGCCTCTGATGATCGACCTGCCCAACCGCGACTGTGGTCTCCTTGTTGGGCACCTCGTGGAGGCTGGCCCGCCCTAAACTGCGAATTGTAGCGGCGGGCGTTACCTCTGGCAGAGGCATGCCATACAGGGGGGATCACCGGTTGTCACGTCGGATCTGCCCCGAAGTTGGCCTCGATAGTTTCAGGCATATTTATGATCGTGGTTGATTGTTGTGGGTAACTCGTGAGCACAGCCGATTGCTCCCCACAGACGGCGCCAAATTGTTCCGGTCACGGAAACAACCGACCCGAAGCGGATTCGGATGATCCTTTGAATTTGGTGTTGCTTTGATGATGGTCGTTTAACTTCCCGAACCTCCCCTTCTTCTTACTCCGATGATCGAACCTTCCCGGCGGAGATGGCCTGCTCCCTGCACATAGAGCGCACAGGGCCTCGGAGGTGTCCGAGGAAACCCTCTCCGATGCCTAAGTCAGTCCGTGAAATGCCTTGATGAACCTTACTCGTGAGGAGTAAGGTAGCGGTTTTAGAGTAAGATTCTAGAGAGAGAAAATCCAACCCCTTTCTTGTGGGAAATACCGATGTATTTATAGGTTCCCCCAAGAGAGAGGAAAAGAAAATAGAGAAAGGGAGAGAATGAGAGGACAAGGGAGTGACACGTGGTGCACCTCGTCCACCCATTCTTCCTTACCTTAGGCATGGATGGAGAGGTTTTCAGCTTCTTCCCCCTGGGCCTGCCAGGGGGGTGCCTCGAGGATTGACAGGCGGGGGGGTCATCTTGCCCAACCTCAGCATGCGTTTTTACCCTGATTGGCAGGGAAGAAGCCTGCTTTGGGCTTGTTGCAGCTGAGGTCGCCCTTTGGAGGCTTCCTGGCAAGGTTTCGCTGGTCGGCCTGCCGAGCAGACCTTTCTTTAACCTTGGGTCGGGCCTCCCCAGGGCCCGAATGGCGGGCGACCCGTGGCAGGTTACTGACCCCCATCAGAAATAAAAAGAACAAAAATAAAATGAAACGAAAATAAAAATTTAGTGTTAGCGGTTAGTAATATTAATAATAATAGTAGTACACACACACACACACACACACACACACACATATATATATATATATACATTTTTATAAAAGAAACGAAAAAAGAATAAGGGAGAAAGAGATGTAGTGATTTGAATTACACCCTCAACCTACATGCTTAAGTATCTCGAAAACGGACTCGTAGTAGCGGCGTGTGCGCGGGAGTGTCGAGAAATGTAGGAGGAGTTATGGTGTGTAGGGTGGGTGAGAGGATGCTCTCGGGTCTTTGACGAGTTTTGATCTCGGGATTTTGAATGTATGTGTGTGTAGATGATGAATGATTGAATGTTGAGGTAGAAAAATGTAGAGGATGTAAAGTTGTAGGGTTGTAAGGTTGAAATGTAAGGTGATTAGGGTTTGCAAATGTTGTGTCAAAAGTTGTGAATGTTGTGAATGTGGGGGAGTATTTATAGAGAATGTGCCCCGACCTAGGGTCACTCGATCGAGTGGCCCTAGTGCACTCGACCGAGTGGCCAAAAATGAAGGGTCTGCTAGATTTTTACAGCTGCCACGATCGAGTGAGGTCAAGCCGCTCGATTGAGTGGGTCATGCGGGTGAGCCATTTTAGGGAAGCTTTGACTTTTTTGAATTTTGAATATGTTGGTTGGGCGCAAGTTTCTAGAAGATTTTGCGAGGTCGATTTCTGACTCGGACCTGGTTTTTGGGCCGGGTTTGGTCCAAATTAGTCTTATTTGATTGGAAACGACCCACTGGGCCTGGATTTGAGGTCGGTTTTGAGAGAATTGTACTTCTCTAAATGCCCACGTCGGATATTATTGATTTCGAGTCCGTATTCGAGCGTATTAAGTCATATTTACATCCGATCATCATTGGGTGTTTTTTCGGGAACTGTTATAGACACTAGCAGGCAAAATGCGGGTGTCTACAGAGCCCCAACTTTGACTAAGGCTTGGACAAGGCGAAAGTCAGAGTAGCTACCAGGCCAATCGAGGATTACGACCAGGCAGCCTTCCGGTTGGGTAGATTATAGTCCATTAGACTCGCGTGAAGGGCTCGCCAGCCATAAGAAATGGGTCATACCTGTCCTGATGATGATAGCTCCGTGGGGAGTCGGACTTGCCTTTGTAGTCCTAGGTTGCACGTAATATTTAGGTGAAACATCGATTCACGCTGGGGAGTAAAGTAGCTGCGCGGGGACTTGCTTCTGAAGTCTTGGGTGTACCCGTATGCCGACACATCACATCTTGGATGTATCATTCCAGGAGAAACACCGCCTTTGATGTTCCGTTGGGAAGCACTAGCTGGCACCTGAAATGTTAGATACATAAGCAGAAATAGCAGGCATAGTATATAGCAGGATAGCATACAAGAAATGCAGTTAGCATCTATAGACTGGGTTGCGCTGGGGAAAATGATTTTTGCTTCACTTTGAAATCGAAGTCCTGAAAGCAACTCACGTGCTAGGAGATAGGTTTTCAAAATTGAAAGGGGTAGAAAAGAAATTTACAGTTTAAATAGACTGAAATTTGACCTTGTTGAAAATGATTTTCTCAAATGGCTAAGTTATGCGAATTTCAAAGATAGGATTTGAAGAGAGAGGCATACCGACAGACTCGACTCTGGACGTGACCAGTCGAGCTGACAGACACGAATGGACTCTCGAGGGGTTGGACCGTGACTCGTTAGGGGGGTGGGCCACCTAAGATGACAAGACTCTTAAGTTACGCTATTCCGTAGCCTAGGCGAGCGGCAACACGGTCGAACTTCAAAAATGGGAAGGATGTGTAGTAGTCTGTAATGAGACTATTTCTGCAGGACTTAGCAGTAGCAGTGCTGAAGACTAGTGTTCTTTTGAATTTTTGGTTTTGTGGTCCATTCCAAAAGTGGGTGTTGCTTCGAGTCCCTGACAGATTCTCGTCTTCGACTGAGTGGAGTACTAGGACACACTATAGAAAGGAGGCTAGATTTTGAAAGTCTTGGATTTTGTGAGTGAATGGAGGTCTTCTGCCTAAGAGAAGTCCCCAGGACGACAAAGCTAGCTGTGAAACATGACTGTGTCGTGACCGGAATGATGTTGCTTTTTGAATTTGTGTCAATGTGGGTGGTTGTGCCCTTGTTGAAAGGCTGCCTACGTATTCACGTGTAGTGAAATCAAACCAAGCCGTAGTTCAGTGAGTTGAAAGATATATCATGGTGCCTAGTTTATTAGAGTTTTGTGTGTAACTAGCCATAACGATGGTGTAGACTAGGTGTGTTCCCAATGATGTCTTGATCAAAGGGCTAGAACAGTTAGGATGTTGATCCCGTGACTGTGAGCGTTCTCCAGGGTAGCCCCCAGAGGTGTTGTGAACTATTTGGGCATGTTCTATGCCTACCGCAGGTTGAGTTCCCGTGTTTGGGGCTGATAACTGGCGTGGATGTTTTTGGAAATGTGGTGCCAGGTCGTAAGTGGCTTTGATGCTTCGAAATCTGGAGCTCGATTTTGTTGAGCTAAGGCTTCGAGGGTAAGGTATTGTAATGTGGTAGGAAAGGGGGAAGTCGAGTAAAAATGACTCGAACTTCGATCAGGGTAGGTTCGATAATGCGGGATCTGATTTCCATGTCTAGCTCTAATGATTAAGGTGTATCCTATGGAGCTTGAATCATCAAAATTTCAGACTGTCTCTAGCCTAGGTCTCGAGAAGGTCTTGAGGGTTGTAAAGTGGAAAGACTAGATTGGGCGTTAGCTAACCAACCTGATTGTCTCTCCTTTATTTGATGGTATGTGCATTGATAATTTTGAATTGATCATACCCCGGTCAAGGGACTTTCACTTGAGCTGACCGTTGACCACGGTCATGGGTATTTGAATTTTTTGAATTTGGTTGACCTCTTAGCCCCGGTCATGGGATTCTTTTTTTGGGTTGACCTCTTAGCCCCGGTCAAGGGATTGACCGTATCTGGTCAGGGGATGGTGATCATGGCCAGCTCTTTTGTTTTGGCCTTTTGCTTTTTCCTCGGACTTTTGATTTTTTTGTTGGTCAGACTAACACCTAAGGTAGGGATTGGTCGGTCTTATTGGAGGGGTGTTTATTGTGGGAAATGGGTTTGCCTCCCGTCTTGAACCTAAAGTAGGAGACTACCTAGATTTGTCATAGGATTCGATACCGCTCATGTTAAGGGTAGTTTTGTGGCTTTCTATACCAGACATGGAACAGGTAAAGGAAAACACGGGTCTCAGTTCAATGCAGTCATTATAGATGTGCCTATAATAGTCACGTGCATGTGCTCACAGTGTATGATGGTGTTTATCATGTTCTCGGAAACACATAAGGAAAGCATATATGAGAGATAGAAAGGCTGATTTTATTCAATTTGAAAAGAGGACAGAATACAGTTGACTCTGACTCTGACATCGGAATTGAAAGAAATAGAACGTCCTAGACTCGGACTCAGAATCGGATTTAAATCAAATCTGGACTTTCGGATGACGTCATTAGTAATCCTCGGCTTTTAAGGACTCAAGTAGATGTCCAGTATAGCCTTCGGTAGAAGCTTCACCCAGATCTTCGTTATGTCGAAGATCGTCTTCAATCCTAGTGCCCATTTCGGTAAGCACTGCAAAGTTTGAAATACCGGCATACCTAAGATGGACGCGGTAGGAGGGTAGGAGGTGGTTGATGAATGCCTCCACTAATGTCTTCTCGCTGGGCTTGTCTACCAGCTTAACACTCTCAGCCCGCCAAAGTTGAAGGTATTTGGTGAAACCCTCTGTTGGATCTTGGGCCATGACTTCTAAAGTCCACATGTTAGTCTAAAGTTCAAGATTATCAAAGTTGTTTTTAGCGTACTCGGTAGCCACATCTTCCCAAGTGGGGAACCTTTTTGTGTTTAGCCTATAGAACCAGGCTTTTGGGTATTTTCCGAGGGATGTGCCGAACAGATTGATGAACATGTCGGCTTTGACCCCCTTGATTGCCATAAACGCCTTGAAGGCTCGGAGGTGTAATAATGGATCCTCCGTCCCTTCGAATATGGGTAACCCTTCTAGATTGAGATCTGTTGGTAGTTTCTCACTGATGGATGCATAGTCTCGGGAATTTTCGACACGGATGTTGTTCTCTTGGAGGTCATGGAATTTTTCCTCGAGCTTACGCACCGTGCTGATCAGTTTGGCAAATGGCCCAGTATTTACCGACCCAGAATTGAGGTCTTGCTGTTCAATGACAGTTAAACGAGCACTCAAGGCCTCTTGGTCGGCACTTACGAACCCGATTAGGGTTTCAACCATGTCCTGCCTACTAACCAATGTCTCCAGCAAAACCTTCATTTCATTGATGGTGTTTTCCATGTCCCTATTCCCGGTTGTGGGTGCCATACTCTGCGAGAATACCCACGTAATCAGGAATGTTGCTTCGGAACTCGAACACGCCAAGGCATAGGAAATAGCGTTGGAGGAAAGAAAACTCCTGTTTGACTCGGGTTAGACTCTCCTAAGACGAATATGTTGGGTGCGATTCTCGGAGGGACTGTGATTAATCGCTCCGTCGGAGAATAGCCCCCAAGTGAGACTAAAGACTCTGATAGAATTCAGATGGTGTGGCATTTAAGTGACTCAAAAGTGGGGTACGTGAGACAACACGTGTAAGACATGACCCTTAGAGCAACCGTGATTGATCGCTTTGCTGAAGGGTAGCTCCCCGAGTGAGATTGAAGGTTTTGCTAAGACTCGAGTGTCGGACGAGTGACCCTTAGATGTAAGGATCACGAACCTTTAGCTATAGGGCTATGCCTTGTAAAAGGTTGACTCGGCCTCGAGGAAGGCAGATGGGGTAAGGGAAGAAACTTGCGATGTAAGATCGGCGGAGTTTCGACGCTAGAGACCCTTGACTGGACTCGAAAAAGGGTGGCCCTGTGATTAGGGTAGACCCTTAAGTTAAAGGGTTCGTGAATTGGGATGACTCGACTAACGGATTGAAAGACGGGCGAAATTCCCTTAGGAAAGCGTGGGGACCATCCTGTTGGAGGGAAAGATCATGTGGGACTTTCTAGTTAGGACTCGAGTGTTTGGACGAAACTTCCATTTACGAGTGTATGACTCGTATTGGTCGGTTGTGCCTTTAGGATAAGGCGGACTAGGATGGGGAAGAAACCCGTGATGTAGGATAGACGGATTTACGAGGCTATAGACCTTCGACATATTACGAAAAGACCCGACACACGGATTACGGTAGGTCCTATAATTAGGATGGTTTTTGAAAAATGATTGAATTTTGAAAATTGAGAGGACGGTTCTGAAATTAGCAGTGGGCCAATAGGAACGGGCATTTTGAAATATTAGAATGGTCGCGAGTGAATTCGCATTTTGAAAAATTGGGAGACGGTCCCGTCTTTTGAAATTGGCAGCATGCCGACTTGACCGAGTTTTTTTTGAAAAGTTGAATATTTGGAAATTTGGAAATTTGGAAATTTGTATATCAAAAATAGATTTCCGAAAATTTGAAAATCGAAAATAAGATCCCGAAGATTTGAAAATCGAAAACGGCATCTCGGAGATTTGAAAATCGAGAATGGTATCTCAAAAATTTGAAAATCGAAATTGGATTTTGAATATCCGAAAAACGAAAGGGGATGGGCAGTATGCTGACTAAAAAAAAGGCTATTTTGAGTCAAATAGTAAGTCTAAATTTCGGCAGCATTCCGAGTTTTTGAAAATTGGATATTTTTGAAAGATGCATTTTTTTGAAATGATGGTTTTTGAAAAATGACACGGAAACCAGGTAGCACGTAGTCAAACAAGCATTATGACGATAACAAGTACGCTTTACGCTAAATCTCGGTCGGTCAAAATCGGGTCTATACCAACAACGACGACTTTCTCGTAAATCAGGAGGGACTTCCTATGCCGAATTGGTCTTAGAACATGCCGCGGAACCCATACGAGTTCGGTCATAGAAGTTTTTAGCGCACCCATTTAGGAATACACCGTGGTATAGTAGGACGTCGGTCACAAGTAACCGGCCCGGGTGAAAATGGGTTATGCATGAATCATCGAACTAAAACGAGCGTACAATAATAATCGAACGATTTCTTTTCGAGTCTCACCCTAGGAACCCTAATGACAAGTGGTACATCAGGTATCCCCAGCGGAGTCGCGAAATTGTGGACATGACATAGGTCCACCCCGACGTGGCCACGCGCGGGTTTGGGGAGGCGAATGAATCTCGTGGTAAGATTGATCTCGGGTTGAAATTTAAATCTAATAGGAGTCGCCACCGAATTTTATGGGAATTCGGACCCGTTCGAACTCACTCTACACATAGGCGTTCCGTGTACAAAACACGACCCAGTTTTAGTGCTAGAGCTTATGAGTTCGTCCCTTTGCACTACGATACCGACGTTGAGTTATCGGATATCGTGCATCGAATGACTCTCGTATGCCAACGGTTTCGGACATCCGGAAACCATGGTTCTGAGTAAGGGGTGAGGGTACGTGTTGGGAAGCCCACGAAGGATACCCAACCCCGCTCGCTCTTAGCGGCCTCTACTAAGATAGCGTTCGTGTTCGTGTACACTGTAGACACCTAGATTTGGACCTGGTGGCTGCAGAAGTGCCCAACAAACACCAGATGACGATAGGACTGCAACGCGACACAGAATCGCGATGTTTTAGGTAGTTTTTCTATAGAACGGATCAAATAAGATACTCGGGCAAATTAAACTAACATGACAACAGCCTTAGTCGTGTCGTTACGATCGCATAGACACTAATTAGAGTCAATTCTGACACCGGGACCCCGAGTCGGTCCCGAAACTCGAGCCGAGTCAACACCGCGCCAAGTGAACCTCGGGATGCACACCCGAGGCCCACTAATGTTCACGGAGCTAGGGTAACACGCACGGAAGCCTTAGCTCCCAAGCTTTATATTATACTCTCCCTCTCGGTTTTGGAAAGTCCAACAGTTTTGGAACGGTCTATATGAGGACTCAAGAGCTATACTCAATATGGGCTCCAATGGTAGGTTCACTGACGTCGATGACGATCAAACTTGGGCAAGAATCGAGGAGATGTCGGTGCACAACTCCCAATACTCAAGGCCTAGAAAGGCGAATCGAGGAGGTAGGCACGAGGTCGATGCCATTACACAACTAAGCATTGATCTTGGAGCTCAATTAAAAACTCACATGGAGACTATTGACAAGAAGCTCCAAAGCCACCTCAATCAAGTTCAAAGCACTAGTTCCTCCAACCAACACTTGATTCATGAAGTTAATGCTTTGGGAGTTGTGTCTCCTACACCTTATTATGGGATGTGCGATACTTGCGGGATAGTTGGACATGAGCCTATACATTGTCGAGGTAGTATTGAGCAAGTGAACGCCTTTCAAGCGTTCAAGCAAGGTGCCTCCTATCCTAATATGTTCCAAGCTTCCCATCAAGCTTCCCAACAACAATCTCTCCAACACCGTTCGTATGTGCCACCTCCCTTAAGGGACAACAATCAAGGTTACCAAGGTTATGTGGGTAACCCAAGACCATTCAACAATTTCAAGCAACATAACCAAGGTAACTTCAACAACAATCAAGGGTTCCAACAAGGGAACCTCAATCAAGGTGGCTTTCAAGGAAACCAACACAATCAAGGATATCAAAACAACCAAGGTAACACTCAAGGCCTTAATCAAGGCAACTCTCATGGGTTCCAAGGGAACCGTCAACGACAACAAGCAACTCAAGGTCAACAACAACAAAGCAAGCAAAGGAGCCGGTCTCCTACTTATGACTATGGTATTCCTCTAGCCATCACCGATACTCCGCACAATCCACAATCTCCACCTCGAGATATCAACATGCAAAAATCTATGATGGATGTGCAAAAGAGTAATCAAGAAATGCAAAGAAGCCAAATGGAGATGCTAAGAAACCAACAAAAGTTCTTTGCTCATCTTCAAAGGGATAACGTAGCAAGAGATGCTCATATGAAGATGCTTGAGACTCAAATAGCTCAAGTTGCTTCGGGAAGTTCTTCAAGACAAAAGGGGCAACTACCTCCTCAAGGTGAAACGGCTAAATTTGAGCATGTGAATGCTATTACCACGAGGAGTGGTGCATCGTATGATTCCCCCTTATCCCCTAGTGAGCAAGTACCAATGAAAGAAGTTGTATCTCCAACTCAAGATGATTCAAGCTTTGACAATCCAATGGAGGAGCAAGTCTTATGGGAGATTGAGAAACCCCGTGAAGACAAGCTTCCTCAACTTCAAGGAAAAGACAAGGGAAAAAGGAAAGTGTCATTTGAAAAGTCCACCCCTATTGAGCAAGACAAGGTGCATATCGAGTTGCCTTTCCCAACAAGACAAATGAAGACCAAGGTGGATGTTCAATATGACAAGTTCCTTAATATTGTGAAGAAATTGGATGTGAGTGTCCCTTTTACCGAGCTACTTACCCAAATCCCGGCATATGGAAGATTTATGAAAGAAATCTTGGCTAGGAAGAAATCCATCGACAAGGAAGAGAACATAGCGTTCATGAGAGTGGTGAGCGAGCTTATTCAAGGTTCTACGCTTCCCAAGTTGAAGGACCCGGGTAGTTTCTCGATCCCTTGCACCATAGGCAACTTCAAAGTTGAGAGAGCACTATGTGATCTGGGTGCGAGTGTAAGCATCATTCCCTATTCCATTTGTTGCCGACTTGGGATGAAGGAGCTAAAGCGTACTTCCGTTACACTCGAAATGGCCGATAGTTCATTCAACCGACCATTGGGGATGTTAGATGATGTGCCGATAAGAATCGGGATATTCTTCATTCCGGTCGACTTCCTAGTGCTCGACATGCCGGAAAATGCTATCACTCCCATTATCCTTGGACGCCCATTTCTACATACCGCCGGTGCTATGATTGATGTGAAGAACGGTAGGATCACATTTGAGTTAGGCGAAGAAAAGCTCGTGTTTGACCTCCAAGGCAACACCTCGCCTACTAATGATGTGTCTTGTAATATGATCCACGCCATGGAAATCATCGATCTAGGGGATAAGTCGGGACAAAGCTTGAAGAACAACTTCTATGGGCTTGAGGATGATGATTCCGAGCTTGGGGCGGATGAGTGCCCATATCATGAGTTTGAAGACAAGTTCCATGACAAGAAGAAAGATGAGCCTCCCTTGGGGCCACGTGAGAATAGGTGGACGTTTGGGTATATACCGAAGGATCGAAAGTACAAGTTCAAGCCATTGAACTTAGTAGATCGAGATGCCCCGGGAACGCCGAGACAAGGTTGTGAAGAACCTTGGAGTGTGGATGGTTATATCACAAGCTTGATTGAAGACTTTGCTAGAGCCTTCGATTTGTTGCTTCGTGCCCTTGATGACGATGGAATTGGCTATAGTGTTGTTGAAAAAGATTGAAGAATGCACCATCCTTGGTTTGACGGAGTTCCAAAAGAACCGTCTCATTGTATATATCTCATTCTTGTAGTTCCTTTGTGTTTTGTGAATTCTTGTAATTTGATATTTTTGATGAGCATGTGAGGGAGGGATTTTGATGAATGTTTTGAGCATGTTTGATAGGTGTCAAGTGAAGATGAACCAAAGTGAGAAATGGTTTTGGTTAAGAGTTTGGATTGTGAGGTAGGGAGTCGGTTTTTGAAGCTTTAGATAAGCTTTTGGGGTTGTGAAGAGTTAGAGGACTCTTCCCACCGGGAAGAGAGCATCCCAACCGGGAAGGGAGAGGCATCCCGACCTGGAAGGGAGAGGCATCCCGACCGGGAAGGAGTTATCCCGATCGGGATGAAGGTGCCAAAATTTGAGTCCTCTGGAGAGCAATCCCGACCAGGATGAGGGCGTCCCGACCGGGACGGGTGTGTCATCCCGACCGGGACCATCCATCCCGACCGGGATGGTCCCCTACTCCTCCTTTTGCCTCTTCTTGGTCATGAGAGCCCACCCAACCACTTTATACCCCCTCCCAACCTCCCTACCTATCCTTGCCCATATCATATAACCCATATACCTCATTTGCATACCCTCACCTCATTTTCTCTTCACTTTACACCGAGTTTCACATCAAATCCCACCCCCTCATACCATTGCTACCTCAACCATGCGTTATTATCAAGTTTGGAGCGGGATGACAATGAAGAAGACAAG
Source organism: Agrostemma githago (assembly GCA_958450325.1). Taxonomy (NCBI): domain Eukaryota; kingdom Viridiplantae; phylum Streptophyta; class Magnoliopsida; order Caryophyllales; family Caryophyllaceae; genus Agrostemma; species Agrostemma githago. Next base: position 37,558,971 of record OY288258.1, read on the forward strand.
CAAAGTGCCTTTATTGATCATTGAGACGATGGAGCGAGTGAGTTGCTAACCGATGGGTACGGCAACTATCCTTTCTTTTCCGTCTTTTGTTGCTTGTTTTTACCTTGTTTGTCCCCTTCCCCTTTTACACTTTTGTGTCATGGTGTCATGGTGGCCTTCGAGGCCATGGTAGTTATTGCTCCAGACTCTCGATGACGTGACTACGTCGAGAGTCATTTCAAAATCCAAATTTACAAGCCTTTTTACTTTATTTTTCACTTTTTGGGATTTAGTCGGATTTAGGCGGAATCCGGGCTAGGTGACTTGATTACACCTAGTCCTCCCCTCCCATTTCCTTTTATTTCCTTCTTTTTATTTCTTCCCGCATCCATATCTTTTCTCGTCTCGGCCCATGGTGACTTGATTACACCCCGGCCGGACATATTCTACCCTTTCTCTGCTTTATTTTTGATTTTTAACTTTATTTTCGTAGTTTCTTTTCTTTTCTTTAGTGTCTTCATACACTACAATCGAGCATGAGGACATTGCTCGGTTTAAGTGTGGGGGAGCGATATCCTATCGTAGTTAGTTATATTTTCGTAGTTTTTCGAAAAATCTTTAAAAAACCTAAAAATTTGAAAAATTTCCTAAAAATCAAAAAGATTTTCTTTTGTGTCTTTTCCTTTTGTGTCATTGTGTCGTATATTTGTTTTTTTGTGCGTGTTTTGCCTCCCTTTTTCCTTATAGGTTGCTTAATCACCGCTAGCTTTGGAAAGCTTGCAAGACATCCGGTAACGCCTTTCTATCCCTTTTTCCTCTTTATCTCTTGTGGAGTGTGGAGGAGATTTGTGATGTTGTGTGCTCGGGTGGAGCTTTGTGAAGATTTGTGTTTGATTGGTTGATTATTTGGAAATTTGGGGTGGTGTTTGTCTCGTTATGTGTTTGTTTTGTTATGTTTTGTTTTTTGTTGCCCTTGTCTCTTTTTCTTTCGTTTTTTGTCGCGTCTTTGTTATGTATGTGTAGTTGTGTCTTGTGTGTAAAAGGTTTTCGAAAACCCGGTCTTGAGGCTAGTGTGCGAGTGTTTACTTTCCCTTTCTAGTAGTATGAATCGAGTCTTGGACTTTAGCCTAGTAGAATGACCCTAAATCAATAGTTTGTATCCGTTTCATCGTAATTGGGTAAAGGGAGGAATAAACATATAATTTGAACCAATAACCGCGTGTGTTAAAGGTCGTTATTTCTATTGATTTGTTCATATCGTTCATGTTGTTATTGAATTAAATTTAGACGCGTGGATTAGGTTGTTCAGTAATTAGGTTGCTTAGTATCGCATTTTGACGTAAGTAATATTATCTACGGAACAATTGGAACTTTCAGTTTCACAATAGAATATTCAAGGATTAAATAAAGGTTAGTAGTCGATGATCAATTGTTTAACTAGTTAGTGGATTTTCTTTGAGTCGAGTCTCTTAATCATCTGAATTCTCATTATTAGTTATTTTATTTTCGTTATTTTAGTTATTAGACAAATCAATCAAAAACCCCTGATCATATTCTTGTTACGTTTATTTATATTATTCGCACATTAATTTTCATCGCCTTTCCTGTGGATTCGACACCCGACTTACCTCTCTATATTGTTAAGGGTAATAGGACTTAATTATTTATCTTTGGGAGCATACGACCTAGGCTCACCTAATTTTGGCGTCGTTGCCGGGGAAGTCAATTAGTTGTTTTTGTGTGATTATTTGATTTTGTGTGTGTCTCTTGTAAATATATACTTCAATTGAAGGTCATTTTCTTTGTCATCTAGAAATGAGTTTTTCGTGTCCCCAACTTGATAATGAGTTACTACATCACTATTTGGAAAGACTCACAGAGTATGTGCTAGAACGCAAATATTTACCTATCAGTAAGGAACAACTCTTGGTAGCGATTTACCATAACTTTAATCGTGCAACTCAAATCGATTTACAAGTTGAAAGTGATGGTAGATTTCTTGAGTTAGATCGTAATGAAAAATGGGATGTGATCGATCTTTTGGTTAACAATGCTCGAGAATTAGAGATATCCACTTTATTTCTTGAACTTCCCCAATACTTCGAGACTTCTCCTAATCATGTATTGATTTTTAGTGATGATGTGACCAAAATTGAGTATCCTACTTCCCTTACTCATGTCGAGGGTGCCCCACTAGATGATGAGGGAGAGGATGGTGACTCGTATTTATTGACCGTGCCCTATATAGAACACGTATCAGACTTACCGTTACCCACATATTTTATTGATCCCTCTTTGGATGGCGAATCGGGTGGTATATTATGGGATTTGAAAGACACGGCCAGAAGAAGTAGGGACACAGAAAAATTGCTTGAGATGACGTCGTTATCTAGAGAACCATACCAAGAATCCGACTATCTATGTACCTCTATATCTATGCGGTGTGTATGGTATATTCTCATTATAATCTTTTATACGGTTTTCACAAACTCTTTTGCTAGCTTGTTTGACCGTCTCCTACGGGCTTTAACTTCTTCCGATCTTGATATAAAATGGGTTACTCTATAAAGGGGTAGTGCTGTGTGACCCCTTTCCGTCGTGCGGGACGTTAAATCAGCGCTTACGGGAGGCAACCCGCTTTTTGTTATTTGATGATTTTTTTTTCTGAATAAGTTAGTTTGTGGACTTCACTTGAAGTTGGATGAAGGGAGCAGTCGAGAGAATTGATCTTTTCGACCCAGTTAATGAAGATTTCACTTTCACGTCGGGTCAACGACGTAAAACAAGAGCGCTTCCGGGAGGCAACCCGAGTTTTTATTCTATTTTAGTTTTTGTACATTTTTATTTTGCTTGTGTGTGTGTTTTTAATTTTATTACTAGTATAGACCCCGTGCAATAATGCACGGTATTTTTAATAAATTTATTTTATAGCATATTTTATTTTAGATTTTCAATTCTTTTATTTTTATTAATCTAACAATGATATATGCAGGTATATATATGACGATATTTTTGACATTGCAAAACAAATCAAGATAATTGAATAATGTTTTGAAATGTCATTAAATGTGTGTTTTAATGAAAATAGTACATATATTTTTTATGCTCCGTATATGTCATCTTGAATTTAAAGATACATACTCATTTCTCTTTTTAATTTCGGAGTACTATTTTGTAAAAAATGTGTACCGATGATTTTTTAGTTGTTATGGGGAACAATTTTTATTTGTAGTAAGAAAAGTCCTAAATTTTCAATACTTAATGAAGGATTTTTTTTCATTTTTTTTCATTTTTTATAAAATGAGTTATCCCACGTGTCATGTGAACTCAGTCATGATTTAATTTGTGAAAAAAAAATCACACTGAGTTTATTGGTATACTCCGATTTTGTATATTTTTGTAGAAATTAAAGTAAAAAAAATCATCTCGAAAATATTTACATTTCAGAGAAACACGTTTTTTTTGTCACAAAGTTAATAACATTATAATAAATTTCCAAATTGATTTCATAAAAAAATTAATAGATTGAAATTTATTTATTAATCTTTAATTTATGTAATGATTTTTTCCTTCCATATTTAGAGTAGAGTAGTTTTGAGATAAAACTTTAGAGAGAGTTATTCTCTCAGTGTATATTCGTAAAAGGGAAAACCGTAAAATAATGGTGACAGGGTTCAAACCAAATTTCTATAACTACCGTGCATACATGCAGGGGTTTATACATTTGATTAGATTATTGATTATCTAAATTCGAAATTACTTTACAATTACTAATTAATAACTTACTAAGTTATAACTATAAACTTATGAAAATTACTATAGTTAGATATAACACTGTTGTGGCTTCATATGGAGTAAGATAAGATTGATTGGATTAAATTGACGTAAAATCTTAATAAAATTAGGAATTTATGGCATAATATATGGGAAATAATGTAGATTGATATATATAAAATATAATTATATGGATCAAGTTAAGTACGTAATTAGCTGCCAAGTATGTAATAGTGTATATGGCATAATTATAGATTGATATATGGATCACGTTAAGTACATAATTACGTAGACGAATGATGGATAAGCCCAACCGCCTTAACAACTAAATGATCCTACCAAGATAGGCCCAAACTATAACCCATACAAAGTAGGCGGGAAAAAACTTAAGATTGTTATTCTAGTGGAAAAGGGGATTTATACCTTCTCATCGAGTAGAACCATTTCAAACCGACTAATTTCATTTGGATTATTCCAAGCCGGTATGGAATACATCCTAATGACTCTTACCCTGATTCTCCACGTCTCCTTGGTGTCATTAATGTCACCGACCATATTGAAACGTCGGGATTGAGACGCAGACATTTTTTTGGGTATGGTGTAAATAAAGTTGAAAGATTAGAAAATTAAAAGAATATTACGTATAGTATGGAAGTGAAGCTAGAATGATGTTTGTATGTGAAATGTGTACGGGATTAAATATCCGACGAATGAGTTAGGTGAATTATATATATAATAAATCATGAATAATATCCTATAAGAATAAGGTAGGTGAGTAATTTTGTACAAATAATACCGTGTAAATAATATACTATAAAACAGTAGTATCAACCGTGCATATGTGAAACAGTAGTATCCTATAATAATTTATAGAGTAGTTATTTATAGAATAGAGGTTTAAAAACAGTAGAATTTATTTGACAAAAATATTATATGTTCAAGATTATACGGTAAGATTATGCTATCAAATAAGAATAAGAATATTAAAGATTAATCATACGGAGTACCATATAAGAGTGTTATAATATAATATTTTTACTGAAATAATATTTGATTACTATATATTTGATTACTGAAATAATATTTGTGATATACATGAAATAATCAATCAGTTAATCAATCAATAACAATCAATTAGTTAGTATGAACCGTCCATCAATTAAATCTTATTTGATTACTATATATATTATATATAATCAATACATTCCAATTAAAACATGTGATTTCCTTAATTAATCAGATTTCCTTAATTACATACCTCATGTGTTGTATAGCTTTATGTGTGATGTAGTGACATTTTGTATCAGTAAGATGTTAGAGTGTAGTTGGACTGGAGAAGGGTCGTGTATACATGAGGTCAATGGTTCGAATCGCGCATAGCCCAATTTGATGATTTTTTTTCTGAATAAGTTAGTTTGTGGACTTCACTTGAAGTTGGATGAAGGGAGCAGTCGAGAGAATTGATCTTTTCGACCCAGTTAATGAAGATTTCACTTTCACGTCGGGTCAACGACGTAAAACAAGAGCGCTTCCGGGAGGCAACCCGAGTTTTTATTCTATTTTAGTTTTTGTACATTTTTATTTTGCTTGTGTGTGTGTTTTTAATTTTATTATTTACTAGTTATCTAACTTTAGCTATTTTGCAGGTCAAATTTACATCGCGTCTTGTCGAAATTTGAGAGCCGAGAGGAAAAAGTAGAGTGATTGGTGAGTATGTGAGAAAGGGGTGAGTTAGTTTTGTGAAAAAAAAAGAGTGAAATGTGGAAAATAGCTACACTCAAGGGTATTTGAAGTGAGGTCGTGGGAAAGAGCAAAATAGCTGACCAGAATGTATCCCACGACCACCCCATGACCATAGCTCAGTTCAAGACTGAATTCAGGAAAAAAAATCAATCACCCTTCTCCATCCCTTTCATTTCCATCTTCTTCTACCATCCCCCTCCTCCATCTCGTTGTCCTACCCTTCTTCCTCTCCTTTCATTAAATTCATACTTTCCTACTCTAATCTTCATCCTCCTCAGAAATCAACTACGGTCCAAACCTTTCTCTCCTTCCCTAACTTCTAAATCCCTCTGTTCTACATTACCCACATCCCGCCTCATCCTCAAATTCCATTCCACGTCTGCTGCTCACGGAAATTTTAATGCCTCAGACTTCAAATTGATGCAACTGACGAAAAGATGGCACTATTACTGGGTCTGGGTCAACTCGCAGCGAAATTGAAGGTACTGGGCGTGATTTGTCGCGCGATTTGGGACTCGGTTGGGACGCCATTCCAGGTTCTTTGCATACATAGTTCATACACTTCGTTGCTTTCAATTACAGACTAAAAGTGGAGTATTTCTCTGTTTGAGTCAGAGTGTTTCGACCTTGAGTACCTTGTCACTATTCATTGTTACTCTATGAAGGAGTAAGACTGATTAGTGAGATTGAGAGCTATGGCGCTGCTGTGAATTTGCAATGTGATTGACGGTGTGAAGGTTGTTATTGTTGAGCTTGGTGTTGGTTAGATTTCGTGTTTTGTCGGTTTGGTTGTGCATTGTTGTTGGCGTTTTGGTAGCCCGATATTCTTGTCAAAGGAGTTGGTTTAGTGAGTTGGAGAAGGTGATACAACAGTGCATAGAAAGTGTTCGATGAATTGCCTAGGTGAGTTTTTTTATATTGATGAGTACATCGAGCACATGGTGGTTTGCTCGTGTTAGGACCGTTGGGGGCGTTATTGTTCATTTCCCGTTTGTTGGTCTATTCTGTCCTTATTGTCCGTGATGGTTGTTTTGATTATATTTGTGGAAATCGTTATGCCACATTAATTAACATTTTTAACTAAGTGTGGGGAGGAGGTAGGGTGCGAGGTCAATTTCTTCGATGAGGTGTGTTCTCCTTCTTATCTTATTGCGTCCTTTGTAACATTGAGGACAATGTTTCATTCAAGTGTGGGGAGGAGACTCGTTCCGATTTGTGATGTAATTGTACATGTGTGATGTATGTTAGTTTCATTATTTCATCATTCAAAAAAAAAATGGAAAAAGAACAAAAAAATACCCGGCTAGGTGAAAACCCGGAAGGACGCCTAGGCAAGAATGGGGAATGTGGCCGAGGACGGAGTGAAAACCCGAAAGGGCGCTCCGGGTAAAAAGAAAAATCGAGTTGCGTGCCACGAGAGTAGTGTGAGTTGAAAAAAAAAATGAAAAGCTAGAGTGAAAATCCGCAAGGGTGGACGCTCTAGGCAAAATGAGGGATTTAGGAAAAAATTCACAATACCTTTCTTCATTCTTGGCGTGGTGTCATAAGAAGGGCGGCATAGAAGGTCGATCGGGTAGGATAGTTGGTTAAGGTGAGAAGAATCGCGGTGCGGTGTAGTCGTAGCACTAAATTTTATGCGATTGAGTATTGTTTTGTGTTGTATTGAGATGTTAGAGGCGTTAGGTCGATCACATGTGTGAGTTGTGGAGAATAGTGGTATATATCTTTTACCATTGGTGATATTTTGTAGCACATGTGATCTTGTTTAGGAATCGGAGAAATAAGAGGCGTAGTGTCATTTTCCGATGATTTTGGGTGTTGTTTTGTGGTCACAATCTTTGGTTGTTGTACAGAATTTTCATGTTATTGTGACCTTGTGCTTAACCTTTGGAGGGTGGTTGACGGGATGAGTTTATGGTTATGTCGAGCTTCCCATGTTTCTTTTGTAAGACCGTTGGTGTTTTATTGTTGATGTTTCCGAGTTTTGCTCGGGACGAGCAAAGGTCTAAGTGTGGGGAAGTTGATCTAGCGTATTTTATATGTGTTTCCGACGGGAATTTGAGCTAGATTTGGTGGTTAAAGATGCGGATTTAGAGTGAAAATCATCTAATTGTTTTTATCTAAGAAATTGTGTTTTATTGAAGAAAGTACGATTTTTAGGACTCTAATTCCTTGAGGTGTGATCTGGGCTCGAGACGGAGAATGTGAAAAACAAGCCCAACCAAACCGAGTGAAAAATCAAAGGCAGCTCGGGGATCGAAGACGGAACTGCTTTGAGTCCGTGTCAGCTTATTAGTTATTATTATTATTATTATTATTATTATTATTATTATTATTATTATTATTATTATTATTAGAGTTAGGAAATTATTGGACTTTCCTATTTTCATTATTAGACTACATATTATTAGATTAAGACTATTAGTTTGGGATTATCAATTAATACACGTTACTTTTGACAAGAAGAGAAGAACCCTAATTTTCATGTGTAACTAATTTTTCTTCTCGGATCAAGGATTTGAAGCTACTGGTTAATTGATTGTGAGACTTTCTTAATCTTTATTTAATTACTTGAGTATTGTTTATTTCTTGTGCTAATTTTTGATTGTTCTTTGTTTAATCTTTTTGGCCAATTGATTATTTCAATCTTCAATCTATTGCAATTCTTTGTGTTTGAATCCATAATTGTTCAATTCACTAGATAAAGTTGCAACCTTTAGACCTAATTATTTGTATGCGTTTCATCGTAATTGGATAAAGGGAGGAATAAACATATAATTTGAACCAATAACCGCGTGTGTTAAAGGTCGTTATTTCTATTGATTTGTTCATATCGTTCATGCTGTTATTGAATTAAATCTAGACACGTGGATTAGGTTGTTCAATAATTAGGTTGCTTAGTATCGCGTTTCGACCTAAGTAAATATTATCTACGGAACAATTGGAACTTTCAGTTTCACAATAGAATATTCAAGGATTAAATAAAGGTTAGTAGTCGATGATCAATTGTTTAACTAGTTAGTGGATTTTCTTTGAGTCGAGTCTCTTAATCATCTGAATTCTCATTATTAGTTATTTTATTTTCGTTATTTTAGTTATTAGACAAATCAATCAAAAACCCCCCCATATTCTTGTTACGTTTATTTATATTATTCGCACATTAATTTTCATCGTCTTCCCTGTGGATTTGACACCCGACTTACCTCTACTATATTGGTAAAGGTAATAGGACTTAATTATTTATCTTTGGGAGCATACGACCTAGGCTCACCAGATACGTAGGCAACCCGTCCCCGGGTACAACCAAATAAACAGACAAACCAAACGAAAATCGATTACGCGATTCATGTACAAACCGAGACTCCTTCCACGTCCCGACCGACGAGTGATTTAAAATGACGAAGCACAAACGACGAGCCGAGGACGGGGTGAAAACCCGAAAGGGCGCCCCGGGCAAAATTAAGAAACGAGTTGCGAGCCGTAAAAAAAAAGAAAAAAAAAAGAGGTGAGCCGAGGACGGATTGAAAACCCGAAAGAGCGCTCCTGGTAAAATGAAGAATCGAGTTGCGTGCCACCACAAAAAAAAGAAAAAATAATAACAATGTCCTTCTCATTAATAACAAAATTCGGTTAAATCGAGCCTTTGTCGAGGGACTTACATCAAGCATCTGAAACCCGGACATCCCGGAAAGCAACAACGTGTCAAAACTCCACAAAAACCAGTACTAATACACCACATAATATCAATTAATACAACATAGTACTAAACGGGTGGGCTCTACCGGTCCAACTTTTCCTTCCCCTAGCCGTTCGTATGTACCTGCTTGTGTTCCTCATCATCGATGCAAGCTTTTACTTCCCTAGCCAAAGGCGAGCCCAGCCAATCCCACTCTCCTTCCTCTTCCACAATTTTAATATGGGTCTCGTTAGTCTTGGCCCGTTTAGATGAACTGACGGAACTAGGATCGGTAATGCTGTCTTTGGTTAGGCACTTAGTGAAAATTTCTCGAGTCACCTCCCCGCCCATTAGCAGCGTTATCTTCCTAACTTTTAAGTTGCTTTGTGGTGACGGGTGTTCACAAACCCTCCGCCGGACGGAAACGTTGTCAGTCGGTCGAACACTCTCAATAACAACAGGACGCAAGATTTCTGCTCCCAAGACACCGTGAACTCTCTAAGCGAATCCTCTGTCCATGGGTCAGAACTAGAAACAACTTTAGCGTCCTTTGGAATAGAGGGTTGGACACCCATTTGATTTGACAACACGCCCGGGTAAATATAAACCTGATCCCTCATGGATGTATTAACAAAGCCCTGGTCGAAGACGAAAATGGAAACCCGGTACGCCCACTAATATTCCACCACGGGATGGACCACCTGATGACAACAACCCCTTTAACCAAATAGGAAAGCCAATCCTTTTCCTTAAGACCTTTGCTCCACACAAGCACCATCTTCCGGCCCATGAAACCCCTGTAGTTATAATCTTTGGAACACCGGGGAGGGTCGACCAAACCAAGCTGCTCCTGTAACCAAACCTACACGAGCAACGACAAAACATCACACCTCCAAACCAAAGCAACCACAAAAACAAAACCAAAAAGGAAACAAAACACAATAAAAATGGGCTCGAAGAAACATGGCACCAAAAACACCTGTAAGATGATCCTGGAGCCCCGGGAAGGTGTCTCCCGTAACCGGGGCTAGCATCAAGACCCAGAATGAGCTTACCCAAAATAAGCAGTGAGGGTGATCGTCCATGTTCCATTGCCGCTACCACATCCAAAACCCGAGGATTACCCCAACCTTCACGTGACCTCGCATCCTCAGAAAGATAATAGCAAGCAATCGCAACAATAAAAGCGCGCCTACATGCTAAGGCCGAAACATGATGAGAGCCAACCTGTGAGAATGTCCTAGAAAGCAACTCTAAGTTAAGGTCGTCCCTACCAAAGTAACCTTTAGCCTCCTCCAATGAAGAAAGGTCCAAAAAGTGGTAAAACCGCTCCACCCATAAGGAACACAAGGGCGAACCGAGCTCCACCCACCTATAACATCTATCTCTTCAAGCAAAGGACAAATTTTACCCCCGGGAAAAGCAAAAACATGGCATTTCGGGTCCCAAAACCAAGAACATGCCAGTAAGAAATCATCCTGTATCTTGACTCGACTTAGCGCGACAACCGTTGACAAACCATCATTCGAACAAACCCCGGGGTTACATTTCTTAAAAGAACCCGCCCACTCGGTTAGGATATTCCCGAAACCCGACATGACCCTAAATATAAGTTTGCTATACCCTATGGATATCCTAGTATGTTTAAAACGAGCACCCACAACCCGTATATATAGCCCTAATCCCATAAGAATTTGGAAACCACGAAAATTTCCATAACCCGGACTCGAACCGCCCCGGCCCAGGCGCCTGAGTCTCCGACCGCCCGAGCCCAGGCGACCCCGAACCCGAGAGCCTCAGCCAAGGTGCCCATATCTAGGCGGGCAGAATCTAAAACAGTCCCAAAGGTAGAAGCACCGATCCCGCATCATAACCATGGCCGCCACATGACACCTCGGCCGTCGAGAACGACCTCCCGGAGCCACTAAAGCCCGCCCCGAAAACCAAGATACCCATACAAGAGTTACACGAACGCGAGTTTACTCGTCGGACGCACGAGACTTAGACGTTTTTTTATTTTTTTAGGGGGATAAGCTACCCCACCAAGGATGTTTTAGCCTTTTTAATAGTTATCGTCAAGTCGCGCCTATAGCCTAACAAGGCAATATTACGAATGTATAAAAAGTGGTCTAACTTTTTTTTTCAAAAGTCGCCCGAATTTCAACTTCGGCCTCGTTCCGAATGTCAAAGTAACCACGCTCATTTCTTAACACATTTGGTCAAAGCACGTTAATATTTTACATCTCGAGTCAAAATATTTTAATCGACGTACTACCTGATCCGATTCCCGGCTCAAACTAACGCATTTCAAAACATCCGAAAGAAACGGTTTTCATACTCTCGTGCAACGCTAACACGCCTTAAACTAGGTTAAATCACAAAGCAAGCGAATGAAAGAGTGATTACTTGCCAATCTAGGTAAACAAATTCACCAAACACAAGACTAATCCAACTAATTCAAATACTAAGAATCTAAAATGAATATACAAAATATACAGATTCATGCACGAATCGTGGCTAGGGAGGACCCCTAGAAGCCGCGCCAATGGCCATCACGACCTCACAAATGTCGTCATCCAAATCTAGATCTTCAAGTCTAGAAGAGGAGACGCACTACCATCCATCCCCGACAGCATATCTAGCACAGCTGTCTCGGGGATTCCTCCAACTTCCTCGGTAGTGCCCGTAGCCTCGGCCTCAGCCTCAGTCTCCCTCTCAAGCCGATGTCTAGCCTCACCTTGCGTAGAGGTCTGCCCCCGAGACCGGGCAAGCTGCTCCTTAAGGAAAGCAATCTCGTCAGCCCGAGACTACATGAGCCGTTGCGACTCAAACTCTCTCGCCTCGAGCTCGGTCACCCGAGTCTCCAGCTGTCCCACCATATCCGAGACATCCTGCGAATACACTCAAACATTAGGAAAACACGCAAGCAACCTAGAAAACCACCTTAATTATGCAATCTCACCGATCGAAGCCCCGAAGTGTCACGGGAAAACCTCGAGGCATAGGCCCGGAAGCGGTTGGCGGCCTGCCACAACCGTTGTTGGCAAGCTGACAAAACCTGAGAGTTGAAACCGTAAAAGTTAGATAAACCAATCCTAAACCGTAGAACCCAAATCGAAAACGAAAGCCAAAACTCACCCGGTACACCCGATCGCGCCACTCTATCCCGGCATCCATCTCCTCGGCAGAACACGGGGGGAGAGTGTAATCCCCTAGAAATTCTAACGCAATACAGTGGCGGAAACACTATAGAGTTGGGATTAAAACACATTGACAAACTATATCTTATTAAAAGAAATGGTAAGTCAATACAAAGGCCTCTTTTTACAAAAGGGCTAAAAAGAAAATTCTTCAAACGGGTTATACAAAAATCCATAAATAAACATGAATGAAGAAAGAATAGGATCCACACTACTCGCTAGCTCACACCCAAAACCCAGCAGCAAATACCTGTCATGTTATAAACATAACAGCCACGTCAGTGGGGAGTAACTCGGACGTTCTCCCAGCCATATTATATCATATGGAAAAAGAATAGTATTACTATATCAAAATAGTTAAAATGGAAAACATTAAAACGATATAATAAAAATAAGTTTTCGGAGAAAACTTAAAACATTTGCCAACCTGCAAATCAAACCAATCGATAATAATAATCATACTAAAAAAAATGGCGTTATGGAAATTCGGTCAGTGTGCACACGGCTAGTCTTTCACTAGGATAATACTAAACTAGCTTCGAGAACTTAGTCAAAACAAATCAGACTTCGGTCTCTAACTAGGCAACTCAACTATAACAGGACTGCGTGCAGCGAGGTCCTGGCTTAAGTAAAGTACACCCCTCCTGGACACCAACCGTAATCCAGTTCAACCCGACGGCGACTTACACGATGCGATATCTAAGTTTAAGGTCAAAATATATACACACTCCTGAACACAAACCATGCTCAGTTCAACGACCAATATGTCTCAACATAGACACACCAGCTTTATAGTTGATGACAAAAACGTACATCCCAGACTATATTACTCTAACCCCACACTTCTCTTTATTCCATAACTCCAAAACAAGCCATTATCGATTTTGAGAATAAATAATCATTATAAATAATAAGAAGATAAAAGGGAATAAACATTTTATATAAAAAGGGAAACATTCTATAAATAGAAACTTACTAATTTTAGAAACTTACTTAAAATAGAAAGTCTTCTAGAAAATACGTAAGTTATTAAAATAAGTGAATTGTATAAAAATAGCATTTCTAACGAAATTAACATTTTATTATTATCGTCGTTATCGTAACTTTATTATATTTCTAAATTCGTTACTCAAAACATAAAGAAAATATAATAAGTCAATATAGAGGATTATAATTCTTTACTCAAAACATAAAGAAAATATAATAAGTCAATATAGAGTATTATATAAATAATTATGAAATCGAGTTAAAACTATAGATTTTAGAAAAGAGATGTATGTTTTAAGAAAAATGATATCAAAATTAATTGAATCAACGAGTTTTATAAATAAAATGAGAGTTACAAAGACTTCAAATTATTTTTAATAAATAGCTTTTATTAATAAATAATACGGATTTTAATAAAAATAGTCAATCAGAAATAATTAGTGAAAATAGTCTTGATTAAAAATATATTTAAAACTAAATCGACTATTTTCTCATTTATTAGTATAAATCGTAAAGCGTTAATTAATTTATTAAACAAGTGTACAATCTCGATTATAATATGAAAATATGGTTTTGAGTCAAAAATTATAACTTAACAAAATATGACGAAAATATGAAATCAATATTATTTAGTTACTAGTGTCACGATAGCGAACAAAATATTATAACGATCGTAAATAATCAAATTATTAACGATTTGTAAAACGATATCGAAAACTTGTAAAATATTTATAAATATGATTTAAAAGAATATAATTAACAATAATATATAGTTAAAATTAGAAAACCGAAGTTAAAATATTTACTACATACTACTACTCAAACATACGATATAAAATCGAGTAACGTCCTAAAGTTACCTTCAGTCGACACCCTAAACGAACTCGTACACGTCCTTCTTGATCTACCCAAGCTTTATAGAAATGTCGTCCTTATGTTCCAAGTGGTAGAATCAGCAATCTTCTTGAACAGAGTCCACCACGAAAAACGATAAGACAAAACAATGGAATGAGACAAGGGTATTTGACACAAGACGGGAAGGGAATGTATGAGTCAAATAGAAACTCGGAGGCTGGACTTGATAGAATCGAATACAACAAAGTAAAGACGTGAATCGTCACAAAAGTGCCGCAGAAAGAGGAAACGGGTAGCGATATCAAACATACAACGAACCAAAACAAGTACCAAGGGACGGAAGGGAGTAAGAAGGACTCGTAAGAAGCAAAATCAGTCGACAAATCAGTAGCATCAACACCAGCAAAGACAGCAGTATGATTGAAAAGAAATCAGAGAAGGTAACAAGGAATTGCAGTAGCATTAACATCGAGTAATAGTAGAAGACCAGGTGACGTCGCAGCCACAGTGACAAGTACGGACAACAACAACACAAAGAAGAACAACAACCGACAGGACAGAATAATAGCAGCAGTAAAAACAACATCAGGTAGACACAAAGAGAGGCGACATCAACAACAAAAATGACGAGCAGCACGCAGAAAAACGCAGCAGCAGCAATTAAGAATGAGAACAGAAGAGGAAGAAGATCGGTAGGGATCAGAAAACGGAACGAAAACAAGGAAAACAAAAGAAAGTTTGAAGAAGAGCGAGAAGAACATAATAACTGTACAGCAGCAACAAAAATGATGAATCTGTAGCAATACACATCATCAGGCAACAAACTCGACATCGAACGAGTGAAAAGGAGGCACGAGAAGAGTGATAACAACACAAACAACTGTTGTAGGAGTAGCAGCAGCATACAACAGTAACAACAACAACTGACGCACAAAACGAAGAAGTAGGAGATCAAACAGCGGCAAAACGCAGTAGCAGACGCATCAGGAACGAAAACAGCACGAAATCGATTAGCAAGGAAGAAATAAGAAGAGGAAGAAGAGAAGAAAAGCACCCTTACAAGATTAGTAGCAGTAACAGCCGGATAGAGCAGAACGTAGCAACAGAATCATGCAGCAGTAGCAGGACAGGGGCATCAGAGGAAGGAGAACGCGAAGAGAAAAGGGGAAACAAAGCGGTTTTGGTGAGGATGAGTGAATGACATATGGAGTATGTAATTTAAAGGAAAAGGGAGATGTAAGGTGAGGGTGAGGGGTTAAGCGGTGGACAGAAGGAAAACAAAGAATGAATTAGTGTATGTGGTCCACTAAAAAAAATAAGAAAGCCGATTAATTAAATGAATCGGGTTCTGTAACGATAAGTTGACTGACTCACAAATCGAATTAAACGAGTTAATAAAATTAATAAATAATCGGACCGTCAAATAAAAATGAGTAAATAAAGTATTCGATACGAAAACAAAGCTTATAGAAATAAATAGACGAAGAAATAATATTCCCCGATAAATAATAAATTTTTCGATAAAATGAATTAAATTGATTTTTCGAGGAAAGGTAATAAATGTTTTGACGAAACATAAAATATATGAGCTTCGAGCCGAAAAATAGAAAATTCGAATTTAATATAAATAAATAAAAAGAATTTAAAATTTAAAACGTCGAAATAGATTTTCGATAAGAATTAAATTAAATGAATTAAATAGGTTTTAAATATAAGAAGAGTTTTCGAGACAAATAGAATTTTAGGAGTTTGAAATGATTAAACGATAAATTCGTTTTATAATAATTTTTAAGAATTACGAGTTAAATCGTAAATAAAATAAAATACGAACATAACTTTAAATTAATTTAATTTATAAAATCAGGGGTGTTACAATCTTCCCCACTAAAGGAAGTTTCGTCCTCGAAACTAACAAAAACATAATAATAGAATGAAAAAAAAGGTATATCACTTGAACAAAATGAAAATGCTTAATTCGCATCACAATCTCGGTCTTTAAAATGTTTTACAACTTTAAACGTGATATGAAATTGAATTTTGAGGACAAAATTTATCTCGAGAAGAGTTGGGCCAAATTTCCAAAGTTTAAAATCATTAAAATTAATAAAATCGCAAGTTAAAAATTAATTTATAAAATAATGACGATAAATAATATTTAAACGAACTCGAGGGTGAAAGGTACCAAAATATTTTTAAAAGAACAGTAAAAACGTTCTAATTAAGAAATCGAAACAGAAATTTTTCAAACCCGATGAAGAAGTCAAAAGGGATTGGTTGAAGAAGAAGAAGAAGCGGGATTCAAGAGAAGCTAAGGGGGCGAACGAAATTGAGAGTCAAACGGAGCTCTCAAGGATTTACAGCATCAGTTAACCATCTCGAGATTCCCGGTACGACTCCAACAACATGGGTTACTAATTTCCTTCAAATAACTCTAAGTCCAATATTAGGCACTAGGTTGTACTACTCGGTCACAAATTCCAACATGTCTTACGTGACTACCCAATCGTTCAAACGACACGATACTAATCCACAAATGCTTTAGAATCTAATCTCACTAGTTAAAATTTCAACGATCATCAAAAGACACCCAAACTCGCAATCGATAAGGTTCTTAAATCCAAAGTTCATAAAGTTTGAACTCGAGGTACATTCCAAATTTTTCGAGTAAGGAACAATAAACAAGATTCATCAATATAATAATGTTTAGACGCGGAATCCTCAAAAATGATTACCAACATAATTATAATGCCCCAAGTACAGGAGTTGGGTAATTAAAACAAATCGTCAAACACGCTCAAACCTATAGGTAATGGCGCAGACACTCACATCTTCAAATATGTCATTCGACTAATGGTTCTGAGAAATCCATCAAATTTCATATTGTAACAGCGAAACCAACAAAATATTTATTAACTCAACGAAGCCACAATCTCGTTGGTCTAAGGGTTCTGAATGTAAATTCCATTAAAATGATTGGCATCAAAGTATTCCTCAAAACAACACAATAAGCCCAAATTATGATTGTGCAAGACATTTCTCTTCTTCAATAATTCATCCAAGTTAGATCACTCAACTCCAAAGTTCATATGTTACAACCTTAAACAACGAACAACGATCTAACCCTTATGGAGCATGGGTAATCTATGTCAACCAGAATTTCTAACAACATTAATGAAAACCTTTAATGGTACCACAACCCTCAGGCTACACTTTAAACAATGCTCTATAATCCCAATATTCGCGATGCATCCATCAAATAAGCATGGGGTAAGAATCCCAAAGTAACCTTATAGTTACACTAGTTCAGTTCTAGGTTAGGTACTAGGTATCCATCAAATATGATATACTCTTACTACTCCAAAATATATTTAACTCTAATTGCTCCAAAATAATCAAAATAACCCATAACCCAAGGTTCGGTGTCTAAAGTATCATCCTAATTCCATCAATCGACAATTTGACGTTCAAATCAATCCTCAAGAATTTCTTACTTGCTTAGAAGATAGGGTAGACTCACAATCCTCAAATCAGGTAACAAGGATTTACTAAACCTCAAAGATTTATAACTTAACTTTCACGGGGTTTAATAAGACAGAATCGGTCACACCAAAGAATCTCAAGAGGAAAGATGGTAAAATAAGGGAATTAATCAAAGATTTATCACCAGAATGAAGACAAGAGTTTATAAGAGAAGAGTTAGAAGAAGTAGAGGAAGGAAGGAATCAATGATCCTAGATAACCAAAAATCTAAAACGGAAGGAGAATCTTCAAGATTCAAGAGTTTCACAAAAGAACTCGCGAGACATCTTCATCTTCTGGTAGAGATATGAGGACACTAGTCTTGGTCGCTCCATTTGGATCCAAAGTGAAGTGAAGTCGCATCTCGGTCTACTGCACCATCGAGGAACTGAAATCTACTATCTTTCTTGTAGCACCAAGTTGTCTACTCGAGTCAGCAGGTGTTGAGAGTTATACGCAGGTCTTGTCTCGATCTGGAGCAACATCACGTCAGCATCTTGTTCATTCATCTTCGTCTTGAGAAAAATGAAACAAATATTCAATGCTAACCATTGAGTTACAAGAACAGGTAAAACCTAACAGTTAAATCCTTAATTTGGTTTCTACCCATCTCTCACTAATATTTTATTAATGTTCATATTGTTTACTGGTGTTTTTCCTAAAATCAGGTGTAAGCGTCGGGAGCAACGATGCTCTGATACCAACTGTAATCCCCTAGAAATTTTAACGCAATACAGTGGTGGAAACACTATAGAGTTGGGATTAAAACACATTGACAAACTATATCTTATTAAAAGAAATGGTAAGTCAATACAAAGGCCTCTTTTTACAAAAGGGCTAAAAAGAAAATTCTTCAAACGGGTTATACAAAAATCCATAAATAAACATGAATGAAGAAAGAGTAGGATCCATACTACTCGCTAGCTCACACCCAAAACCCAGCAGCAAATACCTGTCATGTTATAAACATAACAGCCACGTCAGTGGGGAGTAACTCGGACGTTCTCCCAGCCATATTATATCATATGGAAAAATAATAGTATTACTATATCAAAATAGTTAAAATGGAAAACATTAAAACGATATAATAAAAATAAGTTTTCGGAGAAAACTTAAAACATTTGCCAACCTGCAAATCAAACCAATCGATAATAATAATCATACTAAAAAATGGCGTTATGGAAATTCGGTCAGTGTGCACACGGCTAGTCTTTCACTAGGATAATACTAAACTAGCTTCGAGAACTTAGTCAAAACAAATCAGACTTCGGTCTCTAACTAGGCAACTCAACTATAACAGGACTGCGTGCAGTGAGGTCCGGGCTTAAGTAATGTACACCCCTCCTGGACACCAACCGTAATCCAGTTCAACCCGACGGCGACTTACACGATGCGATATCTAAGTTTAAGGTCAAAATATACACACTCCTGAACACAAACCATGCTCAGTTCAACGACCAATGTGTCTCAACATAGACACACAAGCTTTATAGTTGATGGCAAAAACGTACATCCCAGACTATATTACTCTAACCCCACACTTCTCTTTATTCCATAACTCCAAAACAAGCCATTATCGATATTGAGAATAAATAATCATTATAAATAATAAGAAGATAAAAGGGAATAAACATTTTATATAAAAAGGGAAACATTCTATAAATAGAAACTTACTAATTTTAGAAACTTACTTAAAATAGAAAGCCTTATAGAAAATACGTAAGTTATTAAAATAAGTGAATTGTATAAAAATAGCATTTCTAGTGAAATTAACATTTTATTATTATCTTCGTTATCGTAACTTTATTATATTTCTAAATTCGTTACTCAAAACATAAAGAAAATATAATAAGTCAATATAGAGGATTATAATTCGTTACTCAAAACATAAAGAAAATATAATAAGTCAATATAGAGTATTATATAAATAATTATGAAATCGAGTTAAAACTATAGATTTTAGAAAAGAGATGTATGTTTTAAGAAAAACGATATCAAAATTAATTGAATCAACGAGTTTTATAAATAAAATGAGAGTTACAAAGACTTCAAATTATTTTTAATAAATAGCTTTTATTAATCAATAATACGGATTTTAATAAAAATAGTCAATCGGAAATAATTAGTGAAAATAGTCTCGATTAAAAATATATTTAAAACTAAATCGACTATTTTCTCATTTATTAGTATAAATCGTAAAACGTTAATTAATTTATTAAACAAGTGTACAATCTCGATTATAATATGAAAATATGGTTTTGAGTCAAAAATTATAACTTAACAAAATATGACGAAAATATGAAATCAATATTATTTAGTTACTAGTGTCACGATAGCGAACAAAATATTATAACGATCGTAAATAATCAAATTATTAACGATTTGTAAAACGATATCGAAAACTTGTAAAATATTTATAAATACGATTTAAAAGAATATAATTAACAATAATATATAGCTAAAATTAGAAAACCGAAGTTAAAATATTTACTACATACTACTACTCAAACATACGATATAAAATCGAGTAACGTCCTAAAGTTACCTTCAGTCGACACCCTAAACGAACTCGTACATGTCCTTCTTGATCTACCCAAGCTTTATAGAAATGTCGTCCTTATGTTCCAAGTGGTAGAATCAGCAATCTTCTTGAACAGAGTCCACCACGACAAACGATAAGACAAAACAATGGAATGAGACAAGGGTATTTGACACAAGACGGGAAGGGAATGTATGAGTCAAATAGAAACTCGGAGGCTGGACTTGTTAGAATCGAATACAACAAAGTAAAGATGTGAATCGTCACAAAAGTGCCGCAGAAAGAGGAAACGGGTAGCGATATCAAACATACAACGAACCAAAACAAGTACCAAGGGACGGAAGGGAGTAAGAAGGACTCGTAAGAAGCAAAATCGGTCGACAAATCAGTAGCATCAACACCAGCAAAGACAGCAGTATGATTGAAAAGAAATCAGAGAAGGTAACAAGGAATTGCAGTAGCATTAATATCGAGTAATAGTAGAAGACCAGGTGACGTCGCAGCCACAGTGACAAGTACGGACAGCAACAGCACAAAGAAGAACAACAACCGACAGGACAGAATAATAGCAGCAGTAAAAACAACATCAGGCAGCCACAAAGAGAGGCGACATCAACAACAAAAATGACGAGCAGCACGCAGAGAAACGCAGCAGCAGCAATTAAGAATAAGAACAGAAGAGGAAGAAGATCGGTAGGGATCAGAAAACGGAATGAAAACAAGGAAAACAAAAGAAAGTGTGAAGAAGAGCGAGAAGAACATAATAACTGTACAGCAGCAACGAAAATGATGAATCTGTAGCAATACACATCATCAGGCAACAAACTCGACATCGAACGAGTGAAAAGGAGGCACGAGAAGAGTGATAACAACACAAACAACTGTCGTAGGAGTAGCAGCAGCATACAACAGTAACAACAAAAACTGACGCACAAAACGAAGAAGTAGGAGATCAAACAGCGGCAAAACGCAGTAGCAGACGCATCAGGAATGAAAACAGCACGAAATCGATTAGCAAGGAAGAAATAAGAAGAGGAAGAAGAGAAGAAAAGCACCCTTACAAGATTAGTAGCAGTAACAGCCGGATAGAGCAGAACGTAGCAACAGAATCACGCAGCAGTAGCAGGACAGGGGCATCAGAGGAAGGAGAACGCGAAGAGAAAAGGGGAAACAAAGCGGTTTTGGTGAGGATGAATGAATGACATATGGAGTATGTAGTTTAAAGGAAAAGGGAGATGTAAGGTGAGGGTGAGGGGTTAAGCGGTGGATAGAAGGAAAACAAAGAATGAATTAGTGTATGTGGTCCACTAAAAAAAATAAGAAAGCCGATTAATTAAATGAATCGGGTTCTGTAACGATAAGTTGACTGACTCACAAATCGAATTAAACGAGTTAATAAAATTAATAAATAATCGGACCGTCAAATAAAAATGAGTAAATAAAGTATTCGATACGAAAACAAAGCTTATAGAAATAAATAGACGAAGAAATAATATTCCCCGATAAATAATAAATTTTTCGATAAAATGAATTAAATTGATTTTTCGAGGAAAGGTAATAAATGTTTTGATGAAACATAAAATATATGAGCTTCGAGCCGAAAAATAGAAAATTCGAATTTAATATAAATAAATAAAAAGAATTTAGAATTTAAAACGTCGAAATAGATTTTCGATAAGAATTAAATTAAATGTATAAACTGAATTAAATAGGTTTTAAATATAAGAAGAGTTTTCGAGACAAATAGAATTTTAGGAGTTTGAAATGATTAAACGATAAATTTGTTTTATAATAATTTTTAAGAATTACGAGTTAAATCGTAAATAAAATAAAATACGAATATAACTTTAAATTAATTTAATTTATAAAATCAGGGGTGTTACAGAGAGGTTCGGTGAAGGGTATCCCAACCGCATCCTCCTTAAGCAGCGTCAGGGGAAAATCTAGGGAGTGAATTCCATCAGTCGGATCGGCCAGCTGAAAAGACAACAGATTAGTCGGTCGGAGGGCAAAGAAACAATAAACCCCAAAGCAAACCTTAGAACCAAAGTTAGAACATTACCACGAGGCGGTACCAAGCTAACCGCCGGGTGACGTGAGATAGGTAGGAGGCACCAGGCACTAAGAGCGTATTGCCTCCTTATCCGTCCCTATCCTCGAGGATCTCAGCGGCGGTCGGTGGTCTGAACATGGTCCGGGGAGGATCAACCGACACCCTAAAATCGTCATACAGACACTGACGCACCAATCGCTCGTCCAGATACCAAACTGGGCAAAACAACGCAGGAAGGAGCATCCTCCTATAACTCCGAGACCTCAGCTCCGCAGTCACATACCCAGGCACACCCTCATACTCGGCACAAGGGCGGGCCACAAACTACACAAATAGAACCAACACCCCAATGAATCCCAAACCTTGGGGGCCATTGAACAAAATAGGCTATAAAAAGAAAACTTACATCCTCGAGGCGTAGCTTGTTAACCAACGCATTCTTCGACGGGTAGTGGCTGATCGTGCTCTTAGGCTGAGGCAGCCTCCACTCGATCCCCGCCGGGAATCTCTTCGGGTGAACCCGCACCGTCTTAGGTGCCAAACAAGGAAAATAGGAGTAGATCCAAGCCTGTAAAATCCCAAAACAACTTTAGCAAAACCAAGCCAAAAACTAAGTAGAACTCGAGAGACAAAAGCGAGAATAGCAACTAACCTCTAGTATAAGGCCCAGACCCATAATGGGCACAGCTGAAGCCGACTCTATCACCAACGGCCTCACCATGACTTGTAGGCAGCGAGTCATCTCCGCGAAAGCCGCGGTCACCAAATCATAACGTCCTAGCTGAGTCAGGTTAGCTAGGAAGGGCAAAATCCTAGTGCTGAACCTCTCGCCTTTATCCGAGAAGTGGGTCGACCCTAAGAAATACCACAACCACAGCCGGGCATCCTGCTTCGGCGTGTTGGGTTCTCGACCCTCTAACACCGCCACTCGCTCGAAGTGATCGGTGATACACGAGCTCACTAGAGCATGAGGCGCACTATATGCCTCACGCTCCAAACAATCCCCGATGAGGCCCCGCACCTCATCGTTATCTAGCCTAGGGTCTTCAGCGGCCCACCTAATCCTATCCGGACCCCAGGGCAGACCAGTAATCATCCCAAAATCGTCTAGGGTCATCCCGACCTCCCCAAAAGCCATGTGGAAGGTCGAGGTAGTATCATGAAAGCGATCTATCATCGCCCTAATCACCATAAGGTTGCACTTAGTCTTACAACCCACCAGCCAGACCCACTGCTCGACCACCGGACCTAGAGTTGTCCTCGCAATAATCTCCTTTACCGCGGGGGTCAACTTCTGAAAATAAATATCGAGACACGTAGTAAAGCCCGAGAAAGTCCTCATCGGACCTGGGGGCCGCAAACCAAAACAATACGAGAATAAGCAAACCTAACCTAACCCGAGCAAAAAGAAATATCTGAGACATAACTAATAAGCACGAATAGGAAACTCACCAGACCACGCACGATACGGTGAGAAACGTGAAGGTCAAGGTGAAACATCAGCTGATGATCATCCCAGTCCCAAGCCCATCGGGATCCTCGTAACAGACCTCCTCGTTCTCCGGTGCAGGAACCGGAACATGAACCCTCCTAGCCACAGTCTCCGTAAGCTTACGCTTCTTCACTCTATCGAAATCAGCCTCCTGCGAATCCCTCGAGGAGTCTATGAACTCGCCCCAACAACCTCTGCACTAGCATCAACCGAGGAAGTTCCCTCGGGATGCTCGGTATCATCTCTAGCTGTAAAACCGAACGAAAAAAAACATATCTCTAATCATGCTAAAACAGCTTAAACATGTCAAAATAGGGTCAAAATTTCGGATAAGGATATCAAAATTCCGAGAAAGCCGCTAACACGCATTTTCGATCCCGGTAACAATGGAAGTGGTTTCGGGAAAATTCGGCATCGTTATGACACCTTTTGGTTTGTCTTAAGACACACAAAACATCACGGAGGGTCCTAAAGGTCATCCTAGCCCATAAGAATCGACAAGAGAGCTACCCACATCCTCACACACACTATTTGAGCAAAATTACGCAAAATAAACACGGGAATAATCGGGAAACGGCCCTTAACCCTAGCATTCCGAACACATTCCCATAAGGAGCCATTGTCACACCTCGAAAACCCTTATCAAGCTTATAACTACTTTAACAAGCTCTAATCAACCTTAATTTAACAATGAGATTAAGCACAAGCATCGAAACTTAGCAAATCAAAAACACCCAAATCAATTTTCTAGGGTTTTCAACAAAACGAACTCATAATCAATCAAATCAAACAAAACCGACAATAAACAAGTATAGAACGCTTACCCGGAGTCGACATTGTCACGTACGACGAAAAATTGAGACGAATTTGGCAAAGAAAGTCGAGAAATTGATTTGTAGGTGAAGGAGGTGACGCGCTCGAGTTTTAGATCAAATGAATGAGAGCCCCCAATTTTCGATCACTTAAACAAACCTGGTCCACAAAAACCCGACCGCCCCAAGTGACGCGCCTGAGTCCTAGCACACTGGGGGCTAGGCGCCTGAAGATTAGGGCACAGACAGATGCGCGTCTAAACGGCCCAGTACAGACTAAAGCAAAACAAACAAGGCTCGAAGTTCGATACACATAAAAACACGCACCTTTAAGACAAGCAAAATAACAATAACGGAGTAATTACTAATCAACATCGATAACACACTCTCGATAATGAAACAAGCATAAGAACCGCACTTAACCTAAACGCTGCACCCGAACGTATAATAAAGCAATTCGAACTAATCTAAATGAACTCTGAGCAAGACTCAAATACGTAAACAAATCGAAACAAAAGCAAGAACAAACTCGAACAAGATAAGGCAAACCTGCAAATTTTTTTTTAACTAAAACGAATAAACAAACAGCAATTTTGCCGGAGGGACGTTAGTATCCCGGAGGCACAACAACAGCAATTTTGCCCGAGGGACGTTAGTATTCCAGAGGCACAGCAACAGCAATTTTGCCTGAGGGACGTTGGTATCCCGGAGTCACAGCAACAACAATTTTGCCCGAGCGACGTTAATATCCCGGAGGCATAGCAACAACAATTTTGCCCGAGGGACGTTAGTATCCCGGAGGCACACCAACAACAATTTTGCCCGAGGGACGTTAGTATCCCGGAGGCACAGCAACATCAATTTTGCCCGAGGGACGTGAGTATCCTGGAGGCACAGCAACAACAATTTTGTCCGAGGGACGTTAGTATCCCGGAGGCACAGCAACAACAATTTTGTCCTAGGGGTCAGAGCATCCCCGAAGACAGCTGCTCTAGTGGAGAATGACGCCCTCGAGTAGTTTACAACAACAATTTCGTCCTAGGGGTCAGAGCATCCCCGAAGACAGCTGCTCGAGTGGAGACTGACGCCCTCGAGTAGTTTACAACAACAATTTTGTTCTAAGGGTCAGAGCATCCCCGAAGACAGCTGCTCGAGTGGAGACCGACGCCCTCGAGTAGTTTACAACAACAATTTTGTCTTAGGGGTCAGAGCATCCCCGAAGACAGCTGCTCGAGTGGAGACCGAAGCCCTCGAGTAGTTTACAACAGCAATTTTGTCTTAGGGGTCAGAGCATCCCCGAAGACAGCTACTCGAGTGGAGACTGACGCCCTCGAGTAGTTTATAATAGCAATTTTGTCCTAGGGGTTAGAGCATCCCCAAAGACAGCTGCTCGAGTGGAGACTGACGCCCTCGAGTAGTTTGTTACGGTTTATTTTGTCCTAGGGGTCAGAGCATCCCCAAAGACAGCTACCCGAGTGGAGACCGACGCCCTCGAGTAGTTTATCTTGTTTGTTTTGTCCTAGGGATCATAGACATCCCGAAGTTAGGTGTTCGAGTGGAGACTGATGCCCTCGAACATTTCTGTTTAGCTTTATTTCGCCCAAGGGGTCACAAGCACCCCAAAGAAAGCCGCTCAGTGGAGACTGACGCCCTCGGACATTTTATTTCATCAAGGGTTCATAAGCATCCCAAAATTGTCTGTCCAAAATGGAAGCCAACACATATGAACATTCCTTAAACCCACGCTTAACTCGTCACCTACGCACGAAAACACTTAAAATTGAACAAAACCTTTAAATAAACCAAAGAAGACAAAGCGCGCGCGCATAAAGAATGAAGAACGAGATGACCAGCAACGGCCCGGGCCCAAGCAAGCAATCGCAAGCGAAGACGTCAGGTATGACTTCTAAGCCTTGGCTGGCGAGCCTCAACACGCAGTCTAATGGACTTAAAACGACCCGATCGGACAGCCACCAGGTCGTAATCTTCGATTGACCTGGGCGGCTATACTTTGGCTTTCGCCTTGTCCAAGCCTCAGTCAAAGTGGGGGCTTCTGTAGACACCTAAATTTGGACCTGGTGGCTGCAGAAGTGCCCAAAAAACACCTGATGACGATAGGACTGCAACGCGACACAGGATCGCAATGTTTTAGGTAGTTTTTCTATATAACGGATCAAATAATATACTCGGGCAAATTAAACTAACATGATGGCAGCCTTAGTCGTGTCGTTATGATCGCATAGACACTAAATAGAGTCAATTCTGACACCGGGATCCCGAGTCGGTCCCGAAATTCGAGCCGAGTCAACATCGCGCCAAGTGAACCTCGGGATGCACACCCGAGGCCCACTATTGTTCACGGCGCTAGGGTAACACGCACGGAAGCCTTAGCTCCCAAGCTTCGTATTATACTCTCCCTCTCAATTTTGGAAAGTATCAAAATCGTATCCTCAAAATCCCAACCGCCCCACCTCACGCGTCTTAGTCTCCCTATGCCTAAGCCCAGGCGCCTGAGTCTTGGTGCGCCTCAACTCAGGCATCCATGTGGGCGACGAGGGCCGAAAACACCTATAAATACCCCCCTTCACCTCATTCATTCGACACAACTTCTCATCTTCTCTTCTCCCTCTACATTCTCGCTAAGGGCTCGCACTCCGACACCCGAGGCAAACGATCCACTCTATCGTAGTTCCGATAAAAAAAAGCGACATCGACGCTACTCCTCACCTTCGAGCCCACCACTCGATCCCGAGGTGCCTGTGTTCGACTAGTTTTAGTCTAGTAACGAAGTTTTGCCGGATTAGCCGCAGAATCAGCTTGTAGTAACGAAGCTCTGCCGAAGTAGCCGCAGGAAGGGTTAATGGTAACGGAGCTCTGCCGGAGTCACTGGTCAAGCTAGAAGGATCCGCCTATTGAAGTCGAGTCGTCACTAGGTTGCCATCTAAACAAAACTTTCCATATCCGTACTTTCTATTATTATGCACTACGACAACACAAGATGTGGACGCTAGGTCCACAAGCACCTACTAAAATACGTAACGTCCCAACTTCAACCACAAACGCTAAAATACACTAAATAGACCCGAGTAATTCCGAGATCCGTTCTCAAACTATCTATGCATCGTGTCCCGTTTAGTGTATACTCCGAGGGTGCAACTCCTCACAATGTGATTTACTTACATTCGCATTTATAGTTTTTCGTATGATTTATTGCTTTTATGACCTTATAATCGCATGCTAAATCACCTAATACGGAATTCAAAATGTAAAACAACTAAAATTGAACAAAGTGATGGTCGGGTTTCGTATTAGTCCGGATGCTCGCCTTACCAGGTTCGACGCATCTCTATTAATACCGAACCGACGCATCTTAAGGAGAATACCAGGTAAGGTATACCACGAGAACGACTAATATCCGTATTATCTCGTTAAAACTGATTTGCTAATACGTATAATACTAGTACTCTCTATTCTCCTACGTGCATCTTTTCATGGCCTGCTTGTCACGTGAAATCGCATGCAAAGAATATAAACACGACTACTTCGACGACAAAACTTACTTGTCTTTAAACAACCGACATAGCAAAAGGTATAGAGTTAAAACAACGGATGTTACAGTATTTCTGCCACAACAAAAGAACTAAGATATCTGCCCACCGATTGATTAGTAGAGGCCGCTATAGTGCGGGTGGGATTGGGTGTTGCCATCTGTCGGATGTTGGCTTCCCAATACGTACCCTCACCCCTTACTCAGAATCGACGGTTTCCGGATGTCCGAAACCATTGGCAATAAGAGTCATTCCAGGCATGGAGTGCTTAAGGGTACAAGTCTTTATCTTTGGGTCCCGTGCCACTCAACTTTGAACCAGCAAGGGATCAAAGTTGACTTCAACGGTTTCCGAGTCCCCATAAATGACTCGGTGGGGACTCCACAAATCGGCAACGAATTCAGTTCACTAAAAAGGTCGCCTTACCATATAAATCATCCGTTAAACATTTAGAACCACGACTCGATCAATTCCCAAACGGAAATACGGGTGCCTACACCCGTCTAGTACAAGTCCGGATCGTCATCCGAATCGAGGTCCGAAACATCGCCCCGTACGCGAGATCGGACCGATCCCCGACAGGAAGGGGGCCACGTGGGTGGCCGCTGCCACACGTTGAAAAACAGTGTCGGTCCCGCACGGGGCGCCGGGCGGTGCGGACGGACGTCCACATACACGCGCTAGTAAAATGACTAAATATTATACAAACAACGTTTTCGGCTAAACATGTGAGTTATGTGTGTACTATGTCATTTAATGCATCAAAGCTAAAGTCGAAGTTATTTAGCATGTGATGTTCATTTAAGGCAATAAATGGCAAACATCGGAAAAAGAAAAATCGTAAATAAATTACAAATTACACGGGCGGAATACAACCCGGAACTTACAATACAACGAGCGATAAAATAATAATTGGAACGATCGAAAATGTAACAATAATATAGATAGGATTAGAATAGATAATGCAATGCATGGTTTTGAAAGATAAGCACGTGATAGTCTTGACACGTGATGACTAAAAGTCGTAAAAAAGAATTTAAATTACGCTTACGGTATTTAGAAGGCTCACGGTTTAGACATGATACAGGACACTCGATCGAGTCATGGGGGAGACTCGATCGAGTGCCCCTCGAGAAGACCCTCTGCCTGTTATTCGAGGGGTCACTCGATCGAGTGATCCAAGGTATTCGATCGAGGGCCCTCTGTTCGAAGTGCTACTCGATTCGGAAAAGGTGGCGATTCCGATTTTTATTGTTTAAATTGATAACTAGCCGAGTTACGTAAAAATATTACACAATCTAAACGCGACTCGGTTTACGATGCTCGAAACATATATTGTATGATTGCAAGACTAGTTATCGATTATTTTGAATTATATTTTATGAAGTTGATTAAAATTTGACTAGGACGAAATTGATTCCCTCCGCGTTACGAAATCGTTACTAATCCTTACGGATTACATGATGTTCGATTTAGCGTCAATGGGTTTCCAACCAATCTTGAAAATGGTATCAGACGTGTTCAACTACGTACTACCACGATCACGTTATGCCCTTAAGTGCTTAGGACGGCGCTCCTCGGAAGGGCGCCACCATCGTTGCGACTTGTAAAGGGGTTAAACGGACTTGGAGCGGTAGTCGTAGTTAAACACGTTCAATCCGAAAATCATTTATATATTATATAGTTATACACGTATTAAGAGATAGTAATGAAATAAAAAGAACGAAAATAAAATGAAACGAAAAATAAAAAGTTAGTGTGTGTGTGTATATATATATATATATATATATATATATATATATATATATATATATATATAAGAAACGAAAAAAGAAGAAGGGAGAAAGAGATGTAGGGATTTGAATTACACCCTCAACCCAAATGCTTAAGTATCTCGGAAAGGGACTCGTAGTAGCGGCGTGTGCGCGGGAGTGTCGAGAAATGTACGAGGAGTTGTGGTGTGTAGGGTTGGTGATTGGATGCTCTCGGGTCTTTGACGAGATTTGATCTCGGGATTTTGAATGTATGTGTGTGTAGATGATGGATGATTGAATGTTGAGGTAGAAAAATGTGGAGGATGTAAAGTTGTAGGGTTGTAAGGTTGAAATGTAAGGTGATTAGGGTTTGCAAATGTTGTGTCAAAAGTTGTGAATGTTGTGAATGTGGGGGAGTATTTATAGAGAATGTCCCCCGACCTAGGGTCACTCGATCGAGTGGCCCTAGTGCACTCGACCGAGTGGCCAAAAAAGAAGGGTCTGCTCGATTTTTACAGCTGCAATCGATCGAGTGAGGTCAAGCCACTCGATAGAGTGGGTCAGGCGGGTGAGCCATTTTAGGGAAGCTTTGACTTTTTTGAATTTTGAATATGTTGGTTGGGCGCCTGTTTCTAGAAGCTTTTGCGAGGTCGATTTCTGACTCAGACCGGGTTTTTGGGTCGATTTTGGCCCAAATTAGTCTCATTTTATTGGAAACGACCCACTGGGCCTGGATTTGAGGTTGGTTTTGAGAGATTTGTACTCCGTTAAATGCCCACGTCGGATATTATTGATTCCGAGTCCGTATTCGAGCGTATTAAGTCATGTTTACGTCCGATCATCATCGGGTGTATTGTCGGGAACTTCTATAGACACTAGCAGGCAAATGCGGGTGTCTACAAAGCTATTGATACCCACCTTTCACGGACCACCTTTCAAAATATTGGTCACATCCTCCATTGATGAGAATCTAAAAGAAAACCAGCTTTTTTTGTAATATTGCACCTTAGGTTTAGCAATATTACCCCAATTATCAGCAGCAAATTTTTGAATAATAGACAATGTAGGTTTTGATCCTATCACATTCCCCATAAGAGTGAATTTCCACTCTTCCAATTCCTCAGCAAAATCATCCAATTGTATATCAATTTCAGTAGAGTTAGAACTATTATCACAAAAATAGAGATTCATTCCTAATTGTTTACGATTCTGAGCAACATTTGCCCATTTCTTGGATCCCTCCTGTTTTTGGGAAACAGGGGGAACATTCACAGCATCATTATTCGGGTTTACTACATCAAGATCATCAGCATTTAGTAAAAGCGAAGAATCAAAAGTATAAGTTTGAACAATTTTACCAGCAGATTTGAGTGCATTGAGAGTGAAGTCATTAAACGAAGATTTTGGCGAAGTGCTCTGGGTTTCTGAATTCTCCTTAGTTTCTGCATCATTATTCCCCAAATCTGGACCAGCAGAATTGTGACGAGAAGTATGATTAGCTTGCAAAGATTTCTTGGGAGGACGACCTGGACCCCGATTTATAGGAGGATCAGACGCCATTAGAGAAAGCTTTCACGTAACAGAATTTGAGAGGAAAACAGACCTAGAGAGAGAAAACTTTCTCTCACTACGCGCTCTTTATTATTATTATTATTATTATTATTATTATTATTATTATTATTATTATTATTGTTATTATTATTATTATTATTATTATTATTGCAAGAAGATTATGACTCATATCTATATATAAAGTTAAAAGGCTTCCATCAACATTAAATTTTTTGCCACGTGGCGTCATAATGACATGATTTGTTAAAATTTCAATTTATTTAATTTATAAAATTATAATTTTTTTCATAAAAAAAAAATTCATTTGTCTTCATTATTTGGTCTATTAAATTTTTATTTTATAAATTTCATTTGTCTTTATTATTATTCATCAAAATCTTTTCATTTGCGTTTATTAAATACGTAACATATTATTAAGTTGATTGTTTTTCAATTTTTTTTATCAAAAAATTTAAAATTTTCATTTTCCTTTGTTTAAATAACAGAGTATTATTAAATGGTTTTCTAGATTTTAATTTTGTTAATTAAATTATTAGTCTATCTACATAGGAGTATCTAATTAAAATGGTACTTTAGCATTTAAGTTTTTACCACATGGCATATTTATTAAAAAAATTCCTTAAATTTTGTAATTTATAAAAAATTATTTAATAAATTTTTTATTGTTAAACTTATATTTTTTTTTACAAAATTTTCATTTACCTTTATTTTAGAATTTATTCATAATTAATTAAATAAATTATTAATTGTTTGCTGGAAAACTTTTCATCTGCCTTTATGATTAATTTTAATTAATTAAATTATTAATTATTCATCAAAAAATTATTTATTATACTTTATTAAAACAATATTTTGTTAAATGGTTTATTAAAAATATTAAAACTTATCAACTTATTAAATTTTTTTTGTCTAAAACATTTCGTTTGCCATTTGTAAAAATTACATTATTACAAAAAAAAATTACATGGCTTATTTAAAAAAATTACTATGTTTTCGATTTAATCGTTGACATGTTGACATGGCTTATTTATACTCCTTATTAAACAGTACTTCCATCGTCTTTTTATGTTCTATCCATTTGAATTATTTTATACCACCTAAATGAATATGTAATGGGTTAAAATTTATTTTTATTAATTAATAATGAGTAATTACATTAAGTATCATTAACTTCTTAATATTATAACTGAAAAATTGGTGAATGAAGAGTCACATGTCAATAATATAAATACATACATAATTGGGACTTGCAAGAATTGCACAAATATTTTGAAAATCACATGTAAATTTTTTTATCTTATCAACACTATCTCCGCTTCTTTTCAGAAATTAATTTGTTGTATGTAGATTTTAATTATTTTTTTTTATTCTAATTTTATCCTTTGGTTTGTTATTATTCAGAGAGTATATATGCAATGTCAATCAACAAGTTTGCAATTACTCAATTTTAAGGTATAATATCATGTTTTTATTCCGTTTTACTTCAATTATGTTTGTATAACATTTTTAGTAACCTTAAAGTTATTTACAAGAGTTAACTTTTATTTAGGTGAAGAATTAAGTAATTACTAACATATGATTGTGAAAAAATGGCGCCATTTTGAATGTTCTTCAAAGTGACATACAATAGATTATACTCTATATATATATATATATATATATATATATATATATATATATATATATATATATATATATATATATATATATAATATATATATATATATATATTTAACATCTATATATAAAGTTAAAAGACTTCCATCAACATTAAATTTTTTGCCACGTGGCGTCATAATGACATGATTTGTTAAAATTTCAATTTATTTAATTTATAAAATTATAATTTTTTTCATAAAAAAAAAAATTCATTTGTCTTCATTATTTGGTCTATTAAATTTTTATTTTATAAATTTCATTTGTCTTTATTATTATTTATCAAAATCTTTTCATTTGCGTTTATTAAATACGTAACATATTATTAAATTGATTGTTTTTCAATTTTTTTTATCAAAAAATTTAAAATTTTCATTTTCCTTTGTTTAAATAACAGAGTATTATTAAATGGTTTTCTAGATTTTAATTTTGTTAAATAAATTATTAATCTATCTACATAGGAGTATCTAATTAAAATGGTACTTTAGCATTTAAGTTTTTATCACATGGCATATTTATTAAAAAAATTCCTTAAATTTTGTAATTTATAAAAAATTATTTAATAAATTTTTTATTGTTAAACTTATATTTTTTTTACAAAATTTTCATTTACCTTTATTTTAGAATTTATTCATAATTAATTAAATAAATTATTAATTGTTTGCTGGAAAACTTTTCATCTGCCTTTATGATTAATTTTAATTAATTAAATTATTAATTATTCATCAAAAAATTATTTATTATACTTTATTAAAACAATATTTTGTTAAATGGTTTATTAAAAATATTAAAACTTATCAACTTATTAAATTTTTTTTTGTCTAAAACATTTCGTTTGCCATTTGTAAAAATTACATTATTACAAAAAAAAATTACATGGCTTATTTAAAAAAATTACTATGTTTTCGATTTAATCGTTGACATGTTGACATGGCTTATTTATACTCCTTATTAAACAGTACTTCCATCGTCTTTTTATGTTCTATCCATTTGAATTATTTTATACCACCTAAATGAATATGTAATGGGTTAAAATTTATTTTTATTAATTAATAATGAGTAATTACATTAAGTATCATTAACTTCTTAATATTATAACTGAAAAATTGGTGAATGAAGAGTCACATGTCAATAATATAAATACATACATAATTGGGACTTGCAAGAATTGCACAAATATTTTGAAAATCACATGTAAATTTTTTTATCTTATCAACACTATCTCCGCTTCTTTTCAGAAATTAATTTGTTGTATGTAGATTTTAATTATTTTTTTTTATTCTAATTTTATCCTTTGGTTTGTTATTATTCAGAGAGTATATATGCAATGTCAATCAACAAGTTTGCAATTACTCAATTTTAAGGTATAATATCATGTTTTTATTCCGTTTTACTTCAATTATGTTTGTATAACATTTTTAGTAACCTTAAAGTTATTTACAAGAGTTAACTTTTATTTAGGTGAAGAATTAAGTAATTACTAACATATGATTGTGAAAAAATGGCGCCATTTTGAATGTTCTTCAAAGTGACATACAATAGATTATACTCTATATATATATATATATATATATATATATATATATATATATATATATATATATATATATATATATAATATATATATATATATATATATATATATATTTAACATCTATATATAAAGTTAAAAGGCTTCCATCAACATTAAATTTTTTGCCACGTGGCGTCATAATGACATGATTTGTTAAAATTTCAATTTATTTAATTTATAAAATTATAATTTTTTTCATAAAAAAAAAAATTCATTTGTCTTCATTATTTGGTCTATTAAATTTTTATTTTATAAATTTCATTTGTCTTTATTATTATTTATCAAAATCTTTTCATTTGCGTTTATTAAATACGTAACATATTATTAAATTGATTGTTTTTCAATTTTTTTTATCAAAAAATTTAAAATTTTCATTTTCCTTTGTTTAAATAACAGAGTATTATTAAATGGTTTTCTAGATTTTAATTTTGTTAAATAAATTATTAATCTATCTACATAGGAGTATCTAATTAAAATGGTACTTTAGCATTTAAGTTTTTATCACATGGCATATTTATTAAAAAAATTCCTTAAATTTTGTAATTTATAAAAAATTATTTAATAAATTTTTTATTGTTAAACTTATATTTTTTTTACAAAATTTTCATTTACCTTTATTTTAGAATTTATTCATAATTAATTAAATAAATTATTAATTGTTTGCTGGAAAACTTTTCATCTGCCTTTATGATTAATTTTAATTAATTAAATTATTAATTATTCATCAAAAAATTATTTATTATACTTTATTAAAACAATATTTTGTTAAATGGTTTATTAAAAATATTAAAACTTATCAACTTATTAAATTTTTTTTTGTCTAAAACATTTCGTTTGCCATTTGTAAAAATTACATTATTACAAAAAAAAATTACATGGCTTATTTAAAAAAATTACTATGTTTTCGATTTAATCGTTGACATGTTGACATGGCTTATTTATACTCCTTATTAAACAGTACTTCCATCGTCTTTTTATGTTCTATCCATTTGAATTATTTTATACCACCTAAATGAATATGTAATGGGTTAAAATTTATTTTTATTAATTAATAATGAGTAATTACATTAAGTATCATTAACTTCTTAATATTATAACTGAAAAATTGGTGAATGAAGAGTCACATGTCAATAATATAAATACATACATAATTGGGACTTGCAAGAATTGCACAAATATTTTGAAAATCACATGTAAATTTTTTTATCTTATCAACACTATCTCCGCTTCTTTTCAGAAATTAATTTGTTGTATGTAGATTTTAATTATTTTTTTTTATTCTAATTTTATCCTTTGGTTTGTTATTATTCAGAGAGTATATATGCAATGTCAATCAACAAGTTTGCAATTACTCAATTTTAAGGTATAATATCATGTTTTTATTCCGTTTTACTTCAATTATGTTTGTATAACATTTTTAGTAACCTTAAAGTTATTTACAAGAGTTAACTTTTATTTAGGTGAAGAATTAAGTAATTACTAACATATGATTGTGAAAAAATGGCGCCATTTTGAATGTTCTTCAAAGTGACATACAATAGATTATACTCTATATATATATATATATATATATATATATATATATATATATATATATATATATATAATATATATATATATATATATATATATATATATATATATTTAACATCTATATATAAAGTTAAAAGGCTTCCATCAACATTAAATTTTTTGCCACGTGGCGTCATAATGACATGATTTGTTAAAATTTCAATTTATTTAATTTATAAAATTATAATTTTTTTCATAAAAAAAAAAATTCATTTGTCTTCATTATTTGGTCTATTAAATTTTTATTTTATAAATTTCATTTGTCTTTATTATTATTCATCAAAATCTTTTCATTTGCGTTTATTAAATACGTAACATATTATTAAATTGATTGTTTTTCAATTTTTTTTATCAAAAAATTTAAAATTTTCATTTTCCTTTGTTTAAATAACAGAGTATTATTAAATGGTTTTCTAGATTTTAATTTTGTTAAATAAATTATTAATCTATCTACATAGGAGTATCTAATTAAAATGGTACTTTAGCATTTAAGTTTTTATCACATGGCATATTTATTAAAAAAATTCCTTAAATTTTGTAATTTATAAAAAAATATTTTTATAAATTTTTTATTGTTAAACTTATATTTTTTTTTACAAAATTTTCATTTACCTTTATTTTAGAATTTATTCATAATTAATTAAATAAATCATTAATTGTTTGCTGGAAAACTTTTCATCTGCCTTTATGATTAATTTTAATTAATTAAATTATTAATTATTCATCAAAAAATTATTTATTACACTTTATTAAAACAATATTTTGTTAAATGGTTTATTAAAAAAATTAAAACTTATCAACTTATTAAATTTTATTTGTCTAATACTTTTCGTTTGCCATTTATAAAAATTACATTATTACAAAAAAAATAAAATTACATGGCTTATTTAAAAAAATTACTATGTTTTCGATTTAATCGTTGACATGTTGCATATTTATTAAAATTTATACTCCTTATTAAACAGTACTTCCTTTGTCTTTTTATGTTCTACCCATTTGAATTATTTTATACCACCTAAATGAATATGTAATGGGTTAAAATTTATTTTTATTAATTAATAATGAGTAATTACATTAAGTATCATTAACTTCTTAATATTATAACTGAAAAATTGGTGAATGAAGAGTCACATGTCAATAATATAAATACATACATAATTGGGACTTGCAAGAATTGCACAAATATTTAGAAAATCACATGTAAATTTGTTTATCTTATCAACACTATCTCCGCTTCTTTTCAGAAATTAATTTGTTGTATGTAGATTTTAATTATTTTTTTTTATTCTAATTTTATCTTTTGGTTTGTTATTATTCAGAGAGTATATATGCAATGTCAATCAACAAGTTTGCAATTACTCAATTTTAAGGTATAATATCATGTTTTTATTCCGTTTTACTTCAATTATGTTTGTATAACATTTTTAGTAACCTTAAAGTTATTTACAAGAGTTAACTTTTATTTAGGTGAAGAATTAAGTAATTACTAACATATGATTGAGAAAAAATGGCGCCATTTTGAATGTTCTTCAAAGTGACATACAATAGATTATATTCCGTATATATTTAACATTTGAATCCTAAACTAGGCGTTTATGAAAATAGGAAATGTCAACATAATAACAAATAAATAAAGTACGGAAAAGTATAAATTAAAAAGATAAAAGTTGAACAAATGAAACTTAAACAAACATCTGAATTTTCTAGGAATAAAGAATGATAGTTCATTCTTGATTTAAAAAAGTTTAAATCATTTTATTAGTTATGCAAATGGAAATATATTTTTTAATATCACCAAATAGACAATGAAATTATTTTAATATACGTAGTTTAACATAAACCTAAAAATAGTCCCGTGATTTTCATTGGATTAGAAACCTAATGATTTTTTCATTTATGTGCTACAAAGTATAATATTCTTCCATTAACATTAAATTTTTTGCCACGTGGCGTCATAATGACATGATTTGTTAATTTTTTTTGAACATTTCCTTCAATTTTGTAAGATACGAAGTATGAATTAACTACTTGATTTCTATGAATTTTGTAAGCTCACTCATGACAACATTTTAGTTGAATTAGTTGACAGCACTTGGTCAGAATATATTAACAATACGATAAAAAAGTTAAAATAGATAATTCCGTGAATTTCACGGGTCACATACCTAGTTATTCATTTAAAAAGGGAATAACATGAACCTACTTACAAAAGATAAACCCCCTATAAAATAAAACTACATAGACATCATCTTCCTACTCAAATCCACATTAGTTTTCCTCATCATAGTGAATACATCAAATTTAATTTGCCTCAAAATGATCTCCATACTTTTGACAATTGCATCAAATAGACGACCATTCCTCTCAGCCCATATGTAGTATACAGCAGCAGCAATGCAACTTCTATACCACCCATTCTTCTAATGCTTGATGTTCCTCCTTGTAATCACCCATTTAACTTCAGTCAACAATTGATTGCTTCGACCTCTGACCCTCATCCACTCCTTAAGACCCATCCAAATCTGAGCAAAAAAGGGGCAAGAAAAGAATAAATGCTCACAAGATTCAGATGCTTGAAGACATAGAGAACATCTGTTAACCAAAATCAGCACTCTAATCTGCATTAAATCCACTATAGGCAGCATCTTTTGACAGGCAAGAGAAGCTATAATACCATGCCTAGGAAGAATCTGTTGACCCTTGAACACCTTAAGCCAACAAGGACACTTCCTGAACTTCAATCTGAATCAATCATAAGCCAAATGCAAACTGAATTTACCCTTCCTGGTCCAAGTATGTAGCAGCTGCACCATAGCATCATGACTTCTTTCTGAAATTAGATGGTCCTCCTTAACCTGCAGCAAACTTTTAATGTACCTGCAAACCGCTCTTGCTTATGTATCTCCCAAATTCTCCTAGGCCCAATCACATAGGCTTTAATCCATAGAGACCACAAATCTTGACCTCCTTGCAGCACCTGCCATAACCTCCCTACAATTTGAGTCTTGTTCCAAGCTCGCATATCCCCAACATTGAACCCTCCTTCCTCCCGAGGAGAACAAATGCCACTCCAACTCTTACAAACCAGACTCTTTCTAACTGACATTCCTGTCCAAAAGAAATTCCTGCAGCAAGCAATAATCCTTTCCACTACATTACCAGGAATCAAAGTATTAGCAGCCCAGAAACTGAAAATCCCAAAGATAACCGAGTTAATTAGTTGGACTCTTCCAGCATAGGTCAAGTGAAGGGTTGACCATCTTCCTATAATTGCCTCAATCTTACTCAGCAATCTAGAATAATGCTCCATCCTATTAATGACATCATTAAGTGGCAAACCAAGATATCTACAAGGGAAAACTCCCAAGGAGAAACCAATATCTTGCAAAATAAGCTCCTTAACAGCAAGATCAATCCCTCCAAAATAGATCTCAGACTTATCTCTATTTGCAAACAACCCAATGTCAAGAGCAAAAGCATCAATAGCCTTTCTTGCAGCCTTGACAGAAGGGAGCTCCCCCCTCTTGAAAACCATAAGATCATCAGCAAAAAATCAAATGGTTAAGTCTTAACTTGCAGCACTTAGGATGAAAGGAAACCTGAGGTTCAAACCCAATTTGCCTTAGTCTTTTGGATAAAACCTCCATACTAAGCACGAAAAGGTAGGGAGAAAGTGGATCTCCTTGCCTCACACCCCCTTTGCCCTTAAAGAACCCATGGGAAACACCATTTATCTTCAAGGAAAACCAAGAGCCCTGAATACACT
Source organism: Agrostemma githago (assembly GCA_958450325.1). Taxonomy (NCBI): domain Eukaryota; kingdom Viridiplantae; phylum Streptophyta; class Magnoliopsida; order Caryophyllales; family Caryophyllaceae; genus Agrostemma; species Agrostemma githago. Next base: position 37,599,041 of record OY288258.1, read on the forward strand.
CCATAACCCAGCCAATGAATTTGGGAGGGAATTTAAACCCATCCAGCATCTGCCTTATAAAAGACCACAACACAGAATCAAATGTCTTCCTCAAATCAATCTTAATAAGACATCAGAGAGTTACAAACTTCCTATTATACCCTTTAATCAAGGATTGAGACAATCCAATATTATCATGAATACTCCTGCCATTTATAAAAGCAGCTTGCTCACTTCCTATAAGCTCATCTAAACAAACCTTCATTCTATTAGCAAGGATCTTACTAATAGATTTATACATGATAGAACAACAAGATATAGGTCTGAAGTCAAGAACAGTGTTACAAGTCTTCTTCGTAGGTATCAGAGTGATCATTGTAGTGTTAGCTTGCTTGACCATCTTAGACTTGACAAAGAATTCCTTAACCGCTTCACAGAAATCCCCCTTCACCAAATCCTAAGAGCTTTTTAAAAACTCCGCAGAAAAACCATCAGGACCCGGACTTTTATCAGAACCTATAGAAAATACCACAGATTTGATTTCCTTCTCATCAGGAATACCAAGCATCATCTCCCAATCTTCCTCCGAAACAGTACCTCCCATTCGAAATAGAGAAGGATCAATGTTATTAACAACAATCTCCTGTCCCAGCAAGGATTGATAATATTCCCGAAACCCCTGAGCAACGTCAGTAGGACCAGTCCTAACATAACCTTTATGGTCAGTAATAACACCTATAACCTGCTGAAGTCTCCTTTCCTTAACCCTGGCATGAAAATAAGCAGTACCAGCATCAACATTAATAATACTGTCAATTTTAGCTCGTTGGGAAAGGATGGTAATCTTAGCCTTCTGCAGGTCAATAAATGAAGCATTCAAGTCCTGCTCCTTTCTAACAAGGACATCAGAAAAAGGTGAAACCTGCAACTGAAGTTGATAGGCTTCTAAGCCCTTCCTCACCTCCTCAGTTCTTTCACCAATACTAGAATAGGTATTCCTATGAAATGTCTTTAAGGCCACCTTAACATTCTTAAGTTTACTGAAGAGCTTAAACCCCTTAGTCTTAAAGACAGGTTTGCTCCATGCTTCAGCCACAATATTAGAATAATTAGGATGAGACACCCAACAGTTTAAGAAGCTGAATCTTCTACCAACTCTAACACTCAAGCAAGCCTTAACAACAACTGGAGAATGATCAGATACTCCATCAGCCATAAAGTGAGCAAAAGAATTAGGAAAATTAGACACCCAATGAGAGTTAACCAGAACCCTGTCCAATTTGCTTCGGACCTTAGACTGAACCTCTTGCTTATTGGTCCAGGTGAATTCACAGCCTTGACCAATAAGCTCCTCTAAGCCACAATTCATAATGCAAGAGTTAAAGTCTTCCATCTCCTTATCAACAAGGCTAGAACCACCGATCTTCTCGTCCCTAGAACGTACTATGTTAAAGTCACCAAGCACTATCCAATTATAGTCTGGGTTCATCCCCATAAGACCACCCCATAACTCTAACCTACCAGCAGCATCATTTAAACCATACACAAATGAGACCAAACTATCCCAATTGGTTCCAAAATGATGGATCATACAATGCACAACCTGAGAAGTATAGGCTAAAATATTCAAACAAATAGTAGAGGATTCCAAATAACCCAAATACGACCATTATAATGGCACCTATAACTACAAAATACCTTATAATGAGCAAATTTATTAGCCATAATAGCCAAAGCTTTATTCTCTTTAATTCTAGTCTCCAAAAGACCAAGCACATCAATACCACTATTCCTTTTTAATCCTAAAATAGCGTTCTGCTTAAAGGGATCATTTCCTCCCCTAATATTCCAAGAGGCAAAGATCATACCAATTCATCTGGAGGAATAGTCACCCTATCAGGAAATGAACTCCTATCCTCTTGAACCTCCCCAATACCTTCCAGAACTTTATATCTATTTGGTGAAACTACCTGCAGATTAGTCTCCAGCCCCCCATATAGCTTGAACTAGAGCCTGTCACTATTGAGCCTTGCCTAGCTCTGAACAGGAGTGAAGCCAACATTTGGGTAAGATGAAGCCAGTATCCCCACTCCAGCCTCCTGAGCCAATGTTTGGTCTCCTGTATCGAAAGGGCCTAGTGTCTGGGGTCCTGAGCCAGTAATACATAGGCCTTTAGTAAGCTCTTCCTTAGAGGTTCCACGATGCATTACAGTCGGGGTAGGAGGCTCAACATCCACCCCAACTGAGGTACCACCTCCCCTCTGAGGGCCAATCTTCTTCGGTGTATATCTAGTTGCAGGAACAACTGATGATGTTGCCTGCTCCTTCTTCTTTTCTCTTTTGCATTTAGCCTTTGTGTGACCAAGCTTGCCACAGCCTGAACAGTAATAAGGCAACCTTTCGTAATCAATCCGCTGAACAGATTGTCCCAGTATTGGTATGTTTATAATTACAGACTCAGGCAATTTCTTAGAGACATCAACTTCCACAAGAACCCGTGAAAGGACCTCGCCTTATAGGTAGTTGTAGTATCCGCAAAAATGGGTCTCCCAACCTTACTTGCCATTTTGCTCAGGACTGAAGAAGACCAGAGATATGGGTGAAGATCAGGGAACATAACCCATACCGGCACCATGGAGACACGATCCATTTCCATCGAGAATTGAGGGCTCCATTGTTTTAGAATCAATGAATTCTGGCCAACCAACCAAGGTCCACCTCGCATCACTGAGTCCATGTCTGCCTGACTGCAGAATATAAAAGAAAACCAACCCCGTTTGAAATATTGAACCACTGGAGGACGAACCTGGTTTCTGTTCTTCTGAACAAAATCTAGAACCTGCTTTAAAGATGGTCTCGCCCCAATGATATTCCCTCCCCATTAGAGTGTATTTCCACAAACTTAATTCATCCTCAAAATCATCAAAGACAATATCAATCTTTGTAGAGATGACACTATCTTCAACAAAGTGTAATTCCATCCCCAACTTTCGCTCATTGGCCTTTTCGACTCATGATGAAGCAGTGGCTGCCCCATGAGGAGCCCCAACCACAAAAAGGGATGCACCCTCCACTGCAGCTTCCGATCCCCTGTTTTCCTTCACCCCCTCAGTCGTCGTAATTTTTGCCTTTCCGGCACTGCCCGGTTGGGAAGCACACCTAGAACCTTTGCAAATTGTCGCCGAGGCCGAATGAAACGCTTTGTGAATAATATCATTAATGGAACCTCCAGTCGCCGGAGTTCGATGACCTGCAAATTCACAATCTTCTTCCTCCGACTTCTCCAAACCCTCATCAAACTTAGCATGCTCCCCCTGCCGTTCGAACTGAACCTTTCGCGGCCTTCCTCGCCCTCGCCCTGTCCCCGTCATTGCCGGCGTTAATCGGATCGCATCAAGAGAGAAATCTTTCCCTAGAAAGTAGAGAGAGAAAGGTCTAAAATGTCTATATTATTATTATTATTATTATTATTATTATTATTATTATTATTATTATTATTATTATTATTATTATTATTATTATTATTATTATTATTATTATTATTATTATTATTATTATTATTATTATTGTTATTGTTACTGTTACTGTTACTGTTACTGTTATTGTTATTGTTGTTGTTATTGTTATTGTTATTGTTATTGTTTGTTCCGGTATGGAAAAAATCACACCCGAATTGGATTCGGATTTTAGATTAAGTCTTTGTTTTTCGTAGATTTGGTTCGATCTCTATGCCTCACTTTACTCTCCAAAAGTAATCGGACTTTCCCAGCGGAGAGGGCATGCAACCTGTACAGGGAGCGCACAGGACCTCGGAGGTCTCCGAGGGAACCCTCTACTATGCCTAAGTCAGTCCGTGTATGCACTTGGCGAACCTTACTCGTGAGGAGTAAGGTGGCATTTTCTAGAGTACGATTCTAGTGAAAGAAAATCAATTACCTCATCTTATGGGAAATAAAGGGGTATTTACAGGTTCCCACAAGAGAGAGAGAGAAAGAGAGAGAGAGAGAGAGAGAGAGAATAAGAGAGAGGACACGTGGAGACATCTCCCCCACTTATTCTCTTACTACTTTAGGCTTGATCAGGAAAGCTCCTCCTGCCCATCCTGGGCTCGACAGAGTGAGGGGCCCTTCCCTTTTCTGTCATTACAGGAGTGGCCTGACCTCGGCTAGCAGAGGGCTGGGCCCCGGGCTTAGGGCTCAGCAAGGCGTTTCAGGGATGCCCCAAAGGGCCGCCTGGAGAGGCCCGTTGGGTGGCCTGCATGGCAGGCTGCCCCATGACTTGGGTCGGGTCAACCCCAAGGCTCAACTGAAGGGCGGCCATGGGTAGGCAACCGACCTCATTAATTGCCCCTCGGCAGCAGAGGGAGCGAGGCTCACGTCAGCTGTCGACCCTCAATCAGACTGGTGGGAGGTTGACTTTTGATCTTTCCTTGCATTTAATGTCACGCATATTCCCTAGGAAGAATGTCTTCATTACTCGGGTATGCAAAGAGTCAAGAGACCCTCCCTCATGATTATTCCTCTAGGAAATCCCTCGAGCCTTGTGCTTGGGTGACACTTGGCTTCTTCTGCGAGGGTGGTTGGAGCGCCATTAAATGCCTGGCTCCTCCTCCTTCGGACTATAAAGGGTTGAGTTTAACCCAGTTCATTTTTGCAAACTTCTGAGCATCCTCTTTTTGCTATTCTTCCTTTCATCATGCTTTGGGTAAAAGACAAAATTTTCCGACGAGGAGTTGTTGTCACTACCTTCAGGTATACGGGTCTTAAGAGGTTCAAGTACTCCAAGTTTGCGCGGACGGTCATCCACCGCTGCAAGCTGATCGCCCTCCGATTTCCTTATGCCCCTGGGGCAAATGAACTACCGGAGACTATTCGGCGTCCCAGGAAGGCTTCGTTCTTTATGAGGCCGAAGTCCAACTTCTGCACGCGGGCAGGGGGTTGCTCCTACAGGGGGTGTCATCGCTGTTTTCCCTGGCTACAACCAGAAAATATTGACCCTGATCTTCCCGACACAGGTTTTTCTTCCCCAGTGCCAAAGAAGCTGAAGAGTGACATTGGTTATCCTGAGGGCACCAAGCTAGCTGAGTTTGGTGAAGACTGGGACATCATTAGTTGCGATTCATGGGACACTGAGGGTTAGGGCTATTCGTCAGGTCGTGAGGCGCTGGGAAGTGAAGAGGAGGGGGTTGATGACCCTATGGACGCTTCAGGCAGCTGAGATTGGGAGTCTGATGGCGAGGATTGCAGCAACCCCAAAGACTATTTCTTCCTTGGCTCTGACGAAGATTAAAGCCTGCTACATCTCCTGAATGGCCGAGCTGAGCTCCAGGCCTTATTTTGTCTGTAACTGGGTAGGAACGTTTCGTTGTTTTCTGCTTTTGAATTCTGCCCCTTGGTTTGTAATTTCGGCCTCCGGGCCCTTTCTTAATGAAGAAGTAATGGTCTCTGACTTTGCATGCCCCTTGTTTTTTTTTTTGTGAATCACTTCTTGGGTGACGTATCACAATCATTCCTCTCCCGCCCTTTTATGTTATCGAAGTATTTTGGGAAGTGATGGATGGGTTGGTTGAATGTGTGACACGTGTTGGGGTTTAGGGGAAGGTGTTTGACAGTACAGCTTTAGACACCCAAATTTAGACCTGGTGGCTGCAGAAGGGCCCAACAATCACCCGATGACGATAGGACTGCAACGCGACGCGAGTTCGCGATGTTTTAAATAGTTTTTCTATAGAACGGATCAAATAATTACTCGGAAAGATTAAATTAACAACAAGGCAGGCTTAGGCGTGTCATTACGGTCGCGTCGACACTAATTAGAGTCAATTCTGACACCGGGGCCCCGAATCGGTCCCGAAATATGAAAAGTCAAACCCGAGTCAACGCGTCGGACTAAGCGAACCTCGGGACGTGCGCCTGAAGCCTACCCGGCACTCGACATGCTAGGGTCATAGAGAAGCCTTAATCTCTAAGATAACCTAGGATGTGCATCTTCTCCGTTTTGGAAAGTTTTGATATCGGATCTTCAAAACTTCGACTACTCCAGCTTGGGCGCCTAAAGAATGAACTGCCCCACACCGGGCGCTTGAAGACCGAGCCGCATGACCCCGGGCGTCCATATGGGTGACGAGGACCGAAAACACCTATAAATACCCCCCCTCACCTCATTCATTCGACACACAATCACGAGTTCGTGCCTACTTCTACACAATTCGTTATTCCCTCTATTTTCTCTCGCTAAGGGCTCGCACTCCGACACCCGAGGCAAACGATCCACTCGATCGTAGTTCCGATAAAGCGAAATCGACGCTACTCCTCACCTTCGAGCACTCAACTCGATCCCGAGGTACCTGTGTTCGACTAGCTCAAGTCTAGTAACGATGTTCTGCCGGATTAGCCGCAGAATCAGTCTATAGTAACGAAGCTCTGCCGGAGTAGCCGCAAGAAGGATTGACGGTAACGGAGCTCTGCCGGAGTCACTAGTCAAGCTAGGAGGATCCGCCTGTTGAAGTCGAGTCATCACTAGGTTGCCATCTAAACAAAACTTTCCATATTCGTATTTTTTTCTAATTATGCACTACAACAACACTAGATGTGGGCACTAGGCCCACAAACATCTACTAAAATACGTAACGTTCCAACTTCAACCGCAAACATTAAAACACACGAAATAGACCCGAGTAATTCCGAGATCAGTTCTCAAACTATCTATAAATCGTGTCCCGTTTAGTGTACACTCCGAGGGTGCAACTCCTCATAATGTGATTTACTTACATTCGCATTTACAGTTTTTCGTATGATTTATTGTTTTTATGACCTTATAATCGCATGCTAAATCACCTAACACGGAATTCAAAACGTAAAACAACTAAAACTGAACAAAGTGATGGTCGGGTTCCGTATTAGTCCCGGTGCTCGCCTTATTAGGTTCGACGCATCTCTATTAATACCGAACCGACGCATCTTAAGAAGAATACCAGGTAAGGTATACCACGAGAATGACTAATATCCGTATTATTGCGTTAAAACTGATTTGCTGATACGTATAATACTAGTACTCTCTACTCTCCTACGTGCATCTTTTCATGGCCTGCTTGTCACGTGAAATCGCATGCAAAGAACGTAAACACAACTACTTTGACAACAAAACTTACTTGTCCTTAAACAACCGACATAGCAAAATGCTTAGGGTTAAAACAACAGATGTTACAGTACTTCCACCACAACAAAAGGACTAGGATATCAGCCCACCGATTGATTAGTAGCGGCCGCTATAGTGCGGGCGGGATTGGGTGTTGACATCTATCGGATGTTGGCTTCCCAATAAGTACCCTCACCCCTTACTCAGAATCAATGGTTTCCGAATGTCCGAAACCATTGGCAATGAGAGTCATTCCAGGCATGGAGTGCTTAAGGGTAGAAGTCTTTATCTTTAGGTCCCGTGCCACTCAACTTTGAGCCGGCAAGGGATCAAAGTTGACTTGAACGGTTTCCGAGTCTCCATAATTGACTCGGTGGCGACTCCACAAATCGGCAACAACTTCAGTTCACTAAAAAGGTCGCCTTACCAAACAAAACAGCCTTTAAGCATTTACAACCACGACTCGATCGATTCCCAAACGGAAACACGGGTGCCCATACCCGTCTAGTACAAGTCCGGATCGTCATCCAAATGGAGGTCCGACACCATCGCCCCGTACACAAGATCGGACCGGCCCCCGGTAGAGAGGGGGCCGCGTAGGTGGTCGCCGCCACACGTTGAAAAACCGAGTCGGTCTCGCGTGGGCGCGCTGGGCGCCGGGCGGTGCGGACTGACGTCCACAGGGGGACTCTTCATCTCCCTCTCCCTACAAAAGACTTTCTCCCACCTTATTCCCCCTTTTCACACTTTCAATCTTCAAAAACTTTATCTTTTAAACTCTCTTCCTTATCGAGCGTTTAGACCGAGGATCTTTCGGGCGTCCTGCTTTCGGCAACCTCTGAAAGATTTGATTAGGTTAGAACCTTAATCCTTAGCTTCCTCGTTTTTCTGTAATTCTTGCCTTTTTATTTTTCCGACCATCATGACGCAAAACCGCCGTCGACTTTTATCTTTTACCGAACCGTCTGCCGAAACCCTAGCAGTGGATATGGATGAAGTTAATACTAGTCTCCCCTCCTCCTCTGTTGGGCTTGAGGTTACGGTAGCTCGGGGGACGCCCTTAGAGGATAGTGGGGGCGCTAATTCTCCAGACACTGCCCCGGTTGATGTCCCTGACACGGACGACGAGGCGTTGGAGGTTGACCCCTTTTCCATTGTCGGCGACCTAATACCTAGGGCGCCTGGGCGTGTTTACTACTTGGATAAAGTAAAGTATAAGGTTCCTCTGCACACATATCCTGAGCCGGGGCCGCAGGAGATGATACTGTCAAAAAATGCCGCTGAGGCCATTGCCAATTATTACAATTTTGGGGCTGGTTATACGGTTGTTGTCCCAGGGGAGAAAGATATTGTTTGTAACACCCCAGAGAACTGTATTGCCATCTACCATAAGTGCTTGGAGTTTGGTCTCCGTTTCCCCCTTCACCCTTTTCTTGCAGAGGCCTTTAGACGCATGAATGTTGCCATTGCACAGCTGACAGCCGTATCTGTCAGAACGCTGGTGGCTTACACTTGGGTCTGCCTATTTTCCGGGGACCAGCTTTCAATAGACGCTTTTAGGTACATGATAGGCTTACAGATGGTCGCCTCCCTGGAAGGACCTTCAGGGTACATCTCCATACTTAGGCAGAAGGGTTTTTCACCAGTTTGGCCCTCAATGAACAGCCTTAAGAATTGGAAGAATAATTTCCTGTATGTTCATTGTGAGAAAGGCTGATCTATCCCCCGGCTCTTCCGGAATCACGTCCACACTCGTCTGGAAACCCGCGAGGAATATCATCCTGAGGTCAATGGGAGGGCTTTGGAAGTGAAGCCGAATGAGATGGAGAGTTCCTAGGTTTAGCAGTTTGCTTGTACGAAAATTTGGAAGGGTGAATTCGGTCCCACTAACTGACTCCCTCCAGCAGATCTCATAACGACTGAAGAGTTCTTGACCCCAGTGGGGTTAAATCCTGGTCTTACCTCAGGTAGTTCAGGGGTTCAGCACCAGCGTGTCACTTTCAGGGTATTTTTCTATGTGCTAACCTGGTTAACTTTTCGTCTTTTGCAAATACCTGCAGGGGTTCTTGGACGGTGCAGAAGCTGAAGGCTCTTGGGCTGGGTAGAAATTATAAGCCCTTCAGTCCTCGTCCTGTTACTCCCCCCGGATTCAAGAAAGAGAGTCTCATGGGGCATGTGAAAGGTATTTCAGAAAGTAAAACCAGGCTTCCGCCTCCCCTTAGGCCGATTTCCAAGCACCCTGCACATTCGAATCCTGCCCCCAGGGTAACAGAGGTCACTTCTTCTCCAGCTGCCAGGCGCGAGGGTACTTCGCCTCGCCCCCGTCTTTCTGTTGCTGCAGTGCCTTCTCCTTCTGAAGAGACGGGGGAGAGTGTAGACACCCAGATTTGGACCTGGTGGCTGCAGAAGTGCCCAACAAACACCCGATGACGATAGGACTACAACGCGACGCGGGTTCGCGGTGCTCTAGATAGTTTTTCTATAGAATGGATCAAATAAATTTCTCCGGCAAATTAAACTAGCATGATGGAAGCCTTAGTCGCGTCTTTACGATCGCATAAACACTAATAAGAGTCAATTATGACACCGGGACTCCGAGTAGGCCCCGAAACTCGAACCGAGTCAACACCACGCTAAGCGAACCTCGGGATGAACACCCGAGGCCCACTAAACCCACGGCGCTAGGTCAAGCCGCGGGAACCCTTAAGCCCTAAGCAATGTATCACACTCCCATCACTCGGTTTTGGAAAGTATCAAAATCGTATCTTCAAATCTCCAACCGCCACGCCTCACGCGCCTAAGAGTCCCCACGCCTGAGCCCAGGCGCTTGATTCCTAGTGCGCCCCAGCTCACGCGCCTATATGGGCGACGAGGGCCGAAAAAACCTATAAATACCCCCCTTCACGTCCTCATTTCGACACAACTCAACTCTCTCTTCTCCCTCTAAACTCTCGCTAAGGGCTCGCACTCCGACACCCGAGGCAATCGATCCACTCGATCGTAGTTCCGATAATACTAAAAGAGAAATCGACGCTACTCCTCACCTTCGAGCACTCCACTCGATACTGAGGTGCCTGTGATCGACTAGCTCAAAACTAGTACCCAGGTTCTGCCGGATTAGCGGCAGAACTAGTCCTTAGCAACGAAACTCTGCCGGAGTAGCCGCGGGAAGGTCAAACGGTAACGGAGCTCTGCCAGAATCACTGGTCAAGCTATGAGGATCCGCCTGTTGATAGAGTCGTCACTAGGTAGTCATCTAAACAAAACTTTCCATTTTTGCACTTTCTATTATTATGCACTACGACAATACTAGATGTGGGCACTAGGCCCACAAACATCCACTAAAGTACGTAACGTCCCAACTTCAATCACAAACACTAAAACACACTAAATAGACCCGAGTAATTCTGAGATCCGTTCTCAAAATTATCTATGTACTGAGTCCCGTTTAGTGTACACTCCGAGGGTGCAACTCCTCATTATGTGATTTACTTACATTCGCATTTACAGTTTTTCGTATGATTTACTGCTTTTATGACCTTATAATCGCATGCTAAATCACCTAACACGGAATTCAAAACGTAAAACAACTAAAGCTGAACAAGTGATGGTCGAGTTCCGTATTAGTCTCGGTACTCACCTTACTAGGTTCGACGCATACCTATTAATACCGAACCGACGCATCTTAAGCAGAATACCAGGTAAGGTATACCACGAGAATGACTAATATCCGTATTATAGCGTTAAAACTGATTTGCTGATACGTATAATACTAGTACTCTCTACTCTCCTACGTGCGTCTTTTCATGGCCTGCTTGTCACGTGAAATCGCATGCAAAGAACGTAAACACAACTACTTTGACAACAAAACTTACTTGTCCTTAAACAACCGACATAGCAAAATGCTTAGGGTTAAAACAACGGATGTTACAGTACTTCCACCACAACAAAAGGACTAGGATATCATCCCACCGATTGATTAGTAGAGGCCGCTATAGTGCAGGCGGGGATCAAAGTTGACTTGAACGGTTTCTGAGTCCCTATAATTTGACTCGGTGGCGACTCCACAAATCAACGACAACTTCAGTTCACTAAAAGGTTGCCTTACCAAACAAAACGGCCTTTAAACATTTACAACCACGACTCGATCGATTCCCAAACGAAATCATGGGTGCCCCACACCCGTCTAGTACAAGAACGGATCGTCATCCAAATCGAGGTCCGACACTTCGCCCCGTATGCGAGATTGGACCGGCCCCCGGCAGGGAGGGGGCCGCGTGGGTGGCCGCCGCCACACGTTGAAAACCAGGCCTGTCCCGCGTTGGCGCGCGGGGGGCGCTGGGCGGTGCGGACGGACGTCCACATATTACCGACTCCGCTGGGGATTTGGAAACAAAATTCCAACGGTGGTGTAACTTGAACGAGGTTGGTGAAGCTCATTTCTTAGTTCCTAATTGTGGTCCTTACAGGTTTTGGCCCTAAAAAGCCCACCCTAACCGATATCAGGACCAATCGACCTCTTCGCGGTAACATATTTAGGGACACGCGGAGAGATCCTCGATTGACGCTCCGGTCGCCTAACGCGCACCCCGCGGGATTAATAAGCGGATAGTTCCGAACAGACGGTATGACACTTGTCTCCCAAGACCATAGTTAATACCTAAGTAAAGACCATTCGTGGGCGGTAGCCTACCCTAAACCTACCCGAGTCTGCATCCTGCTTGAGTTTACGCATTCCTAGTTATGTGTAGCGTGTTTGAACAATCCAACCCAAATAAAACACTAAAATTCGGATTCAACCACGCCAACATATTCAACCACACCCAATTCCATTTTCGAAAATATCTCATCTTTCCAAAACGATTTCTGAAACGCCGATACTCCGGTTAAGTCGTGCTATCTAAAAAAAAAATTGAGACGCCGTTGTCATGGCAATTTTACACTCGATGTTTTCAAAAAAAAAAAGGAGGAAATATATTTTCGGACGCCGTTAAAGTAAAACCCGTCAAAACAACAAACACCGTTAATATTACCGAGACTCCCAGTTAATGGGATCAAGGCACACCAAACGGATACATTTTGCTTTCAAAAAAAGAAGAAGTTTTTTACACACATACCGTTAACACAACCGAAGCTTCAATTAATGAAGTTAAGAAATCCAAAACGGTTACAGTGTTGAAACACTTTTCACAACACACCACCATCCATTGTTGACTCTTGTTGTAACTAGCAAACATGGATCGCTCGTTTTAAAGAAAAAAAAACTTTTCTAAAAAAAAAACTATTCACTACCCAAACCCTTGGCGGATTTGGTAACACCTCTAAAGCACCACGCGCATCCACATATCGAACTAGCTAATTAATAGTAGTCTCGATGAAGGAAAAAATCACGTCCCCACATTTTAAAACTGGTCAACCAATGGACCGTGTCCCTTTAAAAAAAAAACGTTTACACTTTTGTCATCATCGGGTTCCCGACACACATATAGCCACGCACATTTTACATCACCAACGATGTTACCACACTATCGTCACCATAATTTTGCAAAATCACTTTTCAAAAAAAAAAAGAGGAAAAGACTTTAATCCGCGAGTATCGGCCGTTTTCAAAAAAATATCAAAATTCTTTGATCCTGAGCCGGGATCGCGATCGATTCCTTACGTCGTACAACCGTGTGATTAACTATCCATGTTAGCTACTAGGATCGCCTCTACTCGAGGTCTTTCATTTTGGGTCATCTCATTTTGAGGAGTCCTCTTCAATCCTTACCTACGAGGATTGTGTCACGTCGTCTCATTACAGAGATTTAAAACTCATTAGGCGTCTCGTCGAATACAACAAGAGTCTAAAGCACCTGAGTCCCTAAACCAATGACCACACACACGCGCGGGTCGATGGCCTCATTTCCGCGTCGCTCAGTTACGAGCATCCCTCGAGTCTCTAAGTCATCCGATGGATCCGATCTGAGCTTTTAATCCTTTCCCCCTAGAATCACCATCCAACATGTCGGTAGATTCAAGCGCCATCAAAAGCATCCGCAACGATGTCAGTACCCTAGCCAAATGGGTCCGCGACCTCCATACTTCAGTAACCCATTTGACCTTATCCGTTCGTTACATCGATAGCCGCCTCAATTTCCTTGAGAGTAGAGACACCGAAAGCGAGACAAACGCTAACCTGAGCGATTACCATGCCCAAAAACCTACCCAGGATATATTATCCCAATACTCCACCCGGTCAAAGCGTCCTAAAATCGATACGGAAGGAACTCCAAGACCTTACGAGACCACATCCCAGAAAGTAGGAAGGTCACCGAGAAAGTTTACCCCAATCAAACCATCTTACGCCGAGGTCCTTAAGTGCCTAGTCGATCAAGGGTTACTTTCACCTTTGGGTCCCACTCCGGACCCATCAGTCAGCAAACGAAGCAAAAATTGGACCCCTAATGCTTATTGCCTATATCACCAAGGTAATTTAACGGACACGATACCGAGTTCTGCTATCGACTCAAACATGACATACAAGATATGATCGAAAATAGGACCATCTCTTTCCCTCCACCCGAGAAACCAAACAACATCACAAACCCTTTTAGCATTCACACAATCTTCGGCGACGCCATCCGTTGCTCCCACCTTGACCCTATAGAGGAAAATGTCCGGAATATTAAGGAAGATCCTGACAACCCAAGGGCATCCGCCGAGACGAGTAAATCTGTGTCCGAGTCAGAGTCTAGTTCGTCTTAGGGCTTAGACCTAATAGTATAAAAAATACCTTTTGTTTTTACATCGAGCCAGGAGGTGCGAGGGGACCTGTCCTCCACCTCCCCAAAAACAATGTCCCGGGCATGTAGCCCACTTATTACTATCAATAAAAAGAAACAAGCTTTTCTTGCTTTATAATGCGCCTCGACAATCGCTTGATTTATTAACGCACTTTCTCGCTTAGGACTCGATATTATGCCACTTATCAATAACAATTAAACAAACCTCAAAACAACGAGAAATTACAAGAACCGCGATCCCATGTTCTCTTTTTACCTATCCATGTCCGGTGTAGAAAGCCACATAACCATCCCTTAGAACGAGCACTCCCGAATCCTATGACGAATCTAGATAGTCCCCTAACTAGTAATCAAAGACGGAAGGCAAACACACTTCCCACCATAAACATCCCTCCAACAATGACCGACCAATACACCATAGGTGCTAGCTAAACAAAAAGTCTGAAATGGCCAAAAGGGGCCAAAAAAAAGGGAAACCAAGGCCAAGCCAAGCCGGCCCAATTCAATGATCAAGACCAAACTCAATGGTCAAAATCAAAACCCAATCATCCTATTCAATTTCAAATACGATTCCGAATAAAGAGTAAAATGAACAGACCAGTCCACTAGCACCCGAATACTAGCCTCCCTACATTACAACCCTTAAGACCTTCCCGAGACACTTGTCAGGAGACAGTCCGGAATTTTGAGGATTTAAACTTAGTAGGATAACCCCAACCATTAGGGCCAGACATGAAAATCAGATCCCACGTAATTCACAACCCACCCGATTGAAGTCTGAGTCATTTTTACTCAGCTTCCCCATTCCTACCACATCACGTAACCGCAGCCCATAGCCCTCACTCCACAAAAATCAAGCTCCAGATTTTCATCTGTCGGAACCACTTACTACCTAGCTCCACATTCCAAAACCATCCATGCCAATCACCCTGACCCAAAACACGGTATCTCGGTAATTGTCACTTTCAAGAGGTCACACCCAACTACTCCACCTTAGTTCGTTAACTAGGGTGAATGCACACTAAACATCTCACATCGATAATTGGCATAACGAGTGTAAAGCAAAATCACTCACATCTATAAAGAACTACGAACATGGTTAGATTCCGTCTAAAAGCGGATACGTAGGCAACCCGTTCCCGGGTACAACCAAATGGCCGAACAAACAAAAATCGATTAATCGATTTATGTACAAACCGGGACTCCTTCCACGACCCGGCCAATGAGTGATTTTAAAATGACGAAGCACAAACGACGAGCCGAGGACGGGGTGAAAATCCGAAAGGGCGCCCCGGGTAAAATGAAGAAACGAGTTGCATGCGGTCGTAAAAAAAAAGAAAGAAAAAGAAAAAAAGAGCAAAAAAAGGTGAGCTGAGGACGGAGTGAAAACCCGAAAGGGCGCTCGGGGCAAAATGAAGAAACGAGTTGCGAGCCACCAATAAAAAAATTAATAAAAACATGTGCTTTTCACTAAAAAAAATATCAGTTAAATCAAGCCTTTGTCGAGGCCCTTTACATCGAGCATATGAAATCCGGCTACCCCGAAAAATGACGACGTGTCAAGCAAAACCCTACAAAAAACTAGTACTAATACGCAACATAATATCAATTAATACAACATAGTACTAAACGGCTGGGCTCTACCGGTCCAACTTTTCCTTTCCCTCGCCATTCGGGTGTGCTTGCTTGAGTCTCTCACCATTGACCCTCCTAGCACAAGCTTCCACCTCCCAAGCTAAAGGAGAGCCCAGCCAATCTCACTTCCCCTCCACACTCACATTTTCAATATGGGTCTTGTCGGTCTCGGCCCGTGTAGATGAACTGACGAACACTAGGATCGGTAACGCCGTCTTCGGTCGGGCACTTAGCGACATTTGCCCGCATAGCTTCCTTATTCTGTAGTACGATCATCTCCATAATCCTTAACCTTTCTCTCACACTCGACAACCCCTGACGTCAGGAACGACCTCCCAAAGTAACTAAACCCCTTTCCAAAAGCCAAAATGCCCGCACAAGAATGACAGGTCCACACGGACGGTACATTCCGTCCATCGGATCCACCAGACTTAGATGTCTTTTCATTTTTTCCTTTTACGGGGATAAGCTACCCCACCTGGGCGTATTGTAGCCTTTAACGGTTGTTGTCAAGTCGCGTCTGTAAGCCAGTACGACATTGTCTTGAATATACAAAAAGTGGTCTAACATTTTTTCAAAGGTAGCCTAGATTTTGGCTTCGGCCTCATTATGAATTTCGAAACAACTACATTTGTATTCTAGTACACTCGGTCATAGCACGTTGATTTCGTCCGTCTCGAGTCAAAATGTTTTAATCCACGTACTATCTGATCCAACTCCCAGCACAAACTAACGCATTTCAAAAATCCGAAAAACGCTTTCGTACTCTCGTGAAGCCCCAACGCATTTTAAAACGTCCTAAACTACGATGAAATCACGAATAAAACAGCCATGAAGTGATTACTTGTCAATTTAAGTCAGCATTTCACAAAACAAAAACGCAAAGACTAAACTAAAACAACTCAAATACTAAAAAGTTAAATCGAGTTCACAAACCAGGGAGGACCCCTAGAAGCTACGCCTATGGCTATCACAACCCCACCAATGTTGTCGTCCAAACCTAGATCCTCTAAGTCCAGGAGAGGAGACTCACTACCGTCCATTCCCGACAACATATCTATGGTAACTGTCTCGGGAACTTCTCCAACCTCCTCAGTAGCACCCGTAGCACGACCCGTAGCCTCAGCCTCAGCCTCTCTATCCCTCTCAACCTGATGCCTAGCCTCACCCTGCGCGGAGGTCTCGCCCTGAGACAAAGCCAGCCGCTCCTTAAGTCATGCGATCTCGTCAGCCCGAGATTGCAGGAGCCGCTGCGACTCGACATCTTTCGCCTCGAGCTCGGTCACCCGAGTTTCCAGCTGTCCCACCATATCCGAGACATCCTGCAGATACACTCAAACATTAGAAAAACACACGAGCAACCTAGAAAACCACCCTAGTCACACAAACTCACCGATCGAGGCCCCGAAGTGTCACGGGAAACCCTCGAGGCATAGGCCCGGAAGCAGTTGGCAGCCTGCCACAACCGCTGATGGCAAGCCGACGAAACCTGAGAGTAAAACCACAAAGTTAGGCAAACTAACCCTAATTCTTAGAACCCGAATTGAAAACAAAAGTCAAAACTTACCCGGTACACCCGATCTCGCCACTCTTTCCCGGCATCCATCTCCTCAGCAGAACTCGGAGAAAGAGGCTATGTAAAGGCTACCCGAGCCACATCGACCTTGAGCAGTGTCAAGGGGAAGTCTGGGGGCTGAACAACATCAGTCGAATCGGCCAGCTAAAAGAAAGGCAAACCGTTCAAAATAAAAGCAAACACTAGACCATATGACAAAACAAGCGATAAAACCAAAATCGACACTTCAATAATCCTAATCCTTGGGGGCTACTAAAACAAACTATAAGAAAGAAACTTACATCTGCAAGGCACAACTAGTTCACCAGCACATTCTCCGACGGGTAGTGACTCATCGTGCTCTTAGCCCGAGCCTACCTCCACTCAATCCCCGTCGGAAACCTAACCGGACAAGCACGCCCCGTCTTAGATGCCAATCGAGGGCGTTAGGAGTAAATTCCAACTCATAAAGCAAGCCTTAAAGCCTCCTCTAGTCGAGATCGACCCCCAGCAATAAACGAACACGAAAACCCCTAGCTAACAAGATCACTCATACGAAAGCACATAACAACTCAAGCAATGAATCTGACCAAAGCAAATTCGATTAAATTCTGAGCCATTAAAAAAAACAAAGTTGAACAAAGCAAATTCGAACGAATCCTGAAGCATTCAAGACCCACGAACCCAACGAATCCCAAGTAAATTTTAAACCTGCAAACTTAATTGAATCCCAAACCATTCTGAAAGTAATTCAAGCCAATTCAAAATCAATGAGTCCCTGGTAACACTCAGAACAATAAACTCAACCCGAAACGAGTCCCTAGGCATTCAATTCACGCCCCCTGAGGAATACCTTAAAGCAAATTCTAAATCAACACAACCATCCGCCAAGGATATTACACCAGGACTAAGACATCAATAATGAATTAAGCAAAGGTCCATGTCAAAAAACAAAAACTACCAAAGCAAAACAAACGCAACTCAAAGACAGTACACACGCACCTACTAAGACAAGCAAAATAACAATAATGGGACAACTACTAATTAACATCGATAATGCACTCTCGACTAATAAAACAAACACTTAACGCTGCATCCGGACGCGTAACGAAAAACAACCGAGATTAACATAAGCAAACTCTGAGCAAACTCAAACCCAAGATCAAAACAAAAGCAAGAACAAACCCGAACAAAATAAGACAAGCCTGCGAAACAAAATTAACTAAGACAAACTCACAACACCAGCATTTTACTAAAACAAATAAACACACAGCAATTATGTCCTAGGGGTGATAAGGCTAAAGTCGTATCACCTATATCAAAATAATCCTAACGAACAACAAACAGGTAGCTAGTAGTAAGTAAGGGTCGAATCCACAGAGAGACGGATGAAAATCGCTAATTATCTAAATTCGATTCTAAACTATTTAATTCCGGTTTATTTGATTTTGATCTAAACTAATGCGATTATGTAAAATAACGAGGTTCTAACAATATTAAAAGGATCTAGGGTCTTACGGTTCACTATATAATTAAATTGGGTAAAGTTAATCAATCAATCAATCAATCAATCATAGTTTTAGGTTCGGGTTCCTACACATTCGACTAGTTCAACGTCTCAAACTAATCAAACAACGATGCAAAACAAGTAGTAAGGCAATAACATATGAATGATCAATCAAGCAATTAATTAAACTAACATCCCCAACTCAATTAACATACATTGTAACACCTCTGATTTTTTATAAATTTAAATTAAATTAAAATTATGTTCGTATTTGTGTTTTTACGATTTAACTCGTAATCTTAAAATTATTATAAAATGAGTTTATTGTTTAATCGTTTCAAACTCCTAAAATTCTATTTGTTTTGGAAACTTTCTTCTATTTAAAACATATTTTTTACGTATCTATCGATTCATTTTATACAATTAATTTAATTCTTATCGAAATTCTATCTCGACGATTTCAATTCTAAATTATTTGATTTATATATATATTAAGCTTGAAGCTCATTTATTTTAAGTTTCGTCAAAATATTTATTTTCTTTCCTCGAGAAATCAATTTAATTCACTTTATTGAAGATTTATTATTTATCGGGAAGTTCTATTTCACCGTCTAATTATTTAATTCGATAAGATTCTTTTTCGTCCCGAGTACTTATTTACTCATTTAATTAGTCAACCCAATTATTTATTTAACTCGTTTTAATTCGGTTCGTGGGTCAGTCAACTTATCGTCCCAGAATTCATTTAATTAATCTGTTTCTTTGTTACCGACTTTATTATCAGCTCATTCATTTTTCCACTATTAAAGTATACGTTTCCCCTTTTCATTTTTGTCTTATACACGTTGTTTTCCCCTTAAACATTCACTCCACCTCTTCATTTCCCTTTCCACCGTTTCATCCTTCATCTTTCACCTCTTCTTCCTCTTTTTTTTTTTTTATGTTATTAATCATACCATACCAGTCTCCATCATCGGCTATCTTCTTCTTCGCGTTACTCTTCCATGGCCTTGCTTTTCTTCCTGATGCATCCCGTCGCCTCTGTTTCCTCTGTTCTTTTTCCGCTGCTGTTGTTGCGTCACAATACTGCCGCACCTACTGCTGCATACTGCTATTGCTGCAATTCGCTACTGTTGCTGATGTTACGGTATTGCTACTGCTGTCCGGGTTCAATTTTAGCGGTTGTCTTCATGCTGAAGTTCGAATACTTGCTGCTGTTTCGTGCGCTGTACGCCGTTGTTGGGTTGCCGTTCTTCGATCCGGACTCATCGAAGGTAATTCGTCCTTCTTTTGCATTTCTGTCGTGTTTGTTGCTGTTTCGGTTTTCTCTTCGGTATCACATATCTGCTGCTCCTTCTTCTCTTCTCCTTCTTTGTTCTGGTTTGTTTCTCGTTGCTACTGAACTATTGCGGTTACTGCTGCTGTTGTGCGTGTTCTGCTGTTCTATTACCGTCGTCGCTGCTAGTGCTGTTCGCAGTCCTGTTCTTTCTTGCGTGATGATGCTGTCAGTCCGTGTCGTTGTTTGTTGTTGCGTTCTACTGCTGCTACGGTCGTTGGTTGCTTTTGTTGGTCGATTTTGCTGTCAATCTCTTGATTATTCTCCTTTCCTTTTTCGTTTCCCTTTCTTCCTCTGGTGTTCTTCGTTTGGGCTGCTGCTGTTGTCATCGTCGTTCCTGTATGTTGACGGGCTGCTGCATTTTTCGTTAATCGTTCCTAATATTTGATGATTGCGCTGTTTTGTGTGACCTTCGGGTGCTGTTCTGCCTGCTTCCTTTTCGCCTTCTGTTTTTCTTCCCTTTCCTCCTTCGTCTGATCCCATTTTGTTCTCGTATCTGTTCGTCGTCCCGTCCTTCGGGTTCCGTAATGTTGTTGTTGTCCGCGTGTCATCGATTTGTTACTCTTCTGTTTATTTTATTGGATTTCGTACTGCTACTACCATGTTTCCTTCAAATGCCGATGTCGCCCTTTCGAATATGTACTTGTTCGTTCCTCTCCTTCATTCTTCCCTCTTCGTGTTCTGATTTCTATTGACGTATGTCCGTTGTTCTCTTAACTTGATCATGATTTGTGCTACGTTTTCCATGTCACTTTATTCTTTTCCAATTTTCTCTTATTTCGACTCCTTTCTTTCCGTGTTTACGTGTTTCTGAGCCCCGTTGGAGCCTCAAGCCATTTGGTAGAACAAGAGTCAAGACGACTTTCGAGTGTGACTGCAGCTTGGACTGTTAGACGAGCAATTACTTGGAAGTTATCGTTCTGACTCAAGGTAACTTCAGGACGTTATTCGATTTTATATCGTATGTTTGAGTAGTAGTATGTAGTAAATATTTTAACTTAGGTTTTCTAATTTTAGCTATATATTATTGCTAATTATATTCTTTTAAATCGTATTTATAAATATTTTACAAGTTTTCGATATCGTTTTACAAATCGTTAGTAATTTGATTATTTACGATCGTTATAGTATTTTGTTGGCTATCGTGACACTAGTAACTAAATAATATCGATTTCATATTTTCGTCATATTTTGTTAAGTTATAATTTTTGACTCAAAACCGTACTTTTATATTATAATCGAGATTTGTACACTTGTTTAATAATTTAATCAACGTTTTACGATTTATACTAATAAATGAGAAAATAGTCGATTTAGTTTTAAATATCTTTTTACTCGAGACTATTTTCACTAATTATTTCCGATTGACTATTTTTATTAAAATCCGTATTATTTATTAATAAAAGCTATTTATTAAAAATAATTTGAAGTCTTTGTAACTCTCATTTTATTTATAAAACTCATTGATTCAATTAATTTTGATATCGTTTTTCTTAAAACATCTCTTTTCTAAAATCTATAGTTTTAACACGATTTCCTAATTATTTATATAATACTCTATATTGACTTATTATATTTTCTTTATGTTTCGAGTAACGAATTTAGAAATATAATGAAGTTACGATAACGACGATAATAATAAAATGTTGATTTCGTTAGAAATGCTATTTTTATACATTTCACTTATTTTAATAACTTACGTATTTTCTATAAGACTTTCTATTTTAAGTAAGTTTCTAAAATTAGTAAGTTTCTATTTATAGAAAGTTTCCCTTTTATATAAAATGTTTATTCCCTTTTTTCTTTATATTATTTATAATGATTACTTATTCTCAATATCGATAATGGCTTGTTTTGGAGTTATGGAATAAAGAGAAGTGTGGGGTAAGAGTAATATAGTCTGGGATGTACGTTTTTGCCATCAACTATAAAGCTGGTGTGTCTATGTTGAGACACATTGGTCGTTGAACTGAGCATGGTTTGTGTTCAGGAGGGTGTATGTTTACCTTAAACTTAGATATCGCATCGTGTAAGTCGCGTCAGGTTGAACTGGGTATGGTTTGTATCCAGGAGGGGTGTGCACTACTTAAACCAGGACCTCGCTGCACGCAGTCCTGTTATAGTTGAGTTGCCTAGTTAGAGACCAAAGTCCGATTTGTTTTGACTAAGTTCTCGAAACTAGATTTTAGTATTGTCCTAGTGAAAGGCTAGCCTTGTGCACACCGATCGAATTTCCGTAACGCCATTTTTGAATATTTATATTATCGATTGATTTTGACTTGCAGGTTGGCAAGTACTTTAAGTTTCGCTGAAAACTTATTTTTATTATATCATTTAATGTTTTCCATTTTAAGTATTTTGATATAATAATACTATTATTTTCCATATGATATAATATGGCTGGGAGAACGTCCGAGTTACTCCCCACTGACATGGTTGTTATGTTCATAACATGACAGGTATTTGCTGCTGTGTTTTGGGTGTGAGCTAGCGAGTAGCGTGGATCCTACTCTTTCTTTACTCTTGTAATTTATGGATTTGTATAACCCATTTGGAGAATTTCCTTTTTAGCTCTTTTGTAAAAAGAGGCCTTTGTATTGACTTACCATTTCTTTTAATAAGATATAGTTTGTCAGTGTGTTTTAATCCCAACTCTACAGTGTTTCCGCCACTGTATTGCGTTAGAATTTCTAGGGGATTACATACATCCCCTTCAACCATAGAAGAATAAATTAGCTACTCATATTTAAAGCAATAAAAGATTTAAACATAATATAAATCAATATGAAAATAAGGGGAAAAGGGAAAAATACCGATTATGAAGAACTGAAAGATTAACGATCTAAAAGTATGATAACAAACTAGAAGAATTCTAATGCTAATAAAAAGTCTAAACTAAAATATTGAATCTCAAAGTGTCCTTAAACCTAACCCCAAGGAGGGTATATATACTAATAATAAGGAGTCTAACATCTTCTCCTTTCCTAAATAATAAGAAAAAACTAATAAGCTAAGAATATTACGTAAGATAAGAGTTATGGTAAGTTACAAAGTCTAACAACTGAAAATCCCGCGAAAAAGCTTCATTCCGATCGGTTTGGGTCTGAACCGACCGGTTCAAGGTTGTCCCGACCGGTTCGGGTTCGTCCCGAACGGTCCGGGTTTCTCTGCACTGCGCGACGAATTTGAAATGCTTTATGTTTCTTTGTTACTTATTGGATTTGGACGTGTGATATACCGTTGGAAAGCTAAGAGAAAGAGCTTTTTAACGCCACAAAA
This sequence comes from Agrostemma githago, assembly GCA_958450325.1. Classification (NCBI taxonomy): domain Eukaryota; kingdom Viridiplantae; phylum Streptophyta; class Magnoliopsida; order Caryophyllales; family Caryophyllaceae; genus Agrostemma; species Agrostemma githago. The sequence continues at coordinate 37,622,254 of OY288258.1, forward strand.
ATCAGCTCGATCAGAGTGGTATAACTCAGGATATTAACATTTGAAGTCGACCCTTGTTTTCGTGATTACTCTTTCTTCTCGATTTGCATTTATTTGAGCTTCCCAACTTATTTCTTTGTCGTTTCTTATTGTTTCTTCACTTCACGTCCTTCCTCAAATATTCACTTAGTATCCTTTAACTTTTATCACTTCTTTCTTGTAGATTTCATGGCGCGACTCTCGTCATTGCCCAAAATATAGCTTAATCGCCTTCATTTGTCTCGTTTCCTACAAAACGTAAACAAAATACCCGGCATTACAAAGAAGGATAAAAGCTAGGAAAAAGACTCCGAGGACACATAAAAAGAACCAAAATAAAGGAAAAGTTGGGGTTAAATATATATATATACGAAATGAGTTCATCAAGGGGTCAGAGGCAACCCGAAGGACAGCTACTCGAGTGAAGACTAATGCCCTCGAAGAATTTTGCCCAAGGGATCTTAGTGATCCCCGGAGGAAAAGCAACAACAATTATGTCCTAGGGGTCAGAGACATCCCGAAAGACGGCTACTCGAGTGGAGACTAACGCCCTCGAGGAGTTTTGCCCAAGGGATCTTAGTGATCCCGGAGGCACAGCAACAGCAATTATGTCCTAGGGGTCAGATGCATCCCGAAAGACAGCTGCTCGAGTGGAGACTAACGCCCTCGAGGAGTTTTGCCCAAGGGATCTTAGTGATCCCGAAGGCACAGCAACAACATTTATGTCCTAGGGGTCGGAGGCATCCCGAAGGACAGCTACTCGAGTGGAGACTAACGCCCTCGAGGAGTTTTTTCCAAGGGATCTTAGTGATCCCGGAGGCACGACAACAGCAACTATGTCCTAGGGGTCAGAGGCATCCCGAAGGACAGCTACTCGAGTGGAGACTAGCGCCCTCGAGGAGTTTTGCCCAAGGGATCTTAGTGATCCCGAAGGCACAGCAACAGCATTTATGTCCTAGGGGTCAGATGCATTGATCGCCTCCCAATCGGATCGGTCGTTAACGAAGGACGGGGGATCAAACGATATTTATAGACTCGGAATAACAAAAAAACTACTAGAGTAATCGTGGTAAGTCGAGGTCGGTCCACAAGGAACGATGTGTTGACAATCGAGTTTAAAGCGGTGTGTTTGATGTCTAGATGGGGGTTTTCTAAGGGTCGAGTCTATACTAGAGGAATAACTAGAGGAATAGCTGGGGGTGATAATCAATCTTGGAAAAGGTGTAAGGGGGAAGTCGGGATTCGGTACTTGGAGTCTAAGAAGGTCGGAATCAAGTTTTTATCGCAACATTGGTAAACTCACCTAAAAACTCGCTTTCGCGGCGAATAAGGGTAAGCCCCTAGTCATGGTAATTTCTACCCCGAGTTTCCCCATGTTGATAGAAACTAGTCAAGGTCGGTCTAGTTGGCCGGACTAAAACAACAATGACATAACAACCATAAACAAGATAAAGCAACAAGCAAGCAACCCACCAACATCCCTATATTCAAATAATCCAAGTCCTCATCCCTAAACCCCCCAACAAGAAATCTACTCACTAATTATAATGGAAAACAATAAAACATTAACTAAGGAGAAAATCACTACAACATGCATATTAACTAGATCTAAGGAAACTAACAACAAAACTATGAGAAAACTACAATCTAACAATTACCCACTAAATTATAGAAGAAATAAGATCTAACAAGATAAACTAGAGAATAATCTAAAACAACATAAATGAAATTTAAAGAAACTAACAACACTAATATGATCTAAACAAGACAATAACAAGAAAATAACATAAAAACTAAACTAGAGATTAGAGAGTGGAAGAGAAATGTACCAACTATGAAGATCTATAAGAAATAATAAGATTGCATGAATAAAGATTGAATCTTTGATGAAGAAAATGGAGAACTTGTCACTAATCCTCCAATAAACCCAACAAATCTTCAAATAAAACTAGAGCAATAATTAAAGGTTGAATCTTTGATGAAGAAAATGAATAACTTGTCACTTAATTCTTCAATAAACCCCACAAATCTTCAAAATAAAACTTGAAATAATAATCTTCTACAAACTTGAATGTAAAACTAGAGAATTGATGATAGAAACTATGTAGATCTACTGCTAATTACTATGTAAACTACTAGAATTATTGAGGATTTTCTACTAGAATGCTACTACTACTACTACTACTAAGGAGATGGTGTAATACTACACTAATGATGGGATGACTTGGGCAACAAACTAGGGTAGAAATATATATAGTAAAGCCTTAATGGGTATTTAACCTAAAGCCCAAATCCAACTTTTTGCTCCATTAGTGAGACAATCACCCTTAGCATCTTCATAGGGTGAAACTTTGCCCCGCGGACTTGACGATAAATCCCACCGGGTGAAATTTTCGCCCGGTGAGATATTTTTCTTTTTTCGCGATTTCTGGCTCTTCTCTCCATTGGACGAAATTTCACCCGGTGGGCGAAATTTCGCCCAGTCGGTTTCGCTCAGTGGGGAAGCTCGGAAAATCTTCGAGAGGTATTTTTACCGTCGGGTGAAATTTCGCCCGGTGGTGTTTCACCGGGTGAAATTTCGCCCGGTCATTTTCGTGGCCTCTTTCTTGTCTCATTCTTCGTCGTACGATTGGATGGCTTCAAACTTTAAGTTGTGTGCTTTGCTCTTTGGACGGTATTACCTTCTCTTGTGCTCGTGGAAGCTCAATCGTGATTTCGGTGCCAAATCCTATCAAAATGATAGAAAAACTACCAAAAACACGTAAAACGCACAAGAGGGACGCTAATGCGAGAAGTACGCAAAATATGGCGATAATCGCTCTCAGGACTCGCAAAACGGGTCTAAATGGGAGGAAAAACGGTCTAAATTTAGCACGCATCAATTCCCCCACACTAAACCGTTGCTCGTTCTCGAGCAAAGACCCAAAAAGAAATTACGAACTACTAGTACTAGCTAGACTATGCTAAGCCGATACGGGGTAATTAACGGGCCCGCTCCGTCCCTTCAACTCACATTGAAATACTTATGAGGTAAAGTACTCCCATGCAAGGCAAGTTGGGGCTTGCTCAAAATGGTAGATGCGACTAAACACATAACACGAAAGAATAGACGCATCCAAAGCAAAAATAAAACACCAAATCCCTCATCGAGACGGCGGGGAAAGATATCGATTATTTACCTAAAACAACAATAAAATTCCAAGATAAATCGCCCACGTAAACAAGGACCAAAGCCTAATACTATGACAACTAAGCAATATAGATGTTTATAACTTAGCCTAGGTCCGCCTAATCTTCTAAAGGGGTAATACGGGGCGTATAACGGAGTGGAAAAAGTGAACCATGGATTCGTTCGACACTGTAGGTAAGTGCAGTCCCGCTCTCTTTGGCTAAGCCAAGAGGGTCGTTCCAAACTCGAATTTCCTAAATTAGCCCAAACAAAAAGGTGGAGTGTTTATAATTATTGGGTTGATCGACTAATCACCGCTATCTTCCGATCTCGGGACTCGGTCCTCTAGTTGGCACTTCACGGCGACGAATCGATCAAAGGGCTTTTTTTTTTTTGAAGGAAACGTTTTTGATGATACGATTTTCATTTGAAGCTCCTTTTCTTCTCCTTTGTTTTTCTTTGTTTTTCATATTTTTGTGCCCTTTTTCTCTTGCTTTGGTTTGCCCTTTTTGGCTTTTGATGTGGTTTGTAACCAAGCTTGGAGGTTATTTTTGTGTAAACTTATTGTGGTGATGTATAGGTGGAGGAAAAATAGGTAATCGAGAATGCGCGCCATTCCCGGATAACCCACAAAAAGCGGAAGAAATTTGGACTAAAGGTGCAATAGTCATTCGAGCAAGGTCACCTAGAAAACGGGATGCGGGAACCAAGGCCTAACTCCTCCATGGGTGGTCAAGGTGGTCAAATGCAAACCCCGAAGTAAACCTCTAGTAGAAAAGGTGGACTCAAAGCTAAAGGATCAACAAATTCATTGCCTAAGAGTCATTCTACTAGATTAAGGTCCAAAATCTAAAATGGGTTATCTACAATGGAATGTAAACTCTTGTAATATGTTTGTAATCGGGTTTTCGAAAAGTTTTAATCCTAGACACGCTATACAAAAGCAAAACAAAACGAAACACACGAAAATGAAAAGCAAATAAAAGAAAACACAAGTAAAGTCAAGTACTCCATACTCCATCAACATTCAAGCACAATCAACCACAACACCAAAACACTCACTTCGAGAGCCTCCAATAGCAACAACCTAACTCCTCTACAAAATTAAAGAAGAAAGAAGGAAGGAAGTTACCTAGCAGGTGCTTTCATAATCTCTTCAAATCGCGCTATTTAAGGTGGTGGTTACCTGTGAGAGTAGAGAACAAGACCGTACACGGGATACAAAACATAACGAGAAACAAGAAAAGAAAAGAAAAGAAAAGGAAAAGAAAATGTTTTTGATTTTTCGAGTTATTCAAATTTTATGGATTTTTAAAAGATTTTTGAAAAAATAAAAGATAGTAGACTCCTCCCCCACACTAAAACTGTACATTGTCCTCAATGGATAAGTAGGGGAGGATCGAAAAAGAACGGAAAAGAAAAAGAAAAAATCTTTTTGGATTTTTATGATTTTCAAATGTTTTTGGGTTTTACGAACTTTTTTGAATGTTTTTGGATTTTTCAAAATTTTTGAGAAAAGAAAAAAGGAAAATAAAATAAGGAAAGCGGTAAAATAGTGGCGGGCCTAGGTGCAATCACATCACCTAGACCCTAGCCAAGTGGCTAAGAAAATGAAAATGAAAGAAAATAAAATGAAATGAAAGGGTGAAAAATTGGGAGTAGATGTAGTCACGTCACCTAGCCCGGATTAAGAAAAATTGAGAAAATTTGATTAAAATTTGGATTTTTCAAAGGGTCAATGGCGTAATCACATCGCCAAGAGACCGGGAGCATTACCAAGGCCGCGACGGCCACAAAAATCATTCAATGGGACGGTGGGACAGCTTGCAATTTTGGTCAAGATAAAGCAATCACAATGATTATAATGATGGAACAAGGTAAAAGGAACAAGATTAGTTCACAGACATACAATTGTAGACGATTAAGACTCACCGACTCCACACATATATACCCACAACACATACAAACCACATTATCTACCGACTCTTGTAGAGGGGGGGTCTAATTCGAGTAGTCATTTGACGCAGAAGAAGCCGTCGGAGTGTCCTCGTTGGGTTCCAACTCACTGGCGTACTCCCGAACTCCTACATCCCCCGATTCGTTCAGTCGGAATTCACCGGGACCTAAAGGTAGGTCCCAATTGTGACAATTATAAATATTGGCTCGGTAAATGTTGGGACAACTAAGGCTCGGTCATGGCAAATGGAGACGAGGCGATGGTCGGCTACATTAAAAATTCAAGTAGGGAGGTAAGCCTCGTCAAGCCATACACGACCGTCAATCGGTTTAAGGTGGTTGGTTGTATAACCCAAATTTTTCGCGATTAAAGTCACAAGACCACCACAGTCTACGGTAGGGTGTTGGTCAATAATAATTTGATAAAAGTGTAACGCCACGACAAGTGGTAGGTCAAGGGGGTAAGGGTTACCGAGTAAAGAATCACTAATCAATTGTAAGACACACACATTGAGGTTAATGATATTGTCGGCAGACGGTATCAAGCAATGAGAAAGCATTTCAGCAAAGTAACAAATAGAAGGGTTACGGATTTCAGCGGTGAAATTTGAATTAGGTTCGAAATCTCGTTGTTTAGGCGCTATGCACCTCCACAAGTCTCTCCTAGTCGTACTAGCTTGTACACCCCTCAAAGGCTCACGAATTCCAGTTCCCGATGTGGGTAGACCTAGAGCTAATCCGAATTCGGAAATATTCAAGCAATGGGTTCTACCGAACAAATTAAATTTGAACTCTTTAGGTGTGGTCGGGTTGTCAATTGTGAAACTACCTAGAAATTCGCATGTAAGGTCTTTGAAAGTGGAATGCACGAAAGTTAGAAGTCCACTAGGTCTTGTTCTCGACGATAACTCTCTCATATCGTCTTCTATACCTAGGATTTCCATTGTGAATGGACAGGGTCATCTAGTACTCTGAAAGTTCTTTTCAGAGAAGGTTCGAGCAAGGGGCGAATTAGGGCAAGGTAAAAGTTATGGCCTAGAAGACTTACTAGAAGATGAACGTTTAGAAGGATTAGAAGTCGAGGTCATACCTTGTTTACGCGCGGCTCATTGAGCTCTTGTTTCCATAATGATATGCTTGCAAGAAAATCCCAAAACTTTTAGCTCCTCCTCTTCAAAAACCCAAAATAAATCACCAAGTAGGAAATGAAGTTATGAATGGATGTAGGGGTGTATGGAAGGTGATTTAATGATGTTATGGTGGGTGAAAAGGTGAAGTGAAGAGTGAGATGAAAAAGGTGATATTAATAAGGGTGGATGAGAGGGAAATGAAAAGTTTTAAAGTGATTGGTAAATATTTGGTGTAAAATTTGGAGGGAAAGTTATGTTGGGGTAAGTATGAAGGACGGAAATGAAAATGTAGTGAGTGAATAAAAGTGTAGGTGACCCGGCCAAGTCACGCCGCCGGGTGAAATTTCACCCGGTCGGGCACCATCGGGTGAAATTTCACCCGACGGTTTTTCGTCATGAAAATCGTTTTTGCCATCTTTCTTCCACCGGGTGAAATTTCACCCGGTGAAAATCTCACCGGGCGAAATTTCGCCCGGTGGTATCTTCTTCAATTCCGGCAATTCTGGCAAATTTTCCGTGGGGCGAAGGTTTGCCTCGGTCGAGTCTCACCGGGCGAAGTTTCGCCAGGCGGTCTTCTTTGCTGCGTTTTTCCGCCTTGCCATTTCATGGCTCTTCAATAATCACCTAGAGATTCAAATATTGACTCGACTCGGATTACATAATCAATATCTCCCACAAACATGCTTGTGGTCTTCAATTAAGCTCCATAACTTCTCCAAAAGCTTGATCTTCATCCAAATTTATGCTCCATTGTGAAATCCAATTTCAACCATTCTTATCAAGCTAACAAAACTAATAAACTCAAAGAAATATGATACATATATACAAGGTGATTGTTGAGGATACCACCAAACCTACTTTCAATTTCAAGAGGGGGTTAAACAACGCTCCCCGATGGGAGCTCACCAAACTTCATAGTAGTAAAGGTCTCAAGAATATGACCGGGATGATAAATCTTCAAACGTTGCCCATTAACCATAAACTTCCCGGTTTCCGGGCTAGATATCTGTATTGATCCATATGGTTGCACTCCGGTCACTTCGAATGGACCCGACCATTTTGATTTCAACTTACCGGGGAAGTGCTTAAAGCGAGAGTTGAAGAGTAATACCTTATCACCAATGGAGAAGCCCTTACGAAGTATTCGAGAATCGTGTCATTGGCGAGTTCGTTCTTTGTAGATCTTCGAATTTTCGTAGGCTTCAAGTCTAAGTTCTTCCAATTCTTGTAGTTGGAGAAGGCGATTATCTCCTACAACACTCTCATCGAAGTTTAGCTCTTTGATTGCCCATTTGGCTTTGTGTTCTAACTCCACCGATAAATGACAAGCTTTACCATACACAAGACGGTAAGGAGTGGTTCCAATTGGCGCTTTGTAAGCCGTTCTCAATGCATAAAGGGCGTCAGTCAATTCTAATGACCAATCATTTCGGTGTGTATTTACAACTTTCTCTAAAATTCCCTTGATTTGACGGTTGGAGATCTCGGCTTGCCCATTTGATTGAGGGTGGTAGGCTAAGGACATCTTGTGAGTGATACCATACTTCCTAAGAAGGTGTTCAAAGGTATCTTTTCTAAAATGAGAGCCTCCATCACTAATTATGGCTCTAGGCATACCGAATCTCGGGAAGATTACATTCTTGAAAAGGTTGATTACAACCTTGGAGTCATTGGTGGGGGAAGCTACGGCCTCAATCCATTTTGATACATAATCAACCGCAACTAGAATGTACTTGTTACCAAAAGAGGATGTGAACGGACCCATGAAATCAATGCCCCAAACATCGAACAATTAAATCTCCAAGATAGGTTGAAGGGGCATCTCATTTATTCTTGTAATATTGCCACTTCTTTGACATGCGTCACACGTGAGAATGAAAGCTCGAATGTCTTTGAACATGGAAGGCCACCAAAACCCGCTTTGGAGAATCTTGGCAATTGTCTTTTGGTTGGTAAGTGTCCACCATAAGATGTCGAGTGAAGGTGCTTCACAATAATATATCCTTCTTCGGCCGTAACACATCATCGGTAAATTCCATCTACACATCGGCGAGAAAAATAGGGCTCGTCCCAATAATAGCGTCGGGCTTCATAACGTAGTTTCTTCCTCTCTTGTTTGGAATAATCGTCCGGAATGTAATGAGACACTAAGAAATTGACGATATCGGCATACCAAGGTGTAATAATTTCAACGGCCATCAAGGCCTCATCTCTCATAGCTTCATTGATGGGAATACCATCATCTTCATTGCTTTCTTTACCAACCGTTAGTCTACTAAGATGATCCGCTACCAAGTTCTCCGATCCGGCTTTGTCTTTAATCTCAATATCAAATTCTTGTAAAAGGAGCACCCACCGAAAGAGTCGGGACTTTGTCTCCTTTTTGGACATTATGTAACGAATCGCCGCATGATCGGTGTGAATAATGACTTTGGAACCGGTAACATAATTTCGAAATTTCTCCATGGCATAGACAACGACAAGCATCTCTTTTTCGGTTGTGGTGTACCTCGATTGGGCTTCATCTAAGGTCTTGCTTGCATAATAAATCACATGTAGCTTCTTATCAACCCGTTGTCCTAGAACGACACCAACGGCAAAATCGGATGCATCGCACATGATCTCAATTGGAAGACTCCAATCGGGAGCTTTGATAATTGGTGTGGTAGTGAGAGCGGTCTTTATCCTGCAAAAGGCCTCAAGACACGAGTCATCACAAACAAAAGGTGCATCTTTCATAAGCAAAGAAGTCAAAGGCTTAGCAATTTTAGAAAAGTACGTCTTTAATAAATCGTCTATAAAAACTGGCGTGACCTAGAAAACTCCTCACCCCTTTGACATTTGTAGTGGTGGCAAGTTCTCAATCACGGAGACTTTCGCCTTATCGACTTCAACTCCTCTATTAGAAACAATATGACCTAGGACAACACCTTGTTCTACCATAAAATGACACTTTTCCCAATTCAAAACAAGTCTATACTCTTTACATCGAGCCAACACTTGATCAAGATTTTCAAGACAAGATCAAAAGATGTACCATGGACACTAAAATCATCCATAAAAACTTCCATGGATTTTTCAATAAAATCGGAGAAGATAGCCATCATACATCTTTGAAACGTTCCCGTCGCATTACACAATCCAAATGGCATCCTTCTATAAGCATAGGTGCCATAGGGACAAGTAAAAGTGGTCTTCTCTTGGTCATCGGGATGAATAGGAATTTGAAGAAAACCGGAATGACCATCGAGGAAACAAAAATAAGAATGATGCGCCAATCTTTCAAGCATTTGATCAATAAAGGGAAGGGGAAAATGATCTTATATGGTGGCCGTGTTCAATTTGCGATAATCTATACACATGCGCCAACCGGTAATAGTCCTAGAGGAAATTGACTCACCTTTTTCTCCTTTGACAACCGTCATTCCTCCTTTTTTGGCAAAACTTGTACGGAGCTAACCCATTTACTTCCGGTTATTGGGTATATAATGTTAGTCTCATACAACTTGAGGACTTCCATGGTGGGGTTCAACCTACGTTGACCCTCAACCGAAGGACGGTGGTCATCATCAAGGATGATCCTATGCATGCAAACATTTGGGCTTATGCCTTGGAGGTCGGCAATGCTATACCCGATGGCCTTTTTGTGCTTTCTCAAAACAATTAAAAGTTTTTCCAATTGAGGACCATCAAGGGTAGCATTGACGATAACGGGATAATTAGTTCCTTCAAGAAAAGCATATTTGAGGGAAGAGGGGAGTGGTTTAAGTTCAAGATTAGGAGGAGAAGATACCATACTCTTACCCACCGGTAGTGGTTCTACCTTTTCATCATGCAAACATTCTTCTTCAAGAGGTGGAGAGTCAAATGGTTCATCTTCTTGCTTATCATCATCTATCAAGCTATACTCAACCAAACTATCAATAACTTTAATGGAATGCATTTGTTCAATCATTGGTTGTTTAAGAGCTTGAGAAAGGGAAAACTCTACCAACTCGTTCCCTATGTTAAATGATAACTTTCCATTCTTAACATCAACTATAGTACCGCTGGTAGCCATAAAAGGTCAACCTAAGATAATGGGGGTAATAGTGTCTTCGGGCATATTGATGACAACAAAGTCGGAGGGGATGAAGAACTTACCAACTTGAATGGGTACATCCTCAAGTATCCCAAGTGGGTACTTGACGGACCTATCCGCAAGTTGAATCGACATACTAGTGGGTCTCATCTCCCCCACACGAAGTCTCTTGGCAATAGAATAAGGTAACAAACTAACACTAGCCCCTAGGTCGCATAAAGCTTGATTAACAACAACATTTCCTACCCGACAAGGGATGGAAAAACTACCGGGATCGTCTAGTTTCTTTGGCATTTGATTCATAAGAATGGCACTACATTGACCCGTGAGAGAAATACATTCTTTGTCCTCTATGGTTCTTTTTTTAGTCAAGACTTCTTTAAAAAACTTTGAGTAGAGAGGCATTTGAGAAATTACCTCGGTGAAGGGTAAAGCTACCTCTAATTTCTTCAACATATCCACAAAACGACTAATTTGGGCATTTTCCTTGTGTGGCTTAGCTCGCTCGGGAAAAGGCAATGGAGGAACAAAAGTGGGAGGTGGTGGAACATTGGATTCTTCTTCTTCTTCGGCTAATCGCTCCGCCTCTTTTCTTTTTGCTTCTTCGGCTTCCATTTGCTCTTTCTTTGTTCTCTTTGTTCATTCTCCGCATTTTGGAGGATATCAAACTCCGCTTGTATTCCCCGGTTTTGTTTGGGGGAAGTGGGAGATGATTCTTGTGGTGCACTTGGTTGATTCACTTTGGATGGGATACTCTTGGTGTTCAAGTTCAAGTTCTTATACGGGTCCTCAAGTTCTTTGTCACCTCTCAAAATGACGACATTTGTTTGTTGTGAAGGGTCTCTTGGGTTTTGGGGTTGACCGGGCAAACCATGGGGTGGATGAATTGGGGCGGCTAAGGCTTTTGTTGCTTCTTGTGATTCCCAAACCTTTAGCTCTGCCTTAGTATCTTGATGTTCATTCCATAGTTGGCCAAAGGTTCTTTGCAAATCATTATAGTTATCCCATGGAGGTCCCCCTTGACCAAATTGAAAGTTACTTGATTGACCATAAGATTGAGAGGGTTAATTGAATGGTGGTTGATTGTAACCTTGATTTCCTTGAAAGTTACCTTGGAACCCTTGATTGTATCCATGATTGAAATGATTACCATGTTGATTTTGGTAATTGTTGTAATTGTTAGGAACATGGAAGTTGCTACCTTGTTGATTGAAGTTTCTCCTTTGATGAGGAGGCATATATGGGGGCATCTTTTGAGGACCTTGGTTAAAGGGCCTTTGTTGACTTTGATTGAATGGCCTCATTTGACTCCCTTGGGCACGTGGCATCGGGTTTTGAACATTTTGATTTCCATAAGAGAAATTAGGATGAAACCTTGTGCCGGCATTGTAAGTATTAGAAAAAGGATCAAATTGAGGTCTTTGCCAATATACTTGTATAGCTTGGACTTCATTCGGGTATTCCATGGTGTGGACATTTACGCAACAAATCTCTAAATCTTTCCCAAGCCTCGCTTAGGCTTTCAAATTCATCTTGCTTGAATGTTTATATCTCCATGCGATATTGGTTTGTCTTTGACGGCGGAAAATATTTCTCCAAGAAGGCATTAGATAGTTGAGCTCATGTTGTAAATGTATTAACGGGTTGGCCTTGAAGCCATCTACGAGCTCCATCTCTCAAGGTCTTCGGAAATAATAAACGATGCAATTGGCATGAAGTTAATCCATTGAGACGGGCTCCTACCAATTTTTCTTTAAATGAAGCGATGTGCTCTTGAGCATCTTCTTGAGAAAAAACGTGAAAAGTATCTTGTTGGACCGCGGTTGTCAAATAGGATTTCAATTCATAGTCCTCGGGAATCTCTCCGAAATCGACGGGAGAAGGTGTTTCTTCGTGTGTCAATTGAGAATGTGAACCTAGGGTCGCCATTTGTTGAACTGGTGGTGATGGTGGATTTGAATTTGGTGAATTTGGAGGGGATGGATTTGGTGGTGGTGTTCTCGGTGATGGTGATGAATTTTGTGAAGTGGAGGGTATGGAAGGATTATTTGGAATGGGGTTGTGTGATGTAGAAGGTGTAGAAGATGTATGTGGTAGGATGGGATTAAGGTTAGGAGGAGATAATGAAGGATGTGGAATGATGGTGGTTGAGTTATTTCCTCGAAAACGCAATGCTCTAAAAGTCCTTTCCGGCTCCGGATCGAACCACAAGGGCGAAGACGTGTTCCTGGGCATAAAACTCAATTAGACGGTGAGACTCCTAGCACCTCGCGGTACTATGGAAAAGAGAGAAGGGAAAACAATCAAACACAATAACTAAAAACACAATCAACTACTAGCCGTCCCCGGCAACGGAGCCATTTTGATCGCCTCCCAATCGGATCGGTCGTTAACGAAGGACGGGGGATCAAACGATATTTATAGACTCAGAATAACACAAAAACTACTAGAGTAATCGTGGTAAGTCGAGGTCGGTCCACAGGGAACGATGTGTTGACAATCGAGTTTAAAGCGGTGTGTTTGATGTCTAGATGAGGGTTTTCTAAGGGTCGAGTCTATACTAGAGGAGTAACTAGAGGAATAGCTAGGGGTGATAATCAATCTAGGAAAAGGTGTTAGGGGGAAGTCGGGATTCGGTACTTGGAGTCTAAGAAGGTCGGAATCGAGTTTTTGTCGCAACATTGGTAAACTCACCTAAAAACCTGCTTTCGCGGCGAATAAGGGTAAGCCCCAAGTCATGGTAATTTCTACCCCAAGTTTCCCCATATTGATAGAAACTAGTCAAGGTCGGTCTAGTTGGCCGGACTAAAACAACAATGACATAACAACCATAAACAAGATAAAGCAACAAGCAAGCAACCCACCAACATCCCTATATTCAAATAATCCAAGTCCTCATCCCTAAACCCCCCAACAAGAAATCTACTCACTAATCATAATGGAAAACAATAAAACATTAACTATGGAGAAAATCACTACACCATGAATATTAACTTAGATCTAAGGAAACTAACAACAAAACTATGAGAAAACTACAATCTAACAATTACCCACTAAACTATGGAAGAAATAAGATCTAACAAGATAAACTAGAGAATAATCTAAAACAACATAAATGAAATCTAGAGAAACTAACAACACTAATATGATCTAAACAAGACAATAAAAAGAAAATAACATAAAAACTAAACTAGAGATTAGAGAGTGGAAGAGAAATGTACCAACTATGAAGATCTATAATAAATAATAAGATTGCATGAATAAAGATTGAATCTTTGATGAAGAAAATGGAGAACTTGTCACTAATCCTCCAATAAACCCAACAAATCTTCAAATAAAACTAGAGCAATAAATAAAGGTTGAATCTTTGATGAAGAAAATGAATAACTTGTCACTTAATTCTTCAATAAACCCCACAAATCTTCAAAATAAAACTTGAAATAATAATCTTCTACAAACTTGAATGTAAAACTAGAGAATTGATGATAGAAACTATGTAGATCTACTACTAATTACTATGTAAACTACTAGAATTATGGAGGATTTTCTACTAGAATGCTACTACTACTACTACTAAGGAGATGGTGTAATACTACACTATAATGATGGGATGACTTGGGCAACAAACTAGGGTAGACATATATATAGTAAAGCCTTAATGGCTATTTAACCTAAAGCCCAAATCCAACTTTTTGCTCCATTAGTGAGACAATCACCCTTAGAATCTTCATAGGGTGAAACTTTGCCCCGCGGACTTGACGATAAATCCCACCGGGTGAAATTTTCGTCCGGTGAGATTTTCTTCTTTTTTCACAATTTCCGGCACTTCTCTCCATCGGGCGAAATTTCACCCGATGGACGAAATTTCGCCCGGTGGGGAAGCTTGGAAAATCTTTGGGTGGCATTTTTACCGTCGGGTGAAATTTCGCCCGGTGGTGTCTCACCGGGTGAAATTTCGCCCGGTCATTTTCGTGGCCTCTTTCTTGTCTCATTCTTCGTCGTACGATTGGATGGCTTCAAACTTTAAGTTGTGTGCTTTGCTCTTTGGACGGTATTACCTTCTCTTGTGCTCGTGGAAGCTCAATCGTGATTTCGGTGCCAAATCCTATCAAAATGATAGAAAAACTACCGAAAACCCGTAAAACGCACAAGAGGGACGCTAATGCGAGAAGTACGCAAAATATAGCGATAATCGCAAGACTCGCAAAACGAGGGAAAAACGGGTCTAAATGGGAGGAAAAATAGTCTAAATTTAGCACACAACATGCTTCCCGAAAGACAGCTACTCGAGTGGAGACTAACACCCTCGAGGAGTTTTGCCCAAGGGATCTTAGTGATCCCGAAGGCACAACAACAACAATTTTGTCCTAGGGGTCAGATGCATCCCGAAAGACAGCTGCTCGAGTGTAGACTAATGCCCTCGAGGAGTTTTGCCCAAGGGATCTTAGTGATCCCGGAGGCACAGCAACAACATCTTTTGTCCTAGGGGTCAGAGGCATCCCGAAAGACAGCTATCCGAGTGGAGACCAACGCCCTCAGGTAGTTTATATTGTTTTACCTTGTCCTAGGGGTCATAAGCATCCCAAAGACAACCGCTCGAGTGAAGACTAACACCCTTGAACGTTTCGTGTCATCAAGGGTTCATAAGCATCCCAAAAAAAAACAGATACATATACACATAACACATAAAAGCGCTTAAAAAAAATTAAACAAAACCTTAAATAAATCGAAGAAGACAAAGCGCACGCGCACAAAGAATCAAGAACAAGACGACAAGCAACGGCCCGGGCCCAAGCAAGCAACCACAAATGAAGACATCAGGTATGACTCCTAAACCTTGGCTGGCTTGCCCCAACGCACAGTCTAACGGACTTAAAACGACCCGACCGAACAGCCACCAGGTCGTAATCTTCGATTCACCCGGGCGGCTATACTTTGACTTTCGCCTTGTCCAAGCCTCAGTCAAAGTGGGGGCTTCTGTAGACACCCAGATTTGGACCTGATGGCTGTAGAAGTGCCCAATAAACACCCGATGACGATAGGACTGCAACACGACGTGGGTTCGCGGTGCTCTAGATAGTTTTTCTATAGAACGGATCAAATAAATTATTCGAGCAAATTAAACTAGCATGATGGCAGCCTTAGTCGCGTCATTACGATCGCATAAACACTAATTAGAGTCAATTCTGACACCGGGACCCCGAGTCGGCCCCGAAACTCGAACCGAGTCAACACCGCACTAAGCGAACCTCGGGATGACACCCGAGGCCCACTAAACCCACGGTGCTAGGTCAAGCCGCGGGAACCATTAAGCCCTAAGCAATGTGTCACACTCCCGTCTCTCGGTTTTGGAAAGTATCAAAATCGTATCTTCAAAACTCCAACCGCCCCGCCTCACGCGCCTAAGAGTCTCCACGCCTGAGCCCAGGCGCCTGAGTCCTGGTGCGCCCCAGCTCACGCGCCTCTATGGGCGACGAGGGCCGAAAAAACCTATAAATACCCCCCTTCACGTCCTCATTTCGACACAACTCAACTCTCTCTTCTCCCTCTAAACTGTCACTAAGGGCTCCCACTCCGACACCCGAGGCAACCAATCCACTCGATCGTAGTTCCGATAATACCAAAAGCGAAATCGATGCTACTCCTCACCTTCGAGCACTCCACTCGATACCGAGGTGCCTGTGATCGACTAGCTCAAAACTTGACCCGATTGTGGAGCCCGAAAAATTAATCAACGGTCCAGATAAAGCAATTGACCACGCGCGTCGACCATCCTATCACGAGCAACTATGGGTAGGCGTGTGTGTGCTCATACACGACCAGATTCATGCAACTATAGAAGAGATCATACAAGAGAATATTGCCTATCCTAGGAAGATATGATGGATCTCATGGGAATAGAATAAAATTCACTATAGTAGTAAGAAAATAAAGGGAGGTATGGATGATATCTTACATGGTATGTCTATCTTGAATAAAAGGCAACAAGGGGATCTTCATATATTTAATCTATCAAGCAATCTCCAAGATAAGGCAAGGATTAAGCAATAGGATCTTCATCAAATAAACTAGTATCTCGTGATCTCCTACATAGCACAAACCGTCTTCTATTTCGGAAAGTAGGATATGGATCACCCATCACATGGCAAGAGTATCAAGTATTTGCCATATTTGACAGGATTTGATTAATAGCATATCTCATAGTATTTCTTTCCTTTTATCTTTAATATTATTATTCTAGAATATTAGCCGAGATATCGTTAGGATATTACTCGAGATATTGTTAGTATTTCTTTCCTTTTATCTTTAGTATTGTTATACTAGAATATTCCTTGGAATAACAAGAGGATATCAACCATTGTAGGCTATATAAGCCGCGGTTCAGCATTGAATAAAGATCATCGAATATTTATGAATTTACAAACAACTTGTCAAACTCTGGATTAATTTATTAATCACGTGTTTAAACTTCGAGAAGGTACTTCGAATCGTTTAAAGGGTTGGTGTTCCAAACTCTGAGCTATTAATTCCGGGTTCAAGGTCGAACTACGGGTTAAATATCCTTTGGTTACTCCCCGATTAACATAGGATCACAAAACACAGAAAATCGAAGTGTTTGCTTCCCAAAAATAGCTGAGCCACAAAACTCAAAATCCTCATAGACCTTAACCACGAACCAGGGTTACATTAACCTTAGTTCAATTTCACTCCAAAATCCACGTCATCACTCAAGGTTACATTAACCTTCGACCCAACTCCATTTCTTATTTTAAACCGCTTCCGCATTTGCATCATTTGGTATCAGAGTCGTGTTTAACGACATGGTAGATAACGAAATCAACGGAAACAATGTCAACAATGACTCAAGCAGCATCAATACTGGAGGGGGGAATGACGACAATCTCATTCATCAATTGCTCCGTGCCTTGCATAACATACCCGAGAACCGAGCAGGAGGAGGTGCTAGGAGATTCGTGGACGTGCCAAAGCCTCGAGATGAATTCAAAGTCACGAAATTTCCGGAGTTTGAAGGAGGAGTCGATCCAGAGGAATACTTGGATTGGGAACGCAAGATGGAAAGAATGTTTGATTTCAAGGATGTTCCTGACGAAAAGCGTTGTAAGTATGCTATACTTAGACTCACAAAAAATGCGTCTTTATGGTTTGAAGGCATGAAATTGAGGAGGGCTAGAGAGGAAAAGCCAAAGGTTAAAACTTGGGATGACCTTAAACGTAAGTTACGCAAGAGGTATGTGCCCAAGAGTTATAAAGTCGATTTGTATCGGAGAATTGCCGAGTTAAGACAAGGGAGTCTAAATATTAGTAGTTACATTTCAGAGTTTGAGAAAGCGTCTTTGATGTGCGAGTTAGACGAGTTAGAAGAACAAAACATGGCTCGATTTTGTAGAGGTTTAAATCGTGGAATCGCGGATGTCGTTGACTTACATCCCTACGAGTCATTCGATACACTTTTTTCTTTGTGTCTTAAGGTCGAAACTCAACAAAAAAAGAAGTCTACCCCTAAGACGGATATTTGGAATAAATCCGAGGAAACTAAGTTTGAAGGGTCAAATTTGCATGTAACTCCTAAGACTACCCCTATTTTCCAAATGACACCCAACACGCCCTATAAGGCCAAGGACATGTCTAAGGTCCGTTGTTTCAAGTGTCAAGGGTTCGTTCACTTTAAAACTGAGTGTCCCAATCAAAGAATCATCACCTTAAGGGAGGCAATTACATATCGTGATGATTTGTGGGAACAAGGGGAAAGTGACGAGGAGGGAAAAGTTTATATGGCAAAGGGAGGAGAGGAAGAGGTGGAAGAAGTCTTAGAGTTTGAGGTTCCTACACACGTTGAGTCACTAGTCTTGCGTCGTACACTACACACACTTGGTAAATCGTCTATAACGAAGCAAAGAGACCAAATCTTTCATACTAAATGTCAAGTGAATGATAAGTGGTGTAATGTGATTATTTATGGGGGAGTTGCACTAATGTCGCATCCCAAGAAATGGTGGACAAACTTGCCTTGACCACTACACCCCACCCAAAACCCCGCACACTACATTGGCTTGATGACGGAAAAAAGGTGAAGGTCACAAAGCAAGTGCGAGTTGGATTCACGATGGGTCCGTATAATGATGAAATCACGTGTGACGTGATTCCCATGGATGCGTGCCACATTCTTTTGG
Source organism: Agrostemma githago (assembly GCA_958450325.1). Classification (NCBI taxonomy): domain Eukaryota; kingdom Viridiplantae; phylum Streptophyta; class Magnoliopsida; order Caryophyllales; family Caryophyllaceae; genus Agrostemma; species Agrostemma githago. Next base: position 37,640,800 of record OY288258.1, read on the forward strand.
GCAAGCCATGGCAGTTCGATCGTGATGTACATCATCAAGGGAGGACTAACGAGTATGCATTGATGGTGAATGGTAAGCGAATCGTCCTAAGGCCGATGCCACCGAAGGATGTTCGTTCTATGCATTCTAACCGGGCTACCAAGCCTAGTTTATCTGTGTTTGCTAGTGAGCAGGTGGTAGCAAACAAAGAGGAGAGGTGCGCCCTTAAAGCGTCTGGCATGTCCGTAGTTTCAAGAGGGAACGATCATGACCAAGGTTACATTAACCTTGACCAAGTTTACCCTATCTTTGACACTAACGAACTTATGCAATCTCTAGTAGGTGGGTCTGAAGATGTATTTTCGAGTGACCTTGAGTCTAGCTTGTCTGCAATTGTTAGTCAAAGCAGAATTGAACCGGTGATTGATCGGGAAGAAAAGGTGAATACGCTTATTGCGTCAAGGTAGCCCGTGCCTCAAGAGGCCCAATCCGGGCTCATACACCCATCGATACGAATGAGGGATAAGGACAATGGAATCCACACCACTTTAGCCCTAGTCTTAAGCAAAAATGACCTTACGGAATTGAGGTCAATTCCTTTTGAAGAGGGAGGAGATGACCCGATTGTGGAGCTCGAAAAATTAATCAACAGTCCAGATAAAGCAATTGACCACGCTCGTCGACCATCCTATCACGAGCCACTATGGGTACGCGTGTGTGTGCTCATACACGGCCAGATTCATGCAACTACAGAAGAGATCATACAAGAGAATATTGCCTATCCTAGGAAGATATGGTGGATCGCATGGGAATAGAATAAAATTCGCAATAGTAGTAAGAAAATAAAGGGAGGTATGGATGATATCTTTCATGGTATGTCTATCTTGAATAAAAGGCAACAAGGGGATCTTCATATATTTAATCTATCAAGCAATCTCCAAGATAAGGCAAGGATTAAGCAATAAGATCTTCATCAAATAAACTAGTATCTCGTGATCTCCTACATAGCACACACCATCTTCTATTTCGGGATGTAGGATATGGATCACCCATCACATGGAAAGAGTATCAAGTATTTCCCATATTTGACAGGATTTGATTAGTAGCATATCTCATACTATTTCTTTCCTTTTATCTTTAATATATTATTCTAGAATATTAGCCGAGATATCGTTATGATATTACTCGAGATATTGTTAGTATTTCTTTCCTTTTATCTTTAGTATTGTTATCCTAGAATATTCCTTGGACTAACACGAGGATATCAACCATTGTAGGCTATATAAGCCACGGTTCAACATTGAATAAAGTTCATCGGATATTTATGAATTTACAAACAACTTGTCAAACTCTGGATTAATTTATTAATCACGTGTTTAAACTTCGAGAAGATGCTTCGAAGTGTTTAGAGGGTTGGTGTTCCAAACTCTGAGCTATTAATTCCGGGTTCAAGGTCGAACTACGGGTTAAATATCCTTTGGTTACTCACCGATTAACATCGGATCACAAAATACAGAAAATCGAAGCGTTTGCTTCCCAAAAATAGCCGAGCCACAAAACTCAAAATCTTCACAGACCTTAACCACGAACCAGGGTTAAATTAACCTTAGTTCAATTTCACTCCAAAATCCACGTCATCACTCAAGGTTACATTAACCTTCGATCCAAATTCATTTCTTAATCCAAACCGCTTCCGCATTCGCATCAAAACTAGTACCCAGGTTCTGCCGGATTAGCCGCATAACTAGTTCTTAGCAACGAAAATCTGCCGGAGTAGCCGCGGGAAGGTCAAACAATAACGGAGCTCTTCTGGAATCACTGGTCAAACTAGGAGGATCCGCCTGTTGATAGAGTCGTCACTAGGTTGTCATATAAACAAAACTTTCCATATTTGCACTTTCTATTATTATGCACTACGACAACACGAGATGTGGGCACTAGGCCCACAAACATCCACTAAAGTACGTAACGTCCCAACTTCAATCACAAACACTAAAACACACTAAATAGACCCAAGTAATTCCGAGATTCGTTCTCAAAATTATCTATGTACCGAGTCCCGTTTAGTGTACACTCCGAGAGTGCAACTCCTCATTATGTGATTTACTTACATTCGCATTTACAGTTTTTCGTATGATTTATTTCTTTTATGACGTTATAATCGCAAGCTAAATCACCTAACACGGAATTCAAAACGTAAAACTACTAAAACTGAACAAGTGATGGTCGGGTTCCGTATTAGTCCCGGTGCTCACCTTACTAGGTTCGCCACATCCCTATTAATACCGAACCGATGCATCTTAAGCAGAATACTAGGTAAGGTATACCACGAGAATGACTAATATCCGTATTATCGCATTAAAACTGATTTGCTGATACGTATAATACTAGTACTCTCTACTCTCCTACGTGCATCTTTTCATGGCCTGCTTGTCACGTGAAATCGCATGCAAAGAATGTAAACACATTTACTTTGACTACAAAGCTTACTTGACCTTAAAAAACCGACATAGAATAAGGTATAGGGTTAAAATAATGGATGTTACAGTATTTCCACCACAACAAAAGAACTAGGATATCAGCCCACCGATTGATTAGTAGAGGCCGCTATAGTACGGGCGGGGTTGGGTGTTCTTTGTGAACTTCCCAACACGTACCCTCACCCCTTACTCAGAATCAAAGGTTTCCGGATGTCCGAAACCATTGGCAACGAGAGTCATTCCAGGCATGGAGTGCTTAAGGGTACAAGTCTTTATCTTTAGGTCCCATGCCACTCAGCTTTGAGCCGGCAAGGGATCAAAGTTGACTTGAACGGTTTCCGAGTCCCCATAATTTGACTCAGTGGCGACTCCACAAATCAACGACAACTTAAGTTCACTAAAAGGTTGCCTTACCAAACAAAACGGCCTTTAAACATTTACAACCACGACTCGATCGATTCCCAAACGGAACCACGGGTGCCCCACACCCGTCTAGTACAAGTCCGGATCGTCATCCAAATCGAGGTCCAACACTTCGCTCCGTATGCGAGATCGGACCGGCCCCCGGCAGGGAGGGGGCCACGTGGGTGGCCGCCGCCATACGTTGAAAACCAGGTCTGTCTCGCGCGGGCGCGCGCGGGGCGCCGGGCGGTGCGGACGGACGTCCACAGAGAGCGTTCCCCCCTTCACAAAAAGAGGAAAGACAAAGAGCCTGTGAATGATGAACAGGTGGTGGATCTGGAGGCTTAGGTCAGCACTCCCAGGCCCAAGCGCCATGCTCCCAGCCTTCCTGAGTCTTTGTTTAATGAGGGGAACGTTGAGTTTAACTATGCTACTGAGAGTATTGATGTTTCTGCTCTCTTCTCGAACTCTAGCTCTACTTCCCAAGACTAGGCTGCCAAGGCTTTGACACATACTAGTGCTCATGCAGCCCAACCCCCTCTAACAATGCTCTCTGGTTTTTCAAGCTTCTGCAGAATTGGAAGCTCTTAATCGCTTAAGTGATGAAGAGTTAGCTATTACTCCTGGGTCCTCCCTTTCTGACCGTATAGCGGTGGTCGAGAGGGATGCCGCTCTTATCAGCAGTCTAAGGCTCCAGCTGTCCAAGTGCGAGGGTAAGCTGGAGGATGCTAAGTGCCAAGCTGCAACCTGGAAAGCTCAGGGGGAGAAGGCTGTGAAAGAGGTGTTCGAGCTGGAGCATGCCAGGAAGAGCGGAGCTGAATTGGAGTGGCGTCTTAAGGACTATGCTGACCGCCTATCTAAGGTTGATTTTTACCTACAAGCAGCTCAAGGGGAGCTGAAGACTCAAGAAGAGAAGTGGCTGAAGGTGAAGGAGGATATCATACAGGACGCTAATGCGAAAGTAGAGGAGGCTTTTGCTGCAGGTGCTACCTCTTCCTCCGAGTTCTGTGTGGAGGTTATCCGGGAGTTGATACCATATTTTGATGAAGATGCTTTTGGCAATCTTCATGCGGCCAAGAATGAGGCTAGGTCTAGCAAGTTGCCTCATGATGGTGCTGATGGACCTTCTTACCCAAGCCAGGATACACCCCCGCATAGAATTTACGGCAGTCGTCCTCTCAGGGTTCATGTCCTTATCCCCCAGCGCTTTTGTTTCCTCGTTAATCATTTAATCTTTTTGCGCGCCGAGCCCAAATGTGGTTGGCTACCGGCTTTGTAATCTTTATTTCTTCGCTTTTGAACTCTTTCTTGTTTGTTCTGTATGCTTTTCCCCTAAATCTATGTTGATCTTATCTACTTTTCTTTGTTGAGTGTTCCCTTTTCATCTTGCTAAGTTGCTTTGTTGATATGCATCCATTCCTTGACCCTTTTGACGAAAACAGAGAGCCTGCCCTCTGCTTTCTGGGGTCAGTAGTGGGTCTTATTGTTTTTAGTACAGGTTTGAATGTTTACCAACTCCTCATAGTTTGGCTTAGAGGCCCGGCTTGACCCTGACTTCTGGCTAAAGTCAAAGAGCCTACCCCTGCCTGCCTGGAGGTAGAAGGAAGGACTTGTCGTGTATCCCGCCGGTCAAAATAAACCAAATAACCTAACTGGGTAGCTAGGGTAAGTCGGGTCGATATCCTCAAGGACGGGGTGTCGGACTAAGGTGGGCTACGGTCCAAGACTATGTTCGAGAGAAACTACACTAAGGCGAACTAAGATCGACTGAAGACTAAGCTAAGCAAGTAAAAAATGATAATTGGAAGCAAATAAATCAATAAGAAGGAACTAGGGCTAGGTCGGGTTCACGGATGTCAAGGAGATCAAAAGGAGGAAACGGGGGTTACTAGCATGCCTTCGTAGCCTAGGTTACGATCGGGCTCTCGCTACTTAAACGGCCTAGAGGTCATCCTCACCACGCTCTCGCTACTAGTGAGTGAACCAAACCTACAACCAAACAAACACATACAAGAGAAGAGGCAAGGAAAACAAGGATTGATCGTCTCAAGTCTCACAAGCATTTCATCAAACATGTTGAGTGCAAGGCAAATAGGAAACAACAAAAACAACAACTAGCACCACCCATCTCACCCTAATCATCCCTAATAACACCCAATACCCCTACTAACCCTAGGGGAGAACTACTCACACATAATCAACTAAAACTAACACATACAAGAGAAACCAAAACAAGAATCAAAACATTCATAATGGAAAACAAGGATGAACAACAAACAATGAATAAAGATGAAAACTTGAATAACAATGAAGATTAAGAGTAAAGGGATGAGAAAGATTATACCAAACTAAAGGATGAATGGAAAAGATGAGAACTTGCATATATGGAGAAAACCCAAAATAAATCCACCAAGGTTGTCAATCTTGATAGAAATCTTCAAGAATTCCAATAATACAAGAGTAACTAACTAGATTAAGGACTAATTAAGGACTAATCTACACTAATCTAAGCTAATCTAACCTAAAGTAGTTTAGAGTTTAGTGGGTAATGTAAAGGATTAAAAAAGGGCTTAATCAATACAAGAGGGGGGGGTATATATAGGATTACAATGAATAAGGGAGGCATAAAAGCGAAACAGCCCCGATCTGGGCCCATATCGGCCGGGAAGGAGGTGATCCCGGTCGGTATGAGGTGGTCCCGGTCAGGATGGACCTGGTCCCGGCCGGGATGGACCTTCAGTGGGTCGTCCTTCCTTTGCTTCTCATCTCGGTCGTGATGGATGTCTTCCCGACCGGGATGGGTCATGTAGGCTTCAAAAATGATCTCATAGGTCCCTACTTGCTCTCCCTAGGCTTCTCATCAATTCTCGGTGCTCGGGAATGGGTCCCAAGGGCTCGGGAATGAGTCACAAGGGCTCGGGATCGAGTCTAAGCCACCGAGTGATCGTCGCTTCTCTTCGTTGGCTCCAAATGTGTCGGAAACGAGTCAGAATCGTTCCATTTCTCCAAGATTGGTCTTAGGAACCTAAAACAAACTAGAAGAAGCGTAAGTAGCCTCAAAAACCGCTCCAAAGAGCGATTCCACAAGAGAAACCGGGACCAAACACAAGGAATAAGCACTACAAACCACACTTATCAACTCCCCCACACTTAACCCTTACTCGCCCTCGAGTATGCACGAACTAACTACTAAACTAATAAGAACTAAAATACTAGCTGAGCGGGTATTAGCGCACCCAACGCCCTTTCAACTCACGCGAGAACACTTAGAGGAAAAGTTCTCTCCGCAAGGCAAGTGAGGTCTTGCGACAAAACTGTGGATTCAACCGAACACAAAAACACACAAACAAACAAACGAACGAACAAACAAACAAACAATCGGTTGCATCCAAAAAGAAACAAATACCGCTTCCCTCAACAAAGCGGTGAAAGAAGCACCGGTTAGGGACTCAAGGCAAGTGAAAACGTTCCCAAGCTAATAACACAAATCGAGATGGGCAAAATCCTAATAGTATGACAACAAAGCAATAAAAAACGTTGGTAACTTACCTAGGTCCTCCTAACCTTCTAAGAACGTACTACGGGACAATAGACGGGATGGAAAAAGGATGAACCACGGAGTTAGTCGACACTGTAGGTAAGTGAAACCCCGGCCCCTTTAGCGACAAACCAAGAGGGTCGTTCCACGCTCAAAAATAGCTCAATTAGTCCAAGTAAAAAGGTGGATATGGTTGCAAAGTGAGGGAATACCGACCATTACCGCTATCATCCTTCCTACGGACTCGGTCCTTTGGTAGGCTCTTCACAATAACGATCGGTAAAAGGCTTATTTTTGAGGGGGTGAGAATTTTTTATGAGATGATTTTCTTTGGCATTTTTCTTTTGTATTTTCCTTTTGATTTGCTATGCCATTTCTTTTTCTTCTTTTGTATTTTGCTTTTGATTTGTTGTGCCTTTTCTTTTTTCTTCTTTTTTTTGTTTCTTTTTCTTTCTTTTCTTGGTTTTTTTTCTTTCTCTATTTGACTTGGTTTGCTCTTTTGGATAATTCTTTTATTGTAGGCATTCAATCATAACCAAGTATAGAAACTTCAACAAATTGCAATTTATTTGTGAGATATGTGTAGAAGGTAGGGAAAAAGGGAGAAACTTGGACTAATCAAACAATTTTGAACAAGGTCACCTAAGAGACGAGACTCGGCAACCAAGGACTTTTCACTCCGTGGGTGGTCAAAGTGGTCAAAATGCAAATCCCACAGTAAATCCCTAGTAGACTAAGTGGACTTAAGGTAAGAAACCAACGAAACTATTGATTTAAAGTCATTCTACTAAACTAAAGTCCAAGAATCGATTCATATCACTAGGAAGGGAAAGTAAACACTTGCGCACTAGCCTCAAAACCGGGTTTTCGAAAACCTTTTAACACTAGACACAAACTTAAACAAGACAAAACAAGGACGCAACAAAAACGAAAGAAAATGAGACAAACACAACAAAACCAAACAAAACAAACAAACAAGCACACAAGATAAACAATCACCACCCCGAAACTTCCAAACAAGCCACCAAATCCACCACAAACTCCAACAAGCTCCACCCGAGCATACACCATCACAAAACATCCTCCAAACTCCACAAAAAGGAAAAAGGAGAAAGAGATAGAAGGATATTACCGGGTGTCAAGAGCTTTCCAAAACTCATGGCGATCAAGCAACCTACAAGGAAATGGGGAGGCAAAACACACACAACACAACAAACATACGACACAAAGACACGAAAGAAAAAGACACAAAAGAAAATCTTTTTGGTTTTTTTTGAAATTTTTAGGAATTTTTAAGATTTTTTGAAAAAACTACGAAAATAAAGCTAAACTAGACTAGGATATCGCTCCCCCACACTTAAACCGAGCAATGTCCTCATGCTCGATCGGTAGTGTGTGGAAGACACTAAAAAGAAGAGAAAAAGGGAAAATAAAGCTAAAAATCAAAAATGAAAGTGAAGAAAGGGTAGAATGTGTCCGGCCGGGGTGTAATCAAGTCACCAAGGGCCGAGACAAGATAAGATATGGATGGGGGAAGAAATAAAAAGAAGAAAATAAAAGGAAATGGGAGGGGAGGGCTAGGTGTAATCAAGTCACCTAGCCCGGATTCCGCCTAAATCCGACTAAATTCTACCAAAAGAAAATAAAAATAAGGAAAAAGTGAAAAGACTTGTCAATTTGGATTTTTCAAATGATTCTCGATGTAATCACGTCATCGAGAATCGGGAGCAATAACCACCAAAGGCCTCGAGGGCCACCATGACACCAAATACATAAAAGGGAAGGGGAACATAAAAAGAAAGACTAGCAATAAAAGACGGAAAAGAAAGGAGAGTCGCCTTACCAAACGATTAGCAACTCAACCAACTCCATCGTCTCAAAGATCATTATCGGCACATTTGCTTGTCTTCATCGATATTCCTCCTCTTCGTTAATGTAGTCTCAAGTATCGGGCTTGCATAGGTGTAATGAGGTTGGGATTTGAGGTTAAATCGGTGTATAGTAATGAGAAGATGAGATGAAGGTGTATATATGAAGTGTAAGGGTGAAATGATAGAGGCTAAGGTGAGTAGGGAGGTCGGGAGGGGGTATAAAGTGGTTGGGTGGGGCTTAAATGAAGAAAAGAAGGCAAAAGAGGAAGCTGGCACCCATCCTGGCCGTGACAGACTCGTCCCGGTCGGGAAGAGCCCTTCCCGGTCGGGAAGACTATGATCCCGGTCGGGATGGCTAGTCAGAGAGCCGTCTGTTGAAGCACAACTCGTCCCGGTGGGGATGATGCTCATCCCGGTCGGGATGGCCTTTCTAGTCCTTCATCTTCACTTGATAGCTTCACTCAAATGACAAGTACTACTCTCGGGATCCAAGATCCCGTCCCCAAAAGCTTACGAGAAGCTTAAAAACCGACTTCCTCCACCAAGCATCAAAGCTTCTAACATCCATAACCCTTTCTAAACTCTTCATCTTCACTTCAAACCTATCAAGAAAGCTCAATAACCACTATCAAGAATCCCTCCCTCACATCACTCAAGAAAAATTCCAAAGTACAAGAACTCCACACAAACCAAAAAAATCCTAGAAATCAAACTATCCAATCATACAAATACAAATACAAAAGAGAAGGAAAAAAGGTATTTACAACTTGGTACTCTCACCATCTACGCCTCTATAGCCATCAAGAGCTCGGAGGAGTAAGTCAAATGCTCTAGCAACATCTTCGTTAAGGCTCATGTGGCCGAGCCAAGCTACTTTCAAGAGCTTCCAAGTCGGAGGTAAGAAGCGATCATCTTCATTATGCTCGGGGTTCTCGTGATCTTGCGGGTCTTTCAAACCAACATAGCAACGACTCTTATGACCATCCGGTGGGTATATTGGTCTAAAGTCATGCTTGGCGTTATGATTTGGGAGATCACACCCTAAGGGTGTTGCTTCTTCTACGGGGTCAAGAGTAGCACTCTTTTCTGCCGCCCGACAAGGATCCACTTCATCAACCGTCTCACAAGACAAGGACTCGAAATCAAGTGCGAGAAAGGAGGAGAAGGCATCAAGTTTTCTTCATTGGAAGCTCTAGGGGAGACCTCATCGTCATTCTTACTAGAATTCTCACCATGAATAAACTCAAGGCCTTTGATGGCGACCTCAATTTCTTTGACGGTTTGGTCTAGCATAGCATCTCCAAATCCCCTAATCGGCTCCTCCAATTTCCCATTCAAGGCGAGTTCTAAGGCATCTATCTCTTAATCCCAAGTATTACCTTCCTTTTCACTCACCTTGTCAAGTTTGTCTAGAGGAGTCTTCTCTTCACTTGGGTTTGGATTGTCGACATCCAGTTCATCATGAAGAAAATCATACAAATCCAATTTAATAGCCAATACATTGGCTACCCAAGAGTTAGTTTGAGGATCTTGTTCAATTTCCTCCTCATTGTCGACCCTTGAAGCTTAAACTTCCTCCATTATTCCCATAGCTTCACCATCCAAGCAACTCTCAACAATGATCCCTTGGTCGACCCTCTCTTCTTCATTCGTGGCTTCATAATCGGGTTGATTTCCTTGTGGACACAACCGATCTTCTTGCCCAAATGAACCTTCCACAACATATTGTGGAGCTCGAGTGGCCAACATCGTGTAACGAGCCATGAGTGCATTGATTCGAGCATCTTGCACCTCTTTTTGGGCCTTGAACTCCTCTTTGTCCCTTTGCATTTGAATCATCATCTCTTGTTGACTCTTTTGCATTTGAATCATCATTTGACAAAGCTCAAAGTTGGAGATTTTTGGTTGTGGGTCATGTGAGGGTATTTGGTAGTTGTTAGGATGTTGGAATGATCCATGACAACTTTCATGGTAGCCATATGGAGAGGTTTCATAAGATTGTTGATGAGATTGATATGGTTGGTAAAATTGTGGGTCTTGGTAATTTTCCCCATGATTGTCCCATGACGATTGATGGAAGCTTGGATGCGCCATTGACATAACGTTGCTTTGATACATTGGATGAACTAGAAGCACTTGAGCAAACGTTAGTAGCCTAGTGCTTTTGAGGCACTAGGAAGAGAGAAATAGGCACACAAGAAGAAAGAACGGAGATACACAAAGAGAAGAAAACACAAAAATCAAGAACAAAGTCTAAAACTAAGCACACAAGAGTCTAAACTACGCCATCCCCGGCAACGGCGCCAATTTGACGGAAGGATTTGCCGTGTATCCCGCCGGTCAAAATAAACCAACTAACCTAACTGGGTAGCTAGGGTAAGTCGGGTCGATATCCTCAGGGACGGGGTGTCGGAATAAGGTGGGCTACGGTTCAAGACTAGGTTCGAGAGAAACTACACCAAGGCGAACTAAGATTGACTAAAGACTAAGCTAAGCAAGTAACTAATGATAATTGGAAGCAAATAAATCAATAAGAAGGAACTAGGGCTAGGTCGGTTTCACGGATGTCAAGGAGATCAAAAGGGGGAAACCGGGGTTACTAGCATGCCTTCGTAGCCTAGGTTACGATCGGGCTCTCGCTACTTAAACAGCCTAGAGGTCATCATCACCATGCTCTCGCTACTAATGAGGGAACCAAACCTACAACCAAACAAACACATACAAGAGAAGAGGCAAGGAAAACAAGGATTGATCGTCTTAAGTCTCACAAGCATTTCATCAAACATTTAGAGTGCAAGTCAAATAGGAAACAACAAAAACAACAACTAGCACCACCCATCTCACCCTAATCATCCCTAATCACACCCAATCCCTCTACTAACCCTAGGGGAGAACTACTCACACATAATCAACTAAAACTAACACATACAAGAGAAACCAACACAAGAATCAAAACATTCATAATGGAAAACAAGGATGAACAACAAACAATGAATAAAGATGAAAACTTGAATAAAATTTGATGGAGGTCGAAAGCCTGCGCTGGGTCGCCTGCCTAGCAGGCCCCAAGGCGACCCGACCCAAGAAACCAGAGAGCCTGCCCAGCAGGCTGTCGAGATAAAACGCCAAGGAACCCCCAAGGGGTAGCTTCAGGCAATCGCCTGCCCAGCAGGGTAGTACGGCCCACCAAGCAGGGCTTCAAGACCCCCTGCCCGTCTGTCCCCAGGGGACTTCTCCCCCAGGCAGGGCAGGGGTTACCAAGGGCCTCTCCGTCTTTTCGCCTAAAGGTAAGGGAGAATGGGGGAACAAAATGGGTCCACGTGTCGCTTTACCATCCACCCATTCTCCCGCTCTTTTTCCCTCTCATCCTCTCTCTTGTGGGAAGGTATATATATACTCTCCTTTTTCCCACTTGAGGGGGGTTGGATTTTCTCTCTCTAGATTCCCACTCTAAAAACGCCACCTAGCTCCTCATGAACTAGGATCCTCAAGGCATTTCACAGACTAACTTAGGCATCGGAGAGGGTTCCCTCGGACAACCTCCGAGGCCCTGTGCGTTCACTGTGCAGGGAGCAGGCTCAATCTTCCGGGAAGGTCTGATCGCCGGAGTGGGAGAAAGGAGAGGTTGAAGGAAGTCGGACGAATAATAACTCAACAACATTCTGAACATAAAACCCGAATCTGAAGTCGGGTTAATTGTTTCCTTACCGGAACAATTTGGCGCCGTCTGTGGGGAAGAATACGGTTGTACCCACGAAATTACCCACGAAACCAACCATTCTCAGATACAAAATTAGCCAATTACAACAAAACATGCCTGAAATTTTTGATGCCAGTTCTGGGGCAGGACTAACAAATCCACCCAACGCTCCTCTATATGGCATGCCGCCAGAGGTAACACCCGCCGCCACGATTCCAGGCGTGGGGCGGGCCAGCCTCCAGGGAGCACCGGGTCAAGGGGTAGCTGCCACGGCAGGGCAGGGGGCATACCCAAGACAAACACTAAATCTCACCCCTGCTCAGATGATGCAGACTGCAACATTTTTCTCAGCAATGTTGAATCAGGAGTTTACTCCAGATGATCGGGTAGGCAGGGTCGCCACGACCCCTAGGTTGCTCCACTTTGAAAGTGGGGAGGGAACCGGGGGCTCAAAGCGGACCGCCGCTAGAAACATTCAGAGAAAGGCCAGGAAGACAGCTCAGGCATATGCACAGGTGCAAAGGCGGGTCACAGGAGGCCATCAAGAACCACCTGCGCAGCAAGAGGCGTTCTCCATTCACACTACGGAGTCCACGGCTGCTCGCGAAAGAAGGGGCTTATCCCAAGACCTGAAGAATCGCATGAAGCATAAGGAGCCAGTGTCCAAGCGCCTGGGGGAGAAACAGGGAGATGTGTTCTCAAGGCTGACACCAGTTGAAGAATCGCAGCCTGCACCAGGACTGTCCCAGAGCCTGCAGTCCAGACTTAACAATGGCTAGCCTCTATGGTCAAGGCACCGTCAGGATGATAACATTGAGCCTGCTCAAAAGAAGCGCTCACGACATCATTCCCCTCGCAGGGACGACGAAGCGATCAGCAGGCGCCCACCTAGGAACCGCTCCCCTGAAAGTAGGAGACTGACCCCTGACAGAAGGGATGACCACGGTCACTACTCCGGCGGGAGCAGGTCGAAGGTGGTAGGCAGGCCAACCAAGACCCCGCTTCACCCTGAGGTGCAGGGACATCCCATCCCAAAAATTAAGATGCCCTCTGTTAAATTTAACGGCACAACTGACCCTGAGGACCACTTGGCGGCATACGTGAGTCATATGGGCATGTATGACGCCGACGACGCGGTTTGGTGCAAGATTTTTCCTACCACCATGGTGGGCTTGGCCCAGGGTTGGTTTAGAGACCTGCCACAGGGGTCAATCTGCTTCTTCATCGAGTTGGCTGAGGCCTTCCTGGACCAGTATGCTGGAAACAAGAGACGACGCCTCACGCGGTTCGACCTAATGACTCTCAGGCAGAAAAAGGGCGAAACCGTCAGAGAATACTTGAAGAGATTTGACCTGTCGTTCCAACAAGTAAAAGAAATTGACGATCCGACAGCAGCATACGCGCTGACTAACTCCCTGCTCCCCGGAGAGATGAAAAACCAGATGATCAGGGCCCAGCCAGAAACTCTGGCCAAGGCCAGGAAAATCGCAGAAGGGTTTATGCTGGAGGAAGAGTTCCACAGCCTGCTGGACACTCCCGCAGGCCCTACCAGGCAGCAGGGGGGACCGCAGGGTGGACGCGGCAAGAATGAGTCCGGGAAGCAGAGAACCGAAGAAGGGGATACCCCTAAAAAGGAACGCACGGTCTACCAACCTAGATTCGACAGCTATACAGCCCTCAACAAGACCAGGGCAGAGATTTTCGAACTAGAAAAGGAGACTGCCAAGTGGAACCGTCCGAGCAAACCACGCAGCCCAAAGGGGGACCCCAAGAAGTTCTGTACCTTCCATGATTGCGTAGGCCACACCACCGAGGAGTGCTGCCACCTGAAGGATGAAATCGAAAAACTAATCAGAAATGGCTGGCTGGCCAACTACGCAGCAAGGAATAAAACTCAGAAGGAAACACCGGAAAAACCTGAAGGCTCGACGCAGAACCGCCTGATAATCCATTTGATATCAGGGGATGCAGAGGGCCAAACCAGCAGAAGAAGTCAGAAGAGGCAGATTCGTGAACTGAAGAACCTAATCTGTTACGCTGAAAGGGCAGGAAGCCCGAGGGGTATGACGCTGAGCATCACCCCTGAGGATGCAGGACGAGTGGTGTATCCCCATAGTGACCCCTTGGTACTATCCCTGGAAATCAGTAACCACATTGTGCGGAGATGCATGGTGGATACCGGCGCGTACACGAACCTGCTATACAAGGATGCCTTCGATAAAATGGGCCTGGAAAAGAGGCACCTGCGACCTGCCCCTGGATCATTGTATGGTTCAGCGGGGCAGGTATACTGCCCATGGGAATTATAGACCTGCCTGTGACATTCGGGGGAGGACCTCTGCCAGAAATATCAGGGCATCGTTTGTTGTGGTAGATGCAAGGTCTGCATACAATGCTCTGATTGGCAGGGCCACCCTGAATGAGATTGAAGCAGCCGTATCAATCAGAGCGCTCACCGTAGCTTATGTAACGGATTTTGGCATGGAAGGGAAAGTGCACGGAGACCAGGAGTCGGCCAGACAGTGCTACTCCGTGGCCCTGTAAACTCATGAAAGTGAAAGAAAAGGAAAGAGAAAAGCCGACAGTTTTCCCCAACAGGGAAGGTGAGATCCCAGTTGGTCATCAGGTGTCCGACCACCTGGAACCTGGGGGAGAGAGCATGCTGGTGGACCTAGAACCAGGGAGGCAGGTCCTCATAGGGGCTGACCTGGAAGAGTCCTACCAGGCTGAACTGATCAAGGTACTAAAGGACAACAAGGATGTATTCGCTTACTCGGCAGACGAGATGCCAGGGGTCGATCCAGCATATATCGTTCACAGGCTGAACGTAAACGCGGACGCTCGCCCTGTAAAGCAGAAAAAGCAAAATATGTCCGCAGAGAAGGACGTGGCGATTAAAGAAGAAATTGAAAAACTTCTGAAGGCAGATTTTATTGAGGTTTGCGACTACCCAGAGTGGTTAGCAAATGTGGTCATGGTTAAGAAATCCTCAGGCGCATGGAGGATGTGTGTGGACTTTACAAACCTTAACAAGGACTGCCCGAAGGGCTGCTACGCACTCCCCAGGATTGACCAACTGGTAGACGCTACCAGTGGATACTCCATGCTGAGCTTCCTGGACGCCTTTTCAGGATATCATCAGGTGTACTTATGGTAGCCGGACAGGGTGAAGTGTGCCTTCATCACCAGTTCAGGCACCTACATGTACAAAATGATGCCGTTTGGGCTTAAAAACTTAGGGGCCACATACCAGCGCCTGGTCGACAAGGTTTTCGAAAATCAAAAAGGCAGAAACCTAGAAGTTTATATCGACGACGCTATTGTGAAAAGCAAGGGAGACGATGAACACTTGGCAGACCTACAGGAGACTTTCTCCTCCCTGCGCGCCTACAAGATGAAACTCAATCCAAAGAAATGCACGTTCGGAGTTCGCTCTGGAAAATTCTTAGGTTTTATGGTCAGCTCTCGAGGGATAGACGCCAACCCTGAGAAGGTTCAGGCTGTCCTAGATCTTCCTGAACCCAGAACCATAAGGGACATCCAACGTTTGGCAGGCAGAATGGCCGCCCTGGCACGCTTTATTGCCAGGTCAGCAGACAGGTCGACTTCATTCTTCAAAGTGTTGAAGGGCAACAAGCAGTTTAAATGGGAGGATGAGCAAAAAGAAGCCTTCGAACAGTTGAAGGAACATTTGAAGAAACTCCCCACCCTGGCGAGGCCAGTAGCAGGGGAAAAACTCTTCCTCTACATTGCTGTAACTAATGTGACAGTAAGCGCAGTTATCTTAAGAGAAGAAGCAGGCGCTCAGCAGCCTATATACTTTGTAAGTCATGCTCTGGGGGCAGCAGAAAAGAACTATCCAATGGTTGAAAAAGCAGCCTACGCGGTTGTCATAGCAGCCAGGAAATTAAGGATATACTTTGACGCACACCCTGTCGTGGTGCTGACAGACCAACCTTTAGAGAAAGTACTGGAGAAGTTCGAGAAATCAGGCAGGCTGCTAAAATGGGCCATCGAGCTTAGTGGACTAGGGATAACATACCAGTCTAGAACAGCTATCAAACCGCAGGCCCTGGCCGACTTCTTAGCAGAGTGCTCCCATTCTGAGGAAGACAGCCCGCCTGCCGGCAAATGGGTGGTGTACACTGATGGGTCTTCCACAGCTAATGGTGCCGGGACCAGAGTCGTGCTAACCAGCCCGGAAGGGGCAGACTTTGAGCACGCACTTAGATTCGTTTTCCTAGCGTCGAACAACGAAGTCGAGTACGAGGCAGTACTCGCAGGCGTTAATTTAGCCAAAGCTGCAGGAGCAGAGCGGATTGTCCTGGCAACAGACTCCCAGTTCATCGCCAACCAAATCAATGGGGAATACGAGGCTAGGGATCAGGCAATGGCCACGTACCTGGAGAAGGTGAAGAGAGAGTTGTCAGACCTAAAGTCGTATGAAGTCAGGCAGATTCCCCAGTCCCAGAACAACCGGGCAGATGCCCTGTCAAAACTAGCCAGCTCCAGCTTGCAAGACATACGGAGGTCAGTTTGGGTAGACGTCATCCAGGAAAAATCCACCACCCCCTGCCAGCCAATTAGCGCTGTCGAGGAAGTAGGGCCTGAGGATTGGATGACCCCAATTATCCGATTCAAAAAATACGGAGTTTTACCATCTGACCCTATGCAAAAGAGAAAGATGCCGGCAAGAGCCGCGTGGTTCATGCTAATAGGAGAAGACTTATACAAGAAATCATTCTCATCACCCCTGCTCAAGTGTCTGGGGGCAGGACAGGCTGCAGAGGTCCTGGATGACATCCATTCAGGGATATGTGGTCATCATATAGGAGGGAAGTCGTTGGCTCACAAGGCCTTAAGGGCAGGATACTAATGGCCCACCCTGCTGGCCGACGCAAAGGACTTGACTCGGAAGTGCAGAAAATGCCAGCTCTTCGCCCCATCCATCCATGCCCCAGCCCAAGAGCTCAGGCCAATCCTATCCCCCATCCCCTTCGCCCAGTGGGGGATGGATATACTGGGTCCCTTCGCAGTGGAAACCGGGGCAGGAAATTTTTGATTATGGCAATCGACTACTTCACCAAGTGGGTGGAGGCTGAGGCAGTGCCGAACATCACTGAGCCTGCAGTCAGGAAGGTGATATGGAGGAATATCATCACCAGATTCGGCCTACCAAAAATGTTGGTGTTTGATCATGGGAGGTAATTTGATAACGACCCTCTAAGGGTCTGGTTGGAAGGCCATGGCGTCACAGTTGCCTACTCTGCCGTCTGCCACCCTCAAACCAACGGACAGGCAGAGGCAGCCAACAAACAGATCCTGAACGGTCTCAAGAAGATTGTAGATGACCTTAAGGGCAGGTGGGCTGACGAGCTACCAAGCATACTCTGGTCAATCAGGACAACTCGAAAAGAGTCCACAGGTCAGACCCCCTTTGGCCTGGTCTACGGGGGCGGAGGCCCTGCTACCCATCGAAGCAAGAATTCCCACCCTGCGATCCATGCAGTATAACAGAATAGAAAATGAAGTGGCGATGACCGAGGCCCTATACCTGGTCAGCGAAGTAAGGGAGGAGGCTAGCGTTAACATCGCCGCCTACCAGCAGCGGATGAGGAAAGCATACAACAAGAAGGTACATGAGAGAAGCTTCCAGACAGGCGACCTGGTTTTAAGGAAAACGCAGGCTGTAGGAAGGTCGAGAGAGCATGGCAAGCTAAGTGCCAACTGGGAAGGCCCATATCAGGTGACCTGAATTTTGGGGCCAGGCACATACAGAATCGCCAACCTTGAAGGCCAAGAATTGGGTGCACACTGGAATGCCGACACTTTAAAAAAGTACTATGTCTAGCAAGTCTTAAGTAAATTTCATTTTCAGAGAACTGGCGGAGAACAGTCAGAATAGAATGTCGACGGCTCCTACCATGCTTATGTTAAGTTTTTTTAAGAAATGAAACGAACTTCGAATTCATACTCGTTGTCTGTTCAAACTTGCATTTTCACACCCAAACGAGCAGGGGGCAATAGGGGGAGGCCCCCCTGTTGTCAGAACCAGGGAAAATGGACCCCCCAACAAAAATTCTAAACCCCTCTGCCTACCTCTGGGCAGACAGAGGGCAGGCCCCCTGGACTTCGACCAGAAGCCAGGGTCAGGCCGGGCCCCACGCGCCGAACGAACAAGGACTGGGGGCTGGCCTCCCAACCTTGTATAAAAAACGCAAAAGCCTCCCTCCCTGCCTCTGGGCAGGCAGGGGGCAGGCCCCCTGGACTTCGAACAAGAAGCCAGGATCAGGCCAGGCTTCGCACGCCAAAAATGAACAAGGACTAGGGGTAATCCCCCCAGCCTTGTATAAAAAACGCAGACCTCCCTCCTGCCTCTGGGCAGGCAGGGGGCAGGCCCCCTAGACTTCAAACAAGAAGCCAGGGTCAGGCCAGGCTTCGCATGCCAAAAGTGAACAAGGACTGGGGGCAATCCCCCCAACCTTGTATAAAAAACCCCGACCCTCCTCCTACCTCTTAGTAGGCAGGGTGCAGGCCATATCCTAAGGGAGGCAAAACATACAGAAATAAGGAAAGGATATTCATAAGCAGATCCATGGAGAAGTAAAATTGTTTAACAAAAGCACTAAACGAAAATCCAAAGAAACCAAAATATTACAGATATGCTGGCCACATCAGGGCTCAGCACAAGAGTTAGAAATACTGGCGAAAGAACAAAAGCACAGCAGGGAAGGGGCAAGAGCCCTCTGAGGACAACTGCCTGGCAAGTTAGGCAGGAGGGGCGCCTGAATTAGGGCCAGCAGCTTCTTCAGCCGATCTGCGCACCCGGGCCTCGTCTTTGGCGCCGTAAAGAGCCTGAAAAGCCTCCTCATTGAAATCAGGAAACATCTCCCTGATGGCCTCCATAACCACCACCAGGGAGGAGTTACCGTTTTCGAAGGCCTTCTCCACCTCAGTCTCAGCCTCTTGGATTATCTCATTTTTCTCTTTCTGCCACTCCTCTGTCTTCGCCGCCAAATCGCTACGAGCTGTTTGGAGGTCTGATTCAGTTTGGGAAAGGCGCTCCCCTAAGTCAACAGCTCTCCTCCTGGCATGTTCTAGCTCAGCCAACGCCTTCCTCGCCTGCTCTTGCTCCTTAGCAGCCTGCTCGGACTTCTTCAGCTCCTCTTCCAGGCGAGATATCTCCCTAACCGCCATCTCACCCTGAGACTTCCAGAGGGCCGCCTGATCCTTAGCCTCCTCCAGGTCACTCTCCCTTTTTGCCAACTGATCCTTCAGACTGGCGATGAGCATGACATCCCTCTTAACTGTGGCCAGGCGGTCAATGGGAGGGGAAGTTACCAATTCTTCATCACTCAAGCGGCTGAGGGCCGCCAGTTCAACAGAGGCCTGAATAACCCGGGAGGTACGCTGGATATACCGAGTCACTTGGTTGGTGGCAGAAGTCATAGTCTTGATAAGATGATCCGCCAAGACGGCTCCTGAGTTAGAGAGCAGGGCAGAAACATCCAGGCTATCACCAGGAGTGTAGTGAAACTCGGTATTCTCCTCTGAAAAGAGGGTGCCTGAGGCGTCTCGTGCAGGGCGCTTTGGGTCAGGAGTGTCCGCCTCCAGATCCACCACATTCTCAGCATTTGAGGGCTCCCTATTCCTTTTCCTAATCAGCTCCTGAGGGGTGCTTTCCCCAGTCCCCTCAGAACCGGCAGGCTCCGGCCCCAGGGGAGTATGAGTCCCCGCGAGAGAGCCTCCCTGTTTGCCAGCTGGAGAAGGAGTGGCCTCAGGAACGGCTGCAGTTTCCACACCCGAGGAGGGGGGAGCCGTCGGCTTCACAGGCGTGGATCTAGGGAGAGGGGAAAGCCTTGTCCTACTAGATGAGAGGCCCTTCAAATGCTTCATCAAGTTCTTCTCACCTCTCTTAAAATTGTGAGGGAGAGAAGGGCGGTTCTGGATAACGACAAGTTCGCTGCTCAAACCCAGACACTTCACCTCCTTCCTCGTCCAGGTGCAAGTAGCAAGGTCTGCAGGGTAAAAGAATGAACAGTTAGAAAACCCTCAAGAGGGGACAAAGGGGATAAAGAAAAACCGGTGACGCCCCTGATCTACCTCTATCCAGGCCAGGGATCAAACCCACTCGGGTCAGAAATCTATCAGTGGCGACAAGCTCTGCATGGGGGAGCCATAAACTAGGGCCATAAACGCCTGATTTGTCCGTATGGGCCGCAAACTTCTTCACCAAATCCTCATCTTTTTTGTTCAGCTTCACCTCGAGGGCCTTTCCCCCAACACCAGGATGATACTCCTGGCGAGTCTCCAGCCTGGTATGGACATGGTTCCTGAAATGCCGAGGAATCTTCCATCCTGTAGCACTATGCACATACAGGAAGTTGTTCTTCCAGTCCCTCAGGCTATCCATGGCAGGCCACACCAAGGTATGACCCTTCTGCCTCTGGATAGACCAGTACCCAGGGGAGCCCTCACTCCCAGAAGAGACCATTTGCAAGCCAGCCATGTACCTCAGGGCATCAATGGAAGGGTCGGTATGATGAAACAGGCAGGTCCAGGCATACGATATCAGGGACCTAACCGCCATGGCGGTCAATTGAGCTATGGCCACGTTCATCCGCCTGAAAGTCTCTTCCAGGAAGGGGTGCAGGGAGAAACGAAGGCCAAATTCTAGACACTTATGGTAAACTGCTATGCAGCCATCAGGCAGGCAACATAGAGTATCTTTTTCCCCGGGGACAACAATTGTATACCCCTCCCCAAAATCATACAACCGCTCGATCGCGGCAGCGGCATTTTTCGCCAGAATCAAATCCCGATTTTTAGGTTCAGGGTAAGTGTGGACATGACATAGGTCCACCCCGACGCGGCCACCCGCGGGTTTGGGTAGGCGAATGAATCTCCATATGAGAATGGATCGAATTGAAATTTAGGTCTATGTGGAGTCGCCACCGAATTTTGTGGTTATTCGGAACCATTCAAGCCCACTCTATGTCGTAGTGGGCCGTATACAAAATACGGCCCATTTCCGATGTTAGAGTTTATTGGGCTCGTCCCTTTGTGTGGACATGACATAGGTCCACCCCGACGCGGCCACGCGCGGGTTTGGGGAGGCGAATGAATCTCCATATGAGATGGTCAAATTGAAATTTAAATCGAAGTAGGAGTCGCCACCGAATTTTGTAATTATTCGGAACCATTCGAGCCCACTCTATGTCGTAGTGGGCCGTATACAAAATACGGTCCATTTCCGATATCAGAGTTTATTGGGCTCGTCCCTTTGCATGTCGATACCGATGCCGACTGGAGCGGTTAATCGTATATTGAATGACTCTCGTTGCCAATGATTTCGGACATCCGGAAACCACGGTTCTGAGTAAGGGGTGAGGGTACGTGTTGGGAAGTTCACTAAGAACACCCAACCCCGCCCGCACTTAGCGGCCTTTACTAAGATATCATTCGTTTTTGGTGTACACGGGTTAGTTCGACGGTTGAATGATATGCAAACATTATTTTCCTAAGCATGTGAGAAAAATAAATAAATGGGTTGCTAAGTTGTTTAATGCATATTAAACTAATAACGTCAAAGTTATTTTAGCATGTGAATTCGTTTTAGTCTAATAAAACGATAAAAACAAATAAAAAGCTACAAACACGAGAAAACGAGTTAGTAACGATGAATAAATTGAAAAAGACGTAAATAAATAATATGCATGATTTTAGAAAAGATTTGATGACATGTGATTGATTAACACGTGTTGACCGAGGTCAAAAAAAAGTATTTATTAAAATATGTCGCGAAAGTCGCATTTTAATATAAGGTTCGAAAAGAATTAAAAATAGAAAAGCGAAGAAACGAAAAAATAAGGGGCCGGCGGATCAGGCCACTGCGCGAGCCGCCTGGAGGGTGCGCGACTCGCGTGGTGGTCTGTCGGGTTTTTTTTATTTTGTCGAAAAAATCGTTAATTTTTATAAATCGCGTACAAATATGGATTAATTTATACTCGACTTATATTTTCGATATTCGTCGTATTCGATATTCGATTATGAAATCAATATATAATAGTCGGAATAATTTTATAAAAAGTTTTGAAAAAAAAACTTGTTTTGAAAAAAAGTAAAAAAGAATTTTTGAACGAAAACGATATTAATTCTCTCCGCGTTTAAAATCATCGAATTTTGGTTTTTTAAAAAAAAGGTGATGATTTTATGAACCTCCACGAAAATTAATTTAATTTAGTTCTTGTAGATACGATATTCGATTAGAGAATCGGTATCGTATTTTAAGAACGTTATAAAAAATAGTTTTTATCATCGAAAATAAATAAAAATATGATGCGACAAACGACCCATACTAATAATGCGAAACAATCGATGAAAAAAAACGGACGAAAAGAGGGGAGAAAGACGTGAGAGAGAGAGAGAAAGGAGAAGAATCGGGTTTGATTTACACCCTCAACCTACATGCTTTAGTTTCTCGGTATAAGGCTCGTCGGACGGTGGCTTAGGCACGGGAGCGTCGAGATGATGCGGGTGAGTTAAGGTGGTGCGGATTTATGTGTGTGAGAGGCGTCGGGTTCGGCCGGTTTGGACGGGTCGGTTTCGACGGATTTTTGAAGCAACTTCGGGATTCCTTCGGACGTATGTCGAGTATGTATGACTAATAATTATGGTGTGTCGGAATTCTTGGTGTTTTCATGTGTATGTTTTGTGTTGAATATGAGGTCCTATTTATAGGAATCGAGGTAGTCTTGCTTGTGTGGCAAGAAATACCGGTTTGGATAGGAAATACGAGAGTTCGTAAGGGAATAAACTTCTCGTTTCTTGGTGAAGAAGCAAACATCTCGGCTGGTTGGGGAGTGTTTGGCCGAGATGTTTGACTCTCTGGGCCGAGTATTTGGAGCTCGGTCGATGTCTGATTCGGTTTCCGGATAGAATTCCTACTTGAGATCGAATTCTATCCTTAAATGGATTTGTTTAATATTATTCGAAGCTGATTTTTTTGGTGTTTGAGTCTGAATCAGCCGTGTAGTGTCACGGCCAGCTCGTGTGACTCGGGAAAAAATATCTTTGACCGGGTTTGACTCGGTCGCTAAAAGATGGTTTTACCCCCGGTGTCGGAATCGACCCAAATTAGTCTCATTTGACTCGAAACGACCCACTGGGCCTGGATTTGAGGTTGGTTTTGTAAGATTTGTACTCCGTAATAAGCCTAAACCAAATGTCCATGATTTTGAGCCCATATCCAAGTCCATTAAAGCACGTTTGCGTCCTATCATCATCGGGTGTTTGGCGGGACCTACTATAGACACCTGGCGGTCAAAATGTGGGTGTCTACAGAGCCCCCACTTTGACTGAGGCTTGGACAAGGCGAAAGTCAGAGTAGCTACCAGGCCAATCGAGGATTAAGACCTGGCAGACTTCCGATCGGGTCGTTTAGAGTCCATTAGACTTGCGTGAAGGACTCGCCAGCCATAAGATAGAAATCATACCTGGATAGATGTCGATAACGGCGCGGGGACTTTCTACTAAAAAAGTCTTGGGTTTGTCTGTTTACAGACAATCTCCATCTTGAAATTGCGTGGGAGTTTGCCTTGGAGGCTATGGGTGTAGCGCTTACTGATACGTCCCATCTTTGAATTGCGCGGGAGCCTCTATTGGAAGCTGCGGATGTACCTCTTACTGATACATCCGATTCCTCAGTGAAAATGTTGCTTGAATTTTCACTGAGAACTTTGAGAATTCTCCGGGAGTCTTGGGATACCTGTCTGTTTTGCATGCAACATACAGATAAAACATCGACTCGTGCTGGGGAAGAAAATGATTTTTGGTTGATTTTTTTTGGAAAAGAAACCGATTTTTTTTTTTAAATGGCGGAAATTTTGAAAAATTTGGAAGAAAAGGAATGTTTGGGATGACTTGATTCCTGATCAGATTCTGACATGGGTTCCTAAAAATTTCTGGTTAGGCCTGTATGCCTAGATGAAGTGGGAGATATACCGACAGACTCGACTCTGGACGTGACCGGACGAGTCGGCAGACACGACTAGACTCCCTAAGGGTTGGACCGTGACTCGGTAGGGGATGGGCCACCTAAGATGACAAGACCCTTAAGTTGCGCTATTCCGTAGCCTAGGCGAGTGGCAACATGGTCGAATCCTCATAGTGAGATTGTTTCCGTACGACAGGGCTTTGTGGTAGCAATGCCGTAGACTGGTGTTCTTTCGAATTTTTTTTTTTAAGGGCACATTCCCAAAGTGGGTGTTGCTTCGAGCCTCTGACAGATTCTTGCCTTCGACTGGGCCGAGTACTAGGACTCACTAAAGAAAGGAGGCCAGATTTTGAAGATATATTGGATTATGTGAATGGATGGAGAACTTCTGCCTAAGAGAAGCCCCCGGGACAACAAAGCTAGCTGTTGAGAACATGACAGTGTCGTGACCGGAATGATGGTGCTTTTTGAATGAGTGTCAATGTGGGTGGTTGTGCCTCTTTTGAAAGGCTGCCTACGTATTCACGTGTTGTGAAATCAAACCAAGACGTAGTTCAGTGTTGAAAGATGTATTATGGTGCCTAGTTTATTAGGGCTTGGTGTGTCGCTAGCCATAGTGATGGTTAGGCTAGGTGTGCTCCTAATGATGCCTTGATCAAAGGGCTAGAATAGTTAGGATGTTGATCCTGTGACTGCGAGCATTTTCCGGGGTAGCCCCCAGGGGTGGTGTGAACTATTTGGGCATGTTTTATGCCGACTGCAAGTTGAATTCCCGTGTTTGGGGCTGGTAATTGGTTTAGATGTTTTTGGAAATGTGATGCTAGGAAGTAAGTGGCTTCAATGATTCGAAATCTGGAGCTCGATTTTGTGGAGCTAAGGCTTCGAGGGTAAGGTATTGTAATGTGGTAGGAAGGGGGAAGTCGAGTAATAATGACTCAAACTTCGATCGGGGTAGGTTTGATAATGCGGGATCTGATTTCCATGTCTGGCCCTAATGGTTAGGGTATCCTATGGAGCTTGAATCCTCAAAATTCCGGGCTGTCTCTAGCCTAGGTCTTGGGAAGGTCTTGAGGGTTATAATGTGGGAAGGCTAGATGTGGTGCTAGCTGACCAGCTTGGCTGTCACTCCCCTATTGGATGGTATTGATAATTTGGAATTTGACCGTACCCCGGTCAAAGGATTTTCACTTGAGTTGACCGTTGACCACGGTCATGGGTATTTGATTTTTTTTATTGACCTCTTAGCCCCGGTTATGGGTTTTTTTTTTGAATTTTTGCTGGTTGACCTCTTAGCCCCGGCCATGGTTTTTTTTTTGAATGTTGGTTGACCTCTCAGCCCCGGTCATGGGTTTCTTGAATTTTGGTTGACCTCTCAGCCCCGGTCATGGGTTTCTTGAATTTTGGTTGACCTCTCAGCCCCGGTCATGGGGTTTTTGAATGTTGGTTGACCTCTCAGCCCCGGTCATGGGTTTTTTGAATTTTGGCTGGACTAATACCAAAGGTAGGGATCGGTTGATCTAATCGGATGGGTGTTTATTGTGGGAAATGAGCTTGCCTCCCGTCTTGGACCCAAACTAGGAGACTACCTAGATTCGTCATAGGATTCGATACCGCTCCTACTAAGGGTGGTTATGTGACTTTCTATGTCAGACATGGAACAGGTAAAAGGAAAACACGGGCTCGGTTTCCTGCAGCCGTTATAGATATGCCTATAATAGTCACGTGCATGTGCTCACAGTGTATGATGGTATTCATCATGTTCTCGGAAACACGTAAGGAAATATATGAGAAAATAGAAAAGCTGATTTTATTGAAAATGTGAAAAGAGGACAGAATGCAAATGACTCTGACTTTGACAGAAAATAGTGATCCTAGACTCGGACTCAGGCTAGGACTTAAACTAAATCTAGACTCTCGGATAATGTCCTCAGTAGTCTTCGGCCTCTAAGGACTCAAGTGGATGTCCAGTAGAAACTTCACCCAGATCTTCATTGTGCCGAAGATCATCTTCAATCCTAGTGCCCATTTCGGTAAGCACTGCAAAGTTGGAAATGCCGGCATACCTAAGATGGATGCGGTCGGAAGGTAGGAGGTTGTTGATGACCGTCTCCACTAGTGTCTTCTCGTTGGGCTTGTCTACCGACTTCACACTCTCGGCCCTCCACCTTTGAAGGTACTTGGTGAAACCTTCCTTGGGCTCTTGGGCCATGACTTCTAAAGTACGCATCGTGGTTTGGATCTCGGTATTATCGGCATAATTCCGAGCGAATTCCGTCGCCACGTCATCCCAAGTCTTGTACTTCTTGGAGTCAAGCCTGTAGTACCAGGCTTTCGGGTGCTTCTCGAGGGAGGAAGCAAACAGGTGCCTGAACATGGTTGATTTCACTCCTTTGATGGCCATGAATTCTTTTGAAAGCCCGGATATGTAATACCGGGTCTTCAGTCCCGTCGAACATTGGTAGGCCCATCAGGTTGAGGTTAGCGGGCAGCTCGTCGGTCAAAGGTGAATAGGAACGAGCATTTTCCGTATGGATTGAATTGTTGGTCGACAGGTGGACCTGTTCCTCCAGCTTGCGGACTGCGTTGGCCAGTTCAGCTATGGGTCCAGTGGTTTCATTCCCGACCTTAGGAGTCCTTTGTTCCAAGGTACTCATACGGGTGGCAATGGCGGTTTGGTCTCCCCTCATCTGGTTCAGTTGATCTTGGATCTTGGCCAACGAGGCGGTCAGTTGATCAATGGAGTCCTTAGTCATGGTTCGGGTGAAGGGCGGCCTGTCTGTAAGAATACCGCGTAATCAGGAAAGTTGCTTCGGAACTCAAATACACCAAGGCATAGGAAATAGCGCGGGAGGAGAGACGACTCCAGTTTGACTCGGGTTAGACTCTTCTAAGACAAATGTGCGGGGTATGATTCTCGGAGTGACTGTGATTAATCGCTCCGTCGGAGAATAGCCCCCAAGTGAGAGTAAGGGCTTAGACATGACTCAGATGGTGTGACACCTAAGTGACTCGAAAGTGGGATACGTGAGACAACACGTGTAAGACCTGACCCTTAGAGTAACCGTGATTGATCGCTACGCTAAAGGGTAGCCCCCGAGTGGGGCTGAAGACCGACTCCTAGACGGGTGACTCGTGGATGGTGGGTCTTCCTTAGGATTTGGCAAAGTGGGCCTAGTCCTGTGTGAAGGAAGACCTACGTGTGAGCTATTCCCCAGACTTTGGACTCGATTGTGTAAGTGGGCTTCCCTTTGTAGGAGTTTGTCCTACGTAGGTGGGCCGTGCCTTGACTAATAAGGCGGACTTGGGATGGGGTGGAAACCCGTGATGTAAGATCGATGGAGTTTCGACGCTATAGACTCTTGCTACTTATGACAAGACCCGACACTGCTAAATACGGGAAGTCCTAAGAAGAAGAAGGTTTGAAAAGAGGATTTGAATTTGAAAACCGAGCAAAGTCGGGTTGGACGGCCCAATCCTTTTTGAAAATCGGAAAAAAAAAAAAAAGGTTTATCGGGCCGAGATTTTGAATTTTTTGAAAAGTTTTGGACAGCATACCGGCTAAAAATAGGCTATTTTGAGTCAAAATCATAAGTCCTAAATTCGGTAGCTTTCCGAGTTTGGCAAAATGGATAGTTTTCGAAAAAGATGCATGTTTTTTTTTTTTGAAAAAGACGAGACATGGATAAAGTAGCACGTAGTCACGGAACAGTATAATGACGCCATGTATGCTCTTAGTCTAAGTCTCGGTCGGTCTAATAGGGTCTATACCAACAACGATGGCTTTCTCGTATTGAGGACGGACTCCCTAAGCCGAGTTGGTCTTAGGACATGCCGCAAAACCTAGACGAGTTCCACCATCGATGTCTTTAGCGCACCCATGTAGGAATGCACCGTGGTATAGTGGGACGTCGGTCACAAGTAACCGGCCCGGGAAAGATTGGGTTATGCATGGCCCATTGAACTAAAACGTGTACATTACTATTCGAACAATTTCTTTTCGAGTCTCACCCTAGGGATGCCGATGGTAAGTGACTCATCAGTTGATCCCCAGCGGAGTCGCCAAATTGTGGACATGACATAGGTCCACCCCGACGCGGCCACGCGCGGGTTTGGGGAGGCGAATGAATCTCCATATGAGATGGTCAAATTGAAATTTAAATCGAAGTAGGAGTCGCCACCGAATTTTGTGGTTATTCGGAACCATTCGAGCCCACTCTATGTCGTAGTGAGCCGTATACAAAATACGGCCCATTTCCGATATCAGAGTTTATTGGGCTCGTCCCTTTGCATGTCGATACCGATGCCGACTGGAGCGGTTAATCGTATATTGAATGACTCTCGTTGCCAATGATTTCGGACATCCGGAAACCACGGTTCTGAGTAAGGGGTGAGGGTACGTGTTGGGAAGTTCACTAAGAACACCCAACCCCGCCCGCACTTAGCGGCCTTTACTAAGATATCGTTCGTTTTTGGTGTACACGGGTTAGTTCGACGGTTGAATGATATGCAAACATTATTTTCCTAAGCATGTGAGAAAAATAAATAAATGGGTTGCTAAGTTGTTTAATGCATATTAAACTAATAACGTCAAAGTTATTTTAGCATGTGAATTCGTTTTAGTCTAATAAAATGATAAAAACAAATAAAAAGCTACAAACACGAGAAAACGAGTTAGTAACGATGAATAAATTGAAAAAGACGTAAATAAATAATATGCATGATTTTAGAAAAGATTTGATGACACGTGATTGATTAACACGTGTTGACCGAGGTCAAAAAAAAGTATTTATTAAAATATGTCGCGAAAGTCGCATTTTAATATAAGGTTCGAAAAGAATTAAAAATAGAAAAGCAAAGAAACGAAAAAATAAGGGGCCGGCGGATCAGGCCACCGCGCGAGCCGCCTGGAGGGCGCGCGACTCGCGTGGTGGTCTGTCGGGTTTTTTTTATTTTGTCGAAAAAATCGTTAATTTTTATAAATCGCGTACAAATATGGATTAATTTATACTCGACTTATATTTTCGATATTCGTCGTATTCGATATTCGATTATGAAATCGATATCTAATAGTCGGAATAATTTTATAAAAAGTTTTGAAAAAAAAACTTGTTTTGAAAAAAAGTAAAAAAGAATTTTTGAACGAAAACGATATTAATTCTCTCCGCGTTTAAAATCATCGAATTTTGGTTTTTTTAAAAAAGGTGATGATTTTATGAACCTCCACGAAAATTAATTTAATTTAGTTCTTGTAGATACGATATTCGATTAGAGAATCGGTATCGTATTTTAAGAACGTTATAAAAAATAGTTTTTATCATCGAAAATAAATAAAAATATGATGCGACAAACGACCCATACTAATAATGCGAAACAATCGATGAAAAAAAACGGACGAAAAGAGGGGAGAAAGACGTGAGAGAGAGAGAGATAGGAGAAGAATCGGGTTTGATTTACACCCTCAACCTACATGCTTTAGTTTCTCGGTATAAGGCTCGTCGGACGGTGGCTTAGGCACGGGAGCGTCGAGATGATGCGGGTGAGTTAAGGTGGTGCGGATTTATGTGTGTGAGAGGCGTCGGGTTCGGCCGGTTTGGACGGGTCGGTTTCGACGGATTTTTGAAGCTACTTCGGGATTCCTTCGGACGTATGTCGAGTATGTATGACTAATAATTATGGTGTGTCGGAATTCTTGGTGTTTTCATGTGTATTTTTTGCGTTGAATATGAGGTCCTATTTATAGGAGTCGAGGTAGTCTTGCTTGTGTGGCAAGAAATACCGGTTTGGATAGGAAATACGAGAGTTCGTAAGGGAATAAACTTCTCGTTTCTTGGTGAAGAAGCAAACATCTCGTCTGGTTGGGGAGTGTTTGGCCGAGATGTTTGACTCTCTGGGCCGATTATTTGGAGCTCGGTCGATGTCTGATTCGGTTTCCGAATAGAATTCCTACTTGAGATCGAATTCTATCCTTAAACGGATTTGTTTAATATTATTCGAAGCTGATTTTTTTGGTGTTTGAGTCTGAATCAGCCGTGTAGTGTCACGGCCAGCTCGTGTGACTCGGGAAAAAATATCTTTGACCGGGTTTGACTCGGTCGCTAAAAGACGGTTTTACCCCCGGTGTCGGAATCGACCCAAATTAGTCTCATTTGACTCGAAACGACCCACTGGGCCTGGATTTGAGGTTGGTTTTGTAAGATTTGTACTCTGTAATAAGTCTAAACCAAATGTCCATGATTTCGAGCCCATATCCGAGTCCATTAAAGCACGTTTGCGTCCTATCATCATCGGGTGTTTGGCGGGACCTACTATAGACACCTGGCGGTCAAAATGTGGGTGTCTACACTTTGCATTGCGATACCGATACCGACATTATCGGATATCGTGTATTGAATGACTCTCGTGCGCCAACGGTTTCAGGCATCCGGAAACCGAGGTTCTGAGTAAGGGGTGAGGGTACGTGTTGGGAAGCCCACAAAGGACACCCAACCCCGCCCGCACATTAGCGTCCTCTACTAAGAACTCTAATGACTTAAAATACGCGTGTTAGTAAAACGGGAAAATGATATGCAAGGATTTATTTTCCCTAAACATGTGAATGGAATTGAGACGGGTTTCTAAGTCAATTTAATGCAATTAATTCTACGTCAAAGTGGAATTTTAGCATGTGGGTTTATTTTAGTAAAATAAAACAAACGATAAAAATTGACAAAGGAAACAACAAACGGTTAGTAACGATATAACAAATAATAACGGTTTGTGCAAATATTGAAAGAGATGAATGATGTACAAGATGATGCATGGTTTTGAAAAGATAGTACGCACGTGATTAATTACGCACGTGTTGACCTAAGTCGTAAAATACTATCGAGCTTGAAAAATAGAAGAATGTACGACTCGCGTTTTAGTCGTTATGAGGCCACTCGATCGAGTGGTCGATGGACTCGATCGAGTGGGCCCTAAAAAAAGCTTCTGTTCTACGTTTAAGACCGTACTCGGCCGAGTTATTGACCAACTCGGTCGAGTACGCGGCCACTCGATCGAGTCACTGTAAGACTCGACCGAGTGGTGGTCGTGTAAAGCATTCTGGTTCGATTTTGAGGTGTCACTCGATCGAGTGACTAGGGCACTCGGTCGAGTGGCATCTATACGAATTGTAATTCGCTTGCAATTTTATATTGATTTTCGAAATTGCTTTAGATTTTTGATGAATCGACGATTTTACCGAATTGGGCATAAGTATTGCATGACCTATGCTCGATTCGGGTTTTTTATAAATCGTTGATTTTGCTAAACCGAATATAAATATTGTTGAATTTATACCCGATTCTAAATTTGAATACCCATCGTATCCCATATTCGATTATTGAATCGATATGGGATATTAGAGTGAAATAAAAAAAGATAAATTAATTTTAGCCGCTTTAAATTAATTATCGTGATATGAACAAATCACGTTAATTAATTCATATGACTTGATTGTTAGATTCGATATCCAATTATGGGATTGGTATTGAATCTAAAATCGACGCTTTACTTGAATAAATAAAAAAAGAACTTGATTCCCTCGACTTCTCCGACATCGAAATAAATTCCTAGGGATTGTGATGTCGGATCCGTGTCAACGGGTTTCGACCCTTATTAAAATTGATTTTAAAAAAATGATGAATGTAAGATTAATAATGATGATGACGAGAAATAATAATGAATTGTTGTTTAAGTTAATTTATCTCAATAATCAAATAGTCGGGGTATCGGGATAAGCGACCGACGACGCGTGTGCAGTACACTTGTATATGCGGTTTTCCTTATCCCGGTATCCTTCTTATTCGACACAAATTGATAAATATTTTAATGCTTTGATATTAGTAGTATTATCGATATTATGGTGCAATGAATAAAATAATAAAAAAACGAAAAAAAAAGAGGATGAGAGGGAGATGAAGACGATGTGAAGAAGAGAAGGAGAAAAGAGAGGGTTTTGACACCCTCAACCTACATGTTCTTGTCTCGGCGCGGACTCGTAACCGTGGCTTTAACACAAGAGTCTTCGAGGTTTATGGAGGTTGAGTTGTGGTGGCTCGGGATTGATTCCTAAAACTAGGTTTAGGGTTTAGCTAGTGTCGAATTGATAGGGTTTGTAAAAAAACGTAGTATGTGTGTGTATGGTTGCTCTAGGGTTTGTAAAAGTTGCAAAAAGTTGTGTTATGTGTTGCATGGGGGTTGCTTATATAGGCATGGCTAGGGCACCGATTTAGGGTTACTCGACCGAGTATGGGGTTAACTCGGTGGAGTGGCCCGTGAAGCCTGCCGTCGGGCTTGAAATGCGCCCACTCGATCGAGTGGGTGGGTCACTCGATCGAGTGGCCCAGTCGGGTTGCACGGGTCCATTGTTTTGGACCTTGTCTTTGAGTTTGATGGGTTTTAAGTTTGACTTGGACTTTTGATGATGTGAGGGGCTGTTTTGTGTGTCTCGGAAACGATTTTGACCGAGGTTGACCCAATCGCAAAAACTCGGTTTTATTTCCGGTGTCGGTTTTGGCTCAAATTAGTCTTGTTTGACTCGGAACGATCCACTGGGCCTGGATTTGAGGTCTGTTTGGCGAGATTTGTACTCTGTAAGTGTGTTAACCAGCGATTAATGGATTTTAGCCCGTATCCGAGCGCATAGAAGCATGTTAGCGTCCGATCATCATCGGGTGTTTTTTTGGAAACTGCCATAGATACCTGGCAGTCGAAATGCGGGTGTCTACAGAGCCACCACTCTGGCTGAGGCTTGGACAAGGCGAAAGTCAGAGTAGCTACCAAGCCCGTTAAGACCTGGTAGACTTCCGGTCGGGTCGTTTATAGTTCGTTAGACTCGCGTGAAGGGCTCGCCAGCCGCAAGACATAAATCATACCTGAGCTTGATTATTGTACTCCGTGGGGAATTTGGGCTTGTCGCGTAAGCCCTGGGTATGCCTGTGTGTTGGCCCATCCCGTGCTATCCCGGAAAATGCTGCTGGGGAGATTTGATGACTTGCATGTCCCTGTTTGAGTCGTACCTGTATAAGTTACATAAAATGCATGCAACATGTAGGTAGTAAAATGACTCGTGCTGGGGAAAATGACTCTTTGAAGTTTTTGAAATTTTGAATTTGAAATCCTGAAAGCAATTACGAGCTAGGTTTTCAAAATGGAAAGGGGTAGAAAAGAAATTCGCAGTTTAAATAGACTAAAATCTGACTTGTCGAAAAAGATCTTTTTTCAAATGGTTAAACTTTGCAAATCTCAAAGTGAAATTTGAAGAGAGGGGCCTACCGACAGACTCGACTCTGGACACGACAGGACGAGTTGACTGACACGGACTGGACTCTCTAAGGGTTGGACCGTGACTCGGTAGGGGTGTGGGCCGCCTAACAAGACTCTTAAGTTGCGCTATCCCGTAGCCTAGGCGAGTGGCAACACGGTCGCACATCGAAATGGGATAGATATGCTAATGGGGGGATTGCAGTAGCCTGTAATGAGACTGTTTTAGTCTGGTGCCCTTCTGGATTTCCTGTTTTAGGATACATTTCTAAAGTGGGTATTGCCTCGAGTCCTGCCAGATTCTTGTCTTTGACTGAGCCGAGTACTAGGACGCACTACAGAAAGGAGGCTAGATTTTGAAAGTATTTATCTGGATTTTGTGAGTGGATGGAGAACTTCTGCCTAGGAGGAGCCTCCGGGACAACAAAGCTAGCTGTTGAGAACATGATGGTGTCGTGACCGGAATAATGGCGCTTTTTGAATGTGTGTCAATGTGGGTGGTTGTGCCTCTGTTGAAAGGCTGCCTACGTATTCACGTGTGGTGAAATCAAACCAAGCCGTAGTTCAGTGGCAGAAGATGTATTATGGTGCCTATTCTAATAGGACTTTGTGTGTAACTAGCCATAGCGATGGTGTAGGCTAGGTGCATTCCCAGTGATGTCTTGATCAAAGGGCTTGAATGGTTAGGATATTAATCCTGTGACTGTGAGCGTTCTCCGGGGTAGCCCCCAGAGGTGGTGTGAACTACTTGGGCATGTTCTAGGCCGACCGCAAGTTGAATTCCCGTGCTTGGGGTTGGTAACTGGTTTGGATGAGAAGAATTGGGACGGGATTTTAACGAGTTTTGCTCTCGGGGATTTTAACGAGTTTTGCTCTCGGCGATTTTAACAAGTTTTGCTCTCGGGGATTTGACGAGTTTTGCTCTCGAGGATTTAACGAGTTTTGCTCTCGGGGATTTGACGAGGTTTGCTCTCGAGGATTTGACGAGTTTTGCTCGCGGGGATTTGACGAGTTTTGCTCTCGGGGATTTTAACGAGTTTTGCTCTCGGGGATTTGACGATTTTCTCTCTCGAGGATTTGATGAGTTTTGCTCTCGGGGATTTGACGAGTTTTGCTCTCGGGGATTTTAACGAGTTTTGCTCTCGGGGATTTGACGAGTTTTGCTCTTGAGGATTTGATGAGTTTTGCTCTCAAGGATTTGACGAGTTTTGCTCTTGAGGATTTTTATGGTGATTGTGAATTTTGTTATGTAAAGGGGAAGTCGAGTAAAATGGCTCGAACTTTGATCGGGATAGGTTTTGATAATGCGGGATCTGGTTTCCATGTCTGGCCCTAATGGTTAGGGGTATCCTATGGAGCTTGAATCCTCAAAA
This sequence comes from Agrostemma githago, assembly GCA_958450325.1. Classification (NCBI taxonomy): domain Eukaryota; kingdom Viridiplantae; phylum Streptophyta; class Magnoliopsida; order Caryophyllales; family Caryophyllaceae; genus Agrostemma; species Agrostemma githago. The sequence goes on from OY288258.1 coordinate 37,675,423, forward strand.
TTCCGGGTTGTCTCTGGCCTGGGTCTCGGGAATGTCTTGAGGGTTGTAATGTGGGAAGGCTGAGTGTGGTGTTAGCTGACCAGCTTGATTGTCACTCCCCTATTGGATGGCATGGATAATTTTGAATTTGACCGTACCCCGGTCAAAGAATTTTCACTTGAGTTGACCGTTGACCACGGTCATGGGTATTGATAATTTTGACCGTACCCTAGTCGTGGGGCTTTCACTGGAATTGACCGTTGACCACGGTCATGGGTATTCTGAATTTTTTGATGATGGGCTGCTTTTTTGTTTTGGCCTTTTGCTTTTTTTTTTCGTGGACTTTTGATTTTTTTTCTTTGTGTCCAGTTTTCTTTTTTTTGATGGCCTTCTTTGTGCTTTGGCCCTTTCTTTTTTTTTTCTTTCTCTTTTTTTTTTGACTTTTGATTTTTTTGTCCAGTGCTCTTTCGTTTTTTTTTTTTTGCCGGTCAGACTAACACCTAAGGTAGGGATTGGTTAGTCTTGTTGGAGGGGTGTTTTATTGTGGGAAATGGGCTTGCCTCCCGTCTTGAACCCAAACTAGGAGATTACCTAGATTCGTCATAGGAATGGATACCGCTCCTGCTACGGGTAGTGATGTGGTTTTTCTATACCAGACACGGAGTAGGTAAAAAAGAAAACACGGGCTCGGTTTCCTGCAGTCATTATAGATGTGCCTATAATAGTCACGTGCGTGTGCTCACAGTGTATGATGGTGTTCATCATGTTCTCGGAAACACGTAAGGAAAGTATATATGAGAAAGAATATTGAAAGCTGATTTTATTGAATTTTGAAAAAGAGGACATAATACAACTGACTCTGACTCTGACTTTGACCTTGACTTCGACTTTGAAGGGAATAGTACATCCTAGACTCGGACTCAAATCAGATCCGGACTCTCGGATAATGTTGTCATTAGTCGTCGGCTTCTAAGGACTCGAGTTGATGTCCAGTATAGCCTTTAGTAGAAACTTCACCCAGATCTTCATTGTGTCGAAGATCGTCTTCAATCCTAATGCCCATTTCGGTAAGTACGGTAAAGTTTGAAATGTCGGCATACCTAAGATGGACGCGGTAAGAAGGTAGGAGGTTGTTGATGAATGCCTCCGCTAGTGTCTTCTCGTTGGGCTTGTTTACCAACTTTACACTCTCGACCCTCCATCTTTGAAGATATTTAGTGAACCCTTCTTTGGGCTCTTGGGCCATCACTTCCAGAGTACGCATTGTAGTCTGGATTTCGATATTATCAGCGTAGTTCCGAGCAAACTCCGTTGCCACGTCATCCCAAGTCGGGTATTTCTTGGAATCGAGCCTGTAGTACCAGGCTTTGGGGTGCTTCTCGAGGGAGGAAGGGAATAAGTGCTTAAACATGGTGGACTTTACCCCTTGGACCGCCATGAAATCTTTGAAAGCCCGGATGTGATGGACCGGGTCTCCAGTACCCTCAAACATTGGAATTCCCGTAAGGTTGAGGTTGGCAGGTAGCTCGTCATTCAAAGGTGAATAAGTACGAGCATTTTCGGTGTGGATCGAGTTGTTCGTCGATAAGTGGACTTGCTCTTCGAGCCTACGAACAACACTGATCAACTAGGCTATGGGCCCAGTGGGCTCAACTCCTTCAACTGGGGCCGTTTTCTCCACGGTGCTTAGGCGGGTGGATAAAGTCGCTTGGTTAGCCTGGATGGCAGCCAGTTGGGTCTCGATCTTGGTCAGAGCGTTTTTCAATTCGTCTATCTTGCGTTGGCGTCTGGTTTCGGGTGGCCTGTCTGTAAGAACACCACGTGATCAGAGAGGTTGCTTCGGAACTCAGACTCACCAATGCATAGGAAATAGCGTAAGAGGAGGGACGGCCCCAATTTGACTCGGGTTAGACTCCCCTAAGACAAATGTGTAAGGTACGATTCTCGGGGTGACTGTGATTAATAACTCCGTCGGAGAATAGCCCCCAAGTGAGACTAAGGACTCAGATGGTGTGACACCTAAGTGAATCGAAAGTGGAGTACGTGAGACACGTGTAAGACATGACCCTTAGGGCAACCGTGATTGATCGCCCTGCTAAGGGGTAGCCCTCGAGTGGGGCAGAAGACCGACTCCTAGAGGGTGACTCGTGGACGGTGGGCCTTCCTTTGGATTCAGCAAATGGGCCTAGTCCTGTTCGAAGGAAGGATCACGTGAGACATCCCCCGACTTTTGGACTCGATTATGTTGACGGGTCCTCCTTTGTAGGAGTATGTCCTACGTAGGTGGGCCTTGCCTTAGTCTAATAAGGCGGACAGGGATAGGGAAGAAACTCGTGATGTAAGATCGACAGACTTTCGACGCTACGGACCTTGACAACTTAAGACGCGACCCGACACTTGCTAAATACGGGAAGTCCTAGAAGTGGAAGGTTTTGAAAATTGATGATTTTTGCAAAAAAGGACCGAGTAAACTCGGTGGATGGCCCAAATTTCCGAAAAAGGACGAAAAGTCATTGGGCCACGGGTTTTGAAAGTTCGAAATGTTTTTCGAGTTTTGAATTGGGCGGCATACCGGCTAGAAAATAGGCTATTTTGAGTAAAATCATAAGTTCTAAATTCGGTATGTGTCCCGGGTTTTGAAATCGAATAGTTTGAAAAGGATGCAATTTTGAAAAGTTGACGGTTTTTTGAAAACGACTCGGAAACCAAGTAGCACGTAGTCACACAAGCATTATAACGACGCCATGTATGCTCTATACTAAGTCTCGGTCGGTCTATAGGGGGTCTATACCAGTGTACATAGTCTAGACGTTGATCGGGACGGACTTCCTAAGTCGAGTTGATCTTAGAACATGCCGCGAAACCCACTCGAATTGACTATGGACACCTTTTGACATATCCATATTGGAGTACATCAACGGTATAGTGGGACGTCGGTCGCGAGTACCGGCCCGGGAAAAAATGGGTTATGCATGAACCGTAGAACTAAAACGCGTATTGTATTTGTCAAACGATTTCTATTCGAGTCTCACCCTGAGGATGCCGATGGTAAGTCACGCATCAGTTAATCCCCAGCGGAGTCGCCAAATTGTGGACATGACATAGGTCCACCCCGAAGCGGCCACGCGCGGGTTTGGGTAGGCGAATGAATCTCCATATGAGAATGGATCGAATTGAAATTTAGGTCTATGTGGAGTCGCCACCGAATTTTATGGTTATTCGGAACCATTCAAGCCCACTCTATGTCGTAGTGGGCCGTATACAAAATACGGCCCATTTCCGATGTCAGAGTTTATTGGGCTCGTCCCTTTGCATTGCGATACCGATACCGACATTATCGGATATCGTGTATTGAATGAATCTCGTGCGCCAACGGTTTCGGGGATCCGGAAACCGAGGTTCTGAGTAAGGGGTGAGGGTACGTGTTGGGAAGCCCACAAAGGACACCCAACCCCGCCCGCACATTAGCGGCCTCTACTAAGAACTCGAATGACTTACAATACGCGCGTTAGTAAAACGGGAAAATGATATGCAAGGATTTATTTTCCCTAAACATGTGAATGGAATTGAGACGGGTTTCTAAGTCAATTTAATGCAATTAATTCTACGTCAAAGTGGAATTTTAGCATGTGGGTTTATTTTAGTAAAATAAAACAAACGATAAAAATTGACAAAGGAAACAACAAACGGTTAGTAACGATATAACGAATAATAACGGTTTGTGCAAATATTGAAAGAGATGAATGATGTACAAGATGATGCATGGTTTTGAAAAGATAGTATGCACGTGATTAATTACGCACGTGTTGACCTAAGTCGTAAAATACTATCGAGCTTGAAAAATAGAAGAATGTACGACTCGCGTTTTAGTCGTTATGAGGCCACTCGATCGAGTGGTCGATGGACTCGATCGAGTGGGCCCTAAAAAAAGCTTCTGTTCTGCGTTTAAGACCGTACTCGGCCGAGTTATTGACCAACTCGGTCGAGTACGCGGCCACTCGATCGAGTCACTGTAAGACTCGACCGAGTGGTGGTCGTGTAAAGCATTCTGGTTCGATTTTGAGGGGTCACTCGATCGAGTGACTAGGGCACTCGGTCGAGTGGCATCTATACGAATTGTAATTCGCTTGCAATTTTATATTGATTTTCGAAATTGCTTTAGATTTTTGATGAATCGACGGTTTTACCGAATTGGGCATAAGTATTGCATGACCTATGCTCGATTCGGGTTTTTTATAAATCGTTGATTTTGCTAAACCGAATATAAATATTGTTGAATTTATACCCGATTCTAAATTTGAATACCCATCGTATCCCATATTCGATTATTGAATCGATATGGGATATTAGAGTGAAATAAAAAAAGATAAATTAATTTTAGCCGCTTTAAATTAATTATCGTGATATGAACAAATCACGTTAATTAATTCATATGACTTGATTGTTAGATTCGATATCCAATTATGGAATTGGTATTGAATCTAAAATCGACGCTTTACTTGAATAAATAAAAAAAGAACTTGATTCCCTCGACTTCTCCGACATCGAAATAAATCCCTAGGGATTGTGATGTCGGATCCGTGTCAACGGGTTTCGACCCTTATTAAAATTGATTTTAAAAAAATGATGAATGTAAGATTAATGATGATGATGACGAGAAATAATAATGAATTGTTGTTTAAGTTAATTTATCTCAATAATCAAATAGTCGGGGTATCGGGATAAGCGACCGACGACGTGTGTGCAGTACACTTGTATATGCGGTTTTCCTTATCTCGGTATCCTTCTTATTCGACACAATTGATAAATATTTTAAGTCTTTGATATTAGTAGTATTATCGATATTATGGTGCAATGAATAAAATAATAAAAAAACGAAATAAAAAGAGGATGAGAGGGAGATGAAGATAACGTGAAGAAGAGAAGGAGAAAAGAGAGGGTTTTGACACTCTCAACTTACATGTTCTTGTCTCGGCGCGGACTCGTAACCGTGGCTTTAACACAAGAGTCTTCGAGGTTTATGGAGGTTGAGTTGTGGTGGCTCGGGATTGATTCCTAAAACTAGGTTTAGGGTTTTGCTAGTGTCGAATAGCTAGGGTTTGATTAGGGTTTGTAAAAAAACGTAGTATGTGTGTGTATGGTTTGCTCAAGGGTTTGTAAAAGTTGCAAAAAGTTGTGTTATGTGTTGCAAGGGGGTTGCTTATATAGGCATGGCTAGGGCACCGATTTAGGGTTACTCGACCGAGTATGGGGCTAACTCGGTCGAGTGGTCCGTGAAGCCTGCCGTTGGGCTTGAAATGCGCCCACTCGATCGAGTGGGTGGGTCACTCGATCGAGTGGCCCAGTCGGGTTGCACGGGTCCATTGTTTTGGACCTTGTCTTTGAGTTTGATGGGTTTTATGTTTGACTTGGACTTTTGATGATGTGAGGGGCTGTTTTGTGTGTCTCGGAAACGATTTTGACCGAGGTTGACCCAATCGCAAAAAGTTGGTTTTATTTCCGGTGTCGATTTTGGCCCAAATTAGTCTTGTTTGACTCGGAACGATCCACTGGGCCTGGATTTGAGGTCTGTTTGGCGAGATTTGTACTCTGTAAGTGTGTTAGCCAGCGATTAATGGATTTTAGCCCGTATCCGAGCGCATAGAAGCATGTTAGCGTCCGATCATCATCGCGTGTTTTTTTGGAAACTGCCATAGACACCTGGTAGTCGAAATGCGGGTGTCTACAGTAAGTCCCCAGAGGAACGTGATATTTGGCCTTGTCCAAGTAATATGTCCTACCCCTTTCTCGGGGAATGAGAGGGCCGGAAGTCCTAGAGAGATCAATCTCCAATGCCTCATCGTCCGAATCAACGACGTCATAAGGGGCGGGGTCAGGAGAGTTACCTCCTCCACTATCCTCCGAATGCTCCTCCTCGACTATTTGGGGGCCAACCCCCCTGGAAGAAGAAGCGAAATATTCCCTACTCTCCTCTCCGTCCCTCGTCCTCTCAGCTGACGGGTCGGTAAACGGCAAGATGCGGGCACGGGTTCTAGACATAGTGATCTAAGAAGAAAGAAAAGCAAGAAATCAAAAGAAAGGAAGCAAGAGCTTGGAATTAGAAATCTAACCTAAAGATGACTGCTGTTTGGACGAAAAACTTAAGAAGGAAAGCCCAAGAAAATTTACCAGAAATATGAAGGTGCGAGAAAAGGCTCGAATTTTCCTCTCAGAAGTTTGTAAAAAAGGAGTTTGTAAAAAGAAGAAGTACAGATGCTAGATTGCTTTTATAAGGAGGGGGGCAGACGAAAGGTCGCCAACCCTAAGGAATCCGCCCAAGGGCCACTCCCCACTTGTCGCATTCTAGGAAGCCAGCCACTTGTGGCTTCCCAAGAAGAACCTCGGGAAGACAAAAAGGTGCCAGGGGATTAATCACCCTGTGACGTCATTCCTTCTATATATATATATATATATATATATATATATATATATATATATATATAACGGCACACATAAACAAACTGCCTGATTTTTCATTAATTTGAAAAAGCCCGAAAATGGGCAAGTTACATTCCACGCATGGCAAGTAGAAAATACAAATGGAGCCTAAATTTCTGGCTCTATACACCTGCACCCTGTGAGCAGGCTTACTCATCATCTAAATCCGGGGAGTAATCCCCAGTGCTGTCCTGGCCTCCTGCGTCAGATCCCCAATCCCAGTCGTTGGAGTCCTTGAAGGGGTCGTCAGGGAGTCCATCCTCATCTCTGTCAGATGAGTAGCCCAAACCCTCACTATCTCCAGAATCGCGGCTGCTGACATCCCAGTCCCTGCCATAAGGGACTGCCTGATTATCATCGCAAGAACCGCAACCCACTTTCCTCACCACAGGGGAGGAAGGGCCCGACTCCGAAGAGGAGTTCAACTCAGGGCAGGTAGGGTCAAATTTCTCTGGGTGCAGCCAGGGAAAGCACTCATGGCATCCCCTGTCAAAACAACCTCCACCCTGAAGACAACGTCTGAACCGGAAGCTGACCGGAGATGAAGATCTGTTGGGACGCTTACCTGCCCTGACAAGTTCTCTCTTGGTGTTTTGGCGAAGACGAGGGTGTAGACGCCGACTACGGCGCAGGGCCAGAAAAGTCGCCCTGGCGTACCTCAGCCTCCAAAACCCTCGGAAAAGGAAGCTAACAGTACGAACTCCATAACGAACGACTGTTTTCTTACCCCAAGGCATGATTCTTTAAGAAGAAAAAGTAGAAGGAAAGTGAGGGTGTATTGATAAAATGATGAGAAAGGCCGTAATTTATACAAAAGGAAGTCCTAGGCATTAAATGTCACTCCAACCACCTTGGCAGAGGATGCAACCAATCATCAAGCCGGCACGCTGCCCAAAAATCAACTGAGCATGAGAAGCACTCATGACCAAAAGACATCCCAACTATTTGCATGCCCAATGCAGTTAAAACTCCTCCCTCGGGAACGTGCAAACGCATTAAATGCAATACTGAAGCCAACAAGTCAACCTCCCACCATCTGAATCAAGAGATCACCTGCCAAAGGGAAGCCTTCTCCCCCCCAGCCGGTGAGGGCCAATTGATGGAGGTCGGAAGCCTGCGCTGGGTCGCCTGCCCAGCAGGCCCCAAGGCGACCCGACCCAAGAAACCAGAGAGCCTGCCCAGCAGGCTGTCGAGATAAAACGCCAAGGAACCCCCAAGGGGTAGCTTCAGGCAATCGCTTGCCCAGTAGGGTAGTACGGCCCACCAAGCAGGGCTTCAAGACCCCCTTCCCGTCTGTCCCCAGGGGACTTCTCCCCCAGGCAGGGCAGGGGTTACCAAGGGCCTCTCCGTCTTTTCGCCTAAAGGTAAGGGAGAATGGGTGGACAAAATGGGTCCACGTGTCGCTTTACCATCCACCCATTCTCCCGCTCTTTTTCCCTCTCATCCTCTCTCTTGTGGGAAGGTATATATACTCTCCTTTTTCCCACTTGAGGGGGTTGGATTTTCTCTCTCTAGATTCCCACTCTACAAACGCCACCTAGCTCCTCACAAACTAGGTTCCTCAAGGCATTTCACAGACTAACTTAGGCATCGGAGAGGGTTCCCTCGAACAACCTCCGAGGCCCTGTGCGTTCACTGTGCAGGGAGCAGGCTCAATCCGCCGGGAAGGTCTGATCGCCGGAGTGGGAGAAAGGAGTGGTTGAAGGAAGTCGGACGAATAATAACTCAACAACATTCTGAACATAAAACCCGAATCCGAAGTCGGGTTAATTGTATCCGTACCGGAACAAAATTAAAGATTAAGAGTAAAGGGATGAGAAAGATTATACCAAACTAAAGGATGAATTGAAAATATGAGAACTTGCATATATGAAGAAAACCCAAAATAAATCCACCAAGGTTGTCAATCTTAATAGAAATCTTCAAGAATTCCAATTATACAAGAGTAACTAACTAGATTAAGGACTAATCTACACTAATCTAAGCTAATCTAACCTAAAGTAGTCTAGGGTTTAGTGGGTAATGTAAAGGATTAAAAAAGTGCTTAAACAATACAAGAGGGGGGGGGGGGTATATATAGGGTTACAATGAATAAGGGAGGCGGAAAAGTGAAACAGCCCCGATCTGGGCCCATCCCGACCGGGAAGGAGGTGATCCTGGTCGAGATGAGGTGGTCCCCGTCGGGATGGACCTGGTCCCGGCCGGGATGGACCTCCAGTGGGTCGTCCTTCCTTTGCTTCTCATCCCGGTCGTGATGGATGTCTTCCCGACCGGGATGGGTCATGTAGGCTTCAAATATGATCTCATAGGTCCCTAATTGCTTTCCTTAGGCTTCTCATCAATTCTCGGTGCTCGGGAATGGGTCCCAAGGGATCGAAAATGAGTCACAAGGGCTCGGGATCGAGTCTAAGCCACCGAGTGATCGTCGCTTCTCTTCGTTGGCTCCAAATGTGTCGGAAACGAGTCGAAATCGTTCCATTTCTCCAAGATTGGTCTTAGGAACCTAAAACAAACTAGAAGAAGCGTAAGTAGCCTCGAAAACAGCTCCAAAGAGCGATTCCACAAGAGAAACCGGGACCTAACACAAGGAATAAGCACTACAAACCACACTTATCAGGCCCGGCTTGACCCTGACTTCTGGCTAAAGTCAGAGGGCCTGCCCCTGCCTGCCTGGAGGTAGGTAGGGAGAATTAGCATTTTTTATACAAGGTTGAATGTTTATCAATCCTTGTTAGTTCGGCTCTTGAGGCCCGACCTGACCGTGACTTCTGGCTGAAGCCAGAGGGCCTGCCCCCTGTCTGCCTGGAGGTAGGTTTAGCATTTTTTATACAAGGTTGAATGTCTATCAGTCCTTGTTAGTTCGACATTGGTGCCCGGCCCGACCCTGACTTCTTGCTGAAGTTAGAGGGCTTGCCCCCTGCCTGCCTAGAGGTAGGTAGGGGGACTTAGCGTTTCTTATACAAGGTTGAATGTCTGTCAATCCTTGTTAGTTTGGCTGTTGAGGGCCGGCCTGACCCTGACTTATGGCTGAAGTCAGAGGGCCTTCCCCCTGTCTGCCTGGAGGTAGGTAGAGGGACTTAGCGTTTTTTATGCAAGGTTGAATGTCTATCAATCCTTGTTAGTTCGGCATTGGTGCCCGACCTGACCCTGACATCTGGCTGAAGTCAGAGGGCCTTCCCCTTGGCTGCCTGGAGGTAGGTGGGGAGACTTAGCGTTTTTGTTGGGGGGTCTATTTTCCCTAGGTTTTGCAACAGGGGGGCCCTCCCACTATTGCCCCTGCTCGTTTGTGTGTGAAGTGCAAAGCTGAACAAACAACGAGTATGAATAGGAAGAACTTTCCCATTTCTTACAAAAAACTAACACTCTGGTCGGAGCCGTCGACCTTCTACCATGATCGTTCTCTGCCGGTTTTTAGGAATAAGAAAAACTGCGACTCTAGTTTAGACATAGTATCTCTTCAAAGTATCTGCGTTCCAGTGGGCTGCCAGTTCTTGGCCCTCAGTGTTGGTGAGCCTGTACGTTCCTGGTCCCATGATTCGAGTAATCTGATATGGGCCTTCCCACTTCGCACTCAGGTTACCATGCTCTCTTACTTTTCCAACCGCCTGGGTTTTACGCAAGACTAGGTCACCTGTCTGGAAACTCCTCGTGTTTACCTTTCTATTGTAGGCTCTTCTCATTCTCAGCTGGTAGGTTGCGATGTTTGAGCTAGCCTCTTGTCTTACTTCGCTAACCAGGTCAAGGGATTATGTTATTGCTGGTTCTGTCGAACTGCTGAGATCTGAGAGTTGGGATGCGCATTTCAATGGGTAGTAAGGCTTCAGCGCCATAGACCAGCCCAAAGGGGGTCCACCTTGTGGATTCCTTCCTGGTGGTTCTGATTGACCACGGGACGCTTGGGTGTTCGTCTGCCCATCTGCTCTTAAGCTCATCCTCCATCTTCTTCAGTCCGTTTGAAATCTGCTTGTTTGCCGCCTTGGCTTGTCCATTAGTCTGAGGATGGCATACAGCGGAGTAGGCAATACTGACTCCGTGCCCCTCTAGCCAGGTCCTCAGCGGGTCGTTGTCAAACTGCCTGCCATGGTAAAAAACTAGCACCTTCGACATGCCATACCTTGTAATTATATTCCTCCAAATGACCTTCCGGACCGCTGGTTCTGTTATGTTTGGGACGGCTTCGGCCTCAACCCACTTGGTAAAGTAAGCAATTGTCATTATGAGGAACTTTCTGCCCCCTATCCCTATGGCGAATGGGCCCAGTATGTCCATCCCCCATTGAGCGAAGGGGATGGGGGATAGGATTGGCCTGAGGTCCTGTGTTGGAGCGTGTATCACAGGGGCAAAGAGTTGGCTTGTTTCCCATTTTAGGGTTAGATCCTTAGCATCTGCTAGCATAGTTGGCCAATAGTAACCTGCCCTTAGGACATTGTGTGCCAGTGTCCTTCCACCGACGTGGTGTCCGCAGATTCCCGAGTGTATGTCATCCAGCACCTCTGCAGCCTGCTCTGCCCCCAGGTACCTGAGCAAGGGTGCGGAAAATGAGTTTCGGTACAGCTCTTCTTCAATCAGTATATACCACGCGGCTTTTGACGACATTCTCTTTTGCTGAGCCGGATCCTGTGGTAGGATGCCGTCACTTTTGAATTTGATTATTGGGGTCATCCAGTTATTGATTTCTGATTCTTCCACCATGCTGACAGGTTGGCAGAGTGTTATAGATTTTTCTTGTATTACATTAACCTACACTGACCTCCTAATGTCTTGCATGCTGGAACTTGCTAATTTGGACAGGGCGTCAGCGCGGTTATTTTGCGATCTAGGGACTTGCCTGACTTCATATGACTTTAGTCCTGATAGCTCTTGCTTGACCTTCTCTAGGTATGAGATCATGGTTTGGTCCCTGGCTTCATACTCACCGTTAATTTGGTTTGCAATGAGCTGTGAGTCTGTGGCCAGAATGACCCTCTCTACTCCTGCCGCTTTGGCTAAGTGGATGCCTGCTAGGATGGCCTCATACTCGGCCTCGTTATTAGATGTTGGGAAGGTAAATCTGAGGGCATGCTCAAAGTCCGTTCCTTCAGGGCTGGTTAGCACGACCCCTGCTCCCGCACCGTTGGCTGTGGATGAGCCATCTACGTACACCATCCATTCACCGATTGGGGGGTCGTCCTCTTCTGAGTGAGAGCACTCGGTTAGGAAATCTGCCATGGCCTGTGCCATGATGGCGGTCCTGGACTGATAAGATATTTCTAGTCCACTTAGTTCTATAGCCCATTTTAGCAGTCTCCAGGATTATTCAAATTTCTCTAGTACTTTTCCAGGGGCTGATCGGTAAGAATGATGACAGGGTGAGCGTCAAAATAAGGCCTGAGCTTACGTACCGCGATGACTACCGCATACGCTGCTTTTTCAACGAATGGATAATTCCTCAAAGCTAACCCCAGGGCGTGACTTACAAAGTAAATTGGTTCAGAGACCCAGCCTCTTCTCTCAGGATGACTGCACTTACGGTTGAATTTTTCACTGATATGTATAGGAAGAGCTTCTCCCTTGTCACTGGCCTGGCAAGGGTCGGCAGCTGCTTCATATGTTCTTTTAGTTGCTCAAAAGCTTCTTTTTATTCTGCCTCCCACTTGAACTGTGTATTTCGTTCTAGTATCTTAAAGAAGGGTGTTGTTTTGTCGGCAGACCTGGCAATGAATCGTGCCAGGGCAGCAATCCGGCCTGTCAACCGCTGAATGTCCCTGATTTTTTTCGGCTCTGGGAGGTCCAGGACGGCTTTTACCTTTTCGGGGTTAGCGTCAATCCCTCGGGCGCTGAAGAGGAATCCCAAGAATTTTCCAGACCGAACCCCAAAGGTACATTTCTTAGGGTTTAATTTCATCTGATTGGCTCGCAAGGAGGAGAAGGTTTCCTGCAGGTCCTCCAGATGCTCTGCGTTCCCTTTGCTCTTTACTATGGCGTCATCCACGTACGCCTCCAAATTTCTTCCCTTTTGTTTTTCAAATACCCTGTCCACCAGAAGCTGATATGTTGCCCCTGCTTTTTTGAGGTCGAATGGCATCATCTTGTACATGTACGTCCCTATGCTTGTGATAAATGCGCACTTGACTCTCTTCGGCTGCCACAGGTATACTTGATGGTAACCGGAGAAGGCATCCAGAAAGCTGAGCATTGAGTGCCCGCTGGTGGCATCGACCAGATGATCAATTCGCGGCAAGGGGTAGCAATCCTTTGGACATGCTTTGTCGAGGTTGGTGAAGTCTACACACATCCTCCAGACGCCTGAGGCTTTCTTTACTATCACCACGTTGGCGAGCCATTCAGGGTAGTCGCAGCTTTGGATGGAATCAGCCTTTAGGAGCTTCTCAATTTCTTCTTTGATGGCTAGATCATTTTCTGCCGACATCTTTCTTTTCTTTTGCTTTAAAGGCCGAGCCTCCGGGTTGACGTTCAGCTTGTGAATAATATGACTTGGGTCAACCCCCGGCATTTCGTCGGCCGATGTCCTTATTATCCTGTAGGACCTTGATCAGTTTTGTCTTGTAAGATTCTTCTAGGTCAGTGCCGACCAGAACCGGTCTTCTTGGTTCTAGCTCTACCAGCATGCTTCCACCTCCAGGTTCTGGGTAATCAGTTTTTTCTGTAGCCCACTAGTCAGCCAGAATATTTCCTTCCCTGCTGAGGGAGCTGTCTGCCTTTCTTTTTCCTTTTCTTTCGGCTTCATGGGTGCGTAGGGTGACTGAATAGCACTGTGTAGCCGATTCTTAATCCCTATGAATTTTTCCTTCCATTACGAAGTCCGTGACATAAGCCATGGTCAGTGCTCTGATGGATATTGCAGCCTCCACTTCATCCAGGGTAGCTCTACCTATGAGAGCATTGTAATGGTAGGGTTTTGTTGTGGGTCCTACCGTCAATAAATAACCAACTAATCCTAGTGGGTAGCTAGGGTAAGTCGGGTCGTGTCCACGGAGACGGTTAAGTAAAGTCTAGACTAAGTCGACCTAAAAACGAGACTAGGCTACCAAAACAACACAAAGATGAAGAGAATTGGTAAACTATGATGGTTGAAGAGGATGAGAACGGACTAGCAATGAACTAACTATGATATGAGCTAGATGAAATAACTAAGACTAACTAAACAATGAACAAGAGAAAAGACAACTAAATTAGAAGGATGAATCAAATATGGAAGGGAGTAGGGTTAGGTCGGGTTCATAAATGTAGAAGGATAATAGGGTGATCAAGGGTGTAGGTGCCTCTTGAGTTACTAGGTCGGTTTGCGCTCTCGCGTCTAAACCTAGGTCAAGGTCGGTTCGCGCTCTCGCGTCTAAACCCAAGTCCGCACTCTCGTATTTAAGACTATACCCTAACACAATCACACACTAGCCAAACAATGAGAAGAAGAGAACAAGTATGAGAAGCATTGGCCACTACTACCCACACAAGCAATTCAACAAACACATAGAGTGCCCAATATGTGACTAGCAACAAAGATGCAACCTTTACCCCTAATCAAACCCTAATCACCCATAATCCACACCTAATCCCCCTACTAACCCCACAATTAAACTACTCACTCATTATCAAGATGAAACTCACATGAACAAGAGAAATCAATATAAACATCCATTAAGAACAAACAAGAACAATGAACAAAAAGTAAAGATTCAAACTTGATTAAATAAACAAAGAACAAGAGTAAAGAAGAGAAGAAGATTATACCAAACTTAACAAGGATGAAAAAGATGAAAACTTGCATTAATAAGAAACCCAAACAAATCTCCAAGGTTGTCAAGCTTGGAAGAATCTTCAAGAATCCCTTAATACATGGCTAATTAAACTAGATTAAAACTAGGATTAACAAAAGATTAAAGGGAGATTAAGCTAATAAGAGGAACACTAATCTAGGGTTATGAATGTTCAAGAGAGGCCTAAGAGAGTCTAGGGTAATGTAAGATAATTAAATAATACAAGGGAGGAGTATTTATAAGGTTACAAGAATGAAGGAGAAGAAAAGAATAAAAGTCGTGCTGCAGCTCTGCCATCCCGACCGGGACGAGATGGTCCCGATCGGGACGGCCTGGTCCCGACCAGGACGGGTTGGTCCCGACCGGGACGGACCCAGAACAGAACCAGTTGCTATTGCACACTCCTTCCCGGTCGGGAAGGCATTATCCCGACCGGGAAGGACCTTGTAGGCCTCCATTATGATCTTTTTGGTCCCTCCTTGCTTGTCATGGGCATCTCATCGAGTCTCGAGGCTCGGGATCGAGTCTAAGGGTCTCGGGATCGGGTCCCAAGGTCTCGGGATCGTATCCAAGGCATCGAGTGATCGTTCCTTCACTTCGTTGGCTCCAAAAAGTGTATGAAACGAGTCGGAATCGTTCCAATTCTTCATGAATGGTCTCGGAAACCTGAAACGAGCTAGAGGAAGCATAAGTAGCCCATAAATCGCTCCCAAGGAGCAATTCCAAAAGGAAAATGGGACCAATACACGACAAATTAGGCACTACAAACTACACTTATCAGGCAGACTTTGCGTCTACTACTACGAAATAAGCTGGGATATTCCTGGCCGATGCCCCCTCCCCGAATGTGACATGTAGCTCGATCATCCCCATTGGGAGAATCCCTGCACCGATGAATCCGTACAAGGATCCCGGGGCAGGCTTGAGTTGTCTCTTCTCCAAGTTCATTTTGTCAAAGGCTTCCTTGTACAACAGATTTGTGTACGCGCCTGTGTCCACCGTGCAACTCTTCACTATATGGTTACGGACGACTAATGATAGGACCAGGGGGTCACTGTGGGGGTAAATCACCCGACCAGAATCCTGTGGGGTTATGCTGAGAGTCAGACCGATCGGGCTCCCGTCTCTCTCTACGTAGCAGATATGGTTGTGGAGTTCGCGGAGCTGTCGCTTCTGGCCCATTTGGCCTGTCTGGCTGCCAGCTTCCTCTGATACTAAGTGAATAATCATACGATCCTGCACCGAGCCTTCAGGCTTTTCTGTCGTGACTTTCTGGTTCTTGTTCCTGGCAGCATAGCTGCTCAGCCAGCCGTTTCTGATAAGCTTTTCTATTTCGTCTTTTAGATGTCTGCATTCTTCAATCGTGTGCCCTATGCTATCGTGGAACGTGCAGAATTTCTTCGGGTCGCCTTTTGGATTATGCGGTTTGTTCAGGCGGTTTCATTTTTCCGCCTCTTTTTCCAGCTCGAATATTTCAGCTCTTGATTTGTTAAGGGCGGTGTAAATGTCGAATTTTGGTTGGTATGTTACGCGCTCCCTTCTTGGGGCGTCCCATTTCCTTCATCCTCCTGCTGACTCTTCATTGCTTCACCCACCCTGCGGTCCCCCCTGAGGTCTTGCAGACGCCGCGGGGGTATCCGGCAGGCTATGGTATTCCTCCTAGAGCATGAAGCCTTAAGCTATTTTCCGTGCTTTAGCCAAGGAATCAGGCTGGGCTCTGATAAGATGGTTCTTCATTTCTCCTGGCAGCTGTGAGTTAGTCAGGGCGTAGGCCGCGGTAGGGTCATCAATCTCTCTAACCTACTGAAAAGTCAGGTCGAACCTCTTAAGGTACTCCCTATTTGACTCGTCCTTCTTTTGCTTCAGGGTCATTAAGTCGAAATGAGTCAGCCTGCGCCTTTTATTCCCAGCATACTGGCCCAGGTAGACTCCTGCCAACTCTTCAAAGGCACAAATCGATCCCCGCAGCAAGTCACGGAACCACCCTTGGGCCAGCCCCACCAGAGTTGTAGGGAAGATTTTGCACCAGGCGGCATCATCAGCGTCATACATTCCCATATGTCTTTCATAAGCATCCAGGTGATCCTCAGGGTCAGTGGTCCCATCGAACTTAACCGTGGGCATCTTTATCTTTGGGATGGGACAACTCTAGACATCTGGGTGGAGCAGTATTTTAGTAGGTCTGCTCAGCACTTTAGACCGGCTCTCCGTAGAGTAGTAACCGTAGTCATCCCATTTATTAGGGGTCGGTTTCCGAGCACAAGGAGAGCGTGTCTGGGCGTATGCCTACTCACAACTTCGTCCTCTCTCATAGGAGAGCGGTGCCTGGGTCGCTCTCCTTGAGGTGGCTGAGGCTCGGGATCCGGGCCTTTCGCTTGATGGTGCCTTGGCTTAGTTGGCTAGCCTTGATTGAGCCTTGCCTACATACTTTTTGACAGTCCTGATGCCTTTTGCAGTTCTCCAGCTGGTGTTAGTCTCCTGAACACTCCAGCGTGCTTTGCCCCCAGGCGTTTTGAGACGGGCTCCTTTGGTTGCAACCGTTCTCATATTTCCTGAGATAGAGTCTCCTTCTATGCCGATGCGGTCGACCCTATGGTATGGACAGATCCATCCCTCTGTTGAGGCGGCTGCTCGCGTTGTTGAATGTTTCTGGCGGCGGTTCGCTTTGTGTCCCCAGCTTCTTCAGTGCTTTCGAAGTGCAGATGCCTAGGGGAAGTGGCTATTCCGCCTACCAGGTCTTCTGGTGTTACTTGCTTGTCGAGCATAGCGGAAAAGAAGGCGACAGCCTGCGTGGCTTGGGCGGGAGTGAGGCTCAGGTTAAGATCTTGCTCTGCCCTCTGCTCAGGAGCGGCTGTCGTCCCCTTACTTGCTATTTCATGGAGGGTAGCCTGCCCCAATCCCCGGAGTGTGGCAGCAGGCGTTACTTCCCTGGATTTCATGGGCATGTCATACCGGGGGACGATCATCTGTCCCGTCGGATCTGCTCCTGATTCGGTTTCTATGATTTCAGGCATCTTCTGATGGCTTTTTGTTCTTTGAGGAATCTTGAATCGTCTTCCCCACAGACGGTGCCAAATTGTTCCGGTATGGAAACAATCACACCCGAATTGGATTCGGATCTTGGATTAAGTCTTGGTTCTTCGTAGATTTGGTTCGATCTCTATGTCTTACTTTCCTCTCCTCTAGTGATCGGACTTTCCAGATGGAAGGGGCCTGCAACCTGCACAGGGAGCGCACAGGGCCTCAGAGGTTTCCGAGGGAACCCTCTCTGATGCCTAAGTCAGTCCATGTATGAACTTGACGAACCTTACTCGTGAGGAGTAAGGTGGCGTTTTCTAGAGTAAGATTCTAGTGAGAGAAAATCAATTACCTCTTCTTGTGAGAAATAAAGGGTTATTTATAAGTTCCCAGAAGAGAGAGTAAAGAGAGAGAGAGAGTGTGTGAAAATAAGAGAGAGGACACGTGGAGAAATATCCCCCACTTATTCTCTTACTACCTTAGGCTTGATCAGGAGAGCTCCTCTTGCCCATCCTAGGCTCGGCTGAGTGAGGGGCCCTGACGTCTGGGAAGTAGGAAGGATCCCCTTCCCTTTTCTGTCATTACAGGAGTGGCCTGATCTCGGCAAGCAGAGGGCTAGGCCCTGGGCTTAGGGCTCAGCAAGGCGTTTCAGGGATGGTTCAAAGGGCTGCCTGGAGAGACCTGCATGGCAGGCTGCCCTATGACTCGGGTCGGGTCAGCCCCAGGCTTAACTGACGGGCAGCCCAAGGTAGGCAACCGACCCTATCAAACATAAATTCTAATATGAGATGGTTTTAATGATAATTTTCACGGGTATATAAATACGGGAGGTTACATACTTACATAACAAAGAAAATAATCATCATTCATACTTACATACTTACCGTCTTTCAAATTTTTCTGGGTTTTGATTTTGGATGATGATGCTGTAACAATGATTATTACTGTCAATGTGTAGGTTTAATAAGTCCAGCTCTTAGGATTAAATGAATACTATCCAAAAATGTTATTGATTTCAAACATAGATAACTATTGAGAAAGACGGACTCAGTGTCTAACTTGTTTGTTGATCGACTTTAAGGATGGATTTTATGATTCAAGTAAAGATAGACTCACATATGAAAAATCGAGAATGATTCCCGACTGTGTTACAGTCAGGCTTCTAAGGATTTTTGCATTAGGGTTGGAGACGTATTCTTTGGGTGAACCAAGTGGCCTTAGCTTACATGTTGGATTCTTAATTTTTTGTCAGCTCAATTCTTAGGTAGTAGTGTAGCTTTGTGTTTTAAACTTCATGCTACAAAAGAGGAGATGTTATAGTTCTGAATTTATATGGTGCCCACATTGGTGTATTTGGATAGTGTTGGTTGCTTAGGATCTGACTCGTTTCTCGACTTTGAGTGATATTCTCGAATTTATATACTGCCCACATCGGAGTATTTGGATAATGTTGGTTGCTTAGGATCTGACACATTGCTCGACATTGACTGATATTCTCGAGTTTACATGTACATTGAATTTGTATCATAGGTCGGTCCAATTCGGATTTTACGGGTCAAGCTTGAGTTTTTAGTGTTGGGTTCGGTTTTTCAATCTTTCTGATTGTTTTTTCTTGATGATTTTTGCTACCCTTATCATATAAATGTCATATAAGATTTGGGTAATCTCAAAGTTATGAGTTTTTTAGTTACATGAGTTGTGTGCTTGTGTACTTGTGTTCTTGGGTCATTCGAAAACCATCTTTTTGTTGTAGTAATTTGGTACTTTAATGCGTGTGATTGAGTGGATATGGTTTTTTCAATCGATTTTTGTTTGAATGAAGTAAACGTAATTAAGTGAGCTGCAAATCAACAGAGAACTCCAATAGTGGATTGCAATTGTGCATTTAGCTGCCTGATGGGATTGGGTTGTTATTACTTGACTGTGTGAAGAAACCAAGAAAATTGGAATCACAATTAGAATTGATCGAAAAATCATTTGATGGACATTACTCGAATTGGATTTACAAAACTTTAGACGAGTTACCAGACAATTTCACAATCACCGATCCTTGTATGTCCGGTCACCCAATCGTGTTTGTTAGCAAAGGTTGTTTGAGAATGTTTGGTTATTGATAGACCGTATTTAGTACGGGTCAGAAGCGTCGATTTATGAGTATATTTGGTGACGTGATAATGGTTTTGGGCTTAATTGGGGAGAATTCTCATTTTACGATATTAATTGTAATTGAGAATAATTATGTGATTTCATTGAAGCATGAAAGCGGAAAGCCCAAGCGAAGCCGGAGAACCGACAGTCTCGACGGACTCGTGCTATTCGGAAAGTGAGACGGAACTTGAGTCGCTTTAGGTTTCGTAACAACTTAATATTTATTAGGATTATTATATTTTATTATTAGCATTTGGTAATTATTAGACTTTTCTATTATTATTAGACTACTATTATTACTAGTTTATATAGTCATTACTAGTATTAGTTTGGAATTATTATTCAGATTATTCCATCAAGTTGTACGTTCAACCCTAATTTTCTCCAAGACCATGTGTAACTAATTTCCTTTTCTCGGTTCAAGACATTGAAACGCTTAATTATCGATTGTGAGTTTGAAAGTCCTTATCTTTATTCTTGATTATTGATTAATTGCTCAGTTTGATTATATGAATGTCGTTATTGATTTCTAGAGTGATCAACTAGTTTTTTATTTCATCGTTCTAGTGTTAGTTTTTTTAATTGAACAGGATTTGTTGATTAACTTCACCTGAGTAACATCTAAGACTTAATTATTGAACGGGATTCGTTAATATTAAGACTTAGGAGCAATTATCATAGATTTATAGCACAACTAGATTGTATGTGTTTATTTATCTCTTTATCGAATTCTCTATTTATTAATGTTGCTGTTGAATTAAATCTAGAACTGGATTGTGTAGACACCCACATTTTGACCGCCAGGTGTCTATAGTAGGTCCCGCCAAACACCCGATGATGATAGGACGCAAACGTGCTTTAATGGACTCGGATATGGGCTCAAAATCATGGACATTTGGTTTAGGCTTATTAAGGAGTACAAATCTCACAAAACGGACCTCAAATCCAGGCCCAGTGGGTCGTTTCGAGTCAAATAAGACTAATTTGGGTCGATTCCGACACCAGGGGTAAAACCGTCTTTTAGCGACCGAGTCAAACCCGGTCAAAGATATCTTTTCCCGAGTCACACGATCTGGCCGTGTCCCTATGCGTCCAGTTCGGACTCAATCACTACAAAAATCAGCCTTCAAAAATATTAAACAAATCCGTTTAAGGATGGAATTCGATCTCAAGTAGGAATTCTATCCGGAAACCGAAACAAATTACCACCCGAGCTCAGATACTCGGCTGAAACAGCCGAGATACCTCCCCCACCAGCCGAATACTTGGCTTCTTCACCAAGAAACGAGAAGTTTGTTCCCTTACGAACTCTCGTGTTTCCTATCCAAACCGGTGTTTCTTGTCACACAAGCAAGACCACCTCGATTCCTATAAATAGGACCCTATACCTGACACAAAAAACAACGATTGATTCATACAGAAAATATCGATAAAACCATAAATTTTCAGCAACCAAACGACATCCAAATCCCGACGTAATTCCGAAAAACACACACATTCCCGAAGTTTGTCCGAGATCCGATGAAACCGTCCCATCCTACCCGGCCGAATCCACGCCCACACACATACACAAAAACACTCCAAAATACCGACACCTTAACTCATCCACATCATCTCGACGCTCCCAAGTCTAAACTACCGTCCGACGAGCCTTATTCCGAGAACACAAAGCATGTAGGTTGAGGGTGTAAATCAAACTCGTCTCTTCTCTTTCACTCTCACGTTTTTTATCCTTTTTCGTCCGTCGTTTTATTTATTTTTCATCGGTCGTCTAATTATTAATATGGGTCGTTCGTCACATCATATTTTTATTTATTTTCGATAATAAAACTATTTTCATATAACGTTCTTAAAATACGATACCGATTCTCTAATCGAATATCGTATCTACAAGAACTAAATTAATTTATTCTCGTTGATGCTAAATAAAATCGTTACATCTTTTTAAACAAAATTCGACGATTTTTAACGCGGAGAGAATTAACATCTTTTTCGTTCAAAATTCTTTTTTTACGTTTTCGTTCAAAACAAACTTTTTAAAACTTTTTCTAAAAACATTCTAACTATTTGATATTGATTTCATAATCAAATATCGAATACGACGAATATCGAAAATATAAATCGAGTATAAATTAATCCATATTCGTACGCGATTTATAAAAATTAACGACTTTTCGACAAATAAAAATTCGACGGGCTACCACGCGGGTCGCGCGACCCGCGCGGCAGCCGGTTCACGGCTCCCCTCCTTTTTTTATTTTCTTCGTTTTCTATTCTTAATTCTTTCTCAAACATCATATTAAAATGCGACTTTCGCGACATATTTCAATAAATTCTTTTTTTCGACCTCGGTCAACACGTGCTAATCAATCACGTGTCATAAATATTTTCTAAAAAATCATGCATATTATTTATTTACATCTTTTTCAATTTATTCA
This sequence comes from Agrostemma githago, assembly GCA_958450325.1. Lineage (NCBI taxonomy): Eukaryota > Viridiplantae > Streptophyta > Magnoliopsida > Caryophyllales > Caryophyllaceae > Agrostemma > Agrostemma githago. The sequence continues at coordinate 37,697,237 of OY288258.1, forward strand.
TCGTTACTAACTCGTTTTCTCATGTTTGTAGCTTTTTATTTGTTTTTATCGTTTTATTAGACTAAAACGAATTCACATGCTAAAATAACTTTGACGTTATTAGTTTAATATGCATTAAACGACTTAGCAACCCATTTTATTTTTCTCTCACATGTCTAGGGAAAATAATGTTTGCATATCATTCAACCGTCGAACTAACCCGTGTACACCAAAAACGAACGATATCTTAGTAAAGGCCGCTAAGTGCGGGCGGGGTTGGGTGTTCTTAGTGAACTTCCCAACACGTACCCTCACCCCTTACTCAGAACCATGGTTTCCGGATGTCCGAATCCATTGGCAACGAGAGTCATTCAATATACGATTAACCGCCCAGTCGGCATCGGTATCGATATGCAAAGGGACGAGCCCAATAAACTCTGACATCGGAAATGGGCCGTATTTTGTATACGACCCACTACGACATAGAGTGGGCTCGAACGGTTCCGAATAACCACAAAATTCGGTGGCGACTCCTACTTTGATTTAAATTTCAATTTGACCATCTCATATGGAGATTCATTCGCCTCCCCAAACCCGCGCGTGGCCGCGTCGGGGTGGACCTATGTCATGTCCACAGATTGTTTAGGTTGTTTAACAGTTAGGACTAATTAAGAACGGGATACGTTTTAATTAGTTATTCATAAGGAGGATTAGAATCTACGATTCACGATAAAGTAATCAAGAGTAATAATTTGAACCGGATTTCGATGATCAATTGTGATTAAGTTGTGGATTTGTTCTTGACCGAGACCTTTTAATCATCTGATTTAGTTAAAGTTTTAATCTTTATCAGTTTTAGTTGTTAGAAAATCATTCAAAACCCCCCTTTCTTAGCGTTTAATTAATTAGTTATTTATCGTTCTACATTAGTACGCAGTTATAGTTAAACCAATTCCTTGTGTGTTCGACCCTTATTTCTACTATATTATTGTTTTAGTATTCAGATTTAAGTGATTATAAATTGTAATTTGAGGCATACGACTTTAGCCTGTCAAATTTTGGCGCCGTTGCCGGGGAATCGATATTAATTGTTTTTTTGTTTTCTAGTGTAGTTTTTATTTTTTTTATTATAGCTAGTTTAGTTTTATTTTATTTTATTTTGTGTAGTTTATGTATAATACTCGTTCTTCTAACTTGAACCTCGAGGCATTCGACTCAGAGATTGAACGCACCTTTCACATGTCACGGAGAATCGTAGAGGGAGCAATAGTTATCGGAACACGGGAATTCGAGGATCTAGAGTTTTTCGACGATATTCCTATTATTCCCGTGAATACTGAAGTTTCTTCCGAATTCGAAGACGAGTCGTATACCATGGCCGACACGATTAAGCAGCTGACGGCACCCGATCTCGCACAACAACCTTTGTGCATTACTTACCCACCATTGGGTGCGAATGCCACTTTCGAATTGAAGTCGGGTTTGATTCATCAATTACCCACATTCCATGGCTTAAGCGAGGAGGACCCTAACAAACACTTGTCGGATTTTCATATTGTATGCTTGAGTATGAAATCGGCGTCCGTCACTGATGAGCAGCTTAAGCTTAGGGCCTTTCCTTTCTCGTTGAAGGATTCTGCTAGGAATTTGTTGTATTACTTGCCACCGGCAAGTATTGATACATGGGTGAAGATGAAGAAGGCGTTCCTTGAGAAGTACTTTCCGGCGTCTCGAGCCTCCTAATTGAAGAAGCAGATGGTGAGACTATGTACGAGTATTGGGAACACTTTAAGAAGCTATGTGCTACATGCCTATATCATGGCTACAATCCTCAAGACCTTGTGATGTACTTTTGTGGAGGTGTTTGTGTGGAAGATACTCGCACTGTGAATGCGGCATGTGGGGGATTGATCATGAACAAGAGTCCAGATGCTGCTATAGAGGTTATCCAGGAGCTAGCTGAAAGCTCTCGAGATTTTTCTCGAAAATATAAACGGGGAGTGCATGCCGTAGGTAATTCATCATCCTCAAGCCTTGAACATAAAGTCGATAGCTTAACGGCTCTTGTCCAAAATATGATGTTGGGAAAAACAAATCAAGTTATGATGTGCGGTATTTGTTCCACGGAGGGACACCCGAGTGAGCGTTGCCCTCACATGTATGAAGAAGGTCAAGAAGAGGTGAACGGAGTATGGAACCCCTACTCTAATACCTTTAATCCCGGATGGAGAGACCATCCCAACATGAGGTGGAGAACTCGTCAAGGAGACCAACCAATTACTCAAGGAAATCAAGTTGGTCAACCGAAGCAACAATTCTTTGCTAAGCAACAAGTTATTCCTAACACGGTTCCTACTCCGCCTCCACCTAATGGTCAAATGTCCACCGAAGATATGATACGTGCTTTGGTTGCTAATCAAGCTACGGTAACCACCCAAATGTCCAATCTCCAAGCTACGGTTCTTCAAAATCACACGGAGAACAGAGCTAGCATTCAAAATTTGGAAGTTCAAATGGGCCAAATGGCGACCGCCATTGGTAGGTTGGAGGCTCGAGATTCGAGGAAACTACCTAGTCAAACCATTCTTTCGAAGGAGAACGTGAGTGCGGTATCTTTAAGGAATGGGAGGCAATTGGTGGAAGCCGACAAGCCGAAGAGGAAGGTCAAGGAAGTTATGGTACATGAGGATGAGTTAGTGATCGAGGAAAGTGAGAAAACTCCGATTATGCAAGTGAAGGAGTTGATTACTCCTACTACACCGGTGTCGGAACCGGATGTTCCTTTTCCCGAGGCACTCAAGCGCACCCGTCGTTATGAGCACGACAAGGATATCTACGAGGTATTTGAAAAGTGCGAGGTAAACATTCCCCTTCTTAATCTTTTAAAGAGTATTCCTAAATATGCTAAATTCTTAAAGGAATTGTGTACTATTAAAAGGAATAACAAGTTGAAGGGAGCTAAGAAAGGGAAGGGTAGTGAGTATGTGTCCGCTATTTTTCAAAAGAAATTACCCCCTAAATGTGGCGACCCGGGCATGTTTACTATACCTTGTATCATAGGAGATACCTTGTTTGACAAGTCTATGTTAGATTTAGGAGCTTCCATTAATGTGATCCCTCTTTCTATATACGAATCTCTTAGACTTGGTCCTATAAGGGAAACCGGGAAAGTAGTGCAATTAGCGGATCGATCGAGTGTCTATCCTAAGGGAGTTGTAGAGAATGTCCTTGTTAAAGTTGATAAATTGGTTTTCCCGGCCGATTTTTATGTTTTAGACATGGAACATGACTATAGTGCAACTCCTATCATTCTACGACGACCTTTCTTAAAAACTGCAAGAACAAAAATCGATGTCCCTAATGGTTCACTTAGCATGGAATTTGAGGGTAGAGTTGTTAAATTCGACATAAATAAACCCATTCCCCACTTCCCGAAAGACAATACCTTGTGTCGTGTTGATGTTTTAAATCATTTATCTCCTAACTCACAAGAAGAAGCGGTGAAATCGGTTCCTAAACCGATCTCATCTACCTCTTCTAGCAAGGAATTTTTGTCTAAAGTTGTGCAGGAATCTCCTTCTAAGGGACCCAAGTGTGTCATTCTTTGGGAGTCGCGTAAGGACGCGGAGCTGTACAAAGGTAAACCGAGGTCATGGTTTGATAATTGGATGACGCGTCCTAGCTCAAGGAAGGGAACAAGAGTCTTACAATGGAAAAATGGAAAAGTAAAAGATGTAGTCGGCAGAAGGCTTAAGCCGTCTCGTGAAAGGAGTAATGAATCAGGTGTCGGGAGAAGCAAGCTCTCGGACATGATGATTTCTACCTAACCTCCGTCTCAGTCGAGCGAACAACTTTAAACAAAAGCGCTCCCGAGAAGCAACCCGCTTTGTAGATTTTTATTGTAAAATTTTATTTTACGGGTCGTAGTATTAATTTCGTTGTTTTTCTTAAACTTAGTTTTTATTACTAACTTTTGATGTTTTATTAGCAGACGAGTGTCGATTTTCCAGGAGATGGGGCGACTAGCATGGAGATCCCTCAAAATCTGAGCAAAATTTGAAAAAAAAATAGAGCGGATTTACAGACCCATGCGCAAGTCGCGCGGGCCCTAGGCGAGTCGCGCACTCCCTCCATTGTACAAGTCTGTTTTTCTGATTTTTTTTTAACAAAAATCAAAAAAATCAAAAAACAAAACGAAACCCAGTATTCCTCCTCCTTCTTCTTCATTCCCCCCTAATTATTCCTAAATCTAAAACTTCAATCCATCTCTCTTCCAATAATCTACCTTTTATCTTCATCCCCAAATTCAATTACCCATCTCAAATTCAAACTCTCATCTCCTTCAATTCACAATTAAATCCCAAAATATCTTCAAATCTCCATTCATCCCCTCCAACTCTACCTCTGTTCTGCGTCCGTCTGTCCGTTAGTCGCTGGTTCGCCGGTAGTCAGGTTGGCCGTATCGATGTCGCCGGTCTCGGGTGGGTTCGTTCGCTGTCGCCGGTCGCGTAGTTTGTTGCTGTCCGTCAGTTAACCTTCGTGCGCGTGGTGTGTGTCTGTCAGCCTGGTTCGTCTCAGTGTCAGCCTGCCGGTCAGTTCACGGAGTCATGTTTTGGGTATGTCAAATCCGTTAGTTCCCGCTCCGTGTTTCTTGCTTTTCCATGTACTGATTCAACTCGAGACCCCCGTCTTATGGTCTGTGTCTGCTATATCGTGGTGGTCGACTTGGTGTTAGTGTTGGCGTCTTGTTATTCCGTCTTGGCCGAATTTGGTATCGTGCTGAGTTGCTGTCAGCTTAGTGGGTGACTCTGTGTGGGCTATTTTGTTGAGTCCGTATTATCGGAGATGATTTGGTTTTCGATGTCGTGGGTTTGATTCTCCTCTGTGTTGGCAGCGTTGTTTCCTGGTTTTTGTGGATCTTTGGCCGAGCTGTGTCGGTAGTGTTCCATTGTTGATATTGGCCACGTTGTTTTGTTTTGGTGCGAAGTTGGTTAGTACTGCTAGTTATTGCCAACATAATTAGTTTGGCAGCATTGGTATTGTCTTTCTCGAGAACTACGTGTGCAGGAGAAGTGAGCTCGTGACTCTCATGAGGATGTGAGGTTTGATCGATTAGTATCGAGCTATTCTTTGGTACTCGTGAATGTCATGTGACATTAAGGTGATTACGACGACTTGTTTTTCGATATTCAACGTTCTTTTCCCCGTTTATTATTTTTATTTATGTCCTTAGTCTCACATTGAGGACAATGCTCGGAATAAGCGTGGGGAGGGGATTTATATATTTGTCTCGTCTTGTAACCGTCATTCATGTTGTAATTTGAAGAAAAAAAAATATGAAAGAAAAAAAAAATGAGAAAAAAAATGAAAGAAAAAAAAAAGAATAAAAAGAAATAAGCCCGGCTAGGTGAAAACCCGGAAGGGCGCCTAGGCAAGAATGGGAAAGTGGCCGAGGATGGAGTGAAAACCCGAAAGGGCGCTCCGGGTAAAAATAAAAAATGAGTTGCGTGCCACGAGAGTAGTGTGAGTTGAAAAAAAAAATGAAAAGCTAGAGTGAAAATCTGCAAGGGCGGACACTCTAGGCAAAATGAGGGATTTAGGAAAAAATTCACATTACTTTCTCCATTCTTGGTGTTGGTGTCATAAGAAGGGTGACATAGAAGGTCGGTCGGGTAGGATTAGTGGTAAAGGTGAGAAGAATCGCGGTGCGGAGTGAAGTGATTGCACCTTATTTATGCGATTGGGTGTAATTGTTTTGTTTTGGCGATTAGAGGCGATTAGGTAATTCACATGGTTTGGTGTTGTATTGGTTGTGATCATTATTGATGTATTTTTGTGATTATTTGAAACCGTGTGAATCTGTGTTAGGATTGGAGCGATAAGGGGCTGTATAGTTTGGTATTAGCTTCTATTGATTTATGATGTCCTGTTGTCGTGATGATAATTCTAGATTTGATGATATTTTGTCGGTGACATATATTGGTAACATATGTTGTTACATGAGGGAGTTTGAAGGAAGGTGCGCGAGGGCCGTGAGAGTAATGTCTTTCCCGCACATTTGGACTTGTGATGTTTGTTTTTATTGTGTTCTTCGAGTTTTACTCGAGGACGAGTAAAAGTTCAAGCGTGGGGATATTTGATAGACCGTATTTAGTACGGGTCAGAAGCGTCGATTTATGAGTATATTTGGTGACGTGATAATGGTTTTGGGCTTAATTGGGGAGAATTCTCATTTTACGATATTAATTGTAATTGAGAATAATTATGTGATTTAATTGAAGCATGAAAGCGGAAAGCACAAGCGAAGCCGGAGAACCGACAGTCTCGACGGACTCGTGCTACTCGGAAAGTGAGACGGAACTTGAGTCGCTTTAGGTTCCGTAACAACTTAATATTTATTAGGATTATTATATTTTATTATTAGCTTTTGGTAATTATTAGACTTTCTTATTATTATTAGACTACTATTATTACTAGTTTATATAGTCATTACTAGTATTAGTTTGGAATTATTATTCAGATTATTCCATCAAGTTGTACGTTCAACCCTAATTTTCTCCAAGACCATGTGTAACTAATTTCCTTTTCTCGGTTCAAGACATTGAAACGCTTAATTATCGATTGTGAGTTTGAAAGTTCTTATCTTTATTCTTGATTATTGATTAATTGCTCAGTTTGATTATATGAATGTTGTTATTGATTTCTAGAGTGATCAACTAGTTTTCTATTTCATCGTTCTAGTGTTAGTTTTGTTAATTGAACAGGATTTGTTGATTAACTTGACCTGAGTAACATCTAAGACTTAATTATTGAAGGGGATTCGTTAATATTAAGACTTAGGAGCAATTATCATAGACTTATAGCACAACTGGATTGTATGTGTTTATTTATCTCTTTATCGAATTCTCTATTTATTAATGCTGCTGTTGAATTAAATCTAGAACTGGATTGTTTAGGTTGTTTAACAGTTAGGACTAATTAAGAACGGGATAAGTTTAATTAGTTATTCATAAGGAGGATTAGAATCTACGATTCACGATAAAGTAATCAAGATTAATAATTTGAACCGGATTTCGATGATCAATTGTGATTAAGTTGTCGATTTGTTCTGGACCGAGACCTTTTAATCATCTGATTTAGTTAAAGTTTTAATCTTTATCAGTTTTAGTTGTTAGAAAATCATTCAAAACCCCCATTTCTTAGTGTTTAATTAATTAGTTATTTATCGTTCTACATTAGTACGCAGTTATAGTTAAACCAATTCCTTGTGGGTTCGACCCTTATTTCTACTATACTATTGTTTTAGTATTCAGATTTAAGTGACTATAAATTGTAATTTGAGGCATACGACTTTAGCCTGTCAGTTATACTAAGGAAGAGGTGGTAGGTCGAAACGGGGGACTGTTTCAAGGGCAAGGGACTTGTAGAAGAACTGTGATGCAGATTTGTGATGCGATTCAAGAAGCAAGGTCAATTGAAGTCCGTCTGTTGAATTATCGAAAAGATGGGACGCCCTTTTGGATGTTGTTTCACATGAGTCTTGTTTTCAGCGAGGAGGATGCAAAGGTGATTCATTTTATTGCTGTCCAAGTCCCGATTTCGAGAAAACCATGACATTCTAGGGTTTCGTTAGGACGAGGTGAATTTTGTTTATGTCAAGACGGGATTACGCGTGAGGTTTTACTCGGGTCTTGTAAAAAAGAATTTTGCTTGGATTCCATGGTAGAATCGAATTGGTGCACGTCATTGAGCTCGATAATGAACACGGAAAAAGTTATGCGACATCTAATTGTAACCTATGCTACTCGGACTTGGTTGTGTACTCATCTCTTATATGAAAACTTCGTGCTTTTTATCTAAAAATATTGTCTTCTTCTCATATTTGGTCTAAAGAGGCGCGCATTAAGTCGCAGATGAGAACCGAACCCCCAACCAGTTAGAAATCACTTACGATTTGCATTTTTTTCATTTTTTTTAGCAAACGACATTGGTTATTGGTTTATGTACGCCACTCATCGTCAAGTTCTAAGCTTTTGAGTGTCACATTGTATTTGACAGAAGTCGATGTTGAGGTTGAGGTTGAAAACTTGTGTGGTGCAAGTAAGCCTGAAAAGCAAAAGGCTACAACGGCTATTATCAATATTTTATCTGTGTTGACACAGTATGGTGCATCACGAAGAAAATCCGTTTCTAGGAGAAGATGCACTGTGGACAGGATTGACATTTCCAATTCCGCCTTGTTAACATCTCTCGGTAGAATTAAATAAAGCTTTGTATTGTGAGTTTTGTCGTCCTTCAAACACCATTTTAATTTATTTTTTTGGTAAAGTGTAAAAATTGTATAAATAATGGTAACGTATGTATACACAGATTCAGCGCGCTTAAATCAGCTATGAGATATAAAAGTTACATCTAACAGCATATCTAGCCATTGTTTTTCAATTACAGTCAACTTCCCATCCAATCCTTGTCTTCGTTTAAGCCTGAAATCTTCTTGTATCTTCCGTAGTATAGCTTTAGGGTGCAATAGAATTCCATCTATACGAGCCCTGTTTCTCTGGCACCAAATATGGTATATAGCTGCGTTCAATACTCTGTTTGTTGCATTCCTTCTGAGTTTCGAGCCTCTTCTGCTATTCCTCCAAGTCAGGATGTTAGTAGTCGGGTAGTTGGTTTACATCCACCCATTCAGCATTCCTAACAATTGCTTACTATACTCACACGCGAAAAATAGATGCTCCGCTGTCTCCGACTCAGTCCCACAGATACATCATGTATCCTCCTGTACAATGCCCAGATCATACAGCTTCTTCTTTGTGTTAAGGCCGTTGTGATGGTATATCCAATTAATGAAGCTATGTTTGGGGTAAGTCCATCTCTTCCACACAATATGCGTCCATTGTGCAGTAGTCCCCTCAGTTCGCAGCCAGTTATAGCCTTTGTTGATTGAATAAACGTGAGCATCAACAGTCCAGGTATTTGATTCGAATGCACCCTTGAATATCTCTTTCACCTTGCATATCTTCCTCCAAGTCCATGTGGAATCAATACGGGGAGTATAATCCAGCCATTTAAAATTAAAACAATGTTAATTTAATAATTTCTGATTTATATCTGATTCCGCATTTTGTCAAGATTTCGCCCTTACCAATAACATTCCCTGCAGTCCCTACTAACCAACTTCAAGCGACAGATTGACTGGAACTTGCGATTCACATTGAGTTGAGATAACAACTTGTATCATCTTGTGTTTATATACCGAGTATTGAATTGGGATTACTTCTATTTGGTCACAAACTTTCTTATGTATCGCTTCTGGCCATATTTAATTTATTCATTTTTCTTTCTTTTTTCTCCATCAAGAACCCTAACTCTAATAATTTTAGTCTTTAAGGAATTAATTATGGAAATGCCAATGCACCATTTCTTGGTGTATTTACTCAAAGTGGTCAACTTTAAGCTACGTAAGACTCAAACTTGGCTAATCTATATATAAAGTTAAAAGGTTTTTTTAAGCATTTAATTTTTTGCCACGTGGCATACATTAATGGTTATTTTTTATTTTATTAAAATTTATTCTTAAATTTTTTTGAATTGTTTTATTACATATGTGTTGTACATTTTTACTTGTATTAAGTTTATATTTAATCACATTAAGTATCACAAATTTTTTGTTTACCCATATTTAATACAGTAATTTGTTATAAAAAATAATTCAATTTATTATTGTTGTTACTTTTCAAAACCTTTACATCCACCTTTCATTACAAGCAAATATTAAAAATAGTACTTCGTAAATAGTTTAACACTTTTTTTTAAATAAAAATTTTCATTTCTTAGGTATTTTTCTTTAACAAAATTAATATTTGTTTTCTATTTTATGTCTACTAAATTTTAACTTTATTACATTATAAATTTGTTATGTGTTTAGCTATTTAAATTTATTAATAAATTTATTACTATTTACAGTTATTTTAATCGCAAATAAATATTTTGTTATGCATTCAGTTTTTGCTCACGTGGAGGATGCTTTCATGTTTTTTTAACAATTTAATGTTTTACTAATTTTTTTTTCATTTTTTAGATTTGAACTTTCTTATATGTGTTGTAAATTAAGGATTACAACAAATTTACATTATTTATACTTCTTAATTTATATTTACTAATTTGTCTATATAATATATTCAAAAGATAACTTAAAACATTAAATTTTATTCCACCTGTCAAAGTTTTTTTTTTGAAGATAATGGAAAAACTTAATATTTCACTTAAAGCATGCATTTATTATTATTAATACAAATTAATGATTTTGAAAAGAAAAAAAAAACTTAATCATTTGGAGGTTACAACTTTTCATCTACTTTTGCCTTAATAATCAAATTTAATATTAATAATTATATTATATATTATGAAGAACTTCATTAGCATTATTATAAAACTAAATAATCGGTATAATGGAGATTTGAAAAAAAAATACCATTTGTATTTTAAGATTTCTTATTCGCACTTCATTCGTTCTACTTTATAAATATTCTCTTCAATTTTATAATTGTTCTTCGTTGATTCTAATTTTAGTACTAATTTTATATTTTTGCATTTTTTTTGTTTAGTTAACTTATGCAAACCTAATAATCAAGACTGGAATTTCTCATTTTTCAGGTATAATAATTTTATTTTAATAGATTTTTATATTGATTATTATATAAATACATTTCAAGTTAACTTTTAATCTCATGAATTTTGTGTTCATAAAAGTGTGCTTTTATTTATATTTTCTCATTTTTCAGGTATAATAATTTTATTTTAATAGATTTTTATATTGATTATTATATAAATAGATTTCAAGTTAACTTTAAATTTCTGTGTTCATAAAAGTGTACTTTTATTTATATTCAGAGTTGACGAAATTTACAAAATATGATTAAGAAGAAGTTGCAAATTTAATTGTTAATCAAATTAGCATATTAAAGATTATAATTGTTTGGCTTAAATGTATTTAATATTTTAGTCCAAAGGTAAATCAACAATAAAAAAAATAGTAAGAAAATGATAAACAAAACTTAATATTTCACTTAATTAAGCATAATGTATTAGAAAACATAATAGTTTTATTAAAAAAATTAAAAGTTCGGTTGTTTCGTCATTTAATACATTTTCGTCGTAATGATAATCAATCAAATTTAATATGAATAATTAGATTATTTAGTATTAAAAACTTCATACTGAACTAGCTAATTTATAGTATATTTTATTGCTTTACTATTAAATTTTTTATTACATGCTTTATTATAGTATATTTTATTTTTGCATCTATGAAATATAGTTAAAAGGTTAAATTTTATATTGAGTGACTTCTGCCTCTTCCATTAAAACATTAAAAACATTAATCAAAACTTTTCATTTGCCTTCTATTAAAAAACAAATTATTAAATATTTATTTGATAAATTTATAATCTATATATATATATTAGTAAAAGCTTTTTTTATGCATTTAATTTTTTTTTGCCACTTGACGAATGGCTTAACGTTTTTTTACAGATTATTTTATTTACTTAAATTTATTTTTATTAAATTTTGATTTTTTTCATTATAAATAAATTATATTTATTGATAAAATTAATGATTTATGAAAAAAAACTTAATCATTTGGAAGTTACACCTTTTCATCTACTTTTGTCCTAATAATCAAATTTAATATTATTAATTATATTATTTATCATGAAGAACTTCATTACCATCATTATATAACCAAAAAAGTAATATAATGGCGAGTAGAAAAAAAATCATTTGTATTTTGAGAGTTCTTATTCACATTTCATTCGTTCTATTTTATAAATATTTTCTTCAGTTTGTAATTGTTCTTCGTTGATACTAATTTTATCTTTTGCATTTGTTTTTGTTTAGTGAACTTATGCGAAGCCAATAATCAAGTATGCAATTTCTCATTTTTTAGGTATATTAATTTAATTTTAATTGATATTGATATTAATTATTTTAATAAATATATTTCGAGTTAACTTGAAATCTCATAGGTTGTGTTTATAAGAGTGAACTTTTATTTATATTCAAAATTGAATAAATTTACAAAATATGATTAAGAAAAATTAAAGTTCAAAGTGTTAATCAAAGTAGATGACAAGTATTTGAGTCTAATTAAAGGTAAACCATCAATAAAAAAAATTAGTAAGAAAATGACAAACACGACTTAATAATTCATTTAAGCATACTTTATTATTCTTGGTTGTTTCGTCATTTAATTTACTTTCGTCGTAATATCAGTCAAAGATAATATGAATAATTACTTTGTGTATTATTTAGCATTAAAAACTTTATATTTGAACTAAAATGAAATATTAAGTCGTGGAGTTCTTCATACCTCCAAAAATAATAGGAGTATAAAATACTGAAGAGATACAAATAATTGAGATTTTTTTAAAATTTAATACGCTTTATTTTTCGAACATTTCCTTCAATTTTGTGAGATACAGAGTATGAATTAACTACTGGCTTTATATGAATTATGTAAGATCACCCCTGACAACATTTTTAGCTGAATTTTTTGACAACACTTGATCAGAAATATATTAACAATATGATAAAAAAGTTGAAACAGATAATCCCGTGAATTTCACGGGCCACATACCTAGTTGTCTAATTAATTATAACAGACACTGGTAGATGGCTAATTGCTTTTTCTAGCCGAATGATTTGATATTTGGTAATTTGGTTTAGCTACGACTTTACATGGTACTCTCCATTGTTTAATATATCCTCCGTAACAATGTGGGTACTTTTGGGTCCTAATTCTCAATCGTTTGACACCCATTTATTTCTACTTAATGTTGGAATGTCGGGTATATTATTACTTTACCTTCTAACTTTAGGTCTTATTAAGGAGATAGAGGGGAATGGAAAGGATAAGATAAAGTGGAGGAGAAGTAAGAGGAGGAGGAGTGATCTTAGTAGACAAGGATGAACATGTTTTAGTACGGTGCCAAGCAAAACGTCTAAACATTTAATCAAATAGTTTACATTAAAATCAAATACAGTTATAGCTTAACGTGCCAAAACCGCTTTTGCATCGAACACCGCGCGCGTGGCGCGCGACTACGCGACTAGTGAAAGTGAAACTACATTCCAAATAAAATACCATATATGGATATGAAACTGAAGCGGATATCTCATACGGAGTACTGTTTTGGCAGATCCATCAGTAGAATTATCAAAAGTTGATACAAATATCCCAAGGGCCAAATAAGACTAGCACAATTGATGGCGAAAACTCAACTGTACCAAGTAATTCCACTAGTGCTATGCATTAATCTTAGGTTATCATATAATAAAATCTGGATGTATATACATCTTTGTTTGTCTAGGAAACGTAAAGAATGACATATTTCTAAATGAATTCCATAAGCATAAGAGATTTTAGAACATGTGGTACCAGGCTACCAGCAATGTGCCCTCACAGCTGTGAATAGACGGAGTCACACATAAAGCCAGAAAGAACTGGATCCATACTCTATGCATCTGCATAAATGTAAAACACTCACAATTCATAATTACACACAAATAAGCCAGAATGTCAAACATTCCACATTGTACAACACAAACAATTAAGAATAGCCTATTGCCTATGTGTCTTATTCTAAATGGAATAGTTGATCGAGCAAGACTTGGGCTTTGTGCATACGTTTTTTCCCTGCTGTAAAGGGACTCACATGGGAAGTTTAACTGACAGGGGTAGTCATATCCCTATTCAAAGATACCCTAAGGTCCACTAACTAATGTAGATAGTGAAGTAGGGGTCGAACCACCAGGAGACGGTACTCAATTACTTGTTCTAAGGTCTAGGCTAAAGATTACGGGTCACTGTTTTTCTGTTTGTTTGAGTGAACTAACAACTAACTGCTGTAAGATAAATCAATAATAAAAAGGTCTAGGGTCTCAGGTTCACAATGAATGTCAATCGGGTCAGGGAGTCAATTAACAGGTCAATAATCGAACTGTCTAAGGTGTAAGTCCGGTCGATACTACTACAAACTTTAGAACTAAACTTAACCTGCGGTCGCTAGAATTAAGCTAGTCTACCCAAAATGTCGTGACCTAATTAGTCCTTAACCCGGTCGACGAAAAGTCCTAATTGCGATACTAACTAATTAATCCTGGCCAGTAATTAATCAATCAGAATTAAAACAACATTCAGGCGACAGTTCATATAATCAGAGACAGATCAATTTTCTATAACCAATTAACACCCATCGATCCCCTTAAACCCTAGATAGAAATCAGCTACTCATGATGATTGTAAATAAACTAACAAAATATGAATTGCAATTGAACATGATGAATATGAATTAAATTAAACTACGAGACTGAAATCATATAACTATGAAAACTAAGAACGAATTTAAACAAGAATTAAACTAGGGAATTAAAACAAGAATTAAACTACAGAATTGAAATTAAAATTAAAATTAAAATTAAAGTAGCGATACCGAACGATTTGAGATCTGAAAAAGGAAGAACGGAATACGATGAATCTTGCGAAGAAAAACGGGAAACGAACGTAGTTTTTCTACCCTAAGCCATTGTAACGTAATCTCTCTAGGAAAATAGAATAAAAGTCAAAAGTCAAAAAAGTGTGTCTGACAATCCTCCTCCAACTGATTTAAAAGAAATAAGTTGGACTTACAAAACAGGCCCAAAATTCTAAATAAACTGAAATCTGATCCGCGGCCTGGGTATAATGCACCCGATCGAGTGCACGGAATGCCACTCGATCGAGTGGATGCGTGAATGCTTCAGGTTGAGCATGGATATAGGGCACTCGATCGAGTGCTTTACACCACTCGATCGAGTGGGTGCTGCTGAGCTCGTGATCGAGTTATTATTTTGCTTCTTGGCTTTTCAATTTCTTCCTCGTCTTCCGTCCTCGTCTCGGCTATCCGGGTTATTACTCCAAAATATGCCCAAAATTGCACTTAACCTACAAAATAGCACGGGGACCGACAGTATCGACTTTCTAATAGAAATCGACATCAAACATATAATTATGGAAGAAGAAAAGCTCAAAAACGGTTGTCGGGGGACAATAAAATACGATATAAAATGCGTTGATCAAACTCCCCCAAACCAAACCCTTGCTTGTCCTCAAGCAAACAACTAATATATATAAACGAGGACAAGTGATGTGAAACACGACTCAGAGCTGAATTACAATCATTCTCCTAAAATCGACTAAAACCGAAGAGAAAACATGTAATGCACAAGAATGCAACGAGATCAATAATCATGCCATAATCAAACAATTGCCTGCCAAACTTTCAATCTTGCAAGACCAATAATTTCGGACTTCCTTACGGTTGTTGCTCGACACTCATAAGTACGGGTAAGTATATATGTGAAGATAGGAAAGAATAAAGACACTCACTCGACTTATGAAATATGCATGCAATCGAATATGAAATCAATCTCCCCAATTAAACACTTGTTCCACCAATCAGGACCATAGTACATGCCAAGGACTTACAAAGGGTGGCTTATATGTGAGGGAATAAAATGGATTGTGCCTAAAGCACGTATGGAAATGTGGGGCTAAGACCAGTAGTCGCAGCTACACAATAAAAACTATCCATCCAAACCTCAACTATCAATTCTGGCCACTAACTAGAAATAAAACTCAAAAGAGCATAAGAGGGAATTTTGTCATCCTCCTAATTATAATTCAATTCTAGTTACAAAATCTCGACCGTTCCCCGAAATATTATAAGAAGCATATATGTTTTTTTTTCTTTTCTTTTTCTTGGAATTTTTCTTCTTTTTCTAATTCCTTTTTTTTCTTCTTTTTCTTTTTTTCTTTCTTTTTCATGCTTCTATATTTTTTTCCAATTCAGACAAGGGGAAGGCGAATACAAAGTCACATAACAGTATTACCCACTAAGATCCAAAAGATGTAAAAATCCAAATTATGACCGATTAGTGGAATAATTCTCAATTAAGCTCACTGCGACTGTCCTGGTAAGGTAGGCTGTTCTAGGTTGTAGCTAATTGATATAAATATCATGAAAACTGGCTTATAACAGCTGAAACAGGCTAAACAGAGGAAAAATAACCTAAATCTACAGTGTAGTAAAAATGGGTCATTTTGGCTATCTGGAGCTCGTCAAAAACAGAAATGCCTTTTCTCATGCACCTCCTCCTCAAACCAAACACGTATTCAATATCAAGAGACAGACGTCATATTTATTCAAATTTATGTTACACATCCCATAAGGAGAAACCACTCAATTCCTAAATATAAATGAGACCAGTTATAGATGTTACTGGCCTAGAAAGCTCTAAATCCTCAGAATTTTTGTGGTTTGCTGACAAAATGGTCAAATTTACTCATTTGGCAATTAACGGTTCAAAAGGCAATCATATCAAAATCATCTCATCTCAAGTATTACATGCATTCAGGTACGAATTTAGCTGTCAATTAGGAGAGGTCATGTAAAACGCAATGTCATCATCGCCGTTTTGCATGTTTCACAACAGACACAAGACAGACACAAAGCACACAAAAATAAAATCTTTTTGGATTTTTCTGATTTTTTCAATTTTTTTGGATTTTTAAAATTTTTGAAAGCACACAACAAAAAATAAAAGCACACAAAAACACACAAATTCTCCCCCAAACCTAAATGTCACAGTGTCCTCAATGTGACTCTACAGCATATATGACAAACAAATCCACAGCCAATCCTAAGGACAACTCGACCTAAGGGGAAGAAAAAAATCTAAGAAAACAATAAAAACAGAAATAAAAAGGAAAGAAAGTACCGTATATACAATGGTAGCTCCCCCAAACCGGCTAATCAGCCATCTCATCGTCTCCACCAGTCCCAGATGGACCGGCTCCAGTATCGCCCTTGCCTGAGCCGCTAGAACCACCCTGCTGACCCGACTGTCGCAAGCCTCTGAACCACTGTGCTCCTAGGCCGCCGTAGGTGTGCCCGTAGTCCGGACCCCAAGCAGCTGGATCAACCCCATAATCGTGGAAAATACCACTAGTATCTCCCGGACCTCTCCAGTAGGACGGGTGCTGAGGTGCCGAGATGCCTTGAGTAAGCATGTACTCGTGGATCTCGCGGTTGACGATGCTCTGATTAATCCCCTCGTCTACCCGTCTCTGGTGCTCATAAACTGGATCATACATAAACGGGTACGGGTGCGGAAACTCGGCACTCGGAGTCTAGAACGGGAAGGTCGGGGTGTGTGTGTGCATGGCCCTGGGGGGCTCGGTCTCATCGGGTACGGTCTCTACACGAACCCTACGTCGAGGGGGTTGAACGCCCTCGTCAAAAATGAAGAGCTCCTCGGGAATGAGGTAACTCTGTGGGTCGGGTGTGTCCTCGCCTGCGGGAGTGAGTTGCGAGGCGAGGAGTGGGGGTAGGATTGTCCCTTCGACAACCGGGAGTTTCATCCAAACTTTGTCTCGGACGCGCCACAGAAATTCCGGGGGATTGCCCCGAATCCACTTCAAAGTGGAGAAGAGGTAGCTACGGTCTAGCAAAGGGACGCGGTCGGTGAGAGTCTCAAAAGTGATTGTATTCCTAAAACCCATAATAAAGCGCTTTGCTAGCGCGATGACAATGGCTCCACAACCGATCGGTCCATATCCACTGATCTGGCGCTGGATTCCGACACAGATCATACCCGGTGCACTAAACGCCTTCAGGGATTGCCTAAAGGGGTTTAGGTAGTGTCCTAAAATCAACACCTCCAATGAGTGAAGTTTACTCATTTCGGAGCGTGGAAAAACCACATGACTCAAAATCCGCAAGAAGAGGCGGATAGTAGGGTGTGGGATGGCGTTGAGCGCCATAGCGGTGACAGTTGCACTACGACCGAAAAATAACTTAAAGTAGGGAGGTGCTTTCGAACTCTCGGTTATGTCTAGGATGTCTTCAGCCTGGTCAGAGGTAAGCCTAAGACACTCGGACAATTCACTAAGGTAGATGGATTCCTCCTCATTGTTCAACCGAAAAGAAATCATGCTCTCTTGTCTATCAAATTCAAATGAACTTAAGATTTCTAAGGTGAGTACTCGGTAGGATAACTCACGTAGTGTCTATAAGCGACCGAATCCGGTCATGGACAAGAGGTGCAATAGTTGCTCGTTCAAACCGAGCTCGATTGCGAATTGTGACGAGCAGCACCGGGTAGCCTCCATCGCCCTAGGTATCAAGGTAACTAAACGAGCTCTTTGGGCCTCGTCCCTCCATTCAATTTTTTCATATCCTGGCACAGGCTGAACAGCCGGCTGCCTTGCATTCCTGTTTCTGTTGTTGTTTCGGGGCGGATTCCTTCTTCCTGCCATTACTATAGCATAATAACAAAACAGAATTATACAAAAATCCCACAAAAAAACACAACGTCTCGGCCAAAATCAGACCCTATACACAAAAATCGATTTCTGAGCATAAAGTGGTGAAATTAACACAAAATCAAGCATGCAATAGGATTAGTATATAACTATGGATGAATTTATACCATAAAACCAAGAAAAGAAGTGAGAAAATCAAAAACCCGAAATATACCTTGAGGGCGCACGAAAATGACGAGAATAGGGGAGAAAGGGACGAAAATTTCAGAAATCGACACCAAGAAACACGAAGAAACACTCCCAATTGCAATTTAGAAGCAAAAATCGTGAGATTTGGTGAGCAATTGATGAAATAAGAGTGATTTGGGTGAATTGGGGGTTAGGGTTCTTAAGACTAGTAAAGGGGGAGGGGTTTTAATTGAAAAAAAACTGATTTGAAAAAAAGGAATAGGAAACAAGTAAAAGAAGGCGAAAATTTGTTACTGAACCCGGTTCAAGGGCACTCGACCGAGTGCATGGGCCACTCGGTCGAGTGAACCCATGAAGACTGGACAGTAGCTGCTTCGTCAGGGCACTCGACCGAGTGCAGGGGCCACTCAATCGAGTGACCTCTGTAGTTGCTACTTCTCGCCTTTTTTCCATTAAATTGCCTCAAAATTCTGAAATTAAATCAATTAAACCGTAAAATTCCCTCGTTCTCACTCGATAAATCGTACTAACTCCCAATTAGAGCTACCAAGCTAAAAAAATAAAAATAAAAATAAAAAAATAAAAATTGCAGAAAGGGAAATTACAAATTTATACAAGTGGTGCCGGGTTGCCTCCCGGTTAGCGTTGGTTTTTACGGTCCCGCTCGACCGGTTTATCTCAATTTGATTAGGTGGAATCGAGAGTGTTGTTGAGGTCCATGGCCTCTATGACACCGACGTACGCACCTTCGTGATAGAGCTTGAGGCGTTGGCCGTTCACCTTGAATATTTCGCCTTTGTCGGTAGTGAGTGTAACCGACCCGAATTTATTCACTTGAGTCACCGTGAACGGTCCAGACCATCGGGATTTAAGTTTCCCGGGAAAGAGTCTAAGTCGGGAATTAAATAAAAGTACCTTATCGCCGACATGGAACTCTCGGGGGATAATGCGCTTATAATGCCATCTTTTGGTCCGCTCCTTATAAATTCTCGCGTTATCATAAGCATGGAGACGGAATTCATCTAGTTCGTTCAATTGCATGAGGCGCTTCTCTCCGGCTAGCTTCGGATCGAGATTGAGCTCCTTTAAGGCCCACATAGCCTTAAACTCGAGCTCTACGGGTAGATGGCAAGCCTTGCCATAGACAAGCCTATACGGGGAGGTCCCGATAGGAGTCTTGAATGCGGTCCGGTAAGCCCAAAGAGAGTCATCGAGCTTTGAACTCCAATCGTTTCTCGAAGTATGGACAACCTTCTCGAGAATAGACTTGATCTCACGGTTCGAGATCTCGACTTGTCCACTAGTTTGTGGATGATAGGCTAGCCCGGTACGGTGGTGAACACCGTATTTCTTCAATAGCTTAGTGAGTTGGCGTTCATGAAAATGTGAACCACCATCACTAATAACAACCCGTGGGACCCCAAAACGCGGGAATATTGTCTTCTTAAAGAGCCGGATCACCACGTTAGCATCATTAGTGGGTGAAGCGATGGCTTCCACCCACTTAGAAACATAATCTACGGCGACCAAAATATACCGATTCCCATAAGAAGAAGGGAATGGCCCTTGATAATCTATACCCCAAACGTCAAATAGTTCTACTTCAAGAATCCCAGTTTGAGGCATTTCGTGTCGCCGAGAAATATTTCCCGTTCGTTGGCATGCGTCGCAAGAACAGATAAAGGTGGTGGCATCCTTGAGAATAGTGGGCCAATAAAAGCCCGATTGCATTACCTTCGCAAAGGTCTTCGAAGGACCCTGATGTCCACCATAAAGGGAGGAGTGGCATCTAGTGAGGATAGCATGTACCTCACTCTCGGGAATACACCTCCTAAATAGGCCATCTGCACATTCTCGGAAGAGATACGGGTCGTCCCAAAAATACCTCTTCACATCATGTAGAAATCGCTTCTTCTGCTGATACTGAAGGTTGGGAGGTAGAGTACCTCCAACTAGAAAGTTGGCATAATCAGCAAACCATGGAGTATCCATGGTAATAGCGAGCAAATGGTCCCGGGGAATGAATCGTCAATTGGAGCGAGATCCCCACCATCATATCTTAGCCGAGATAGGTGGTCGGCTACGACATTCTCGGCCCCGGACTTATCACGGATCTCCAAGTCAAACTCCTGCAATAATAGGATCCATCTAATAAGTCTCGGTTTGGCCTCCTTCTTCGCTAGAAGGTACTTCAAGGCTGCATGATCTGTATACACTATCACCTTCGAGCGAATGAGATAGGCTCGAAACTTGTCTAGAGCATAGATGATGGCCAATAACTCCTTCTCCGTAGTAGCATAATTGATCTGCGCCATATCTAACGTCCGACTAGCATAGTAGATCGCATGTAAAGCCTTGTCTTTCCTTTGCCCGAGCACGGCTCCTACAGCATAGTCGCTAGCATCGCACATAACCTCGAAAGGCAAATCCCAATCAGGAGCTCGGATAATCGGTGCGGAAACAAGAGCCTGCTTAATCCTGTCAAAAGCTCGAGCACACTCGTCAGTAAAGACGAACGGGGCATATTTGACGAGCAGCTGAGTCAAAGGTTTAGCAATCTTGGAGAAATCTTGGATGAAACGGTGGTAAAAACCCGCGTGACCAAGAAAACTCCGCACACCCTTAACATTAACGGGGTATGGTAATTGCTCAATCACCTCGAATTTCACTTTATCCACTTGGATGCCGCGTTCGGACACTAAATGACCCAAAACGACTCCCTCAGTCACCATGAAGTGACATTTCTCCCAGTTTAAGACCAAATTGGTCTCCTCACAATGTTGCAAGACCCGTGTAAGATTAAGTAAACATGCATCATAATCAGTGCCATATACACTGAAGTCATCCACGAAAACTTCCATGACAGACTCGATAAGGTCCGAAAATATGGACATCATACAACGTTGAAAAGTGGCCGGGGCATTACAAAGGCCAAAAGGCATCCTTCGGTATGCGAAGGTGCCGTAGGGACAGGTGAAAGTTGTTTTCTCCTGGTCGTCTTGGTGAATTGGGATTTGGAAAAATCCCGAGTAGCCATCTAAGTAGCAGATGTACTTATGGCAAGCAAGACGCTCTAGCATCTGGTCAATGAAGGGGAGTGGAAAATGGTCTTTCCTAGTAGCTACATTCAGCTTACGGTATTCAATGCACATTCTCCATCCAGTCACTAATCGAGTAGAAATAAGTTCATTCCTCTCGTTCGTGATAACCGTGGTCCCACCCTTCTTAGGGACCACTTGGATTGGACTGACCCATTTAGAGTCGGAAATAGGATAGACAATGCCAGCATCTAGGAGATTCATAACCTCCTTCCTAACCACATCCTGCATGTTCGGGTTCAACCTACGTTGTCCCTGAATGGATGGTCTATGGTCTCCCTCTAAGTGAATGCGATGCATGCAAAACTCGGGACTAATACCACGTAGGTCATCAATACTGTACCCAATAGCCTTCTTATGTCGTCGTAAGATGACTAACAACTCCGAAAGTTGGCTATCTGTGAGTGCAGCGTTGACAATTGCGGGGTTTAGACCCTTATCATCTAGAAATGCATATTTCAAATTAGAGGGGAGGGGTTTTAGTTCAGGTTTACTTACCTCGACCTCCTTTTTAGGGGTGCCGAGACTGTATACCTTCTCTATAGTTCTCTCCTTTCCGTTTAGCATGCGTTCCAGCTCATCTACTTCCGTGCTCCATGATCTCTTCTCGGCATCAGCATCGCCGGGTCCCTGCCAAGATAGTCGTCAATATAATTTTCTATTTTCAAATCAATGACATCTATGCTATAGCAAGACTCTTCTATCATGGGCTTCTTAAGAGCTTGATCGAGACTAAAAGTCACGGTGTCATCTCCTACGGAGAGTGTGAGCTTCCCATTCTTGACGTCGATGATTGCCCCTGCCGTGTGTAGGAAAGGGCGACCGAGGATAATAGGTATTATGGCATCCTCGGCCATGTCTAAGACAACAAAGTCTAAGGGAATAAATAATTTCCCTACTTGGACCGGAACATCCTCTAAGACACATAAAGGATATTTGACCGATCGATCAGCCATCTGCAGAGTCATATTAGTACATTTCAAAACACCCATATTCAATTTCTGACAAATAGAATACGGCATGACACTGACGCTAGCTCCTAAGTCACACAGGGCCTTATCGATAGCTAATGTCCCTATAGTACAAGGGATAGAAAAACTCCCTGGATCCTTGAGCTTTGGCGGAGTACGACTCTGTATTAGCGCGCTGCGTTCTTCTGTGAAAGCAACTGTCTCAGTCTCACTAAAAGATCGCTTACGAGTTAGTATTTCCTTCATAAATTTCGCGTAAGCAGGAACCTGAGTGATCAAATCGGTAAAAGGAACACTTTCCTATAGATTCTTAACGACTTCCATAAACTTACCGAACTGTTGATCGAGCTTTGTCTTACGCTGTCCGTGGGGAAATGGAAGTATGATCGGAATCGCAGGCTCCTTAGCTTGAGACGGGGACGCTTGAGAAGAATTAACATCCTTAATTGAAACTTGGGGATGAAAAGAAGCGGAGTTAGGCGTTACGTTATCCACTCGATCGAGTACAGGCTGACTCGGTCGAGTGTCATCATACTTGATCGAGTCACCTGTAGGCACTCGGTCGAGTGGCATCACTGGGAGGCTACTGACCACTTTTGGAGGGTCTACTCGACCGAGTGTGCTAATACAACTCGGTCGAGTGACCTCCAACTCGATCGAGTCAGGCGTGACTCGGTCGAGTGGTACACTTGACTACTCTCTGCCAGGTTTTAGGGGGTCTACTCGATCGAGTGAAGTGGTGTTATTCGATCGAGTAGCCTCAATTCGTGGCCTGCTCGACGCTTCCTCGGCCAGCTCTTGCTTCTCCAACTCGGTTTCGTCAACCACAACATAATCCTCGGGCATTTTTGGACCTTCATAATGGGCTCCGCTTCTCAACGTTATCGCGTTGGCTTGCTCATGTGACTGTTCGCCTTGAGGAGGTAGAGTACCCGGTGGCCTAGCTTGCTTTTGGGCGGCATGTTGTGCTACTTGGGTATCTAGCATCTTGTTATGGGCAAGTATCTGGTTGACTTGAGTTTCTAGATTGTTATGACTTTGGATACCTTGCATCAACAATGCTTTAATTTCCGCAAACTCGGTGTTGGTTGGAGCTTGAGCTTGAGCTTGGTTTTGGTTTTGGTTTTGGTTTTGTGGGATCGGCTGAAATTGTTGTTGGTTCCCCCACCCTTGTTGGTTACCCCAAGGTTGGTTATTACCCCACTGTTGTTGGTTACCCCATCCTTGTTGGTTACCCCAATTTTGTTGCCCTCCTTGAAATTGTCGGTTATTGCTATGGCTTTGGGAGGGTCGGTTATGAGGTGCTACATATGGGACGGTTTTGTTACCGCCGGGTGGTGGTGGGTTGAGCACGTTTTGACTCCTATACGACAACAAGGATTTGTCATAGCCCGGTTGGTTCATGTAAGGTTGGTGTGGTCTCATGGATTGAAATGCATTCGCCGTTTCTAAACTCACACACTCTTGGGTATAATGACCCATATTCCCACAGTTCTCACAAACAACCTCAGACATTGCATTAACTTGGTACATACCGCCTTGTTGTTGGTGATTTTGGGTTCTAGCAAGCTCCATGGAGTCAATCCGCTTAGTTAAAGCGGCTAGGCGGCTAACTATGGCATTTGATGACTCGGAGTCACCACTATTTCCCCGGGTGTTACCTCGTGGATTTCCCCAATGTGAGTGATGAGTAGCCATATCTTCAATCAATTTCCATGCTTTATCATCTTCAACGTTGTTTCGGAACCTGCCATTAGCGGCAGAATCGAGCGTAGCTCGGCAATCGTCATATAAACCATTATAGAATTGATTGCACAAAAACCATACCTCGAATCCGTGATGTGGGCACTCCTTGACTAGCTTTTTAAACCTTACCCACGCCTCGTAGATATTCTCATGAGATGTCTGTCGGAAGTTAGTAATCTGACTCCTCAACATGTTGGTCTTCTGCGGCGTGTAGTAGTGTTTGTAAAAAGCTAAGGCTAGGGAGTTCCAGTCTGTGATTCCCTCAGAAACGCGGTCTAGATCCGTGATCCAGTCTCTTGCGTTGTCGCATAAGGAGAACATGAATAGCATCTCCATCTCTTCTTGTGTCACTCCCGCAGGGAGTGGTATAGTTGATCAATAATCGGTGAAGAGCTTCATGTGCTTCACCGGGTCTTCATCAGGACCTCCACCGAATTGATTTCGCTCCACCAACGTAATGAAAGCGGGACGAATCTCAAATGTACCTGTAGTGGCCGTGGGCCTCTTCAATGGTTTCGGTAGGGCACTTTGCTCCGGCTCGGAATGGCTAGCAAGTTTGGGAGGCATCTTGACTAGAGGTGTCTCGGGGGCAGTAGTGGAATTATCCTCTTCAAAGGACAGTGCTTCGGATATGTGCTCGTCGTCCGAATGTTCCACTTATTCTGATCTTTCTGTCTCAGCAATCTCCTTGTAGAATTTCCTAGACCTGCGGAGAGTTCTCTCTGGTTCAGGATCGAATGGTGGTACGTAGCCTGAAATTCGAGAGGACCTGGGCATACGAGGAAACTAAAGGAAAAATGTGAGAAACGGTCTCAAGGAACTGAAGTTCCTCGAGACAAGCAATCTAAAGACTAAAAAAAAAAACAAGTAAATAAATAACACCGTCTCCCCGGCAACGGCGCCAAAATTTGACAGGGGTAGTCGTATCCCTAATCAAAGATACCCTAAGGTCCACTAACTAATGTAGATAGTGTAGTAGGGGTCAAACCACCAGGAGACGAGACTTAATTACTTGTTCAAAGGTCTAGGCTAAAGATTACGGGTCACTATTTTTCTGTTTGTTTGAGTGAACTAACAACTAACTGCTGTAAGATAAATCAATAATAAAAAGGTCTAGGGTCTCAGGTTCACAATGAATGTCAATCGGGTCAGGGAGTCAATTAACAGGTCAATAATCGAACTGTCTAAGGTGTAGGTCCGGTCGGTACTACTACAAACTTTAGAACTAAACTTAATATGCGGTCGCTAGAATTAAGCTAGTCTACCCAAAATGTCGTGACCTAATTAGTCCTTAACCCGGTCGGCGAAAAGTCCTAATTGCGATACTAACTAATTAATCCTGGCTAGTAATTAATCAATCAGAATTAAAACAACATTCAGGCGACAGTTCATATAATCAGAGACAGATCAATTTTCTATAACCCAATTAACACCCATCGATCCCCTTAAACCCTAGATAGAAATTAGCTACTCATGATGATTGTAAATAAACTAACAAAATATGAATTGCAATTGAACATGATGAATATGAATTAAATTAAACTACGAGACTGAAATCAGATAACTATGAAAACTAAGAATGAATTTAAACAAGAATTAAACTAGGGAATTAAAACAAGAATTAAACTAGAGAATTGAAATTAAAATTAAAATTAAAATTAAAGTAGCGATACCGAACGATTTGAGATCTGAAAAAGGAAGAACGGAATACGATGAATCTTGCGAAGAAAAACGGGAAACGAACGTAGTTTTTCTACCCTAAGCCATTGTAACGTAATCTCTCTAGGAAAATAGAATAAAAGTCAAAAGTCAAAAAAGTGTGTCTGACAATCCTCCT
Organism: Agrostemma githago; assembly: GCA_958450325.1. NCBI lineage: Eukaryota > Viridiplantae > Streptophyta > Magnoliopsida > Caryophyllales > Caryophyllaceae > Agrostemma > Agrostemma githago. The sequence continues at coordinate 37,723,427 of OY288258.1, forward strand.
CCAACTGATTTAAAAGAAATAAGTTGGACTTACAAAACAGGCCCAAAATTCTAAATAAACTGAAATCTTATCCGCGGCCTGGGTATAATGCACTCGATCGAGTGCACGCAATGCCACTCGATCGAGTGGATGCGTGAATGCTTCAGGTTGAGCATGGATATAGGGCACTCGATCGAGTGCTTTACGCCACTCGATCGAGTGGGTGCTGCTGAGCTCGTGATCGAGTTATTCCTTTGCTTCTCGGCTTTTCGTTTTCTTCCTCGTCTTCCGTCCTCGTCTCGGCTATCCGGGTTATTACTCCAAAATATGCTCAAAATTGCACTTAACCTACAAAATAGCACGAGGACCGACAGTATCGACTTTCTAATAGAAATCGACATCAAACATATAATTATGGAAGAAGAAAAGCTCAAAAACGGTTGTCGGGGGACAATAAAATACGATATAAAATGCGTTGATCATTAACCTAAGCTGTCAATAACATTAGTCAATGACTTTATTGCAACTATGCATATGAAATTTGTATTTGGTGCAAATGCAATCACTAGGGCAGTTTTGATCTATTTTCGCTCAGTATTACATGTGTACTTGTAACTCGCTAGCATAATTGGTCGTTAAAAGGAGATAAGTGGACAAAGGCATCACTAACCTTTGCAATGAGAGTAAGATCATGGTTGAAAACTTTTGGTGTCAACTAGCCATTTCTCAATGCAAGGATACAATTAGAAAAACAGTCAAAATCACGATATTACCGAAAAACTAAAATGAGATTCCCATTTTTTTATATACATTTAGACATCTAAATTACAATCAACAAACTTCACACTTGTAACAATTCAACAAAATGATGACACTTTCAAACTTAATCAAAAATCCTAAAACTCGATTTCGACAGAAAAATTGATACTCCCTTGAACAGACAGGCTCTTCATTAATTTACACTTGAAAACACGATACACACACTTTGAATACCAAGCGATTCCTTCAATCATAGCACAATTTCCAATAATACAGCGTAATTAAATAGTTAACTGCACACAATTCAACTCCAAATGACACAAAATTCAAACAATCTCAACTCAACCGATCTAAACTACGAAACATCAGTGACGGAGTTAGAAAGAGGATGAAACTTACCTAAAAATTTGGAAACAACCCAGTAACTAGAGACATCAAAAAAAACAAAAACTCGTAATCTGCAGAAAAACCCTAAACAAAAAAACTACGGAGTATAAATTAGTAAAAGAAAATGCTACACTCGAAATAGATCAGAATTAGTAAAAAAAAGCTACAATTGAAGCCTATATAGGACTGGAAATAGCATCTGAAGCAAAATTATATAATGAAATTCAACAAATTGAGAAAAAAAATCACTTGTAAGCGATTGCCTGGGTTGCATCTGTGAGAGGAGATGGAACGACAGACTAATGACATGTGTGTCACCGGCGCGTCTTCTTCTTCGTGAGTCGTCTTCTTCAGGTCGTCAAATTTAAGGTTCTTCTTGTTTAGTGTGTTTCTTCGTGTCGACATGTTTTGTGTTTTCTGGTTATAAGTTTCATTTTGTGTGTTCTAAGTTTTTAATTTTAAACGTGAAAATCACGGATATATTTCAAAATAATTGTCACAGTTTTGTTTTTAAAATTAATTGTGACAATATGGGCAATATTGTCATAATTCTTTGTCACAGTTAAATTGTGACAGTATTTTTTATATTTTTTAAATAAAATTGTTTATTAATACTCCCTCTGTATCTATATGTTCGTCCACTTTGTTTAATATATGGGTGGAGTATTATAATCAAAGTGGACGAACATATAGATACGGAGGGAATATTACGTAACTTTCATTAATTCGTTTTAACTTATAGTATTGTCTAAATTTATTCGTTTAAATATAGCACCGGATCGAGTTCACTTTGGGTAGCGAATTTCAAAACCAAACTTCGAATTCGAACCGCATCGAACTTCAGACAATGTATCCTTGATTTGCCATATAAGGCGGCGACTTGTTGCTGCCTCATCAGTAGCAGTTGTTGTTGTTGTTGTTGTTGTTGTTGTTGTGAGTGTTGCTGCTGCTGAGATTGTTGCAATTGCCGATTCATCCGGGACATGGACGTGGATCAATGCATATCCATCAAATTACTGAAACCGGGCCCTATTCCCCCACCCATACCCATCACATTCTGTTGTTGTTGTTGTTGTTGTAAAACAATAGTGTTAACATTCTGATTTATCTGGTATTGTTGTTGTTGCTTCAGCTGCTGGGGAGGTTGCGATTATTGCAAAGATTGTGAAATTTAGGAAACGGAAGGAGAAGCAATTCGAGAAGGAGAATTATGAGAGTGGTTAGAGGGCGAAGTCATGTTATTATTATTAGGTGGGTTTTGTGACATTTGTGAAGAAGGTCCATCACATTCTGCGATTGTAGAGGTTTTGGGAAAGATGTCGACATATCTGCCATGTTTGGATGCAATTTTTTTTTTGGAGAATTAGGGTTGAATTGAAATGAGAATTTCCCCAATCTGGAGATTCCTAAGGTTGCAGGTGCGTTTGAGCTACTGCACCGTTTGCAACGAGGGACGGGGGGGAAAGGGGGCTTATGTTGGGATTAACCTTTTTTTTTTGCAGGTATTTGATGTATTAATCCTATCGATTAAACAAAAGGAAGCGATTAGGGAGTAATTTTGTTTTCTCTCTTGTGATAGTTGTGAGGATTCGACATAGATCACCTCATGCGTTTATGAAATACTTCCTCGGTGCCACTACCATTTCATTAAAATACTTGGAAATGAGCGATCAGTTTGGGACAGAGTTTTGGGATAATTCCTACGGTACCCCTGAGTTTTGCATTTTTTCCCAAAATGAAATTACTTTACCCGCTTATATCTCGTAGTCACAGATTTTAAAGCCGTAATTTTTTTTATAAACTTTAAATCTCGGAAAGACAATCATTTTGGAAAAGAAAAAAATTGATTGTAGGCATGTCTATCGTAAATAAAATTTAGTCAAAATTTTTTGAACGAATAAACTTTGAGAAGCCATAACTCGGTTCTAAGATTTAAAAAAACACGATTTTTTTTTCAAACTGAAGTTCTCGTAAAGACTATCGATTTTGGGAAAATAATTGCGCCTTTTCGATCTTCTTATTAAGATATATGACCAGTCAAACTTAATCTCGACAAAACTAGGGTATATTGGGCAAAAGTGTGAACCTTAGGGGTACTAAGGTAATTATCCCATGTTTTTTATTATGTGGTTTGTCCTACATTGAAAAAAATGTAAGTAGTGAATTACCACAGATCAAAAAATTATAATTATGTGATTAGATTTTATACTTATAAATAAGTGGCGAATCTATTGCATACGGATTATAATATAAACAGTAAAAATGTCACAATTCGTAAAAATTTCATAACGTAACGGGATTCTATGATTATATTTTTTCGATGTAGTACAATTTTACATGCATGTTAGAGCAACCACTATGGCTCATGTTCATACAATGTTTATTTGCGGCCACATCACCTAACTACAAACTCAACATTCATGAACCAATGTCAACAATGGTACAAGTTCATCCAAGTTTATAAATGGGTCTCACCTACAATTCACTCACTACCAAAATTTGATTTCTACCCATAAAATTTCATATTTGATTAATAATCATTTTATATTATTTTAATAAATAACTAATAAAAATAATTGTTCGATACACTTTTAAATAACTAAATCTTAAGCTATATTACATAATTAATTATTATTTTAACATTATAAAAACTTAAATAATACTCCCCAACAAAAACTAATAAAATAATACATTTTTTATATTTCGATACTGCTTCCAAAACGTTGTCATAATATGTTCAACCAAGCCCGCTCTCAAAATGTTGTGGATTTCACAAACACGTACCTCGGCACGCCTATAAGGCTATAAGAGATGCTTGAAAAACACTCAACAATCCTCCATTTACTTGCACGGAAGCTACTTGAAATCCGTCTCCCAATTGTTTATTTGTGTTCCTTCATCTTCAACAATCATGTTATGTAGTATAATACATGCATACTTGATATCTTTAAAATGTTTTCTATCCAAAAAAACGAGCCGCATGACGTATAATTATCCATCGCACTTGAAGAACATCTATAACACGTTCCACATCTTTTCTAGCTGAATCTTGCATTTTCTTGAATAATTGCCTCTTAGGGTCCATTGGATGGGGGAAACTCTTAACAATGGTTGCCCACTCTGGGTGTATACCACAAAAAAAAATACCCTTTTGAGTATTCAATTCCATTAGCCGAGAGATTAACTTCTGGAGCAAATCCTTCGACAACATCATTAAACAATGAAGAGTGACGAAGAACATTGATATCATTGTTTGATCCAGCCACTCCAAAAAAGGCATATCATATCCATAAATCTTGAGACGCAACAGCTTCGACCATAATTGTTGGGACTCCATGATCACCCCACGTGTACTGACAATGCCAGGCAACTGGACATGCTCTCCATTGCTAATGCATGCAGTCGAGGCTTCCAAGCATGCCAAGAAAGCCATGACGATTAAAGTGCATTTGAAGTAATCATTTGATCAACGTCTGCTTCATTTTTCCCCCACCGCGGCCTACGCCCTGACTAACTCACTGCTGCTAGGAGAAATGAAGAACCAGCTTATCAAAGCCCAGCCTGAATCCTTGGCTAAAGCACGGAAAATAGCTGAAGGCTTCATGCTCCAGGAGGAATACCATAGCCTGCCGGATACCCCCGCGGCGTCTGCCAGACCTCAGGGGGTACCGCAGGGTGGGCGCAGCAGGGGAGAGTCAGCAGGGAAGCAGAGGACGGAAGAAGAGGACGCCCCAAGAAGGGAGCACGTAACATACCAACCAAAATTCGACAGTTACACCGCCTTTAACAAATCAAGAGCTGAAATATTCAAGCTGGAAAAAGACGCGGCGAAGTGGAACCGCCCGAACAAACCGCGTAATCCAAAAGGCGACTCGAAGAAATTCTGCACGTTCCACGATAGCATAGGGCACCTGATTGAAGAATGGCGACATCTGAAAGACGAAATAGAAAAGATTATCATAAACGGCTGGCTGAGCAACTATGCTGCCAGGAACAAGAACCAGAAAGTCACGACAGAAAACCCGGAAGGCTCGGTGTAGGATCGTATGATTATTTATGTAGTATCAGGGGAAGCCGGCGGCCAGACAACCCGAAGGGGCCAGAAGCGACAGCTCCGCGAACTCCACAACCAGATCTGCTACGCAGAGAGAGCAGGGAGCCCGATCGGTCTGCCCCTCAGCATAACCCCACAGGATTCTGGCTGGGTGATTTAACCCCACAGTGACCCCCTGATCCTGTCATTAGTCATCAGTAACCATATAGTGAAGACGTGCATGGTGAACAAAGGCGCGTACACAAATTTGTTGTACAAGGAAGCCTTTGACAAAATGAACTTGGAGAAGAGACACCTCAAGCCTGCCCCGGGATCCTTGTACGGATTCAGCGGTGCAGGGATTCTCCCAATGGCGATGATCGAGCTACCTGTCACATTCGGGGAGGGGGCATCGGCCAAGAATATCCGAGCTTCTTTCGTAGTAGTAGACGCAAAGTCTGCCTACAATGCTCTCATAGGCAGAGCTACCCTGGATGAAGTGGAGGCTGCAATATCCATCAGAGCACTGTCCGTGGCTTAAGTCACGGACTTCGGAATGGAAGGAAATATTCAGGGGGATCAAGAATCATCTAGGCAGTGCTATTCAGTCGCCCTGCGCACCATGAAGCCGAAAGAAAAGGAAAAAGAAAGGCAGACAGCTCCCCCGACAGGGAAGGAGAGATTCTGCCTAACTAGTGGGCTGCAGAAAAAACTGATCACCCAGAACCTGGGGGTGAAAGCATGGTGGTAGAGCTAGAACCAGTAAGACCAGTTCTGGTCGGCGCTGACCTAGAAGAACATTACAAAACAAAACTGATCAAGGTCCTACAGGACAATAAGGACATCTTTGCTTACTCGGCCGAGGATACGCCGGGGGTTGACCCAAGTCATATTGTTCACAAGCTGAACATCAACCCGTAGGCTCGGCCTGTAAAGCAGAAGAAAAGAAACATGTCGGCAGAAAAAGATCTAGCCATCAAAGAAGAAATTGAGAAGCTCCTAAAGGCTGATTCCATCCAAAGCTGCGACTACCCTGAATGGCTCGCCAACGTGGTGATAGTAAAGAAAGCCTCAGGGGTCTGGAGGATGTGTGTAGACTTCACCAACCTCGACAAAGCATGTCCAAGGATTGCTACCCCTTGCCACAAATTAATCAACTGGTCGATGCCACCAGCGGGCACTCAATGCTCAGCTTTCTGGATGCCTTCTCGGGTTACCATCAAATATACATGTGGCAGCCGAAGAGAGTCAAGTGCGCATTTATCACAAGCGTAGGGACGTACAAGTACAATATGATGCCATTCGGCCTCAAAAATGCAGGGGCAACATATCAGCGTCTGGTGGAAAAGGTATTCGAAAAAAAAGGGCAGAAATTTGGAGGCGTATGTGGATGACGGCATAGTAAAGAGCAAAGGGGACGCAGAGCATCTGGAGGACCTGCAGGAAACCTTCTCCTCCTTGCGAGCCTATCAGATGAAATTAAACCCTAAGAAATGTATCTTTGGGGTTCGGTCTGGAAAATTCTTGGGATTCCTCGTCAGCTCCCGAGGGATTGACGCTAACCCTGAAAAGGTAAAAGTCGTCCTGGACCTCCCAGAGCCAAAAACAATCAGGGACATTCAGTGGTTGACAGGCCGGATGGCTGCCCTGACATGATTCATTGCCAGGTCTGCCGAAAAAACAACACTCTTCTTTAAGATACTAAAAGGAAATAAACAGTTCAAGTGGGAGGCAGAACAAAAAGAAGCTTTTGAGCAACTATAAGAACATCTGAAGCAGCTGCCGACCCTTGCCAGGCCAGTGACAGGGGAGAAGCTCTTCCTATACATAGCAGTGAAAAATCCAACCGTAAGTGCAGTCATCCTGAGAGAAGAGGCTGGGTCTCAGCAACCAATTTACCTTGTAAGTCACGCCCTAGGGGCAGCTGTGAGGAATTATCCAGTCATTCAAAAAGCAGCGTACGCGGTAGTCATCGCGGCACGTAAGCTCAGGCCTTATTTTGACGCTCACCCTGTCGTTATTCTAACCGATCATCCCCTGGAAATAGTGCTAGAGAAATTTGAAAAATCCGGGAGACTGCTAAAATGGGCTATAGAACTAAGTGGACTAGGAATATCTTATCAGTCCAGGACCACCATCCAGGTATAGGCCCTGGAAGATTTGATAGCCGAGTGCTCTCACTCAGAAGAGGACAACCCCCAACCGGTGAATGGATGATGTACACAGATGGCTCATCCACAGCCAACGGTGCGGGAGCATGGGTCATGTTAACCAGCCCTGAAGGAACGGACTTTGAGCATGCCCTCAGATTTACCTTCCCAGCATCTAATAATGAGGCCGAGTATGAGGCCGTCCTAGCAGGCATCCACTTAGCCAAAGCGGCAGGAGTAGAGAGGGTCATCCTGGCCACAGACTCACAACTCATTGCAAACCAAATTAACGGTGAGTATGAAGCCAGGGACCAAACCATGATCTCATACCTAGAGAAGGTCAAGAAGAAGCTATCAGGACTAAAGTCATATGAAGTCAGGCAAGTCCCCAGATCGCAAAATAACCGCGCTGACGCCCTGTCTAAATTAGTAAATTCCAGCTTGCAAGACAGTAGGAGGTCAGTTTGGGTTGATGTAATACAAGAAAAATTTACAACACTCTGCCAACCTGTCAGCATGGTGGAAGAATGAGAAATCTTGAATTAGATGACCCCAATCATGAAATTCAAAAGGGACGCCACCCTACCGCAGGATCCGGCCCAGCAAAAGAGAATGTCGTCAAAAGCCACGTGGTATGTACTGATTGAAGGAGAGTTGTACCGAAAGTCATTTTCCGCACCCTTGCTCAGGTGCCTAGAGACAGAGCAGGCTGCAGAGGTGTTGGATGACATACACTCGGGAATCTACGGACACCACGTCGGTGGAAGGACATTGTCACATAAGGCCCTAAGGGCAGGTTACTATTGGCCAACTATGTTAGCAGATGCTAAGAATCTAACCCTAAAATGCAAAAAAAAAAGCCAACTCTCTGCCCCTGTGATACACGCTCCAGCACATGACCTCAGGCCAATCCTATCCCCCATCCCCTTCGCTCAATGGGGGATGGAAATACTAGGCCCATTCGCCATAGCAACAGGGGGTTGAAAATTCCTCATAGTGACAATTGATTACTTTACCAAGTGGGTTGAGGCCGAAGCCGTCCCAAACATAATAGAGCTAGCGGTCCGGAAGATCATTTGGAGGAATATAATCACAAGGTATGGCCTACCGAAGGTGCTAGGTTTTGTTCACGGCAGGCAGTTCGACAACGACCCGCTAAGGACCTGGCTAGATGGGCACGAATTCACTATTGCCTACTCCGCTGTATGCCATCCTCAGACTAACGGAGAGGCCGAGGCGATGAACAAGCAGATTTTAAACGGACTGAAGAAGATGGTGGATGAGCTTAAGGGCAGATGGGCAGACGAACTCCCAAGTGTCATGTGGTCTATCAGAACCACCAGGAAGGAATTCACAGGGAAGACTCCCTTTGGGATGGTCTATGGGGCTGAAGCCTTACTACCCATTGAAATGTGCATTACAACTCTCAGATCTCAGCAGTTCGACAGAACCAGCAATGACAAAAGCCCTTGATGTGGTTAGCGAAGTAAGACAAGAGGCTAGCTCCAACATCGCAGCCTACCAGCAGAGAATGAGAAGAGCCAACAACAGAAAGGTAAACACAAGGAGTTTCCAGACAGGTGACCTGGTCTTGCGTAAAACCCAGGCGGTTGGAAAAGCAAGAGAGCATGGTAACCTGAGTGCCAACTGGGAAGGCCCATATCAAATTACTCGAATCATGGGACCAGGAACGTACAATCTCGCCAACACTGAGGGCAAAGAACTGGCAGCCCACTGGAACGCAGATACTTTGAAGAGATACAATATCTAAACTAGAGTCGCAGTTTTTCTTATTACTAAAAACTGGCGGAGAACGATCATGCTAGAATGTCGACGGCTCCGACCAGAGTGTTAGTTTTTTTGCAAGAAATGAGAAAGTTCTTCCTATTCATACTCGTTGTTTGTTCAGCTTTGCACTTTACACACAAACGAGCAGGGGGCAATAAAGGGAGGGCCCCCCTGTTGCAAAACCTAGGGAAAATAGACCCCCCAACAAAAACGCTAAGTCCTCCTACCTATCTCCAGGCAGGCAGGGGGCAGGCCCTTTGACTTCAGCCAGAAGTCAGGGTCAGGTCGGGCACCAATGCCGAACTAACAAGGATTGATAGACATTCAACCTTGTATAAAAAATGCTAAGTCCCCCTACCTACCTTTAGGCAAACAGGGGGCAGGCCCTCTAACTTCAGCAAGAAATTAGGGTCAGGCCGGGTCTCAAGAGCCAAACTAACATGGAGTGATAGACATTCAACATTGTATAAAAACGCTAAGTCCCCCTACCTACCTCTAGGTAGGCAGGGGCAGGCCCTCTGACTTCAGCCAGAAGTCAGGGTCAGGCCGGGCACCAATGCCGAACTAACAAGGATTGATATACATTCAAACTTACATAAAAAATGATAAGTCCCCCTACCTACCTCTAGGCAGACAGGGGGCAGGCCCTCTGACTTCAGCTAGAAGTTAGGGTCAAGCCGGGCCTCAACAGCCGAACTAACAAGGATTGATAGACATTCAACCTTGTATAGAAAACGCTAAGTCCCCCTACCTACCTCTAGGCAGGCAGGGGGCAGGCCCTCTGACTTCATCCAGAAGTCAGGGTCAGGCAGAACACCAATGCCAAACTAACAAGGATTGATAGACATTCAATCTTGTATAAAAACCGCTAAACCTACCTCCAGGCGGATAGGGGTAGGCCCTCTGACTTCAGCCAGAAGTCAGGGTCAGGCCGGGCCTCAAGAGCCGAACTAACAAGAATTGATAGACAATCAACCTTGTATAAAAAATGCTAAGTCCCCTTACCTACCTCCAGGCAGGCAGGGGCAGGCCCTCTGACTTTAGCCATAAGTCAGGGTCAGGCCGGGCCTCTAAGCCAAACTATCCGGAGTTGGTAAACATTCGAACCTAAACTAAAAACACTAAGACCCACTACTGCCCCGGAAAGCAGAGGGGAGACTCCCCGATTTCGGCAAAAGGGTCAAGGACTGGATGCATATCAACAAAGCAACTTAGCATTCACTACTACACAAATGGCCTAATGCAACACTTTTGTTGCAACACTTTCACTTTGTGTTGCAAGAGAAATTAATTTGCAACATTTTTGATGAAAATGTTGCTTATATTAAACCGAAGCAACATTTTAAAAAAAATGTTGCATTGCACTAACCTATTGCAACACTAGTTGTATCATTTCTCAAAGTGTTGCTAAGAATTGAATAGCATTAATAAAATTAAACTAATTAACATTTTTTAATAGAAAAGTAGATGGGATATGCATTATACTTTACGACTCTCTCGTCAATTGTAATTAACTAACATATATATATATATATATATATATATTATATATATATATATATATTATATATATATATATATATATATATTTCCGGGCGGGTATATACCCGGTCGGTCCATCGGCCCCCTTGCCCCTGACCGGCTTGAAATTTTTTTACCTTTTTTAAAGTGTAAGTGAAACCCCTAAAAGTATAAGTTGGGCTTTATATAAGTGTAAGTGAGATTCAGACGGTTCGCACCGAAGTTGTGGTTCGAACGGGATCCTATATAGAGAATTAGGATCCCGTCCGAACCTTTTGTTGGATACTAACCGTACGAACTATGTAAAACCCCCAAAAAAGGACCCGCTCACATACACTGTTCATACGCATTCTATCCTTCATTCAATCTCCTTCAATAGGCTATTCTTATTCCTCAGCTATGCGTTCTTCAATCGGCTCATCAATTCTTCGATCCAACCCAGTAACTCCTCCAAGATTCCTTCATCCACGTTCTTCTATCCATAATTCCTCAATCGACTATTCTTCAATCCACTGAATTCTTCATTCCACTGAATTCTTCAAACAGTAAGTTCTTACCTAGGGTTAGCTTATTCAATTTAATTGAATAATTAGATTTTTGATGTTAGTTAGATTTTTCTTTTTGAATAATTAGACTTTTGATTTTCCATTATTGGAGGTATTTCTTGTTGCTTCTTAGAGTATGTCGAGTTTTGATTAACCAAGTACACCACGTTAACTTGACAGCCATTGTAGTTGATTTTTTTTCTGTTCATTAGCTTTTGATTTTTGATGTTCACATCTACAGGTATTATATTCCTACCTATCTCTTCTCAGTTCTCATTCATTCATTCATTCATATTGATAGTAATAGTATAATACGTTTGTTGCTTCTCGCTTTATTGCAGTATCGTGAAAAATGTGGCAGAGGACCTGCTTGAGTCCATAGCCCACCACATCGGCTCCAATACATTGGCTGACTTCCCTCCATTTTCAGCTGTTCGAGTCAAGGTTAAGAAGCCTCATGTTCCTATTCATGCTCACCTCGATTATCTTGGCATCCAGATTTTCATGACTCGCAACACATAGTTCATACACCCTCAAACACAGCTCTAGTCACCAGTCTCACTTAGTCAGTCAGGCCACTTCTTTACCTATAAAACAAAAATGCACATTCCCATTTTAGGTGATTTTCACGAAGGACTTTAAGCCAAGGCACGTATCACGCACACCTCTTACACCTTTTATTTCCATTCTTTTGTTTTCATTTGTTGGGAGTCAAAGGCAACCTTTTGTTTGTCTCTTATAATTACACCTTATATATTGCTAGGCACGTGGGAAGGATAAGTACGGATTGTACACAATTTTTTTTGTTCTTGTTTTCTTTCTTTCTCTCATTTTTTCTTTCTTTTTCTCTCCTTAAGAATCCTAGATCTATATTAATTACTATTTGGGTAGTCAATTATGTAGGCCTAATCCTCTGTTTTTTGGTGTAATTACTACAACCAGATCCTGTATCGAGAGTCGAGACACATGGAAGAGCATGGACTTGAGTTCCTTCGGTTTTTTCGGTGGTTTAATTGTATTCTTATACGCAAGGTTTGTTCCAATTGTAACTTTCATTCACTTTATGTTTTTCTCTCTTTTATGTGCTTCGTGTGTCCCATTGAAGAGTAAATTCGTATTGTCTTTTGTTTGAAATTATGGTTTCAAATTAATGGTCTGGAAAACAATGTATGAATTGTATTTGTAAAGCATACAAGAATTTGTGAACACTGTTAGATTCTATGGGAAATTGAGATAATGAGAGTGGAAGCAAAAGCTTTACCAAACAAATGACAAATTTGTCCCCTATTTCTCTCCTTGATCTTGCTATTCAAGTTGCTATAGACATTTGGTTCAACAAGGTCTCACCTCTCCCATCCCATCTGGGTTCTTCTCAATTTCTATTCTTTCATTCAATTTTGTTTCTATCATTCAAATTTGGTTTTTCTTATGGTTATTGAAATATACGGAGTACTAGTTTTTAAGGATATTGTAGGTTGATGTTTGTGGGCGGCTTGTAACATTCTTTGCTTATCCTTAGATTGGTAAAATTAAATCTGGATCACATAGAAGTGACACCTTTTCTCAGTGGAGTCTTGTGTTTTCAATATTGTTTTTATATTAGAGCTTAATCTGGTGATAAATTAGTTTTATACGAGTATATGATGATGATTGTTCTGAATTGATGGCATACTCTTGATCAATTTTCTTGTAATATTATTGGATAATATATTTCGTAGTGTTGTAGACGGAACGCGTTATATAATTGGTGTTTTACGTCCCCCTATGCTTAAATAAGATGCAGGCTGCATTATCATCGAATATGGCTTAGTTAATTGAAGAATTGGACTGCTATAAACCTGAATGTGAGTTAGGCAATATCAAGTGCAAGCTGTTTTGAGTATAAGTATAGGTTGTGCGGTTCAATTAAAGCTCAACAGTCCATTTAGTGCATCAATGCATCAGGCCTGAAGTGCTGATTAGTGTCAGGCCACACATTTTAGTGACAAATCTGGCTCTTTGACTGTTAATTAACGTGGCAGAAAGTTCATAGTGAAAGCTGAGGCAATCAACATCTGCAACTACATGATTCAAAGACATGTTGAGACCGTTTCTACCTGGCATTTGAAGACCCATCTTCGTCTTGTGAGCGCCCCAAGTATAATAGCCGATAGGTATTAAAGGTGGCAGCTTATAACATATGGAATTTGATGATATTCACTCATATAATTGCACAATCTTTTGCGGAATTTGAAGTACCAACAATACTGACTAATGTAATTCTATAATCCTTTGAAGATGTCATCACTTATTCGTCGCTGGATGAGAAGCTTCTTATTGAATTAGCATTAAACGCTAAGATTGTTGAATAGTACTTTTTGGATATGTAAACGAAGCTGAAATTGTTGAACGAGACAAATTCGAACTATTTTTGACAAATTCAAACTATTTTTTTTCTTAAATAATTATTTTGCATCTATTAGTTTTAAATACAAAGCACAGTGAAGTTGATGTTATAAATACATACGTAGTATATACATTGTGAAGTATTATTATTCAATTTTGTACAAAGTTTATATGTGTATATCGATGAACAATTTATTATTTGAGTTGCATCGATGATAAAAAAATTGGTGTATTTTGACGTTCGTTAATTCAAATTTCGGCGGCGGTTGCATTTGGTAAACAAAAGTGTTGCAAACAATGTTTTATAATGTCACTTTAACCAATTATAAGTGTTGCAGAAAAAAAGACAGTGTTGCTTTTGTTCCTTAAAATGTTGCATTTTTCGGGTAAAGTGTTGTGTTTTTCGGGTAAAGTGTTGCATTAGACAATTACATGTGTTGCAAGAAAAATGTTGCATATTTTAATTAAATGCAACATTTTAAAAAAATGTTGCATTTGATAAGAAAGTGTTGCGTAAAGTGTTGCATTAAGCTATTGCAACACAACTTTAAGCAACACATCCAAAAGTGTTGCAAAAGCCTTTAGCAACACTTTTAAGCCATTAGGCAACATTTTTAAGGTGTTGCAATAGACCATTTGTCTAGTAGTGGCAAGATGAAAAGGAAACACTCAACAAAGAAAAGTCGATAAGATCAACATAGAGTTAGGGGAAAAGCTTACAGAACAAACAGTAAAAGTTCAAAAGCAAAGAAATAAAGATTACAAAGCCGGCAGCCGACCACATTTGGTTTCGGCGCGCAAAAAGATTAAATGATTAACGATGAAACAAAAGCGCTGGGGGATAAGGACATGAACCCTCAGAGAACGACTGCCCTAAATCCTATGCGGGGGGTGCATCCTAGCTGGGGTCAGGAGGTCCATCAGCACCATCATGAGGCGACTTGCTAGACCTAGCCTCATTCTCGGCCGAATAGAGATTGCCAAAAGCATCTTCATCAAAATATGGTATCAACTCCTGGATAACCTCCAAAAAGAACTCATAGGAAAAGGTAGCACCTACAGCAAAAACCTCCTCTACTTCACTGATAAGTGTGTTTTGTAGTGCTTATTTCTTGTGTTTGGTCCCGGTTTGTCTTGTAGAATCGCTCTTTGGAGCGGTTTTGAGTCTACTTACGCTTCTTCTAGCTTGTCTTAGGTTCCTTAGGCCTATCTTTGAGAAGTGGATCGATTCCGACCCGTTTCCGACACATATGGAGCCAAGGAAGAGAAGCGACGATGACTCGGTAGCTTAGACTCGATCCCGAGTCCCTTGGAGCTCATTCCCGAGAACCGAGAGTCGATAAGAAGCCTTGGAAGAGCAAGTAGGGACCTACGTGACCATATTTGAAACCTACATGGCCTTCCCGGTCGGGATCATGCCCTTCCCAGTCGGGTCGAAGTGGGACAGCAAACAGACGCCCCTGACAAGCCCTCCCGGTCGGGACCAGGTCCTTCCCGATCGGGACCATGTCCCTCCCGGTCGGGATGAGCCCCTTTTCGGTCGGGATGAGCCCAGCATAGCTCCGCTTCAATTTTTTCAACTCCTTTGCTCGTGAAACCCTATATATACCCCCCCCCCTCTTGTATTGTTTTAAGCATCCTACATTATACTAAACCCTAGATAGTGAACTCCTCTCATTAGCTTAGTTTCTCCTTAATCTTTTGTTAATCTTAGCTTAATCTAGATAGTTACTCTTGTATTAAGGGAATTCTTGAAGACTCTACCAAGATTTACAACCTTTGGAGATTTATTTTGGTTTTCTTATTTATACAAGTTTAAATCTTTTTCATCTCCTTGTTAGTTTCGTATAATCCTCCTCTTCTCTTTTCTCTTAATCCTTCATTGTTATTCAAGTTTCAATCTTTATCTTTTGTTTATTGTATTGTTCATCCTTGTTATTCTTCATCATGAAAGTTTTGATGCTTGTGTTGATTTCTCTAGTTTGTGTTAGTGTTAGTTTGAATATGAGTGAGTAGACTTATTTTGGGGTTAGTAGGGGGATTAAGTGTTGAGTTTGGGTGATTATGGTTTGATTGTGGGTACAGGAGTATTCTTTGTCACTAGTCACTTGTTAAGCATACCATGTGTTTGATGAATTGCTTGTTAGAATAGTAGTGGCCATGCTTCTGTTGCTTGTTTCCTTCTTCTCATTGTATGGTTGATTGGTGGTTGAATCTTCATGTATTGGGTAGCATCTTGCATGAGTATTCGGGTTTGTCTTTGACGCGAGAGCGCGGACCGACCTTAGTGACTAGGTGAAACCTACACCCTCGATTTCCCAACTATCCTACTACACTTATGAACCCGACCTAACCCTACTCTTTCCCATTTGATTTCTCCATATTATTAGCAATCATTCTTCTAGTTTGTTGTTTAATTTTAGTTTTAGTTCGATCATTTAGTTTGTCGTCCTTAGTTCATTCACAATCTTGGTTTTCTTCCTCTCATTGTTTTTGCTTGTTAACTCTTGTTTGTTGGCCTAGTGACCTTGTTAGTAATCAATTTCTTTTATTTCTTCTCTTCCATTGTTCCTTTGTGACTTAGTCTAGTTTGTAGGTAAACCTTTGTCTAGACCCTTTTTCCATCCTCGTGGATTTCGACCCAACTTACCCTAACTACTAGTTAGGTTTAGTTGGCTTTACTTGGTGTTTGGGATTGACGACAAATCCCATACCATCAATTTGGCGCCGTTGCCGGAGACGGTGCATGTTTAGACTTAGTTTTCTTATTTGCTTGACCTAGTTACCGTTTTGTGTTTTTCTATCCATTGTGCTTAGTTTGTTGTTTTTATTGTGTTTTCTCTCTTTCTCTTTTGTTGTGTTCGTTTATTGTTTCTACCTAGTGCCCATAAAGCACTAGGTGTTCTCACGTTTGTTCCAAGTGTGTAGTGCATGCCTAGGAGGGGAGGCGACTTCTTTCTCTTCAATCCAGAGCCGGAGAGACTCTTTAGAGCCTTTCGCCAACGAACAATTGATCGAGTTAGAAATTCTCAACCGGGTACTAGCACTAACCTTGAGGAGCAAGCTCGAGGATTTGACTTAAACGAAGCACCTCGAGAGACCACCGAAGGGACCTTCATCAATCCCTTTGGTACATCTAGTCACTCTTCTCAACCTAGTTCTCCTTCAACATCTATATCAACACCATCTACACTGTCATCTCCCGTGCATCCAAACATGCCTAAGTTCTCATCTCACTCCACTTTCACCGAGGATGTCTTGCTGGGACCGAGCACTTTACCGGATACATACACCGGAAATTTTGTGGCCAAGACACAATTCATTCAAATTGTGGAGCAAAATCAATTTAGTGGTTTGCCCACCGCAGACCCGCACCAACATATGGAGACTTTCTCCGATTATTGTGATGCTATTTCTCAAACCGGGATTACTCAAGATCAAATTCGTTGGCTTCTTTTCCCGTTCTCTCTTATTGGAAAAGCTAAGCAATGGATCAAGAGTCTCGATAGGACAACCGTTGGGATTGATACTTGGAAGAAGCTTGCATTGGCGTTCTACCAAAAGTTTTACCCTCCCGAGAAGACAAACTTGCTAAGAGCCTCCATCACCGGGTGTTAACGAACCATCTCAACCAAAACCTTAAGGTGATGGTTGAGGCCCGTTATATTCTATTACGCCCCCTCACTCGAATGCCCTTTGGGCTTGAAGAGTGGTTAGTGCGCACCGGCTCCCCCGTACCGTGTGCTGAGATTCCACTTGAGAGTTCGAGATATTGGGGGCTGCCAGGGTTCGAACTCATGACCTCTGGCTCTGATACCATGTTTGCTAGGGGTTTCCATGGGGTGGGTCGGTTTATTAGATGGTGTGGCAGAGGTGGGTGGATTTGAGGGGGTGTTTGGGGCTTGGGTAGAGCATATGTTGGTAGGGGGGAGGTAGAAGTGGGCTGGGAAGGTGAGTTGGGCTGTGAATTAGAGTGGGTCGAGGGATTAGTAGGGGAGAGGGGGGAGGAGGAGGGGTTAGTTGGGCCTGTGTTATTTTGGGCCAAGAGGGGAGTGGGGGAGTTGTTTGGTCCGTTAGGGGGGGTCTGGAGGTGAGAGGAGGAGAGTTGAGGTTATTTTGGGCCTGTTTTGTAGAATTGGGCTTGGGGCGCCTGGAGTAGACTAGAAGGGGTGGTTGGTTGGTTTCGGCTAGAATACGGGTGAGATAAGGAGATGGGTCAGAAATTAAGAAATCATATGAGGGTGGGGTGGGGGAAATTTTGTCTTAAAAAAGGAAAAATTGTTTCGTGAAATGTGACATGTCGATTTATAAGGACCTTACGGGTGGACAAGTCAAGACATAAGTAGCCGCGGTGAGTGGAGGGGTAACCAAGAAAGACACAAGGTTTGGACCTTGGGTCGAGTTTGTTGATAGTTGTTGGGGGGAGATGCGGGTAGCAAAGTCACCCGAAAACACGGAGATGGGAATAAGCGGGAACTTTGAGGTAGAGGCTTTGTGTCGGGGAGATGTTGTGATTTGCTTTGCTTGGAGTGATATTGTGGAGATATGTGGCCATGGCGAGAGCATAGGGCCATAAATTTGGAGGAACATGAGAGTGAGCAAGAAGAGTACGTATGATATTATTAATCGTTCTAATTTTTCTTTCGGCTTTGCCGTTTTGACTAGAAGTGTGAGGACAGGAGAAGCGGAATTGGATTCCGTGTTGGTAAAAAAATGAGTGGTAGGGGTCATTATCGAATTTGCGACCGTTGTCGCATTGAAATTTTTTTATTTTTCAATTAAATTGAGTAGAAATGAGATTATGGAATTGAGAAAAGAGAGAGAAAACTTGGGCCTTAGTTTTGAGAGGATAAGTCCATAGAAAATTAGTAAAGTCATCGAGAAATAATAAATAGTATCGGTGGTTGAGATTACTAAGGACGGGGGATGTCCATAGGTCACTATGAACAATATCAAACGGTAAAAGAGTACAATTATTAGATGGGAAAAAAGGAAGACGGGTATGTTTACCGAGTTCACAAGCATGACAAAATTTGGTACTCGGTACGTTATTACAAGCGATAGCATTAGAAGAACGTAAAGTATTAAGAATAGATGGACTCGGATGACTGAGACGGGAGTGCCATAAGGTGGGGGCCACGGCGGATAGAGCTAAGAAGGAGCGGGGAACATTATTTTTGTCGGTTTTGGTGGAGGAGAGTGGGTAGAGGTCACCGTTGCTACTACATCTCATAAGACGGGTCCCCGTCCGAAGGTCCTTCACAGTGAATCCAAATGGGTCAAATTCCACGGAAACATTATTATCGGTGGTAAATTTACAAACTGACACTAAATTTTTGACAATATCCGGGGAATGAAGGACGTCATTTAATTGTAAAGGGGGAAGGGGATGAGATAAAGTAGTATTTCTGAAACCCTTAATTGGAATACGATGACCATTACCGACAATTATATTACGAGAACTGCTCGAATTAAAATAAGATGCAAGGGTACCTGTGCTGGAGGTCATGTGAGCAGAAGCTCTTGTATCCATATACCATGTTGAGTCGGGTTTTCGTAGGGTTACAGCAGCTGAATCAAAAGAATAATAGCTTGGTGGCTGCTGTGGAGGAGGAGAGCAAATCGGATCCCGAGTAATAAAAACCTGCGGTGGTGGCCGGAGGCCGAGCACACCAGTGCCGGCGGCAGAGGAGGGAACATGGTAAGGGACGGTGGCAGAAGGTGGTACCCAGGTGGTTGCCGGAATCCAGATCCAATGGCCGTCGGCGGAAGGTGCAGGAGGTAGGGGTGAGCAAAACCGGTTCGGGTACCCGGTTTTAAAAAAACTCATTTTTCCGAACCGAAACCGACCCGGTTTAAACCGGGTAACCGATTTTTTTTTCATTTTGTAAACCAAAACCGAACCGGTTTTAACCCGAACCGGTTTCTATGACCCGGTTTTTAAATAAAATGGCAATCTTTGTTGTAAACCGGTTTTTAAACCGGTTTCCGAACCGGTTTCACTAATATTCCATAAAAAAATCAAAAAAGTGAGAATTTTTTCCCTTTAAAAGTATAAACCGGTTCAAAACCGGGTACCCGGTTTTGGAAATTTATGAACCGAACCCGAACCGGTTTTCACTAAAAAGAAACCGGTTCGGGACCCGAACCGGTTTTCAAATTCTAAAACCCGGATTTTCGGGTTTTTTAAACCGGGTTTCGGTTTCGGTTTCGGTTTTTAAAATCGGTTCGGTTTTTTTTGCTCACCCCTAGCAGGAGGAGAGAGCGGCACTGGTGGTTGTCCGGAGGAGCAATGCTGGGCGGCCATGGCTGGAGAGAAGTGGCAGGTGGAGGCCATGGTTGGAGAGCAGGAAGTATGGAGGACAGGAGGTAGGAGGCAGGAAGAACAGACCTGTAAAACAGAAAGAAAATAAAAACAGAAGAAAGAAGAAGAAAAGAGATCAGTTAGGTATGCTCCGATACCATGGTATCCATAAACCCCGCTTTATCCCTAGCCTCATCGCCACTACTGACCTTTCCCCCATCCCACGAGATCCTATTACTGCCTTACGAGACCCTAATTAGAAACATGCCATGACTGACGAATTTAATGCTCTAATTAAAAATGATACATGGGTTCAAGAGTCTCGATAAGGCAACCATGGGGATTGATACTTGGAAGAAGCTTGCATTGGCGTTCTACCAAAAGTTTTACCCTCCCGAGAAGACAAACTTGCTAAGAGCCTCCATCACCGGGTTCCAACAACGGGATGAGGAGAGCCTTTATGAAGCATGGGAGAGGTTCAAAGCTTTGGTTAGATCTTGCCCCCATCATGGTTTATCACAATGCTTCCTTGTCCAACAATTTTGGAATGGGTTGTATGAAGATTCAAAGGCCATACTCAACATGGGGTCTAATGGAAGGTTCACCGAGGTAGATGATGACCAAACTTGGTCTAGAATTGAAGAAATGGCGGTTCACAACGCTCAATATTCTAGGCCTAGGAAGGCAAATAGAGGGGGAAGGCATGAAATTGATGCTATCACACAACTTAGTGCCAATTTTGGGGCACAATTGAAGACCCATATGGATGCTATTGATAAGAAGCTCCAAGGTCACTTTAACCGAGGTCAAAGCACAAGTTCTTCCCACCAACATTCAATCCACCAATTCAATGCTTTGGGAGTGGTTCCTCCAACCTCTTATTATGGGATATGTGAGATTTGTGGGATATATGGACATGAGCCTCTACATTGTCGAAGTAGCATTGAGCAAGTGAATGCTTTTCAAGCATACAAGCAAGGTGCCCCATACTCTACTTACAAGGCTCAAACTGTGCCCAATCCTCATATGTTCCAAACTTCCCAACAACAAGCTCTACAACAACACCGTCCATTCTATGTTGCTCCTCCCTTAAGGGACAACCAAGGCTACCAAGGTTATTAAGGCAATCAAAGGCCTTTTAACAACTTCCAACAACAAAACCAAGGTGCCTTCAAGAACAATCAAGGGTTCCAAAATCAAGGGAACTTCAATCATCAAGGTGGTTTCCAAGGAAACCAACACTCTCAAGGATTTCAGAACAACCAAGGTTACCTCAATCACAATCAAGGTAATCTCTAAGGCCTAAATCAAGGCAATTCTCAAGGGTTCCAAGGGAACTTTCAAAATCAACAAGGGTTACAAAATGCTCAACAAGAAACCAAGCCAAGGAGCTGGTCTCCAATTCATGACTATGGCATTCCCCTAACCCTCACTAATACTCCACATAACCAACAATCTCCGCCTCGGGATTTTGACATGCAAAAGACAATTTTGGAGATGCAAAGAAATCAATTGGAGATGCAAAGAACCCAACAAGAAATCTATGCTCAACTTCAAAGTGAAAACAAGGCAACAAGTACTCATGTGAAGATCCTCGAAACCCAACTAGCTCAAGTTGCTTCGGGTAGTTCTTCAAGGCAAAAGGGCCAACTACCTCCTCAAGGCGTACCAACGAAATTTGAACATGTGAATGCGCTCACCTTGAGGAGCGGTGCATCCTATGATTCTCCCTTGTTCCCTAATGAACATGAAGCCATGAAAGAAGTGGAATCTCCATCTCAAGGCAATGAAAATTTGGGAAATCTCATGGAGGAGCAAGTCTTATGGGAAATTGAAAAACCGGTTGAAGACAAGCTTCTCCCACCCCAAGAAGAAGACAAAGCAATGAAGAATGTGTCAAATGAAAAATCCAAACCTAATGAACTTGAAAAGATCTACATCAAATTGTCATTCCCATCAAGGCAATTGAAGACAAAGGTGGACGTTCAATTTGACATGTTTGTCGATATTGTGAAGAAATTAGATGTGAGCATCCCTTTCAACGAGCTAATTACCCAAGTCCCGGCCTATGGAAAATTCATGAGAGAAATCTTGCCTAGGAAGAGATCCTTGGACAAGGAAGAGACCATAGCGTTTACAAGAGAGGTGAGTGATCTTACTCAAGGTTCCACCTTACCTAAGCTCAATGAACCGTGTAGCTTCTCAATCCCATGCACCATAGGGAATTTGAAGATTGATAGGGCGTTATGTGATTTGGGGGCGAGTGTAAGCATTCTTCCTTATTCTATTTGTGAGCGACTTGGAATGAAAGAGCTCAAGTGTACCTCAATTACACTCCAAATGGTCGATTGTTCACTTAATCGACCATTAAGAATGTTAGAGGATGTGCCATTATGAATCGGAAAATTCTTCATTCCGGTTGACTTCCTTGTGCTCAATATGCCGGAGGATGCAAACACCCTCATTATCCTAGGGCACCCATTTCTACACACTGCCGGTGCGATGATCGATGTCAAGAAGGGTAGGATCACTTTTGAATTAGACGATGAGAAGCTTGTGTTCGACCTCCAAGGCAACACCTCGCCTACAAATGAAGAGTCTTGTAATATGATCCATGCCTTGAAGGACACCGACCTAAGGAATGAGTCAGGTGAAATCTTAGAGGTTGACAACAACTTGTGTGAAATTGAGGATGATGCTATTGAGCTTGGGGTGGATGAATGCCCATGTAAGGTTGATGTGGATAAGTTGCTTGGTAAGAGAAAAGTCGAGCCTCCCTTGAGGACCTATGAAGATGAATGGAAGTTTTGGTATATCCCGAAGGATCGCAAGTACAAGTTCAAGCCGTTGAACTTAGTAGATCGAGATGCCCCGGGAACGTCGAGGCAAGGTTGTGAAGAACCTTGGAGTGTAGGTTGGTACTCCACAAGTTTATTGAAGACTTCTCGAGAGCTTTCGACTTGTTCCTCCGTGCCCTTGAAGGCTATGTAGTTTTGTACCATGTTGTTGAAGATGAATGAAGAATTCCCCATCCTTGGTTTGACGGAGTTCCTAAAGAACCGTCGTGTTGTATATATCTCTTGCCTCTTCTTTAAAGTTCATGTATTTGTGTTGTTGGTTAGTTCTAGGTTTTGTTTGTTGTGTAGAGTTCTTGTAATTTGGACTTTTGATGAGTGATGTGAGGGAGGGATTTTTGATGGTGTTTATTGAGTTTATTTGATAGGTTGATAGTGAAGATGAAGTTTTGAGAGGAGTAGTTGATGATAGAAGCTTGGATCTTGGGCAAGTAAGTCGGTTTTTGAGCTTTTCATAAGCTTTTGGGGACGGGATCTTGGATCCTGAGCTAGTATTTGTTGTTTGGGGGGAAGATTCGGTATACTATGATTGAATGAAGTCTTCAAGGCTCGGGAAAGGTGCTATCCCGACCGGGATCATTGCTATCACGAGCGGGACGAAGTGAGCAACAAAACAGGAGCTTCTGACGAGCAATCCCGCCCGGGATCGTGGTCATCCCGACCGGGAAGAGTCCTTCCCGACCGGGAAGGAAGTCCTTCGGTGGTCTTAGCCTTTTTCTCTTTATTTAAGCCCCACCCCACCGCTTTATACCCCCTCCTAACCTCCCTACTCACCTTTGCCACTATCATTTCACCCTTACACTTCAAGTATACACCTTCATCTCATCTTCTCATCACTATACACCGAGTTTCCCCTTAAATCTCACCCTCATTACACCAATACAAGCCCGGTACTTCAACCATGCCACTACATTTAGGAAGAGGAGGAATAACAATGATGAAGACAAGCAAAGTGCCGATAACGATCATTAAGGCGATGGAGATTATTGAGTTGCTAACCGTTTGGTAAGGCGAATCTCCTTTCTTTTCCGTCTTTTATTGCTAGTCTCCTTTGTATGTTCCCCTTCCCTTTATCCTTTTTGTGTCATGGTGGCCCTCGGGGCCTTTGGTAGTTATTTCTCCCGATTCTCGATGACATGATTACATCGAGAATCATTAGAAAAATCCAAATTGACAAGTCTTTTCACTTTCTTTATTTTTATTTTCTTTTGGTAGGATTTAGGCAGATTTAGGCGGATTTAGGCGGAATCAGGGCTAGGTAACCTGATTACACCTAGCCCTCCCCTCCCATTTCCTTTTATTTTCTTCTTTTTATTTCTTCCCCCATCCATATCTTTTCTCGTCTCGGCCCTTGGTGACTTGATTACACCCTCGCCGGACACATTCTACCCTTTCTTCACTTTCATTTTTGATTTTTAGCTTTATTTTCACTTTTTCTCTTCTTTTTAGTGTCTTCCACACACTATCGATCGAGCATGAGGACATTGCTCGGTTTAAGTGTGGGGGAGCGATATCCTAGTCTAGTCTAGTTTTATTTTCGTAGTTTTTTCGAAAAATCTTAAAAATTCCTAAAAATTTGAAAAAAAATCATAAGAACCAAAAAGATTTTGTTTTGTGTCTTTTTCTTTTGTGTCTTTGTGTCGTATATTCGTTGTTATGTGTGTGTTTTGCACCCCCGATTTCCTTGTAGGTTGCGCGATCGTGAATCTCGGAAAGCTCTAGACATCCGGTATTATCCTTCTATCTCTATCTCCTTTTTCCTTTTTGTGGAGTTTGGAGGATGTTTTGTGATGGTGTATGCTCGGTGGAGCTTTTTGGAGTTTGTGTTTGATGTGGTGTCTTGTTTGGAAGTTTCGGGGTGGTGTTTGTTCATTTCTTTGTGCGTTTGTTTTGTTTTGTTTCGTTTTGTTTCGTTTTGTCTTGTTTTGTCTTGTATAGTTTGTGAGCCTAGTGTAGAAAAGGTTTTCGAAAACCCGGTTTTAAGGCTAGTGCGCAAGTGTTTACTTTCCCTTTCAAGTGATATGAATCGGTTCCTGGACTTTAGTCTAGTAGAATGACTTTAAATCAATAGTTTTGTTCTTTTCTTACCTTGAGTCCACCTAGGTTACTAGGGATTTACTACGGGATTTGCATTTTGACCATTTTGACCACCCACGGAGTGAAAAGACCTTGGTTCCTGAGTCCCGTATCTTAGGTGACCGTGTTCAAAATTGTTTGATTAGTCCAAGTTTTCCCCCTTTTTTGTAGGTTTGAAGGGAAGGGCCCCCCCGACTTACCCATTTCCCTACCTTCTACACATTTTCCACAAATAAGTTGCAATTTGTTGAAGTTTCATGCTTGGTTGTGATTGAGTGTCTACAAAACAAAATTTGGCCAAAAGGGCAAACCAAGGCAAAAAGAAACAAAAAGAAAGAAAAGAAAGAAGAAAAAAGAAAAGAAAAGGCACAACAAATCAAAAACAAAATACAAAAGAAGAAAAAGAAATGGCATAGCAACTCAAAAGCAAAATATAAAAGAAAAATGCCAAAGAAAATCATCTCACAAAAAATTCGCACCCCCTCAAAAATAAGCCTTTTACCGACTGTTATCGTGAAGAGCCTACCAAAGGACCGAGTCCCTAGGAAGGTAGATAGCGGTAATAGTCGGTCTTCCCTCATTTTGCAACCATTATCCACCTTTTTATTTGGACTAATTAGGCTATTTTTGAGCATGGGATGACCCTCTTGGCTTATCGCTAAAGGGGGCGGGGTCTCACTTACCTACAGTGTCGACTAACTCCATGGTTCATCCTTTTTCCATCCCGCCTATCGTCCCGTAGTACGTTCTTAGAAGGTTAGGAGGACCTAGGTAAGTTACCAACGTTTTTTATTGCTTTGTTGTCATACTATTAGGATTTTGTCCATTTCGGTTTGTATTATTAGCTTGGGAACGTTGTCACTTGCCTTGAGTCCTTAACCGGTGCTTCTTTCACCGCTTTGTTGAGGGAAGCGATATTTGTTTCTTTTTGGATGCAACCGATTGTTTGTTTGTTTGTGTGTTTTTGTGTTCGGTTGAATCCACAGTTTTGTCGCAAGACCTCACTTGCCTTGCGGAGAGAACTTTTCCTCTAAGTGTTCTCGCGTGAGATGAAAGGGCGTAGGGTGCGCTAATACCCGCTCGGTTAGTAGTCTAGTTTCTTTTAGTTATTAGTTAGTTCGTGCTTACTCGAGGGTGAGTAAGGGTTAAGTGTGGGGGATTTGATAAGTGTGTTTTGTAGTGCTTATTTCTTGTGTTTGGTCCCGATTTCTCTTGTGGAATCGCTCTTTGGAGCGGTTTCGAGGCTAATTACGCTTCTTCTAGCTTGTCTTAGGTTCCTTAGGCCTATCTTGGAGAAGTGGAACAATTCCGACTCGTTTCCGACACATTTGGAGCCAACGAAGGAAGCGACGATGACTCGGTAGCTTAGACTCGATCCCGAGTCCCTTAGAGCTCATTCCCGTGCACCAAGAGTCGATAAGAAGCCTTGGAAGAGCAAGTAGTTACCTACGTGACCCTATTTGAAGCCTACATGGCCTTCCCGGTCGTGATCATGCCCTTCCCGGTCGGGACGAAGTGGGACTACAAACACACGCCCCTGACAAGCCCTCCCGGTCGGGATCATGTCCCTCCCTGTCAGGATGAGCCCCTTCTCGGCCGGGATGAGCCCAGCACAGCTCCGCTTCAATTCTTTCAACTCCTTTACTCGTGAAACCCTATATATACCCCCCTGTATTGTTTTAAGCATCCTACATTATACTAAACCCTAGATAGTGAACTCTTCTCATTAGCTTAGTTTCTCCTTAATCTTTTGTTAATCTTAGCTTAATCTAGATAGTTACTCTTGTATTAAGGGAATTCTTGAAGACTCTACCAAGATTTACAACCTTGGGAGATTTATTTGGGTCTTCTTATTTATACAAGTTTGAATCTTTTTCATCTCCTTGTTAGTTTGGTATAATCCTCCTCTTCTCTTTTCTCTTAATCCTTCATTGTTATTCAAGTTTCAATCTTTATCTTTTGTTTATTGTATTGTTCATCCTTGTTATTCTTCTTCATGAATGTTTTGATGCTTGTGTTGATTTCTCTAGTTTGTGTTAGTGTTAGTTTGAATATGAGTGAGTAGACTTATTGTGGGGTTATCAGGGGGATTAAGTGTTGAGTTTGGGTGATTATGGTTTGATTGTGGGTAAAGGTGGATTCTTTGTCACTAGTCACTTGTTAAGCATACCATGTCACTTGCTAGTTTCTCTTGCTTGTTTCCTTCTTCTCATTGTATGGTTGATTGGTGGTTGAATCTTCATGTATTGGGTAGCATCTTGCATGAGTATTCGGGTTTGTCTTTGATGCGAGAGCGCGGACCGACCTTAGTGACAAGGTGTAACCTACACCCTCGATTTCCCAACTATCCTACTACACCTATGAACCCGACCTAACCCTACTCTTTCCCATTTGATTTCTCCATCTTATTAGCAATCATTCTTCTAATTTGTTGTTTTATTTTAGTTTTAGTTCAATCATTTAGTTTGTCGACCATAGTTCATTCACATTCTAGGTTTTCTTCCTCTCATTGTTTTTGCTTGTTTACTCTTTTTTGTTAGCCTAGTGACCTTGTTAGTAATCAATTCCTTTTATTTCTTCTCTTCCATTGTTCCTTTATGACTTAGTCTAGTTTGTAGGTAAACCTTTGTCTAGACCCTTTTTCCGTCCCGTGATTTCGACCCGACAACCCTAGCTACTAGTTAGGTTTAGTTGGCTTTACTTGGTGTTTGGGATTGACGGCAAATCTCATACCATCAATCACCTTCACCTTCAGCCACTTCTCTTCTTGAGTCTTCAGCTCCCCTTGAGCTGTCTGGAAGTCAGAATCAGCCTTAGGTAGGTGGTCAGCATAGTCCTTGAGATGCCTCTCCAACTCAGCTGCGCTCTTCCTGGCCTGCTCCAGCTCCACCTCCAGCTCGAACGCATCTTTCACAGCCTTCTCCCCCTGGGCTTTCCAGTTGGCAGCTCACTTAGCATCCTCCAGCTCGCCCTCACACTTGGACAGCTGGAGCCTTAGACTGCTGATAAGAGCAACATCCCTCTCGACCACCGCTATACGATCAGAAAGGGAGGACCCAGAAGCGGAAGCTTGAAAAACCAGAGAGCATCAGTAGAGGAGTTGGGATGCCTGAGCACTAGTATGTGTAAAAGCCTTGGCAGCCTGGTCCGAGAAGAGAGCAGAAACATCAATACTCTCAGCATCATAGTTAAACTCAATGTTCCCCTCATTAAACAAGGTCTCAGGAAGTTTTGGAGCATGGCACTTGGGCTGGGGAGTGCTGACCTCAGCCTTTAGATCCACCAGATGTTCAGCATTCACATGCTCTTTGTCTTTCCTCTTTTGGTGAAGGGGGGGAACGCTTTCCCCCATCACTTCAGAAGGAGAAGGCACTGCAGCAATAGAAGGACGGGGGCGAGGCGAAGTACCCTCGCGCCTGGCAGCTGGAGAAGCAGTGACCTCTGTTACCCTGGGGGTATTAGTCGAAGGTGCAGGGCACTTGAAAATCGGCCTAGGGGGAGGTGCAAGCCTGGTTTTACTTGCTGAAATACTTTTCACATGCCCGAGAGACTCTCTTTCTTGAATCCAGGGGGAGTAACAGGACGAGGAGTGAAAGGCTTATAATCCCTACCCAGCCCAAGAGTCTTCAGCTGCTACACCGTCCAAGAAGCCTGCAGGTATCTGCAAAAGACGAAACGTTAACCAAGTTAGCACACAGAAAAATACCCCGAAAGGGACACGCTGGTGCTGAACCCCTAAACTACCTGAGGTAAGACCAGGATTTAACCCCAATGGGGTCAAGAACTCGTCAGTCGTTATGAGATCCGCTGGAGGGAGCCAGTTAGTGGGACCGAAGTCACCCTTCCCAATTTGCGTACAAGTAAACTGGTTAACCTGGGAACTCTTCATCTCATTCGGCTTTACTTCCAAAGCCCTCCCATTGACCGCAGGATGATATTCCTCGCGGGTTTCCAGACGAGTGTGGACGTGGTTCCGGAAGTGTCGGGGGATATACCAGCCTTTCTCACAAGGAACATACAAGAACTTATTCTTCTAATTCTTAAGGTTGTTCATTGAGGGCCAAACTAGTGAGAAACCTTTCTGCCTAAGTATGGAGATGTACCCCGAAGGTCCTTCCGGGGAGGCGACCATCTGTAAGCCTATCATGTACCTAAAAGCGTCTATCGAAGGCTGGTCCCCGGAAAATAGGCAGACCCAGGTGTAAGCCACCAGCGTCCTGACAGATACGGCTATCAGCTGTGAAATGGCAACATTCATGCGTCTAAAGGCCTTTGCAAGAAAAGGGTGAAGGGGAAACGGAGACCAAACTCCAAGCACTTATGGTAGATGGCAATACAGTTCTCTGAGGGGTTACACACAGTATCTTTCTCCCCTGAGACAACAACCGTATAACCAACCTCAAAATTGTAATAATTGGCAATGGCCTCAGCGGCATTTTTTGCAAGTATCATCTCCCGCAGCCCCGGCTCAGGATATGTGTACAGGGGAACCTTATACTTTACTTTATCCAAGTAGTAAACACGCCCAGGCGCCCTAGGTATCAGGTCGCCGGCAATGGAAAATGGGTTAACCTCCAACGCCTCGTCGTCCGTGTCAGGGACATCAACCAGGGCAGGGTCTGGAGAATTAGCGCCCCCACTATCCTCTGAGGGCGGCCCCCGGGCCACCGTAACCTCAAGCCCAGTGGAGGAGGATGGGAGACAAGTATTAACTTCATCCATATCCTCTGCTAGGGTTTCGGCAGACGGTTCGCTAAATGATAAAAGTCGACGGCAGTTTTGCGTCATGATGGTCGGAAAAATCAAAAGGTAAGAATTACAGAAATATGAGGAAGCTAAGGATTAAGGTTCTAACCTAATCAGATCCTTCAGAGGTTGCCGGAAGCGGACGCCGGAAAGATCCTCTGTATAATCGCTCGATAAGGAAAAAGGTTTAAGAGAGATGGAGTTTTTGAAGATTGAAAGTGTGAAAAGGGGGAATAAGATGGGAGAAAGTCTTTTATAGGGAGAGGAAGATGAAGAGTCCCCCTGTAAGCTGTACTGTCAAACACCTTCCCCATAAAACCCCAACACGTGTCACACATTCAACCAACCCATCCATCACTTCCCAAAAAACTTCGAAAACATAAAAGGACGGGAGAGGAATGATTGTGATACGTCACCCAAGAAGTGATTCAAAAAAAAGAAGAAAGAAAAAGAAAAAGAAAAGAAAAATAATGGGCATGCAAAGTCAGAGCCCCTTACTTATTAAGAAAGGGCCTGGAGGCTAGAATTACAAACCAAGGGGCAGAATTCAAAAATAGAAAACAACTAAACGTTCCTACCCAGTTAAAGACAAAACAAGTGTAATACCCGCAATTTTATTAATATAAAAATGACTTTTGTTACGAGTATATCGTAACTCTATACTCTATTCCGTCAATTTTGATATCCATTCTATCTCTTTCGTCGACCCGTAAATTATTTTGGACCTGAATCGAGTCCAATATTAAATCTTTTGGAGCTAGTCGGTATTTGACGACTTTTGTTCACTCTTTAGAATATTACTAGTTGGAAATTAAGCCCATGCGATGCACGGACCGATTTTTAGTGATAATGACCTCAATTAAATTAGAGGATTAGTTAAATTGGTGAGACTACGCAATAGTACAAAGTAAGTCGAAGATAAGACTATGTCTGATAGATAGTAAAGAAATATTATCCACATGTGTGAAAGAGTTTTTAAGGAGGTAATATATGCGTTAAACGTCAAGTTAAATTATAGACGTGCATTATAGTTAGATTTTTTTTTACTTAAACTCTTTTTATGACTCAAAAGATTTATGATTAACGGATGCATGATTACTTTTATTTATATAATAAAATTTCATCATCTTATTATAATTTCTCGATGTGGGATAATTTTACTTCAAATTGTGGCCTTAAGAGCTGTTATAAGATTCAAAAGATTTTTTGTCAATATCTAAACCGAATGATTTTTCTTATTTATGCAGTATAAAATTTCATCATGATTTTTCGATGCGTGATAATTCTACTTAAATTTATAGTTTTAAGAACTCTTTTTAGGGCTCAAAAGATTTCTGGTTGATATCTTAAGACGATGATATTTTTATTTATATAATAGAATTTCATCACCTTATTGTTTTTTGATGTTGGATAACTTTTACTTTAATTTATAGTCTTAAGAGCTACTCCGTATTATAAGACTCAAAAGATTTTTGATTAATATCTACAAACGAATAATTTCTTTTATTGATGATGTAGAATTTCATCGCCTCATCATAATTTTTCGAGGTGGATAAATCTACTAAGTTTATAGTCTTAAAAGTTCTTTTAGGACTCAAAAAATTCTAGATTGAGATATAAAGACGAATGATTACTGTTAATTATAAAATTAAATTCAATCAACTTATAATTTTTTTATTCGTTAAAAAAAACTTATTTTTATGTGGGATAATTCTACTCGATGTGCAATAATTTTACTTGAATTTATGGTCTTAAGAATGATTTTTATAGCTATGATAAGACTCAAAATACTTGATAAGGGATAATTTTACTTCAACTCTTTTTATGACTCACAAGATTTCTGGTTGATGGTGATTACTTTTATTTATATAACTAGTATACACCCCGTGATAAGTCACGGGGTTGTTCTAAAGAAGCTATATTGCCTCGTGGTTATAATATTGACGTGTAATTTTTTTACTTGACAAACCGAATTACATTTGTAACGAAATGAATATTAGATATAGGATCGTTTGATATAAAGGGTACGGTTTGTGTCTAATTTGTATCATTTCTACATTTGTATTTAGAGAGAATGACGAAATGTAAGAAATCAAACTTAGAAGCGAATTAGTAGGTTAGAAAATTTGTACGGCAAATAAGTACTTCGTAAGACTTAGAAGCGAGGGTGTAGAATATATATGTTTAAAATAATGGACACAAAAATTGATTTCTTCACCCAGAAAATCAATTCACATAGAGACGGTATCTCAATAGAGTTATTCAACGATCTCTCATATGATGAGGGAAGAGAGTTAGGTAAAGTTCATTTTCTATGTTGTATTAGTGGGAGACGGTTTCTCCATATACCTACTCTTCCCAATTTATTAGTGAGGAAAAATATAGATCAACCAAACAAACAATGAATAGGGGTTTTTCCACTTTCATTTTTAGTTAACACACTTCTCTCTTACCTAGTTCTGTCACTTACTTTACTCCTTACTCTCTCTCTCTCTCTCCGCCCCCCCCCCCCCCCCCCCCTCTCTCTCTCTCTCTCTCTCTCTCTCTCTCTCTCTCTCTATATATATATATATATATATATATATATATATATATATATATATATATATATATATATATATATATATATATATATATATATTCTTAAAAAATGTTTCACTTTTAAAATGGAAGATATCAATGAAATAGATGAAGTATATTACTTTAAATAAAAACGATTTCAATCAAATTAAATGCTACTCCACGATTTCTTCTTGCTTTCATTAAAACGTTACTGATACAATTTTTTTTGAAGAAGTTATTGATACAGTAGTTCAAAGAAGAGTAGTACTCCTGCACTTTTTATTACGTCCATATTAAGATGATTGAGACTCTGTTAATAATTTCATTAAAAAATCACATTGACACAACTTCACATTAATTTATTTTAATTGCTACTTATGTTATTAAGTGAAAATAAAATAACAGGAATAATTTTTGAGTCGCCACCGGCTGCACTTGATTATTTGTTTCTTGAACTCGTATCCAATTTCATGTTTTGCAAGGCGTGGAATTCCGCTTACCTCCTTCGCTTATCGTACATAACAAAAAAAATCAAAAAAAAATCAGGAAAACATCAACCATAACTCATTTTCTAGAGATAGACAGCTGTTAACATAAATTTTACTCGTAACATCACTCGCTTATCTCAGGAATTTGTTATACCGAAGAGACAGGATATGCTATTTTCAAGGATTCCATTTGTATTTCTCAATGAATTGATTTAATATGTACTCGTAATTCGTATTTTGTATTTACTACGTAGTAAAAAACAAATTTTCAATTGCATAGTCTATTTCCCTTGATGAAAAAGGCAAATGCTTGAGAGACATTTAACATAACTTTGAGCTCTTATTGTGCCACATAGTTGAGTTGGACTCTTTTTTAATATAAAGAAGAAATACTTCCAAGTTACTAATCAAGGCCCTCCTTTGTCATTGATGTTATAAACTTGCCACTTATCTCCGTCCAATTATCATATTGTATCATCCTACAATTTAAAAGAAATCGCTCATATATCATATTGGCCGACATTGCAGACCAACTTGAAATATTAAAAATGTTGCGCATAACAACCAATAACGTTAAAAAATGTTAAGGATTAAAAATCTTTCATGTTGTTAAAAAATGTTTTACATTGTCTTTCAAGTTCCCTAAAAAGTACTCCGTATAAGAAAATGTTTGACTTGAACGGTTGAAGTATATTATTTCTTAAATAATCTTGAGTTGTAGGTTTACCTTATTTGCGGAGATTAGTAACTATGACATTAAATATGAAAATTGACAATTAACAATTAACAACTAAAGTCATAAACAATTAACAATTAACTATGACACTATGTGCGATTAACAACTAAAGTCATTAACAATTAACTATGACACTACGTGCGATTCAATTAACAATTATATCACTGAAATCATAAAAACTAAGGTCATATGAATATGGAAAAAAAATCAATTTAGAATGTGCTATTGAAAATTAATTAATCGTACAATTAATTGACAATAATACCTACTCCATTAATTTAGAAAGAAACTCATATTTTGAATATGCAAATTAAATCAATATTCATTAATAAAATTGGAAAAAAAGCATCAAATGAACCTGAGAAAAAAACTAAATAAAATCAAAATTCATCAATGTTAGTATGAAATCAATGAAACTGGAAAAAAAACTCGGATTTTTGGAGTTTTCTTCCAAAAAAAATA
This sequence comes from Agrostemma githago, assembly GCA_958450325.1. Taxonomy (NCBI): domain Eukaryota; kingdom Viridiplantae; phylum Streptophyta; class Magnoliopsida; order Caryophyllales; family Caryophyllaceae; genus Agrostemma; species Agrostemma githago. The sequence goes on from OY288258.1 coordinate 37,757,203, forward strand.
TGAAGTTTTCTTCCAAAAAAAAACTCCGTATGAAGTTGGATGATAAAAATGATAGTTGCCAAGGTGCTTGAACGTGAATGAGAAAAGATCAGAAATTTCCCTAAAAGTATGGAACTTTAATCAACGTGAACTTCAATCCTCCTACTTTTGCATTTGTTATAAAATCTTCTCACCTCTACAACACAATAACAAACAGAATGTAAAATCAAAAATGTAAAATTACAAATTACAAATCTAAAATATTAAGAATATGAAAACATATATCATAACAAACTTTTCAGAAGACATATTTGCCTGAGTTTTAAGAAATTAAAGATGAAGATGGTGGATGATCGAATGGATTCGGAATCCATTTTATAGTATTCTTCCGCCAGATAACTGTGAATGACGGATGAGAATTGATGTTATTGATGATGAATTGGGCGAGAATCGAAGAGTTGCACAGCCAATACCTAGGATTAGAGTGCCGATGGAGATGTTGGGAGAAGCAATTAGGTTTAATTACTGAGTTTGGGAATTGGGGGAGCCTCGGTACTGGGGATGTTGGTATTAATTGGGGGTATATTGAAAATAGGGGATTGTGTAGGGACTATGATGAAAAAATGAGAAAATTGAAAGCTATTTTGATGAGTTGCTGAGAGAACACGGTTGGTGGTAATTGAGTGAGTATGTTGCGCCACGTAGGATAGGTTGGTTTCTTCTTTTATATATTTGTAGACACCCGCATTTTGACCGCCAGGTGTCTATGGCAGTTTCCAAAAAACACCCGATGATGATCGGACGCTAACATGCTTCTATGCGCTCGGATACGGGCTCAAATCCATTAATCGTTGGCTAACACGCTTACGGAGTATAAATCTCACCAAACGGACCTCAAATCCAGGCCCAGTGGATCATTCCGAGTCAAACAAGACTAATTAAGGCCAAAACCGACACCGGAAATAAAACCGACTTTTCACAATTGGGTCAACCCCGGTCAAAGTCGCTTCCGAGACACACAAAACAACCCATCAATCATCAAAAGCCCAAGTCAAGCACAAAATCCATCAATGTCAAAGTCACGGCCCAAAGTCAACGGACCTGCGCGATCCAGTTGGGCCACTCGATCGAGTGACCCACCCACTAGATCGAGTGGGCTTATTTTGAGCCCGGCTGCAGGCTTCACGGGCCACTTGACCGAGTTAGCCCTTTACTCGGTCGAGTAACCCTAATCCGGGTGCCCTAGCCTTCCCTATATAAACAACCCCATGCAACACTCAACAGAATCTTTACAAAAACCCTAACTTTACAAACCCTAGAGCAACCCTACACTTACACACACTACGTCTTTACAAACTCTAATCAAACCCTAGCAATTCAATAGTAGCAAGAACCCTAAAACGTAGTTTTAGGAATTAACCCCGAGCCACCATAACTTAACCTACGTAAAACCTCGAAGACTCTTGTGTAGAAGCCACGGTTACAAGTCCGCGCCGAGACAAGAACATGTAGGTTGAGTGTGTCAAAACCCTTCTCTTCTCCTTCCCTTCACCTCGTCATCTTCTTCTTCCTTTTTTCGTTTTTTTTTTCATTATTTCTTTTACTATTATTCCGTTCGTCGCATCATAATATTGATAATAACTAATATAAAACATTAAAATACTTATCAATTTGTGTCGAATAAGAAGGATGGTGGGATAAGGAAAACCGCATATACAAGTGTACTGCACACGCGTCGTCGGTCGCTTATCCCATCACCCCGACTATTTGATTATTGAGATAAGTTAACTTAAACAATAATCCGTTTTTATTTTCTCGTCATCATCATCAACAATTTTGCATCCATCAATTTCTTTAAAAATCAATTTTAATAAGGATCGAAACCCGTTGACACGGATCCGACATCACAATCCCTAGGGATTTATTTCGATGTCGGAAAAGTCGAGGGAATCAAGTCTTTTTTTTATTTATTCAAGTAAAGCGTCGATCTTAGATTCGATACCAATTCCATAATTGATATCGAATCCAACGATCAAGTCACATAAATTAATTAACGTGATTTGTTCATATCACGATAATTAATTTAAGACGACTAAAATTTGTCTTTTTTTTAATTTTTTTATTTTTTCACTCTAATATTCCATATCGATTCAAATAATCGAATATGGGATATAACGAGTATTTAAAATTAGAATCGGGTATAAATTCAACAATATTTATATTCGGTTCAACAAAATTCGCGATTTATAAAAAACCAAGTCGAACATAAATTGCGCAATATTTATGTCCGATTCGGTAAAATCGTCGAACTATCAAAAATCAAAAGCAATTTCGAAAATCAATATAAAATTGCAAGCGAATTACAATTCGTACAGATGCCACTCGACCGAGTGCCTTAGTCACTCGTTCGAGTGACATCGCAAAATCGAGTCAGAATGCTTTTTACGACCACCACTCGGTCGAGTCTCACAGTGGCTCGATCGAGTGGCTACGTACTCGACCGAGTTGGTCAATAACTCGGCCGAGTACGGTCTAGTACGCAAAACAGAATCGTCTTTTACAGGTTAACTCGATCGAGTCCATCGACTACTCGATCGAGTAACCTCATAACGACAAAAATAATGAGTCGTACATTCTCCTATTTTCAAACTCGATAGTATTTTACGACTTAGGTCAACATGTGCTCAAATAATCACGTGCATACTATCTTTTCAAACCATGCATCTCATATTTGCATCTCGTTTACATCATTCAATTCAATTCATCATTTGCACAAACCGTCATTATTCGTTATTTCATTACATCGTTACTAACGCGTTTGTTATTTCTTTTGTCAATTTTATTATTGTTCGTTTATTACACTAAATGAACTCACATGCTAAAATTCCACTTTGACGTAGAATTAATTGCATTAAATTGACATAGTAACCCGTTTCAATTCCATTCACATGCCTAGGAAAAACAATGTTTGCATAAGCATTTTTCCCGTTTAACTAGCACGCGTATTAGAAAGTCACTCGAGTTCTTAGTAGAGGCCGCTAATGTGCGGGCGGGGTTGGGTGTCCTTTGTGGGCTTCCCAACACGTACCCTCACCCCTTACTCAGAACCTCGGTTTCCGGATGCCCGAAACCGTTGGCGCACGAGAGTCATTCCATACACAATATCCGATAATGTCGGTATCGGTATCGCAATGCAAAGGGACGAGCCCAATAAACTCTGACATCGGAAATGGGCCGTATTTTGTATACGGCCCACTACGATATAGAGTGGGCTCGAATGGTTCCGAATAACCACAAAATTCGGTGGCGACTCCACATAGACCTAAATTTCAATTCGATCCATTCTCATATGGAGATTCATTCGCCTACCCAAACCCGCGCGTGGCCGCGTCGGGGTGGACCTATGTCATGTCCACCATTTGGCGACTCCGCTGGGGATTAACTGATGCGTGACTTACCATCGGCATCCTCAGGGTGAGACTCGAATAGAATTCGTTTGACAAATACAATACGCGTTTTAGTTCTACGGTTCATGCATAACCCATATTTTCCCGGGCCGGTACTCGCGACCGATGTCCCACTATACCGTTGATGTACTCCAATATGGATATGTCAAAAGGTGTCCATAGTCGATTCGAGTGGGTTTCGCGGCATGTTCTTAGATCAAATCGACTTAGGAAGTCCGTCCCGATCAACGTCTAGACTATGTACACTGGTATAGACCCTCTCTAGACCGACCGAGACTTAGTATAGAGCATACATGGCGTCGTTATAATGCTTGTGTGACTACGTGCTACTTGGTTTCCGAGTCGTTTTCAAAAACCGTCAATTTTTCAAAATTGCATCCTTTTCAAACTATTCAATTTCAAAAACCGGGACACATACCGAATTTAGGACTTATGATTTTACTCAAAATAGCCTATTTTCTGGACGGTATGCCGCCCAATTCAAAACTCGAAAAACATTTCGAACTTTCAAAACCCATGGCCCAATGACTTTTCGTCCCTTTTCGGAAATTTGGGCCATCAACCGAGTTTACTCGGTCCTTTTTTGCAAAAATCATCAATTTTCAAAACCTTCCACTTCTAGGACTTCCCGTATTTAGCAGTGTCGGGTCGTGTCTTAAGTTGTCAAGGTCTATAGCGCCGAAACTCTGTCGATCTTACATCACGAGTTTCTTCCCCGTCCCAGTCCGCCTTATTAGACTAAGGCAAGGCCCACCTACGTAGGACAAACCCCTACAAAGGAGGGCCCGTCAACACAATCGAGTCTATAAAGTCTGGGGATGTCTCACGTGAACCTTCCTTCGAACAGGACTAGGCCCACCCGCCGAATCCTAAGGAAGGCCCACAGTTCACAAGTCACCCGTCTAGGTGTCTTTTCCGAGTCATTTTCCCTTTTAGTCTCGTTCGGGATGTACTTTCTATTTCGGGATATTGGGCTAGTTTCTGATGACGTGGTGTTCTTACAGACAGGCCACCCGAAACCAGACATCAACGCAAAATGGATGAGTTGAAAAATGCCTTGACCAAGATCGAAACGCAACTGGCCGCCATCCAGGCTAACCAAGCAACTTTGTCCACCCGCCTAAGCACCGTAGAGAAGACGGTCCCTAACGAAGGAGGTGAGCCCGCCGGGCCCATGGCGAGCTGGTTAGTATCGTTCGTAGGCTCGAAGAACAGGTCCAACTATCGACGAACAACTCGATCCACACCGAGAATGCTCGTACTTATTCACCTTTGGATAACGAGCTACCCGCTAACCTCAACTTGACGGGAATTCCTATGTTTGAGGGTACCGAAGACCCGGTCCACCACATCCGGGCTTTCAAAGACTTCATGGCAGTCAAGGGGGTGAAGTCAACTATGTTCAAGCACTTGTTCCCTTCCTCCTTGGAGAAACATCCTAAGGCTTGGTTCTACAATCTCGATTCCAAGAAATACAAAACTTGGGACGATGTGGCTACCGAGTTTGCTCGGAACTACGCCGATAACACTGAAATCCAGACTACAATGCGTACTCTGGAGGTAATGGCCCAAGAGCCTAAAGAAGGGTTCACAAAATATTTGCAAAGATGGAGGGCCGAGAGTGTGAAGATGGTCGAAAAGCCCAACGAAAAAGTGCTGGTAGAGGCCTTTGTGAAGAACCTCCTCCCATCCTACCGGGTCCATCTCCGGTTGCTATCATCCCCAATTTTGCCGCTCTTACTGAAATCGGCACCAGGATCGAGGATGACCTAAGGCTAAAGAACCTGACTAAGGCCTCTACCAAAGGCTATCAAGGGGCTAGTTCGTCTACAAACAAGCCCGCACCTGCAGCTGCAACCCGCAGCATCTATGACGAGGTAAATCTGCTCGACACCTCATCCAAAAAGAATACACCAAATCGGGTATTCACAGATATAGGGACTACCTATGCTTATGCCTTACAAAGGCTATCCTCGAAAGGTCTGATCCAACCAATAGGCCCAACTCCAGAGGCCCCAGTAGAGAAAAGGTCCAAATATTATAATGCTCAGGCCTACTGTCAGTATCACCGGGGTAACGGACATGACACTGAAAAATGTTGGAAGCTAAAGCACCTAATCCAAGACCTTATCAAGAGCGGGAAAATCCCATTGCCCGGAGACAAGCCGAGCAATAAATAAAACCCGTTCAACGCCCATGCCATATTTACAGGAGAGGTAATTGACTGTTCTCACCTCATTTCCCCGTTTATCCCACAAATCAACGGGATATGGTTTGACGATGAGGATGATGTGTACCTGGCCAAAGGGGAAGTTGTCCCCGTCACCAGAGAAGAAGTTCGAAAAGCCAAGTCCAAGGCCTTGGCCACCAACCACCTCGCCACTGCTGGGCGCGCCACTCCAACATCCGTCACTGAACCTGCCAGGACGGAACCAACCCCCGAGGAACCAAGCAATGACATGGCCTTGGTCCAACAAATGAAGAGGGTTCGAGCTGACTTAACCATATGGCAACTACTGGTTAGCTCACAAGCTCATCGGGAAGCACTGACTAAGGCTCTCGATGAAATCAAGGTCGACTCAGTAGCTACCCCCGCTGAAATGGTAGCTACTATCATGCCCTACCTTAAGGGCAAGTCCAAGAACGAAGGCCCACTCATAACCTTCGCCGAATCCGACCTGCCATCATTCGGGCCCAACCATAATCTGGCCCTATATATCACGGTCATCTGCAAGGGTAAGTACCTCCCGATGACCCTTATCGACGATGGATCGGCCGTGAACGTCCTACCCCTAAGGACCGCTAGGGCCCTCGGCATCACTGATGCCGACTATATCCCGACAGCGCAAACTATTCAGGCTTTCGACGGAAGCCCAAAACCGGTAGCTGGGGCCGTTAAACTGAAGATCATAACGAGCCCAATCGAAAAGGAGTTGGAATTTCAGGTGATAGATGTCACCTCATCATTCAATATATTACTAGGAAGGCCTTGGATTCACGCAGTCAAGGCCGTATCATCCACCCTCCACCGAAAAGTCAAGATGCCACTCAAAGACGGTATCATCACACTGGAGGCAACCCCAATAAACGTGGCTAGCTGTAATGCCACGAACCGGGCCGAACCACGAGGATTCGAATTCGTGGGTATGATTGAAGAGGAATATCTCTTCAAACCCTACTTCGCCCCTAGCATCGACACGATGCTACAAAATCTGGGTTACCTACCCGGAGCTACCTCAAGACCATATCTTCCGGCAGGGAAGATCATCGAGGTCCTAGACAACGCAGAGTCCCGACTCGGACTGGGATATACTATAACCTCGGAGAATGTGGGTCGGGCCTATGCAATCAAATTCGTCACTCCAGTCTTCGGAGCCATTCAAGTGGGCCTCTACCAACCCACCATCACATATCCCGAGACCAAAACGGCTCGGGAATGCAACTATATCCCCGATGATATATTCACCATCATCCAAGAAGAGTCTGAGAAGGGTGAAAGCGACTCCGAGCCCGTGCTGGGGCTCTTATTTGGAGAAGACAAGACCGTTCCTGCTCCAAAAGATGACTTGGTCAACTTGATCCTTCGCAGCGATCGGTTCGACCCAACCAAGCTAATCACTGAGGTCGGCACCAACACCGAGATGAGGGCTTGGAGGAAGACCATAAAATGGACCGACAGTCAAGGACGGGTCTACAAGCTGACCACCGGCGAGGGAGACATGCCGGATACCGAGTCCGAGTCCGAGTCTGAGTCTGAGTCAGAGTCGGAGTCTGAGTCCGAGTTTAGAGGGTCTGGTGCTGGAGTCGAGTCTGTAACCCCTCTTCCCTTAGCCATTGAGGTCTCGGGGCCTGTCCCAAGACCTCTACCTATCCCGCCACTGACCAACGATCAGATGGCAGCTCTATTCGAGCTATTTTCAAAATTTACTATCAATAATATTAACGAACACCGTTCTGCTTACGACTTGTCTTATTTCCAAAATTTTCTCAATTTCAAAAATTTTATATGCAATGACATTGAGAAACCCGACGAACTGGTACCTCTACCACAGCATCTGGTCGAGCAGCTCGAGCAAAGGGAATCCCGAGATCCGGTAATTGAAGACACCAAGTCCATCAATGTGGGAACCACTTTAGAGCCCCAGATGCTTAAGTTGGGCCTATCTTTAGATCCAGAGGAGAGACAACAGTTCACAAACCTCCTCCTAGAATATAAAGACGTCTTTGCATGGTCCTACAAGGACATGCCGGGAATAGATCGAGAAATAGCAGAACATCGGATACCCATCAAAGATGGGTGCAAACCGGTAAAGCAGAAGCTCAGAAGAATGAAGCCCGAATGGTGTCTTAAAGTCAAGGAAGAGGTCGATAAACAATTCAAAGCGGGTTTTATACAAGTGTCTGAATATCCAGACTGGGTTGCAAACATCGTGCTGGTACCCAAAAAGGACAGCAAGGTGCGAGTATGCGTGGACTTCCGGGACTTAAATAAGGCCAGCCCAAAAGACGATTTTACGTTACCACATATCGACATATTGGTGGATAATATGGCCGATCATGCTCTTCTATCATTCATGGACGGGTATGCCGGATACAATCAAATTAAAATGGCAGAAGAGAACATGGGTAAGACCACCTTCATTACACCATGGGGGACTTACTGTTACACCGTCATGCCATTTGGGCTTATCAACGCTGGAGCCATTTATCAACGGACCGCCACTACTTTGCTACACGACATGATGCATAAGGAAGTGGAGGTCGATGTGGACGATATGATCGTCAAATCCAAGGACCGAAGCGGGCACATCTCGGCCCTAAGAAAGTTCTTCACTCGGCTACGTAAGTACAACATGAGACTGAACCCACAAAAATGCAGTTTTGAGGTAACGTCGGGCAAACTACTAGGCCATATCGTTAGCCAACGCGGCATCGAGGTCGACCCAGCTAAAATCAAAGCCATCACCAAGATGCAGCCACCCAAGACCGAAAAGGAAATAAGGGGGTTTCTCGGGAAGGTCCAATACATCAGCCGGTTCATTTCAAAACTAACCATGGTATGTGAGCCCATTTTCAAGAAGCTGAAGATCAGGGAACGAGTACTATGGGACAACAAATGTCAAGCGGCTTTCAATAAAATCAAGGAGATTCTGTCTGCTCCGCCGGTACTAATGCCACCTCAACACGGTTTGCCTTTGTCGTTATACCTAACGACGACCGAGACAGCCATGGGGGCTATGCTGGCCCAGACGGTCGAATCAGAAGAACGGGCTATTTACTACATCAGTAAAAAGTTCCTCGAGTATGAATACAAGTACACCATGCTCGAGAAAACGTGCCTAGCTTTGGTTTGGGCCACTAAAAAGCTCAAACACTACATGCTCAGTCACGAAGTACATGTTTTATCCAAAATGGATCCAATCAAGTACTTATTCGAGAAACCCATCCTCAACGGCAGGATGTCAAGATGGACTTTAATGTTATCCGAGTTCGACCTCAAGTTCGTACCATTAAAAGCCATCAAAGGTCGGGTAGTTGCCGAGTTCCTCGCTGACAGCCCGATATCCGAAGAAGGCCACACTGATACATGGGCCTTTCCTGATGAAGACATATTCCATACCGATACCGAGACATGGGATTTGTATTTTGACGGGGCATCCAACTTCCGGGGATTTTGGGTTGGAATTCTGTTAATCTCACCCCGAGGGGAACATACTCCCTTATCCATCAAGTTGGACTTCGACGTAACCAACAACGCAGCCGAATACGAAGCATGCATTCACGGGTTGCAAGCAGCCGCTGATTTAGGGGTAACAAACCTCCGGGTCCACGGTGATTCATCATTGGTCATCAATCAAGCACTCCAAAAATGGAAAACTCGGAACGCCAATCTTGTGGCTTACCAAGCACGAGTAAGGGTTCTAGAGAAACAATTCCAGAAAGTAGAATATATCTACCTGCCTCGGGAAGAAAATCAGTTTGCAGATGCACTTTCCAAATTAGCATCCTTACTGAACATCCCGGACCACCTGACCAGCATGCCAATCTGTGTCGAAAGGCGGTCAGAGCCGGCCTACATTCATGCCATTCAAGATATCGAGATAACTGATCCAGAACCTTGGTATCAAACAGTCCTAACCTACCTGACAACGGGAGAATATCCCGCTGGAGCTGAAAATCGAGCCAAAAAGGCCCTACGAAGGTTGCCAACCGAATTCGTTCGTACTGATGACGGACAATTGTACAAAAAGACGGCACAGGGAGCTCTCCTCCTATGCATCGACAAGATACAAGCCGAAAAGGTCATGGCCAAGGTCCACGACGGTGAAAACGGTCCGCATATGAACGCCTATATGCTGTCCCGTAAAATCATGAGGCTCGGGTATTAATGGAACACCATGGAAACAGACTGTCAGTTATATGTCAAGCACTGCCATAACTGTCAGATCTTTGGTAATGTGCAGCATATGCCATCCTCCCTATTATATACCATGACATCACCATGGCCATTTTCGACATGGGGTATTGACATAATTGGGAAAGTGCACCCTTCCGGGACGGGAGGACATTGCTACATATTGGTGGCCATCAACTACTTCACCAAATGGGTCGAAGCTGAGTCATACCGTGTCTTGAACGCCAAGCACGTGGCCAAATTCATCCAAAATAAGATCATATGCCGATACGGGATCCCGCATGAATTTATCAGTGATCACGGGACCCATTTCAAAGCTGAAACCACTACATTACTGGCGAAATACAGAATTCAGAGGCATACATCTTCACCTTACCGACCCCAAACAAATAGAGCGGTAGAAGCGGCCAACAAAACAATTGTCACCATAATAAAAAAGATGGCTGAGAATTATCGGGACTGGCCCGACAAGATACCTTTTGCCTTATGGGGGTACCGAACTTCGATTCGCACCGCAACCGGAGCAACTCCATATTACCTGATATATGGAATAGAAGCAGTCCAACCGGTCGAGCTAGAAGTACCATCCCTAAGGATTTTGCTTGAAAGCCAAGTACCCGAAGAAGATTGGGTCCAAGCCCGATACGATTCGCTAGTCCTTTTGGATGAACGGCGGTCACGGGCCCTCAATAATATTCAAGTGTATCAAAAGAGAATCCAACGGGCTTTAAACAAAAGGGTTAGGCCCAGGAAAATTAAGGAAGGTGATTTGGTCCTAAAATCGGTTCGTGCCTTACTGCCGGTTGACCCAAGGGGAAAATTCAAACCCAATTGGGCTGGGCCATACTTAGTCAAGAAAATCCTATCGGGAGGAGCGGTGATGCTAACGGACCTGGACGGTAACGAGTTCGTCAACCCAACCAACTTGGACCAGCTGAAGCGCTACTACCCATAAAGCCCAATCTCAATGTCATTTGCAAAAATTTATAAAACTTAGTCTTTTTATAAATTTTCAAAATTTTAGACAAGTCAATAAGTTAGAATTAACTATTCTACCGTCGCACATCTCGAATTAATAATCTTGATGTATTTCGAAAATTGCAATAAAAAATCAATCAAATCAAATTTTGAACTACGGTTGGTTTGATTCCGCTAATTGTGGATACGTAGGCAACCCCTCAAAAGGGTACAACCACTGCAACAAACGAAAAGACGGGAACGGTATTCAATAATACGTCTTTATTAATATCTCGATAAACTCGGGAATCAAAAAAAAAAAAAAAAAAAAACGCACCACAAAAATAATAATAATATTCAAATAATTAAATAGGAGACTAATATCCCGGCATCTTCCCCTTTCCCTTGTCCTTCGGGTCGCGTGGAGCCCGAGGTCGTCGAGGTGGGGATGAGCGTTCCCTAATCACCAGGGGAACCTCCTTAACACGAGCCCGCTTCTTTGACGACGGGTCTTCAATCACAGTCTTCGGCCCAAGTCGGGCCCGCACATGCTCGGGTAGCCTATCCCGTGGGCCGAGTTGGTCCTGCACGGCTAGTCTAGGGCCTAGTCTCCTTTCCAAGTCCGTCTGGGGGGCCCAGTTTCCCCCGAGCACCTTTAGCACCGGACCCTTCAGCTTGAGTCTTAGCCTTCTTCTTTTGTCCGGACATTAGACGAACTAGGGTAGCTGGAGTGTCTCCCTCATCAAAGAACCCTCTGTTTTCTTTAGCTTTCTCCCTTCTCAGCAGGTCAAAGGCTTCGTCAACCTTCAAAGCAGCTCGGGCCTTGGCATCACCTGCTTTGGTCCACTTCACATATGAGTCTGAAACCCAGATCGAGTGAAGAGATTTGGAAACGAGCCAAGTATGCCGGGTGTACCACCTTTGAGCCCAAGTATCGCACATCACATCAGTCAATTGGGTAGGGTCACTCACAATTGCCTCTATTTCTGGTATCCGTTGAGTTCGTCCATACTGCCTTAGTATGCGATCCGGGTAAAGATGAACCGTTTGGTTGAAAGACAAGATGACTTGGTAACGGGCCCTCTCCCTCGGGTCCAAACTTGACCAAACGTAGATGGGCCACCATGGCACAACCCAGCGAATCAACCGCCCACCATGGATTGATAGCACTTCATCCCAATATTTCTAGCTAATCAGGCGAGAAAAATCGATGGCCCGTCTCCTCGTCATCAGCTGGTTATGGCGGTAGTTGCTAGCATCAAGGGGAGGATCTATCACTGATAGCCTCTCATAAAGCCAAATCTGAAAAAAATAAAACAAAAGCATTAGATCTTGAGACAAAGCAGACGACACTCGATCGAGTGCCCAGGTGACTCGATCGAGTGGCGTCACTGGAAGCGAACAAAATGCTTTTTACGAAGGCACTCGGTCGAGTGCTAGGGTGACTCGATCGAGTGCCCACTGCAGTAGCCAAATCCTCGAAAAAATTCAAAAAATCGAAAAAAGCAAAAAAAAAAATTCGACATACTTGCAACAAACGGGTGCTTCCGGTGAGACGAACGGATTGATCCCTCTTGCGATTGTCCAAGCCTTGGATTATTTCACCCGTGATCATCCAGGCTGGGCTATGCTCCGTCTCCATTAAATCAACAACGGTTAACAGACGGATATGACCCATACAAGACAATAAATCCATGTGACCCTCAAAGGCATATACATGGAGCATGCAAAATGAGAAAGCCCTACGGCTATGAACTGATCTCACCCGGACATCGTGTGGGTTCATGAATTTTTCAGCCAGATCGATCAAGGAGACTGTGTTATCATCCTGGGTCATGCGAGACACCTCATTATGGGAAAGCCCTAAAAATTCTCGAAGCTTCCTCCTCCGGTCATGGACTGAATACGGGATGGCAGGGCGGAGCATCGGGTTTCATCCTCCTATAGCCGCGATCTCCTCAGGTAAAGGGCAGATTTCGCCCCGAGGGAAAGCAAAGACATGATATATGTCATCCCAGTACGCCAAGCATGCATCCAAGAAGTAACGGTCAACCACCATCTGACGGAACGGGTACAGATGAGTTATACCCGTCTGGTTCAAGACCACCCTATCAGCATCCCTAAATTGACGGACCAGGCCTGCAATATAGCACTCAATCTATCGATTCCCATGATGGATTTCTTAAGAGGAGAAAGTGACTTTCTTTTTGCCTTAAGGGAAATAAAAGATTTTCTTGTGATGGAATTATGAAGAAAATCAAGAGCATAAGGGGCTATATATAGCATTAGCCTTGCAAATCTCTTTCCATATCACTTCTAGGAAAAGTTTCCTAATTCCAAAAGGGAATTAACCCACAAGCCTAGTCCCAATACTAGCGAGGAAATAATCATCCCGAACTTTCCTAATTTCTTTAGGAGTCGATTCCAAAATTTTCAAAATTTCAAAATTTTCAAATTTTCAAATTTTCAAAAATTCGAAGAATCATTTTCCCCAGCACGAGTCATTTTACTACCTACGTGTCGCTTGCATTTTATGTAACTTATACAGGTACGACTCAAGCAAAGACATGCAAGCAGTCAAATCTCCCCAACAGCATTTTTCAGGATATCACGGGATGGGCCAACACACAGGCACACCCAGGGCTTACGCGACAAGCCCAAATTCCCCACAGAGTACAATCATCCAGCGCGGGTATGATTTCTGTCTTATGGCTGGCGAGCCCTTCACGCGAGTCTAACGGACTATAAACGACCCGACCGGAAGTCTACCAAGTCTTAACGGGCTTGATAGCTACTCTGACTTTCGCCCTGTCCAAGCCTCAGTCAGAGTGGGGGCTCTGTAGACACCCGCATTTTGACCGCCAGGTGTCTATGGCAGTTTCCAAAAAACACCCGATGATGATCGGACGCTAACATGCTTCTATGCGCTCGGATACGGGCTCAAATCCATTAATCGTTGGCTAACACGCTTATGGAGTACAAATCTCACCAAACGGACCTCTAATCGAGGCCCAGTGGATCATTTCGAGTCAAACAAGACTAATTTGGGCCAAAACCGACACTGAAAAAAAACTGACTTTTCACAATTGGGTCAACACCTGTCAAAGTCGCTTCCGAGACACACAAAACAACCCATCAATCATCAAAAGCCCAAGTCAAGCACAAAATCCATCAAAGTCAAAGTCACGGTCCAAAGTCAACGGACCTGCGTGATCCAGTTGGGCCACTCGATCGAGTGACCCACCCACTCGATCGAGTGGGCTTATTTTGAGCCCGGCTGCAGGCTTCACGGGCCACTCGACCGAGTTAGCCCTTTACTCGGTCGAGTAACCCTAATCCGGGTGCCCTAGCCTTCCCTATATAAACAACCCCATGCAACACTCAACAGAATCTTTACAAAAACCCTAACTTTACAAACCCTAGAGCAACCCTACACTTACACACACTACGTCTTTACAAACTCTAATCAAACTCTAGCAATTCAATAGTAGCAAGAACCCTAAAACCTAGTTTTAGGAATTAACCCCGAGCCACCATAACTTAACCTACGTAAAACCTCGAAGACTCTTGTGTAGAAGCCACGGTTACGAGTCCGCGCCGAGACAAGAACATGTAGGTTGAGGGTGTCAAAACCCTTCTCTTCTCCTTCCCTTCACTTCGTCATCTTCTTCTTCCTTTTTTCGTTTGTTTTTTTTCATTATTTCTTTTACTATTATTCCGTTCGTCGCATCATAATATTGATAATAACTAATATAAAACATTAAAATACTTATCAATTTGTGTCGAATAAGAAAGATGGTGGGAGAAGGAAAACCGCATATACAAGTGTACTGCACACGCGTCGTCGGTCGCTTATCCCATCACCCCGACTATTTGATTATTGAGATAAGTTAACTTAAACAATAATCCGTTTTTATTTTCTCGTCATCATCATCAACAATAATTTTGCATCCATCAATTTCTTTAAAAATCAATTTTAATAAGGATCGAAACCCGTTGACACGGATCCGACATCACAATCCCTAGGGATTTATTTCGATGTCGGAAAAGTCGAGGGAATCAAGTCTTTTTTTTTATTTATTCAAGTAAAGCGTCGATCTTAGATTCGATACCAATTCCATAATTGGATATCGAATCAAACGATCAAGTCACATAAATTAATTAACGTGATTTGTTCATATCACGATAATTAATTTAAGACGACTAAAATTAGTCCTTTTTTTTTTTTTTTCACTCTAATATTCCATATCGATTCAAATAATCGAATATGGGATATAACGAGTATTTAAATTTAGATTCGGTTCAACAAAATTCGCGATTTATAAAAAACCAAGTCGAACATAAATTGCGCAATATTTATGTCTGATTCGGTAAAATCGTCGAACTATCAAAAATCAAAAGCAATTTCGAAAATCAATATAAAATTGCAAGCGAATTACAATTCGTACAGATGCCACTCGACCGAGTGCCTTAGTCACTCGATCGAGTGACATCGCAAAATCGAGTCAGAATGCTTTTTACGACCACCACTCGGTCGAGTCTCACAGTGGCTCGATCGAGTGGCTACGTACTCGACCGAGTTGGTCAATAACTCGGCCGAGTACGGTTTAGTACGCAAAACAGAATCGTCTTTTACAGGTTAGCTCGATCGAGTCCATCGACTACTCGATCGAGTAACCTCATAACGACAAAAATAACGAGTCGTACATTCTCCTATTTTCAAACTCGATAGTATTTTACGACTTAGGTCAACATGTGCTCAATTAATCACGTGTATACTATCTTTTCAAACCATGCATCTCATATTTGCATCTCGTTTACATCATTCAATTCAATTCATCATTTGCACAAACCGTCATTATTCGTTATTTCATTACATCGTTACTAACGCGTTTGTTATTTCTTTTGTCAATTTTATTATTGTTCGTTTATTACACTAAATGAACCCACATGCTAAAATTCCACTTTGACGTAGAATTAATTGCATTAAATTGACATAGAAACCCGTTTCAATTCCATTCACATGCCTAGGAAAAACAATGTTTGCATAAGCATTTTTCCCGTTTAACTAGCACGCGTATTAGAAAGTCACTCGAGTTCTTAGTAGAGGCCGCTAATGTGCGGGCGGGGTTGGGTGTCCTTTGTGGGCTTCCCAACACGTACCCTCACCCCTTACTCAGAACCTCGGTTTCCGGATGCCCGAAACCGTTGGCGCACGAGAGTCATTCCATACACAATATCCGATAATGTCGGTATCGGTATCGCAATGCAAAGGGACGAGCCCAATAAACTCTGACATCGGAAATGGGCCGTATTTTGTATACGGCCACTACGACATAGAGTGGGCTCGAATGGTTCCGAATAACCACAAAATTCGGTGGCGACTCCACATAGACCTAAATTTCAATTCGATCCATTCTCATATGGAGATTCATTCGCCTACCCAAACCCGCGCGTGGCCGCGTCGGGGTGGACCTATGTCATGTCCACAATATTAAAGATAGAATTTCATCATCTTATTATAATTTCTCGATGCAGGATAATTTTGTTTCAGTTTATAGCCTTAAGAGTTATTATAAGACTCAAGATTTAATATCTACAACGAATGATTTCTCTTTATGATGTAGTATACAATTTCATCAGCTCATCACAATTTTTCGATATTGTAATTTTGGTATCACAAATAAAACTCGATGTGGGATGTATATGATTTATTAAGAGCTTTTTATCAGACTTATTGTAATTTTTTTATGTGGGATAATTTTTACTTCAATTTACAGCCTTAAGAGCTATAATAGAACTTAAGAGATTTCTGCTGATATATAAGAGCGAATGATTAATTTTATTTATATAATAAAAATTCCTCACCATATTGTAATTTTTGATGTGGGATAAGTTTTAGTACTTCAATTTATAGCCTTAAATGCTATTATATGACTCAAAAGATTTTTGACATCCAAAACGAAAAATTTCTCTTATTGATGATGTAAAATTTTATCACCTCATCATAATTTTGCGGCGTGAGATAATTCTACTTAAGTTTAATGTCTTAAAAGTTCTTTTCGGACTCAAAAGATTTCAGGTTGAGATATACAAATGATTACTCTATATTATATATGAGTAATACGAAATAAAATTCAATCAACTTATAATTTTTCGATGTGAGATATTTCTACTTGATTTTATAGTCTTTAGAATGCTTTTTAGGACTCAAAAGATTTCTCGATAATATCTAATGATGAATGATTAATTTTATTTATATAGTGAAATTTTCATCGTCATATTATAATTTCTCGATGTGGGATAATTTTACTTAAATTTATAAGTAGCTTTTAAAGCTTTTATAAGATTACATTTTTTTGATATTTAAAAATGAATGATGTCTCTTATTTGTGATATATAATTTAGGGTTATTTAACAGGAATAATATCAACTTTGGGTGGTATTCCATAAACAAAACCAACTTTAATTAATACGGGAATAAAAACCATTTATGGGACATATTATACACGAATGGAATATCATTACCTGCTACCGCCTACTCCAGTCATATTTCACTAATACAATTTTTACTGACTGACAATAAAGTAAAATCACACATTTAACTTCATTAATTTTCAACTTTTTAACTTCAAACTTCAACCATCAAAAAAAAAAAAAAAAAAAAAAACTTCAAACTTCATCTTCATCTTCTTCCTAAATTCATTTCATCACTTCATCTTCCTCTTCATCAATTTATCTTCCTTTTCACTTCATTTTCTTCTCATCTTGTCAAAGATAATTACTTTTCGAAACTTTTGTTTGTTTATTTTCCTCAAACTTTGTCGAAAATCACCATTAATATTGTCGAAAATTCTTTTTCAAGGGTTATAATTGTAAAGAAGTTCATTCCTCAATCCTTTGCGTCAGCAATGTCAATGGTGAGTATTGTTTTTATTTTCCCCAAATCGCTTTTTCTGGGTTTCCTTACTAATTTAGAGTTTTCCTATTCTGGGTTTAACTTAGAAGTTTAAGTGTCCTATTATTGTTCTTTTTAATTGATTTGATTAAAAACTTAGGTTGATCCATGAAAACTTGTGACCTTCAAGTTCTGTTAATTATGAAGGTTCATTTATCAACATGATGTGAGTTTAGGGGAAAATCGAGTTTGTTGTGGCAAAGAAAATGAAGATATGTGATAATAAATAATATGGGACCCACAAAAACTGACTACAGCCGGTCATTTAAGAGGCAATTTCATTCGTGTATAATATGTCGCATAAATGGTTTTATTCCCGTATTAATTAAAGTTGGTTTTATTTATGGAATACCACCCAAAGTTGGTATTATTCCTGTTAAATAACCCTATAATTTAATCATCTCATCATAATTTTTCGATATGCGATAATTTCACTTAGTTTTAACAAATTTCTATATATTTTTAATTTAAATTAAAAAATATATTAATAATAATTATTAAAAAAATTCAAAATTTTAATTTTATATTTTTTAAGGGTGAATAAATACGGAGTATTAAAACAATTAACGAACAGAATTGACTAAGCGTTTCACGCTGTCGCTGTCCAATTTTTGTTGCCTTATGAGGTGATAATCATCGGTTTTTATATTGATAATTTTTTGATTATTATTTTTCCTATACCAATTTCTATTTTTTATTTAAATTTTAAAAAAACCGAGTCTTAGGTGGAGTAGGATTTTTTTTATATACGAATTTTTATATTCTTTATTTAACTAAAAAATATATTAAAGAATTTGGACCAATCATATCCCTCGAAAAGTTCATGCTTTATTAATATATATTGATTAATCATGGTTAATCTATCTCCTTTTTACTAATGTATTAGTTAGCTAACTACTCTCCTACTCCTACTCCTACTCCATCTTTTACGTGAGCTAGCTTAGAGGTGAGTTGGAAATCAAACTCTCATTCCCGTTTTATTTGATGCACGTGCTTGTGGTATTAACCAAGCACACAGTATACGTAACACTTCCACTTGGTTTTATATATTATCATATATGATTACATCCTTTCATTCTTAATTAAGTGATATTCTTTCCAACCTATATAAACTTGTTCACCCTTCTTTTACCTTTCACAAAAGGCGTGACCTCGTTGCTGATCTAGCAAGTTTATCCTCTTATTCTCACACAATTGTTCTCCGCTCTTGCTTCTTGTCCTCCCTCGTTCCGTTCTAAACTCAGGATAATTCAATTACTCTTAATCCGCGTAGTTCTTAGTTTGTAGAATAGCTTTTATATGGTTGTAACACCATATATGTGTACCAATTTGTAGGCTATTTGGAGGATCCCGAGGCAGACGAGTACATTGTCGATTCAGATCTCGAAGACTAAACAAGCTAACAATGATGGCATGACTCGGTATTGCGTGATATATATGTCGGAGTTGCTTGTAGTAATATTAAAAATCGGATTTTTACTAATAGACATATTTTACTATATTAGTATAGTGATAGTTGTAATCAATTTCTAACATATTATTTTTATTGTTTTGATTGTTACAAATCGCATGCTTAAATTTATCGTGCTTCGAATCTACTAAAATTAATATAAGGCCGAGACTAAAACCTACAAATAATAATTTATCACTTAATTTTCGTGATTTTTAATATGAAATACCAAATTGGAAGTATTATTGTTTTTAACATAATTACAGCATGTTTCAGAATCGATTAGTGTTTTTGTACGATTTATTAATCCTATTTAAATATTTTATTTTCGAAAATTTTGAAATAAAACTACTGTTTATTTTAAGTCCATTATACATTTGTTAAATATCGTAAATTAATTCCAAGTAGTTTCATTACAATAAATCGTTTATGAAACTGTGACGTATTAGTTCGCGAATCTGTCAGTTGTTGTAAAACCTAATTTAAAACCTATGATAAAATTTGAATTTAATTTCGGTAAATTACGTGCATTAACTTTAAATAGTCTAGTTAATGTTTCCATTTGCATGTGTTCCAAAATAAATTTGTAAACATGTTTTATTAAGATAATACGATCGGGTGTCGGATTCTGACAGTTTATAAAACTACGAATAAAAACCCCTGTTAAGTTAAGGATTTTGATTTGTTCCAGAAACAAAAGTTGTAGTAAACACAAACGGTGAGTACATATACATTGTAGTTTATACTGGATTGTATATGGGAGTCATTGATGATATTAGATTATTAGTTTCTACTTTTCTACCTTGAACTGCATATTCATCTGCGCACACGAAAACATATTGGTTTATTTTAGTTCACATACTGTGTTACTTTAGTGTGGAGTGTCTGTTACTTTAGTGACAAACATCTACGGAATATTATTTTTATGGTCTGTTACTTTAATTCATTGGAGATGTTATTTTGGTTAATAATTTTTGTTATTGTAACGCATTAAAGAGTCATGGGGATATATTAAACCACCATATTAAAATAATAATAAAAAAAGATCTTGTTTCCTATAATAGTGGGACGTGATTTCCAACAAAATAGGAAAAAGATATTGGTTTATTTTCTAATTTTCTAGGTTGAACTGCATATTCATCATATGAAATTTGCGCGCACACAATATATTGAGTTATTGTAGTTCATATACTGCGTTACTTTAGTGTATAGCATCTGTTACTTTAATGTCTACCATCTGTTACTTTATATGTCGTGTTACTTTAATACACTCCGTTCGTTACTTTAGTGCTTTTCATCTGTTATTGTAGTGCACTGTAGTGTCGTAAGAATAAAGGAAACCGCTATATTAAAAAAAACAATTAAAATAAAAGATACTGTTTCCTATAATAATGGAACGTGATTGCAACCAAAATAGGAAACAATATCAAAGAGTAACGCCATATAAAAAAAAATTAAAATAAAAGATACTGTTTCCTATAATAATGGGACGTGATTGCCACCAAAATAGGAAACAATATCAAAGAGTAACGCCATATAAAAAAAAATTATTGCATCCTATAATTATGGGACGTGATGACTTCAAAATAGGAAACAATATCGAAGAGTAAGATACTGCTTCATACTCTCATTTCTGATCCTTATACCTGGTGTTATTTTGATACGCATTATCTGTTACTTTAATTCATACTATCTGTTACTTTAATGTCTGACCTCTGTTACTTTATACCTGGTGTATAAGCATCCTCTGTTAATTTAATCCAATGTTACCTCAATGCACTTCATCTGTTACTTTAATTCTTCTTATCTGTTACTTTAATCCATATTTCAAGTTTTAATTGTTTTTCCCCGTCACGTTTATTGGCACTGTTATTGTTTTTCAGTAGACGCAAAAGCACATGAATGATGTAGGGATGTGGGTGAGAGTTTCCTCCATTGTGCGGTGGTGAGATTAAATCAAAGCTTCTGAGATGATGATGAAGAAGAAGACGTAGAGAACGAGAAGGATGAAGAAGCAGAATTATAAGTAGAACATTATGAGTAACAAGTGTGAAATATTGAAATTGTAATGGAGTTGATTTAGTTGGAATCTTGTACCACTTTTTGTTTTGGAGTATCTTAATAAAAACAAACATTGTTATTTTTGTTAATTGGAACTCCTTTTTTTGCAAGAGACTACTATGCAACGTAACAGATTTTATGAGTTAAAGTAACACAGTTCATGAATTAAAGTAACATATTGTATGAGTTAGAGTAACAGTTTTTGCATGAGACTATGCAACGTAACAGATTTTATGAGTTAAAGTAACACAGTTCATAAATTAGAGTAACACAACGTATGAGTTACAGTAACATAGTTTATGATTTATGACAGTAACATGGTAACATACGTATAATGGCAGAAGGAAACAGATGATTTTTTGCTGAAGATGAAAAAAACTTAATTTTGAATAAATGTGTTGGGTGAGAAAAAGAGGCAATTAAAAATTGGATAGGAGAGAGAATTTGTATTGAGATAATTAAGGAAGAGAGATAAAGAAAATATATTTAATAGATATTATCAGGTGAGTCCACTTATATATGTTGAGTCCGTGAGTTCTCATCTTAGCCCTTGATTCAAGGTTAGATTAATGGACAAGATTTGATCTCATAATTAAGGAAATAACTAACAAATCTGGTAAATATATTATTTTTCTCTCTCCTCCTTAATTATCTCAATGCAAATCTTTTCTCTCTTTTATCAATCTTTTTAAATATCTTCTTCTCTCACACAACAAGTTTTTCAAAATTAAGTTTTTTTTCATTTTCACCAAAAAATCATCATTTTCCTACTGCCATTGTAACGTATGTTACTATGTTACTGCCATAATCCATAAACTATGTTACTTTAACTCATATAACGTGTTACTTTAATTCATGAACTATGTTACTTTAACTTATAAAATTTGTTACGTTGTTTAATATATTCTCTTGCAAAAACTATTACTCTAACTCATACAATGTGTTACTCTAATTCATGAACTGTGTTACTTTAACTCATAAAATATGTTACGTTTCATAGTCTCTTGCAAAAACTATTACTCTAACTCATACAATGTGTTACTTTAATTCATGAACTGTGTTATTTTAACTCATAAAATCAGTTACGTTGCATAGTAGTCTCTTGGAAAAAAAGGAGTTCCAATTAACAAAAAGAACAATGTTTGTTTTTATTAAGATACTCCAAAACAAAAAGTGGTACAAGATTCAAACTAAATCAACTCCATTACAATTCCAATGTTTCACAATTGTTACTCATAATGTCCTACTTATAATTATGTTTCTTCTTCATCCTTCTCGTTCTCTCCGTCTTCTTCTTTTTCATCTTTTTCATCATCATCTCAGAAGTTTTGATTTAATCTCACCACCGCACAATGGAGGAAACTCTCACCCACATCCCTACATCATTCATGTGGATTAAAGTAACAGATAAAGTGCATTGAAGTAACATTGAATTAAATTAACTGAGTATGCTTATACACCAGGTATAAAGTAACAGAGGTCAGACATTAAAGTAACAGATAGTATGAATTAAAGTAACAGATAATGTTCATTAAAATAACACCAGATATAAGTTAGTGTAAAAAATTCATATAATGATAAAAAATGATAGTATGACGCAGTAAGATATACTCTTTGATATTGTTTTCTATTTTGAAGTCATCATGTCCCATAATTATAGGAAGTAGTATTTTTTTTTTCTTTTTTTTATATGGCGTTATTCTTTGATATTGTTTCCTATTTTGGTGGCAATCACGTCCCATTATTATAGGAAACAATATTCTTTTTTTTTTTTTTTTTTTTAATATGGCAGTTTCCTAAATTCTTAGGACACTACAATGCACTACAATAACAGATGAAAAACAGTAAAGTAACAATTGGAGTGTATTAAAGTAATACGACATATAAAGAAACAGAGGATAGACATTAAAGTAACAGATGCTCTACACTAAAGTAACGCAGTATATGAACTACAATAACTCAATATATTGTAAACGTAAAAACTAATAATTGAGTAGCATCTTAATGACTTCCATGGCGATTCCAGTATAAATTACAAAACATATATACTCACCGTTTGTGTGTTTTACGATTTGCATATGAATCTATGATGAATAACACGACCATGAAAACAATATCAACATGAAAATTGACGCAAAATATGAATGACACGACCATGAAAACAATATCAAGATGAAAATTGACGTAAAACATGAACACAAATTGACGCAAATTAATCAAGATAATGAATAAAAATTGACGCAAAACATGAAAGCAATATCGAAACTTACCATTGTTATACTCGATGAATTGCTTATCAACCGTTAATGAAGATGTCGCGATCAATGAATTCATAGTAACGGAATTTCGAGCACATATTTGATTGAATGAATGAACGTGATGATCGATGAGAGCGTTTTTTTTTTAAAGGTTTTGATGAACCTGTGAATGAACGTGAATGAATGAATGAGGAATGATTGTGATTATGGAAGTTATTGTTTCCTAAAATCATGGGAGTTATTTCAGGATACTAAATCTTCCTTTTTTTTTTAAATACAAAATATTAGGATGCATCTTGTCCATCCATATTCATCCCATCCAACGGATGAGATGAGGACTTAGGAACTCAACCTATATAAGGGGACTCATTAGAACCCATCTCTATATCAATATATATATATATATATATATATATATATATATATATATATATAGATTTAGGATCCGGTCCGAACCACAAGTTCGGTCCGAACCGTCCGAACTATATATAGTTGGAAAAAAACATGCGAAATCAAGAACCACGCAATTCACTCGCGAAAACACACATATTCATCTCAATTCATTCACTTAACTGTTCATCCATCCCCAATTCCCCAGTTTGCTGCTGTTCTTCCCCAATTCACTCTCATCCTCATTGAAAAACCCTCTAATTCATCAGGTAAATCAATTTCGCGCTACTGTAGGGTTAGGGTTAGCTTGTGTTGAATCTGTTTGTTGAATCGATTTCTTCCCCCAATCTGTTTGTTGAATCGATTTAAATCAATTCACTCGTTCTTCCCCAATCTGTTTTTCGATTCCTAAATCTAAATCGATTTCTTATGTTGAATATGTTTGTATTTAGGGTTAGCTTACTCGATTTAAATCAATGATTAGTTTAATTCCACTTATTTCTGATGTTGTTGTTGTCGATTTCATCTTTTGCTGCAGTTATTGTCGATTTCGTTTTAGGGTTAGCTTACTCGATTTCATTTACTTGTTACTCGATTTCGCCTCGATTTTTTACAAGTGTTTAATAATGACATGCTTTTGTTAATTTAATTCCTTTATTCTCACATTAGTTTACTTCTCTTATTTATCAATTATTTGAATATTGTTTAGTTTGCACAGATGCTTATGAGCACGAATATAGGAATGATACTCGATTCTTGGACATGGATAATTAATCATAATCGGGGACTGAATAATGATGTTTGATGAATATGTAGGGATGGAAGAAGGCATTGAAGATGACATCGAAGCAATTCAAGAAGATAAAAAAACATCAAATAATTCAGCAACATCATCCGACCTCTCGCATCACTCTTGCTGATTATTTGCAGTGTCAGAATTTGTAGATTTTTGTTAAACAGTTTATGATTGATGGTTGAGGTTGATTCAACCTTTATTAATTACGGGAAGAATCATTAACATTATGTTACGTTGCAACTTCCAGGAAGTGTCATCTTTTGATGATGATTTTTTTAGCTTGTAATTTTGAATCAATTGCTTAATTGATTTTATTCAAGCTTGTCCCTATGCTTTCCCGTCTTCACTGCTTCTGAAATTATGTGGTTACCCTTTGATGCCAACTCTTCATTTAATGTCATTGTTTGAAAACAGTGAGATTTGTAATCTACTATCGAGGACGATAACCACTGTCTGTTGTGAATCACTTCACCTAATTGTTGGTTGATCTCTGAAAGAGACTTCTTTTTGACAGTTTCTGTATGAGAACTGTAGTCGAAGTATAAGAGACATTCATATATAGGTTGTTGAGAAATGTATTCGAATGTTTCGTATTCATCTGTTACCGATTGATTGTATGATGCTTATGCTGGGTAAATATTGAGGTTGTGATTCATGTTTGGTATTTGGTATAGTAGTTGATTATAGCAGCCCTACAACTACATTGAATCTAGTATTACACTGTCCAATATTAAATGTTGAGGTTGTAATTCACTTGTATCATCTTTAAATATGGTTCACACTTTCTATTTTAATTTGTCTCGTACCGAATAATAAGGGGTACATTTTGCTTTACTACTTGAGTAAATCTTCCTTAAGACAGTACTATCCGTCTTAACCATAAAACGGGTCAAGTATAAAATCCCCTAAGACGATACACTTCTCTAAAGCGGAAACACATGGATATATACATAGAATCTAATGGTAAATAATTACAACCGACAAAAATAATTCCAAAGGTGTATCTATAAAGTGTAAACACACAAGAGTGTCATCATAAAAATAGTGTCAAATATACTCTTGTTCTTGATTCATAATGAATAACACTTTCGCAACTATTGTCACTTAATAATGTCCTTGCCAAATTCTTCTTTGCTTCCCATGGATATTTACATAGAATGTAATGGTAAATAATTACTACCAACAAAAATAATTACAAAGGTGTATCTATGGTTTACTGCAACCAACAAAAATGATTACGATCGATGATAGTAATGATTCCAAAGGTGTGCAGAACATTCTTGTAATAAGCCTCTTTGCTTATGCTGAATGCAACCTAAGGAAAGATCTGCATGAAAACAAATACAATGAGAGTCAAGGAACCCAGGAGTGTAATTAGAAGGCAAAGAAGTGTCAATGATTAATTACAATTTTGATACACTTCTATGTGGAAATAATTAACAAAATTTATATACCTAAATCTACTTCTATCATTTGTGAATCTTTTTCAGTTACTTCAACATGTACATCTACAATTACAAAATTAAACTTTTAGTGCATGCTTATACTTCTCTAGTCTCAAAATTAAAAAGAAAATAAGACAATTACACTTCTATAGCCTCTACTTACACTTCTTTTAGTCTCCAAGAAGTGTAAGTGGAGTCTTTAAAAGTGTAAGTAGAGCCTTAAAAAGTGTAACCTAGAAGAAACTAAGACGATTACATTTCTATAGCCTCTACTTACACTACTTTTAGTCTCCACCTACACTTCTTAGCCTTTAAAAGTGTAAGTAGAGCCTTAAAATGTGTAACCTACAAGAAACTGAGACAATTACACTTCTATAGCCTCCACTTACACTTTTTTTAGTCTCCGCTTACTCTTTTAAAGAAGTTTAAGTGGAGCCTTTAAAAGTGTAAGTAGAGCCTTAAAAAGTGTAACCTACAAGAAGATGAGACAATTACACTTCTATAGCCTCTACTTACACTTATTTTAGTCTCCGCTTACTCTTTTTAAGAAGTGTAAGTGGAGCCTTTAAAAGTGTAAGTAGAGCCTTAAAAAGTGTAACCTACAAGAAAATGTGACAATTACACTTCTATAGCCTCTACTTACACTTCTTTCAGTCTCCGCTTACTCTTTTTAAGAAGTGTAAGTGGTGCCTTTAAAAGTGTAAGTAGAGTCTTAAAAAGTGTAACCTACAAGAAAATGAGACAATTACACTTCTATAGACTCTACTTACACTTCTTTTAGTCTCCACTTATACTTTTTAAGAAGTGTAAGTGGAGCCTTTAAAAGTGTAAGTAGAGCCTTAAAAAGTGTAATCTACAAGAATGAGATAGTTTCATTTTAAAAGATCAATATCATAAACCAAATGAAGAATTCATACCGGAAGATGAAGAATTAGCTGTAATAGTTACCATCTTCACAAAAAATAGACCAAATGTAACCCTAAAACGATTAAAACTAAAAATAATAGTTTACTTGGTCAACAATTGTGTAGTACGAGGAAACGCCTAATCAAGTGAACAATTATTTGGTAAACAACACTTTTGAAATCTATAGTTTTGGACAAACATCAAATGTTAGTTGAAATACAAGATTATTATGACTAATGATATTAGAAGTAGATCATAAGGTAATTGGGGAATTGCACTAATGTGTCCAATTAGGTGCAGAAATTCATTGAGGAATGAACAAAAGAAAAACATACGGTACATATGGAGTATTATAAAATCAGCCAAAAATGTACAGTTTACGCATAACATGAACATTCTTCTTCTGAAAACAACAACCAGAAAAAGTGGAGTGGAAATTAAATGAATTGACCTGACATCACATACATACTCATACTGCCTTCATGTATATCTGATCTTTGCTGCTTAATTCTTAAACATGGTACAGTGTTTCCTTGAGTTTGTTCAGGCTACCAAATGTTTAACCTCAATACAATTCTATACACCCACGCCACGATTTACTCACTATTACCAAATGTTTCTCTTCACATTTGAAGGTATACAACTAGGAATTTCAGGGGGGGCTAAGTTACTGGTATCGGACAATCGTATGACATGGTATGACTAATACTGGTAAACAAATCAATGAATGAACAAATACTGGCGAACAAATACAACTAAAATTGAATGATCAAATACTGGACATAATAAATCAGATCATAGATGAATGATATAAACCCTAATTGAGTAAAATTCGTAGAAATTCACACAAAATTCACACGAAAATCAATCAATCAATCAATCAAAGCATAGAAAACATTCACACTTTCCTTGCAATCAAATTCCAGAAGAACTCGACGAAGAAACGCAACTAAAATAAATCAAATTGAAAAAACAAAAATCAAAGTTGCGAATGAGAAAATGCAAACCGAAAATCACGGATGAGATGATTGATTGAAGGATTAAGCACCAAATTAATTGATCGAAGGATATGAGAGGATTGATGGAGGGGAGAATTGTTGAGAGAATCGGGCAATCGGGGAAGATAGAATAGAAACGTTTGATTTTCAATTGGGGAAGAATCACTGTAGCGCATTACAGCTTCCTGTTACTATAGCGTGTTTTTTTTGGTTGTTATATAGTTCGGACGGTTCGGATCGAACTTAGGTTCGCACCGGAACCCAGCCCTATATG
Source organism: Agrostemma githago (assembly GCA_958450325.1). Lineage (NCBI taxonomy): Eukaryota > Viridiplantae > Streptophyta > Magnoliopsida > Caryophyllales > Caryophyllaceae > Agrostemma > Agrostemma githago. The sequence continues at coordinate 37,785,557 of OY288258.1, forward strand.
TGTGTGTCTATATATATATATATATATATATATATATATATATATATATATATATATATATATATATATATATATATATATATATATATATATATATATATATATATATATATATATATATATATATATATAGAAGTGGGATCAGGTAAGTCCACTTATATATGTTGAGTCCGTGAGTCCCCATCTTAGCCCTTGATTCAAGGTTAGATTAATGGACAAGATTTGATCTCATAATTAAGGAAATAACTAACAAATTTGGTAAATATATCATTCTTCTCTCTCCTCCTTAATTATCTCAATACAAATCTTTTCTCTCTCTTATCAATCTTTTTAAATGTCTTTTTCTCTCACACAACAAGTTTTTTCAAAATTAAGTTTTTTTCATTTTCACCAAAAAATCATCATTTTCCTACTGTCATTGTACGTATGTTACTATGTTACTGCCATAATCCATAAACTATGTTACTTTAACTCATATAACGCGTTACTTTAATTCATGAACTGTGTTACTTTACTCATAAAATCTGTTACGTTGTTTAATATATTCTCTTGCAAAAACTATTACTCTAACTCATACAATGTGTTACTCTAATTAATGAACTGTGTTACTTTAACTCATAAAATCTGTTACGTCGCATAGTCTCTTGCAAAAACTGTTACTCTAACTCATACAATGTGTTACTTTAATTCATGAACTGTGTTATTTTAACTCATAAAATCAGTTACGTTGCATAGTAGTCTCTTGCAAAAACAGGAGTTCCAATTAACAAAAAGAACAATGTTTGTTTTTATTAAGATACTCCAAAACCAAAAGTGGTACAAGATTCCAACTAAATCAACTCCATTACAATTCCAATGTTTCACATTTGTTACTCATAATGTCCTACCTATAATTATGCTTCTTCTTCATCCTTCTCATTCTCTCCGTCTTCTTCTTTTTCATCTTCTTCATCATCATCTCAGAAGTTTTGATTTAATCTCACCACCGCACAATGGAGGAAACTCTCACCCACATCCCTACATCATTCATGTGGATTAAAGTAACAGATAACAAGAGTTAAAGTAACAGATGAAGTGCATTGAAGTAACATTGAATTAAATTAACTGAGTATGCTTATACACCAGGTATAAAGTAACAGAGGTCGGACATTAAAGTAACATATAGTATGAATTAAAGTAACAGATAATGTTCATTAAAATAACACCAGATATAAGTTAGTGTAAAAAATTCATATAATGATAAAAAATGATAGTATGACGCAGTATCTTACTCTTTGATATTGTTTTCTATTTTGAAGTCATCACGTCCCATAATTATAGGAAATAGTATTTTTTTTTCTTTTATTATGGCGTTACTATTTGATATTGTTTCCTATTTTGGTGGCAATCACGTCCCATTATTATAGGAAACAATATCTTTTTTTTTTATTATTTTTTTTATATGGCAGTTTCCTAAATTCTTAGGACACTACAATGCACTACAATAACAGATGAAAAACACTAAAGTAACAACTGGAGTGTATTAAAGTAACACGACATATAAAGTAACAGATGGTAGACATTAAAGTAACAGATGCTCTACACTAAAGTAACACTAAAGTAACAACTGGAGTGTATTAAAGTAACACGACATATAAAGTAACAGATGATAGACATTAAAGTAACAGATGCTCTACACTAAAGTAACGCAGTATATGAACTACAATAACTCAATATATTGTAAACGTAAAACCTAATAATTGAGTAGCATCTTAATGACTTCCATGGCGATTCCAGTATAAATTACAAAACATATATACTCACCGTTTGTGTGTTTTACGATTTGCATATGAATCTATGACGAATGACATGACCATGAAAACAATATCAACATGAAAATTGACGCAAAACATGAACACAAATTGACGCAAATTAATCAAGATAATGAATAAAAATTGACGCAAAACATGAAAGCAATATTGAAATTCACCATTGTTATACTCGATGAATTGCTTATCAACCGTTAATGAAGATGTCGCGATCATTGAATTCATAGTAACGGAATTTCGAGCACATATTTGATTGAATGAATGAACGTGATGATCGATGAGAGTGTTTTTTTTTTTTTAAGGTTTTGATGAACCTGTGAATGAATGAGGAATGATTGTGATTATGGGAGTTATTGTTTCCTAAAATCATGGGAGTTATTTTAGGATACTAAATCTTCCTCTTTTTTTTCTTTTTTTTTTAAATACAAAATATTAGGATGCATCTTATCCATCCTCATCCCATCCAACGGATGGGATGAAGACTTAGGGACTCAACATATATAAGGGGACTCATTAGAACCCATCTATATATATATATATATATATATATATATATATATATATATATAGGGGAGTTCTAATAAGGTCTAGGGTAAAATTAAGTTCCTAAGTCCTATTGTTAGTCATTGGATTAACTTTAGATCAAGGGTTGAGATTAGCTTTGCAATTAAGATTTGGCATTAAATGAAAAACACACCTAACCCATCACTTACAACTCATCTCTCCAAAATAAACACTATACATTTTTTTTCCCACCACATCAATTAATCAACCAAGCCAAATCCCAATACTAAAACCTTCATCATATTATTTTTCTTATTAACCCATTGTTGTTTCAAATTTATTATTTTCTTCTACATGTCACTATTTACTTGTTAATTTTAATTTATTCAAATATTTTTCCGTAAATTCTATTTCAAATATTGAATACGAAATTTAAATCATTCTTTAAATAAAAGCGTCTTCATCAATAGTTCCGTAAAACTTAATTATGAATGATAGCGTCTTCTTCAAATATTGAATACGAAGTTTTTTCTGACAAAATATCCATCTGTACGCTTGAAACTTTAATTCAATTACTACATAACTTCAGCTCTCACTTTCTGAAATTTTAGAACTCGTCTCCCACATACTTTCATCTTTAGTTCATAATGTCGAATACTACAATATTTATAATTTCAACAAACTCACTTTATAACTTCAACTTATTCACTTTAGAACTTCAAAGCACAACAATTACAACTTTACATATATAACTGCTAGAAAGTTGAACATTATTTCTCTATAAAAACATACAACGACATGCTTGGAACTTTAGTTCAAATTCTTTACAACTGGAACTCTCAATTCATGAAACTTCAACTCTAAGCTTCTAAGACTTCAAAACACGTATACTTACATATTCAGTGCATGACTTTCAATATTTAAATAACAGTTTGTTTGGAACTTTAATTCAGCTGCAATGCAACTTTAGTACATTATATTTACAACATCATAGTTAACTGGTGTACATTCAAAACAATCTACCACACGCTTGCAACTTCAGTTCGAAAACTTTACAACTTCAACTCTCTGTTTCTGAAACTTCCACATCACGCCCCTTTGATTTGTAGAACATAACTTTGCAACTTTAAGTCATTCACTTTACAACTTCAGTGCACAACGTCTACAACTTCAGTGCACAACGTCTACAACTTCATAATTAAATGGTGGAATATTCATTTTTCTTTTGCCCATATATTCAACTATATGCAAATTTGTTCATGTAATGTCCATTGAATGTCACTTTTCCTGTTACCTGTTCATCAATTCAATTCCAAATCATCGTAATTACGATCAAATTCATCAATTCCACCAGATTTTTGATATGAAATCACCAACCAAATCAAATTCAACCAGTTTTTAATTTTCATATGAAATCAAACAAATCGATCGCTTACGATCAAATTCAACCAGTTGTTTTGATATGAAATCGTCAAATCAAATCAATTGCTTACGATTAAATTCAACCAGTTTATTGATATGAAATCAAACAAATCGATCACTTACGATCAAATTCAACAAGTTTTTTTTATATGAAATCATCAAACAAATCAATTCAATTGATTACGATCAAATTCAACTAGTTTTTCAATATGAAATCAACAAACAAATCAACGGCTTACGAACATATTCAATTAGTTTTTTTTATATGAAATCACCAAACAAATCGATTGCTTACAATTTTTTTGTGCATTGAGATGTTATTTTGGATCAATTGAGCGGAAATTGCATTTCCAACGACGAAAACCTAAGGTGAAGCACGGCTGATGGTGGTGCATCAGCGATAATCGACGGTGGTGGACGGTGGCGTTGTGGTGGCGGACGGTGGCACGGGAAGAAATTACTTGGAGCTTCAATAGTAATGGAGATGATTCGACAATGGAGATGCAAAAAACAGTAATGGATTGATGAAGAGGAGGATTAGAAGAGATGTTTTGGAGTATTGAATTGTGATTGGAAAAGGAAAAAGGAAAAGTAGAGTGAGTACTGAGTAATGAATGGAATGGGAAAAAAGATGGTGAGAAAAAAGAGGTATGCATGGAAAACATACACTTTTTTCAATAATTTTTTAAAAAATAATTATATATATGAACACATCTAAGCCATTCATCTTTATTTGATCCGAAGGCTGAGATTGAGACTTAGGACGTTATATATATACTTGGCCCTTATATGATCTCTCCTCTATATATATATATATATATATATATATATATATATATATATATATATATATATATATATATATATATATAGATCTAGAATCCTTTGAGGCAGCTCAACTCGCCGCATCCATTGAGGCACAATCTCAAACATTAGATTAAAATCAAATTAAAGGCTAAGATTAAAACAAAAACTCATGCATAAAAAATTTTCCCCATTCCCAGGGAAAAAAAATGAGTATTTTTCGAGAAAAAAAATAATCGGAATTTTTTTTTAAAAAATTATTTTTTTTTCCAAAAAAAAAAAAATTCTGAAAAATATTGAGTGTATATATAACATTTATTTTACTGTATATATATTAAGTTCTTAAGTGTGTGTGATATATATATTATATATATATATATATATATATATATAGTGAGTTTAATAGCGTATATAATGAGTTTTTAGTGTATATAAAAGTTATTTGGATGTATTTTTCATTGTTGATTAATTGGTGTACATGGTAACTATTTAGGTGTATATAACAATTATTTTACTGTATATATTAAGTTCTTAAGTGTATATATGTAGTGAGTTTAATAGAGTATATAATGAGTTTTTTTAGTATATATAACAGTTATTTTGATGTATGTTCCATTGTTGATTAACTGATGTACATATTAATTATTTGGATGTATATAACAATTATTTTACTATATGTATTTAGTTCTTAAGTGTATATATATGCAGTGAGTTTAATAGCGTATATAATGAGTTTTTTTAGTGTATATAACAGTTATTTTGATGTATGTTCCATTGTTGATTAATTGGTGTACATAATAACTATTTGAGTGTATATATAACAATTATTTTACTGTATTGAGTTCTTAAGTGTGTGTGTATATAGTGAGTTTATAACGTATATAATGAGTTTTTTAGTGTATATAACACTTATTTAGATATATGTTCCATCTTAATCTAATGGTCTAGACTGTGCCTCAATGGGTGTAAGAAGTTACCCTGCCTCACCGGAGCTCGTCTATACATACATACATATATATATATATATATATATAGGGGTTCACATAAGGACACTCCTCCCTATAAGTACATAAGGCTTATTTTGGGCCATAGGATGAGGTGAGGATGTATGGTTGAAATTTGACCTAAATACATAAATTTCCACCCTAATTCACACTTCCTATGTAGCAATTACTACCCTCTCAAATCATTTCTCTCTCCTTCCACTACATTAATCAACTTCCACACAAATTTAATTTTTAAAAAAAAAATCAGATTTCTTTAATTACTATAATTTCCTCTCTTCTTGTATTATTTTCGTTTTATCTTCACCACCGTCCATTTTGTTGATTAGTAGGAGTTTTTTTTGCATGATATACGAACATGATTGGAGTTACAATATATATGATCTGAAGTTACGTGATATATAAACTGAAGTTACAAAAATATATGAAATGATTAGAATTGAAGTTACAAAAATGGATTTGAGTTACAACATACGATCTGAAGTTACAAAATATGTGAACTGAAGTTACAAAATATATGAAGTAAAATTACAAAAATATATGAACTGATTAGAATTGAAGTTACAATATACGACCTGAAGTTACAAAATATGTGAACTAAAGTTACAAAATATGTGAACTGAAGTTACAAATATATGGACTTGAAGTTACAATATACGAACTGAAGTTATAAAATATGTGAATTGAAGTTACAAAATATGTGAACTGAAATTACAAATATCTATAAAAAGCAACTCATTTACAAAACTCGTCCGACCTTCATCTCCATTTTTAATTCTTCCTCTTCGTCTTCATCTCCATTTTAAATTATTCATCTTCATCAAAAATCTGCAATTATTAATTGAATAACATATACTATATTAATTGAAATTCAAAAACATGATGAAAAAAATATCAATTAGCATATAATAATCAAAACAAATGAAAAAGATGAAAATAAAGATGCAATGAAACAAAAACCCAGAAAAAATCAGTAAACATAAACCCAATGAAAAAACTCAGAAAAAATCAGTAAACACCATAGAAATTTGATTAAACACCATAAAAATTGATTTGGAACAATATTACCACTAGAAATTGATTAGGAACAATAAACGTAGAAACCCCCAAATTGAAAAAAAAAATCCTAATTTCATTTGTGAACTAAATCAATTTTACGTTTATTGTTCCTAAGCAATACATTGAAAAAAAAAACACTAATTTCATTTGTTTCTACGTTTATTGTTCCTAAGCAAAAGGTTTACCTGAGAAAAAATCAGTAAACACCATAAAAATTGATTAAACACCATAAAAATTGATTTGGAACAATATTACCACCAGAAATTGATTAGGAACAATAAACGTAGAAACCCCCAAATTGAAAAAAAAAAACCTAATTTTGCTGAAAACCCCCAAAAAACGTGAAATTAAACAACGAATCCCCAGATTATACTAATATAAGAAGAAAAAATCATAACAAATTAACGGTAAAGAGCAAAAGATTTACCTGAGAAAAAAGCGAAACTTTGGTGCAGTTGGATGACGATGGCGAATTTTTTTTTTCGATCATCAGTTTTGGAAAAAAATAATGAATGACGATTGAGAATTTGGTGGGGGTAAAATGAAGTATGGTTTGGGTAGAATGAGAAATTGGAAGAAATAGAGAGAGAGAAAGTGAAATCAGTATGTTTGGAAGAAATTGGTTGAATGAATGAATGGGAATTTGGTTGAATGAATGAATGGAATTGATTAGGGTGGGGGACAAAGATATATTGGTATATGTGAAATCAATATAGAAAATTGGGTTATAAAAACAATCTCAGCCATCCATTCCATTTTGATCTAAAGGATGAAAATGGAACTTATGGACTTATAGGAAGGTAAGGGACTTATATGATCCCTTCTATATATATATATATACACACACACATACATACATACATAATATGTATAAGTAACTCTCATGTGAGACCGTCTCACGATAATTTTATCGTGAGACCTCTCACATGGGCACATAGGGGGTGGTTACAAATTTAGTAACCACCTCTTATATGAGCCATCTCACGATAAATTATCGTGAGACGGTCTCATACAAGTTTTTGTGTGTGTGTGTATATATATATATATATATATATATATATATATATATATATATATATATATATATATATATAGAGAGAGAGAGAGAGAGAGAGAGAGAGATAGAGAGAGGTTCAAATAAGGGCACCATGTTTCAGTAAGTCTATATTAAAGTTACAGATGACATACGATAAAGTTGCATTTGTTTAAAATTGATATGTAACTATAACATTCAGCTCTTTTATCACTTCAAGTGATAAAGTGCAACTTTATCATTCATCTCGTGTAACTTTAAGAACTTTTTGTGTAACTTTAACACTTGACCTTATGCCCTTAAAATAGTTGTTGCCCTTATTTGAACCTACCTATATATATATATATATATATAGAGGTGGGTTCCGGTGAGGCAGGGTAACTCCTTACATCCATTGAGGCACAATCTAGACCATTAGATTAAGATGAGACATTGTAGACACGGAAAATTTATTAAAGTGTCGAAAACACAAGAAAATAAATATTCTAAGTCAACAACAAATTTTGACTTAGTTCAGTTATATTTGTCCCGGAAAAGTTAGAGTCGACTCAATTCATTTCCGAGTTTGGTAAAATTGACTCAAAAAAGTCAAGAAGGATGTATACTTGGCTCAAAAAGTCAAGAGCATGTCAAGCTGACCCAGAAGTCAAATTGGCCCAAAACTCAAGCAAATTCAAGATCGACCCAAAAAGTCAAGCACTCGTCAATCCGGCCCAAATCTCGAGAAATCGTCAAACTTGACCCGAATGTCAAGCATTGACCAAAATTGACCTAAAAGTCAAGAGAAGTTCAATTGGGCCCAGAAAGGAGTCAAGGTTTCAAAAGGCCCAACTCCAAGTCCAACAAGAATGGATGAAGAAATTCTATAAATAGGGTGCTTCTCCACCATAACAAAGGAGAAAAAAAGGGGAGATAGAAGAAAAAGCATTACAAAAGGTGAAGAGAAAGAAGACTACAAAAGCTCTGAAATTCTCGAAGCATCGTTCCTTCGAAGTAGCAACAAGCATTACAAGATCGTGCCGCCTACTCAAGGAAGTCAAACCAACACCAAGCATCGAAAGGAGACTCAAGTCATCGCGACCCTCCCAAGAAGCTAAAGTCAAGCGAAGAACGAAGATCGTTGAAGTGCGCCTGAAGCAACGTAGTAGAATCAGAGGAAGAATAGAGAATCGAACACATAAACTTTCTGATATTATAATTTGTTGCTCCAGTTTTGTATTACAAATATTTATAATATCTCTATACAAAATTTGTTGTTACAAATTTATAATCGGTGAATCGGTGAAAATTAAATGTCATAATTAGGCAAATCTGCCCTCGTTTTTCCAACGGCCTCTTCGAATATGCGCACCAATACCATTAGAAGTGTATAATCCATGATAGTCTTGGTCAATGATGCTATAATAACTTCAATTGTTGACCAAGTGTGCATAACAACAGCTATAAACGGCCACCATTGATGTAATAGGCTGATTAATGCCATATCTCCGAGATTAATACCATATCTTCAAACTTAGGCACTCAGCTTCCTATATAAATTGAGGTCCCATGATGCAATTTTCTACTACCAACAATCATGTATGTATGCTTGCTTGCTTGTTCATCCATGACAGGTAGCTTTTCTTCCTCTCTGTTTTTTTTTTTATGCAGTTTAAACTCTTGCTTAGGAGCCTTGTTGCAGTTTATCCTCTTGCTTAGGAGTATTGTTGCAGTTTATCCTCTTGCTTAGGAGCGTTGTTGTAAAGGAATTCAAGAGTAGTAGCGCTTTAGGAACTTTCCATTAATCGGTCCTATACGCACACCGTCTTCATCCACAATTTTGTAAGCACCATTGGAGTACACATAAACTTTCTGAATCACCTATTGAGTACACCATTGGTACACCATAAACTTTCTGAATCACCTATTGAATCACCAATGTGTACGCCATTGGAGTACACATAAACTTTCTAAATCACCTATTGAGTACACCATTGGAGTACACATAAACTTTCTGAATCACCTATTGAATCACCAATGTGTACACCATTGGAGTACACATTACAATCGGTTCTGTAAATATCACCTATTGAAGCAACGTAGTAGAATCAGAGGAAGAATAGAGAATCGAACACATAAACTTTCTGATATTATAATTTGTTGCTCCAGTTTTGTATTACAGATATTTATAATATCTCTATACGAAATTTGTTGTTACAAATTTTTGGTGAACCTGACGTGAAACCTCTACCTCTCATCTCTATCTCACAAGCAAGCTACTTCAACAAGAAGATGTCTCTCCCAGAAAACACTCCAAACACACCGAAGCCATCCTATGCATCAATCCTCACGGAGCCTCTCAAATCAGGCATGCAATCTGCTGGTGTGTCTACTAGAGCAATGGCGAAGAAGGCTGCTGTCAATGCTGCTGCTAGCCTACGCGCTGCTAATGTTCCCAGAAGGCCACGTAGATACCCCATTCAGTCCATTGCTGCTGCCGCTACTGCTTTGCTCAAGGCCTCTTCATCTCCAAGCAAGGAGCAAAAGATGTTGAGTCCCATAAGTGGATCTCCCAAAAGTGGATCCCCTCACAAGGCTGCTTCACCTTCAAAGACAAATCAGAAGGAGTTGAAGTCTTCCAGTGCATCCCCTCGCAAGGAGAAGAAAACTTCCCCAAAGAAAAAGGAAGTTGAAGCCCCTCTTATTGCATCAGTGATGACTATTGGTGGCTCTACCCTCGAAGAACAAGTGGCAAACATGAACAAAATCCTTGAAAAAATGATGAAGGAAAACGAAGAGAAGAATAAGAGGATTGAAGACCTTCAAAAAGAAATGGAGGATCTTTGTAACAAGGGTGGCTCTAGTTACCATGGAGATACCGCAAGTGAAGTTGGAAGTGACGATGATGGCGGAAAGAGTGGTGAAAAGCCTCTCTCCCAAGAACAGCTGCGTAACTTGATTAACAGCACCATCAAGAATCAGTTAGATGAAGGAGCTTCCTACAAACAGTGCTATGTGAGGCCGTATACGAAGAGGATCGATGAGATGTGCATGCCTTTAGGCTACCAACCTCCAAAGTTCCAGCAGTTCGACGGGAAAGGCAACCCCAAGCAACATATTGCACACTTTATCGAGACTTGCAACAACGCAGGGACTGATGGTGACTTGTTGGTGAAACAGTTCGTCCGCTCCCTCAAAGACATCGCCTTTGATTGGTACACGGATTTAGATTCTGAGTCCATCGATAGTTGGGATCACTTGGAGACCGAGTTCATGAACAGGTTCTACAGCACACGGCGCATTGTGAGCATGAGTGAGCTGACAAAAACCTCTCAGTGGGAAGAGGAGCCCGTTGTAGAATATATCAACCGATGGCGTGCCCTAAGTCTGGAGTGCAAGGATCGCCTTAGCAAGGGTTCTGCAGTTGAAATGTGCATCAATGGCATGAAGTGGGACCTGCTCTACATCTTGAACGCTATCAAACCTCGAAGGTTTCAAGAGTTGGCGACTCGTGCTCATGATATGGAACTGACAATCAAGGCACGTGGAAAGACTCGATCATCTTCTTCCAATGCAACATCAGAGAAGAAGGAATTCAAGAAAAATGATAAGGGTTCCAAAAGCTCTTCCAAAGAAACAGTGAATGCAACCACCTCCAGTGAGCCCGTCAAAATTTCAGGAAAGTCTAAGCAAAACAAAGCCAAGGAAACATACACAGGTGACCTCAAGCGTGAAAGGCCAACGCTAAAGGAGTTGCAGTCCAAACAATATCCGTTCCCTGACTCAGATCTATCAGGCATGCTTGATGATCTACTTGAGAAGAAAATCATCCAGTTACCTGAGTCGAAGCGCCCAGAGCAAGCAAATAAGACGAACGATCCAAATTACTGTCGCTACCATAGATTGGTAAGTCATCCTTTAGAGAAGTGTATCACCCTCAAGGAAAGAATCATGCAACTATCCAGAGAAGGAAAGATCATCTTGGACTTGGAGGATGCTGTGACAACAAATCATACCTCAGCAGTGATTGAAGAATTGGATGCCACACCCATAGACGTTTCAGGTGGAGTAGATTTGCACGAGGAGCATGAAGCGTGTGTGATACAATTTGGAAGTCTTGAGCCTACAGTATTGCAAGTACCAAAACCGACTGCTTGGAGTAAAAAAGCAATCGCAGATAGTCCAAATGTTGATGATGATGATGAAGGATGGACATTGGTCACTCGCAAGAAACCAAGGAAGCCAGTGAAACTTCGGCATCAAGAACCTGTTCAAAGAAGAAGAAAGCAAACAAAGAAGAAGGGGCCACGCCGCCCTAAGAATAAGAAGAAAGCAAAGAAAGTGACCAAGTCAAAAGGCATGCCTATTGATTTGCTAGAGCAAGGTCTTCCATCTCCAATTATCCTAAAGGAATTTTTCCCCGAGGGCTATCTCGACGAAGTCACTGTTTACACAGTAGCGGCTGAGGTAATTGTGGAGGATGAAGAAGATGAAGAAGAAAGGGATACTTCAAAAGTAGCCACCGAAGAAGATGAAAATCTACCCAAGGACACTAAAGTGTCGGCTACGCTCGATTCTCTACCCGCACGCATGGAGTGGAAGCAAATCTTTCACCTACCTGAGGAGATGCGTCATCAAGTCTCCCAAGCACTTCAAAACCCTGAGTTGTATGAAGAGGAGATAAAAAATGTTGGCAAGTCTGTAGAACAAGAGACCAAATGTCTATCCTGCAACACCGCCTTGACATTCTCTGATGAAGATCTTCTTCTTGGGTCCAAACTTCACAATAGGCCACTGTATGTCTCAGGGTACATCAGAGGGAAGAAAGTAAGTCGCATTTTGATCGATGGTGGATCCGATGTGATCTCATGCCTAAGGCAACCATGGTGGAGCTAGGCATTACGGTAGATGAATTATCCAGTAGTCGAACGGTAATCCATGGCTTCAATCTAAATGGCGAGCGTGCGATTGGAATCATTCGCGTCAAGCTGAGCATGGCAGATTTGTTCTCTGACACCCTCTTCCATGTTATTAATGCAAAGACCTCGTTCAAGCTTTTGTTAGGACGACCGTGGAAGCACGAAAATGGTGTAGTTGCTTCAACACTTCACCAATTTTTGAAGTACTATCGTGATGGCGAGCAAAAGATCAATGGTGATGTCAAACCCTTCACTAAGGCAGACTCATTTTTCGCTGATGCAAATTTTTTCGAGGAAAATGCCACTTCAAGTGAATTCATGCCAACCACTATTTCTTCCACTGGAAAAGGGGGCAAGGTTAAAAGAGTTGCAGTTCCTCCGAAGAAGCCTGATGTTCCTGCAGAAAAGGGGACGAGGGCAATCAACCCATGAGTAAAGGCAACACCACCCAGGATTCAGAAACCAAGGCTCGAGAAGGAGAGCTTCCAAAGACTTCGCATCCCGTCTTCCGATACATCCCAAAATCGCGACGCAAGCAAGGACAAAGCCCTTTTGCAGAGTATCAGGATACAAAGGCATTCCATAAGGAAAGAGCAAAGCACAATCTCTCAGTTAAGCAAGAATGGATGGTGAAGCTTGTTACTCCTCTAGCTCAGTCAAATGAAAAGCAAGTGGTGAAACCTCCACTAAAAGGGTTTGCCTCATCATCTACCATGCTATACGATGGAAAGAAAGAAGGTGTATACAGTACCAATGCATACAAGTTGCTCGAAAAATCTGGATATGACTTTGAGAATCCTAGTCAATTAGGAAAGCATATACAGGTAAAAACAGATGGTGAAGCTCGAAGCCGTAGCTTAACCAAGATTGGTATAGGCTATGAAACACCAATACCAGTCAAGATTTCAGCAAGGCACAAGGCCGACGCATCGTCTTCTCAATACATCACAGTTGAAGAAAGTGCTGAAGATGATGATGCCTTAACAAGATCCTCTGTCTTCGATAGGATTCGACCATCCACCACAAGAGGGAGCACTTCAGTGTTCAACCGATTAGGGAAACCGTCGCCTTCAGAGCCCCAAATACCTTTAAGGAATCGTTTCTCCGTATTTAAAAGATTGGGCAAACAAGAGGTTAACGATCGTGCTCGTCATGCGGCTACATCATCATATTCGAGGAAGAAGAAAGGATCGGTTTTCAATCGTCTGGGTGATTCAAAAGAAGCTCAGAGTTGTAAACAATCCCATGCAGCTTCTACAAGCAAAGAAAAAACGAAGGTGAAAGTCAATGATGACCTCAAAAGTATCATCCCTTCCCGCATGAAGCGCATAGAGGAGGTTGACATTATGCAAGAACAACCTTTGAAGGTCAAGCAGCGTGTTGTCATCCTCACAAACCAACAAAAATCCAAAATCTCGCAAACTAAATGGAAGCCGCGAGTTGATAGAAATTTGGAAGCATTGGATGATGAAATAATGACAACATATCATATCACTGTGGAGGAGGTCCCTGATCCTAATGAAGAGGTGGAAGCAGATGATGCCCCCGAGGTGTTAGAAGATGGTGGTCAATCAACAGTAGATGACCTGAAGGAGCTTAACTTGGGAACACCTGAAGATCCCCGACCTATATATGTTAGTGCTCTCCTTACCAACAAAGAGGTGGAAGAGTACCAAAAGCTTTTAAGCGAATACAAAGATGTCTTTGCTTGGAGCTACAAGGAAATGCCAGGGCTAAGTCCAAAAGTTGCAGTGCACCGGTTAGCAATCAAAAGAGGTGTAAGCCCCAAGAAACAACCTCAGCGTCGTTTCAGGCCAGAACTTATTCCTGAGATCGAGAACGAGGTCAACAAACTCATCGAAGCTGACTTTATTCGTGAAGTCAAATACCCCACATGGATAGCCAACATGGTACCAGTAAGAAAAAAGAATGGTCAACTACGTATCTGCGTGGACTTTCGGGATCTGAATAATGCTTGTCCGAAAGATGACTTTCCTCTCCCTGTCACAGAACTTATGATCGATGCAACAAGCGGGCATGAAGCTCTGTCATTCATGGATTGCACAGCAGGGTATAATCAAATTCTGATGGCACCTGAAGATCAAGAGGCCACAGCTTTCCGCACTCCAAAAGGGATATTTTGTTACAAAGTTATGCCGTTTGGATTGAAGAATGCTGGAGCGACATATCAAAGGGCGATGCAGAAAATCTTCGATGACATGTTACATAAGTCAATTGAATGTTATGTTGATGATGTTGTGGTCAAGACCAAGAAAAAAGAGAATCATCTCAGTGACCTTCGGACTGTCTTCGAAAGACTAAGAAAGTGTCATTTAAAGATGAACCCACTCAAATGTGCATTCGGTGTCTCCTCTGGCAAGTTCTTAGGATTTGTGGTACGACATAGGGGAATTGAGATAGATCAATCAAAAATCAAAGCTATCCGAGAAATGCCCGCACCGAGAAATTTGAAGGAGTTACGCGGACTGCAAGGACGTTTAGCTTACATAAGAAGATTCATTTCAAACCTTGCTGGACGTTGTCAACCGTTCAGTCATCTTATGAAGAAGGATGCTGCATTCCAGTGGGATGAAAAATGTCACAATGCCTTTGAAAGCATAAAAAAGTACTTGTCCTCCGCGCTAGTGCTAGGGGCACCAATTCAAGGAAAGCCACTTATCCTGTACATAGCTGCACAAGAACGCTCTCTGGGGGCATTATGTGCTCAAGAAAATGAAGATCGTAAAGAAAGGGCACTCTACTACTTGAGTCGAACTTTGGTGGGAGCAGAGTTGAACTATTCTCCAATCGAGAAGATATGTCTAGCCCTTGTCTTTGCAATCCAAAAATTAAGGCACTACATGCAGGCTCACACAGTTCACGTGGTTTCAAAAGATGATCCTATAAAGTATATACTTTCAAGGCCGGTCTTGTCTGGGCGCTTAGCTAAGTGGGCAGTGTTACTCAAGCAATATGACTTAGTCCATGTCCCTCAAAAGGCAGTCAAAGGACAAGCTTTAGCTGATTTTCTTGCTGATCATCCAATCCCAGGCGGGTGGGAATTACAAGATGACCTCCCTGGCGAAGAAATCTTCTATGTTGATGTGCTTCCTCCATGGCAAATGTATTTCGATGGAGCTGCAAGACGAGATGGTGCAGGTGCTGGTGTCGTGTTCTTGTCACCCGAAAATCATCTATTGCCTTATTCATTTGTCCTCACTCAGCTATGCTCAAACAATGTGGCTGAATATCAAGCTCTTATCTTAGGTCTTGAAATGGCAATTGAGATGGAGATCAAAGACATAGACATTTGTGGTGACTCCCAATTGGTGGTGAATCAAATTCTCGATGATTACGAAGTGAAGAAGGACGATCTTGTCCCTTATCATCAATATGCAATCCAATTGCTCCATAAGTTAAATAGTGCTCGCATCGGTCACGTACCGAGAAGTGCCAATAAGTTGGCTGACGCGCTCGCTAATCTTGCAGCCACTTTGGCACTGGGGGCAGATGAAGTCACATCCATTCCAATTTGCAATAGATGGGTAATACCGCTGCTCGAAATGGAAGAAATCAAAGGGACATCTAACATGATCTCTGCTTATCAAGTTGACAAGGAGGATTGGCGGCAACCCATCATCGATTACTTAGAACATCAAAAGTTACCCGATGATCCAAGGCATAAAGTTGAAATTCGTCGACGTGCTCCACGATTCGTCTACTACAAAGGTACATTGTACAGGCGTTCCTTTCTGGGGCAATGGGTAAGGTGTCTTGATGAAACTGAAGCAGCTCAAGCCATGTATGAAGCTCACTCTGGCATTTGTGGTGCTCATCAATCTGGGCCTAAATTGCATGATCGTGTCAAGAGGATGGGGTATTACTGGCCAACAATGGTACAAGATTGCATGGACTTCTCAAAAAAATGTGAAGCCTGTCAGTTCAACGCAAACTTCATACATCAACCTCCTGAACCTCTACATCCCACTGTATCATCCTGGCCCTTCGAAGCTTGGGGATTAGATGTGGTAGGACCTATCATTCCAAAAGCCTCCAATGGACATGCGTTCATCCTGGCGGCAACAGACTATTTCTCCAAGTGGGCAGAAGTTGTCTCCGTGCGTGAAGTCAAGAAGGAAACAGTTGTTGATTTCATCCGTACCCAAGTCATCTATCGGTATGGTGTGCCGCAACGCATAATGACTGATAATGGAACGCCTTTCGTCAATAAATTGATGACGAAGTTAACTGAAAAATTTAAGTTCAAGCAATACAAGTCATCAATGTACAATGCCCCTGCAAATGGTTTGGCTGAAGCCTTTAACAAGACACTCTGCAATTTGTTAAGAAAAGTGGTGGCTAAGTCGAAGCGTGATTGGCATGAAAGAATTGGTGAAGCATTGTGGGCATATCGTACGACATACAAGACACCCACTCAATCAACCCCGTACGCGTTGGTATATGGAGTTGAAGCTGTGCTACCGCTGGAATTGCAGATTCCATCATTGCGTATCGCTATCCAGGAAGAACTTTCAAGTGATGATAACGATAAGCTGCGCTTGGCGGAATTGGAAGCCCTTGATGAAAGAAGGTTGTTAGCACAACAAACACTCCAATGTTACCAAGCAAGAATGACACGTGCTTTCAATAAAAAGGTGAATCCTCGATCTTTTCAAGTAGGAGACTTGGTGCTCGCTGTAAGAAGGCCAATCATTACCTCTCACAAACCAGTAGGTAAATTCACTTCTAAGTGGGATGGACCATATGTCGTGCAAGAGGTGTACTCCAATGGTGCTTACAAAATTGTGGATGAAGACGGTGTGCGTATAGGACCGATTAATGGAAAGTTCCTAAAGCGCTACTACTCTTGAATTCCTTTACAACAACGCTCCTAAGCAAGAGGATAAACTGCAACAATACTCCTAAGCAAGAGGATGAACTGCAACAAGGCTCCTAAGCAAGAGTTTAAACTCCATAAAAAAAAAAATAATAATAATAATAATAATAAAATATCCACCAAATAAAAAATTATCTTTCCTTTGAACTACGTTGGCTTGATCTTGTGAAGCATTATCCATGTTTTGCAGGTACGTAGGCAGCTCGGGTGAATATGTAGCTTGAGTGCAGCCACATCTCAAAAAAAAAAAAAATCATTTCCCATGAACTACGTTGGCTTGATCTTGTGAAGCATTATCCATGTTTTGCAAGTACGTAGGCAGCTCGGGTGAATATGTAGCTTGAGTGCAGCCACATCTCAAAAAAAAATCATTTCCTTTGAACTACGTTGGCTTGATCTTGTGAAGCATTATCCATGTTTTGCAAGTACGTAGGCAGCTCGGGTGAATATTTAGCTTGAGTGCAGCCACATCTCAAAAAAAAATCATTTCCTTTGAACTACGTTGGCTTGATCTTGTGAAGCATTATCCATGTTTTGCAAGTACGTAGGCAGCTCGGGTGAATATGTAGCTTGAGTGCAGCCACATCTCAAAAAAAAAATCATTTCCCATGAACTACGTTGGCTTGACCTTGTAAAACCATCCTTTATTCTGTTTTGCAAGTACGTAGGCAGCTCGAGTGAACATGTAGCTTGAGTGAAGCCACACCACCAAACAAATCACCCATTCCTTTATCGAACTACGTTGGCTTGATCTTGTGAAGCATTATCCATGTTTTGCAAGTACGTAGGCAACTCGAGTGAACATGTAGCTTGAGTGCAGCCACCCCCTCCATCCAAAATAACAAATAATTGTTCCTGGCCCGCAAGAGCGTAAACTGTGAACGGCTAAAGAAAAAACATCATCACTGAACGACGCTTCATAAAATTTTTCATCAAGCGGAGTTTCTCTACTAGAAAGTCATGATGGCCCAAACGGGTCCCCTCATGACAATTCAAGTAGGACGAAGTGATGCAACTTGGAGCATCTTCAGAGCAGTCCACACCATTCATCGAGAAAGGCTTCCTTCGCAGGAGCGTCGTGATGACCCGAACGGGTTCACCTCATAACAACTTCGAGTGATCCCTCCGCGGCTCCTCAGCTCCGAGTGATCCCTCCGCGGCTCCTTAGCTCCGAGTGACCCTCCGCGGCTCCTCAGCTCCGAGTGATCCCTCCGCGGCTCCTTAGCTTCGAGTGATCCCTCCGCGGCTCCTTAGCTCTGAGTGTTCCCTCCGTGGCTCCACAACTCGGGTGCCTCCTCCACGTGAGCATCGTGATGACCCGAACGGGTTCACCTCGTAACAACTCGGGTGCCTCCTCCACGCGAGCGCGTGATGACCCAAACGGGTTCACCTCGTAACAACTCGGGTGCCTCCTCCACGCGAGCGTCGTGATGACCCAAACGGGTTCGCCTCGTAACAACTCGGGTGCCTCCTCCACGTGAGCGTCGTGATGACCCGAACGGGTTCACCTCATAACAACTCGGGTGCTTCTCCTTTATGACTCCTCACAAGAGCGTCGTGATGACCCGAACGGGTTCACCTCGTAACAACTCGGGTGCCTCCTCCACGCGAGCGTCGTGATGACCCAAACGGGTTCACCTCGTAACAACTCGGGTGCCTCCTCCACGCGAGCATCGTGATGACCCAAACGGGTTCACCTCGTAACAACTCGGGTGCCTCCTCCACGTGAGCGTCGTGATGACCCGAACGGGTTCACCTCATAACAACTCGGGTGCTTCTCCTTTATGACTCCTCACAAGAGCGTCGTGATGACCCAAACGGGTTCACCTCATAACAACTCCGGATGCTCCCTCCGTGGCTTCTCACTTCCGTGGCTCCTATAAGTCATGATGATCCAAACGACTTCCCTCATGACAACTCATGTAGGACGAAATGACCCAACCCGAAGTAGCTTGAAACAGTCCAACGATCGACCGACAGCTTCATAGTATGATAACTCCATAGAGAATTGAAATGAGTCGTTCGGATTTCCTATCCAATGATTTGACGGGTAGATTCGTTGCATAATATCGCCTCAATATGAAATTGAAATTACTCGTTCAGAATATCCACCCCAGTTGACGGCTTGACTTCATGCTGATTGAAAAAAAAAACATTCAAGTGACCAAGTATATGTACGGCAACAAATTGTGAAGGGATTGTACGACCACCACTAATATACATATATTCAAAAAGATGATGAAGTCGAAAAAAAAAAAAAATGGAAGGAAACAAAAGAAAAAAAACCATAGCATCACTTTTCTTTCCACCATTGTCATCTCCCCTGTAAAAAAAAGGGAAGAAGACAGGAGCACGAGAAAGAGGCGGATGATATCATCGATGTCATTAACTCCTATTTTCACTTGTTTGAAGCTACGGGCAACTTGAGCAGTTATTTAGCTTTACCATCACCACACTGCCACACAGACCTTTTAAAACACGTCCTAAGTGTCGGTTCCTCGATCACCTTCGAGCTGAAATATGTATATCGTTCACTCTTCATTTTCCGGTTCCAAGATCCTCCTGCATCACCTACAAAGAACGAGAAATCATTATGAGGAAGCGAAAGATGGAAGGAAACTGATTCGAATTCTGTGGGTCAAAATATGCAAAATCGATTTATTAACTATCGAAAACAGAGCGTACGGAAAATTCGTAGATAAAATTATGGGCATCAAATTCCATCTTAATTGCTTAAAAATAGAAAATTCTACTTATTTGCTCCAGTTAAACCGAAATTCTGGCACAATTTTTTTTCCCTCGCAAAATCTCCTCCTCTTTCATTGATCAAAAAAAAATAACACAAAAAAATAAATAAATAAAAAACAGAGAGGAAGAAAAGCTACCTGTCATGGATGAACAAGCAAGCAAGCATACATACATGATTGTTGGTAGTAGAAAATTGCATCATGGGACCTCAATTTATATAGGAAGCTGAGTGCCTAAGTTTGAAGATATGGTATTAATCTCGGAGATATGGCATTAATCAGCCTATTACATCAATGGTGGCCGTTTATAGCTGTTGTTATGCACACTTGGTCAACAATTGAAGTTATTATAGCATCATTGACCAAGACTATCATGGATTATACACTTCTAATGGTATTGGTGCGCATATTCGAAGAGGCCGTTGGAAAAACGAGGGCAGATTTGCCTAATTATGACATTTAATGTTCACCGATTCACCTATTGATGTTCGGATATGTTATTTGTCGAGGTCCTTGATTAAACTCATATTGGATTAATAGAGTGCTAGACAAGGCCAAGCTCTTCCCGGCCAAGGTTCATAGGTCGTATTACCCGGCCAAGTTAAAAAGAACGATTGGATGATGTCTCAAGTTTATGTAGATAGTCTTTAACGACAAATTGAGTACCTATCGACTTCCAAGTCAAAGAATAAAAAAAAATCATTGTCCGACAAGTCACAAAGTGAGAGGGTGATATTTCAAAAGTCTACATCGGTACTCCTACGATAAGTTAAGTACCAACCGACTCTCAAGTCAAAGAAAAATCGAGGTCATATAGTCATCCGCGAAGTTGTAAAATGACAGGATGACGCAGTACCTGTTGACTTCCAAGTCAAAAGAAAAATTCGAGACCATGTCTTTCGACGGTCAAATCGTCTACGCGACAAGGTCCCGAGGGGGCAATTTGTAGACACGGAAAATTTATTTAAGTGTCGAAAATGCAGGAAATTAATTATTCTAAGTCAACAACAAATTTTGACTTAGTTTAGTTATATTTGTCCCGTAAAAGTTAAAGTCGGCTCGGTTCGTTTCCGAGCTTGGTATACTTGACCCAAAAGTCAAGAGCATGTCAGGAGGGCCCAAAAGTGAAACGAATGTCAGGTTGGCCCAAAAAGTCAAGCAATCGTCAGTCTGGCCCAAATCTCGAGAAATTGTCAAACTTGACCCAAATGTCAAGCATTGACCAAGTTTGACCTAAAAGTCAAGAAACGATCAATTGGGCCCAAAGAGAAGTCAAGCTTTCAGAAAGCCCAACTCCGAGTCCAACAAGAATGAATGGAAGAAATTCTATAAATAGAGAGCTTCTCCACCATTTTCAAGAAAAAAGGGAGATAGAAGAAAAAGCATTACAAAACGTGAAGAGAAAGAAGACTACAAAAGCTCTGAAATTCTCGAAGCATCGTTCCTTCGAAGTAGCAACAAGCATTACAAGATCGTGCCGCCTACTCAAGGAAGTCAAACCAACACCAAGCATCGAAAGGAGACTCAAGTCATCGCGACCCTCCCAAGAAGCTAAAGTCAAGCGAAGAACAAAGATCGTTGAAGTGCGCCTGAAGCAACGTAGTAGAATCAGAGGAAGAATAGAGAATCGAACACATAAACTTTCTGATATTATAATTTGTTGCTCCAGTTTTGTATTACAGATATTTATAATATCTCTATACGAAATTTGTTGTTACAGACATACATCCAAATAAGTGTTATATACACTAAAAAAACTCATTATATACGTTATTAAACTCACTATATACACACACTTAAGAACTCAATATATACAGTAAAAAAAATGTTATATATACTCAAATAAAAAAATGTTATATACACTCAAATAATTATTATGTACACCAATTAATCAACAATGAAACATACATCAAAATAACTGTTATATATACACTAAAAAAACTCATTATATACGCTATTAAACTCACTGCGTATATATATACACTTAAGAACTCAATATATACAGTAAAATAATTGTTATATATACACCCAAATAATTAATATGTACATCAGTTAATCAACAATGGAACATACATCAAAATAACTGTTATATACACTAAAAAAAACTCATTATATACGTTATTAAACTCACTACATACATATATACACTTATGAACTAAATATATATTCAGTAAAATAGTTATTGTTATATACACTCAAATGGTTACTATGTACACCAATTAATCAACATATATACACTTACCTTAAAACAGTTATTATATACACTGAAATTGTTTTTATATACACCAATTTTATTTTTAAATTCTGATTTTTTTTTTTCGGAATTTTTTTTTTTTTTTTCGAAAATTTTTTTTTTTTTCGAAAATAAAATTCCGATTTTTTTTTTTCGGAAAAAAAAAAAATTTGAAAAAAAATATTCCGAAATTTTTTTGTTTCCGGAAAAAAAAAATATTCCCGAAAAATATCGATTTTTTTCCCCCGGGAAAAAAATTTTATGTATGAGTTTTTGTTTTAATCTTAGCCTTTAATTTGATTTAAATCTAATGGTTGAGATTTTGCCTGAATGGGTGCGGCGAGTTGAGCTGCCTCAAAGGATCCTAGATCTATATATATATATATATATACAGGTGGGATTTGGTGTAAACGCCAATTTTGGTGTAAACGTCCTAATAATCTGGACCGTTGATCTAATTTGTGATCAAGGGTTGAGATTAATTGTTAGAGGATAACAAAACCCTCAAAAAAAATCCCCACAACCAGCCTCTCTTTCTCTCTCCTCTCTTTCACTCTCTTCTGTTTAGGGTTCATCAATTTTTCCCCAAAAACCCTCAATTTCCTCTAAAAATATTAATTTGTTCATCCTAATTTGCCAGAAATTCATTCATCCTATCATCCTAATTCGTTCTATCTCAAAAATTTGTTCAATTTTATACAGAATTCAATTCAATTTGTTCAATTTTCAGAAATTCGTTTTTGATGAGCATGGATTCCACCGAGCATGAACCTATTGTTGATGAACATGAAGGTAATGTTGTTATAATTCAATACCTATTCGTTTTTGAATAGGTATTCGTTTTTTAAGTTAATTTATCCGGTTTTTGAGCATGGATTCGTTTTTAACTATTGGTTTTTGATTTCCTCCAGAATTCTATATGATGAATATCGATTTCAACATAGAAAACATGAATCAACTTGTAGGTAATCTCAGAATTTTACAGAGTACTTGAATATATGTGTTGGAATAGTTGAATATATGAGTTGGAGTAATTGAATATATGTGTTGTGTTGGAATAGTTGAATATATGAGTTGGAATAATTGAATATATGTGTTGGAGTAATTGGAGTACTCGAATATATGTGTTGGAGTAATTGAATATATGTGTTGGAGTGCTTGAATATATGTGTTGGAGTAATTGGAGTACTTGAGTATATGTGTTGGAGTAATTGAATATATGTGTTGGAGTAATTGAATACATGTATTAGAGTACTTGAGTATATGTGTTGGAGTAATTGAATATATGTGTTGGAGTAATTGAATACATGTATTGGAGTACTTGGAGTACTTGAGCATATGTGTTGGAATAATTGAATATATGTGTTGGAATAGTTGAATATATAAGTTGGAATAATTTAATATATGTGTTTTTATAATTGGAGTACTTGATTATATGTATTGAAGTACTTGAGTATATGTGTTGGAGTAATTGGAGTACTTGAGTATATGTGTTGGAATAGTTGGAATACTTGAGTATATGTTGGAATAACTGAACATCAACATGGAGTAACTGATGACACAGAAGACGGAGAAGAAGAAGAAGAAGGAGGAGGAGCACAGGAAGAAGAAAGAGCAACAGGTATGCATTGAGTTAATGTGTTTGGAATAATTAACATTAATATTGGAGTACTTGAGGTTAAATATAATATGTGTTTGTGTGTGTGCAGGACTCCCTCGAACATCTTTACGACTCAGTCAAAAGGATGGGACTACATGACGTTGAAGACATTCATACAAGTATACAACATGAAAGCATATGATACTTCATGTTATAATTTTTGGATAAATGTTATATCTTGGAATACTTGATTTAATAATAGTTTGAATACTTGGTGTTATAATTTTTGGATAGATGTTGGAGTAACCGTGAAAACATGTTAAAGTAACTGCTTTTAAGCATTAGAATACTTGTGTTATCTCTTGGAATACTTGATGTTGTTATGTCTTGGAATACTTGGTGTTATGTCTTGGAATAACTGCTTGTAAGCATTGGAATAACAATGATATTAGAGTAATTGAAGATGAATAATTGATTGATTCAATCAATAATTTGAATGATTGTTGGAGTAACCATGAAAACATGTTGGAGTAACTGATTTTAAGCATTGGAATACTTGGTGTTATCTCTTGGAATACTACATGTCATCTCATGGAATACTTGGTATTATGCCTTGGAATAACTGCTTTTAAACCTTAGAATAATTTTGTAAAAATTGCAGTAACCTTAGTATAATCACTGAAGTTGCTGCAAATTTTGGGAGAAACGAAACCGAAACTGAAACCAAGACAGAAGCAAACAATACTTGCATCGATATGTTCGTCTTAATTCTTAAACAAATTCCAGAGTCAAGAATTAGCTCAATACATCCATCAAAGAATGGTCACCCGTCGACAAAACTCCTCCATACCAGGCTCTTTCAGTGTCCATTTGTCATAGCCTATCACCAATAGCCATAGTTCACAAAAATATTATATACGACAACCTAATGTTGTTAAACCTGATTCTGCAATTAGAATAACTAGTTCTAAGCATTAGAATAACTACGACATTTCAATCTGCTCACAATTCAATCTACGACTTCTCCATGCTATCTAATTTTTCCTTTTTCTTGAGGATTAATCCGTGCCGCCACTGGTCTCAATGTTCCAACACGGTGATCAGCACGTATTCTCGTAACAACCTTGAGGATGTTCTCCTTATCGTCACAGAAATCTTTGACTTTGGTCTTCAAAGCTGTTATTTCCTCATTCACATCAGAAAAGATCATGATTCCAGCCATTTCAATCGACATGGAAATCCTGTTTGCTCTTTTGTCGACATATAATGGATCATGAACCCCGTCGTAGTACAATGTGTGCAACATAAGGAAAAAACCCAGATTCATTTTTGTTGACTTGCGTAACTTTACTCCAATTGAAAATTTTGTTGACGAGTTTAAAGTTGACAATATCACCAGCCTCGTGTATCTCTTTGTGTTCGAAGTAGTCGGACAAGCAACCCACCTTTAAAAAAAAAGAAAGACAAAAAAAAAAGTATAATCATTCAAATCAAAAAACACAACTTGAAAGTTCATGTACACAATTAACCATTCGCGAAAAAGAATAATAACCGCAAGCTTTGCTAACTTATCAACTCCACAAGACCATGTGGCCGACACTTCACAATCATTGACTGCGGCCTGAAAACATCAGACCACGTTAGACAACATAACTATTTTACTGAATTGGAATAGTTATACTAAAACGTTGGAGTAACTGAGGTTGAAATAACTACTGTAAGGACTTGGAATAACTACATTTACACCTTGGAATAACTACAGTAATACCTTGGAATAACTAACATCAGCTAACACATAATTACAGTAATGCCTTGAAATAAGAAACAATAAAAATAAAAAACTTACAATTGTGGTGGTTTTGCTAATGCCCCACCATCTGTTTTGATTGTGACGGATGATTTCGACCGTTTCTTAGAAGGCTTTCCGGTCGCCTCATCTTTGGTTTCTATGGGACGTTTCTTTTTCTATTTAGAAATGAAGTCAGCTAGGACGTCTTTATCCTTGAGAATATGTTCCTTACTCTTTTGTGATGCCATAGAAAGGGGTCCAATCTAAACCAAAAACCAGGAAGGTAACAGAAGGTATGAGATTTGTATGAACTCAGAATTTGTTAAAACAGAAGGTAACTCAGTACATTACCGTTACGGTACTTTTGTTTTGTGACTGAAAGTCTGAAGAACAGACAGTAGCTCAATACATGTACACAGTCAGAGTTCTGTGAAGACTTATGCAACTGATATATTCAGGTTAGACTAGCAGGGCTGACAGAGGTGCATGAAAAAAATGGAGGGTTTAGTCACACTTAGTCAAAGTTATGAGTATTGAATTGGTAATTGGTGGCTTCAATTAGTCACACCACCATCTAACAGATCTAAGGAAGCATTATTTGGTGTAAAAAGTGTATAACAATTGGCGGAAGTATGTAGGGTGTGAGTGAGTTGTGTACAGAAACAAAAGAAGCATAATTAATTAGTTAAACAGCAGAGGTGTTGAACAAAATTCAAATGGTGTATAAGTAGAAGAAGAAGAAGAAGAATAAGAAGAGAGTAAAGTAAACCTGGTGATTACTTACTCCTGTCTGTCTGTGTGTGTGTGTGTGTGGAGCTGCAGCAGCTGCTTATTCAATGCATGCCTGCTTTAACAGTACATGCTCGTATCAGTTGACTGACCTCACCAGTCACCAGTCACCCCCAACAAGTCAATAACGATTAAAACACGAGACTGGGGAGGAGACTAGTTGAGTACTCTTATCATTTTTGTTACATCTGTCATAGTTCTACTGTACTGTATGTATCACTGACAGTGGAAAATGCAGAATCAGACAGATGTAACAGTTTCAGATGTTTGTTTTGACAGGAAGCGAGTTCAAAGGCTCAAGAGCTGAATATAGCGAAGAAGACATTCGATAAAATCAACTAGAACAAAAGAACGGCGGAGACAGTGACATCGGAAGCAAAGGTAGAGTACAGCAAAGATCACAAATCGTCAATTCAACAGCAATTGAAAGATCAAATCAACGAATTTCAGCAGAGAAGACAAGATAATCGAACAAAAAAAAGCAAAATTCAAAGTAAAAAAACAAAATTAATTAGACACGGGACTTTGGATGGAGGGATGTGGAGCATTACAATCAATCACAGTGATTTCATCATTATCATCAAAAGAGTTGAACATATTTCTTCATCAACTACTCAAAAATGACCTAATTGAAAACACACAGTTGCGAAATTGAAAACCTAATTTCAACGACAAACGCAAATTATCATCAAATTTCATCATATGCTCGAAAATGACGTAATTGAATTCACCAATTCAAACAATGAAATCAAACACGTATCAGCAATCAAAACACACAAAATTGCGAAATTAAAATTCAACAGTATTAATTAATTAAACTCCGGGCGAAAAGTAGAGTGAAGAAAAGAAATTAAAGCAATATACCGAAATTAGGGCGTAATGATGATGAAATTGAAGTAGAGACGAAGATTACAAAAGAAAATGATGATGAATCGGTAGAAGAAGCTAAAGAGAACAGGTATGTAGGAGAACCGTCACTTGCTCGCTGAAGAAGGAAGAGAAGCAGTAGAGAGAGAAGTACAAAATGAAGAGAGAGAAACAAAAATTGCGCCTAACTGATGGATAGAGAAGGGTTTTGTTCGTTTACAAAGATCTAATCTCGACCCTTGATTAAGAATTAGATCAATGGTCCAGATTATTAGGACGTTTAGACCAAATTGGTGTGTTTACACCAGATCTTAATTCTATATATATATATATATATATATATATATATATATATATATATATATATATATATATATATATATATTTCATTTTTTATTTTTTTTTGAGCGATCTCATTGGTCCGTCTCAAATCAGGAAAGTATAATAAATAAATAAAATCAATTAGAGAATCTTTTAATTATTATAATATATATTTAATTTATCATATTAATTTGATGTTTTACAATTCTGAGGTAATAAATATAATTTTTATGTCTCAAGGCCTAATATTAAATATTTTATATAACTCATATGTTAAACGATTTCTAATTATAATAACACCTATTTTGGAAAGATAATATTTGAAGAAAGTTTCTATATTTGGAAGGTTACTATTTTGGGAATATTTAAGATATGTTCGGATAAAATATTTATTGGTTGAACATGGAATAATGTTGGAAATGAGAATGTACAGTATATAAGTCTAGGATATGTTGTTTGTTGCCATCAGCTATATGGTCAGTGTGTCTACGTCAGAGATACATTGATTGTCGAACTGCGTATCGTTTATGCTCAGGAGTCATGCACATGTACTTAGGCTAGGACCTCGCTGAACGCAGTCCTATTATAGTTTGAGTTGCCTAGTGAGTGAGCTTAGGAGTCGCTTTGTGGGCACTGAGTTCCTCAACTAGTGACACTTCGGTGTTGTTTGACATATCTTTAGTAGTAAAAGTTGTACTGATCATCGGTTTATATTCCATTATTCGTTTTGACGCCGTCAGGCTACTGAAATATTTTTTACATTTGAATCTATTTTGATATATATAATGTTTTAAGTTTTAACCTATTTTCTCATATTATACTTTTATTCTTTATATATTATGTAATATGGCTGAGAGAACTGCATGAGTTGCTCCCCACTGAATTGTGGCTGTTATGTTTAACATGGCAGGTTATCTGTTTTGCGGGATTGGGTTTAAGCTAGCGAGTAGTCATGATCCTACTCATTTATATTATTATTGGAAGCTTTATTTTCGCCCTTTTTAGGAAAAGTGGCATTTGTTTCAGAAGTACCTTTTGATCATACAATAATCTATTAGACATCAATGTGTTCCAATCCCATCGACAGTGATTCCGCCACGGTTTTGCATTAGATATTTAGGGGATTACAACAAGGCCTGGAGCTCATCTCGCCAGTCAGGAGAAGTAGCAGGCTTTAATCTTTGTCAGAGCCAGTGAAGAAATAGTCGCTGGGGCTGCTGCAATCCTCGCCATCAGATCCTCAATCCCAGCTGCCTGAAGCATCCATAGGGTCATCAGCCCCCTCCTCTTCACTTCCCAGCGCCTCACGACCTGACGAATAGCCCTGACCCTCAGTGTCCCCTGAATCGCAACTACTGACGTCCCAGTCTTCACCAAACTCAGCTAGCTTGGTGCCCTCAGGATAACCGAGGTCACTCTTCAGCTTCTTTAGCACTGGGGAAGGACCTGAGTCAGGAAGGTTAGGGTCAATATTTTCTGGTTGTAGCCAGGGAAAACAGCGATGACACCCCCTGTAGGAGCAACCCCCTGCCCGCGTGCAGAAGTTGGACTTCGGCCTCATAAAGAACGAAGTCTTCCTCGGACGCCGAATAGCGTCCGACAGTACATTTGCCCTAGGGGCATAAGGAGATCGGAGGGTGATCAGCTTACAGCGGTGGATGACTATCCGCGCCAACTTGGAGTACTTGAACCTCTTAAGACCCGTATACTTGAAGGTAGTGACAACAACTCCTCGTCGGAAAATTTTGTCTTTTACCCAAAGCATGATAAAAGGAAGAATAGCAAAAAGAGGATGCTCAGAAGTTCGCGAAAATGAATTGGGTTAAACTCAGCACCTTTATAGTCAGAAGGAGGAGGAGCCAGGTATTTAATGGCGCTCCAACCACCCCCGCAGAAGAAGCCAAGTGTCACCCAAGTACAAGGCTCGAGTGATTTCCTAGAGGAATAATCATGGGGGAGGATCTCTTGACTCTTTGCATACCCGAGTAATGAAGACATTCTTCCTAGGGAATATACGTGACATTAAATGCAAGGAAAGATCAAAAGTCAACCTCCCACCAGTCTGATTGAGGGTCGACAGCTGACATGAGCCCCGCTCCCCCTGCTGCCGAGGGGCAATTGATGGGATCGGTTGCCTACCCTGGGCCGCCCGTCAGTCTAGCCTGGGCTGACCCGACCCGAGTTATGGGGCAGCCTGCCATGCAGGCCACCCAACAGGCCTCTCCAGGCAGCCCTTTAGGGCATCCCTGATACGCCTTGCTGAGCCCTAAGCCCCGGGCCCAGCCCTTTGCTCGCCGAGGTCAGGCCACTCCTGTAATGACAGAAAAGGGAAGGGGATCCTTCCTACTTCCCAGACGTCAGGGCCCATCACTCTACCGAGCCCAGAATGGGCGGGAGGAGCTCTCTTGATCAAGCCTAAGGTAGTAAGAGAATAAGTGGGGGAGATGTCTCCACGTGTCCTCTCTCTTATTTTCTCTCTCTCACTCTCTCTCTCTACTCTCTTTTGTGGGAACCTATAAATACCCCTTTATTTCCCACAAGAAGAGGTAATTGATTTCTCTCACAAGAATCTTACTCTAGAAAACGCCACCTTACTCCTCACGAGTAAGGTTCGTCAAGTGCATACATAGACTGACTTAGGCATCGGAGAGGGTTCCCTCGGAGACCTCGGACTGTGCGCTCCCTATGCAGGTTGCAGGCCCCCTCCGCCGGGAAAGTCCGATCACTAGAGGAGAGGAAAGTGAGGCATAGAGATCGAACCAAATCTACGAAGAACCAAGACTTAATCCAAGATCTGAATCGAATTCGGTTGTGATTGTTTCCATACCGGAACAATTATTATTATTATTATTATTATTATTATTATTATTATTATTATTATTATTATTATTATTATTATTAATAAAACGGAACTTGCATTAATAACGAAACAAATTACAAGAAGTTAGTGGGTAGGCGAGATACTATCTGGGCACCCACTCCTCTTAGCAATAGCAAAGCTAAGTTTAGTGAAAAAAAAAATTATTATTATTATTATTATTATATATTTTTTTTGCAAGAAAAGGTATATCTTATTGATTAAAATAAGATGAGATCTTACAAAAAGGATAACCACTAAACAGCCAAATTAGTAACATCCCCCCAACCTATAAACAGTAATGTCTATACCCTTAATCCTTAACCGGATAAATACATTAAACTTGATCTGCTCTATAATGCTACTTAAAGAACAAAAATTGTTATCAAACATTCTACTATTTCGTTCTTTCCATATGTTATAGACAGTAGCAACAAGACTACTACAGAACCAATCATTCTTCCAATGCCCAAGCTTATTGCTAATACCACCGAGGCGATGGGAACGATACTGAAAAATGTTGGAATCTGAAACATTTGATCCAGAACTTGATTGAGAGCGGTAAGATCCCATTGCCTGGGGATAAGCCAAAAGCGGAGCACCACATATCGATTAAAGACGGTGCAAACCGGTTAAGCAAAAGCTCCACCGAATGAGGCCTACTGGTCTCTCAAGGTCAAAGAAGAAGTCGATAAACAGATCAAAGTCGGCTTCATGCAGGTGTCCGAATATCCGGACTAGGTTGCGAACATCGTACTGGTTCCTAAAAAGGACGGTAACGTGCGGGTATGCGTGGATTTTCGGGATCTTAACAAGGCGAGCCCGAAAGACAATTTTCCGTTACCACACATCGACATATTAGTGGATAATACGGCCGATCATGCCCTTCTATCATTTATGGACGGGTATGCCGGGTATAATCAGATCAAGATGGCGGAAGAAGATATGAGTAAGACTACATTCACTACAGCTTGGGGTACTTACTGCTATACCGTCATGCCATTCGGTCTCATTAATGTCGGGGCCACGTACAACTGGACCGCTACGACTTTATTACATGACATGATGAATAATGAAGTAGAAGTTTACGTGGACGACATGATCGTCAAATCCAAAGACCGGGACGGTCACATCACCGCCCTAAGAAAATTCTTCACCCGATTGCGCAAATACAACATGAGGCTAAAACCTCAAAAGTGTAGTTTCGGGGTAACATCAGGCAAATTACTGGGTCATTTCGTTAGCCAACGTGGTATCGATGTCGACCCAGCTAAAATCAAAGCCATTATCGAGATGCAACCTCCTGAAACCGAAAGAGAAATAAGGGGATTTCTCGGGAAAGTCCAATATATCAGCCGGTTCATTTCCAAACTGACCCTGGTGTGTGAACAGATTTTCAAAAAAATGAAAGTAGGGGAACGGATACTGTGGGATGATAAGTGTCAAGCTGCTTTCGACAAGATCAAGGAAATCATGTTCGCTCCGCCAGTCTTAATGCCACCTCAACCCGGTTTGCCTTTGTCGTTATACCTAACAACGATCGAGACGTCCATGGGGGCTATGCTGGCTCAGACAGTTGACTCCGAAGAACGAGCTATTTATTACATCAGCAAAAAGTTTTTCGAGTATGAATGCAAGTATACCATGCTTGAAAAGACGTGTTTAGCTCTAGTTTGGGCCACAAGAAGCTCCGGCATTATATGCTCACCTACGAGGTTCAGGTATTATCCAAAATGGATCCAATCAAATACCTTTTCGAAAAGCCCATTCTCAATGGCAGAATTTCTAGATGGACTCTAATGCTGGCAGAGTTCGAACTAAAGTTTGTACCGTTGAAGGCTATTAATGGCCGAGTAGTAGCTGAATTTCTGGCCGATAGTCCCATAACCGAAGAAGGACACACCGACACTTGGTCTCCATACCGATACTGAAACTTGGGATTTATATTTTGATGGGGCATCCAATTTCCGAGGGTTCGGATTCGGGATTCTTTTAATCTCACCAAAAGGGGAACATACTCCCGTTTCCATCAAGCTAGACTTTGATGTAACTAATAACGCAGCCGAGTATGAAGCGTGCATCCACGGGCTACAAGCCACCGCCGATTTGGGGGTCACAAACCTCCGGGTACACGCCGATTCATCCTTAGTCATTAATCAAGCACTTCAAAAATGAAAAACTCGGAACACCAATCTCGTGGCCTACCAGGTACGAGTAAGGGTTCTCGAGAAACAGTTCCAAAAGGTAGAGTATGTATACCTGCCTCGGGAGAAAAACAAGTTCGCGGATGCACTCTCAAAATTGGCATCTTTATTGAATATTCCCGATCACTTGACCATCGAAGACATTGAAATAACTGATCCCGAGCCATGGTATCAAGCTGTTTTGACATACCTGACGATCGGAGAATATCCTCCGGAACCGACAGTCGGCCTTACGAAGGCTAGCCACCCTATTCATCTGTACTGATGACGGGCAACTGTACAAGAAGACAGCACAGGGGGCTCTTCTATTATGTGTCGATAAAATTAAAGCTGAAAAGGTTATGGCCGAAGTACACAATGGTGAATGCGGTCCGCATATGAATGCCCAGATGTTAGTCCGAAAAATCATGAGGCTCGGGTACTACTGGAATAATATGGAAACCGACTGCCAGTTATATGTCAAACATTGCCATAACTGTCAGATCTTCGCCAACGTACAACACATGCCGTCATCTTTGATATATACCATGACGTCACCCTGGCCGTTCTCGACATGGGGTATCCACATAATCAGGAAAATAAATCCCTCTGGTACAGGTGGACATTGCTTCATCTTAGTAGCTATCGACTATTTCACCAAATAGGTCGAGGTTGAATCTTACCGTATTCTCAATGCCAAGCATGTCGCCTGATTTATCCAAAACAAGATAATATGTCGGTACGGGATCCCGCATGAGTTTATCAGTGATCACGGGACTCATTTTCAAGCCGAAACAGCAGCCCTGTTGACCAAATACAAAATTCAAAGGCATACATCTTCGCCCTACCGTCCTCAGACAAATGGAGCGATAGAAGCGGCAAATAAAACAATTGTCACCATACTTAAAAAGATGGCTGATAATTACCGGGAATGGCCCGATAAAATACTCTTTGCTCTATGGGGCTAACGGACATCTGCAACCGGCGCTACGCCCTATTATCTGACATACGGGATGGAAGCAGTCCCGCCAGTGGAGTTGGAGATACCGTCCCTCAAAATTCTATTAGAAAGTCAAGTACTTGAAGCCGATTGGGTCCGAGCGTGGTACGACTCGTTGGTTCTACTAGACGAACGACGATCTCGTGCCCTCAACAATATCCAAATTTACCAGAAATGGATCCAACGAGCCTTTAATAAAAGGGTAAGGCCCAGAAACATTAAAGAAGGGGATTTGGTTCTCAAGTCCGTTCGAGCTTTACCAGTTGACCCAAGGGAAAATTCAAGCCCAATTGGGTTGGGCCATATTTAAGAAATAAGGTTCTATCGGGAGGAGCTGTAAGGCTAACAGATCTGGACGGGAATGAATTTGTCAACCCAACCAACTTGGACCAGCTGAAGCGTTACCACCCTTAAGCCTTTTCTCAATGTCATTAGCAAATCTTTATTAAAATCATTTTTTTACATAAACTTTCAAAAGCAAGTCAGTAAGCTAGAATTATTTATTCTACTGTTGTAAGCATCTTGAACTAATAATCTCTGGTGTATTTCGAGATTGCAAATTTTACAAAAGTCTGAACTACGTTTGGTTTGATTCCGCTAATTGTGGATACGTAGGCAGCCCCTCAAAAGGGCACAACCACTGCAATCGAGAAAATAATAGGGACGGTTTAAATAATAAACTTCCTTTATTTATTACTAAAAACCCGATAAACTCGGGAAATTACAAATCGCAAAAATTCAAAAAAGAACACGGCACTATAAATAAATAATAATACTTAAATAATAAAAACTATGGGATCGGTATTTAGGGCATCTTGCCCTTCCCCTAGTCCTTGGCCTTTGGCCGTCCACTGGCGACGACGCGCAGGCGAGCGCTCCCGAATCACCACGGGAACCTCCTTGGCCCGGACTCATTTCTTTGAACTCGAGTCCTCCATAATTTCAATTGGCCCAAGTTGGCCCTCACACGTTCCGGCAACCGTTCACGCAGGCCCAATCGGTCTCTGGCTGCTAGTCTGGGCCTTAGCCTTGTCTCCAAGTCTGTCTGGGGGCTCAGCTGCCCCCGTGCGCCGCTAGCACCAGCCTCTTTAGCTCGAGTCTTAGTTTGTTACTTAAGACCCGACTCCAATAGGGACAAGAGTAGCAGGAGTCTCTCCTTCGTCAAAGAAACCCCTGTTGTCTTTCGCCGTCTCCCGGCGAACCAAGTCGAAGGTCTCATCGACCTTTAAGGCCTTACGGGCCTCCTCCGACTCCTCGGAAGTCCACTTCCGATATGATTCCGAAACCCAAGCGGATTGGCAGGGGTTGGGTATGGTCCACATGGGACGGGTGAACCACCGTTGTAACCATGTGTCGCACATAGCGTCCGTCTATTGGAGCGAAATGCTAATGATAGCCTCAGTCTCAGGGATTCACTGAGACAAACCGAACTGCCTCAGAATGCGGTCCAGATAAATATGGAAAGTCTAGTCAAGTGAAAGGACCATCAAGTAGTGAGCTTGGTCCCTCTTGGCCAAACCCGTCAATTTCGAGAGGAACCACCAAGCAACGGTCCACCTAATCAAGGGACCACCATGAAATACTAGCTCCTTGTCCCAATAAGCTCAATTTATGTGATGACTCGAGCTTATCCGCCGACTCCTCGAGCTAATTTAGATGCTACGGTAGTTGGGTATACTCACAGGAGACTCTATGATTGATAGACGCTCAGATAGCCAAATCTGATAAGGGAAGAATACACAAGCTTTCGTAAGAAATGGTGGTTCGTCAGAGGCCACTCGATCGAGTGTCCTAGCTGATTCGATCGAGTAGCCCCTCTGAAGATTGGCAAGAGGTCTGTAGCGAAGTTACTCGATCGAGTGACGGGTCTACTCGGTCGAGTGACTCGTATGCGTCAAGTTTTTTTTCGCGTAAAATAAATAAATAATAAATAATAAAACGTGAGACATATACCTGCAGAAGACGGATGCTCCCCGTCAGTTGGCGATCCGGGTCGAGTCTCCTAGCATCGAGACCCATAATGATCTCCCCTGTCGCTAGCCAAGCTGGGCTATGACCAGTCTCCATCTGGTCAACCACACCAATCAGCCTAATCTGACCCAAGCACGAGTCAGCATCCATCTTTCCTTCAAAGACGTATCGATGTAGCATGCAAAAGACGAAAGCCCTGCGCCTATGGGTAGCGGTAATCCTCACGTCCTGGGTGTTCGTGAATTTGTCAGCCAGGTCAAAAAGGGAAACAGAATTTCCCCGCACCATTCGATCTGTCTCAGCATGAGACAAACCTAAGAAATCCCTTAACCTCCTCCTTGGATCAGGATAAAACGGAGGAATAGCATGACGAGCGTTAGGGCACCAACCGCCCACAGCTGCAATCTCTTCGGGGAGAGGGCACACTTCTCCTCGCAGGAATGCAAAAACGTGATGGGTAGTATCCCAAAACGTTAGACAGGCATCAAAAAAGTGTGAGTCAATCCTAAGACGTTGAAGTGGGAATAAAGCAACAATTCCCATCTGGGTCAGTTGAACTTTTTCCTCTTCCCGAAAGTATTGGGACCAAGCCAGAAGCATCGCAGTCAATTGCTCGATACCCATAGCAGATATTTGAGTCTTCTTAAAAGACTAAAAGATTTTGAGAGGAGAAGAAAAGAAATTGATTTGGGATGCATAAAGTTGAAGCAGGGAGTCCTGTATTTATAATAGGAAACCCTGACAATGTCCTTAACTCTCATGCCTTCTCAGCACACATGGGCTCTGTACGCGCAGTCCCGATCTCAGGCTTTAAGTTAGAACCCGATGCAGGAATCAAGTCATCCCGAGCATTCCTAAAATTTCTAAAAAAATTCAAAAAATTTCAAAATTTTCTTTTCCTCAGCGTGAGTCGGTGTTTCACCTATGTGTTACATACAAGTTGTTATGTGTCAGCATACAGGTACACCAAGGACTTCAGAAGCAAGTCTCCACGCAGCTCATTTAATCCCCACGGAGCTATCATCATCATGACAGGTATGACCCTCTACTTATGGCTGGCGAGCCCTTCATGCGAGTCTAATGGACTATAAACGACCCGACCGCAAGGCTGCCAGGTCGTAATCCTCGATTGCCCTGGTATCTACTCTGACTTTCGCCTTGTCCAAGCTTCAGTCAGAGTGGGGGCTTTGTAGACACCCACATTTTGCCATACCAGTTCCCGACAAAACACCCGATAATGATCAAATGTAAACGTGACTTAATGCGCTTGAATACGGACTCGGAATCAATAAGTATCCGACGTAGGCGGAGTACAAATCTCTCAAAACCAACCTCAAATCCAGGCCCAGTGGGTCATTTCCAATAAAATGAGACTAATTTGAGCCAAAACCGACACCGAAAATAAAACCGTCTATTCACGACCCAAAAAACCGGTTCGAGTCGAAAATCGACCTTTACAAACCTTCTAGAAGCAGGTGCCCATGCAACAAATTCAAAAATTTAAAAGAGTCAACCACTCCCTACAAATACTCCTTCGCTTGACCCACTCAATCGAGTGGTTTGACCTCACTCGATCGAGTGCAGCTGAAAAAACCAGATTAGACGCTTTTTTTGGGCCACTTGATCGAGTGCAGTAGGTCTACTCGATCGAGTGACCCTAGGTCGGGGGACATTTTCTATAAATACCTCCCCCATGCTCTTCACATTTCAGTTTTTTTTGGCTAACCCTAAGCAATCCTAAGTGTGGACATGACATAGGTCCACTCCGACGCGGCCACGCACAGGTTTGGGGAGGCGAATGAATCTCATGTGAGATGGATCTCGAATTGAAATTTAAATCAAAATAGAGTCGCCATCGAACTTTGTGGGAGTTCGGGCCCATTCGAACCCACTTTATATCTTGGTGGGCCGTGCATAGAGTACGGCCCTTTCGGATCTCAGAGTTTATGGGGTTCGTCCCTTTGCATTGCGATACCGATACCGACATTATCGGTTACCGTGTATTGAATGACTCTCGTGCGCCAACGGTTTTGGACATCCGGAAATCACGGTTCTGAGTAAGGGGTGAGGGTACGTGTTGGGAAGTTCACAAAGAACACCCAACCCCGCCCGCACTTAGCGGCCTCTACTAAGATATCGTTTGATTTTAGAATACGCGCGTTAGTAATTCGATTGGATGATATGCAAACAATATTTTGACTAAACATGCGAAGATTTGAATAAGTTGCTATGTCGATTTAATGCATCTTTGAACTATGTCGAAGTTGTATTTAGCATGCGAGGTTCGTTTTAGTATAATAAAACAAACAACTAGAATAAGACATAAGACAAGAGCAAACGAGTTAGTAACGGTAATAACGGTTTGTAAATAGTCTAGAATGGTATAAAAGACATGATGCATGGTTTTGAAAAGAATCAAACACGTGATGGATTTGACACGTGTTGACCGAAGTCGTCAAAAGAATTTTATCGTGGCTTGGAATATGTTGAAGGATTCACGGATTTGACATGACAAAGGCCACTCGATCGAGTCATGGAAGGACTCGACCGAGTGGACCTCGGAAAAACCTTCTGCCGAAATTTGAGGCGCCACTCGATCGAGTCATGAAGGGACTCGACCGAGTGGTCCTCAAAAAGGTTTCTACCCAATTTTGGGATGCCACTCGATCGAGTGGGCTAGGCACTCGGTCGAGTGGGCTAGGCACTCGGTCGAGTGGGCTAGGCACTCGGTCGAGTGGGCTAGGTCGAGTGGGCTAGGCACTCGGTCGAGTGCCCCCTGTACGAACTGTTGTTCGTGAGTTTGCTTGAAATTTTGAAATCGATAATTTCGCTAAATCGCGTGAAAATATAATATGATTTATACCCAATTCAGTTTTCGATACTCATCATATTCGATATTTGATTATGGAATCAATATCTAATATTTAGAGTGAGTTTTAGAAAAGATGTTATAAGTCGTTTGAAATCGAACTAAGACGAAATAATTCTCTCCGCGTTGTAACGTCGTAATTAGTCCTTTCGGACTATGTGACGATTATATTTGCATCAACGAGTTTGTGCTAGTTTGATTTATTGACTAATTCTTTTAGACATGATATTCGACTATAGAGTCGATATCGCATCTTAAGAATGATCCTTTTTATGTAAATTAGATAGTAATAGCGATAATATTGATATTAGGAACGAGGAAAAAGAAAAAAGACGCGACAATGACCCGAAAAGAAGGACGGACGGACGAGAGAAAGATAAGAAAAGGGAGAAGTCGGGATTGAATTTGCACCCTCAACCTACATGCTTAAATTTCTCGGAATATGGCTCGCCTAGTTGTGGCTTAGGCACGGGAGCTTCGAGATGATATAGGAAGAGTTATGGTGGTTTATAATTGGGAAGGGATTTGACGAGTTTTGCTCTCGGGTCTTTGACGAGTTTTGATCTCGGGTCTTTGACGAGTGTTTTGATCTCGGGTTTGCTAAAGGTTTCTCAAATTTCGGGGATGAATTGTTGTGTATCGTTGTTAATTGTGAATTGTGTTTGCAAAGAGGTGTATTTATAGGAGAGGGTACCCGGTTTTGGCTAGGAAAGGTACCGGTTTTGGATGAGAAGAAACACCCGTTTTGAATAGGAAAAGCCGGTTGTAGATGGGAGGAAACACCCGGTTTGGATAGGAATAGACTCTGCTTCCGGATAGAAAAGAAATCTGGTCTCGGCTGGAAAAGGAGCCACTCGATCGAATGGTGCATAACACTCGATCGAGTGCCCGGTCTGACGCCGGTTTTTGCAGGTTTTACGAGCCTACTCGATCGAGTGGGCCGGTCCACTCGATCGAGTGGGGCTGGACGAGTGGGAGACTTCGTTTAGAGATAGAATTTTATCTCTAACGGAGAGGTTTGGTTGCTTAATTCTTCTTTGTAGCTGATATTTTTGTGGTATTTGACTTCGAATCAAACTTCCAAAGCTGCGTGACTGATTTTTATGTCTCGGAAATGTCCTTGACCGGGGTTTGACCGGGTCGCTAAAAGACGGTTTTGCCCTTGGTGTCGGTTTTGACCCAAATTAGTCTTATTTGATTGGAAACGACCCATTGGGCCTGGATTTGAGGTTGGTTTAGTGAGATTTGTACTCCGTAAAAAGCTCAAGCCAAATACTAACGATTTTGAGCTCATATTCGAATATGTTAAAGCACGTTTGCATCCGATCATCATCGGGTGCTTTTTTGGAAACTACTATAGGCACCTAGCGGCCAAATGTGGATGTCTATACTAAGCAACCTTAAGCAACCCTGCACTATACACTACACATTACTCTTCATCCTAAACAACCCTAAGCAAAAACCGAGCCCTAGTCTCTCGAAATATCGAGATAAACTATCTCTACACATACACACACACCATAACTCCGCTTACATCCTCGATACTCCCGCGCTCACGCCGCTACTACGAGTCCATTTCCGAGGCCAATTAAGCATGTAGGTTGAGGGTGTCATCAACCCATTTTCTTCTTTCTCCTATATATATATTATACTATATATTATTATATTATTATTACTATATAACACTAACTCTAACATTTTAATTTTGTGTTTACTAACGTTTATTTCGTTGTTATTAATTTTTAATTACGTACGTTAACACTAGCTTTTATTATTTTTGTTTCGCTTTAATTATTGTTCTTTTTATCATCATTAACGATTAATACCATATATATATATAAAGCATTTTCGGATCGAACTCGTTTAACTACGGTTTCCGTTTCAAGTCCATTTAACCCATTTACAAGTCGTAACAGAGGTGGGACCCTTTTGAGGAGCGCCGCCCTAAACACTTAAGGGTATAACGTGATCACGGTAACACGTAGTTAGACGCGTCCGATACCATTTTCGAGGTTAGTACGAAACCCGTTGACGCGAAAATCGAACATCACGTAATCCGCAAGGATTAGTACGGTATCGTGACACGGAAGGAATCAATTTTGTCCTAATCAAATTTTAATCGACCTTATAATGCTTTTTCCTAAAATCCCGATGCCGGTCTTATAATTGTATAACGCACGATTATAAGCACCGTAAACCGAGTCGAGTCCAAATTTTACAATATTTTTGCGCAATTCGGTTAGTTATCGATTTTAAAACGAAATAAATTCGGAATACCACCTTGCAAAATCAAGCTATAGTTCAAACAGAGGGCACTCGATCGAGTGCCATAGCCCACTCGATCGAGTAGCACCCCAAGAACGAGGCAGCGAGCCTTTTAGAAGTTCACTCGATCGAGTCTCTGCCATGACTCGATCGAGTGGACTCCTTTATTTTAAGACGAGAGCTTCCCATGTCATCCGAGCCTCGTCATTTTTTTACGACTTTGGTCGCCACGTGTAAAGGCCATCATGTGTCTCGTTTTCTAAAACTATGCATCATTTCATCGTCTTTAGTCATCTAATTTAGTTGCGTTTTCGTTAATATTGTTTATCATTATTTTGTTTTGACCGGGTTGTATTTCCGCCCGTGTATGTTGTATCCATCCACGAGTTTTATTTATTTTTGATGTTTATCGTTCTACAAATGAACCTCGCATGCTAATTAACTTCGACGTTAGTTTAGATGCATTAAACGACATAGTTTGAACATAATTCGCATGTTTAGCCAAAAAAACGTTGTTTGCATAACATTTAGTCATTTTACTAACACGCGTACACGAAAACGAACGATATCTTAGTAGAGGCCACTAAAGAGCGGGCGGGGTTGGGTGTCCTTAGTGGGCTTCCCAACACGTACCCTCACCCCTTACTCATAACCATGATTTCCGGATGTCCGAAACCATTGGCGCACGAGAGTCATTCGATGCACGATATCCGATAACTCAGCGCCGGTATCGTAATGCAAAGGGACGAACTCATAAGCTCTAGCACTAAAAGCGGGTCGTGCTTTGTGCACGAAATGCCTAAGTGTAAAGTGAGTTCGAATGGGTCCAAATTCCCATAAAATTCTGCGGCGACTCCTAATTAGATTTA
Source organism: Agrostemma githago (assembly GCA_958450325.1). Taxonomy (NCBI): domain Eukaryota; kingdom Viridiplantae; phylum Streptophyta; class Magnoliopsida; order Caryophyllales; family Caryophyllaceae; genus Agrostemma; species Agrostemma githago. The sequence continues at coordinate 37,827,346 of OY288258.1, forward strand.
AATTTTGACCCGAGATCAATCTTACCACGAGATTCATTCGCCTACCCAAACCCGCGCTTGGTCGCATCGGGGTGGACCTATGTCATGTCCACAGTATGGCAAAAAACGTATACACGTTTCATATGCTCCCTCTGTTCTATGAAGTATTTTATTATTACTTGTATGGTTTTACTTGTATGGTTTTGAACAAGAATAACTCTGTTAGTTACTGATAAATTGCTCATTTCATGTTTATTTTGCAACATATTGTGTGTAAAATGAGATGGCTCGAGTTTAGGTACTAGTGTTTTTTTGGTGATCAAATTTAATTCCTGATCAAATTTAAGATGCCAACATTTTGGATCCTTGGTTCGATCATACCTTTAGATGAGAATCGTGAAAGTGGAGTTCTTCTAAGACGGGGGGGAGCTGCTTAAGGCTCTTATGACAGCTGATAAACCCGGTTCAGATTCTTCAGCTGATATGCACCCCATGGGTTGCCCTTTTCTGGACAACAAACATTATCCAGAGATGAAATTAACGAGTCATCATTCCATCAACTTTGTTTTAATGATCATATCTTTCTTAATAATTAAATTAGAAGTACTCCGTATTATTTAATTAGTTGTAACTTAATCATGACATACTTCTTTTGATTCACCTCTGTAAAATGCCAACTTGTCTGCTTATTCCCGTTTCCCGACCTCAGTAACATGCAGCTATTGACAAGATTTTTCCTTTACTCTCCTCACTAATGTAAATCCTCTCATCCTCTTCCTCCTTCTGCTTTCTTTGTTTAATTGTTTTCACTCTAAATTGTGATTAATTTTTGTGGTTTAACAGGAGGCACTCAGTGAATCTACCACCCACACCAGATGTAGGGGATGATGATCAACAAAAATAACTCACCCTTAAGAAAAGTTAACATTAAGGTCCTTTTTCCCCATTTCATTTTCATCAACTTATCAACTGGGTTTTGGCTCAATTTTTTACATTTATGTTTAATTTGAGTTAATTTAAGTTTCTGCCGCTTCTAATTTATTTGGTTTTCTGTAATATGTTAACTAGCTTTTCTAATTTTATAAATTAGAACCCAATTGACTTGGTTTTCTCAAATTAGGTGGCTGATGATCACTATGTTCTAAGTAAGATGGTTTTAGAATTGATATTATTTCTACCGTTCTTTCAATTTAGTTGATGCAATCCAAAACGGCTGCGATATTCGAGATAGTATTTCTGGGTAATTGATCTTTTTCTACAATCTCATTTTCCTACATTGTCGAATTGTTTTTATGAATGTGATTTCTGTCATGATATGGTGAAACAAATACTCCGTAATATGTTTGGTTCTTATTCTGTGAAACTAATATGAAAAAATATGTTGCGTTAAGATGTCTTGGGATGGTAGACTAGTTTCACGTTTTACTTCATAGCAGCTACTAGGTGCTCATGATCCATTATGTTGATAAGATAAGTGGTTGCTGTTTGTACGAGTGAATATCATTTTCCAATATATATGCACTAGTGTTGTTGCATGTTGTAAATTTTTTCTAGTGTTTTGATATTGTTACGGTTAAGGATTTTGTGGAGCCCTTGCTATTGTTTAATGAAATTCTCTCGGGTCTATTGCAGGAGGTCCCAAGTTTGAGCCTCTTTATCGTGATATGGAGAAGAGAGATGAGGATGGGAATGATTTCAATGATATCAACAAACTCATCCTCAAGTCACCTCTTCGGAAGAAGTACATAATAGCAAACTTACGAGAACCAAAATGCCATCGGATGTGTTTGAAGTATACTTTATACGGTTGAACAGTTCTCTCAGACTTTGATTAACCCATATCCTTCTTGTTTAGAAAAGATTACTTAATTCCGTCTTTTAGTTCACAAATTCTTTTACAAGCCCTTCTATAATTAGCTACGTAAAGTGTAGAGTGTTTGGAAAGTTTGTGATTTATGAATATTGGTTGGATTATTGATTATTGTGCTTGTTAATTGATAATTGATTATTTCTTTTACGACAAATTTGAATTTCATTTTCGTATCACACATTTGTTTGTGGAATTGTGGCCTCCCGCTTTGCGGTGGAGTGTTAACGTATGTCGTTGATATTTATAGGATTTTTGTATACTAGGGATGACATTAAGCAGTGAAATTATGTCTAAACTAAGGTTTTATCCTACAGAAGTTTTACAGTTTCCTACGAAAATCTGTAGCTCGAAATATTTAATATTTTTTTTTCTCAATCAATGCCTCCTACGGAAAGATATTGTCCTACGGAATTTTCGTAGGAAATTTGAACCCTTCCGACGATGTTTCGTAGGAACGAATTTTTTGTCAACAAAAACTCGTCACCATCCATTTCGACGGAACATTTTGTAGGAAAGTTATTTCCTACAAAGTGTCGTAGGAATTTTTAATTTCTAACGAAGTATACAGACGAAATGGTTCCTAGGAATTTTCCGTAGGAACATGCTTATTCCGACGGAAATGGGCATGTTTCCTACGAATCGGGTCCGGAGGAATAAACGTTCATTCATGTAGTGTTTGAAGTTATCGATCCGGCTCAAGGTAACTTTAGGGCTTTACCCGGTATTATATCGTATGTTGAGTAGTAGTATGTAGTAGATACTTTGCTTTCGGTTTTCTAATTTTTAGCTGCTAAAATTATAATTTTAAATCATGTACCTTATAAATATTTTATAACTATTTGATATCGTTCTATAAATCCCTTAATTTTATTACTGACGATCATTATAATATTTTGTTGGTTATCGTGACACTAGTAACTAAATAGTATCGATTTAATAATTTTGTCATATTTCGCTAATTTATTATTTTAACTCAAAATCATATTTTAGTATAAAAATCGAGTTTTGTATACTTGTCTTATAAAACAAATTTTTGTTTTACGATTTATATTAATAAACGAGGAAATAGTCGTTCTTGTTTGAAATACATTTTAGTCGAGACTATATTCACTAGTAATTTCTTATCATTTACGATTTATTGATTTTAGTAGAACCCGTATTGTTTATAAATAAATTTAAGGGATTTTCTAGGGGTTACCCCTCAACATCAGCTTTTCCAAGTGGTACCCATCTTTCGAATTACAAGGTGTACCCCTAAACTTTGTAAATTATTCTATATTGTAACCAAAGTTATAAATTTCCAACGAAAATTTCTCAATTGATGATATAAATAGTTATTATTCCCTATTTTACTTTCATCAACCATAATATATTTCTTCAATTTGCATCCTTTACTAGAAAAACTCAATTCCACCATACTACGACATAGGGGTGACGAAGGGATTGAGGTTGAGGGATTTAAAAGAGTGGGCTAGGCACTCGGTCGAGTGGGCTAGGTCGAGTGGGCTAGGCACTCGGTCGAGTGGGCTAGGCACTCGGTCGAGTGCCCCCTGTACGAACTGTTGTTCGTGAGTTTGCTTGAAATTTTGAAATCGATAATTTCGCTAAATCGCGTGAAAATATAATATGATTTATACCCAATTCAATTTTCGATACTCATCATATTCGATATTTGATTATGGAATCAATATCTAATATTTAGAGTCAGTTTTAGAAAAGATGTTATAAGTCGTTTGAAATCGAACTAAGACGAAATAATTCTCTCCGCGTTGTAACGTCGTAATTAGTCCTTTCGGACTATGTGACGATTATATTTGCATCAACGAGTTTGTGCTAGTTTGATTTATTGACTAATTCTTTTAGACATGATATTCGACTATAGAGTCGATATCGCATCTTAAGAATGATCCTTTTTATGTAAATTAGATAGTAATAGCGATAATATTGATATTAGGAACGAGGAAAAAGAAAAAAGACGCGACAATGACCCGAAAAGAAGGACGGACGGACGAGAGAAAGATAAGAAAAGGGAGAAGTCGGGATTGAATTTGCACCCTCAACCTACATGCTTAAATTTCTCGGAATATGGCTCGCCTAGTAGTGGCTTAGGCACGGGAGCTTCGAGATGATATAGGAAGAGTTATGGTGGTTTATAATTGGGAAGGGATTTGACGAGTTTTGCTCTCGGGTCTTTGACGAGTTTTGATCTCGGGTCTTTGACGAGTGTTTTGATCTCGGGTTTGCTAAAGGTTGCTCAAATTTCGGGGATGAATTGTTGTGTATCGTTGTTAATTGTGAATTGTGTTTGCAAATAGGTGTATTTATAGGAGAGGGTACCCGGTTTTGGCTAGGAAAGGTACCGGTTTTGGATGAGAAGAAACACCCGTTTTGAATAGGAAAAGCCGGTTGTAGATGGGAGAAAACACCTGGTTTGGATAGGAATAGACTCTGCTTCCGGATAGAAAAGAAATCTGGTCTCGGCTGGAAAAGGAGCCACTCGATCGAATGGTGCATAACACTCGATCGAGTGCCCGGTCTGACGCCGGTTTTTACAGGTTTTACGAGCCTACTCGATCGAGTGGCCGGTCCACTCGATCGAGTGGGGCTGGACGAGTGGGAGACTTCGTTTAGAGATAGAATTTTATCTCTAACGGAGAGGTTTGGTTGCTTAATTCTTCTTTGTAGCTGATATTTTTGTGGTATTTGACTTCGAATCAAACTTCCAAAGCTGCGTGACTGATTTTTATGTCTCGAAAATGTCCTTGACCGGGGTTTGACCCGGTCGCTAAAAGACGGTTTTGCCCTTGGTGTCGGTTTTGACCCAAATTAGTCTTATTTGATTGGAAACGACCCATTGGGCCTTGATTTGAGGTTGGTTTAGTGAGATTTGTACTCCGTAAAAAGCTCAAGCCAAATACTAACGATTTTGAGCTCATATTCGAGTATGTTAAAGCACGTTTGCGTCCGATCATCATCGGGTGTTTTTTTGGAAACTACTATAGGCACCTAGCGGCCAAATGTGGATGTCTATACTAAGCAACCTTAAGCAACCCTGCACTATACACTACACATTACTCTTCATCCTAAACAACCCTAAGCAAAAACCGAGCCCTAGTCTCTCGAAATATCGAGATAAGCTATCTCTACACATACACACACACCATAACTCCGCTTACATCCTCGATACTCCCGCGCTCACGCCGCTACTACGAGTCCATTTCCAAGGCCAATTAAGCATGTAGGTTGAGGGTGTCATCAACCCATTTTCTTCTTTCTCCTATATATATATATTATACTATATATTATTATATTATTATTACTATATAACACTAACTCTAACATTTTAATTTTGTGTTTACTAACGTTTATTTCGTTGTTATTAATTTTTATTTACGTACGTTAACACTAGCTTTTATTATTTTTGTTTCGTTTTAATTATTGTTCTTTTTATCATCATTAACGATTAATACCATATATATATATAAAGCATTTTCGGATTGAACTCGTTTAACTACGGTTTCCGTTTCAAGTCCATTTAACCCATTTACAAGTCGTAACAGAGGTGGGACCCTTTTGAGGAGCGCCGCCCTAAACACTTAAGGGTATAACGTGATCACGGTAACACGTAGTTAGACGCGTCCGATACCATTTTCGAGGTTAGTACGAAACCGTTGACGCGAAAATCGAACATCACGTAATCCGCAAGGATTAGTAACGGTATCGTGACGCGGAAGGAATCAATTTTGTCCTAATCAAATTTTAATCGACCTTATAATGCTTTTTCCTAAAATCCCGATGCCGGTCTTATAATTGTATAACGCACGATTATGAGCACCGTAAACCGAGTCGAGTCCAAATTTTACAATATTTTTGCGCAATTCGGTTAGTTATCGATTTTAAAACGAAATAAATTCGGAATACCACCTTGCAAAATCGAGCTATAGTTCGAACAGAGGGCACTCGATCGAGTGCCATAGCCCACTCGATCGAGTAGCACCCCAAGAACGAGGCAGCGAGCCTTTTAGAAGTTCACTCGATCGAGTCTCTGCCATGACTCGATCGAGTGGACTACTTTATTTTAAGACGAGAGCTTCCCATGTCATCCGAGCCTTGTCATTTTTTTACGACTTTGGTCGCCACGTGTAAAGGCCATCACGTGTCTCGTTTTCTAAAACTATGCATCATTTCATCGTCTTTAGTCATCTAATTTAGTTGCGTTTTCATTAATATTGTTTATCATTATTTTGTTTTGACCGGGTTGTATTTCTCAATCAATGCCTCCTACGGAAAGATATTGTCCTACGGAATTTTCGTAGGAAATTTGAACCCTTCCGACGATGTTTCGTAGGAACGAATTTTTTGTCAACAAAAACTCGTCACCATCCATTTCGACGGAACATTTTGTAGGAAAGTTGTTTCCTACAAAGTGTCGTAGGAATTTTTAATTTCTAACGAAGTATACAGACGAAATGGTTCCTAGGAATTTTCCGTAGGAACATGCTTATTCCGACGGAAATGGGCATGTTTCCTACGAATCGGGTCCGGAGGAATAAACGTTCATTCATGTAGTGTTTGAAGTTATCGATCCGGCTCAAGGTAACTTTAGGGCTTTACCCGGTATTATATCGTATGTTGAGTAGTAGTATGTAGTAGATACTTTGCTTTCGGTTTTCTAATTTTTAGCTGCTAAAATTATAATTTTAAATCATGTACCTTATAAATATTTTATAACTATTTGATATCGTTCTATAAATCCCTTAATTTTATTACTGACGATCATTATAATATTTTGTTGGTTATCGTGACACTAGTAACTAAATAGTATCGATTTAATAATTTTGTCATATTTCGCTAATTTATTATTTTAACTCAAAATCATATTTTAGTATAAAAATCGAGTTTTGTATACTTGTCTTATAAAACAAATTTTTGTTTTACGATTTATATTAATAAACGAGGAAATAGTCGTTCTTGTTTGAAATACATTTTAGTCGAGACTATATTCACTAGTAATTTCTTATCATTTACGATTTATTGATTTTAGTAGAACCCGTATTGTTTATAAATAAATTTAAGGGATTTTCTAGGGGTTACCCCTCAACATCGGCTTTTCCAAGTGGTACCCATCTTTTTCGAATTACAAGGTGTACCCCTAAACTTTGTAAATTATTCTATATTGTAACCAAAGTTATAAATTTCCAACGAAAAATTCTCAATTGATGATATAAATAGTTATTATTCCCTATTTTACTTTCATCAACCATAATATATTTCTTCAATTTGCATCCTTTACTAGAAAAACTCAATTCCACCATACTACGACATAGGGGTGACGAAGGGATTGAGGTTGAGGGATTTAAAAGAGTGAGGGAGATAGGTCGACGTAGGCTGACAACAGAGGTGCATTATGATGGACATTTGGCGCTTGATGAATGGTAAAGAAAAAGAGGTGGTTTGAAGTATCAAATCGGATTGATTAATAGGTTAATTCTTCATTTTAATAAAAATAATTGTAATGCACTTATCACTTTGGTTATGATAAGGAGTGATAAGTAAAGTTTAGGGGTACACCTTGTAATTCGAAAAAGGCGGGGGTACCACTTGGAAAAGCCAATAGTTGAGAGGTACCCCATAGAAAACAATTTGAAAGGCTTTTTTTAAATCTCGTTTCGTATCTAAAACTCCTCAACTATTTATACTTATCATCTATATTTATCATTTCATTTCTAAATCGTACATTTTCTGAAATTTATCGTTTTAACTTGATTTTCCTAAATATTTATAACGTACTTTATGTTCACTTATTACGTTTGATTTATATCTTTGATAATGAACTTAGAAATATATTAAGTTACAATAACAACGATATTAGTAAAATGTTTGTTTGCTAGAAATGCTACTTTGATACATTTAACTTATTTGAACAATTTACGTATTTTCTACATGAATATTTCTGTTTTAAGTAAGTTTCTAAAATTAAAAAAATAATTAAAAAGTTTCTATTTATAGGAAGTTTCCCTTTTAAATAAAATGTTTATTTCTTTTATTTTCATATTATTCCCCTTGAACATTGTATTTTAAATATCGATAATGACTTTGTTTTGGAAGTTATGGAATAAGGACAAGTGTACGGGAAGAGTAATACATTTTATGGTATGCGTTTTGTCATCGACTGTAAAGCTAGTGTATCCGGAAGAGATGCATTGGTTGTTGAACTGGGTATATTGTTGTTCAGGAGTGTGTAGGCTTACCTTAAAGTTAGATATCATCACATCGTGTCATCGTCGGGTTGAACTGGATTATGGTAGGTGTCCAGGAGGGGTGTACATTACTTAGGCTAGGACCTCGCTGGACGCAGTCCTATTATGGTTGAGTTGCCTAGTTATAAAACGAAGTCTGATTTATTATGACTGAGCTCTCGAACCTAGTTTGATATGATCCGTCCTAGTGAAAGTCTATTTCGTAGCACTAATTGATTTCCATAACGCCATTTTGAATTTTATGATTATCGATTAGATTTGATTTGCAGGTTGGCAATCGCTGTAAAGTTTTGCTAAAAACTTATGTTACTATATTATTGTTTTAATTGTTTTCCATTTTATCCATTTTGATATAGTAATACTATTATTTTTTCTAGGGTTATTTAACGACAATAATACCAACTATAGGGCGTCCTCCCAAAATAATACCAATTTCAATAAATCTGAAAATAATATATATATATATATATATATATATATATATATATATATATATATATATATATATATATATATATATATATATATATATATATATATATATATATATATATATATATATATATATATATATATATATATATATATATATATATGGAGGGAGGGAGGGAGGGAGGGAGAGAGAGAGAGAGAGAGAGAGAGAGAGAGAGAGAGAGAGAGAGAGAGGGGCTCTTATGAGTCCTTTACTCTAGATGAGTCCCTAAGTACTCATCTCATCCATTGGATGGGATGAGGATGGATGGACAAGATGCATCCTATTATTTGCATTAAAAAAAAGATTTACGTTCCTAAAATAGATCCCATGAATTTAGGAAACAATAACTCCCTTGATCACATTCATTCATCATTCACGTTCATTCAAACCTGAAAAAAAAACCCTTACTTCATCACGTTCATTCATTCATTCAATCAATCAATCAATTTTGTGCTCGAAATCCCGTTACAATGGATTCAATGACCGCGTCATCTTCTTCAACTGTTGATAAGCAATTGATCGAGTATAACAATGGTGAGTTTCAATATTTCTTTCACGTTTTGATTCAATTTTTATCCATGGATACATCGTGCGTCAATTTGCGTTCTTTTTTTACGTCAATTTTCATGTTGATATTGCTTTCATTGTCATTTCATTCATCATAGTTTCGTATCAATGGTTAATCACTACAAGAAAAAACATTCATTCCTACGGACACAATTCGTAGGAAACATGCCTATTTCCGTAGGTATAAACGCGTTCCTACGGAAAATTCGTAGGAACCATTCCGTCGGTATATTTCGTCGGAAATAAATAACTTCCTACGACATTTTTCGTAGGAAATAACTTTCCTACAGAATGTTCCGTCGGAATGGTTGGTGACGAGTATTTGTTGACAAAACATACGTTGCTACGGAATATCGTCGGAAGGGTTTAAATTTTCTACGGAAATTCCGTAGGACAATATTTTTCCGTAGGAGGCATTGAGAAAAAAAAAATTACTAAATATTTCGAGCTACAGATTACCGTAGGAAACTGTAAAACATCTGTAGGATAAAAATTATAATTATACTACAAATACGATTAAATAGGACGATTCTTAACCATCTTATAATACAAAAGGAACCGTCCTGTACGTCGACGTCTTATTAAATAAAATAGAACGGTTCAAAGAAGGTCAAACCATGCTATTTAATTGATTACAAATAGGACGGTTGAAGGAAGAACCATGCTGTTTAATACAATTACAAATAGAGCAGTTATTCTACTGAACCATCCTCTTTAGTACAGTTCAGAATATATATATATATATATATATAATCTGACTACTATTCATAAATCACAAATTTCCAAAAATTATACACTTAGCTAAATACAGAAAGTCTTGTGCAAGAATTTGTAAACTAAAAGATGGAATTAAGTAATCTTTTCCAAACAAGAAGGATAAGAGTGAATCAAAGTCTGAGAGAACTATTCGACCGTATATAGTATACTTCAAGACACATCGAATGGCAACTGGTTTGCATAAGTCGGCTACAAGTATCTGTAAGATATACAACAAGCTTTTCTTGGAGATGAGTGTTAAAATTCACATAGTGAAGTATACATAGCTCATCTTGTTGCTAACCATAGAAAATCAAATCAAAACACATCCAAAGTAATTTAAAAAATCATCCTTGCATAAAATAGCTAAAAAGACAACATATTACAAAAAATAAGGCACGACCTCAAAATATTAATTAAAGTAAACAAACCTCTACGATCACGCAAAAAGAAATGTGGGCAAAGCTCCTTGGATAAATTAGAAAATTGATTAGATTAGGATAGAGCAGACACAAATATCTCTGCAGCTAATCATACATAATGAGTGACTTTTGCTAAAATGGCATTATAAGATGCAATGCTTACTTCAAGTGTTTCTTCTTCAGAAGAGCTTATTTCAGGTGTTTCTTGGTCTTCATAAGAATCAGATGGTGGATAATTTTTCCTTGAGCTGTTCCCCCTAGCTTCAGAAGAGCATATACATTAAAAAAACATGGAAATCATTTCTCAGAAACACGCACATTTGATACCTTGACCATTTAAGGAAGACTTATTGTTAAACCTCCAATTAGAGTGTCCTGCCAAAATTGCACATCACAAGGATACAACCCCATCAATATCATTTTTCTAAAGAAATGACGAAGTCTAGTTTTTGTACCAGGTTCATACTTCGTATTTGTTTATTATAGAGTATTAGGTACTTGGCTTTCTATCTTGTTCAATATATACCAACTTTATAAACATATAAGGTGCAGTAGTTAGAGTATTCAGTACTCACACCATAAGAAATAAACAACAATACCTCAAAGCTTCATTCAACAAAAAGGAAAGGAATACAAAAACAGCATTCCTGAAGTCAGGAAATACAGGGTGGTACAGGAAAGTACCAGGTCAAATGGCCTTGGGTTCAGTATATGGACAATGATAGGGACCAGAGAGATCTCATCACCTAAATACATGGACAAGCATAGCAAGAAATTCTTTTTTGTAAATAAGAGTGATGCTGAAATGTACTTAAAGTAGTGTTCCGGAGTTTAGTCATCAGAATATGAGAAAACGGACCTAACTTGATTTAAACAATGAGAAAAATAAACTGCCAAGTCCCCAATACTTTACATTCGTTCTTCCGCTTTCCATACTTTCAATCCATCTTCAATAAGCGCAAGCCATTTCATAAATTCATAAATGGAGATTATTAAGCTCACTAATCCAGCAAACTCTAAAGGATTAGTCTGTGTGATAGCTATGTAAAATCATGCACACACCATTTTCTGTACAGACTCTAATGTCGTTCTAACTTCTAATCGATAATTTCTCCAAAAAAATTGGTGGGTTTGATCTAATACAGCAGGGAGGGGGAGGATAGAAGGTACCTGCATAGTGAAAGTCTTTTCACTGATGAAATTTGGGAAATAGGTGAGGCAGCTGCAGGAAAATCTCTCACCCTATAAAGTTCCAACACATCACATGACTAAAATTAAAATTCAACACAAAGAAAATGGAGAAAATTTATACCGCAAATCTTAATAGGAACTTACAGAAAGTTGTCGGACCTCGGATTCGATTAATGAAACTTGCGTTCCAGGTCGGAGAAATTGGACCTCCAAAAGTCGCCCTATTAGTCATCTTAAATTGTCGGTTTAATCGACATGTCGCCTCTGCCATCATGTAGTGTTGCCATTGTTGTTGATTTGTGGAAATCGACGATGAGAATAATGGAGGATTTGATGATAGGATGAAACCCTAAAAATTTATAACCTATATAATCTTGATCAACTACTCGTCAATGTATATAACGCAAAAACAGCAGACAAACGAAGTTCATGAAATTCATAGATTTGGTATTACCTTGAAGAACAATGGAGAATATTGAAACAAAAACACCTCCAGATTCATAGATTCGGTGGCGCGTGAAGACAAGGCGGAGTAAGGGAAGGGGAATTATTTAGGATTAGAGAAGATAAGGGAATTAGGAGAGTTTCTGGGATATGAAAGAGGACGGGTAGAAACAAGACGAGACTGAGAGAGAGCAAAGGACGACAGATTCGACATTTAAGTCGAGCAAAACAAGGAAGAAGACAAAGAGACATCGAACAGCAACAACGAGAGAGAGGGAGATAGGTATTACCTTGAAATCAGGCGATTAAGGGCGCACGATGATGATGATGATGGGATATGAAGAAAAGGAAAACAAGGAGGCAGATGGCAGGAGGGTGAGCGTGTGACAGGAGAAGGCAAATGAAAGAGAAAGGGAAATAGGGTTTCAATGAAAATGTCGGAAACAAAACGGATACCGAGTTGACTCTGAAAGACGGGTTGAATAAATCATGTTACGGTACAAAAAGACATCGAGTCAAAAGTTGGTATGAGTAAGAAATCCAGTTAAGATCGAGCTAGAAATATTAGTAATTAGGTTGAATATAATAATGTGTAAATAAAATTATTTATCGAGGCCAAAATAATTATTTGAGATAAAAATGAAATTAGGAATATCATTAATTAGTTTGAGAGGATACATTTTATAAAATGTATCTCAAGAGTGAAACAAACGTTTACGATTAAAATAACGTTTCTTGAGAAAATTAACGAATGTACAACGAAAATGAATTAAATTGATTTCTCGAGGAAAATAATAAACGTTTTGACGAAGCTTAACTAAAATGAGGTTCGAGTTGGTAATAGAAATTCGAGCTTAAATCGAAAGAGTTCAGAATTCATATCGTCGAAATAGAACTTCAATAATAATTAAATGAATAAATGATTCGAAACAAAAATAAAAATATATTTTAAATATAAGAAGATTTTCTGAGACAATTGTAATTTTAGGAGTTCAAAATGATTGAAAAATAAATTCTTCTTATATTAACTTCAAGAATTACGAGTTAAACCGCAAACAGGATAAAATATGAATATGTGTTTAGTTTATAAAAATCAAGGCTGTTACAAAATTTGTCGTAAAAGAAATAATCTCAGATATCACATTAATATAAAAAAAAGTATCTCATTACAAAACTTCTAGCCATCGAAAACTTTAATCATATTGTATTTATTAGTTAACGGTTTTTTGGACATTAACATTAGTTAACTAATAAATACATCAAAAACTTTCAAAAATAATTTATGTATTAACATTAGTTAACGGTTCTAGAAATTATTAATTTTTTCGACATACAAATTTTCCTACGGAAAATTCTGTAGCCCAAAACGTTTCCAACCAAAAATCTGTAGGAATTTCGTAGGAGGCTTTCAAGGACCGACGAAATAGAATTTCGTAGGAAATATCTGTAGGAACTATTACTTTTCCGACACCTTTCAAGATCCGTAGGAATTTTTCCGTTGGAATGACCACTAATTCTAGTAGTGAATTGCTCTCTCGATCTTTATAGATTCTAGGGTTTTATGTTTGTTATTTAGATTTTTCATTATATCCAATGATACTATTGTTTTGATTTCTATTAACGCAGAAACATCGTTGAAGTAACATACCTTTTGAGTTAAAGTAACACTTAATTGTAATTACAGTAACACAAATGAACGTTGAGAAAAGGGTTTTGATGACGATGTTACAGTAACGTACTGTACTCGTTAAAGTAACACAACATAGGAAATGAAGTAACACATTATTTGCATGGGTGTAACGCTGTTCAATTTTGTGCAGGTGGTATTGGCAAAGATGCGAAAGCACGAGACAACACTGGAAAAGGTGGAATTTTATTCATTTGATTAATCATGGATTAATAACAATGGTTCATTGCTCTCATTTTAGTATAGATTCCAGGTTTAACGTATTCTTCACTGATATTATTGTTTTGTTTTATGTTGAAGCAGATGAGGAAACTGAAGAAGACACTGATTTTATTGTTTTGTTTTATGTTGACGAAGATGAGGAAACTGAAGAAGACACTGAGGAAGATGAGGAGGAGGAGGAGGAACAAGTGTATTGAGAATAATTGTGTTTTTAGTCATTCTAAGAATATTTTTTTTGGTTTACAAGAATAACTGATTTTGTACACATTTTTTTTACACATATCGCTGTGCTACGTTGCAATTAACTCTATATTTTATTTAATACACGTGTATTTGGTTAGAGTAACATCTCATATCTGTTGGAGTAACACCTTTCTTGAGTTACAATAACAGACATAATCCATGAAAGTAACATCTCATATCTATTGGAGTAACACCTTTCTTGAGTTACAGTAACAGACATCTTCCAAAATTAACTCTATTTTATTTAATACATGTGTATTTGGTTAGAGTAACATCTCATATCTATTGGAGTAACACCTTTCTTGCGTTACAGTAACAGACATAATCCATGAAAGTAACTGAGCACATCAGCGTTGTTTAAACAAATGATTACCAAAGTAACTGAGGATAACTTGGATTAGAATCATTCATTAGGAAATTAACAACTTTCGTTCTTTAAATAACCATATATAATGCGTCAGAGTGATTGATGATAATATCAATGAAAGTGATTATGAGACCACACCATTAATATCAATGAAACTTAATCATGAGACGTAGAATAACATCATTAATCAATTAGAGTAACATCATTTGTTCATTAAAGTAACAGTTATAATGCGTCAGTGTAATACACTGATTATGAGACCACATTTGTATCTTGGGTAAACTTCATTCATTCCCATAGTAACATCAGTCGTTACTTAGAGTAACAGGTACAGTCAATCACTGTAACAGAATGAACAAATTCACAACTAGAAGAAGAAGGTGACATAATTCATAATATTTCATAATCAAAAGAATGTGACATAATTCATTAGACACATCATTTTTTCCGACCCTTTGTTGGCTTGGTCTTGGGACCGTCGATGATCTTTTGTCTCGCGTCCACATACTTGTCTACGTTTTCCAACAACCGCGACCACACCCTGTTCTTATCTGCCAATATGAATATGAAGATTACCTTTGCTTGAGTTGAAGATGAAGTTGAAGATGAAGGTGAAGGGTTTTTTTGTTAGGCGGGTGTGTTTGAATGATCGAAAAAATTGAATGGGATGAAAGAGAACGTGTTATCAGTTGGAGGTAATTAAGGGAGGAGAGAGGATTTTATTATATTTTTTCAAAGATATGGTAATTATTACCTTAATTACAACACTCAATCACCACCATCCATCCCTTTTAGATCAATGGCTCTAAATAGGACTTATGGACTCAAAAAAAAGAGGGGGACTCACTTGATCTTCACTCTATATATATATATATATATATATATATATATATATATAGAGAGAGAGAGAGAGAGGGCTCCGGTGAGGCAGGGCAACTCCTTACACCCATAGAGGCAGCATCTGGACCATTAGATTAAGATATGATCTAATGATCCAGATTAAAAGATTAAAAAACACGCGCTGCTCCTCTCCACCTTCTAAAACCTTATCATTTGAACACTACTACTTTCTCTCTCTACTCTCAAAACCTCTTAAATTCATTGCCGTGTAATTCTGCACCTTCAATGGCTAGTAATTCTGCATCTTCAATGGCGAATGATTCTTCATCGAAGCGTCGAAAATTAGATACAAATGAAAAACCTTCAATTTCACCTTCAATTACTTCAGATTTAGGTCAGAAAAATTCTATTTATTATAAAATTCAATTTCAGATTTTAAATCTGATTCTTAATTTGTTTATGTCGTGATTCATTTTTTGAATGCAGTGAATAGTCAAGAAACAACTGCAACATCTTCGATGATGGGCGATTCTAATATATTAGGTAAAATATTTCATTAATTCATCTATTTTTCAATTTTAGTTTATATTACTTCATCAATTCAATTGTTCAAGTTTTCATAGAAACGTATCTTATATTGTTTGGTTCATATTTAAAGCAGTTGCTGCTTTGATGTACACAACTTAATATCTGTTGCACATGTCGAATAATGTTCATAATTAAAGCAGTTGCTGCTTTGGTGTAGATAACTGAGTATCTGTTGTACATGTTGATAATGTTCATAATTAAAGCAGTTGCTTCTTTGGTGTAGATAACTGAGTATCTGTTGTACATGTTGATAATTGTTCATAATTAAAGCAGTTGCTGCTTTGGTGTAGATAACTGAGTATATGTTGTACATGTTTAGAATTGTTCATAGTTAAAGAAGTTGTTGCTTTGATGTAGATAACTTAATATCTGTTGTACATGTTTAGAATTGTTCATAGTTAAAGCAATTACTGTTTTGTTGTAGATAACTTAATATCTGTTGTACATGTTTAGAATTGTTCATATTTAAAGCAGTTGCTGCTTTGGTGTAGATAACTGAGTATTTGTTGTACATGTTGAGAATTGTTTATAGTTAAAGCAATTACTGTTTTGGTGTAGATAACTGAGTATCTGTTGTACATGTTTAGAATTGTTCATAGTTAAAGAAGTTGTTGCTTTGATGTACATAACTTAATATATGTTGTACATGTTGAGAATTGTTCATAGTTAAAGCAGTTGCTGCTTTGATGTATATAACTTAATATCTGTTGTACATGCTTAGAATTGTTCATAATTTTGATGTAGAATTTAATATTATGTGTTAAATTTACATAGATACTCCCGAACCTAAGCAAGATTTGAAGATACCAAGTTGTTCCAACGATTTGAAACCTTATGTGGGTCAAATTTTTAAGAATTTGGAAGAAGCATTCCAATTTTATTCCAAGTATGCAACTGCTAGTGGCTTCATTGCTAGGAAGAGCACTGGACGCACTAGTCGTGGTATTGTTAAAAAAAAGTACATTGTTTGCAATAGAGAAGGAGAATATGAACATAAGGGACAAAAGCAAAGAAGGGAGATAACAAGAATTCTTTGTATGGCCAGAATCATTTTAGAAAGAACATCTGATGGGCGATATAAAATCACAGAATTTGATGAAGGACATAACCATTGTTTGAACACACCTTCCACGATGATGCACCTTAAAAAGGCAAGGAAACTCACCATTTTGCACAAAAAGATGATCATTGACAACACCATGGTGAACCAAGGTGCAGTTAAAACTTTCAGAATGTTCAAGCAGTTCGTAAAGGGTTATAAGTATGTAGGTGCATCAAAGGTTGATTTTAAAAATTTTGGTAGAGATATAAAGAAGTTCATCAAGGACTCTGATGCACAAATGTTCATTGAGATACTTATGAAAAAGAAAGCCCTCTGTGACTCTTTTTATTTCGACTTTGATGTTGATGATGAACAAAGAATTACTCGTTTATTTTGGGCTGACCCTATAATGATAAAGAACTACATGTTATTTGGTGATATGGTGTCTTTCGATACTACATATAACATGAATAAGTACAAGATGGTCTTTGCTCCCTTCACGGGTATAGATTATCACAAGAGATGTGTCACATTTGCTGCTGGCCTTGTTTGGAGAGAGAATGGTAAGAGTTTTTCTGACTGCTATTTTTGTCATTATTTGTATTTTGAAGATAACATGTGTTGCACATAAGGAATTTTATTATACTGTCTCCTCAATGCATGTGCAGGTAATGGCTTTAGTTGGCTGTTTAAAAACTTTATAAAGACAATGGGAGGTACTTTTCCTTCCTTCATTATTACTGATCAGGATTTGGGAATCAAAGCTGGGGTGAATGAGGATTTTGGAAGCCACACATTTCACAGATTGTGTATGTGGCACATAATGAAGAAAGTAGCAGATAAAGTGGGTTCGAAAATATGCACTGAAACAGATTTTCTTAAGGATCTAAATGCTGCTGTTTGGGGTGAGGATGTGAACCCCACTCAGTTTGAACAGATGTGACAGGATCTTATTAGTAAGTACAATCTTGAGGATAATGAGTGGCTTCAGGAGATATTTGAGATGCGAGAGAAGTGGATACCAGCTTACCACCGTGACCTGTTTCTTTCAGGGTTAATGACGACAACTTCAAGGTCTGAGTCTGAGAATAACTTCTTCAACAACTTCACGAATCCTCATCTGACACTTGTTGAGTTTTACATGAGGTTTGACAGTGCCATTGATGCCCAAAGGTGGGAGCAGTCCAAGGTGATTGATGACTGTAAAAGCACTTCTGCTGCTTTGATCAGTCAATTTTCTCTTGAAAAACATGCTTCTGAAATCTACACACGAACTGTCTTCTAGGAGTTGCAGGAAGAGTTAAAGGCATCCATGTACAATTGTGGTGTTAATGATATTATAAAGGAGGATGGTGTTGAACATATATCTATACAGGACAACATTAAAAATAGGGTATATGTAGTTGACTATACACCTGCAGAAGAGAAAATTGTATGTGCCTGCAAGATGTTCGAGCAGCGTGGACTGTTGTATCGTCATGCTCTTTGGGTCCTGAAAGAAAGAGGTGCCAAAAGGATACCTAATTCATATCTACTTCCTCGTTGGAATAAGTTCGCAACATCGAGGGAAATGTTTGATGCAAATGGCACACTTCTTTCTGATTCTTGGTCATCTGATGGAATAAAAAAAAAGGTTGCAGAATTATGGACTGAAATTTTTGATTGTGTGACTGTGGTTGAGGACAAGGAAGAGAAGGTGGATGAGCTCTTAGAATTAGTGAGAGCATTCAAGGAGAAGGTTGTGGAAGAAGGTACAAACATGAGAAATGACAAGAGGTCTGAGATCGAGTTTTTAATGGGTGCCACTATTCCAACTGACATTAAGATCTTGAATCCAAACCAGTCTAAAACTAAAGGCTCTAGAAGGCGACTTATTTCGTCTAAAGAAAAAGCCACGAAACAACATAAGAAGCCTCCTCGGAAGTGCAATGCTTGTGGAGAGATGGGATACCATGATTCAAGGAATTGTCCTGGCAAAGTTTAATCATCATACATTCTCTTATTTTTACTTAATTTTAATATATATTTTAAATACAATAAATTGTCCAGGAATACATAAAGTACATTATACTTTTATCAAGTACACTTGATTTTCAATTGTCCAGGGATATATGAACATCTCTATTTGATTTTATATGCAGCAATTCTACTTATTTCTTCTTTTGACATACATATTTTACCATATATTGTATATGTGTGAATTTCGTACATACTTATATAGACATTTTACATAATTAAACAAGTGTCTGTTTTGATGTACATACGTTAACATTTGATGTACATATTGATATTTTTACATAATTTAAACAGAGTCTGTTTTGATGTACATAATATAATATCTGTTGTTTTGTCGATTTTTTACATATTTAAAGTAGTGACTGTTTTGATGTACGTAAGTTAACATCTGTTGTACATGTCGATATTTTTGCATAGTTAAAACAATGTCTGTTTTGATGTACATAAGTTGATATCTCTTGCACATGTTCACAATTTGTACATTGTCAAAGCACCGTCTGTTTTGATGTATATAACTTGATATTTGTTGCACATGTTCAAAATCTGTAAATAGTTAAAGCACCGTCTGTTTCGATGTACATAACTTGATATCTGTTGTACATGTTGATATTTTTACATATTTAAAGTAGTGTCTGTTTTGATGTACATAAGTAGATATCTGTTGTACATATCAATATTTTTACATAGTTTCCCCAGTATAAAGTAGTGTCTATTTTTACATATCTGTTGACATACCTTCCCCAAAAAGTACCTTCCCCAAAAAGTACCTTCCCCAGTACAAATTAATTACAGTATAACGCGTGGAGCATTTCAAATTAATGACAGTTTTCACATTCACAGTATAAAAACACATCCACACACACGCAAACACATCCATAATCCTTCTGTCCCCTACTACAACCAAAATATTATCATCTAATTTATAAATATTATATTCTACAATATTTTATAATTCAAATTTTATCATCTGCAACTACTATAAAAATATTATCATAAGCGTTAAAAAGTACTATTTATTATTAAATTTAATTAATAATGAGAATTGAAGATGTTCATGGAGATATTTCATCATGCACTATTCCAAAAAAAATCTTTAGTTGATTCGTCTTTAGTACCTCAGATGAATTGGTGCAAGTTCAAGTCCTGTGTTGATCTGTTATCAACACAGGGTTATGTGATACCGTTATAGTCCCTTGAATGGTACAAAGCCGTGAGGGTATAACGTGTCGAAACTAGAGACGACATTCTTCGGTTTCATCAAGGGTACAACTTCAAGATGTGTTGGAGAATTGGGTTTGACATCTTACCACCCTTAAAATGATCCCTAAATGTCTTAACCAATTGACAATACTCATCAGATTTGTCATCATATTCAGCGAGAACCACGTCAATGTGTCCCATAGTGATTTTTATTTTCATCTATCTTCAAAGGATGAAGTATAGAAACAGTGATCCCGTTCGTGCGTTCCCAACTATAGGACCGTTTTCTATACAGTAATGTATTGGACGCAAGAGACAATGACAAAGAGGATAAAGGAGGAAGCTAAACTCTCTGGAACATTTGGGAAGGGTTATGTGATACCGTTACAGACATATTACATTAGTTCAGTTGTACTTGTAATCTTTCGTTTTCTTTTAGGTACTGAAAAGTGTTATGTGCAAGTAATATAGAAATATGTACAATGAACCACTTTAATATGTATCACCTAGTGACCTATATACTGTACCTTTTGTTTTTTAATTAAAAATATGACAATACATACGGAGTAATTATATAGTGTATACTCTATATAAGTTATGATTTGACACTAGTAAAATATGGCCACTCGAATATGTATAACTAGTTGAGATATGTACATCTAATATGGAATTATGTATAATGATGTCCTCAGATAGATTATGTACATGTGATATTTAAATAATATAATAAAATATGTAGTGCAAATTTGTTCATCAACAGTTATTAACGTAATTCAGCAAGAAATATGATTTAATAACTGTAAGATATAGGTTATATTTACATATAAACATGTAATATTTACATATATACATTATGTACTAAAAATATGTACATCAAGAATTATTAACACAATTCAGCAGAAAATTTGATTCAATCACTGTATGTACAGTAAAGCTAAAAATGTGTTAAATTTGATTCAATCATTGTATGTAGATGGGTTATGTACAACTAATATAGAAATATATACAATGATTTCCTCGGTTGTACTATGTACAGCTACTATTTAAATATGTACATCACCTAGTGACCTATCATAATATAGTGTATATAAGTTATCATTTGACACTAGTAAAATGATATACATAATTAATAATATAGTGTATATAACTTATCATTTGACGCTAGTAAAATGTCCACTCTAAGTATCTTCTTAATTTGAAATTAATTTGATATATAAATCAGTAATTATTATTAATGTAATTCAAAATGATTCAACCATTGTAAGATACATTGTACAGTGCAGATACATTGTACAGTGCAGATACAATTGTACTTGGGCACGTTTGTCATTTTGGGAAAGGATGCTTTTGATATAATTTCATCCCGTTTGATACAATTGTATTTGGGAAAGGACACTTTTGACGAAAATACTTATATTCTTCCATATATACCTTCCCCATGTATACCTTCTTTTTTCTCTAATTAATGACTTTTTCCCATTTACAGTATAAATTGACGAAAGCACACCCACAACCACACTCACACCCACACCCACAACCACAATCCATTCCTCTTTGCATTATTTAATTAGAAATAATTATAATTATTCATCAAGTACCATGCAAATAAATTCTTTAGTTGATTTGTCTTTAGTACCTTAGATGAATTAGTGCAAGTTAATGAACACATAATTTGCACCAATTCATCGGAGGTACTAAGGAAAAATTTGCTAAAGATTTTATTTGAAATGGAGTTAAGGTATTAAATACTTACAAACGGAGTTTAGTCTTCTATGTTTTCTTGTTTTACTGTACATAATAGGTATAGCACTGTCAAAGTATAGAGTAAGAGTATTATTTTAACCATAAAAAACTATTTTTAATATACAAATTGTGAATAAACGGGTGTACATAAAAAACCATAATAAGTTCACACAAGTTACTCTTAGGGTGTACATAAGTTGATAAACGGGTGTACATAAGTTACTTTTTTTAATAAACGGGAGTTTCTACCACAACCATAAGTAGACATTACTAAAACAGTATGAATGAAAATCCAAAAACATACAAATGGTTGGCTAATTAATCACTCCATAGAATAAGTCATTCAATCATGAAAATTTCTTCTTGGCTATAGAGCATTTTACTTAATCTACATCCTTTTAAATAATCTCTTAATGAAAAATGTGATCTGTAATCTTCCTCTTCCGTAGATTCAATAATCTTCAAATGTTCATTTTCTTCAGATCCAAGTTGAAAGCTGTGCAATAATTTTCTAGCATGCATATTGTTCGTCAAATAACATCTACATCTCTTGGAAACTTCAATTCCATCTCTACGAACAGTAGTCATTCCTTTAATATGAGTTGTTCCCAATCTTCTATTATAATCTATATTCCATCTAGGTGCATCGGACCGTAATAGAAACATTTGGGACCACCTCTTGCAAACAATAGCCATGTTCGCTTTGTCATAATCAGAGGGAAGCCTTTGAAAGATTTTTTCCATGAAATCTTCATTGCACATTACTTTAATTGTTGATGAAAATCGTCTTCCATGTACTTCAACTAGGGATGTCAACGGGTCGGTTTCGGGTCGGGTGGAGCCTTACCCGAATCCGCATACTCCACCCGATCCATCCGTCACCCGATTAACCCTCCACCCGGATCCAATCCATCCGTCATCCGCGGGTGATTCGGGCGGATCGGGTGCTTAGCGGATGAAAAATATTTTTTTAAAATCTAATAACAAATATACAAATTATAAGATGCGTAAACTTTTTTGGGATTTTTTGGTGGTCGAAAATTAAGAAGGGAAAAAAAATTTAAAATGGTGGCCGCCAAAGTGATTACGAAAAATATTTTCTTAGGATTTTAAGAAAAAAAGGATAATGAGTATACAAATAGAGTGAAATTAATTTTTTTTTTTTATATATTCATTTTTTTTTTAAATCTATAAACGGGTGAACGGATCGGGTTGACGGATCGGGTGACGGGTGAAAAATCTCCACCCGAATCCGACCCGATCCATCACCTGATTCATCCGTCATCCGCTTAAAATCCATTTAGTTCGGGTTTTCGTCCATTAATTTTATTCGGGTGGATGGATTTTGAACGGGTTCGGGTGAAATTGACATCCCTAATTTCAACTTCATGATGATGATTATAAATGAAAGATAGATGATCAATTTTCTGTTCCTTGCTCTTATTAATGGTCGTTACTCTATCTTCAATTTCATTATTCTTCGCCCATCCCTCACACAATATTTTCATGGTGTTATTAATGAGATGAAGAGAAAAAGGTGAAATAGAAGGGTGTATAAACAAGTACTGTAAAAGATAGGGTACTGCATAAGTCTTTGAATTTACTGACTATGAATATAAAGTACTATAATAGTTAATTAAATAAATTTCGAGTCCGTATTAATTGCCTACCCCAGCTTGGTTTTTTACGCGTGGACATACATTACTTTACCAGCCCCATCTCATACCTACCCCAGTTATACCTTCCCCACCTAGACTTTATGATGTCTTTAGATGGAATATGAATATATACATTACGTAGTGGAATATATACATTACGTAGTGGAATATACTGTATGTCTTTTGATGTAAAGTGTCTGATGTAAATTGGAATATAAATTTAAATTTTACAATACATAGTTAAAATAGTGTTTGTTTTGGTGTACATAAGTAGATATCTGTTGTACATATTGATATTTTTACATAGTTAAAATAGTGTCTGTTTTGATGTACATAAGTTGATATCTGTTGCACATGTTCGGAATGCATAGTTATAACAGTGTATGTTTTGATGTACATAACATAATATCTGTTGCACATATGTTCAAAGTTTATACTCCGTACATAGTTAAAACAATGTCTATTCAACCACCGTAAGATACAATGTACAGTGAAGCATTTAATGACATACCTTCCCCAAAAAATTACCTTCCCCAGAAAATACCTTCCCCAGTACAAATTAATGACAGTTTTCACATTGACGATATAAAAACATACAGTGGAGATACAATTGTACTTGGACACGTTTGTCATTTTGGGAAAGGATGCTCTTGACGCGTGTATATACATCAGCATTTATATTCTTCCATATATACCTACACCAGTTATACCTTCCCCATGTATACCTTCTTTTTTTCTAATTAATGACTTTTTGCCATTTACAGTATAAATTGACGAAAGCACACCCACAACCACACCCACACCCACACCCACATCCACACCCACACCCACACCCACAACCACAATACATTCCTCTTTGCATTATTTAATTAGAAATAATTATAATTATTCATCAAGTACCATGCAAATAAATTATTTAGCTGATTTGTCTTTAGTACCTTAGATGAATTAGTGCAAGTTAATGAACACATAATTTGCACCAATTCATCGGAGGTACTAAGGAAAAATTTGCTAAAGATTTTATTTGAAATGGAGTTGGGGTATTAAATACTCACAAAGGGAGTTTAGTCTTCTATGTTTTGTTGTTTTACTGTACATAATAGGTATAGCACTGTCAAAGTATAGAGTAAGAGTATTATTTTAACCATAAAAAACTATTTTTAATATTTTAAAGTAATACTGACTACAAAGTAATCATGACTTTTTCATACTCAACTACCCCAGCCGACTTTTCATTTCAAAGTATTGATTATAGTATACTCTATTAAGATGTAGTACATATTGAATCAAAGTAGTGTTACATAACTTACGATTTGTTGTATATAAGTTGTACTGCACATATTCAAAGGTATAGCACTGTCAATAAGAGAAATGATGAGACACTATATTTAAAGTACTATTAATGGTGTGTTTTAAAATTGTTTTAATGTTAATGTAATCTTCTATATATTAAATCAGGATCCAATGCACAATTATCAAGAACAATTTCATCCACCATTTCAAAATAAGTCCCAATTTTTGATCAATTAGATTTTCACCCAAATCAATTCCAATTCCTATTCCTATTCTATACCCAATTTCAATTAAATCCCAACCAATTCAATCCAACAACCCGGGGAAGTAAATGCTACGACTGACATTAATCACGGTCATCATTAATTAATTCCAATACCCTTAACCCAACCTACCCCTCAAATTAATTCGGGTCATTAATTAACATCAGTCATCATTCATAATCACTCCTTTCTCGGTTTCCCGTCACCCATATTTACTCTCACCTCCTCGGTTTCCAGTCATCTAGGTACTCTTAGCCTGCTCCGAAAATTGGTACTACTCAATAATGGCAGTCTCATCGTCTCCGCTTCATCTTTATCAGTTACTTTGAACCATCTACTATATATTACATCCGCTTTTCAGTCATCTTCCCACTCAACCTACAACCCAATTTTGATTAATTCCTCAATAGCTCGAAAAATCTGCAACCCATAATCTACTACTCTTTTCAGATGCACAATCTTAATTTTGTTTTTCTATTTTAATTTGCATATTTATAAAAATGAATTTAATTTTTTGTATTTATTGATATTTCAGAAATCTGATTTTTTTTTAAAAAAAAAATTGATTGGTGATTTTCAGGCGGAAGAAAGGCAAAATAAGAGAAAAGTGAAAGATTTAATCATCCTGGTAATTTTTCGATTTTTGATTTAGTTTATTTCATGTGCAGATTAATTTTTGTTTTTAAATTCAATCGAAATCAATTTTTGAGATTTAGTAACAAAAACTAATTCAGTGAGTTTTTATTTTCGATTTTTAATGTGTGTAATAATCTTCGTTATGTTGTAGGTTATATGCTTAATTCAGGATATGATGAAGATAGACGGTGATGTTAATTTTTGATGAAGGGCGCTTTTTTTCGAGGTGATGATGAACGAAGATGATAAAATGAATTTCGTAGAGGTATTTTAGGAATTGAAGTCCATTAATTTTTTTTTATTACTATTTGAAAACTAATTTAATTATTTTTAAACTAATTTAATTATTTTTTGAGATTTAGTAACAAAAACTAATTCAATGAGTTTTTATTTTCGATTTTTAATGTGTGTAATAATCTTCGTTATGTTGTAGGTTATATGTTTAATTCAGGATATGATGAAGATAGACGG
This sequence comes from Agrostemma githago, assembly GCA_958450325.1. NCBI lineage: Eukaryota > Viridiplantae > Streptophyta > Magnoliopsida > Caryophyllales > Caryophyllaceae > Agrostemma > Agrostemma githago. The sequence continues at coordinate 37,853,579 of OY288258.1, forward strand.
TGATGTTAATTTTTGATGAAGGGCGCTTTTTTTCCAGGTGATGATGAACGAAGATGATAAAATGAATTTCGTAGAGGTATTTTAGGAAATGAAGTCCATTAATTTTTTTTATTACTATTTGAAAACTAATTTAATAATTTTTTAGCGATATATTTTCAAACGATGATATATATATGAACTTTTATAAAAGTTTATGACTTTTCAATCGTGGTTATTTCTAATTTCTATTATAGTTATAATATTGTGCTATTTTCTAATATTGTTTTCTGATTATGATTTCTAATTTTTTATTTCGGTTATAGTTATAATATTGTGATTTCTGATTTTAAATATCTACAATTGTGGTATTAATTAATATTGTTTTTGTTTTTGATGGGTTTTATCTTTAAGTTAAGAAGAAGGATGAAAGTAAAGTTTTTATTTTTTACTCCCTCCGTCCTTTATGTTTCTTCCCATAATTTAAGATTTGTGAGGAGTATTATATTGAAACGGGAAGAAACATAAAGGACGGAGGGAGTAATATTTATCTTTACTCAAAACAAATGCATATAGATTAATTGTTTTATTCACCTTTTAGTATGTATTTTCTAAATATTTTTGTTTAATCATATATAAATATAAATATAATATATATATATATATATATATATATATATATATATATATATATATATATATATATATATATATATATCGAAGTATATTATATTTTATATACATATACATCTCTTATTTTATATATTCATAAATAATATAAATATTTTTGTTTAATATAAATAGGTGACATTCTCTTTTCCCCATTTTGAAATTAGTCCCAAATATCATAATCAAAATATCAAGTAATTAAATTGCCAACACATGAAACAATTTGAATAAATAAAGTGAACACAAATTTTATGATCATTTGACAATTATTTCCCCATTTTTAAATTTTAGCATAATTTTTTTACAAAGGTCGGCACAAGGCATAAGTTGATGTCATGTATTTTTTTTTAAAAAAACTTACCTATTATATCATGGAATATAATCAAAATCAATCTTCAATTAATTCACTTACAAAGAAAGTAATTAAATTAATTCAAAAGAAAAAAAGAATGAACTAAAAAAATAAAAATTTGACCAAAAAATGTCCAATTAACTACACCTACACGTTAATCCACTATTACTTATTCCAATTTCTTGAGAAACACATCTTTTAATTTTGCATAAAAGAAAATTTGACTTGATAAATTTATATCTAATCATAAATTACTACTCTTCCCATAAATTGGTTTCATAAATAGCGTGTTACACTGTCAAGATACAAAAGTCGGCACAAGTATGAAATCGGGTTAAAAATGAGCCAGAGAAATAAATATATAAATAGACCAAAGTCATACTAATAAGTTAAAATAAATATTCGAGACAAACTCGAAATTAAATAAAAATAAATATCAGTATTAGAAAAAATAAATATTGGAACATTAGTAATCTTAACATTGGTATGGTTTTCGTTGGTTTATTTGATGATTGATTTTTGTTGGTTTTATGCTCGGTGCAGTATTAATAATGTCGGGTTTCAAAACATGCTCTTACTCGGCAAGTAAAATTGAGTTCGCGACAGACCGTTGGTTATGTATTGTTAATTCTTGCAAATAAGCGTGGTGCGTGTCCGGGAAGCAGAGTAGTAGACGCTTGATGTAAAGGATTATCTCTCAGTTTCAGAGCTAAGAGTATATGTACAATATAATATGGAGTAACAGGTTGTATCGAGTAGACGGTTATATTCGCAGGTTATTAGGTTATCTATTTATTTATTAGTTAACTTGAAATTTGATTTTGTTTTACTATGTAACTCTGCCCAAGTATGAAATTTAATTGTTATTATTGTTATTATATACGGAGTATTTTTTTATATTTCAAATTCTTCTCACAATTGTCAAATCTATATAGTTGATGTCATGTAATTTTAATTTTTTTTTTAAACTTACCTATTATATCATGGAATATAATCAAAATCAATCTCTAATTTACATTTACAAAGAAAGTAATAAATTCAAAAGAAAAAAAAAAGGTTGAACTAAAAAATGAAAATTTGACCAATTCAAAAAAAAATGAAAATTTGAACAAAAAAATGTCCAATTAATTACACTTACACATTAATTCACTATTACTTATTCCAATTTCTTGAGAAACTCATCTTTCAGTTTTGCATGAAAGAAAAGTTGAGCAAAATATTTATACCTCATCATAAATTATTATTTTTCCCATAAATATATCTCCCCTTTTCATAGACCTTTTTTGCCCTCCCCATAAATTTTTCCTTCATTAATATAATAAAAAAATGTATCAAAATCATTATTAACAAACTTAAATATTGAAATTAATTGATGCGTTGCGTCGAATCTAAATTAATTATTTTTTTGCTTCAGAACATTTTTTGGCGTCGAATCACGTCTATGCATTAATACTAACTAGTGTGTTACCCGTGACAAATTTAACGGGTTGCCCACTCATATTTATACAGAGAGTAGAGTGAAGTATAGACTTATTTTAGATTATTCGTTAAGAGACTGAAAGTTAGTTAATGGGTTTATAGGTGGACGAAAATACGAAAAACGTGTAGCACATTGAAGTGTTTGTTTAAGTAGTCAATTGTCTATCGATAAAGAATTTATATTATATGAGAGATTGTATAGAGTATATAATAACTAAAAATCGTAAGTTTGCCAATATCATATACTCTCTTTGGGATGCTTTGATATTCCACTTTATTTTCACAGTTGAAAGTAACATGTACCGACTCATTAAATGAAGAGGTCGGTATATAAACGTGAGGGGCGATATTAATACGTACTGTATCCTAAAAAAATGCATAGATCAGAAGATCAAACCTCATCCCAAACATTAACAGATAACACCACATGAGCTTAGATCTACTAATTTGGTTTCAACACCATTTTATAATCAAAGGGAAGAAAATCAAACCTCAACCCATTAGTTAGTGGATAACGTCCAATGAGCTCGAAGAAAATCAAACCTCACCATCATGTTATCCCTAATATAGAACATCACGTTTCTTTTTTTTATATCACAGATTATCTACAATACAATTTTGATGCTACATAGTCCGGCTAGATAGTCAAACCCGGAAGATGGTGAATGAAGTAGACCACGTAACATTTACATAATGGGCTAATTAAATTTAGTAATTTCTTTCTCAAGTGAGGTGGGCCAATTGAATGCATGTACGAAAACCAATTGGTACGGTCCAAGACAAAATTGTTTGGGTTCACCAACTACACCCCAATCTTTTCCGGGTGAAAAATTTCGCGGGTTGTTCATGTTTATTGATATTAAAAAATATCAATAAGGTAAGATTAATTTTAAATTACGCGAAAGGATGTGATCATCAATATGTGGGTTAATAGGTGTACGAAAGATCGAAGAACATAATCGTCTTAAAGGATAATTTTGTTGTTAGAATAAGACAATATATTCTTTATTTCATTCTTTACTAATTTTATAAAGTGCAATTAAATCTACCCATTTATTCAAAATTGAAATAGTAAAATAGTTAAATATATCGTTTGACATGTCTTGAATATCGTTTGATTATAGTGAAATAGTTAAAATGAATCTTTCGATTTTCGTTTGATTATAGTGAAATGTTAGTCATGCATGTATTACTTATTTCGTACTAATTATACTAAAATCTTATACCTTCATTAACTCATATTTGACATACTAATGCCCCAATTCCCAATGAGTTATAAGGAGTAAATAAGAAATTTAAATTTTCTCTCGGTTCCAAGAAATTGACGTCCGACAGAAGTTGGAACATATGAATTTAGGGTGATAAATTACCAATTTAAATTTTTATTTTACATTGGCGTCCTTATTGTTACCAGTTTAAACCAATGAAAATTTAAATTGGACGTTCCACCGAATTTTTATTTTACAAACAGTAAATTTAGTTTGTACTCGATAGTTTTCTACGTCGGACAGTAATTTTAACAATTGGTTCCAACTCGTAATTTCAACTTAAAGAATTCTTTCAACAATAAATACCTCCATTTTTCATTTCGCATTCCTTCTCTGATCTTCTCTAATCATTGTCTAAGGAGTAATTATAGGGAATTTAAATTTTATCTCGGGTCCAAGAAATATACTCCTTCCGAGTCTGATTTATGTTCTCTATTTTCTTTTCATACTGGGTCATTCTTTCTTTCATTTTTCTTTTTTAAGTCATAAATTTGTGGCTCATATTCACTCATTCATTCATCTCTCTTTTTCCTTCATTTTTTAGCCACATCTTCACACACCCTAATGAAGAGCTGTTTTAATTGTACTTGATCTACAAATTATGCAAACTTAATCAATGCAAACTAGTTTTGTGACCCGTGCAATGTGCACGGGATGCTTATAGTATTTCTTTTTGAAAATTATTGTATGTCAACGTTTTCCTCTACTTTGGAGTGTAAGTTGTGTGAATGCGTCTAACTCGATCCGTGTGTGTGATACATAATATATGTACGAATTATCCAACAACCAAATATGGATTTGAACAATTATGTGTGAGGACTTAAATCGTCATGCAATGGTGATAGAGCAGGATAAAAATAGTAGAACTATGAAAATAAATGAGAGGTTAAATATAGTAGTTTATTATACGTCATAAGTAGTCTAGTAATTTTTTCGATTGTACATGCATGCTATTTTCGATATTTGTTAAAGTAGTTCTAATGTTTAAGGAATTTGAATTTGCCGTCATTGTGTGTGAAACCTTTTTTTTTCCAACACATTGTTGTAGAATGTCGTATTCTTTCCCTCCTCCTGGGAGATGAACTTGAGCTTAAATTTTTATTAATATTATATTCATTTGTATAAGGTTGAAAAGAATATTTACCTTTTCATAAAGGTCTAACAATGCTCCATTGGTTTCCCTACGACCTTTTCAGTTTCCTTGTTAAAAATTACCAAAGTAGCTGAGGAGTCATCTTCATCCGTTAACGTGGTCATGATCCTAAATAGATTTTGTTTGTATGAGCAATAATGTCTTTTTAATTTTAATTTCTCTTTTTTAAAGTACTTAAATTTTAAACATTCGGTGGTGAAGAGTAGTGAAACGAAATAAAATCGAGCGATATACTATAAAATATGGAATAGATTAAATTAAAATTTGAACTTGTAGATATATACAATTAAAAATTCTAAGAAATTCAACTAACTTTGAAACAAATGAAGTACTCGTAATACCTAGAGATAAATGAAGTTTAAATAAGAAAATGTCAAAACTCTTTTTCCTTAGAGAATGATGCTAATTTGTTACTCCACTATCTATATATAATAAAAAGATCATTGGTTAATAATTATAAACAATTCTAAATGCGTTAATCTTAAATTGAAAAAAAAAAGCACTTCGTGATAAAATAATGTCTTTTCAAGTAAAGAGTACGTCAACAAAATGACATCAAATGTTTGTATTTTAAGGCATATTATGAGGTATTAATGAAATGGAGAAGTATAAAAAACGTTAATAATGCCTTTTTTTTAATGATTTTAAAATATTTTTCATATGACTTAGTTATACTACAATATTTAAGTGGAAGAATAATGGGTAAAGCGAGCTGCCACGTGGCACACTATGATGAATGTAAGAGAGCTGCCACGTGGCACACTATGATGAATGTTGCAAAAGAATGTAAAAATGTTTGCCTTTTTATTATATATAGATTATTCATTTGCAAGTCTTATTTTTTTTAAAATCAATTTACTTTTTAAGTTATGCATTTAAGTTATAGATTAATTAGAGATTAGATTATCACCATTGATTCTGATCTAGATTAGTTATGCAAATCACAATGAACCAAAAAAAATAACAATTCATTAGTCTAGGATAAAAAAAATACTTGTATATAACTCAGGATAATATAAATATAAATTCGTGATAGAGTGACTAAAATAATACTGTAGATGATTAAAATTGTAGACGAATTAATAATAGATGAGAGAAATTGTGGATGATTTTAATAATTTATATGAAGAAGGATGATAAATATATACTCTGTATCTTTTTTTCTAAGAAGTGAAACAGTAACAACATACTCCCCCAATAAACAAAATAATTAATATAGAACGGTTCAGTGTCATTATTATCATTTGCAAAATACTACGTCTTCATGTAATGGAGGTATACGGACGGCATATTGGAAACACTATAATCCAAACTACCTGCAAATCAAAATTAAGAAAATATAGATGAAATCAATCAATCAATTCCAAATTAAAAAAACAAAACCCTACAATTCTAAATAATGCTAAACTGATAACATTAATTAAGAAAAAAAAAACTCAAAGCAATACAATCAAAACAATTGAATATAAACAAATAATTATATATTAATAGTAGGATATATATATATACATGCCCGACCCATAATCTGAGTCGAAAATAGATAAATTAAAAAAAGAAATTGGACTAAAATTTCTCAAAATAATAAGAAATACTACGTATTTATTTATTTTCAAATTCTCTTTGATAATAATATTATTATAAAAAAAATAGTAGTTATATTTATTTATTTTTTTTGAAGGGAAAAAAAAATAGTAGTTATATAATGATAAAATAATTCAATGAATTGAGTGAATGTTTGTTATATGTGTAATAAAATTCAATTTACAATATATATCGATATTCTTAAATGAATGCTATATATAATATATTAAATAACACATGTTTATTCTTTCTAATACAACGTATATCTTTTTTTAATAAATGCTTAAGAAAACAAAGAATAAAATTAGACTTACATTAGTTAAAGTAAAGACAATTAACATTTTTTAAATACGTTAACAATGCGTCTTTGACCCGAAACCTGACCCAAAATCCATATAAGCATGTCTTCTATATTTAACGTTTTTAATATGCGCTAATAACCCGTATTTGACCTGAAACGAAATATCTTATGGGTGTATCGAATTATGAGATCGTCTTACAAATATAAAATCATCTCACATAAGAATTTGGTTGAATTCAATTTGAACAAATATATTGGCCAAATCAAATGGTAATACCCGTGAAAACAAATACCTTGTGGCTTGTGAATTATGGTTAGTAAGACGTTTTACGCGAGAATTAGGATAACCTAAAAAGAAACAAAGCAATTAAAAATGGTACAGACCTAGGGAAGATTAAACTCTAAATAAGTTCACAGCATAAAATCTCTACCATAAATTCCATTTTTTCCATAAATGAACAATATCATGATTATATTAATACATTCAAAAATAAGAACTTCGTACCTTTCTTATACAGAGTGATTCATAAAACTGATCAACAATTACATCTATTTTTTATTTTGCCTTCTTTCTCTGATCTTCTCTACTCATCACTCCGGTCCACCATCCTTATTATATACTTCGTACTACTCATCTCCCACCAAAATATCAAATTTATTCTTTGTTTAGTTCACTCTTTTCTACCTCCATTACTCACTTTATTTTTTCTCTTCAAATTGATTGATCGCTTCCAGATTTGGATCTGCTTAATCCTATATTTAATTTGGGAAATCAGAGGTTCAATTACTTTCGTAAATGATATGGTGCTCTTGTTATGACTTCATGGTCTGTGTGGCCGGTGATGGAGGGATATTGGTTTCTTTATTAGGGAATAAAGAAGAGAAAGAATGGGAAGGAGTAAGTATGACCATGGATGGAAAAATTTAGGTATTAATATGCAGGATAAGGAGAGGAGCATTTTAATTTTTTAGGGAATGTATGCATGTTTAATACAGTATTGTTGGTCTCAATGTATATTGGCAAAAACGAAGAGGTGCAATTCAAAGCTTCACTTGAAAATTGTTTAATCTTGTTGGGTGTGTAGAGTTAATTAATGGGGTTAGGTGGAAGTATTGGGTTGTGGGAGTGGCCGAGAAGAGAGTATTGTTTAGAAAATTTAATTAATTCAATTGAGATAAATTTTGGGGTTTATTTCAAAATGGAGGATTGTGGTGTTCTTAATTATTGCAACATGGTTTCTGATTTAATATATAGAAGATTGCAAAGAAAATGAAACACATATTAAACAATTTTCAATTGTGCATTAATGTAGTTTTGGTTTTCAATGATATACATTGGTTTACAAAACTACTATTGATTTTATGTTACAAAACTAATTGCATCAGAAAAAAAAGTAAGAGCCTTAATTAAGTTCTATTTTATGGGATTGACTTAAACAATAGTAAGAATAAGTAATTAGTGCATAAATAAGTCTTTCACGGATGCACATGTTTATACATACATATATATATATATATATATATATATATATATATATATATATATATATATCAGTTCTATTTACGATCGTGTATATGTAAATCATAATTTTGTTAATTTTTAGTAAATTATAATTTACAAACTCATACTAAGAGGATAGACTGTCAATAATGTATTTATTTACTTATACGTTCAATAGTTAAGAAGTAACAACTCGAGAATTGACTGCTTGAGAATGATAATTAATCGTACTGCCAAGATAAATAAAAACGCAAAAATAACATCATTTTAGAATTCAGGAAAAAAATACTCCATATTATTTTTCCCGCCAACTACAAGTTTACGCTAATGTAAATTTTCATAAAAATGAGCTTTGACATTAAATGAATTGGTATCTCAAGTTGACATAAACAACCGTTTTGGAAAATCTTTGTTTTGAAAAGGGTTAGATGGGTCCGGTTAAGTGGATCGTGGATCGAGTTATTGTTATAATACGGGTAAGAAATTGTTTAGAAAATCCTTCTCATTTTTTAAAAAAAATTGTAAAAAAAGTAGAGCTTACTAATACTTCATTTGTATTTCGTACGTATCATACTGATATAAATATAATTACGAATGTTTATCATATTTTAACGAATACTTTATTTTACATGATATATAAATTAATAAAAAAAAATATTTAGAAATCATTTATAACATTTTGAATTCTAAAATTAATTACTCCATATTTGGTTCACATGTTCTAAAAAATTAGACTTATCAAACGGGTAGAATTAATATTGTCACGAGTTGAGTCGAACGTTCAAATATGTGTCCGATCATACGGGTCATTGATTTTCCACGATCTTTTAATAGTTATATGTACGATTATTCTAATTTACGTGTCACTATGAGTAAAATATTTGTTTTCTTAAAAGTTGATTAAGGTCTACTACATCTATAATGACCCAAGTAATTCTCTCTAACAAAAAGAATGGCTCGAGTATGGATGATCACCCTCTTTCACATAATTGAAGACCAATCTCGCCTTTCTTCATTAAAAAATATCAATAAAAATACTGCAACCCGTGAAATTTTTCACGGGTATCATATTTTTCTTAGACACACATTTTAATGTGTAACGTGTTGTTTTTAGTTTCGTATACCTATTAGTATACTAACTAACTTTCAGTCCCTCAACGTATTCTCTCCAAACGATATTGGCTTCATAATATTTTATATGAAACTAAAACTGGACAACCCGTGAAATTTTTCACGGGTAACACCCTAGTTTATGTATATTAAAACAGTAAATATACTATGTACATAAAGTTATACTGTATTGTACATAAAGTTATACTGTGTTTTGGTGTACATAAGTAAATGTGCGTTGTACATGATACATGTTTGAAAGCAGTGTTTCTTCTAAAGGATATATGTACATATAAAATGCTATACTTGAAGTACATATAGAGTATACCCACTCCAAAGTACAGTAATGATGACTGCAAAGTAATGATGAGTTTTTCATCCTCGAGTACCACAGCCGACTTGTCATTTCAGAGTAAAGATGATTTTCGCATCTACTGACGTCAGTTGCATATACAAGAGACTATTCAATTTTTATTGCATTTGATTGTTTATATTAAGGCAGTATATATATTAAATCAGAGACTTTTTTATTGTACATAACATACGACATAATTTATACTGCACATAACTTTTTTGTATTACTTGATTATATTGATTATATTTATTTGATTATATTTTGAGACATATAGACATTTTTTTTATTGCACATAATTTATACGGCACATATTCATATATATATATATATAACTGTCTCTTTAGGGTTATTAATATTATGTGTATCAAATCTTTAGATAATGACAAGCTTTGAACTACAATTCAGCCGAATACGTAACAAGTTCAAGGTGTAGCAAGCCAAGAAACACGTCAGCCCAAGTGAGCATCAATGGCCTCGAGGGTAGATAAAAGAAATCAGACAAAGAAAACTAAGTACAATACATCATTAATGCAAAGTTGAGTACAAATCAGATTTGTCCCCTTAGGCATGCTCCTCTTTAATTGTAATTGTCCTCATGTGTTACTTGGACTCCAAGGGTAAGAAAGACTTTCATGTGACCCTCAAAGGAGGAAATGTGCTTTTGTTGCTGCATTTATTGTCCATGCACACCTCAACTTGCAACCTGTTTTGCTCCCAATTCACTTAACTTTTAACAAAGTTGTCTTAAACTTATTTATAGATAATCAGTAGTAGATTAAAGGTCAAAAAATAAAATATTTGATGGGCTGGTTGCCCTTATGCCTCTAGATTATGGGCTGGTTGCTCATTAGGTTTAACTTGTTTGAACTTCAATGGCAATATTGGAATTTCGCACTGGATCATTGGGTGGATTATGTTTCTCAAAACACTTAAGGATGAGGAGGTGAGCTCAAATCTCTAGCTGAAATGAATTTGTATTACTTGATTAATTTCTTTATGTACAACATATAATACCCTATGTACACTGAAAATTACTTTATGTACACTTCAAATTCTAATGTCCTATGATGGTTAAAGTAGTGTACGTTTTGATGCACATAAGTTAATATTTGTTGTACATGGTGAAATTTGTACATGGATAACTAGTTGAGATATGTACATCTCATATGGAATTATGTAAAATTGATAATCACCGTTTCCATTCTTTACCACATCTACTCCTCTCTCTATGAACCTTAACAGATTGGGGGTATTGATCATATCGACTAATGTTCTAATGAAAGAGCATACTAATCATATCGACTGAACTGGAAGTTATTCACCAAAAATTGCATGCATACTCAGTACAGATCAGTACTACCAAGAACACATACGTCAAATCCGTAGTTAACATTCATACTATAATCAGTTCGTTCCAAAATGTAAGTGATCAATAATTGCAGTACAATACATCCAAAGTAGGATTAGAATTACAATCCGAGTTAACAGTAACTGCAAATGCACAAAAATTCATATGCTTGCAAAATAACATCCATATCCTAGGGTTCCTCGATCACTTACCTAGATCATCTTTTCAAGGGTAGAAGTTTGGGTAAATCTGCCACAAGGCCTCCAGGCAGATCTCATAGTGGCAGATTTCCGTCATGTCCGCCAAATATCCACCCTCTCCCCTCAACGTCAGGGAAACCATCTTGTAGGCCGTGTGACTGGACAGATATTGGTCATCCATCCATGAGGCAACCCAACAGCGAGGTCCGTCGTATGGATGAATCTGCATCCCCATTTCAGGTTTGCCTCTTCCAAAGTCTTCAAAGGCCCGTTGCAGCTTATACGCGTGGAGGTTGTTCTGATAACCGCTCTTGAAACAAATGACTGCAGCTCTGGTGAAGATCGGACCATTTGGACTGGAAATCCACTTTAGCATAATCTTCTCCACCTGATAACCCAAGGCAGTTAACCTGTTCCTTAAACCAGTTAGTGATCTACTAGTATGTAAATATGTACAGTATATACTAATCTATGTACAACAAAACTACCAGTTATTTAATACAGTATGTAAATATTGTACACAATACAGTATGTATTAATCTATCCCAACAATTTATGTAACATTAAAACAGTATAGATTTATCTATTAGTTATGTACAAAACCACAATTTATCTAATAAAAGCTTTGTATATGATTTCTTATTCAATGCATGTAAGTATTTATTACACAAATTAACCTGTTCCTTAAACTAGTTAGTGATCTACTGGTAACCTTGTTATCAACCACCTCAAATGGTAAATTTGCAATAATGCATTTAGGAGGGTACATCAGTTCTACATACATTTTTTGGTTTTTTTTTTAAAAAAATTCAAAGTTTAACTACTCTCAATCTTAACTTGAGGAGTATATATATAACTGATTGAAAGTCCACTCAACCCCCTTTGTAATTATTACTTATGCAATTTTGAGATATTTATTTATTGCATGATAGACACGTTTTAATTCACCCATCAAATACCTCATTTACCAAAGTGAATAATTGTGTCTAATAGAATCCAAAATTTGAATGGTTAAACCTAAATATATGTGTGTACAGATTATTCACCTTTACTTCAATTTTAATTTATGTACTACATTTAACACATTTTATACATTGGTAAATCACTGTCTTATACATTAATCAGTTTCTTTGTACATAATCTGTCTTATGTATTTTATACATTTTATACATTGATCAATTCTTTGCCCTATACATTTTATACACATTTCACTCTCTTATACATTGAAATTTATGTACTACGAACCTTCTGTTTTGGTGAACATAATCTGTCTCAGAACATTAAAAAATTAAAAACTTGTGTACATAAAAACTTATGCTATAAAATCCCACATTCTCAACAAATTCTCAATTTGTCTCTCTATTTCTCTCTTTCCCTCTCTTTTTGTGTGTCTCTCTCTGTATCCCTTTTTCTCTCTTCCTTTCTCAACAAAAGATGAATATTACATGTGATGGAAAGATATACGATATTAGGCAACAACATAAACTGTGGTTTGCTTCTCAAAAGAAGGAGAAGTTGCCTTTTATATTTACCGATTCTCATGGACCTATTTCAAGTCCATATGTTGAATCACTTGAAAAGGTTTTTGCAAATGAAAATATAATGGAAATAATTTTCAGAAGGGTCAACCCTACTTTTAGAAAGAAAGAGTTTGCAAAATTGACTCTTGTTTGCAAGAGGTGGGCTCAAATACTTTTGGCACATCCTCATTCTCTTCTTTTAGAAATGGAGTACAGTATGAGTGTGCATGCAAGCATTAAGAATGGATTACTTTCTCTTCATAGGAATGGTGTCTTGTTGTTAAAGCAATGCAGATGCTATATGACTGAAGATCTGCTTTGTAGAGATATGCTACACTATATGCAACTTCGACTTGCATCTCCAGAAGATGTAGTTCATCTTCATGGTTCTTCTCCTGAAGATTTTCGTCGATCATCTACCTTTGCTGAATATCTGTTTGAGCCAACAAATTTTTATCCAGATGTATAAGTGTTTTTTGTTTTTTCCTTATATATGTAATGTTTGAACTATATGAAAGATGAATCTCAAGTTAATTTGAACTTATGTACACTTGTTATAAAATTATTTACTAATCACGCATTTTTATATGTATTTGTACATAAGGCTATGTTTGACGGATTATGAGTGCTTCAGTAAACATAAATCTAATTAGAATAACTTATGATTTGGTTCCAGTAATATGTAACTAGATGAGTTATGTACAACAATTATAGAAATATGTACACCATGTTCACGGTTATTACTATGACTAATATGTACAGCAGAAGTTGCATAATCTTTCCTTCATTTTCAATCAGTGTCATCAGTTTGAGACATATGATAAACGATCTTCGTCAACAACCGAAGTTATGTGCAACGAAGATTGCATGTGGAAAATTTTCGAAAAACTTCCATCTTACGTTGATAAGGCTAACACGGTGATTGTCTGTAAAACATGGGTGCAGATGTTCCTATTACACTCCGATGCACCTCGATGGGTTGTTGATTACAATAGAAGCTTGACAACATTGATACGTGATGGAATGAATATTGTACTTAGAGGTGGAATTATTGTTTCAAAGAGATGCAGATGTTATCTGATAGATAATGTGCATGCACAAACAGTATTGCACTATTATCATTTCAAAACTATTGATTCTAAGGAAAATAAACACTTGGAAACTATTAAGTGTGCTAAAGAAGAAAGTGACCTATATAGATTAAAACTAATTACATTAGAAGAGTGCATGGATATGGATAAGTTATGCAAAATGTTGCGCAGTGGAAATTAATTTTAATGAAAATGGTATTTTAATTCTGAAGTATATTAATTACCTTCATTTATTTATTAATTTGTATGTACATAACATAATATCTGTTTTATTTGTCAATTTTTTACATACTTAAAGTAGTGACTGTTTTGATGTACATAAGTTAACATCTGTTGTACATGTCGACATTTTTACATAGTTAAAACAGTGTCTAAATTGATGTACATAAGTTAACATATATTGTACATATCGATATTTTTACATAGTTAAAACAGTGTCTGAATTGATGTACCTAAGTTGATATCTCTTGCACATGTTCACAATTTGTACATTGTCAAAGCACCGTCTGTTTTGATGTACATAAGTTGATAGCTGTTGTACATGTTGATATTTTTACATATTTAAAGTAGTGTCTGTTTTGATGTACATAAGTTAACATATGTTGTATATATCAATATTTTTACATAGTTAAAACAGTTCCTTTTTTTAAATAGTTGATATCTGTTGTACACGTTCACAACAGATATATCTCAATTTAAATTTGAACTTATGTACACTTGTTTGAACTTATTTACTAATCACGCGTTTTTATATGTATGTGTATATAAGGCTATGTTTAACGGATTATGAGTGCTTCAGTAAAATTAACTAATCTAATGAATATAAAATATGATGATACATAATCTTCATATGTACATGTGTATTTATATAGAAAAATCGTTTCATATCTTCTTAGGATTTAAAATATTAACATTAATAATAATATTCAAGGACGGAAAAGGGTTTAGGGTTGGATTAGGCGGACCCGGTTCGCGGATCCGCCTTATCCAACCCTAAACCCTTTTCCTTATTCAAGGTCACTAAACCCGCAAGAAACTGAACCCTAAGAGGGTATTGGTGAACCCTGTCGTGGATGTGATTCAAAGATGGGGCACTGAACCTTAAGAGTAGGGTACTTCATAAGATGGGACGGAAAAGGGTTTAGGGTTGGATTAGACGTACCCGCTACACGGCTCCGCCTAATCCAACCCTAAACCCTTTTCCTTATTCAAGGTCACTAAACCCGCAAGAAACTGAACCCTAATAGGGTATTGGTGAACCCTGTCGTGGATGTGATTCAAAGATGGGGCACTGAACCTTAAGAGTAGGGTACTGCATAAGACGGGACGGAAAAGGGTTTAGGGTTGGATTAGACGTACCCACTACGCGGCTCTGCCTAATCCAACCCTAAACCCTTTTCCTTATTCAAGGTCACTAAACCCGCAAGAAACTGAACCCTAAGAGGGTATTGGTGAACCCTATCGTGGATGTGATTCAAAGATGGGGCACTGAACCTTTAGAGTAGGGTACTGCATAAGACGGGACGGAAAAGGGTTTAGGGTTGGATTAGGCGTACCCGCTACGCGGCTCCGCCTAATCCAACCCTAAACCTTTTCCTTATTCAAGGTCACTAAACCCGCAAGAAACCGAACCCTAAGAGGGTATTGGTGAACCCTGTCGTGGATGTGATTCAAAGATGGGGTACTGAACCTTAAGAGTAGGGTACTGCATAAGACGGGACGGAAAAGGGTTTAGGGTTGGATTAGGTGTACCCGCTATGTGGCTCCGCCTAATCCAACACTAAACCCTTTTCCTTATTCAAGGTCACTAAACCCGCAAGAAACTGAACCCTAAGAGGGTATTAGTGAACCCTGTCGTGGATGTGATTCAAAGATGGGGCACTGAACCTTAAGAGTAGGGTACTGCATAAGACAGGACGGAAAAGGGTTTAGGGTTGGATTAGGCGTACCCGCTACGCGGCTCCGCCTAATCCAACCCTAAACCCTTTTCCTTATTCAAGGTCACTAAACCCGCAAGAAACTGAACCCTAAGAGGGTATTAGTGAACCCTGTCGTGGATGTGATTCAAAGATGGGGCACTGAACCTTAAGAGTAGGGTACTGCATAAGACGGGACGGAAAAGGGTTTAAGGTTGGATTAGGCGTACCCGCTTCGCGGCTCCGCCTAATCCAACCCTAAACCCTTTTCTTATTCAAAGTCACTAAACCTGCAAGAAACTGAACCCTAAGAGGGTATTGGTGAACCCTGTCGTGGATGTGATTCAAAGATGGGGCACTGAACCTTAAGAGTAGGGTACTGCATAAGACGGGACGGAAAAGGGTTTAGGGTTGGATTAGGCGTACCCGCTTCGCGGCTCCGCCTAATCCAACCCTAAACCCTTTTCCTTATTCAAGGTCACTAAACCCGCAAGAAACTGAACCCTAAGAGGGTATTGGTGAACCCTGTCGTGGATGTGATTCAAAGATGGGGCACTGAACCTTAAGAGTAGGGTACTGCATAATACGGGACGGAAAAGGGTTTAGGGTTGGATTAGGCATACCCGCTACGCGGCTCCGCCTAATCCAACCCTAAACCCTTTTCCTTATTCAAGGTCACTAAACCCGCAAGAAACTAAACCCTACGAGGGTATTGGTGAACCCTGTCGTGGATGTGATTCAAAGAGGGTTATGTACTACTAATATAGAATTATGTACAATGATGTCCTAAGATTGGTTATGTACAGTTGATATAGAATTATGTACCATGATGTCCTCAAATGAGTTATGTACAGCTGATATAGAAATATGTACAATGATGTCCTCAAATGGGTTATGTACAGCTGATGTAGAATTATGTACCTTATATAATGATCCTAAGTCCTGTACATAATAATGAATACAGTGTACATAATTATTTAGGAAGATATACAGTTTGTATTGTGTTTTTTATTTAAAAATATGATATACATAATTATGAATACAGTGTATATAACTAAATATTTAGTATCAGTACATTTTCAGTCTAAGATGTAAATAGATGAGTTATGTACAACTAATATAGAATTATGTATAATGATGTCCTCAGATAAATTATGTACTACTGATTTGAAAATATATACATTATCTAGTGACAAATATGTACATAATGAGTTATAAACGTAATTCAGCAGAGCAATTATGTACATTATCTGATGGGTTATGTACATGTGATCTAGAATTACAATAATATCCTCAGTCGGGTTATGTACAACTAATATAAAATTATGTATAGTAATATCCTCAGAAAAATTAAGTACAACTGATATGTAAATATATACATTACATAATGACCTATATACTATACTTTGTAAATTGTTACAAGCGCAACAAAATTTCTACTTTAAGATGTAACTAGATGAGTTATGTACAACTAATATAGAATTATGTCTAGTGATGTCCTCAGATGGATTATGTACAACTGATATCAAAATATCAACATTATTCAGTGACAAATATGTACTTCACAAGTTATCAAAATAATTCAGCAGAGAATCATAAGAGAATCTACGTAATTCTTGATAATCGATTGTCTACTTTAGAACAAATATATTAATTTTTTGGATCAGCAGGTTCATAATCAGTTTTCTCTAAACGAATTGTTCAGGATTACAATCAAATGTGCAACTGAAAATGAAGACAATCAAATCAAGCATAGAAATCGTTGATAATCAAGCATAGAATTCCTTGATAATCAAATGATGAAGATTTGCAATTGAAATGATGAAGACGCTCGATTTTACGAGTGAGCACAATTAAATCTGCAAGTGAAAATGATGAAGATCAAACGATGAAGATCTGCAACGGAACTGATGAAGATGATCGAATGATTTGAATGAAAAAATAAACAAATTTCTAGAGAGAGAAAGTCGACTTATTCAAAAGAAAAAGAAGAAGATGGCGCGCGTTTGTTTTTGTGCTTTAAATTTTGATCAAGCCTGGTCCGTTGATCTCAATCAGATCTAATGGCCCAGATGCTGCCTCAACGGTTGCAGGGAGTTAGGCTGCCTCAATGGATCCCGAATCTATATATATATATATATATATATCACCACGACGCGGCCACGCGCGGGTTTGGGGAGGCGAATGAATCTCCATATGAGAATGGATCGAATTGAAATTTAAATCGAAGTGGAGTCGTCACCGAACTTTGTGGGAGTTCGGGCCCGTTCGAACACACTCTATGTCGTAGTGAGCCATGCAAAAAGTATGGCCCATTTCCGATGTCAGAGTTTATTGGGCTCGTCCCTTTGCATTTGATACCGATACCGACATTATCGGATACCGTGTATTGAATGACTCTCGTGTGCCAACGGATTCGGATATCCGGAAACCATGGTTCTGAGTAAGGGGTGAGGGTACATGTTGGGAAGTTCACAAAGAACACCCAACCCCGCCCGCACATTAGCGGCCTCTACTAGGATATCGTTTGATTTTGAAATACGCGCGTTAGTAGAACGATGAAAATGATATGCAAACATTATTTTCCCTAAACATGCGAAAAAGAATGAATGGGTTGCTACGTCGATTTAATGCATCTAATTCTAACGTTGAAGTTATATTTAGCATGCGAGGTTTATTTTAGTACAATAAAATAAACAACGAAAATAAATCGACAAAACGAGCAAACTTGTTAGTAACGGTATAACGATAATAACGGTTTGCGAATAATATAGAATAATATGGAATGATGTAAATAAGATGATGCACGGTTTTGAAAAGTAATATTTCACGTGATAGATTTGACACGTGTTGACCTAAGTCATAAAAAAGCGTTAACGAGACTCGAATGGCATTGTAGGACTCACGGTTTGACGTGATAAAGGGGCCACTCGACCGAGTGGACCTCTGAAGAAGCTTCTGTCCGGATTTCGTGACGTCACTCGACCGAGTTATGAGGGAGCTCGACCGAGTGCACGGCCACTCGGTCGGGTCATGGCATGACTCGACCGAGTGGTTAAAAAAAACCTCCTGTCTCGCTTTTTGGGGTGCCACTCGACCGAGTGGACTAGGCACTCGATCGAGTGCTCCCGGTACGAACTAGGGTTCGCTTTGCAATTTGTTATCGATTTCGAAATTGCTTCTTGATTTTGATAATTCGATGATTTTGTTGAATCGGGCATAAATATTGTAAGATTTATGCTTGATTCGGACTTGGATACTCGTCATATCCGATATTCGATTATTGAATCGATATCGAATATTAGAGTGAAACTTGAAGAAAAAAAAAAGATGCTATAAGTCATTTAAGTTAACTAAAACGATATAGATTTTCTCCGCGTTTATAGTGTCGTAATTAATTCTAACGAATTAGATGACAACTATTTTAGTATCAACGAAAATCGTGTTAGTTAAATTATTTGACTAAATCGTTTAGATTTGACATCCAATTATTGAATTGGTATCGAATCTAATAGATTGACACTTTACTTGAATCGAAAGACTTGACTTGATTCCCTCGGCATCCCGACATCGTAATAAATCCTTACGGATTGTATGATGTCGGATCTGCGTCAACGGGTTTCGACCTTAATTAAAAAAAAGTGTTTGATTCGGAAATAGTTTTGAAATCGATGAAATATACGATGAATGACGACAATGCGAACGAAATAAAAAACTATTATTTACGTTGACTTGCTTCAATAATCAAACGCTAGGGGTGTCGGGATAAGCGACCGGCAACATCGGGTGAAACACCCTTGTATATTCGGATTTCCTTATCCCGTCATCATTCGCACTCGACACAAATTCACAAGTATTTTAATGTTTTATACTAATAATACTATCGATAATAGAGACGCGATAACAAAATAATAAAAAAAAGAACGACGACGCGACGGACGGGCAAGGAGGAGAAGGAAAAAGAGAAGAATGAGATTTTGCACCCTCAACCTACATGTTTCTTAGTCTCGGGTAGATCTCGTTAGTTGTGGCTTTAGCACGGGAGAATCGAGGTTAATGTAAGTTAAGTTATGGTGGTTTAGGGTTTGGATTCCTAGATACTAGGGTTAGAGTTTTTGAAAGTGTGAGATTAGGGTTGTATGAGATGTGTGTAAAGTGTTCAATTGCATGCATAAAGGGGTGTATACATAGGCAAAGTCTAGCTCCCCCGTCTAGGGTTACTCGACCGAGTAACTGGCTAACTCGGTCGAGTGGCCCAGTGCGACTGCAGTCGGGCTTGCTTGAGGGCCCACTCGATCGAGTGGGCTGACACTCAATCGAGTGGGCTGACACTCGATCGAGTGGATCAGCTGAAGCGCACGGGTCCAAATTTTTGGACCTCGGGTTAGGCATTTTGTGGGTTTTGTATTTGGGTTGGACTTTTGATATTTTCACGGCTGTTTTTTTGTGTCTCGGAAACGGCTTTGACCGGGGTTTGACCCAATCGCTAAAAGTCGGTTTTATTTCCGGTGTCGGTTTTGACCCAAATTAGTCTTATTTGATTGGAAACGATCCACCGGGCCTGAATTTGAGGTTGGTTTTGTGAGATTTGTACTCCGTAAATGCCTAAGCCAGCAACTAATGGTTTCGAGCCCATTTCCGAGCGCGTAGAAACACGTTTGCGTCCGATCATCATCGGGTATTTTTTGGAAACTGCTATAGACACCCGGCGGTCAAAATGTGGGTGTCTACATACATACATATATATATATATAGGAATTGCATCTCGTGAGTCTCTCTATCTTAAATGAGTCCGTCCCGCGAATCTGGGACGTTAGATATGGCAAATCAACGATAGAGAGTAACGTAATTGAGTAAGGGCAAAACTGTGATTTATCAGCATAATTTTCACAAGTTGCTGCACTTTTTAATGTTACAGTAACAACATTAATATTATTGTGACATTGTTACTGTAAAAAGCATTATAGAAGTAGTATTATTGTGACAGTAATTGACAAGATTACGTAATGTGAAATTTTAGAACAATTTTTTTATATTACAGTAACAATATCACAGTAAAAATATTACAGTAACATTATGACAGTATTTAACAAGGTTATAGAATTATAGTTACTGTAAAATTTTAGAACAATTTTTTTATAATTCCTTAATAATATATAATCACAATAAACAATACAGAGTAATATTCAAACTGAAATAGAGTAGTATTAATATTCTTTTACCAACATTAAAATACCATAATTACTGTGACATTGTTACTGTAACAGTATGTCACAAGTGACAATAGTTACTGTGACATTGTTACTGTAAAAACATTACAGTGACAGCAGTTACGGTAGTTATCAAATGTTATCATCTTCTTCATCATCATATCAACCATGGTACCATTAATCTCCATTTTACAATCAAAATTTAACCAATTCATCACTATATTTCATCTCCAATGTCATCCACCTTCACCATCAATTCTCAATTCAATCTCAATTGATCCACCTTCACTCTCATTTTACAACTCATCCTCAAACACGGATCCACCGCCTACGTTGCCTACCACCTGAAGCGACCGTCGGCATGGAACACAATTAGCTCCCATCACCGACCGATCAACACCAACATGGGCACATGGCCACCTACTCTTCCACTTCGAGCCAGCAATTATCCATTCAAATCCTTGCTACAAGTTTGATCGTAAGGCATAGATTTTATGCGATGTGATAAAATCAAGATTCACATGAGAAATTAATAATCTTTAGCTAATTAAATAATGAATTTATATGAATTTTATGAAATATGCCTTTGATTTGTGTTTTGTTGGTACAATTTTAAAAACTAATTGGGAATGCTTAGCATGTACGTTGAGGGAGAATGAAATGGGGATGCTGAATCGCGGGATGACTGGATAAGTGTCATCAATTTTTTTTCCCTTAATTAATTGTGATCGTTGATCAAATTAGATCTAACGGTTCTAAATAGTGAGACAGACTCATTTAAAGATGAGGACTCATTGGATCTTCACTAGGCTTTTTTCGAACGATCACATTGGTCCGCTTCCTCAAACCTCAAATTAGGAAAGTATCATAAATAATAAAAAAAATCAATTAGAGAATCTTTTAATTATTATAATATATATTTAATTTATTATATTAATGTGATGTTTTACAATATTGAGATAAAAACCTTTAGAGTTCATTTTTTAAAAATCATTATCGTCAAATAAATTATAAAAATGAAATAATTAGATTCGTGGTAAAAATGTTTTCATTAGAGTATAAATTTCATATTATTTGTTTCACATTATGTGATGAATTTATTACCTATAACAGTTGTAAAATTATCCCACATCGACAAATTTTAATATGATGATGAAATTCTATATTATAAATAAAGAGAAATCATTCGTTCTTCGATATCTATCAAAAGTCTTTTGAATCTAAAAAAGAGTTCTTAAGACTTTAAACCTCAATTAATTATCCTATATTAAAAATTATGATGAGGTGGAGAAATTTTAGATTATAAATAAGAGTAATCATTCGATTATAAATATCGACCAAGAAAAACTTTTAAATTATGATGGGGTGATCGATGAAATTTTATATTATAAACAAGAGTAAGGATGTATTTTTTTTAGTCTTAAAAAGAGCTGATAGAAGACTATAAACTTAAATAAATTATCCCACTTCGGAAAAAATTATGATAAGTTGATAATTTTTTTATTATAATTAAGACTAATCCTTCGTTCTTAGATATCAAGCAAAAAAACTTTTGAGTCTTAAAAAGTCTCTTAATAAGACTACAAATTTAAGTAAAAATAATCTCAAATCGTAAATTTATAATAAGGTGATGAAACCTTATTATAAATAATAATACTTCATAGTAATCATGTGCTCTTAGATATTAATTAAAAATCTTTTAAGTCTTAAAATATACTCCGTATTAAGACTATAAACTTAAGTAAAATTATCCCACGTTCGAAAAATTATAAAATTTCATCAAACATAAATCTTTTGAGTCTTAAAAAAGTTGTTAAGACTATACACTTAAATAAAATATTATAACACTTAAATAAAAAAATTATAATAAGGTGATGGAATTTTATATTATAAATAAAACTAATAAAAAAATCTTTAGACTATAAATTTAAGTAAATTATCCCATATCAAAAAATTATACCCCTCTCTTGTGAGTCTTAAAACACTCTTAAGGCTCCATTCCATTCCATTCATCATGGCAGGCTCACAAATGATATGTATGGGCGACTAATCACAAAATTGCAAAATTCCATCACACATTGGTCTAATCACTTGCTCTCTTATGCTAGCAGAGTTCAGGTCATTAATTCCATGGTCTTTGGTCTCCAAAATTTCTGGTGTTCTAGTTTACTCTTGCCTGCAGGTGTGACTAAGACGATTAACCGATTCTGCAAGGACCTGTTCTGGGGTTCCGTTCCTGGCACGCGAAGGCTTGTTTACAAAAGTTGGGGAAGCATTTGCGCACCTTAGAAGAAGGGTGGCTTTGACATAAAAGATCTTCGCACCTGGAACAAAGCTTTGCTGCTCAAATGGCTTTGGGATCTGGATAAGGTTGGTGGTTCACTTTGGGCGCAATGGGTCTCAAACTACCACCTCAATCGACAATCCATATGGGATGTCGATGTTGCTGATCGCCACTCTGAGAGCTTTCGTGGAATAATCGCAGTAAGGGACACTCTGGTTTTGAATTCTGGTAGCCAAGCTGCTGCACGGACCCTTCTCCAACAATTTGTCGTCAACGGCAAATACTGCCCATCTCTTGCTTATAAAGCGCTTCGATCGTGCCAACAAACACTCAGCTGGTATACACCACGGTGGAGCAAAGGCCTTTACCCGAGGCACAAGATTTTCCTTACCTTGGCTTATCAAGGAAAATTAGCAACTCAATCCAACATACAGAAGCGGGGGTTGCCTATGGCGAGTAGATGTTACTTGTGTCTCATGCACACTGAAGACGCTAGGCACTGTTTTTCCAATGTAACTATGCTAAAGAAGTCATGAGCTGTATTAGCAGATGGTGCGGGATCTCACTCCGAACTTTGAATTTAGATGCTATCCTACATTGGGTCTCTAATCGGAAGCACGCGAAACATTGGCGCAACTTTTGGCTAAGGCAGTGCATTGCGGCTACGGTCTACTACCTCTGGAAAGAGCGAAATTGCCGAGTTTTTAATGATAATTGTAGGCATGTAAACGTCCTAGTTAGAGAAATACAATACACCGTATGTATACTTGTACTAAGCTCCTCAAAACCGGAAATCCATGATGAAATCACTCTCTAGTGGCTATCTCTTTTGTAAGAAAAACTCTTGTATTTTTTCGAAATATATAAGAGTACTACCTTCTTGCAAAAAAAAAAAGCATTCATCCTTAGATGTCAACAAAAAACTTTTAGTCTTAAAAAAGGTTCTTAATAAGATTATAAATAAAGTTAAATTAAAATTATCACATATCGAGAAATTATAATGAGGTGATAGAATTCTACGTAATCTTTCGTTTTTAGATATTAACCAACTTTAAAAAAAAGTTTCTAAGACTATATAGTTAAAGTATAATTATCGCGCACGCATCGAAAAATTAAGATGGGTGATGAAATTCTATATATTATAAATAAGAGTAATCATTCGCCTATAAATAAAAGTTCTTAATTAGACTATATATAAACTTAAATAAACTTAAGTAAAATTATCCCACATCGAAAAATTATAATAAGGTGAATTTTTTTTATTATATAAATAAGACTAATCATTCATCAAAATTATATACTCCAATAAGATGATCAAATTCGATTGTATAAATAAAGAGTAATCGTCTATCCTTTAACTTAGATATAAAAACAAATTCTTTTAATCCTAAAAATAGCTCTTAAAACTATAAACTTTAAGTAATATACCACATCGAAAAATTATGATAAGATGATTGAATTTTATATCATAAATGAATAATCTTTCGATTTTAAATATCAACCAATAATCTTTTGAGTCTTAAAAAGCTTTTAAAAAGGTTACAAACCTAAAATTATCCCATATCGAAAAAAAATAAAATAAGGTGATGATTCTATATTATAAATGTAATCATGCGTTTTTTTGGGTCTTAAAAGCAGATCTTAAAACTATAAACCTTGACTAAATTATCCTATATAGAAAAATAAAGATGAGTCAATAGAATGAATCTTATATTATAAATAAGATTAATATTTCGTTCTTAGATATCAATCAAAAAATTCATTCGTTCTTAGATATCAATCAAAAAAAACTTTTGAGTGTTAAAAAGTCTCTTAATAAGACTACAAACTTAAGTAAAACAATCTCACATCGAAAAATTATAATAAGGTGATAAAATTTTATATTATAAATAAGAGCAATAATGTATTCTTTTGAGTTCTAAAATGAGTTCTTAAGACTATAAACTCAGCTCAAATTAAGTTTGATTACTAATATCATGTGATCATTTTATTTATTGTAGTAACATAGTTTTATTAAGTTTCTTATTTAACAAATGTACATCATCAATGTAATTAAGCCAACTAACCCGTGCAGCGCACGGGCTTTAATCTATTACGTATTATTGGGGTAGTTAAATAAGAGTAGTATAAATGACTTTATAACCTACTACATCAGGTCACCTAATTAATATTTAACCTGCTATTTATCCTCCATCCTCCTACTTAGACCTAGATAACGGGTGAACCGTGTCGGGTCAGCTTCGGGTCGGGCCACTTTCGTGTTATAATAATTGGGTCGACTTCGGGTCGGGTCGGATAATTTTCGGGTTCGATTCATTCTCGGGTTTGTTGTTTTCAACTTTTTTAGTGATATCGACTCGTTTTCTATAATAATAATCGGGTCGGTTTCGAGTTAGCTCGGGTTAATTCGGATTACGGGTCAAAATTAAGTCTTCAATTCGGGTGTCGGGTCGGGTTCAGTTTGGCTTATTCGAGTCGGGTCAGTTTTGTCAGGTCTACTCCTCCTTAGTTCTCTCCTTCATTCTCTCTCTCCATTACCCTTCATCCTTCTTCGGTTTTTATTCTATACGTTTCGTTTAAATTAACGTGTTCATTTTGGTGTAGGATTGTGTTGTTAGCTAGATTTGGTGAGGTTGAAGACTTGAAGGAAGAGGAAGACGGAGGACATGAATGACATTTAATGCCTCGTACACTGAGTAAGTGAAAATAAGTGAGAAGAAGTGAAGTAATATGAAATAAATTAAAGGCGAAAAAGAAAGGTGAATGGGTTCTACCGCTAACTCATCATCTATACTATTCTGGTTTAACTACTCCAAAAATACGTATTATTCTCTGATTTATTAAAATTGGAATTATTTTCGGAAGACGTTCTATAGTTGGTATTATTGTCGTTAAATAAAATTAAAGTTGAAAATGGAAGGCGGAAGGGTTCTACAGGTAAGCGGTCACCTATACTTGTAGACACCCACATTTTGACCGCTAGGTGTCTATAGCAGTTTCCGAAAAACACCCGATGATGATCGGACAGTAAACATGACTTAATACACTCGATTTTCGGACTCGAAATCAATAGTAGTTGGCACGAGCTTTTAGCGGAGTAAAAATCTCACAAAACAAACCTCAAAATCAGGCCCAGTGGGTCGTTCCGAGTCAAATAAGACTAATTTGGGTCAAATCCGACACCAGGGGCAAAACCGTCTTTTAGCGACAAGGTCAAACCCGGTCAAAGATATTTTTTTGAGACACACGGACCAGCCGTGTCACCTCACGAGTTCGGCCTAGGCTCGAAATATGAAGTTAAAAAACCCCTCTCATAGAGCAGCGAGCGAATTAGCTCCCTTGGAAATGGTGAGCTCATAAATTCGCTCCCTTGGGAGTTACTATTATCCTTTTTGGAGTGACGAATGCTGTTTCTGGGTTTGGAAAAGTGCGGTCATCAGGGGTGACCCGAACTTCGGTGTCCAGAGGATCCATCTCTTCGACGTCTACAAAAAAATCAGCTACGACAAGTATTAAACAATTCCGTTAAGGATAGAATTCGATCTCAAGTAGGAATTCTATCCGGATACCAAATCAATAATCGACCGAGCATCAAACACTCGGCCGAGCAGCCCCATTTCAGCCGAGATGCCTTTCTTTCCGACCAAGAAACGGAATTCTCTTCCCTTTCAACTTCTTACTTTTCCTATCCTTAGACGGACTCCCACCTCATTCCAACCGGTGACTTTCTTCCTTTGCAAGATAGTCATTCCCTATAAATCGGACCCTAATAACACATTCAAATTAATTATCATCAACGAATAACAATTCCCGACATCTACAATTCATAACACATCTACAACAATCAACATCCTAGGCGATACAATCTCATACAATTCATCCCCGAAATTCTAGGCAATTTTAGGAAAAACCATATACAAACCCGAGAGCAAAACTCGTCAAATCTCATCCCAATCATAAACCACCATAACTCTTCCTATATCATCTCGACGCTCCCGTGCCTAAGCCATATTCCGACGAACCCCGTTCCGAGTATACAAAGCATGTAGGTTGAGGGTGTAAAATCAAATCCCGTTTTTCTTCCTTTCTCAATTTTTTGTCACAAATTTTTGTCACGATTTTTTGTCACAATTTTTTTGTCACAATTTTTTGTCACGATTTTTTTTGTCACGATTTTTTTGACACAATTTTTTGTCACGATTTTTTGCCACAATTTTTTCGTCACAAATTTTTTTTTAGTCACAATTTTTCAGAAACTTTACACAATCTTTCACAACTTTTTCAAAATCCACTCTAAATATTCGATATTGATTCTATAATCAAGCATCGAATATTACGAGTATCAATATTTTAGTCGAGTATAAATTGCAGCATTTTTTACACGACTTAACCAAATCATCGATTTCCAAAACCAAATACAATTTTTTTTTCATCGTATCATATTTACATCTTCTAACTCGTTTGCTCCTTTATTATCGCGATTGTTGTATTGTATCGTTGGTTGCATTGTAATTCCGGGTGGTATGCCGCTCGTATATTATAATCTGTTATCGTTTTTGTTGTTTGTTTTATTGTACTAAAATGAACATCACATGCTAAAACAACTTTGATGTTATTAGTAGAGGTGATCAAACAGCCCAAGCCCATAAGCCCAACCCGGCCCAGCCCTATATTTAAGAGGGCTTGGGCTATGATTTTAGGCCCATAAAAGCCCAAAGCCCGGCCCCAAAGGCCCATGCTAAAATTGGGCTGGATATGGGCCTTGTTTAAGGCCCTAAGGCCCATCCGAGATTCATATTATATTATTATTAATTAATGTATTGAAATATGATAAGGAGAAGTCAAACTGCTACTTTACTTGTTAGTTTTTCAAATAACTTGTTAATACTTGTTACTCTATTAATTTGTATGGTACCGAGAGTGATAGACAAGAAGTCAAATTGCTATTTTATCAGTGGGCACACGTTAATAAGCTAATTAAAGCAACATTAACATAAATATCGTCTAAGTATGGTAAATAGAACTTAATATTTCAATTTATCATGATAATATCCATGTAAATGTTGATTTAATTAGCTTATTAACGTTTGCCCAATGGACACTCGTTAGAAAAACCGTATTATAAATTGGTATGTTTGGTAAAAAACGAACAATAAGTCAACGCAAATAACATGGCCCAAAAACCCCATTTGGCCCAGAGGCCCATCAAAAGCCCTCTAGGGCCGGGTATGGGCTCCTGAAGAAGGCCCAATCAAATGGGCCGGCCCAGCCCAGCCCATGTGCTTGGGCTATTTTTTCACTTCAAGCCCGGCCCAAGCCCGGCCCAGCCCAGCCCATGATCACCTCTAGTTATTAGCTTAGATGCATTTAAACGACATAGATCAAACATAATTCACATGTTTAGTCAAAAACGCTCTTTGCATATCATTCAACCGTCAAACTAACGCGCGTACACGAACAACGAACGATATCTTAGTAAAGGCCACTAAGTGTGGGCGGGGTTGGGTGTTCTTGGTGAACTTCCCAACACGTACCCTCACCCCTTACTCAGAACCATGGTTTCCGGATGTCCGAAATCGTTGGCATACGAGAATCATTCAATACACGGTATACGATAATGTCGTTATCGGTATCAAATGCAAAGGGACGAATCCAATAAACTCTGAAATCGGAATGGGCCGTACTTTGTGCGCGGCCCACTACGACATATAGTAGATTCGAACGGGCCCGAAATCCCACAAAGTTTGGTGGCGACTCCTACTTCGATTTAAATTTCAATTCGACCCATCTCATATGGAGATTCAGTTGCCGCCCCAAACCCGCGCGTGGCCGCGTCGGGGTGGACCTATGTCATGTCCACAATTTGGCGACTCCGGTGGGGATCAACTGATGTGTCACTTACCATCGGCATCCTCAGGGTGAGACTCGAAAAGAAATCGTTCGAATAGTAATGTACACGTTTTAGTTCAATGGTTCATGCATAACCCAATTTTTTCCCGGGCCGGTTACTTGTGACCGACGTCCCACTATATCACGGTGCGTTCCTAAATGGGCGCACTAAAGACTTCGATGGCGGAACTCGCATGGGTTTTACAGCAGGTTCTAAGACCAACTCGGCTTAGGTAGACCGTCCTGATTTGCGAGAAAGCTATCGTCGTTGGTATAGACCCTCTTTCGACCGACCGAGACTTAGATTAAGAGCATACATGGTGTCATTATACTGTTTCCATGACTACGTGCTACTTGATTTACTTGTCTTCTTTTTCAAAAACCGCTATTTCAAAAACTTGCATCTTTTCAAAAATTATCCATTTTTCAAAGCCCGGAAAGCTACCGAATTTAGGATTTATGATTTTGACTCAAAATAGCCTATTTTTAGCCGGTATGCTGCCCAAACTTTATCAAAATTTCCGAAAATCCGGCCCGATAAGACTTTTCGGTTTTCAAAAAAAAAATTGGGCCATCCGTTCCGACTTTTTCGTGTTTTTCTAAATCCAAATTTCCCTTTTCAAAACCTTCCTCTTCTTAAGACTTCCCGTATTTAGTAGTGTCGGTGTAACACCCCATGTTTTTGACCATTTTAGTTATTTCTAATAACGATTAATAGTAATAAAACGAGTCTCGACAAAGTATATTAAATATTGATATTCAATTCTTGTGTTTTTGGAACCTTTCTATTTCATTTCACAGTTTGCAAAACTGAAATTTCTATCGTTATCGCAATTATGCGCGATTTCGTAAAACGGTTCCTATTTTCTCATACAGACTCCGATTGAGGCGTTTCAAAAGCCTAAATTTATTATTTTTCCAAGATCTGCACAATGGTAATATCCAAAGATTCATTTTCAAAGTGAAAAGAAAGAAAATTATACTAGACAGCTCCTTTGCAACGAAAATTGTCATCCGATCGTTCGTTTCTCGACTTTCGATTTCCGTACTTCTTTCTTAACCATTGTGTGACCAAATAAACTCATAAAGATAATCCTAAGGCATGCCAAACCGTGACTTTGAATCCCTAGCCTCAAAATATGCTTAACTAATCAAAAGCACCATTTCTAGTATGTACCTCTTAAAGTATGCTTAGCTACTTTTGGTAATTGTCAAGTTGTTGTCCACCCTTTGCTCCCCCATCTAATGCACGACTTATGTGCTTATAACCAGCCATTTTCTCTTCATTTACTCATCCATTCACTCACTTAAACACTCCTTCAAAGATCCATCTAAAAACCAAAGAAAATCATACAAGTTCTTTTAAGTTCTAAGGTGTTTACACCACCATATCTCAAGAGCACATACTCTTTCTTTTCCTTACCTTATACTCTTTATTTTTAAGTCTTATTCCTATTATATTTACTAACTTACTTTTTTTGTGTCTCCTTCTAACTTATTCATGAAGAGGAGCAATAAGAAGGGGGCTTCGATCTTAGTATATTTGATTTCATAGTTGATCCGGAGAATTGCTAATAGGTAACCTAACTTTTCTTCGCCCTCAAATCTCGTAGTATAGTGTTTAGACTCTAACTAACATATAACATCATGTTTAGGACTAAATCATTAGATCACCAAGTTTAAACTTAACTATTTGTTGATTTATCACATAACAATGCATGCTAAATGTATTCTGTGATGTATGATGTATGTTCACGATTTTTTGTGTAAAATATGTTTTGAATTAGCCTTAGATTCCTTCATGAACGTTGTAGATCAGAATGTCTAGAATATGATAAAAATATTAAAAGTAAGTTTTTATGAAAATATATATTTAGTAATGATTTATTTCGTAAACTGGTACTGTATGATTTTATGTACTGTCTGAGAAAATGATATGTTTCGTGATGTTAAATGTTTCTTTTGGACTTGGAAAAATTATGTATGTTCCTGATGATGCCTATATTGTGTATGTAAACTTTCACATAAATCCAATATATATATTTTCATGTATAAAATTTGTACTAAAATGGGTCAGATCTGGAAAGAATATTTTATTTCAGAACATTTATAAAGTATTTTAATCTAAATTTCTGGGTATACGTTATGTACAAGTATAGGTATCCAAAATAAAATTTTGGTTACTTTTATGACGTTTAAGTATTTTAAATGATTTAAAAGAAAGTATTGAAAACCGCACTATTTTCGTTTTTAATTTGTTAAAAATAATAAACCATATTTTTTTTGAAAAATGACTTTATATCTGGAAACCTAACTTGTAAAAGTATGTAGAGTATGAAAATCGAAACTTAAAAATAACATTTCAAAAATAACTCATTTAGTATCCTTAATAATATTATCGGTTTCGTTATTACTTAAAGTTACTTTTGTAAAATTCTATGTTTTGAGAAATATGATACCTAATAAGGTTAAAAATGACTTTTATAATTATTATTGATTTATTTGGTGTTTGAAAATATTTTACTAATATAAATAGGCTTTAAGAGATAAGTATACTTGTACAAATACGAAACCGTATAAAAATACTAAATACGTACACTTGAACAATAAATGTACTAAATACTTGTGCCCAAAAAGTATAGAGTACTAAAAGACGAATAACCCAAAAGTACTAAGTTAAACAATGCTTAAATGTGCAAAACAACACTTAAACTTTATAATAAGCACTTAAGGACTAATTAGTGACTAAGTCAAAACTAAGGGTTGACTAGTCTATCTTGGTCAAACTTTGGCTTTTTAAGTCAACATAGACCAAGTCAAGATAAAGGAACCCATCTTAAATAATGTACTTAGAAATAATTGAATCTTTAATCAAATCTCAACTAATGAACGCTTCAAATAATATATCTCAAATAAAATGTTCCAAATCTCTTACATCAGTATACTAAAACTATCAGTTAAGATAAATTTTACGACGATTGATATTGTTTGTTAATCTTAAAATCGACACACTCAAATTCCATAGGAACAACCGTACTTCTAGTCGGTGTGTTACCTAAGCCGGTGATCAGACACGTTTTTCACGAACGATGTTATCGACACCAATCATGGTGAAAATGAACATGTGCCCTGGCAGTACCCTCTGAGTAGTCTTCACCATTCCATGTTGTAATGACTTGTTCCGAATCAATACACACCCTACAAACCGGTCATCCTTATGAAACCCGGTATTGTTTCATCCCTCTGGACATCAGACATGTGCCCCATGATGACCGCTGAGCTCGATATTCCAGAGACTCTATCTTTATAAGACACCCAAGTTCAGCCTACGTTTCGTGTTGGGCGCTATCTTGGTAAAGTTTAGAAGACGATGCGATAGAAGACAGCTTCGAAAGTAGACTACGACACTCGGAGTCACTGCTCATGGGAGGCCATGATGCATCCTGCCGGTGCGAGAAAAATGCTAAGAAGTAAATGGGCAGCCAGCTCTTTATGAGTTTGTCGGTAGAGTAGTAGTCGTCCAGTTGCCATTGAGGTGCTCGGTTGTGTAAAGGTTCTCTTTCCCGAGACCAAGAGTATGGATTGGGTGTGTGCGCATACATAGACAAGGGCACTGATCAGCTCTCACTCTCTATATCGGATATCTTTGGGGGCGGAATACCTTCCGACCTTTGCCTTAGCAGTGTATGGGACATGTTCGGTTTAGCGGGGCCTCTGAGTCCATGCACTTGCAGTCCTTCTTCTCCGTATGTCAGTCGACTAAACCGAGTCAATTTAGGTGTTCGATCCTATTGAGCACTAGGGGTGAGATGTAAACCTCCTAGTATCGATATGATTGGCGGGATTGATGTTCTCATCCGCATTTATGGTGAGATGCAAGCTTTAAGTGTGCATGAGACATTAGTAGTCACGTCCCGTGCATTATGTGAAAGGAAACCATTGTTTTTAAAAGTAAATGACTACAGTTTTCTAAATCACATGTGTTATTATGCTTTGTTACTGTTCTATACTCTTATGACTAATGATGTGATTGAAATGCTTGATAATGGGAAGTGATGTTTTGTTATATGCCTTGCTTGAATATTGATTAAGATTTATATTATGTTCCATACGATTTGTATTATGTATGTCTTACTCTATTTTCACATGACACTTCTATGAATCCATGATCTATGCTTTACTGTATTATTCACATGATACTCATATGATGTATGTATTACTTTATTCTATATAACCTACATGTCTTATATATTTAAATTGATTCGCATGTTAATTGAAATCACTTCATGTGTATCTCACATTGTATACATGTCGATTTGTAATGTGACATGCCTGCTTATCTGTTAATTAGATAACCTAAACGTTGTACTACATTGATTATTCGGGGCCGTGTTAGAAGGACGGTTAGGTTACTCCCACTAAGTGGGACATGTATATTTAAATATGCATTCAGGTTGACGAACCCTCAAGACTGGACATGGGGGCATGCGTGAGTGCAAGAGATACAGTGTGGCAGATGAGAGTGTCAAACTATAAATCTTGTAACACAAATTTTGTCAGACTATTGTATTTAGAAATTTGTAATTCGGGTTTCAATTGTTGTATTTTAACAAACGATTCATTTATCGGTAAAAGACTCACTTGAGTCGATGGTTTTAAATTTTTATCCCTTTTTACGACTTAATTATTTTCCGCCTTGTTAATTAATGTCATTAGAAGAACCGGGTTGTTACAGTCGGGTCTTGTCATAAGTTGTTGGAGACTATAGCGTCGAAACTCCGTCGATCCTACATCACGAGTTTCTTCCCCGTCCCCAGTCCGCCTTATTTGTCGAGGCACGGCCCACCTGCGTAGGACGAACTCCTACAAAGGGAAGCCCGTTTACACTTTCAAGTCCAAAGCCTAGGGATTCACACATGGATCTTCCTTCGAACGGGACTAGGCCCACATAACCGGATTCTAAAGGAAGTCCACCCTTCACGAGTCGCCCGTCTAGTGTCTTTTCGGAGTCAACCTTTTACAAGGCATAGCCCTACAACAAAAAGGTTCGTGATCCTTACATCTAAGGGTCACTCGTCCGACGCTCGAGTCTTAACAAAGTCTTCAGTCCCACTCGGGGGCTACCCTTCAGCAGCAGAGCGATCAATCACGGTTGCTCTAAGAGTCATGTCTTACACGTGTTGTCTCACGTACCCCACTTTCGAGCCACTTAGATGTCACACCATCTGAGTCTTACCAGAGTCTTTAGTCTCACTCGGGGGTTGTCCTCCACCCGAGCAGTCAACCATGGTCACCCTAGGGAGTACCTCACGTCCATCCTACAACGGCGTCCTTATGATGCCTTCTTCGAGTCGTACCTATGCTACGAACACTCGAGTCACCTAGGGTTAGGTCACCACGGTTGGTCCGAGCACCCGACGCGGTCAAACACGGTCACCCCATTTTCGGACTTATCCTCGCACAGCTTGAGTCTCATATTCGAGTCCAAGCCAGGGTCATTACCTTATCTAGGCCAACGTTCGGGTATCCCGGTCCAAGAGTCTTTGTCATCCCATCATCCCGTCACCCCGAGTCGTGTCTAGTTTGACTCCCTCTCTTGCACTTGCACAAAGCCGAGTTTAGGCGAGTCGTGGCACTTGTCGACGACCCTACCCTACAAAGAACATATACCAATCAAGCATCCAAAACTCCAGATTTGATTCGAGTCTAAGTCTGAGTTCGAGTCTAGGATACCCTACATCCTCATTTCCAAATCAAAGTCAGAGTCTTTTGCATTCTGTCCTCTTTTCAAAATTCAATAAAATCAGCTTTTCTATTTCTCATATATACTTTCCTTATGTGTTTCCGAGAACATGATGAGCACCATCATACACTGTGAGCACATGCACGTGACTATTATAGGCACATCTATAATGACTGCAGGAAACCGAGCCCGTGTT
The DNA here is from genome assembly GCA_958450325.1 of Agrostemma githago. Taxonomy (NCBI): domain Eukaryota; kingdom Viridiplantae; phylum Streptophyta; class Magnoliopsida; order Caryophyllales; family Caryophyllaceae; genus Agrostemma; species Agrostemma githago. The sequence continues at coordinate 37,888,721 of OY288258.1, forward strand.
TTCCTTTTACCTGTTCCATGTCTGACATAGAAAGCCACAAAACTACCCTTAGGGAGCGGTATCGAATCCTATGACAAATCTAGGCAGTCTCCTAGTTTGGGTTCAAGACGGGAGGCAAGCTCATTTCCCACCATAAACACCCATCCAATAAGACTAAACAATCCCTACCTTAGGTGTTAGTCTGACCGACAAAAAAAAGAGTTGGACAAAAAAAATCAAAAGTCCAAGAGGAAAAAGCAAAAGGCCAAATCAAAAGAGCTGGCCATGATCAAAAAGAATTGTCAACATTCCCCGACCAGATACGGTCAACCCTTTGACCGGGGCACGGTCAACTCAAATCAAGAATCCCATGACCGGGGCTAAGAGGTCAACCAAAAAAAAATATTCAAAAACCCATGACCGTAGTGAAAACGGTCAATTCAAAATTATCAATACTCATATCATTCAATAGGGGAGAATCAACCAAGCTGGTCAGCTAACACCACATTTAGCCTTCCCACATTACAACCCTCAAGACCTTCTCGAGACCTAGACCAGAGACAGCCCAGAATTTTGAGGATTCAAGCTCCATAGGATACCCTAACCATTAGGCCAGACATGGAAATCAGATCCCGCACTATCAAACCTGCCCGATCGAAGTTCGAGTCATTATTACTCGACTTCCCCCTTTTCTACCACATTGCAATACCTTACCCTCCAAGCTTTAGCTCCACAAAATCAAGCTCCAGATGTCAAAACATCAAAGCCACTTGCGACCTAGCTCCACATTTCCAAAAAAATCCAAACCAGTTACCAACCCCAAACACGGGAACTCAGCTTGCGGTCGGCATAGAACATGCCCAATAGTTCACACCACCTCTGAGGGCTACCCCGGAGAACGCTCACACTCACAGGATCAACATCCTAACTATTCTAGCCCTTTGATCAAGACATCACTGGGAATGCACCTAGCCTACATCATCGCTACGGCTAGTTACACACAAAGCCCTAATAGACTAAGCATCATAATACATCTTTCATCACTGAACTATGGCTTGGTTTGATTTCACCACACGTGAATACGTAGGCAGCCTTTCAAAAGAGGCACAACCACCCACATTGACACAAATTATAAAAACACCGTCATTCCGGTCACGACACTGTCATGTTCTCAACAGCTAGTTTTGTCGTCCTGGGGGCTTCTCCTAGGCAGAAGTTCTCCATCCACTCACATAATCCAAAGACTTTCAAAAATCTAGCCATCTTTATGTAGTGTGTCCTAGTACTCGGCTCAGTCGAAGACAAGAATCTGTCAAGGACTCGAAGCAACCCCCACCTTAGAAATATACCCCGAAACAAAAAAATTCAAAAGAACACCAGTCTACGGCATTGCTACTACGAAGCCCTGTCGTACGGAAACAGTCTCATAACATATCTTTCCTATTCTGAAGTTCGACCATGTTGCCACTTGCCTAGGCTACGGAATAGCACAACTTAAGAGTCTTGTTAGGTGGCCCACCCCCCTACCGAGTCACGGTCCAGCCCTTCGAGAGTCCAGTCGTGTCTGTCAACTTGTCCGGTCACGTCCAGAGTCGAGTCTGTCGGTATACCTCTCTCCTCGAATTCCTGTTTTGAAATCTGCAAAATTTAGCCATTTGAGAAAATCCTTTTCGACAAGGTCAAATTTTAGTCTATTTAAGCTGCAAATTTCTTTTCAACCCCTCTCAATTTTGAAAACCTATCTCCTAGCACGTGAGTTGCTTTCAGGACTTCGATTTCAAAATGAAACAAAAATCATTTTCCCCCAGCGCAAGTCAGTCTATAGATGCTAACTGCATTTCCTGTATGCTATCTTGCTACCTGCTATGTTTGCTATTTCTGCCTATATATCTAACATTTCAGGTACCAGCTTGTGCTTTCCAAAGGAACATCAAGTTTTTCTTCCCCAATGTGAGTCGGTGTTTCGCCTAAATGTTACATACGAATTGCTATGTGTCGGCATCATACAGGTACACCCAGACTCGAGAAGGAAGTCTCCTCGCAAAAACTCCCCAGTGGAAAGACCAGGCGACATTTCTACTAAAGGATCGGGATGTTTCTGCGAACGGACACACCCATAACTTCCTATGCAAGCTCCCGCGTAATTCTGAATCGGGATATGTCTGCAAACGGACACACCCATAGCTTCCTATGCAAGCTCCCGCGCAGCTCCAAGATAGGATGCGACAGCAAACCGGCACACCCAAGGCTACTTAGGCAAGTCCCCACTAAGCTATTAGCATCCACTCAGGTATGGTTTCTATCTTATGGCTGGCGAGCCCTTCACGCAAGTCCAATGGACTATAAGCGACCCGAACGGAAGTCTGCCAGGTCTTTGGCCTAGTAACTACTCTGACTTTCGCCTTGTCCAAGCCTCAATCAGAGTGGGGGCTCTGTAGACACCCACATTTTGACCGCCAGGTATCTATAGCAGTTTCCGAAAAATACCCGATGATGATCGGACAGTAAACATGACTTAATACACTCGATTTTCGGACTCGGAATCAATAGTAGTTGGCACGAGCTTTTAGCGGAGTAAAAATCTCACAAAACAAACCTCAAAATCAGGCCCAGTGGGTCGTTTCGAGTCAAATAAGACTAATTTGGGTCGAATCCGACACCAGGGACAAAACCGTCTTTTAGCGACCGGGTCAAACCCGGTCAAAGATATTTCTTCGAGACACACGGACCAGCCGTGTCATCTCACGAGTTCGGCCTAGGCTCGAATACTACAAAAAAATCAACTACGACAAGTATTAAACAATTCCGTTAAGGATAGAATTCGATCTCAAGTAGGAATTCTATCCGGATACCAAATCAATACTCGACCGAGCATCAAACACTCGGCCGAGCAACCCCATTTCAGCCGAGATGCCTTTCTTTCCGACCAAGAAACGGAATTCTCTTCCCTTTCAACTTCTTACTTTTCCTATCCTTAGACGGAATCCCACCTCATTCCAACCGGTGACTTTCTTCCTTTGCAAGATAGTCATTCCCTATAAATAGGACCCTAATAACACATTCAAATTAATTATCATCAACGAATAACAATTCCCGACATCTACAATTCATAACACATCTACAACAATCAACATCTTAGGCGATACAATCTCATACAATTCATCCCCGAAATTCTAGGCAATTTTAGGAAAACCATATACAAACCCGAGAGCAAAACTCGTCAAATCCCATCCCAATCATAAACCACCATAACTCTTCCTATATCATCTCGACGCTCCCGTGCCTAAGCCATATTCCGACGAACCCCGTTCCGAGTATACAAAGCATGTAGGTTGAGGGTGTAAAATCAAATCCCGTTTTTCTTCCTTTCTCAATTTTTTGTCACAAATTTTTGTCACAATTTTTTGTCACAATTTTTTTTGTCACAATTTTTTGTCACGATTTTTTTTGTCACAATTTTTTTGTCACAATATTTTCGTCACAAATTTTTTTTAGTCACAATTTTCCAGAAACTTTACACAATCTTTCACAACTTTTTCAAAATCCACTCTAAATATTCGATATTGATTCTATAATCAAGCATCGAATATTACGAGTATCAATATTTTAGTCGAGTATAAATTGCACCATATTTTTACACGACTTAACCAAATCATCGATTTCCCAAACCAAATACAATTTTTTTTCATCGTATCATATTTACATCTTCTAACTCGTTTGCTCCTTAATTATCGCGATTGTTGTATTGTATCGTTGGTTGCATTGTAATTCCGGGTGGTATGCCGCTCGTATATTATAATCTGTTATCGTTTTTGTTGTTTGTTTTATTGTACTAAAATGAACATCACATGCTAAAACAACTTTGATGTTATTAGCTTAGATGCATTTAAACGACATAGATCAAACATAATTCACATGTTTAGTCAAAAACGCTCTTTGCATATCATCCAACCGTCAAACTAACGCGCGTACACAAACAACGAACGATATCTTAGTAAAGGCCGCTACGTGCGGGCGGGGTTGGGTGTTCTTGGTGAACTTCCCAACACGTACCCTCACCCCTTACTCAGAACCATGGTTTCCGGATGTCCGAAATCGTTGGCATACGAGAGTCATTCAATACACGGTATCCGATAATGTCGGTATCGGTATCAAATGCAAAGGGACGAATCCAATAAACTCTGAAATCGTAATGGGCCGTACTTTGTGCGCGGCCCACTACGACATAGAGTGGATTCGAACGGGCCCGAACTCCCACAAAGTTCGGTGGCGACTCCTACTTCGATTTAAATTTCAATTCGACCCATCTCATATGGAGATTCATTTGCCGCCCCAAACCCGCGCGTGGCCGCGTCGGGGTGGACCTATGTCATGTCCACAATACTACTCTTGTTTAACTACTCCAATAATACGTATTATTCTCAGATTTATTAAAATTGATATTATTTTGGGAAGACGCCCTATAGTTGATATTATTGTTGTTAAATAACCTTTTTTTATATGATATAATATGGCTGGAAGAACGTCCGACTTACTCCAACTGATGAGGTATTTGCTGCTGGGTTTTTGAGTGTGAGTTAGCGAGTAACATGAATCCTATTCTATCTTATTTATGTTTACTGAAGGATTGTATAAACCATTTTAAGGAATTTTCTTTTTAACTTTTTTTTTTGTAAAAAATGATCTTTGTATTAACTGTCATTCTTTTTGTAAATATAGAACATCAGTGTATTTTACTCCCACATTTACAGTGTTTAATTTCCGCCACTGTAGTGCGTTAGAACTTATAGGGATTACAAAAATATTATACTTAATGGTACTCCCTCCGTCCAAATCATAAGGGTACGTTTGGTTTTTCACACTTGCCGAGACACGTTTTACACCGTCAATATCTTTCGTTTTACATCAACAAAAATTATAAAAATTTGTACGGAGTATTATTAATCTACTCATAAAGACGAATCAAACAAGATCTCACATGACTATATTTTCTGTTATAGATTGTCAAAAATTTTAACGATTCTCTTGAGTTGTAAATAGTGTTCAAAAGAGAAGCGTACCCTTTGGAATTGAACGGGGTACTAAAGTAACATTGTTATACTATAAAAACTCAATGAAGAACCGATAATTTTCATTGTATGACATAATTTCAAAAACTAAAATTTAAAATACAAAAAATAAACAAAAAAAATAAAATTTCGTGCCCTCCCTTAAGTAGAATCCTGCGTCCGCCCCTAAAATTAATACTTGTAATTGAAATTATTCTTAGCAAATAACCCTACAAAGACCAACTAGTGTAATGTTGAAAAGTATAATACCGATGATTGAAAACCTAGTATAAGGAAAGATAAAATCTTGTCCGAGTTCCCCTCTGAACCGCTTTGAATTTCCACTCTTGCAGGTTAACAGAATTTCACAGACTAATCTAATGCATTTGTTCGGTGTCGAATTATGAACTGAAATTTCTGTTTTGACATAAGCAACCAAAAGGCCACTTCAGAAAAGAAAATGTGACACGGATGAAATTATGCCATTACAAAGATAACAGGAAATACCAAAATGATAAGACACTACAAAGAAGAAAAATCCAGCCAAAAAAAGGAAAATAAGCTTCAGCTTTAGTTCAACAAAGAGTAAAAGTGTGGAATTCTAAAACAGAAAACCATGACAAATATATATTGTTTCAACCCCATTCATGGGCAGGATGGAATGAAGGTGAGAAATAAATGAACTGCAAAAAGTGAAGAAATTGTCATCTAAACACGAAGCCCAATTATCCGTCAATCATGATTGCTCTTCTTCATCACTGTCATCTCCAAAAAATGAAGCCACTGGCACCTTTGGTTTCTTCACAATAGTCCCAACTGGTTTCTGATTAATATAGATAAAGTTTTCTTGTTAGCAATCTCCCCCAACCTCTACGAGATGAGGATTCACGGTGGTCAAACGGCATTAACTTTGACCATTGCACATTATTTCTACACGTCTGAGGCCACCTCAATTCGGTGAGGTCAATGGACAGATCTTGCCAGTAGATCTAAGATATCAACGACGAAGAAAGAGGAAAACAAAAAAAATAGAAGTGACGCTTTTTTTTAACAATTGTGACACAAGCATGCTAAATTGACACATAATATGTTTATGTGACAAAATGGTGTTAAAGTGATGAAAAATTGTGTTAAAGAGACATAAAAAATATTTTAAAATGCCATATACGTTAGTTGAAGTAACAAAACTCTAATTCTACTTAAACTTGAGTTACAAAAAAGAGAAACAATAATGGTAGTTACCAAAATGTACTCTTTTCATCGATTTTAACTTCAAATAATATAAATATATATTGGATCAAAGAAGTTTGGGACACTTGGATAGTCCCTTACTCTTGATCCACACCATTCACCCATCTCAAGATGGATGGTTGGATTGAGTTTCATTTTAAAAAAAGGATGAAAGGAGGGAGCATGATTGACGCATCAGTCACTCCCTCACTCCACCTCTCACATCAACATCTTCCCAACTCTCTCCTCACACTTATTTCCCCCTTTTTTACTTCCCACTTGACTTGCACACCATTTTTCTCTACCAAATCCGTATTTATTTGCTCATATCGTTATTCAATTATTTTATGTTACGGAGTATTTATTATTTGTTCAATTTACGAATTTTTTATTCAATCAATTTATATGTTACGTGTTATAAGATTTCAATTTATATGTTATGTTTTATAAGATTTTGAAGATTGATTGTGTGACTTTGAATATATTTTTGTGACTTTGATTGGGGTTGTTTATGAATTACTATTTCTATTTTTGTGTGACTTTTGTTTGTATGCTATGTGACTTTGAAATTTTTTTTGTGTGACTATGAGGTGTGACTACGTGACTGTGGTTGTAGTTGGTTGTGACTATTATGTGCAATTTGCATAACTGTGACTCGTTGGATTCGTAGTTATTGTTATTTCGCATGAATGTGTTTCGCATGAATGTGTGACTTTTGTATGTATTTTGTGTGACTCTTACTGTAGTATGTCAAATGGATTCACATGGACCTGTGACTTTGGTATGTACAATGTGTGACTTATGCATGTAAAATGTGTGATTCTGACTATATTTTGTGTGACTTTGACTGCTTTATTTCATAAACTAATCATCCAAACTATGTTGTAAGAACAGTTTAGGGACCGCTTCGCAGCTGAGAATGATTTCCAAGAGCACGTGGTCACTTTGAAGAGTTTAGTTATGAAATATGAAGATTAGTTCTTGAAAAATGGTGTCTAGTAATATGAATGTTCTTATGTTTTTATATGCTTTTATGTGTGTTTGTTCGAATATATGCTCTAAGTATCATAAGATTTTTTTCCTAATGTATGATATCTTCTTTAATTGATTGTTTAAATATTTTTTCTCGAATAATTGAAAATTATAAATAAGTTCATTAGACATCTATGTAACGCAATCTCCATGAACCACTCAAATCGCGCTTAGACTCACACATTTTGTACATCAAAGTCACAAGTTGTTAGAAATACAGTCACACCCTTAAATGAATAAAGTCACTTAAATCGTGCTTACAGTCACACATTTTTCATGAAAAAGTCACACATCGTACATACACAATCGAAAAATCTCATTTTTCCAAAAAATCAATAATATCTCGCCCATGAACAAAATTTACGAAGAACCAAAATTATGGTTTTTTGGATGAATGAAGCTTGAAGATGAAGATGTTTTTTTATTGGATAAATAGTTTAAAGACCGAAATATGCATTTAAGTTTTATTATTTAAACCTCCCCTGAAAAAAATTAAAACATTAAAATAATTTTTCATTATTCAAGAATGTGAATCGATGAAGGACACCACAAAATACATATGAATCAAACAAAGTCACACAAAATACATACAAAAGTTACACATTTTGGTGTACAAGAGTATTGCAGACTATTGACCCAAACAACCCAGAATACAAATACAAGAGTCACCCATAATACAGCCACAGTCACGCAAGTTACACATACAAGTCACACATAATTACAACCAGAGTCACGTAACTTCCATCTCATAGCCACGCATAAAATCAACGAAAACAAGCCCACCACAATTCCAACAGAAGAACTCTATTTAAGATCACATGAATTACCAATCAACGAAATCGAAAGTTGGTTGTGATGAGTTTTTTTTTGTGAATGAAGAATAAAGATGATAATGATTCCTTTTTATTTTTGTTGAATATGAAGATGAAGATGAGGATGAATGAAGATTGAAGAACAATTATTATTTTGTATTAATGAATTTGGGGTTGTGATGAGGGAGCATGTGGGAGACAAGTACTCTCTCTCTCTCCACTGCCACATCTCCCTTTTTTTTTGTTTACCCAAATCAATCTAAGTCATTCATTTGTTACACAATCAATGGTTAGTATTGAAACTCTCTCTCTATGTATATATATAGAAAGAGATACGTAGATTCTCATAAGGACAAAAACTCTTATAAATTCTCGTGTTAAAGTTACACAAAAAATGCTTAAACTTACACGTGATATGTTTAAAGTTACACTTTATCACTTCAAGTGATAAAAATGCCGAAGGTTAAAGTTACATATCAATTTTGAAACAATGTAACTTTATCGTATGTCATTAACTTTAATATGGACTTAATTACATATGGTGAACTTACTTGATCTCTAATATATATGTATATAGAGAGTAGTGATCAAATAAGTTCACCATATGTAAGTAAGTCTATATTAAAGTTACAGATAACATACGATAAAGTTGCATTTGTTCAAAATTGATATGTAACTATAACATTCAGCACTTTTATAACTTCAAGTGATAAAGTGCAACTTTATCACTCATCTCGTGTAACTTTAAGCACTTTTTGTATAACTTTAACACTGGAACTTATGAACTTATAAAAGTTGTTGACCTTATGAGAACCTACCCCCCCCCCCTCTCTCTCTCTCTCTCTCTCTCTCTATATATATATATATATATATATATATATATATATATATATATATATATATATACACACACACACACACTTAAACTGATGAGAAAACAAATAAAAATGGCGGCATGTTGAAGTGACTAAATGGTTTTGGGGAGGCATAGCCTCCCCAAACTAACCAGCCTTACTTGATCCCGTCTATATAGGTGAGGCTGGGATATTAGGAGATATTGTTAAAACATAGCACAATTTATCAGATATAATATTTTCATATTGTTTATGAATACTTGCACAAATTTTCTAGGTGAGAGTACATCAATCAAAGTTCAATTGAATTGATAACTAGCAACTACGGAGTAATAAATATAGCAAAGGTTTGCTTGTTTGGATGCGCCCTCCCCTCACCCTCTCCCTACATGAGGGAGTGATATGAGGTCAATGAAGCATTACTAAAATAATTGGAGGTCAAAGCAGTGTTCATATCCTCCACCTCAATCTCTCTCAGCTAAGAGGAGCAAAAATAAAGTTTGCAACTGGCAGCTCACATGTAGTGCCAGACTGCGAGGAAGGTTTATGCAAAAGAAGTAAAGAACTACAAAAGGTACAAAACAAATAGTACATCACAAGGCCATAACTTTTCAGGAGATATAAGACGAGAGCAGTCAAAATCAGTTCATGGACAAATTCCTAATATCAAGAAAATGTAAGGAAAAAAGTTGAAGAGCATACCTTAGACAAACCACTTTTGGAGGAAAACCCAAACTTAAGTGATTTTCGCTGATCAATCTTAATGGGTATAGTGGCACCTTTTGTAGCAGGTGAATCGGTATCACCAGGTGGTTCTTGCTCTTGCAGTTGTAGCTTGCGAGCATCAGCACTGATGACAACATATGAGGTATAAGACTGTGTCACCATTTCAGCAGCAATGGCATGAAGCATATGATAAAATACCTACATTTGCGCAAACTTAGCCATCTCTTTCTCCTGTCGTTGCTGTTCTCGCTTTTGTCGATCATCACGGTTACCACCATGCATCTCTCTCATCTCCTTAAACCGCTGGAAAATATTTAAATAGACAGGTTAAAGTTTAATTAATTACTTTACTGAGAAACAGCCTCATGTTAATATTATGTGACACCAACCCACATATATACCCATTAATTACTGTACAGAATTACCTACCTCATGGCCCATGATATGAGTTAATAATTACTACTTCCTCCATCCCAATAGGGAGATAGCTTTTAAAATTATTAAAAGATAAGTAGAAAATATAAACATACCAAAAATGGAAACGTAAAGTATTAATTGATACACCCATAAAAGAAAAGTGTAAACTATTGACCATGACAGAGGAAGTATTATGATAATCATATCATGAGACCATCATACAAACATTTCTGTAGTATGAGATGCCATAAGTTGACAAAATAAGGAAAGGAGAAAAGAAAAAATATACTCTCAGTGACTACCTTTCTATGATTATGATCATAAGAGCTCAAGTGAGCTTCAAATTCCATCGCCAACTTGTATTGCTTGTTACACAGATGACAGAAGAACACCTTATGTATTTCTTTCACCTCAGTTTGAATTTTCTGCTCCCGTTCCGCTATCACCTGATTTCAATATTTGCACGAAGGACCAGAAGAACCCACCAGGTAATAAAAACTGCAGGAAATTCTCAAGAGCTTCCAAAGTGGATGTTCGCTTATGACATACCAATCCCCTCAAAAGACACGCATATACGCTATATGCTGCCTTCTGCTATTAGATGTACGTTTCAAAAAGAGTAAAGATCAAACCACTTTTTCTAGCACTTTTATGACTGGTATTAACAAAACAATACTTTTATGTAACTTGTAAGACTTAAAACTTTAAAGGAATACCTCTCTCTTTTTTGCAACTTCCTCTGTTTCCTCGACCTCAATATCTAACTTTCTGCGCTGTATATTTTCTTCTGCTGTGAAATAATCATCTTCCTCCTGCTTCCCAATACCTAGTTTAGGATCTCGTATACCAGATTTTATTGGCTCAATTATACCTGCAAATGTTTCACTATGAGAATTTCAAAAGCATCAAAGAACTAATAAAAATTTAGGGATTTCTTGGAGTCTGAAATTACGGGTAAGTATTAGGGGAGGGGCTAATGTCGGAAAAATAGGTGGTGATGGACAAAGAACAACAATAAAATAGCTTAATACCCATCGCATTACCAGGTCAAAATTCCCCACCACCGCATTGAAAGGTAAAAGCTCCCCGCCCCCGCCATGGGTAATGAATTGCTTTCAGATGGGAATAATAATTCCCCCACCACCACTCCATATGACTCTTATCTACCCCTCAATGCTATCATTTCCTCCTTTTCTTCTGTGTTTCAAATTCCACCACCCCACGACAATTACCGCCAATTCAAGCGAACCCTTGAGAAAAAAAGATTAAGAAATAGGATACAATATGCAAAGGCATAGGTCGAAGATGAATACCCTGCTCATCTTTACCCAGTCCTTTCCCTTTCCATCCCATTTTTTGCAGAAGCCTGAACCCTACATTGGATGATGACAATTGCCTGTCTTCAGACGCTTGTTCAACATTATCCAGATTAACATTCTCGGTAGGCCTATGGTTGATTGGCAAATAAAAATCTTCACCAGTGTCCTCCTTAATCAAACAAAAAAAAGCCATAAATGTGAGCTGAACACATTACTCAGTGAATCTGACCAATACGAAACCAGGAATCAGAAGAGTAAAGCAAAAAAACAGTCATTAGTTGAAAATTGGATATCCAATACAGCAAAAGACACCATACAGTCCTTTATTGATGGGGAAACTGAAAGAGGGATCAAAGTATCCGAAGTAGAGGCATCAAGAAAGAACATACAGCTGAATCTCAAGTGAAAAAATGACTGAGAGATACAGCATACTCTGATAAAGGTAAGTAAAATATGTACCTCTTCCCTTGCTTGCCTGTGATCTCGCATGTTCGACTCGATTCGCCTTATGTTCGATCTGTAGTCCATTTAGTCCTGTAAGATAAACATAATCACCACAAATATTGTATTGAAGAAGCATCAAGAGCACAAGTCACCTATTCTATTGTATCGGATTAAAACTTTATTCCACCGCGGTCAATTCAAATCAAACAATATCAGCTCACTTACACAGCCTAATTCAAGATTGTAATAAGATGGAGTAATAATAATAATAATAATAATAGTAGTAATAATACCACCAATCTTCTCCATTTTCATTTTGAGCTCCATTAATAATTCCCAAAGCGATCCCCAAAAGCATAACTTTACCCAACACATTTTTAGGGATTGATACTGTTTCTGTACCCTCACACCAATAACATACCCTAATTTCAAAAAAGTCCAATTGACGAACAAAATAAAATTTGGTATTGAATTAATTTGTTGAGCTCCTGTAATTTATAGTTCACGAACAAGCCAACAGCCACTTGTATTCGTAAAAAAAAAAAAAAAAAAAAAAAAAAAAAAAAAAAAAAAAACTCTGTATGAATTAACGTGATGAGAAATTGGGAAAAGAACTACCAGGAAATGGAGGGCTGTGAACACCAACTTCTTTTTCTGCCTCTTCTAGTCTTCTTTCTCTACTTTTCTGCATTATTTCAGGAGTATATATGTCGGACAAATCACTTAGGGTAATACGGCTTTTTTCATCAATAATTAATCTACTGAGTATAATAATAAATCAATTATAGAATTATAATCACGCTTAGTCCCCTTTATTTGGTCAATTGTGTAAATTAATCCCCTTAAATTTTAATTATAGTAATTAGCCACATAATATTGAGTAAAAGTGAAATTCAATTTATGTTTTTGATTTTTTTTTTCAAATTAAAATTACACCTTAAAATCAATAGCTCAATTTATTTATACATTTTCTCAGCATACGATAAAAAATAAGTACATATTTACAAAATATATACTCCCTCCGTTCCAACGAATTGTATACATTTGGTTTTTTTGATACTATTCATGAGTGAAAAGAATCTTCACTATAACTTTTAATATATAAGATAAAAGATAGTCATGAGGGATCTTGTTTAAATCGTCTAATCGAATACATTATGAATATCAACTTTTTATAAGTTTTGGCAATACGTAATTAAAGATATAGATAAAAGAACACTAGCATCGACATACATGCATAAAGCAAACGTATACAATTCGTTGGAACGGAGGGAGTACAACTTTTACATAATTTGGGAAAAAAATATTTGAATGAATCACAAAAAATCAAAAATTTGTAAAATTAATCTCATATGTATATTTGGATTATATTAAAATTATTAAAAAAAAAAAGTTAATAAAGTATTTAATTTTTTTAAAATACTACGGAGTAATAATTATTCAGTGTGCAATGAGTTTATAGATAACATGACTAGATGGATGCCCGTGCGTCGGTTATTAAAACAATTATTGATAAATGTGTAAATTTTAATGTATGTTATTAATTTGGTTGTGTATAGGGATGGCAACGGGTAGGGTATGAGTCGGACCCGACCCGGACCCATGTATCACAAGTTGGACCGGACCTGTAAGGGTCCAAAATTTTAAGACCCTTATCCGGACCCGATGGGTACGGGGTCCAATACTCGTTACTTTAATATGTACTCCGTATAATTTATTTATATATATAGAGAGAGAGAGAGAGAGGAGGGCTCCGGTGAGGCAGGGCAACTCCCTACACCCATAGAGGCAGCATCTGGACCATTAGATTAAGATCTGATCTAACGATCCAGATTAAAAGATTAAAAAACACGCGCTGCTCCTCTCCACCTTCTAAAACCCTATCATTTGAACACTACTACTTTCTCTCTCTACTCTGAAAACCTCTGAAATTCATTGCCGTGTAATTCTGCACCTTCAATGGCTAGTAATTTTGCATCTTCAATGGCGAATGATTCTTCATCAAAGCGTCGAAAATTAGATACAAATGAAAAACCTTCACTTTCACCTTCAATTACTTCAGATTTAGGTCAGAAAAATTCTATTTATTATAAAATTCAATTTCAGATTTTAAATCTGATTCTTAATTTATTTATGCCGTGATTCATTTTTTGAATGCAGTGAATAGTCAAGAAACAACTGCAACATGTTCGATGATGGGCGATTCTAATATATTAGGTAAAATATTTCATTAATTCATCTATTTTTCAATTTTAGTTTATATTACTTCTTCAATTCAATTGTTCAAGTTTTCATAGAAACGTATCTATTGTTTGGTTCATATTTAAAGCAGTTGCTGCTTTGATGTACACAACTTAATATCTGTTGCACGTGTCGAATAATGTTCATAATTAAAGCAGTTGCTGCTTTGGTGTAGATAACTGAGTATTTGTTGTACATGTTGATAATGTTCATAATTAAAGCAGTTGCTGCTTTGGTGTAGATAACTGAGTATCTGTTGTACATGTTGATAATTGTTCATAATTAAAGCAGTTGCTGCTTTGATGTAGATAACTGAGTATCTGTTGTACATGTTTAGAATTGTTCATAGTTAAAGAAGTTGTTGCTTTGATGTACATAACTTAATATATGTTGTACATGTTGAGAATTGTTCATAGTTAAAGCAGTTGCTGCTTTGATGTATATAACTTAATATCTGTTGTACATGTTTAGAATTGTTCATAATTAAAGCAGTTGCTGCTTTGGTGTAGATAACTGAGTATTTGTTGTACATGTTGAGAATTGTTCATAATTAAAGCAGTTGCTGCTTTGGTGTAGATAACTGAGTATCTGTTGTACATGTTGAGAATTGTTTATAGTTAAAGCAGTTACCGTTTTGGTGTAGATAACTTAATATATGTTGTACATGTTTAGAATTGTTCATAGTTAAAGAAGTTGTTGCTTTGATGTACATAACTTAATATATGTTGTACATGTTGAGAATTGTTCATAGTTAAAGCAGTTGCTGCTTTGATGCATATAACTTAATATCTGTTGTACATGTTTAGAATTGTTCATAATTTTGATGTAGAATTTAATATTATGTGTTAAATTTACATAGATACTCCCGAACCTAAGCAAGATTTGAAGATACCAAGTTGTTCCAAAGATTTGAAACCTTATGTGGGTCAAATTTTTAAGAATTTGGAAGAAGCATTCCAATTTTATTCCAAGTACGCAACTGCTGGTGGCTTCATTGCTAGGAAGAGCACTGGACGCACTAGTCGTGGTATTGTTAAAAAAAAGTACATTGTTTGCAATAGAGAAGGAGAATATGAACATAAGGGACAAAAGCAAAGAAGGGAGATAACAAGAATTCTTTGTATGGCCAGAATCATCTTAGAAAGAACATCTGATGGGCGATATAAAATCACAGAATTTGATGAAGGACATAACCATTGTTTGAACACACCTTCCACGATGATGCACCTTAAAAAGGCAAAGAAACTCACCATTTTGCACAAAAAGATGATCATTGACAACTCCATGGTGAACCAAGGTGCAGTTAAAACTTTCAGAATGTTCAAGCAGTTCGTAAAGGGTTATAAGTATTTAGGTGCATCAAATGTTGATTTTAAAAATTTTGGTAGAGATATAAAGAAGTTCATCAAGGACTCTGATGCACAAATGTTCATTAAGATACTTATGAAAAAGAAAGCCCTTTGTGACTCTTTTTATTTCGACTTTGATGTTGATGATGAACAAAGAATTACTCGTTTATTTTGGGCTGACCCTATAATGATAAAGAACTACATGTTATTTGGTGATATGGTGTCTTTCGATACTACATATAACATGAATAAGTACAAGATGGTCTTTGCTCCCTTCACGAGTATAGATCATCACAAGAGATGTGTCACATTTGCTGCTGGCCTTGTTGGGAGAGAGAATGGTAAGAGTTTTTCTGACTGCTATTTTTGTCATTATTTGTATTTTGAAGATAACATGTGTTGCACATAAGGAATTTTATTATACTGTCTCCTCAATGCATGTGCAGGTAATGGCTTTAGTTGGCTGTTTAAAAACTTTATAAAGACAATGGGAGGTACTTTTCCTTCCTTCATTATTAGTGATCAGGATTTGGGAATCAAAGCTGGGGTGAATGAGGTTTTTGGAAGCCACACATTTCACAGATTGTGTATGTGGCACATAATGAAGAAAGTAGCAGATAAAGTGGGTTCGAAAATATGCACTGAAACAGATTTTCTTAAGGATCTAAATGCTGCTATTTGGGGTGAGGATGTGAACCCCACTCAGTTTGAACAGATGTGGCAGGATCTTATTAGTAAGTACAATCTTGAGGATAATGAGTGGCTTCAGGAGATATTTGAGATGCGAGAGAAGTGGATACCAGCTTACCACCGTGACCTGTTTCTTTCAGGGTTAATGAGGACAACTTCAAGGTCTAAGTCAGAGAATAACTTCTTCAACAACTTCACGAATCCTCATCTGACACTTGTTGAGTTTTACATGAGGTTTGACAGTGCCATTGATGCCCAAAGGTGGGAGCAGTCCAAGGTGATTGCTGACTGTAAAAGCACTTCTACTGCTTTGATCAGTCAATTTTTTCTTGAAAAACATGCTTCTGAAATCTACACACGAACTGTCTTCTATGAGTTGCAGGAAGAGTTAAGGGCATCCATGTACAATTGTGGTTAATGATATTATAAAGGAGGATGATGTTGAACATATATCTATACAGGACAACATCAAAAATAGGGTATATGTAGTTGACTATACACCTGCAGAAGAGAAAATTGTCTGTGCCTGCAAGATGTTGAAGCAGCGTGGACTGTTGTGTCGTCATGTCTTTGGGTCCTGAAAGAAAGAGGTGCCAAAAGGATACCTAATTCATATCTACTTCCTCATTGGAATAAGTTTGCAACATCGAGGGAAATGTTTGATGCAAATGGCACACTTCTTTCTGATTCTCGGTCATCTGATGGAATAAAAACAAAGGTTGCAGAATTATGGACTGAAATTTTTGATTGTGTGACTGTGGTTGAGGACAAGGAAGAGAAGGTGGATGAGCTCTTAGAATTAGTGAGAGCATTCAAGGAGAAGGTTGTGGAAGAAGGTACAAACATGAGAAATGACAAGAGGTCTGAGATCGAGTTTTTAATGGGTGCCACTATTCCAACTGACATTAAGATCTTGAATCCAAACCAGTCTAAAACTAAAGGCTCTGGAAGGCGACTTATTTCGTCTAAAGAAAAAGCCACGAAACAACATAAGAAGTCTCTTCGGAAGTGCAATGCTTGTGGAGAGATGGGATACCATGATTCAAGGAATTGTCCTGGCAAAGTTTAATCATCATACATTCTCTTATTTTTACTTAATTTTAATATATATTTTAAATACAATAAATTGTCTAGGAATACATAAAGTACATTATACTTTTATCAAGTACACTTGATTTTCAATTGTCCAGGGATATATGAACATCTCTATTTGATTTTATATGCAGCAATTCTACTTATTTCTTCTTTTGACATACATATTTTACCATATATTGTATATGTGTGAATTTCGTACATACTTATGTAGACATTTTACATAGTTAAACAAGTGTCTGTTTTGATGTACATACGTTAACATTTGATGTACATATTGATATTTTTACATAATTTAAACAGAGTCTGTTTTGATGTACATAATATAATATCTGTTGTTTTGTCGATTTTTTTACATATTTAAAGTAGTGATTGTTTTGATGTACATAAGTTAACATCTGTTGTACATGTCGATATTTTTGCATAGTTAAAACAGTGTTTGTTTTGATGTACATAAGTTGATATCTGTTGCACATGTTCACAAATTGTACTTTGTCAAAGCAATGTCTGTTTTGATGTACGTAAGTTAACATTTAATGTACATATTGATATTTTTACATAGTTTAAACAGAGTCTAAATTGATGTACATAAGTTAACATATGTTGTACATATTGATATTTTTACATAGTTAAAACAGTGTCTAAATTGATGTACATAAGTTAACATATGTTGTACATATCGATATTTTTACATAGTTAAAACAATGTCTGAATTGATGTACATAAGTTGATATCTGTTGCACATGTTAACAATTTGTACATTGTCAAAGCACCGTCTGTTTTGATGTATATAACTTGATATCTGTTGCACATGTTCAAAATCTGTAAATAGTTAAAGCACCGTCTGTTTTGATGTACATAACTTGATATCTGTTGTACATGTTGATATTTTTACATATTTAAAGTAGTGTCTGTTTTGATGTACATAAGTAGATATCTGTTGTACTTATCGATATTTTTACATAGTTAAAACAGTGTCTGAATTGATGTACATAAGTTGATATTTGTTGCACAGGTTCATAATTTGTACATTGTCAAAGTACCGTCTGTTTTGATGTATATAACTTGATATCTGTTGCACATGTTCAAAATCTGTAAATAGTTAAAGCACCGTCTGTTTTGATGTACATAACTTGATATCTGTTGTACATGTTGATATTTTTACATATTTAAAGTAGTGTCTATTTTGATGTACATAAGTAGATATCTGTTGTACATATTGATATTTTTACATAGTAAAAATAGTGTCTGTTTTGATGTACATAAGTTGATATCTGTTGCACATGTTCACAATTTATGCATAGTTATAACAGTATATGTTTTGATGTACGTAACATTATATCTGTTGCACACATGTTCAATGTTGTACATGTACAGTGAAGATGCAGTATACAATGTACATGGACAACTTTGTTATTATGGGAAATGATGCTTTTAACGCGTGGAGCATTTAATGACATACCTTCCCCAAAATGTACCTTCCCCAGTACAAATTAATTACAGTATAACGCGTGGAGCTTTTCAAATTAATGACAGTTTTCACATTCACAGTATAAAAACACATCCATAATCCTTCCGTCCCCTACTACAACCCTACAACTATCAAAATATTATCATCTAATTTATAAATATTTTATTCTACAATATTTTATAATTCAAATATTATCATAAGCGTTAAAAAGTACTATTTATTATAAATTTAATTAATAATGAGAATTGAAGATGTTCATGGAGTTATTTCATCACGCACTATTCCAAAAAAAATCTTTAGTTGATTCGTCTTTAGTACCTCAGATGAATTGGTGCAAGTTCAAGTCCTGTGTTGATCTGTTATCAACACAGGGTTATGTGATACCGTTATAGTTCAAGTTCAATACTCATCAGATTTGTCATCATATTCAGCGAGAACCACGTCAATGTGTCCCATAGTGATTTATTGACATTGTTTTCGCTGAATATGATGATAAATCTAATAAGTATCGTCATTTGGTTAAGACATTTAGGGATCAATTTAAGGGTGGTAAGATGTCAATCCCAATTCTCCAACACATCTTGGTTAACCAGAAGGAGGGTGGAGATTTATTCAAGAGGAACTTCATCGTTTACATATGCTCTGTTTTTATACATGGGAGTGTTAGTTCAATTCCTAACTTAAAGATACTGATATGTGGCAGGGGAATGCAACTGAGCAAATAAACAAGTACTTTGATGGACCTATAATGATTTTTATTTTCATCTATCTTCAAAGGATGAAGTATAGAAACAGTGATCTCGTTCGTTCGTTCCCAACTATGTCGTATTGGACGCAAGAGACAATGACAAAGAGGATAAAGGAGGAAGCTAAACTCTCTGGAACATTTGGGAAGGGTTATGTGATAACCGTTACAGACATATTACATTAGTTCAGTTGTACTTGTAATCTTTTGTTTTCTTTTAGGTGCTGAAAAGTGTTATGTGCAAGTAATATAGAAATATGTACAATGAACCACTTTAATATGTATCACCTAGTGACCTATATACTGTACCTTTTGTTTTTTAATTAAAAATATGACAATACATACGGAGTAATTATATAGTGTATACTCTATATAATTTATGATTTGACACTAGTAAAATATGGCCACTCAAATATGTATAACTAGTTGAGATATGTACATCTAATATGGAATTATGTATAATGATGTCCTTAGATAGATTATGTACATGTGATATTTATATAATATAATAAAATATGTAGTGCAAATTTGTTCATCAACAATTATTAACGTAATTCAGCAAGAAATATGATTTAATAACTGTAAGATATAGATTATATTTACATATAAACATGTAATATTTACATATTATGTACTAAAAATATGTACATCAAGAATTATTAACGCAATTCAGCAGAAAATTTGATTCAATCACTGTATGTACAGTAAAGCTAAAAATGTGTTAAATTTGATTCAATCATTGTATGTAGATGGGTTATGTACAACTAATATAGAAATATATACAATGATTTCCTCGGTTGTACTATGTACAGCTACTATTTAAATATGTACATCACCTAGTGACCTATCATAATATAGTGTATATAAGTTATCATTTGACACTAGTAAAATGATATACATAATTAATAATATAGTGTATATAACTTATCATTTGACGCTAGTAAAATGTCCACTCTAAGTATCTTCTTAATTTGAAATTAATTTGATATATAAATCAGTAATTATTATTAATGTAATTCAAAATGATTCAACCATTGTAAGATACAATGTACAGTGCAGATACATTGTACAGTGCAGATACAATTGTACTTGGACACGTTTGTCATTTTGGGAAAGGATGCTTTTGATATAATTTCATCCCGTTTGATGCAATTGTATTTGGTAAAGGACACTTTTGACGAAAACACTTATATTCTTCCATATATACCTTCCCCATGTATACCTTCTTTTTTCTCTAATTAATGACTTTTTCCCATTTACAGTATAAATTGACGAAAGAACACCCACAACCACACTCACATCCACACCCACAACCACAATCCATTCCTCTTTGCATTATTTAATTAGAAATAATTATAATTATTCATCAAGTACCATGCAAATAAATTCTTTAGTTGATTTGTCTTTAGTACCTTAGATGAATTAGTGCAAGTTAATGAACACATAATTTGCACCAATTAATCGGAGGTACTAAGGAAAAATTTGCTAAAGATTTTATTTGAAATGGAGTTGGGGGAATAAATACTTACAAACGGAGTTTAGTCTTCTATGTTTTGTTGTTTTACTGTACATAATAGGTATAGCACTGTCAAAGTATAGAGTAAGAGTATTATTTTAACCATAAAAAACTATTTTTAATATACAAATTGTTAATAAACGGGTGTACATAAAAAACCATAATAAGTTCACACAAGTTACTCTTAGGGTGTACATAAGTTGATAAACGGGTGTACATAAGTTACTTTTTGAATAAACAGGAGTTCCTACCACAACCATAAGTAGACATTCCTAAAACAGTATGAATGAAAATCCCAAAGCATACAAATGGTTGGCTAATTAATCACTCCATAGAATAAGTCATTCAATCATGAAAATTTCTTCTTGGCTATAGAGCATTTCACTTAATCTACATCCTTTTAAATAATCTCTTAATGAAAAATGTGATCTGTAATCTTCCTCTTCCGTAGATTCAATAATCTTCAAATGTTCATTTTCTTCAGATCCAAGTTGAAAGCTGTGCAATAATTTTCTAGTATGCATATTGTTCGTCAAATAACATCTACATCTCTTGGAAACTTCAATTCCATCTCTACGAACAGTAGTCATTCCTTTAATATGAGTTGTTCCCAATCTTCTATTATAATCTATATTCCATCTAGGTGCATCGGACCGTAATAGAAACATTTGGGACCACCTCTTGCAAACAATAGCCATGTTCGCTTTGTCATAATCAGAGGGAAGCCTTTGAAAGATTTTTTCCATGAAATCTTCATTGCACATTACTTTAATTGTTGATGAAAATCGTCTTCCATGTATTTCAACTTCATGATGATGATGATTATAAATGAAAGATAGATGATCAATTTTCTGTTCCTTGCTCTTATTAATGGTTGTTACTCTATCTTCAATTTCATTATTCTTCGCCCATCCCTTACACAATATTTTCATGGTGTTATTAATGAGATGAAGAGAAAAAGGTGAAATAGAAGGGTGTATAAACAAGTACTGTAAAAGATAGGGTACTGCATAAGTCTTTGAATTTACTGACTATGAATGTAAAGTACTATAATAGTTAATTAAATAAATTTCGAGTCCGTATTAATTGCCTACCCCAGCTTGGTTTTTTATGCGTGGACATACATTACTTTACCAGCCTCATCTCATACCTACCCCAGTTATACCTTCCCCACCTAGACTTTATGATGTCTTTAGATGAAATATGAATATATACATTACGTAGTGGAATATATACATTACGTAGTGGAATATACTGTATGTCTTTTGATGTAAAGTGTCTGATGTAAATTGGAATATAAATTTAAACTTTACAATACATAGTTAAAATAGTGTTGGTTTTGGTGTACATAAGTAGATATCTGTTGTACATATTGATATTTTTACATAGTTAAAATAGTGTCTGTTTTGATGTACATAAGTTGATATCTGTTGCACATGTTCACAATTTATGCATAGTTATAACAGTGTATGTTTTGATGTACATAACATAATATCTGTTGCACATATGTTCAAAGTTTATACTCCGTACATAGTTAAAACAATGTCTATTCAACCACCGTAAGATACAATGTACAGTGAAGCATTTAATGACATACCTTCCCCAAAAAATTACCTTCCCCAGAAAATACCTTCCCCAGTAAAATTAATGACAGTTTTCACATTGACGATATAAAAACATACAGTGGAGATACAATTGTACTTGGACACGTTTGTCATTTTGGGAAAAGATGCTCTTGACGCGTGTATATACATCGGCATTTATATTCTTCCATATATACCTACACCAGTTATACCTTCCTCATGTATACCTTTTTTTTTTCTAATTAATGACTTTTTGTCATTTACAGTATAAATTGACGAAAGCACACCCACAACCATACCCACACTCACACCCACAACCACAATACATTCCTCTTTGCATTATTTAATTAGAAATAATTATAATTATTCATCAAGTACCATGCAAATAAATTCTTTAGCTGATTTGTCTTTAGTACCTTAGATGAATTAGTGCAAGTTAATGAACACATAGTTTGCACTAATTCATCGGAGGTACTAAGGAAAAATTTTCTAAAGATTTTATTTGAAATGGAGTTGGGGTATTAAATACTCACAAAGGGAGTTTAGTCTTCTATGTTTTGTTGTTTTACTGTACATAATAGGTATAGCACTGTCAAAGTATAGAGTAAGAGTATTATTTTAACCATAAAAAACTATTTTTAATATTCTAAAGTAATACTGACTGCAAAGTAATCATGACTTTTTCATACTCAACTACCCCAGCCGACGTTTCATTTCAAAGTATTGATTATGGTATACTCTATTAAGTTGTAGTACATATTGAATCAAAGTAGTGTTACATAACTTACGATTTGTTGTATATAAGTTGTACTGCACATATTCAAAGGTATAACACTGTCGATTCTATATTTAAACTACTATTAATGGTGTGTTTTAAAATTGTTTTAATGTTAATGTAATTTATGTATATTAAAACAGTAAATATACTATGTACATAAAGTTATACTGTGTTTTGGTGTACATAAGTAAATGTGCGTTGTACATGATACATGTCTGAAAGCAGTGTTTCTTTTAAAGGATATATGTACATATAAAATGCTATACTTGAAGTACATATAGAGTATACCCACTCCGAAGTACAGTAATGATGACTACAAAGTAATGATGAATTTTTCATCCTCGAGTACCACAGCCGACTTGTCATTTCAGAGTAAAGATGATTTTTGCATCTACTGACGTCAGTTGCATATACAAGACTATTCAATTTTTATTGCATTTGATTGTTTATATTAAGGCAGTATATATATTAAATCAGAGACTTTTTTTATTGTACATAACATACGACATAATTTATACTGCACATAACTTTTTTGTATTACTTGATTATATTTTGAGACATATAGACATTTTTTTTATTGCACATAATTTATACGGCACATATTCATATATATATAACTGTCTCTTTAGGGTTATTAATATTATGTGTATCAAATCTTTAGATAATGACAAGCTTTGAACTACAATTCAGCCGAATACGTAACAAGTTCAAGGTGTAGCAAGCCAAGAAACACGTCAGCCCAAGTGAGCATCAATGGCCTCGAGGGTACATAAAAGAAATCAGACAAAGAAAACTAAGTACAATACATCATTAATGCAAGGTTGAGTACAAATCAGATTTGTCCCCTTAGGCATGCTCCTCTTTAATTGTAATTGTCCTCACGTGTTACTTGGACTCCAAGGGTGAGAAAGACTCTCATGTGACCCTCAAAGGAGGAAATGTGCTTTTGTTGCTGCATTTATTGTCCATGCCTAATCGGACAATGTCTTTTCTCCTTGAATTTGCACACCTCAACTTGCAACCTGTTTTGCTCCCAATTCACTTAACTTTTAACAAAGTTGTCTTAAACTTATTTATAGATAATCAGTAGTAGATTAAAGGTCAAAAAATAAAATATTTGATGGGCTGGTTGCCCTTATGCCTCTAGATTATGGGCTGGTTGCTCATTAGGTTTAACTTGTTTGAACTCCAATGACAATATTGGGATTTCGCACTGGATCATTGGGTGGATTATGTTTCTCAAAACACTTAAGGATGAAGAGGTGAGCTCAAATCTCTAGCTGAAATGAATTTGTATTACTTGATTAATTTCTTTATGTACAACATATAATACCCTATGTACACTGAAAATTACTTTATGTACACTTCAAATTCTAATGTCCTATGATGGTTAAAGCAGTGTCCGTTTTGATGCACATAAGTTAATATATGTTGTACATGGTGAAATTTGTACATGGATAACTAGTTGAGATATGTACATCTCATATGGAATTAGGTAAAATTGATAATCACCGTTTCCATTCTTTACCACATCTACTCCTCTCTCTATGAACCTTAACAGATTGGGGGTATTGATCATATCAACTAATGTTCTAATGAATAGAGCATACTAATCATATCGACTGAACTGGAAGTTATTCACCAAAAATTGCATGCATACTCAGTACAGATCAGTACTACCAAGAACACATACGTCAAATCTGTAGTTAACATTCATACTATAATCAGTTCGTTCCAAAATGTAAGTGATCAATAATTGCAGTACAATACATCCAAAGTAGGATTAGAATTACAATCCGAGTTAACAGTAACTGCATATGCACAAAAATTCATATGCTTGCAAAATAACATCCATATCCTAGGGTTCCTCGATCACTTACCTAGATCATCTTTTCAAGGGTAGAAGTTTGGGTAAATCTGCCACAAGGCCTCCAGGCAGATCTCATAGTGGCAGATTTCCGTCATGTCCGCCAAATATCCACCCTCTCCCCTCAACGTCAGGGGAACCATCCTGTAGGCCGTGTGACTGGACAGATATTGGTCATCCATCCATGAGGCAACCCAACAGCAAGGTCCGTCGTATAGATGAATCTGCATCCCCATTTCAGGTTTGCCTCTTCCAAAGTCTTCAAAGGCCCGTTGCAGTTTATACGCGTGGAGGTAGTTCTGATAACCGCTCTTGAAACAAATGACTGCAGCTCTGGTGAAGATCGGACCATTTGGACTGGAAATCCACTTTAGCGTAATCTTCTCCACCGGATAACCCAAGGCAATTAACCTGTTCCTTAAACCAGTTAGTGATCTACTAGTATGTAAATATGTACAGTATATACTAATCTATGTACAACAAAACTACCAGTTATTTAATACAGTATGTAAATATTGTACACAATACAGTATGTATTAATCTATCCCAACAATTTATGTAACATTAAAACAGTATAGATTTATCTATTAGTTATGTACAAAACTACAATTTATCTAATAAAAGCTTTGTATATGATTTCTTATTCAATGCATGTAAGTATTTATTACACAAATTAACCTGTTCCTTAAACCAGTTAGTGATCTACTGGTAACCTTGTTATCAACCACCTCAAATGGTAAATTTGCAATAATGCATTTAGGAGGGTACATCAGTTCTACATACATTTTTTGGGGTTTTTTTTTTAAATTTTCAAAGTTTAACTACTCTCAATCTTAACTTGAGGAGTATATATATATAACTGATTGAAAGTCCACTCAACCCCCTTTGTAATTATTACTTATGCAATTTTGAGATATTTATTTATTGCATGATAGACACGTTTTAATTCACCCATCAAATACCTCATTTACCAAAGTGAATAATTGTGTCTAATAGAATCCATAATTTGAATGGTTAAACCTAAATTTATGTGTGTACAGATTATTCACCTTCAATTTTAATTTATGTACTACATTTAACGCATTTTATACATTGGTAAATCACTGCCTTATACATTAATCAGTTTCTTTGTACATAATCTGTCTTATGTATTTTATACGGAGTACATTTTATACATTGGTCAATTCTGATCCCTATACATTTTATACACATTTCACTCTCTTATACATTGAAATTTATGTACTACGAACCTTCTGTTTTGGTGCACATAATCTGTCTCAGAACATTAAAAAATTAAAAACTTGTGTACATAAAAACTTGTGCTATAAGATCCCACATTCTCAACAAATTCTCAATTTGTCTCTCTGTTTCTCTCTTTCTCTCTCTTTTTGTGTGTCTCTCTCTGTATCCCTTTTTCTCTCTTCCTTTCTCAACAAAAGATGTGATGGAAAGAAGGAGAAGTTGTCTTTTATATTTACCGATTCTCATGGACCTATTTCAAGTCCATATGTTGAATCACTTGAAAAGGTTTTTGCAAATGAAAATATAATGGAAATAATTTTCAGAAGGGTCAACCCTACTTTTAGAAAGAAAGAGTTTGCAAAATTGACTCTTGTTTGCAAGAGGTGGGCTCAAATACTTTTGGCACATCCTCATTCTCTTCTTTTAGAAATGGAGTACAGTATGAGTGTGCATGCAAGCATTAAGAATGGATTACTTTCTCTTCATAGGAATGGTGTCTTGTTGTTAAAGCAATGTAGATGCTATATGACTGAAGATCTGCTTTGTAGAGATATGCTACACTATATGCAACTTCGACTTGCATCTCCAGAAGATGTAGTTCATCTTCATGGTTCTTCTCCTGAAGATTTTCGTCGATCATCTACCTTTGCTGAATATCTGTTTGAGCCAACAAATTTTTATCCAGATGTATAAATGTTTTTTGTTTTTTCCTTATATATGTAATGTTTGAACTATATGAAAGATGAATCTCAAGTTAATTTGAACTTATGTACACTTGTTATAAAATTATTTACTAATCACGCGTTTTTATATGTCTTTGTACATAAGGCTATGTTTGACGGATTATGAGTGCTTCAGTAAACATAAGTCTAATTAGAATAACTTATGATTTCGTTCCAGTAATATGTAACTAGATGAGTTATGTACAACAATTATAGAAATATGTACACCATGTTCACGGTTATTACTATGACTAATATGTACAGCTGATGTGTAAGTATGTACATTATGTATTGATCTATATACTATGCATAAACTACCCATATAAGAATAAATAAGGTTAAGGGTTTCATGACCCGTTTACCAATGACACAAACATAAACAGGATACAACCCGATCTGTTTGCTGGGTCTAAATGCATGTAAAAGTTTATTACACATATAGTGTATATAATAGATATGATATACATAGTTTATATAAATGACATACTTTATATACATAGTGTATATAAAGTTTATTATATGTGTATATAATTGTGTTCAACTGCCCCATAAATGTAATTAGAACAACTTATGATTTGATTCCAGTAATATGTAACTAGATAAGTTATGTACAACAATTATAGAAATATGTACAACCTTGTTCTTGGTTATTAATATGACTAATATGTACAGTTGATATTTAAATATGTACATTATGTATTGATGACTAATATGTACTTGTTTCAATATGTACATTATTTTTAATATAACCGTATAAAAGCTTTTTATATATATACAACCATGCATGTTTCGATGTACATAAGTTACTATATGTTGCACATGTTGGAATTTGTACATGTTTATAGAAATGTTTGCTTTGATGTACATATGTACATTATGTATTGACAAAACTACCCGTATAAAAGCTTTTGATGTACATATTTTAAACAGGGTCTGTTTTGATGTACATAACATAATATCTGTTGTGTTTGTCAATTTTTTACATACTTAAAGTAGGGACTTTTTTGATGTACATAAGTCAACATCTGTTGTACATGTCGACATTTTTACATAGTTAAAACAGTGTCTGAATTGATGTACATAAGTTAACATATATTGTACATATCGATATTTTTACATAGTTAAAACAGTGTCTGAATTGATGTACATAAGTTGATATCTGTTGCACATGTTCACAATTTGTACATTGTCAGAGCACCGTCTGTTTTGATGTACATAAGTTGATAGCTGTTGTACATGTTGATATTTTTACATATTTAAAGTAGTGTCTGTTTTGATGTACATACGTTAACATATGTTGTATATATCGATATTTTTACATAGTTAAAACAATTCCTTTTTTTAAATAGTTGATATCTGTTGTACACGTTCACAACAGATATATCTCAATTTAAATTTGAACTTATGTACACTTGTTTGAACTTATTTACTAATCACGCGTTTTTATATGTATGTGTACATAAGGCTATGTTTAACGGATTATGACTGCTTCAGTAAAATTAACTAATCTAATGAATATAAAATATGATGATACATAATCTTCATATGTACATGTATATTTATATAGAAAAATCGTTTCATATCTTCTTAGGATTTAAAATATTAACATTAATAATTAATAATAATAATAATAATAATAATAATAATAATAATAATAAAGTACTCCGTATTAGACACATTATTTTGAAATATAGTGTACTCAGTATTCCATTACCCTAGGACGTATTTATGACGTATTAGGACTTTTTGAAAATGACGTATTATTAAGAGTTTGGAAATAACTATTGAGAATTCCTATAATCACTTCAACAGTCATTTGACAACTATTGCATAATTTGAACTATTTCACTTCAACTATTTCAAAAAGAGCATCACTTCACAACAATTTGAAAAATCAAGTACGGAGGAATTTTTGAAGTACTTTAATTTCTATCGATCATCTTCAACGATTCTTTGGTGAGTGATATGTTCTTGATTCTTTGCATGCCATAACTACTGGTTTTTCGAACGATTTTGTGAAATTTACAGTAAAGTAAAATTGCAATCTTTTATTCTTTGGAGATTAGGTCTTTTATTCGCGTTATTTATAAAGTACATATGCAGTTTTGTGTGTTATATTTTTGATTTTTAGAGTGATTTTGTTGAAAATTAGGGTTAAGTAATTCACGAGACAAAATGAAATCAAATCAGGAGAAGACTGCACCAAAGAGGAAAACTGATAAAAAGGAGAAAGGTACAATTTAAATTATGTACAATTTAAGGTATTTGTGTACAATTTAAATTATGTACAATGAAATTATACTGATTTGGTGTTCTTTATTCGTAGCTGAATGTAAAAGGAGGCGAACTGAAGAAAAGGATACAGATTCTGATAATTATGAAGAAACATCAGACAAACAATTATGTTTGATAACAGACGCAGATAAAGGTATATTCATTAAATAGACTACTATGTTTCAAAATTGTTTGAAAAGAACTTTTTTTTATTTAGTATAGCTTTTAAAATTTACATACAATTTGTGTTTGAAGTTATGTGCATTGTGTAATGCGTTATGAACATACAATTTACAGGTATTGCTCCTAAAACTACAAAGACTAGGAGGAAGAGAGTTCTACATGCAACGAACGAACTGCCATCATTGAAGACACGCATGTCCTCTGATGGTTTGGTTAAACTTCTAAATGATATGTCAGAGAAACATATTGCAGATATTAAGGAATTAGGGTTTGGGGATTTAATTGATCTAAAAGTAAAAGAAGTCCCGTGCAAGCTTGCTCATTGGCTTGTTCCAAATTTCAACCCTGATTCAGTCACATTTAAATATAATACATTTGATGTGACAAATCTGGATGTACATATTGCAACTGGGTTTCGTTCCTATGGGACCAAACAAGATTGTCCTTGCATCGTATGATGACCAATCCATGGAATACAGAAAACTTCTTAATGAATGTAAGAATCAATTTGAAGGGTCAAAGGTTAGGGCCCCTGCATTGAAATCCATCCTTAGTAATCAAAAGGATGGAGGTGATCTATTCAAAAGGAACTTTATAGTTTATATCTGTTCTTATTTTATACAAGGTACCAGTTCTGCAACTCCAGGTCTTAGGATATTGAAGTCTTTAGTCGACTTGTCATTGGTACCTACATTTAATTGGTGCGAATTTTGCCTTAATGCCTTCATTGAGGCTGTTGATTTGTGGATGATGAATACAGCAGAGAAGGAGAAGTTTTTTGATGGACCTATAATGGTCTTTGTGTTCATATATTTGCAAAGAATGCGTTACAGAAACAACACACCAGTTCGTTCTTTCCCAACAATGTTGTTCTGGACACAAGAGTCCATTTCAAAGAGAATAATGGACGACGGAAAGAAATCGGGTACGTTTGGTAATGGTCTGGTTATCCCATTACAGTCCCTTGATTGGTACAAGGGGGAGGAAGTAAAGGAAAGTATGAACAAAGAGGGAAAGGAAGGAGATTGGTTACAAAGTTTAATGCTGAAATCTGTTGAATTCACAAAAAAATTCAAGGGGTTCAAAGATGCTGTAAATGTTGCAAAGTTTGCCTCCCCTCAATGCAAACCAATAACAAAATTGGAAATGTTGACCAGTGATTTTGTTGCAAAACTTGTAACAATAACAAAAGATGAAGAATTTGGTAAGAATTTTTCTTCAATTGGTTTTATCCCTATTCATTTGTTATAATATGTCGAATATAGTACTTATGTTTCATCTTTTGCTTCAAAATAGGTGAGGAGGAAGAAAATGAAAATAATCCACAAATACTGGATATGATACATAAGATGGCAAAAGATCTTACTTCTTTGAAAAAGACTGATCTTGAAAAGGAGAAGATAGATGAAATGAATACTCTACTACTTCTGAAAAATGTTGATACTGCAGAAGACATCAATATTCATGATGATCCTATTTCTAGTCCTGTCAAGAATGACAGTGAAGATGTGTTGAATGTTGATACTGCAGAAGACATCAATATTCATGATGATCTTATTTCTAGTCCTGTCAAGAATGACAGTGAAGATATGTTGAATGTTGATACTGCAGAAGACATTAATATTCATGATAATCCTATTTCTAGTCCTGTCAAGAATGACAGGGAAATTATTTCTGAGAAAAATGAAGATGTGTTCAATGCAGAAACTATGCAAAATGTTGATGCTGCAGAAGACATGAACATAGATACTCCTATTTCTAGTCCTGTCAAGAATGACAGTGAAATTATTTCCGAGGAAAATGAAGATGTGTTCGATGCGGACACTGTGGAAAATGTTGATGCTGCAGAAGACATCTGTACAGATGCTCCTATTTCAACTCCTATCAAGAATGACAGTCAAATTATTTCTGTAGAAGACAAAGATTTTTTGAATGCACATACTGTGGAAAGTGTTGATGTGGATTTGGAAACTTCTGTTGATGATGTTGTAAATGTGGATTTGGAATCTCTTACAAATCAAAACAAGGAAATTGATACACTTGAAAAAAAAAGAGATTGAAGCACAGCAAAAGGGAAAACAAGGAAATGTAGCAGTTTTCAAATCTTCTTTTATTAATAGGAATATCAGCTGTTTGACCTCTCTCAAAGCTGAGCAGATATATGTGTCAGACTATGTATTTGCACCAGGAAAGTCTTTGCAGTAAGTCTCATTAATCTTTTAAACAAGTTTCATATCAGTTCCTGTTTTGATGTACATAAGTTGATATCTGTTGCACATGTTCACAATTTGTACATTGTCAAAGCACCGTCTGTTTTGATGTACATAACTTGATATCAATTTGTGCATGGTTATAGCAGTGCCTGTTTTGATGTACATAAATTAATATATTTTGTACATAAGATTCATACCAGGTATAGCAAAACTAGTACACTAAATAATTTTATTTTTCAGGGATATTCTGTTTAAGTTTGGAAACATTGAGCTTTCAAGGGGGGACCTGTCGATGATGGCAACCTGTGATACCCGAATCAATGTGTTAATTTTAAATTTGTGGTCTCTATTGATGAATGATTTGGAAAAGCTATCACCGATATCATCTATCAAACGTGTGTATATGTCTCCTTTTCAAGAATATGAGGTAATGTTATGTATTCCACTCACATATGATAAAAACTGTTTTCACTCATGATTCTTTTCTAAACAATCACTACAATGTTTCAGGTTCCCACAAGTGAAATGGACGTTAATGATGTACAACTAGTAATCAAAAAGATATTCTTTATAACTCTAATTTATTTATTTATTTAATCATTCATTCATTGTGAGAACTAATAATGTGATTTTTTTCAAGGCACTTTTCTGCTATAGATATTCAGCAGGTTATGTTGTTTACTGTGCAAACTCAATCTCGAAGAAATTTGAGATGATTCATTTTGGGTTTCATGAAGGAATTAACAGCAAAGATTATGGTCTTGAAGCTAAAATGTTATATGTGAGCATACTCTAGGCATTAACATTACACATTCTATGTTTGTGTTTTT
Source organism: Agrostemma githago (assembly GCA_958450325.1). Classification (NCBI taxonomy): domain Eukaryota; kingdom Viridiplantae; phylum Streptophyta; class Magnoliopsida; order Caryophyllales; family Caryophyllaceae; genus Agrostemma; species Agrostemma githago. The sequence continues at coordinate 37,921,378 of OY288258.1, forward strand.
TTGTTCATTAAAATTTTAGGCATTTATATATAAGTCTGTGCTCTTTTGTACATTAAAATTTATGTTATCTGGCCTGAATAATTGGTTTATATTTTCAGAATGGTTATTTGAAGGAACATTTCGAACATACAATCGAATGGGTGAATGAGTTTGATACCTATGAGTTGATCGAATATATTCCAGATTTTCCTAAAGATTTGGAAAGTAACAATGACATTCTTTCAATGAGAATCATTGAAACATACAAAGGCAATAAAGACAATTATGCCGATGAGTTCAAACCAGTAAGTTAAAAATCACAACACATTTATCACTGATACTAATCTATATCTTATTATTTTCCAATATACTAATGTTATCATGTGTAATGATTATGTATATGTGCAGTCCACCATTTCATACGATGATTACGTAAAGATGATGACGGTGTCGTATTGCCAAAAAATACTAACTTCAGACAGGAATAAGCTGAAGAATACTGTGTTGAAGGAGGCAAAAAAAATGTTGTATGTATCTGATAACTTACTGTTGATAAGTCATAATTTGACATACATAAATTATTATATATTGTTTCGATTACAAAGTCATATTCTGTTCTATGACTTTTATCAGCTGCGAAGTGGAAAATTTAACAACAAAAAAATACAGCGATGCTCATATAGTTCAAAATTTCTTGAAAAAAGTAACGAAAAAGAATTTTGCTGGAGAGGGATTAGAGGACAAGCAAAAAGAATACGATGCCATGCTACGATCGTATAATAGGTAATACATTCTACCCTTTCCATTGTTTTTGAAATCATTCATCATAATTAATTAATTTTAAGATTATTACTCCCACGTTGTGTGTTATTTTACAGTGAAGTCGTTATACAAACTGAATGAATGTTTTTAAGCCGCGTAGATATGCAAGCATTGTTATTTACAGATGAGGAATTATTCGATATGGTAAGAAAATGTCTAACAAGTTTTAATCTTATAAATTCAAATGCTTCTAAATAAATCTAACAAGTTTCATTTTAATAGCCGATAGATTTGTATGGAATTTATATCACATTAGGAAGGAAGGATGTCGTATTCTTTCCAACAAAGGCAGGGGTAAGTATATCAAATTAGTGTACTTATTTTTGGTATGTAAGGTTACAGTTGTTTATTTGATGCTTATCTTTTGTTTCAGGAATTAGACCCAAAGGTCACTAGTTCTCTTGATACTCCGTATTGTACTGTATCATACATGCCTCGTGATACGAAATCTATGAGAAAGGTACACCCAATGATTATAGTATTAAAAGTTGACGATAATTAACTATAAAAAAACTGTGTTTATGACTGTGAAATATGTAAATTTTCAGATCTTTGTTGCAATTCACACCGAAGAGCCGGATCATTGGATTTTACTTGTCTGTGATCTAAAAGAGAAAAGGAATTACGTCCTTGATTCATGCAAGACAAAGTATTACATAAAAAGGAAAAAGCAAGTTGAAAAAGTAGTGTATAATGTTTCAAACATTTTACAAAACTACCCTGGCTATGAAAAAATTTCCAAAGAAATGGGAAAATTTCAAGTGGAATCGGTTAGAAATGCAGCGAAGCAAGACAATGAATTTGATTGTAGTGTCTTTGTTATGAAATGGATAAAGGCATTGTATGACAAGAAGAAATGGAGAGATCAATCATACTTTAGAAATATCAAAGAATTTAGGCATCAAACATGCTTGGATCTTTTGAAGAGGGAAAAGAACTATTTGACAAATTTCAGTGTTAAGGAAAAATATGAGATCTTATTTTAATTGTATGTAGAATTAGTTATATTACTGTAATAGACGATCTATTAATATGAAAATGGCAATCAATGGATTATTTGTTTATCATTGGATATGTTATGTACGCATCAAAATACAAATATGTACAAGGAACATCTCTAAGATAACCTTGCATGAAATATGTGTTGTAGATAGTAAACTTCACACAAGAAGCATACAAAACATTGTTTGGTGGAAGGAGTGTTTACCTGTAAAGTTGATCTTTGCCTTATTTTGTGCATCATAAATCTAGTTTGAAGATCATCAAGGCAGCCGATTATGTTGAACTGATCCCTATGTGTGCTAAAGTTTATGTTATGTACATTTAAACTACTTGTATTATGTTGAACTGACAAAGTACATTTAAAGTATTATGTATGCAGTATGGTTAAAATAGTCATGTCTTATGTTTTTGTATAATGTTTAAATAAGCTTGATATTTGGCTTTTTTTTTTGAAGGATGATATTTGCCTTTATTTTGTACTTCATAAATCTAGTTTAAAGATTATCAAGCCATTCAATTGTGTTCAACTATTGCTATGTACACTACAATCTACGTTAAGTACACTTAAAGTAGTGATGTTTTACTATAAGCTTATGTACAACATATAATATTTTAAGTACTTAGAATTTGATATTTAAATAATTAATTTATGTTCGCTAAATTCTATATTATGTACACTAAAAGTATTTATCTCTTATGTTTTCCAGTACACTTATGTACAAAATATAATATCTTATATACTTAGAATCTGTCTTATTTTCAATGAACATAACAGCATTATAAATCGAATACTCGAACATAGTACTCCGTATCTTAACAGGAGCCCGTTTATTATTTAATTAAAACCCAAAAAAGAATACTCAAAATTGGTATCTGACCTACTTCATAGCCACAAAAGAAAAAGAAAAAAAGAAAGCGATCTCTTAAGATCTTCCCCGTATTATCTTCAACAATTCAGTACTGTAAGTTTATTCTAGCTTATCTTTTCCGATTACCTTCGACATTGCGGTACTGTGTGTTATATTGTTGTTTTTTGAAACGATTTTTTGAAGATTGGTATAAAATAATAGTTGCAGTATGCAATTACTTCCGATCTAGGTTTAAATACGGTTTTACTGCGTTCGTGTGGATTCAAGTATCGATGATTATTCAACTTATGCAAATTAGGTACTCAGTTATCTTTGTTCTTATTTTTATTTGACGTTAATTAGGTTAACAAAAAAGATGAAAACAAATCGGGAGAAAAGCGGAACAAAGAGGGAAGCTGCTCATAAGATCGAAGGTATATAAACTTATACAGTACTCCGTATTGAACCCCATACTCTCAATGTAAATGATGCATATTGATTTTTCGTTAATTATGTATAGTTGCATGTAAAAAGAGACGGGTAGAAGTAAACGATGATTCTAAGGATGATTCTAAGGATGCTCCTGATGATTCTAAGAATGATTCTAGGGATAATTCTGATGATTCTAAGGATTGTAGTTTTCAAACACCGAAATCACAATTACACTTACTCTCAGATGCGATTGTAGGTATGTACATTAGTTATTTTAATTATCTGTTCCTAGAACTTGAACTTGTTACATATGCCCTCTATACATATCATTTAAATTTGTTTTGCTCACTCAAATTTACAGCTGTCATTAATAAGCCTACAAAACCTACAAAAAATAGAAGGAAGAGGGTTCTACATGCAGTGAATGAACTCCCATCATTGACCACAAGGATGTCCCTTGAAAGTTTGTTTAAATTTGTAAGAAATCTGTCAGAGAAGCAAATTGAAGATATTAAGGAATTGGGGTTCGGGGATATAATTTTTCTAAATGTAAGAGAAGTCCCAGCCAAACTTGGTCATTGGCTCGTTTCCAATTTTGAGCCTGATTCATCATCATATAAAGGTAGGACACTTCAGGTTACGAATTTGGATGTACACATAGCAACCGGGCTTCCTATGGGATCAAATGATATTGTATTAGCATCCTATGATGACAAGGATGTTGAATATAATCAATTAGTTGATGAGTTCAAGGAACTGTTTAAAGGTTCCAAGATAACAAACAATGTGTTACAATACGTGCTAACAACACAGACGGATGGGGAGATCAATTCAAGATGAACTTCATTGTTTATCTTTGCTCTATTTTTATAGCGGGTAGCTGTTCTGTAACCCCAAGCTTAAAGATATTGAAGTCTTTAGTCGACTTGTCATTGGTACCTACCTTTAATTGGTGCAAATTTTGCCTTGATGCTTTCATTGAGGCCGTTGATTTGTGGAAGATGAACACAGCAGAGAGAAACAAGTGCTTTGGTGGACCTATAATGGTCTTTGTGTTCATATATCTGCAAAGAATGTGTTTCAGAAACAGCACACCTGTTCGTTCTTTCCCGACAATGTTGTTATGGACACAAGAGTCCATTTCAAAGAGAATAATGGACGAAGCAAAGAAATCGGGTACATTTGGTAATGGTCTTGTTATCCCATTACAATCGGTTGATTGGTACAAAGTGGATAACTCTAAAACCTGTACTGCAAATGTTTCTTCTGTAATGGAAAAAGAGAAGCTAGTGAAAGTGGAGGAGGAAATAAAAGATGAGAATGATGAGCCAAAGGAAGCAATACACTGGGTGCAAAATTTAATCAACAAATCTTGTCAGTTCTCAAAGTCTTTCAAGTGGTTGAAAGATGCGATAAAAGTTGCCTCCCCCCAATGCAAACCACTACTAGACTTCGAAAATTTGGCAAATGAATTTATAAACAAACTTGCAGAAACGAGAAGAGAACAGCCGTCAAAAGAGAATGGTAATATTATTTTTTATAATTAATTTTCTATCTGTTGCACATGTTCGAATTTGTACATGTTTTGACGTACATAAGTTGATATCTGTTGCATAAGTTACTATGTGTTGCACATTTTGGAATTTGTACATGGTTAAAACAGTGTCTGTTCTGACGTATATAAGTTACTATTTGTTGCACATATTGAAATTTGTACATGGTTAAAACAGTGTCTGTTTTGATGTAGATACGTTACTATGTGTTGCACATATTGAAATTTATACATGGTTAAAAAAGTGTCTGTTTTGATGTACATAAGTTACTATGTGTTGTATAATTATAACTTATGTACAATATTTATTTTTCATCTTTTACTGCTTAGAATCTAGAGATAAATGGAAGGATGTTACTAATATTGCATCACAAGTTGTCAATGATGACAAAACAAAAGAAGAAGGCAAAATACCTTCTACTTGTCAAAAGGACTTCCCTACCTTCTCAGATACAGACTTTGGTCTAGAAGAACTGACTCCACACGTATTAGAGATTTTAGATCAGATAGTAGAAGAAGCTGTTTCTGCCAAAAAGAATGAGGTACCAAAGATGAAGAAGAAGAAGAAGAAGGAGAGAGACCCAATGATGCCCAGATACAGTTTGTTGAACTCAGATGAGAGCTATCAACTCAGTCAAGATATTAACCTTGACATGTATTCTGACCCTCAAGTTACACCTCAGATAAATGAAGATGTGGAAAATGTGGATAAAGAAAAAACTCCCATCATAAATGAACAAGTGTTCAATTACAAGAGTGTGCCAATTGTGGATATGAAGAATGTGGATGTGGAAGATACTACTGAACAAATGTTCAATAAAAAGCTTGTGGAGTTTGTGGAGAACATGGAATCTACTCCTGCACATGCAGTACAAAAAGTTAACTTAGAAACTCCTTGTGGTGTGAAAAATGTCATTCGAAAGAGCCCATATATTATTGAAAACTTGGTCACTCCACAAATAGTGAGGAATGCATCTCAACAAGATGATGAAATGAATGAAAAATAAATTGAAGTACAATACAAGAGGAAACAAGCAATACCAACTATTTTCAAGTCTCCTTTCATACAAAGGAACATCAGCTTTTTAACCAATCTGAGTGCCGAGGAGAAATATGTGACAGACTATGCATTTACATTAGATATGTCTCCAAGGTAAACAACTAATTTACATAGCTAAAGCACTGTCTGTTTTGATGTACGAAAGATACTATGTGATGCACATGTGTGAAATTTGCACATTATTAGACCAGCGTCTGTTTTGATGTAGATAAGTTACAACTTATTGTATATAACTCATACAACAGATGTACATAAGTAAAGCACTGTTAAAATGTGTTTAAATGCTAATAGTTTGAAAGTCATAGTTAAAATTGTTTCATATGAGTGATTGCTATACCAAAACTAATACACTAAATACTTTTTAATTTTACAGTGAACCTCTCTTTAAGTTTGATACCATTCAGATTTCAAGAAGGCAGATGTTGATGATGTCACAGTCTGAAACTAAACTTGAGGAACCAATTTTAAGTCTTTGGGGATTATTGATGAATGATTTGGAAAAGCTATCATCTCCATCATCCGTAAAGCGTGTTTATATGTCTCCATTTGATAAATATGTGGTAATGTTATATATTCCATTAACAATGTCAAGAGTGTAAATATATTTTTGCTCATGAATCTCTTCTAAACACTTCTTTAATATTTCAGATTCCTACAAGTGAAATGCAGTTGGATGATGTGCAATTGGTAAACAAATAGATACACCTTATAACCTTCATTCATTCATTCATTCATTCATTCATTCATTGATTCATTCATTCTGTAAACTAATAGTGCAATCTTCTTCAAGGTCTTTTTCTGGACAACAGAATTACCATCTATTGTTCTTTACTGTTTAAACTCAATGGCAAAGTCATTTGAAGTAATTCACTTTGGGTATCCTGAAGAACGTGACAGCCAACTGGACAGTTCTGAAGCTAAAGATAAATATGTGAGGACACTGATGTATTGTTTTTACTTTTTTGTACATTGAAATTTATGTCACCTTTGTTGAATACTTTGTTATATTTGCAGTGTAATTATCTCTCTGAAAAATTCAAGAATAAGATCAAATGGGCCAATCAAGTGACAGACTATCAAATAGTGGAATTTATTCCAGATTTTAGTCGTCATTTGGAAATTGACAATGGTATTTTGTCAATGAGGCTCATGGAAATATACAATGGGAATAAAAATACTTTTAACCAAGTGTTCAAACCGGTAAATATCATTGATACTATTTTATGTTTGATTATATTTCCATATATAAATGTTATTGATTGATGTATATGTTCAGAGCAATGTTACATATGATAAGTATGTAAGGATGATGAAGGTGCGGTATTGCCACAAAATACTAACCTCCACCAGGAATCAGATGAAAGATACTATTCTGAGAGATGCAAGAAAAATGTCAAGGAAACTTCTGTATGTTATACACTTGCACTATGCTATCATATGACTACCATATATTGCACATAAAGCATAAATCATTAACATTTACTGTTCTATAACTTTTCTCAGTAGGACAGCGGAACTCTATGTGAAAAATATATTCAGTGATGAAGAAATTATTCAAAAATTCTTAAAAGAAACAAAGAAGAAGACCTTTGTAGGAAAGGCAAATGAGAAAAAGAAGGACTCATATGACAACATTTTAAAATCATATAACATGTAATATATTCTATCCTGTCCAATGTTTTTTTAATTCTTTCATCATAATTAATTTTAAAATTGTTGATTATTTGTACTATGTTATCTTGCAGGGAAGAGGTTATGGAAACACAATGGATGAATGTAAGCCGAAAGGCGATGCAATCCTTGTTATTACCAAATGAACAACTATATGATATGGTAAATGTTACAGTAATATTATAAATTCAAATGCAGCCAAATCAATCTAACAAATGTTCTTTTAATAGGCAATCGATATAGGTGTAATATATGCAACATTCATGAGGAATGATATATTATTCATTCCTACAAAATCAGGGGTAAAATATGTCAAAATTCCTGTACTTAAGTACTTTTTGGTACATAATCATACAGTTGTTACCTATTGTGTATCCTTTGTTACATGAATTAAACCCAGAAATATTCTCTTCTCCGACAACGCCATACTGTACTGTATCATACTTGCCTGAAGATGGTAAATTCTTGAGAAAGGTATAACCATCTAATCTATATACTCCTATAGCATTAACACAGTTGAAATTTGTACATGGTTATAGAAGTGTCTGTTTTGATGTACTTAAGTTAATATGTGTTGACATGTTGAAATTTGTACGTGGTTATAGAAGTGTCTGCTTTGATGTAGATAAATTAATGTCTGTTGCACATGTTCAAAATTTGTACATTAATTAAAACAGTGTCTATTTTGATGTACATAAGTTAATATCTGTTGCAAAAGTTGTCAAAGCACAGTCTATTTTGATGTAGTTAAGTTAATGTCTGTAGCACATGTTTAAAATTTGTACATTAATTAAAACAATGTCTATTTTGATGTAGATAAGTTACTATGTTTTGCACATATTCAAAGTTTGTACCTAGTTAAAACAGTGTCTGTTTTGATGTACATAGGTTATTATGTGTTGCACATGTTGGAATTTGTACATGGTTATAGGAGTGTCTGTTTTGATGTACATAAGTTACTATGTGTTGAAAATATGTATTACAGTAACTGTGAAATGTATACTTTTTCAGATCTTTATCCCAGTTCATATTGACATACCAGCACACTGGATTTTGATTGTGTGTGATTTTGAAGACAAAAAGAATTACATCTTGGATTCAAGTAAAAGGAAGGGTTGCAAAGCACGAAGTGATGTTTGCTACAAAATAATGACAAATGTCGCAATCATCATTCAAAACTACTCTGGCTATGAATACATCTCCAAAAAAATGACGACATATCCAATGGAGTATGTCAAAAATGCAGCTCAACAAAGTAATGGATTTGATTGTGGTGTTTTTGTCTTGAAGTGGATAAATGCATTACACGACAAGGAGAAATGGACAGACAAAGATTATTTTAATGACATTAATGACTTTCGGCGTCAAACATGCATAAATCTTATGAGGTGGGATAAGAATTTTGTTAAGGATTTTACAATAGACAGAAAATATAAATGTCTATTTTACCTGTGTGTATGTAAACAGTCAGTGATGTAAACATTACTCCATGACAAGAATTTATATAAACATCAATGCTTTTATAATCATTCTCAGGTGGGTTATGTACAGCAGATATGTACACATGTACATTACATAATGACCTATATACTGTAATTTGTAAATTGTTAAACGTACAACAAAATTAACCTGTAACGTTCTTCTGTAAATAGTCAAAAACATAAAATGTACAGAGTACTACTTTAAATGGGTTATGTACACCTGATATAGAGTTCTTCTGTAATTATGTACCCGCTACGCGGCTCCGCCTAATCCAACCCTAAGCCCTTTCCCTTATTCAAGGACGGAAAAGGGTTTAGGGTTGGATTAGGCGAACCCGCTACGCGGCTCCGCCTAATCCAACCCTAAAACCTTTTCCTTATTCAAGGTCACTAAACCCGCAACAAACTGAACCCTAAGAGGATATTGGTGAACCCTATCGTGGATGTGATTCAAAGATGGGGCACTGAACCTTAAGAGTAGGTGGTACTGCATAAGACGGGACGGAAAAGGGTTTAGGGTTGGATTAGGCGTACCCGCTACGCGGCTCCGCCTAATCCAACCCTAAACCCGTTTCCTTATTCAAGGTCACTAAACCCGCAAGAAACTGAACCCTAAGAGGGTATTGGTGAACCCTGTCGTGGATGTGATTCAAAGATGGGGCACTGAACCTTAAGAGTAGGGTACTGCATAAGACGGAACGGAAAAGGGTTTAGGGTTGGATTAGGCGTACCCGCTACGCGGATCCGCCTAAACCCTTTTCCTTATTCAAGGTCACTAAACCCGAAACAAACTGAACCATAAGAGGGTATTGGTGAAACCTGTGGTGGATGTGATTCAAAGATGGGGCACTGAACCTTAAGAGTAGGGTACTGCATAAGACGGGACGGAAAAGGGTTTAGGGTTGGATTAGGCGTACCCGCTACGCGGATCCACCTAATCCAACCCTAAACCCTTTTCCTTATTCAAGGTCACTAAACCCGCAACAAACTGAACCTAAGAGGGTATTGGTGAACCCTGTCGTGGATGTGATTAAAAGATGGGGCACTGACCCGTAAGAGTAATGTATTGCATAAGACGGGACGGAAAAGGGTTTAGGATTGGATTAGGCGTACCCGCTACGCGGCTCCGCTTAATCCAACCCTAAACCCTTTTCCTTATTCAAGGTCACTAAACCCTAAACAAACTGAACCCTAAGAGGGAATTGGTGAACCCTGTCAAGGATGTGATTCAAAGATGGGGCACTGAACCTTAAGAGTAGGGTACTGCATAAGACGGGACAGAAAAGGGTTTAGGGTTGGTTTAGGCGTACCCGCTACGCGACTCCGCCTAATCCAACCCTAAACCCTTTTCCTTATTAAAGGTCACTAAACCCGCAACAAACAGAACCCTAAGAGGGTATTGGTGAACCCTGTCGTGGATGTGATTCAAATATGGGGCACTGAACCGTAAGAGTAGGGTACTGCATAAGACGGGACGGAAAAGGGTTTAGGGTTGGATTAGGCGTACCCACTATGCAGCTCCGCCTAATCCAACCCTAAACCCTTTTCCTTATTCAAGGTCACTAAACCCGCAAGAAACTGAACCCTAAGAGGGTATTGGTGAACCCTGTCGTGGATGTGATTCAAAGATAGGGCACTGAACCTTAAGAGTAGGGTACTGCATAAGACGGGACGGAAAAGGGTTTAGGGTTGGATTAGGCGTACCCGCTACGCGGATCCGCCTAAACCCTTTTCCTTATTCAAGGTCATTAAACCCGCAACAAACTGAACCCTAAGAGGTTATTGGTGAACCCTGTCGTGGATGTGATTCAAAGATGGGGCACTGAACCTTAAGAGTAGGGTACTGCATAAGACGGGACGGAAAAGGGTTTAGGGTTGGATTAGGCGTACCCGCTACACGAATCCGCCTAATCCAACCCTAAACCCTTTTCCTTATTCAAGGTCACTAAACCCGCAAGAAACTGAACCTAAGAGGGTATTGGTGAACCCTGTCGTGGATGTGATTAAAAGATGGGGCACTGACCCTTAAGAGTAAGGTATTGCATAAGACGGGACAGAAAAGGGTTTAGGGTTGGATTAGGCGTACCCGCTACGCGGCTCCGCTTAATCCAACCCTAAACCCTTTTCCTTATTCAAGGTCACTAAACCCTAAACAAACTGAACCCTATGAGGGTATTGGTGAACCCTGTCGTGGATGTGATTCAAAGATGGGGCACTGAACCTTAAGAGTAGGGTACTGCATAAGACGGGACAGAAAAGGGTTAAGGGTTGGATTAGGCGTAACCGCTACGCGGCTCCGCCTAATCCATCGCTAAACCCTTTTCCTTATTCAAGGTCACTAAACCCGCAACAAACTGAACCTAAGAGGGTATTTCTGAACCCTGTCGTGGATGTGATTAAAAGATGGGGCACTGACCATTAAGAGTAAGGTATTGCATAAGACGGGACGGAAAAGGGTTTAGGGTTGGATTAGGTGTACCCGCTACGCGGCTCCGCTTAATCCAACCCTAAACCCTTTTCCTTATTCAAGGTCACTAAACCCTAAACAAACTGAACTCTAAGAGGGTATTGGTGAACCCTGTCGTGGATGTGATTGGAAGATGGGGCACTGAACCTTAAGAGTAGGGTACTGCATAAGACGGGACAGAAAAGGGTTTAGGGTTGGATTAGGCGTACCCGCTACGCGGCTCCGCCTAATCCAACCCTAAACCCTTTTCCTTATTCAAGGTCACTAAACCCGCAAGAAACTGAACCCTAAGAGGGTATTGGTGAACCCTGTCATGGATGTGATTTAATGATAGGGCACTGAACCTTAAGAGTAGGGTACTGCATAAGACGGGACGGAAAAGGGTTTAGGGTTGGATTAGGCGTACCCGCTACGCGGATCCGCCTAATCCAACCCTAAACCCTTTTCCTTATTCAAGGTCACTAAACCCGCAACAAACTGAACCTAAGAGGGTATTGGTGAACCCTGTCGTGGATGTGATTAAAGTATGGGGCACTGACCCTTAAGAGTAAGGTATTGCATAAGACGGGACGGAAAAGGGTTTAGGGTTGGATTAGGTATACCCGCTACGCGGCTCCGCTTAATCCAACCCTAAACCCTTTTCCTTATTCAAGGTCACTAAACCCGCAACAAAATGAACCTAAGAGGGTATTTGTGAACCCTGTCGTGGATGTGATTAAAAGATGGGGCACTGACCCTTAAGAGTAAGGTATTGCATAAGACGGGACGGAAAAGGGTTTAGGGTTGGATTAGGCGTACCCGCTACGCGGCTCCGCTTAATCCAACCCTAAACCCTTTTCCTTATTCAAGGTCACTAAACCCTAAACAAACTGAACCCTAAGAGGGTATTGGTGAATCCTGTCGTGGATGTGATTGGAAGATGGGGCACTGAACCTTAAGAGTAGGGTACTGCATAAGATGGGACAGAAAAGGGTTTAGGGTTGGATTAGGCGTACCCGCTACGCGGCTCCGCCTAATCCAACCCTAAACCCTTTTCCTTATTCAAGGTCACTAAACCCGCAAGAAACTGAACCCTAAGAGGGTATTGGTGAACCCTGTCGTGGATGTGATTCAAATATGGGGCACTGAACCTTAAGAGTAGGGTACTGCATAAGACGGGACGGAAAAGGGTTTAGGGTTGGATTAGGCGTACCCGCTACGCGGCTCCGCCTAATCCAACCGTAAACCCTTTTCCTTATTCAAGGTCACTAAACCCGCAAGAAACTGAACCCTAAGAGGGTATTGGTGAACCCTGTCGTGGATGTGATTCAATGATAGGGCACTGAACCTTAAGAGTAGGGTACTGCATAAGACGGGACGGAAAAGGGTTTAGGGTTGGATTAGGTGTACCCGCTACGCGAATTCGCCAAAACCCTTTTCGTTATTCAAGGTCACTAAACCCGCAACAAACTGAACCCTAAGAGGTTATTGGTGAACCCTGTCGTGGATGTGATTCAAAGATGGGGCACTGAACCTTAAGAGTAGGGTACTGCATAAGACGGGACGGAAAAGGGTTTAGGGTTGGATTAGGCGTACACGCTACGCGGATCCGCCTAATCCAACCCTAAACCCTTTTCCTTATTCAAGGTCACTAAACCCGCAACAAACTGAACCTAAGAGGGTATTGGTGAACCCTGTCGTGGATGTGATTTAAGTATGGGGCACTGACCCTTAAGAGTAAGGTATTGCATAAGACGGGACGGAAAAGGGTTTAGGGTTGGATTAGGCGCACCTGCTACGCGGCTCCGCTTAATCCAACCCTAAACCCTTTTCCTTATTCAAGGTCACTAAACCCTTAACAAACTGAACCCTAAGAGGGTATTGGTGAACCCTGTCGTGGATGTGATTCAAAGATGGGGCACTGAACCTTAAGAGTAGGGTACTGCATAAGACGGGACGGAAAAGGGTTTAGGGTTGGATTAGGCGTACCCGCTACGCGGATCCGCCTAATCCAACCCTAAACCCTTTTCCTTAATCAAGGTCACTAAACCCGCAACAAACTGAACCTAAGAGGGTATTGGTGAACCCTGTCGTGGATGTGATTAAAAGATGGGGCACTGACCCTTAACAGTAGGGTATTGCATAAGACGGGACGGAAAAGGGTTTATGGTTGGATTAGGCGTACCCGCTACGCGGCTCCACTTAATCCAACCCTAAACCCTTTTCCTTATTCAAGGTCACTAAACCCTAAACAAACTGAACCCTAAGAGGGTATTGGTGAACCCTGTCGTGGATGTGATTCAAAGATGGGACACTGAACCTTAAGAGTAGGGTACTGCATAAGACGGGACAGAAAAAGATATAGGGTTGGATTAGGCGTACCCGCTACGCGGCTCCGCCTAATCCAACCCTAAACCCTTTTCCATATTCAAGGTCACTAAACCCGCAAGAAACTGAACCCTAAGAGGGTATTGGTGAACCCTGTCGTGGATGTGATTCAAATATGGGGCACTGAACCACTGCATAAGACGGGATGGAAAAGGGTTTAGGGTTGGATTAGGCGTACCCGCTACGCGGCTCCGCCTAATCCAACCCTAAACCCTTTTCCTTATTCAAGGTCACTAAACCCGCAAGAAACTGAACCCTAAGAGAGTATTGGTGAACCCTGTCGTGGATGTGATTCAAAGATAGGGCACTGAACCTTAAGAGTAGGGTACTGCATAAGACGGGACGGAAAAGGGTTTAGGGTTGGATTAGGCGTACCCGCTACGCGGATCCGACTAAACCCTTTTCCTTATTCAAGGTCACTAAACCCGCAAGAAACTGAAATCTAAGAGGGTATTGGTGAACCCTGTCGTGGATGTGATTCAAATATGGGGCACTGAACCTTAAGAGTAGGGTATTGCATAAGACGGGACGGAAAAGGGTTTAGGGTTGGATTAATCGTACCCGCTACGCGGCTCCGCCTAATCCAACCCTAAACCCTTTTCCTTATTAAAGGTCACTAAACCCGCAAGAAACTGAACCCTAAGAGGGTATTGGTGAACCCTGTCGTGGATGTGATTCAAATATGGGGCACTGAACCTTAAGAGTAGGGTACTGCATAAGACGGGACGGAAAAGGGTTTAGGGTTGGATTAGGCGTACCCGCTACGCGGCTCCGCCTAATCCAACCCTAAACCCTTTTCCTTATTCAAGGTCACTAAACCCGCAACAAACTGAACCCTAAGAGGGTATTGGTGAACCCTGTCGTGGATGTGATTCAATGATAGGGCACTGAACCTTAAGAGTAGGGTACTGCATAAGACGGGACGGAAAAGGGTTTAGGGTTGGATTAGGTGTACCCGCTACGCGAATTCGCCTAAACCCTTTTCGTTATTCAAGGTCACTAAACCCGCAAAAAACTGAACCCTAAGAGGTTATTGGTGAACCCTGTCGTGGATGTGATTCAAAGATGGGGCACTGAACCTTAAGAGTAGGGTACTGCATAAGACGGGACGGAAAAGGGTTTAGGGTTGGATTAGGCGTACACGCTACGCGGATCCGCCTAATCCAACCCTAAACCCTTTTCCTTATTCAAGGTCACTAAACCCGCAACAAACTGAACCTAAGAGGGTATTGGTGAACCCTGTCGTGGATGTGATTAAAGTATGGGGCACTGACCCTTAAGAGTAAGGTATTGCATAAGACGGGACGGAAAAGGGTTTAGGGTTGGATTAGGCGCACCTGCTACGCGGCTCCGCTTAATCCAACCCTAAACCCTTTTCCTTATTCAAGGTCACTAAACCCTTAACAAACTGAACCCTAAGAGGGTATTGGTGAACCCTGTCGTGGATGTGATTCAAAGATGGGGCACTGAACCTTAAGAGTAGGGTACTGCATAAGACGGGACGGAAAAGGGTTTAGGGTTGGATTAGGCGTACCCGCTACGCGGCTCCGCCTAATCCAACCCTAAACCCTTTTCCTGATTCAAGGTCACTAAACCCGCAAGAAACCGAACCCTAAGAGGTTATTGGTGAACCCTGTCGTGGATGTGATTCAAATATGGGGCACTGAACCTTAAGAGTAGGGTACTGCATAAGACGGGACGGAAAAGGGTTTAGGGTTGGACTAGGCGTACCCGCTACGCGGATCTGCCTAATCCAACCCTAAACCCTATTCCTTATTCAAGGTCACTAAACCCTAAACAAACTGAACCCTAAGAGGGTATTGGTGAACCCTGTCGTGGATGTGATTCAAATATGGGGCACTGAACCTTAAGAGTAGGGTACTGCATAAGACGGGACGGAAAAGGGTTTAGGGTTTGATTAGGCGTACCCGCTACGCGGCTCCGCCTAATCCAACCCTAAACCCTTTTCCTTATTCAAGGTCACTAAACCCGCAAGAAACTGAACCCTAAGAGGGTATTGGTGAACCCTGTCGTGGATGTGATTCAATGATAGGGCACTGAACCTTAAGAGTAGGGTACTGCATAAGACGGGACGGAAAAGGGTTTAGGGTTGGATTAGGCGTACCCGCTACGCGGCTCCGCCTAATCCAACCCTAAACCCTTTTCCTTATTCAAGGTCACTAAACCCGCAAGAAACTGAACCCTAAGAGGGTATTGGTGAACCCTGTCGTGGATGTGATTCAAATATGGGGCACTGAACCTTAAGAGTAGGGTACTGCATAAGACGGGACGGAAAAGGGTTTAGGGTTGGATTAGGCGGAGCCGCTACGCGGATCCGCCTAAACCCTTTTCCCTATTCAAGGTCACTAAACCCGCAACAAACTGAACCCTAAGAGGTTATTGGTGAACCCTGTCGTGGATGTGATTCAAAGATGGGGCACTGAACCTTAAGAGTAGGGTACTGCATAAGACGGGACAGAAAAGGGTTTAGGGTTGGATTAGGCGTACCCGCTACACGGATCCGCCAAAACCCTTTTCCTTATTCAAGGTCACTAAACCAGCAACAAACTGAAATCTAAGAGGGTAATGGTGAACCCTGTCGTGGATGTGATTCAAATATGGGGCACTGAACCTTAAGAGTAGGGTACTGCATAAGACGGGACGGAAAAGGGTTTAGGGTTGGATTAGGCGTACCCGCTACGCGGCTCCGCCTAATCCAACCCTAAACCCTTTTCCTTATTCAAGGTCACTAAACCCGCAAGAAACTGAACCCTAAGAGGGTATTGGTGAACCCTGTCGTGGATGTGATTCAATGATAGGGCACTGAACCTTAAGAGTAGGGTACTGCATAAGACGGGACGGAAAAGGGTTTAGGGTTGGATTAGGCGTACCCGCTACGCGGCTCCGCCTAATCCAACCCTAAACCCTTTTCCTGATTCAAGGTCACTAAACCCGCAAGAAACCGAACCCTAAGAGGGTATTGGTGAACCCTGTCGTGGATGTGATTCAAATATGGGGCACTGAACCTTAAGAGTAGGGTACTGCATAAGATGAGACGGAAAAGGGTTTAGAGTTGGATTAGGCGTACCCGCTATGCAGCTCCGCCTAATCCAACCCTAAACCCTTTTCCTTATTCAAGGTCACTAAACCCGCAAGAAACTGAACCCTAAGAGGGTATTGGTGAACCCTGTCGTGGAAGTGATTCAAAGATAGGGCACTGAACCTTAAGAGTAGGGTACTGCATAAGACGAGACGGAAAAGGGTTTAGGGTTGGATTAGGCGTACCCGCTACGCGGATCCGCCTACACCCTTTTCTTTATTCAAGGTCACTAAACCCGCAACAAACTGAAATCTAAGAGGGTAATGGTGAACCCTGTCGTGGATGTGATTCAAATATGGGGCACTGAACCTTAAGAGTAGGGTACTGCATAAGACGGGACGGAAAAGGGTTTAGGGTTGGATTAGGCGTACCCGCTACGCGGCTCCGCCTAATCCAACCCTAAACCCTTTTCCTTATTCAAGGTCACTAAACCCGCAAGAAACTGAATCCTAAGAGGGTATTGGTGAACCCTGTCGTGGATGTGATTCAATGATAGGGCACTGAACCTTAAGAGTAGGGTACTGCATAAGACGGGACGAAAAAGGGTTTTGGGTTGGATTAGGCGTACCCGCTACGCGGCTCCGCCTAATCCAACCCTAAACCCTTTTCCTTATTCAAGGTCACTAAACCCGCAACAAACTGAAATCTAAGAGGGTAATGGTGAACCCTGTCGTGGATGTGATTCAAATATGGGGCACTGAACCTTAAGAGTAGGGTACTGCATAAGACGGGACGGAAAAGGGTTTAGGGTTGGACTAGGCGTACCCGCTACGCGGATCTGCCTAATCCAACCCTAAACCCTTTTCCTTATTCAAGGTCACTAAACCCTAAACAAACTGAACCCTAAGAGGGTATTGGTGAACCCTGTCGTGGATGTGATTCAAATATGGGGCACTGAACCTTAAGAGTAGGGTACTGCATAAGACGGGACGGAAAAGGGTTTAGGGTTTGATTAGGCGTACCCGCTACGCGGCTCCGCCTAATCCAACCCTAAACCCTTTTCCTTATTCAAGGTCACTAAACCCGCAAGAAACTGAACCCTAAGAGGGTATTGGTGAACCCTGTCGTGGATGTGATTCAATGATAGGGCACTGAACCTTAAGAGTAGGGTACTGCATAAGACGGGACGAAAAAGGGTTTAGGGTTGGATTAGGCGTACCCGCTACGCGGCTCCGCCTAATCCAACCCTAAACCCTTTTCCTTATTCAAGGTCACTAAACCCGCAAGAAACTGAACCCTAAGAGGGTATTGGTGAACCCTGTCGTGGATGTGATTCAAATATGGGGCACTGAACCTTAAGAGTAGGGTACTGCATAAGACGGGACGGAAAAGGGTTTAGGGTTGGATTAGGCGGAGCCGCTCCGCCTAATCAAACCCTAAACCCTTTTACTTATTCAAGGTCACTAAACCCGCAAGAAACTGAACCCTAAGAGGGTATTGGTGAACCCTGTCGTGGATGTGATTCAAAGATAGGGCACTGAACCTTAAGAGTAGGGTATTGCATAAGACGGGACGGAAAAGGGTTTAGGGTTGGATTAGGCGTACCCGCTACGCGGATCCGCCTAAACCCTTTTCCCTATTCAAGGTCACTAAACCCGCAACAAACTGAACCCTAAGAGGTTATTGGTGAACCCTGTCGTGGATGTGATTCAAAGATGGGGCACTGAACCTTAAGAGTAGGGTACTACATAAGACGGGACAGAAAAGGGTTTAGGGTGGGATTAGGCGTACCCGCTACGCGGATCCGCCAAAACCCTTTTCCTTATTCAAGGTCACTAAACCCGCAACAAACTGAAATCTAAGAGGGTAATGGTGAACCCTGTCGTGGATGTGATTCAAATATGGGGCACTGAACCTTAAGAGTAGGGTACTGCATAAGACGGGACGAAAAAGGGTTTAGGGTTGGATTAGGCGTACCCGCTACGCGGCTCCGCCTAATCCAACCCTAAACCCTTTTCCTTATTCAAGGTCACTAAACCCGCAAGAAACTGAACCCTATGAGGGTATTAGTGAACCCTGTCGTGGATGTGATTCAATGATAGGGCACTGAACCTTAAGAGTAGGGTACTGCATAAGACGGGACGGAAAAGGGTTTAGGGTTGGATTAGGCGTACCCGCTACGCGGCTCCGCCTAATCCAACCCTAAACCCTTTTCCTGATTCAAGGTCACTAAACCCGCAAGAAACCGAACCCTAAGAGGGTATTGGTGAACCCTGTCGTGGATGTGATTCAAATATGGGGCACTGAACCTTAAGAGTAGGGTACTCCATAAGATGAGACGGAAAAGGGTTTAGAGTTGGATTAGGCGTACCCGCTATGCAGCTCCGCCTAATCCAACCCTAAACCCTTTTCCTTATTCAAGGTCACTAAACCCGCAAGAAACTGAACCCTAAGAGGGTATTGGTGAACCCTGTCGTGGATGTGATTCAAAGATAGGGCACTGAACCTTAAGAGTAGGGTACTGCATAAGACGGGACGGAAAAGGGTTTAGGGTTGGATTAGGCGTACCCGCTACGCGGATCCGCCTAAACCCTTTTCCTTATTCAAGGTCACTAAACCCGCAACAAACTGAAATCTAAGAGGGTAATGGTGAACCCTGTCGTGGATGTGATTCAAATATGGGGCACTGAACCTTAAGAGTAGGGTACTGCATAAGACGGGACGGAAAAGGGTTTAGGGTTGGATTAGGCGTACCCGCTACGCGGCTCCGCCTAATCCAACCCTAAACCCTTTTCCTTATTCAAGGTCACTAAACCCGCAAGAAATTGAACCCTAAGAGGGTTTTGGTGAACCCTGTCGTGGATGTGATTCAATGATAGGGCACTGAACCTTAAGAGTAGGGTATTGCATAAGACGGGACGGAAAAGGGTTTAGGGTTGGATTAGGCGTACCCGCTACGCGGATCCGCCTAAACCCTTTTCCCTATTCAAGGTCACTAAACCCGCAACAAACTGAACCCTAAGAGGTTATTGGTGAACCCTGTCGTGGATGTGATTCAAAGATGGGGCACTGAACCTTAAGAGTAGGGTACTACATAAGACGGGACAGAAAAGGGTTTAGGGTGGGATTAGGCGTACCCGCTACGCGGATCCGCCAAAACCCTTTTCCTTATTCAAGGTCACTAAACCCGCAACAAACTGAAATCTAAGAGGGTAATGGTGAACCCTGTCGTGGATGTGATTCAAATATGGGGCACTGAACCTTAAGAGTAGGGTACTGCATAAGACGGGACGAAAAAGGGTTTAGGGTTGGATTAGGCGTACCCGCTACGCGGCTCCGCCTAATCCAACCCTAAACCCTTTTCCTTATTCAAGGTCACTAAACCCGCAAGAAACTGAACCCTATGAGGGTATTGGTGAACCCTGTCGTGGATGTGATTCAATGATAGGGCACTGAACCTTAAGAGTAGGGTACTGCATAAGACGGGACGGAAAAGGGTTTAGGGTTGGATTAGGCGTACCCGCTACGCGGCTCCGCCTAATCCAACCCTAAACCCTTTTCCTGATTCAAGGTCACTAAACCCGCAAGAAACCGAACCCTAAGAGGGTATTGGTGAACCCTGTCGTGGATGTGATTCAAATATGGGGCACTGAACCTTAAGAGTAGGGTACTCCATAAGATGAGACGGAAAAGGGTTTAGAGTTGGATTAGGCGTACCCGCTATGCAGCTCCGCCTAATCCAACCCTAAACCCTTTTCCTTATTCAAGGTCACTAAACCCGCAAGAAACTGAACCCTAAGAGGGTATTGGTGAACCCTGTCGTGGATGTGATTCAAAGATAGGGCACTGAACCTTAAGAGTAGGGTACTGCATAAGACGGGACGGAAAAGGGTTTAGGGTTGGATTAGGCGTACCCGCTACGCGGATCCGCCTAAACCCTTTTCCTTATTCAAGGTCACTAAACCCGCAACAAACTGAAATCTAAGAGGGTAATGGTGAACCCTGTCGTGGATGTGATTCAAATATGGGGCACTGAACCTTAAGAGTAGGGTACTGCATAAGACGGGACGGAAAAGGGTTTAGGGTTGGATTAGGCGTACCCGCTACGCGGCTCCGCCTAATCCAACCCTAAACCCTTTTCCTTATTCAAGGTCACTAAACCCGCAAGAAATTGAACCCTAAGAGGGTTTTGGTGAACCCTGTCGTGGATGTGATTCAATGATAGGGCACTGAACCTTAAGAGTAGGGTACTGCATAAGACGGGACGAAAAAGGGTTTAGGGTTGGATTTGGCGTACCCGCTACGCGGCTCCGCCTAATCCAACCCTAAACCCTTTTCCTTATTCAAGGTCACTAAACCCGCAAGAAACTGAACCCTAAGAGGGTATTGGTGAACCCTGTCGTGGATCTGATTCAAATATGGGGCACTGAACCTTAAGAGTAGGGTACTGCATAAGACGGGACGGAAAAGGGTTTAGGGTTGGATTAGGCGGAGCCGCTCCGCCTAATCCAACCCTAAACCCTTTTCCTTATTCAAGGTCACTAAACCCGCAAGAAACTGAACCCTAAGAGGGTATTGGTGAACCCTGTCGTGGATGTGATTCAAAGATAGGGCACTGAACCTTAAGAGTAGGGTATTGCATAAGACGGGACGGAAAAGGGTTTAGGGTTGGATTAGGCGTACCCGCTACGCGGATCCGCCTAAACCCTTTTCCCTATTCAAGGTCACTAAACCCGCAACAAACTGAACCCTAAGAGGTTATTGGTGAACCCTGTCGTGGATGTGATTCAAAGATGGGGCACTGAACCTTAAGAGTAGGGTACTGCATAAGACGGGACAGAAGAGGGTTTAGGGTTGGATTAGGCGTACCCGCTACGCGGATCCGCCAAAACCCTTTTCCTTATTCAAGGTCACTAAACCAGCAACAAACTGAAATCTAAGAGGGTAATGGTGAACCCTGTCGTGGATGTGATTCAAATATGGGGCACTGAACCTTAAGAGTAGGGTACTGCATAAGACGGGACGGAAAAGGGTTTAGGGTTGGATTAGGCGTACCCGCTACGCGGCTCCGCCTAATCCAACCCTAAACCCTTTTCCTTATTCAAGGTCACTAAACCCGCAAGAAACTGAACTCTAAGAGGGTATTGGTGAACCCTGTCGTGGATGTGATTCAATGATAGGGCACTGAACCTTAAGAGTAGGGTACTGCATAAGACGGGACGGAAAAGGGTTTAGGGTTGGATTAGGCGTACCCGCTACGCGGCTCCGCCTAATCCAACCCTAAACCCTTTTCCTGATTCAAGGTCACTAAACCCGCAAGAAACCGAACCCTAAGAGGGTATTGGTGAACCCTGTCGTGGATGTGATTCAAATATGGGGCACTGAACCTTAAGAGTAGGGTACTGCATAAGATGAGACGGAAAAGGGTTTAGAGTTGGATTAGGCGTACCCGCTATGCAGCTCCGCCTAATCCAAGCCTAAACCCTTTTCCTTATTCAAGGTCACTAAACCCGCAAGAAACTGAACCCTAAGAGGGTATTGGTGAACCCTGTCGTGGATGTGATTCAAAGATAGGGCACTGAACCTTAAGAGTAGGGTACTGCATAAGACGAGACGGAAAAGGGTTTAGGGTTGGATTAGGCGTACCCGCTACGCGGATCCGCCTACACCCTTTTCCTTATTCAAGGTCACTAAACCCGCAACAAACTGAAATCTAAGAGGGTAATGGTGAACCCTGTCGTGGATGTGATTCAAATATGGGGCACTGAACCTTAAGAGTAGGGTACTGCATAAGACGGGACGGAAAAGGGTTTAGGGTTGGATTAGGCGTACCCGCTACGCGGCTCCGCCTAATCCAACCCTAAACCCTTTTCCTTATTCAAGGTCACTAAACCCGCAAGAAACTGAACCCTAAGAGGGTATTGGTGAACCCTGTCGTGGATGTGATTCAATGATAGGGCACTGAACCTTAAGAGTAGGGTACTGCATAAGACGGGACGAAAAAGGGTTTAGGGTTGGATTAGGCGTACCCGCTACGCGGCTCCGCCTAATCCAACCCTAAACCCTTTTCCTGATTCAAGGTCACTAAACCCGCAACAAACTGAACCCTAAGAGGTTATTGGTGAACCCTATCGTGGATTTGATTCAAAGATGGGGCACTGAACCTTAGGAGTAGGGTACTGCATAAGATGGGACGGAAAAGGGTTTAGGGTTGGATTAGGCGTACCCGCTACGCGGATCCGCCTAAACCCTTTTCCCTATTCAAGGTCACTAAACCCGCAACAAACTGAACCCTAAGAGGTTATTGGTGAACCCTGTCGTGGATGTGATTCAAAGATGGAGCACTGAACCTTAAGAGTAGGGTACTACATAAGACGAGACGGAAAAGGGTTTAGGGTTGGATTAGGCGTACTCGCTACGCGGATCCGTCTAATCCAACCCTAAACCCTTTTCCTTATTCAAGGTCACTAAACCCGCAAGAAACTGAACCCTAAGAGGGTATTGGTGAACCCTGTCGTGGATGTGATTCAATGATAGGGCAGTGAACCTTAAGAGTAGGGTACTGCATAAGACGGGACGGAAAAGGGTTTAGGGTTGGATTAGGTGTACCCGCTACGCGGATCTGCCTAAACCCTTTTCCTTATTCAAGGTCACTAAACCCGCAACAAACTGAACCCTAAGAGGTTATTGGTGAACCCTGTCGTGGATGTGATTCAAAGATGGGGCACTGAACCATAGGAGTAGGGTACTGCATAAGATGGGACGGAAAAGGGTTTAGGGTTGGATTAGGCGAACCCACTACGCGGATCCGCCTAATCCAACCCTAAACCCTTTTCCTTATTCAAGGTCACTAAACCCGCAAGAAACTGAACCCTAAGAGGGTATTGGTGAACCCTGTCGTGGATGTGATTCAAAGATAGGGCACTGAACCTTAAGAGTAGGGTACTGCATAAGACGGGACGGAAAAGGCTTTAGGGTTGGATTAGGCGTACCCGCTACGCGGATCCGCCTAATCCAACCCTAAACCCTTTTCCTTATTCAAGGTCACTAAACCCGCAACAAACTGAACCTAAGAGGGTATTGGTGAACCCTGTCGTGGATGTGATTAAAAGATGGGGCACTGACCCTTAAGAGTAAGGTATTGCATAAGACGGGACAGAAAAGGGTTTAGGGTTGGATTAGGCGTACCCGCTACGCGGATCCGCTTAATCCAACCCTAAACCCTTTTCCTTATTCAACGTCACTAAACCCGCAAGAAACTGAACCTTACGAGGGTATTGGTGAACCCTGTCGTGGATGTGATTCAAATATGGGGCACTGAACCTTAAGAGTAGGGTACTGCATAAGACGGGACGGAAAAGGGTTTAGAGTTGGATTAGGCCTACCCGCTACGCGGCTCCGCCTAATCCAACCCTAAACCCTTTTCCTTATTCAAGGTCACTAAACCCGCAAGAAACTGAACTCTAAGAGGGTATTGGTGAACCCTGTCGTGGATGTGATTCAAATATGGGGCACTGAACCTTAAGAGTAGGGTACTGCATAAGACGGGACGGAAAAGGGTTTAGGGTTGGATTAGGCGTACCCGCTACGCGGCTCCGCCTAATCCAACCCTAAACCCTTTTCCTTATTCAAGGTCACTAAACCCGCAAGAAACTGAACCCTAAGAGGGTATTGGTGAACCCTGTCGTGGATGTGATTCAATGATAGGGCAGTGAACCTTAAGAGTAGGGTACTGCATAAGACGGGACGGAAAAGGGTTTAGGGTTGGATTAGGTGTACCCGCTACGCGGATCTGCCTAAACCCTTTTCCTTATTCAAGGTCACTAAACCCGCAACAAACTGAACCCTAAGAGGTTATTGGTGAACCCTGTCGTGGATGTGATTCAAAGATGGGGCACTGAACCATAGGAGTAGGGTACTGCATAAGATGGGACGGAAAAGGGTTTAGGGTTGGATTAGGCGAACCCACTACGCGGATCCGCCTAATCCAACCCTAAACCCTTTTCCTTATTCAAGGTCACTAAACCCGCAAGAAACTGAACCCTAAGAGGGTATTGGTGAACCCTGTCGTGGATGTGATTCAAAGATAGGGCACTGAACCTTAAGAGTAGGGTACTGCATAAGACGGGACGGAAAAGGCTTTAGGGTTGGATTAGGCGTACCCGCTACGCGGATCCGCCTAATCCAACCCTAAACCCTTTTCCTTATTCAAGGTCACTAAACCCGCAACAAACTGAACCTAAGAGGGTATTGGTGAACCCTGTCGTGGATGTGATTAAAAGATGGGGCACTGACCCTTAAGAGTAAGGTATTGCATAAGACGGGACAGAAAAGGGTTTAGGGTTGGATTAGGCGTACCCGCTACGCGGATCCGCTTAATCCAACCCTAAACCCTTTTCCTTATTCAACGTCACTAAACCCGCAAGAAACTGAACCTTACGAGGGTATTGGTGAACCCTGTCGTGGATGTGATTCAAATATGGGGCACTGAACCTTAAGAGTAGGGTACTGCATAAGACGGGACGGAAAAGGGTTTAGAGTTGGATTAGGCCTACCCGCTACGCGGCTCCGCCTAATCCAACCCTAAACCCTTTTCCTTATTCAAGGTCACTAAACCCGCAAGAAACTGAACCCTAAGAGGGTATTGGTGAACCCTGTCGTGGATGTGATTCAAATATGGGGCACTGAACCTTAAGAGTAGGGTACTGCATAAGACGGGACGGAAAAGGGTTTAGGGTTGGATTAGGCGTACCCGCTACGCGGCTCCGCCTAATCCAACCCTAAACCCTTTTCCTTATTCAAGGTCACTAAACCCGCAAGAAACTGAACCCTAAGAGGGTATTGGTGAACCCTATCGTGGATGTGATTCAATGATAGGGCAGTGAACCTTAAGAGTAGGGTACTGCATAAGACGGGACGGAAAAGGGTTTAGGGTTGGATTAGGTGTACCCGCTACGCGGATCTGCCTAAACCCTTTTCCTTATTCAAGGTCACTAAACCCGCAACAAACTGAACCCTAAGAGGTTATTGGTGAACCCTGTCGTGGATGTGATTCAAAGATGGGGCACTGAACCATAGGAGTAGGGTACTGCATAAGATGGGACGGAAAAGGGTTTAGGGTTGGATTAGGCGAACCCGCTACGCGGATCCGCCTAATCCAACCCTAAACCCTTTTCCTTATTCAAGGTCACTAAACCAGCAACAAACTGAAATCTAAGAGGGTATTGGTGAACCCTGTCGTGGATGTGATTCAAAGATAGGGCACTGAACCTTAAGAGTAGGGTACTGCATAAGACGGGACGGAAAAGGCTTTAGGGTTGGATTAGGCGTACCCGCTACGCGGATCCGCCTAATCCAACCCTAAACCCTTTTCCTTATTCAAGGTCACTAAACCCGCAACAAACTGAACCTAAGAGGGTATTGGTGAACCCTGTCGTGGATGTGATTAAAAGATGGGGCACTGACCCTTAAGAGTAAGGTATTGCATAAGACGGGACAGAAAAGGGTTTAGGGTTGGATTAGGCGTACCCGCTACGCGGATCCGCTTAATCCAACCCTAAACCCTTTTTCTTATTCAACGTCACTAAACCCGCAAGAAACTGAACCTTAAGAGGGTATTGGTGAACCCTGTCGTGGATGTGATTCAAATATGGGGCACTGAACCTTAAGAGTAGGGTACTGCATAAGACGGGACGGAAAAGGGTTTAGGGTTGGATTAGGCGTACCCGCTACGCGGCTCCGCCTAATCCAACCCTAAACCCTTTTCCTTATTCAAGGTCACTAAACCCGCAAGAAACTGAACCCTAAGAGGGTATTGGTGAACCCTGTCGTGGATGTGATTCAAATATGGGGTACTGAACCTTAAGAGTAGGGTACTGCATAAGACGGGACGGAAAAGGGTTTAGGGTTGGATTAGACGTACCCGCTACGCGGCTCCGCCTAATCCAACCCTAAACCCTTTTCCTTATTCAAGGTCACTAAACCCGCAAGAAACTGAACCCTAAGAGGGTATTGGTGAACCCTGTCGTGGATGTGATTCAATGATAGGGCACTGAACCTTAAGAGTAGGGTACTGCATAAGACGGGACGGAAAAGGGTTTAGGGTTGGATTAGGTGTACCCGCTACGCGGATCTGCCTAAACCCTTTTCCTTATTCAAGGTCACTAAACCCGCAACAAACTGAACCCTAAGAGGTTATTGGTGAACCCTGTCGTGGATGTGATTCAAAGATGGGGCACTGAACCTTAGGAGTAGGGTACTGCATAAGATGGGACGGAAAAGGGTTTATGGTTGGATTTGGCGTACCCGCTACGCGGATCCGCCTAATCCAACCCTAAACCCTTTTCCTTATTCAAGGTCACTAAACCCGCAAGAAACTAAACCCTAAGAGGGTATTGGTGAACCCTGTCGTGGATGTGATTCAAAGATAGGGCACTGAACCTTAAGAGTAGGGTATTGCATAAGACGGGACGGAAAAGGGTTTAGGGTTGGATTAGGCGTACCCGCTACGTGGATCCGCCTAAACCCTTTTCCCTATTCAAGTTCACTAAACCCGCAACAAACTGAACCCTAAGAGGTTATTGGTGAACCCTGTCGTGGATGTGATTCAAAGATGGGGCACTGAACCTTAAGAGTAGGGTACTGCATAAGACGGGACGGAAAAGGGTTTAGGGTTGGATTAGGCGTACCCGCTACGCGGATCCGCCTAATCCAACCCTAAACCCTTTTCCTTATTCAAGGTCACTAAACCCGCAACAAACTGAACCTAAGAGGGTATTGGTGAACCCTGTCGTGGATGTGATTAAAAGATGGGGCACTGACCCTTAAGAGTAAGGTATTGGATAAGACGGGACAGAAAAGTGTTTAGGGTTGGATTAGGCGTACCCGCTACGCGGATCCGCTTAATCCAACCCTAAACCCTTTTCCTTATTCAACGTCACTAAACCAGCAAGAAACTGAACCTTAAGAGGGTATTGGTGAACCCTGTCGTGGATGTGATTCAAATATGGGGCACTGAACCTTAAGAGTAGGGTACTGCATAAGACGGGACGGAAAAGGGTTTAGGGTTGGATTAGGCGTAACCGCTACGCGGCTCCGCCTAATCCAACCCTAAACCCTTTTCCTTATTCAAGGTCACTAAACCCGCAAGAAACTGAACCCTAAGAGGGTATTGGTGAACCCTGTCGTGGATGTGATTCAAATATGGGGCACTGAACCTTAAGAGTAGGGTACTGCATAAGACGGGACGGAAAAGGGTTTAGGGTTGGATTAGGCGTACCCGCTACGCGGCTCCGCCTAATCCAACCCTAAACCCTTTTCCTTATTCAAGGTCACTAAACCCGCATGAAACTGAACCCTAAGAGGGTATTGGTGAACCCTGTCGTGGATGTGATTCAATGATAGGGCACTGAACCTTAAGAGTAGGGTACTGCATAAGACGGGACGGAAAAGGGTTTAGGGTTGGATTAGGTGTACCCGCTACGCGGATCTGCCTAAACCCTTTTCCTTATTCAAGGTCACTAAACCCGCAACAAACTGAACCCTAAGAGGTTATTGGTGAACCCTGTCGTGGATGTGATTCAAAGATGGGGCACTGAACCTTAGGAGTAGGGTACTGCATAAGATGGGACGGAAAAGGGTTAATGGTTGGATTTGGCGTACCCGCTACGCGGATCCGCCTAATCCAACCCTAAACCCTTTTCCTTATTCAAGGTCACTAAACCCGCAAGAAACTAAACCCTAAGAGGGTATTGGTGAACCCTGTCGTGGATGTGATTCAAAGATAGGGCACTGAACCTTAAGAGTAGGGTATTGCATAAGACGGGACGGAAAAGGGTTTAGGGTTGGATTAGGCGTACCCGCTACGCGGATCCGCCTAAACTCTTTTCCCTATTCAAGGTCACTAAACCCGCAACAAACTGAACCCTAAGAGGTTATTGGTGAACCCTGTCGTGGATGTGATTCAAAGATGGGGCACTGACCCTTAAGAGTAAGGTATTGCAAAAGACGGGACAGAAAAGGGTTTAGGGTTGGATTAGACGTACCCGCTACGCGGATCCGCTTAATCCAACCCTAAACCCTTTTCCTTATTCAAGGTCACTAAACCCGCAAGAAACTGAACCTTAAGAGGGTATTGGTGAACCCTGTCGTGGATGTGATTCAAATATGGGGCACTGAACCTTAAGAGTAGGGTACTGCATAAGACGGGACAGAAAAGGGTTTAGGGTTGGATTAGACGTACCCGCTACGCGGCTCCGCCTAATCCAACCCTAAACTCTTTTCCTTATTCAAGGTCACTAAACCCGCAAGAAACTGAACCCTAAGAGGGTATTGGTGAACCCTGTCGTGGATGTGATTCAAATATGGGGCACTGAACCTTAAGAGTAGGGTACTGCATAAGACGGGACGGAAAAGGGTTTAGGGTTGGATTAGGCGTACCCGCTACGCGGCTCCGCCTAATCCAACCCTAAACCCTTTTCCTTATTCAAGGTCACTAAACCCGCAAGAAACTGAACCCTAAGAGGGTATTGGTGAACCCTGTCGTGGATGTGATTCAATGATAGGGCACTGAACCTTAAGAGTAGGGTATTGCATAAGACGGGACGGAAAAGGGTTTAGGGTTGGATTAGGCGTACCCGCTACGCGGCTCCGCCTAATCCAACCCTAAACCCTTTTCCTTATTCAAGGTCACTAAACCCGCAAGAAACTGAACCTTAAGAGGGTATTGGTGAACCCTGTCGTGGATGTGATTCAAATATGGGGCACTGAACCTTAAGAGTAGGGTACTGCATAAGACGGGACGGAAAAGGGTTTAGGGTTGGATTAGGCGTACCCGCTACGCGGCTCCGCCTAATCCAACCCTAAACCCTTTTCCTTATTCAAGGTCACTAAACCCGCAAGAAACTGAACCCTAAGAGGGTATTGGTGAACCCTGTCGTGGATGTGATTCAATGATAGGGCACTGAACCTTAAGAGTAGGGTATTGCATAAGACGGGACGGAAAAGGGTTTAGGGTTGGATTAGGCGTGCCCGCTACGCGGCTCCGCCTAATCCAACCCTAAACCCTTTTCCTTATTCAAGGTCACTAAACCCGCAAGAAACCGAACCCTAAGAGGGTATTGGTGAAACCTGTCGTGGATGTGATTCAAATATGGGGCACTGAACCTTAAGAGTAGGGTACTGCATAAGACGGGACAGAAAAGGGTTTAGGGTTGGATTAGGCGTACTCGCTATGCAGCTCCGCCTAATCCAACCCTAAACCCTTTTCCTTATTCAAGGTCACTAAACCCGCAAGAAACTGAACCCTAAGAGGGTATTGGTAAACCCTGTCGTGGATGTGATTCAAAGATAGGGCACTGAACCTTAAGAGTGGGGTACTGCATAAGACGGGACGGAAAAGGGTTTAGGGTTGGATTAGGCGTACCCGGTACGCGGATCCGCCTAAACCCTTTTCCTTATTCAAGGTCACTAAACCCGAAACAAACTGAAATCTGAGAGGGTATTGGTGAACCCTGTCGAGGATGTGATTCAAATATGGGGCACTGAACCTTAAGAGTAGGGTACTGCATAAGACGGGACGGAAAAGGGTTTAGGGTTGGATTAGGCGTACCCGCTACGCGGCTCCGCCTAATCCAACCCTAAACCCTTTTCCTTATTCAAGGTCACTAAACCCGCAAGAAACTGAACCCTAAGAGGGTATTGGTGAACCCTGTCGTGGATGTGATTCAAAGATAGGGCACTGAACCTTAAGAGTAGGGTATTGCATAAGACGGGACGGAAAAGGGTTTAGGGTTGGATTAGGCGTACCCGCTACGCGGATCCGCCTAAACCCTTTTCCCTATTCAAGGTCACTAAACCCGCAACAAACTGAATCCTAAGAGGTTATTGGTGAACCCTGTCGTGGATGTGATTCAAAGATGGGGCACTGACCCGTAAGAGTAAGTTATTGCATAAGACGGGACAGAAAAGGGTTTAGGGTTGGATTAGACGTACCCGCTACGCGGATCCGCTTAATCCAACCCTAAACCCTTTTCCTTATTCAACGTCACTAAACCCGCAAGAAACTGAACCTTAAGAGGTTATTGGTGAACCCTGTCGTGGATGTGATTCAAATATGGGGCACTGAACCTTATGAGTAGGGTACTGCATAAGACGGGACAAAAAAGGGTTTAGGGTTGGATTAGGCGTACCCGCTACGCGGCTCCGCCTAATCCAACCCTAAACTCTTTTCCTTATTCAAGGTCACTAAACCCGCAAGAAACTGAACCCTAAGAGGGTATTGGTGAACCCTGTCGTGGATGTGATTCAAATATGGGGCACTGAACCTTAAGAGTAGGGTACTGCATAAGACGGGACGGAAAAGGGTTTAGGGTTGGATTAGGCGTACCCGCTACGTGGCTCCGCCTAATCCATCCCTAAACCCTTTTCCTTATTCAAGGTCACTAAACCCGCAAGAAACTGAACCCTAAGAGGGTATTGGTGAACCCTGTCGTGGATGTGATTCAATGATAGGGCACTGAACCTTAAGAGTAGGGTACTGCATAAGACGGGACGGAAAAGGGTTTAGGGTTGGATTAGGCGTACCCGCTACGCGGCTCCGCCTAATCCAACCCTAAACCCTTTTCCTTATTCAAGGTCACTAAACCCGCAAGAAACTGAACCCTAAGAGGGTATTGGTGAACCCTGTCGTGGATGTGATTCAAATATGGGGCACTGAACCTTAAGAGTAGGGTACTGCATAAGACGGGACGGAAAAGGGTTTAGGGTTGGATTAGGCGTACCCGCTACGCGGCGCCGCCTAATCCAACCCTAAACCCTTTTCCTTATTCAAGGTCACTAAACCCGCAAGAAACTGAACCCTAAGAGGGTATTGGTGAACCCTGTCGTGGATGTGATTCAAAGATAGGGCACTGAACCTTAAGAGTAGGGTACTGCATAAGACGGGACGGAAAAGGGTTTAGGGTTGGATTAGGCGTACCCGCTACGCGGATCCGCCTAAACCCTTTTCCCTATTCAAGGTCACTAAACCCGCAACAAACTGAACCCTAAGAGGTTGTTGGTGAACCCTGTCGTGGATGTGATTTAAAGATGGGGCACTGAAACTTAAGAGTAGGGTACTGCATAAGACGAGACTAAAAAGGGTTTAGGGTTGGATTAGGCGTACCCGCTACGCGGATCCGCCTAATCCAACCCTAAACCCTTTTCCTTATTCAAGGTCACTAAACCCGCAACAAACTGAACCTAAGAGGGTATTGGTGAACCCTGTCGTGGATGTGATTAAAAGATGGGGCACTGACCCTTAAGAGTAAGGTATTGCATAAGACGGGACAGAAAAGGGTTTAGGGTTGGATTAGGCGTACCCGCTACGCGGATCCGCTTAATCCAACCCTAAACCCTTTTCCTTATTCAACGTCACTAAACCCGAAAGAAACTGAACCTTAAGAGGGTATTGGTGAATCCTGTCGTGGATGTGATTCAAATATGGGGCACTGAACCTTAAGAGTAGGGTACTGCATAAGACGG
Source organism: Agrostemma githago (assembly GCA_958450325.1). NCBI lineage: Eukaryota > Viridiplantae > Streptophyta > Magnoliopsida > Caryophyllales > Caryophyllaceae > Agrostemma > Agrostemma githago. The sequence continues at coordinate 37,953,621 of OY288258.1, forward strand.
GACGGAAAAGGGTTTAGGGTTGGATTAGGCGTACCCGCTACGCGGCTCCGCCTAATCCAACCCTAAACCCTTTTCCTTATCCAAGGTCACTAAACCCGCAAGAAACTGAACCCTAAGAGGGTATTGGTGAACCCTGTCGTGGATGTGATTCAAATATGGGGCACTGAACCTTAAGAGTAGGGTACTGCATAAGACGGGACGGAAAAGGGTTTAGGGTTGGATTAGGCGTACCCGCTACGCGGCTCCGCCTAATCCAACCCTAAACCCTTTTCCTTATTCAAAGTCACTAAACCCGCAAGAAACTGAACCCTAAGAGGGTATTGGTGAACCCTGTCGTGGATGTGATTCAATGATAGGGCACTGAACCTTAAGAGTAGGGTACTGCATAAGACGGGACGGAAAAGGGTTTAGGGTTGGATTAGGCGTACCCGCTACGCGGATCCGCCGAAACCCTTTTCCTTATTTAAGGTCACTAAACCCGCAACAAACTGAACCCTAAGAGGTTATTGGTGAACCCTGTCGTGGATGTGATTCAAATATGGGGCACTGAACCTTAAGAGTAGGGTACTGCATAAGACGGGACAGAAAAGGGTTTAGGGTTGGATTAGGCGTACTCGCTATGCAGCTCCGCCTAATCCAACCCTAAACCCTTTTCCTTATTCAAGGTCACTAAACCCGCAAGAAACTGAACCCTAAGAGGGTATTGGTGAACCCTGTCGTGGATGTGATTCAAAGATAGGGCACTGAACCTTAAGAGTAGGGTACTGCATAAGACGGGACGGAAAAGGGTTTAGGGTTGGATTAGGCGTACCCGCTACGCGGATCCGCCTAAACCCTTTTCCCTATTCAAGGTCACTAAACCCGCAACAAACTGAACCCTAAGAGGTTGTTGGTGAACCCTGTCGTGGATGTGATTTAAAGATGGGGCACTGAAACTTAAGAGTAGGGTACTGCATAAGACGAGACTAAAAAGGGTTTAGGGTTGGATTAGGCGTACCCGCTACGCGGATCCGCCTAATCCAACCCTAAACCCTTTTCCTTATTCAAGGTCACTAAACCCGCAACAAACTGAACCTAAGAGGGTATTGGTGAACCCTGTCGTGGATGTGATTAAAAGATGGGGCACTGACCCTTAAGAGTAAGGTATTGCATAAGACGGGACAGAAAAGGGTTTAGGGTTGGATTAGGCGTACCCGCTACGCGGATCCGCTTAATCCAACCCTAAACCCTTTTCCTTATTCAACGTCACTAAACCCGAAAGAAACTGAACCTTAAGAGGGTATTGGTGAATCCTGTCGTGGATGTGATTCAAATATGGGGCACTGAACCTTAAGAGTAGGGTACTGCATAAGACGGGACGGAAAAGGGTTTAGGGTTGGATTAGGCGTACCCGCTACGCGGCTCCGCCTAATCCAACCCTAAACCCTTTTCCTTATCCAAGGTCACTAAACCCGCAAGAAACTGAACCCTAAGAGGGTATTGGTGAACCCTGTCGTGGATGTGATTCAAATATGGGGCACTGAACCTTAAGAGTAGGGTACTGCATAAGACGGGACGGAAAAGGGTTTAGGGTTGGATTAGGCGTACTCGCTATGCAGCTCCGCCTAATCCAACCCTAAACCCTTTTCCTTATTCAAGGTCACTAAACCCGCAAGAAACTGAACCCTAAGAGGGTATTGGTGAACCCTGTCGTGGATGTGATTCAAAGATAGGGCACTGAACCTTAAGAGTAGGGTACTGCATAAGACGGGACGGAAAAGGGTTTAGGGTTGGATTAGGCGTACCCGCTACGCGGATCCGCCTAAACCCTTTTCCCTATTCAAGGTCACTAAACCCGCAACAAACTGAACCCTAAGAGGTTGTTGGTGAACCCTGTCGTGGATGTGATTTAAAGATGGGGCACTGAAACTTAAGAGTAGGGTACTGCATAAGACGAGACTAAAAAGGGTTTAGGGTTGGATTAGGCGTACCCGCTACGCGGATCCGCCTAATCCAACCCTAAACCCTTTTCCTTATTCAAGGTCACTAAACCCGCAACAAACTGAACCTAAGAGGGTATTGGTGAACCCTGTCGTGGATGTGATTAAAAGATGGGGCACTGACCCTTAAGAGTAAGGTATTGCATAAGACGGGACAGAAAAGGGTTTAGGGTTGGATTAGGCGTACCCGCTACGCGGATCCGCTTAATCCAACCCTAAACCCTTTTCCTTATTCAACGTCACTAAACCCGAAAGAAACTGAACCTTAAGAGGGTATTGGTGAATCCTGTCGTGGATGTGATTCAAATATGGGGCACTGAACCTTAAGAGTAGGGTACTGCATAAGACGGGACGGAAAAGGGTTTAGGGTTGGATTAGGCGTACCCGCTACGCGGCTCCGCCTAATCCAACCCTAAACCCTTTTCCTTATCCAAGGTCACTAAACCCGCAAGAAACTGAACCCTAAGAGGGTATTGGTGAACCCTGTCGTGGATGTGATTCAAATATGGGGCACTGAACCTTAAGAGTAGGGTACTGCATAAGACGGGACGGAAAAGGGTTTAGGGTTGGATTAGGCGTACCCGCTACGCGGCTCCGCCTAATCCAACCCTAAACCCTTTTCCTTATTCAAAGTCACTAAACCCGCAAGAAACTGAACCCTAAGAGGGTATTGGTGAACCCTGTCGTGGATGTGATTCAATGATAGGGCACTGAACCTTAAGAGTAGGGTACTGCATAAGACGGGACGGAAAAGGGTTTAGGGTTGGATTAGGCGTACCCGCTACGCGGATCCGCCGAAACCCTTTTCCTTATTTAAGGTCACTAAACCCGCAACAAACTGAACCCTAAGAGGTTATTAGTGAACCCTGTCGTGGATGTGATTCAAAGATGGGGCACTGAACCTTAAGAGTAGGGTACTGCATAAGACGTGACGGAAAAGGGTTTAGGGTTGGACTAGGCGTACCCGCTACGCGGATCTGCCTAATCCAACCCTAAACCCTTTTCCTTATTTAAGGTCACTAAACCCTAAACAAACTGAACCCTAAGAGGGTATTGGTGAACCCTGTCGTGGATGTGATTCAAAGATGGGGCACTGAACCTTAAGAGTAGGGTACTGCATAAGACGGGACGGAAAAGGGTTTAGGGTTGGATTAGGCGTACCCGCTACGCGGCTCTGCCTAATCCAACCCTAAACCCTTTTCCTTATTCAAGGTCACTAAACCCGCAAGAAACCGAACCCTAAGAGGGTATTGGTGAACCCTGTCGTGGATGTGATTCAAATATGGGGCACTGAACCTTAAGAGTAGGGTACTGCATAAGACGGGACAGAAAAGGGTTTAGGGTTGGATTAGGCGTACTCGCTATGCAGCTCCGTCTAATCCAACCCTAAACTCTTTTCCTTATTCAAGGTCACTAAACCCGCAAGAAACTGAACCCTAAGAGGGTATTGGTGAACCCTGTCGTGGATGTGATTCAATGATAGGGCACTGAACCTTAAGAGTAGGGTACTGCATAAGACGGGACGGAAAAGGGTTTAGGGTTGGATTAGGCGTACCCGCTACGCGGATCCGCCGAAACCCTTTTCCTTATTTAAGGTCACTAAACCCGCAACAAACTGAACCCTAAGAGGTTATTGGTGAACCCTGTCGTGGATGTGATTCAAAGATGGGGCACTGAACCTTAAGAGTAGGGTACTGCATAAGACGTGACGGAAAAGGGTTTAGGGTTGGACTAGGCGTACCCGCTACGCGGATCTGCCTAATCCAACCCTAAACCCTTTTCCTTATTCAAGGTCACTAAACCCTAAACAAACTGAACCCTAAGAGGGTATTGGTGAACCCTGTCGTGGATGTGATTCAAAGATGGGGCACTGAACCTTAAGAGTAGGGTACTGCATAAGACGGGACGGAAAAGGGTTTAGGGTTGGATTAGGCGTACCCGCTACGCGGCTCTGCCTAATCCAACCCTAAACCCTTTTCCTTATTCAAGGTCACTAAACCCGCAAGAAACCGAACCCTAAGAGGGTATTGGTGAACCCTGTCGTGGATGTGATTCAAATATGGGGCACTGAACCTTAAGAGTAGGGTACTGCATAAGACGGGACAGAAAAGGGTTTAGGGTTGGATTAGGCGTACTCGCTATGCAGCTCCGTCTAATCCAACCCTAAACCCTTTTCCTTATTCAAGGTCACTAAACCCGCAAGAAACTGAACCCTAAGAGGGTATTGGTGAACCCTGTCGTGGATGTGATTAAAAGATAGGGCACTGAACCTTAAGAGTAGGGTACTGCATAAGACGGGACGGAAAAGGGTTTAGGGTTGGATTAGGCGTACCCGCTACGCGGATCCGCCTAAACCCTTTTCCTTATTCAAGGTCACTAAACCCGAAACAAACTGAAATCTAAGATGGTATTTGTGAACCCTGTCGTGGATGTGATTCAAATATGGGGCACTGAACCTTAAGAGTAGGGTACTGCATAAGACGGGACGGAAAAAGGTTTAGGGTTGGATTAGGCGTACCCTCTACGCGGCTCCGCCTAATCCAACCCAAAACCCTTTTCCTTATTCAAGGTCACTAAACCCGCAAGAAACTGAACCCTAAGAGGGTATTGGTGAACCCTGCCGTGGATGTGATTCAAATATGGGGCACTGAACCTTAAGAGTAGGGTACTGCATAAGACGGAACGGAAAAGGGTTTAGGGTTGGATTAGGCGTACCCGCTACGCGGCTCCGCCTAATCCAACCCTAAACCCTTTTCCTTATTCAAGGTCACTAAACCCGCAAGAAACTGAACCCTAACAGGGTATTGGTGAACCCTGTCGTGGATGTGATTCAAAGATAGGGCACTGAACCTTAAGAGTAGGGTACTGCATAAGACGGGACGGAAAAGGGTTTAGGGTTGGATTAGGCGTACCCGCTACGCGGATCCGCCTAAACCCTTTTCCTTATTCAAGGTCACTAAACCCGAAACAAACTGAAATCTAAGAGGGTGTTGGTGAACCCTGTCGTGGATGTGATTCAAATATGGGGCACTGAACCTTATGAGTAGGGTACTGCATAAGACGGGACGGAAAAGGGTTTAGGGTTGGATTAGGCGTACTCGCTATGCAGCTCCGTCTAATCCAACCCTAAACCCTTTTCCTTATTCAAGGTCACTAAACCCGCAAGAAACTGAACCCTAAGAGGGTATTGGTGAACCCTGTCGTGGATGTGATTAAAAGATAGGGCACTGAACCTTAAGAGTAGGGTACTGCATAAGACGGGACGGAAAAGGGTTTAGGGTTGGATTAGGCGTACCCGCTACGCGGATCCGCCTAAACCCTTTTCCTTATTCAAGGTCACTAAACCCGAAACAAACTGAAATCTAAGATGGTATTTGTGAACCCTGTTGTGGATGTGATTCAAATATGGGGCACTGAACCTTAAGAGTAGGGTACTGCATAAGACGGGACGGAAAAAGGTTTAGGGTTGGATTAGGCGTACCCTCTACGCGGCTCCGCCTAATCCAACCCAAAACCCTTTTCCTTATTCAAGGTCACTAAACCCGCAAGAAACTGAACCCTAAGAGGGTATTGGTGAACCCTGCCGTGGATGTGATTCAAATATGGGGCACTGAACCTTAAGAGTAGGGTACTGCATAAGACGGAACGGAAAAGGGTTTAGGGTTGGATTAGGCGTACCCGCTACGCGGCTCCGCCTAATCCAACCCTAAACCCTTTTCCTTATTCAAGGTCACTAAACCCGCAAGAAACTGAACCCTAACAGGGTATTGGTGAACCCTGTCGTGGATGTGATTCAAAGATAGGGCACTGAACCTTAAGAGTAGGGTACTGCATAAGACGGGACGGAAAAGGGTTTAGGGTTGGATTAGGCGTACCCGCTACGCGGATCCGCCTAAACCCTTTTCCTTATTCAAGGTCACTAAACCCGAAACAAACTGAAATCTAAGAGGGTGTTGGTGAACCCTGTCGTGGATGTGATTCAAATATGGGGCACTGAACCTTATGAGTAGGGTACTGCATAAGACGGGACGGAAAAGGGTTTAGGGTTGGATTAGGCGTACCCTCTACGCGGCTCCGCCTAATCCAACCCTAAACCCTTTTCCTTATTCAAGGTAACTAAACCCGCAAGAAACTGAACCCTAAGAGGGTATTGGTGAACCCTGTCGTGGATGTGATTCAAATATGGGGCACTGAACCTTAAGAGTATGGTACTGCATAAGACGGAACGGAAAAGGGTTTAGGGTTGGATTAGGCGTACCCGCTACGCGGCTCCGCCTAATCCAACCCTAAACCCTTTTCCTTATTCAAGGTCACTAAACCCGCAAGAAACTGAACCCTAAGAGGGTATTGGTGAACCCTGTCGTGGATGTGATTCAAATATGGGGCACTGAACCTTATGAGTAGGGTACTGCATAAGACGGGACGGAAAAGGGTTTAGGGTTGGATTAGGCGTACTCGCTATGCAGCTCCGTCTAATCCAACCCTAAACCCTTTTCCTTATTCAAGGTCACTAAACCCGCAAGAAACTGAACCCTAACAGGGTATTGGTGAACCCTGTCGTGGATGTGATTCAAAGATAGGGCACTGAACCTTAAGAGTAGGGTACTGCATAAGACGGGACGGAAAAGGGTTTAGGGTTGGATTAGGCGTACCCGCTACGCGGATCCGCCTAAACCCTTTTCCTTATTCAAGGTCACTAAACCCGAAACAAACTGAAATCTAAGAGGGTGTTGGTGAACCCTGTCGTGGATGTGATTCAAATATGGGGCACTGAACCTTATGAGTAGGGTACTGCATAAGACGGGACGGAAAAGGGTTTAGGGTTGGATTAGGCGTACTCGCTATGCAGCTCCGTCTAATCCAACCCTAAACCCTTTTCCTTATTCAAGGTCACTAAACCCGCAAGAAACTGAACCCTAAGAGGGTATTGGTGAACCCTGTCGTGGATGTGATTAAAAGATAGGGCACTGAACCTTAAGAGTAGGGTACTGCATAAGACGGGACGGAAAAGGGTTTAGGGTTGGATTAGGCGTACCCGCTACGCGGATCCGCCTAAACCCTTTTCCTTATTCAAGGTCACTAAACCCGAAACAAACTGAAATCTAAGATGGTATTTGTGAACCCTGTCGTGGATGTGATTCAAATATGGGGCACTGAACCTTAAGAGTAGGGTACTGCATAAGACGGGACGGAAAAAGGTTTAGGGTTGGATTAGGCGTACCCTCTACGCGGCTCCGCCTAATCCAACCCAAAACCCTTTTCCTTATTCAAGGTCACTAAACCCGCAAGAAACTGAACCCTAAGAGGGTATTGGTGAACCCTGCCGTGGATGTGATTCAAATATGGGGCACTGAACCTTAAGAGTAGGGTACTGCATAAGACGGAACGGAAAAGGGTTTAGGGTTGGATTAGGCGTACCCGCTACGCGGCTCCGCCTAATCCAACCCTAAATCCTTTTCCTTATTCAAGGTCACTAAACCCGCAAGAAACTGAACCCTAACAGGGTATTGGTGAACCCTGTCGTGGATGTGATTCAAAGATAGGGCACTGAACCTTAAGAGTAGGGTACTGCATAAGACGGGACGGAAAAGGGTTTAGGGTTGGATTAGGCGTACCCGCTACGCGGATCCGCCTAAACCCTTTTCCTTATTCAAGGTCACTAAACCCGAAACAAACTGAAATCTAAGAGGGTGTTGGTGAACCCTGTCGTGGATGTGATTCAAATATGGGGCACTGAACCTTATGAGTAGGGTACTGCATAAGACGGGACGGAAAAGGGTTTAGGGTTGGATTAGGCGTACCCTCTACGCGGCTCCGCCTAATCCAACCCTAAACCCTTTTCCTTATTCAAGGTAACTAAACCCGCAAGAAACTGAACCCTAAGAGGGTATTGGTGAACCCTGTCGTGGATGTGATTCAAATATGGGGCACTGAACCTTAAGAGTATGGTACTGCATAAGACGGAACGGAAAAGGGTTTAGGGTTGGATTAGGCGTACCCGCTACGCGGCTCCGCCTAATCCAACCCTAAACCCTTTTCCTTATTCAAGGTCACTAAACCCGCAAGAAACTGAACCCTAAGAGGGTATTGGTGAACCTTGTCGTGGATGTAATTCAATGATAGGGCACTGAACCTTAAGAGTAAGGTACTGCATAAGACGGGACGGAAAAGGGTTTAGGGTTGGATTAGGTGTACCCGCTACGCGGATATGCCTAAACCCTTTTCCTTATTCAAGGTCACTAAACCCGCAACAAACTGAACCCTAAGAGGTTATTGGTGAACCCTGTCGTGGATGTGATTCAAAGATGGGGCACTGAACCTTAAGAGTAGGGTACTGCATAAGATGGGACGGAAAAGGGTTTAGGGTTGGATTAGGCGTACCCGCTACGCGGATCCGCCTAATCCAACCCTAAACCCTTTTCCTTATTCAAGGTCACTAAACCCGCAACAAACTGAACCTAAGAGGGTATTGGTGAACCCTGTCGTGGATGTGATTAAAGTATTGGGCACTGACCCTTAAGAGTAAGGTATTGCATAAGACGGAACGGAAAAGGGTTTACGGTTGGATTAGGCGCACCCGCTACGCGGCTCCGCTTAATCCAACCCTAAACCCTTTTCCTTATTCAAGGTCACTAAACCCTAAACAAACTGAACCCTAAGAGGGTATTGGTGAACCCTGTCGTGGATGTGATTCAAAGATGGGGCACTGAACCTTAAGAGTAGGGTACTGCATAAGATGGGACGGAAAAGGGTTTAGGGTTGGATTAGGCGTACCCGCTACGCAGATCCGCCTAATCCAACCCTAAACCCTTTTCCTTATTCAAGGTCACTATACCCGCAACAAACTGAACCTAAGAGGGTATTGGTGAACCCTGTCGTGGATGTGATTCAAATATGGGGCACTGAACCTTAAGAGTAGGGTACTGCATAAGACGGGACAGAAAAGGGTTTAGGGTTGGATTAGGCGTACTCGCTATGCAGCTCCGCCTAATCCAACCCTAAACCCTTTTCCTTATTCAAGGTCACTAAACCCGCAAGAAACTGAACCCTAAGAGGGTATTGGTGAACCCTGTCGTGGATGTGATTCAAAGATGGGGCACTGACCCGTAAGAGTAAGTTATTGCATAAGACGGGACAGAAAAGGGTTTAGGGTTGGATTAGACGTACCCGCTACGCGGATCCGCTTAATCCAACCCTAAACCCTTTTCCTTATTCAACGTCACTAAACCCGCAAGAAACTGAACCTTAAGAGGTTATTGGTGAACCCTGTCGTGGATGTGATTCAAATATGGGGCACTGAACCTTAAGAGTAGGGTACTGCATAAGACGGGACAGAAAAGGGTTTAGGGTTGGATTAGGCGTACCCGCTACGCGGCTCCGCCTAATCCAACCCTAAACTCTTTTCCTTATTCAAGGTCACTAAACCCGCAAGAAACTGAACCCTAAGAGGGTATTGGTGAACCCTGTCGTGGATGTGATTCAAATATGGGGCACTGAACCTTAAGAGTAGGGTACTGCATAAGACGGGACGGAAAAGGGTTTAGGGTTGGATTAGGCGTACCCGCTACGCGGCTCCGCCTAATCCAACCCTAAACCCTTTTCCTTATTAAAGGTCACTAAACCCGCAAGAAACTGAACCCTAAGAGGGTATTGGTGAACCCTGTCGTGGATGTGATTCAATGATAGGGCACTGAACCTTAAGAGTAGGGTACTGCATAAGACGGGACGGAAAAGGGTTTAGGGTTGGATTAGGCGTACCCGCTACGCGGCTCCGCCTAATCCAACCCTAAACCCTTTTCCTTATTCAAGGTCACTAAACCCGCAAGAAACTGAACCCTAAGAGGGTATTGGTGAACCCTGTCGTGGATGTGATTCAAATATGGGGCACTGAACCTTAAGAGTAGGGTACTGCATAAGACGGGACGGAAAAGGGTTTAGGGTTGGATTAGGCGTACCCGCTACGCGGCTCCGCCTAATCCAACCCTAAACCCTTTTCCTTATTCAAGGTCACTAAACCCGCAAGAAACTGAACCCTAAGAGGGTATTGGTGAACCCTGTCGTGGATGTGATTCAATGATAGGGCACTGAACCTTAAGAGTAGGGTATTGCATAAGACGGGACGGAAAAGGGTTTAGGGTTGGATTAGGCGTACCCGCTACGCGGCTCCGCCTAATCCAACCCTAAACCCTTTTCCTTATTCAAGGTCACTAAACCCGCAAGAAACCGAACCCTAAGAGGGTATTGGTGAAACCTGTCGTGGATGTGATTCAAATATGGGGCACTGAACCTTAAGAGTAGGGTACTGCATAAGACGGGACAGAAAAGGGTTTAGGGTTGGATTAGGCGTACTCGCTATGCAGCTCCGCCTAATCCAACCCTAAACCCTTTTCCTTATTCAAGGTCACTAAACCCGCAAGAAACTGAACCCTAAGAGGGTATTGGTGAACCCTGTCGTGGATGTGATTCAAAGATAGGGCACTGAACCTTAAGAGTAGGGTACTGCATAAGACGGGACGGAAAAGGGTTTAGGGTTGGATTAGGCGTACCCGCTACGCGGATCCGCCTAAACCCTTTTCCCTATTCAAGGTCACTAAACCCGCAACAAACTGAACCCTAAGAGGTTGTTGGTGAACCCTGTCGTGGATGTGATTTAAAGATGGGGCACTGAAACTTAAGAGTAGGGTACTGCATAAGACGAGACTAAAAAGGGTTTAGGGTTGGATTAGGCGTACCCGCTACGCGGATCCGCCTAATCCAACCCTAAACCCTTTTCCTTATTCAAGGTCACTAAACCCGCAACAAACTGAACCTAAGAGGGTATTGGTGAACCCTGTCGTGGATGTGATTAAAAGATGGGGCACTGACCCTTAAGAGTAAGGTATTGCATAAGACGGGACAGAAAAGGGTTTAGGGTTGGATTAGGCGTACCCGCTACGCGGATCCGCTTAATCCAACCCTAAACCCTTTTCCTTATTCAACGTCACTAAACCCGAAAGAAACTGAACCTTAAGAGGGTATTGGTGAATCCTGTCAAGGATGTGATTCAAATATGGGGCACTGAACCTTAAGAGTAGGGTACTGCATAAGACGGGACGGAAAAGGGTTTAGGGTTGGATTAGGCGTACCCGCTACGCGGCTCCGCCTAATCCAACCCTAAACCCTTTTCCTTATCCAAGGTCACTAAACCCGCAAGAAACTGAACCCTAAGAGGGTATTGGTGAACCCTGTCGTGGATGTGATTCAAATATGGGGCACTGAACCTTAAGAGTAGGGTACTGCATAAGACGGGACGGAAAAGGGTTTAGGGTTGGATTAGGCGTACCCGCTACGCGGCTCCGCCTAATCCAACCCTAAACCCTTTTCCTTATTCAAAGTCACTAAACCCGCAAGAAACTGAACCCTAAGAGGGTATTGGTGAACCCTGTCGTGGATGTGATTCAATGATAGGGCACTGAACCTTAAGAGTAGGGTACTGCATAAGACGGGACGGAAAAGGGTTTAGGGTTGGATTAGGCGTACCCGCTACGCGGATCCGCCGAAACCCTTTTCCTTATTTAAGGTCACTAAACCCGCAACAAACTGAACCCTAAGAGGTTATTGGTGAACCCTGTCGTGGATGTGATTCAAAGATGGGGCACTGAACCTTAAGAGTAGGGTACTGCATAAGACGTGACGGAAAAGGGTTTAGGGTTGGACTAGGCGTACCCGCTACGCGGATCTGCCTAATCCAACCCTAAACCCTTTTCCTTATTCAAGGTCACTAAACCCTAAACAAACTGAACCCTAAGAGGGTATTGGTGAACCCTGTCGTGGATGTGATTCAAAGATGGGGCACTGAACCTTAAGAGTAGGGTACTGCATAAGACGGGACGGAAAAGGGTTTAGGGTTGGATTAGGCGTACCCGCTACGCGGCTCTGCCTAATCCAACCCTAAACCCTTTTCCTTATTCAAGGTCACTAAACCCGCAAGAAACCGAACCCTAAGAGGGTATTGGTGAACCCTGTCGTGGATGTGATTCAAATATGGGGCACTGAACCTTAAGAGTAGGGTACTGCATAAGACGGGACAGAAAAGGGTTTAGGGTTGGATTAGGCGTACTCGCTATGCAGCTCCGTCATATCCAACCCTAAACCCTTTTCCTTATTCAAGGTCACTAAACCCGCAAGAAACTGAACCCTAAGAGGGTATTGGTGAACCCTGTCGTGGATGTGATTAAAAGATAGGGCACTGAACCTTAAGAGTAGGGTACTGCATAAGACGGGACGGAAAAGGGTTTAGGGTTGGATTAGGCGTACCCGCTACGCGGATCCGCCTAAACCCTTTTCCTTATTCAAGGTCACTAAACCCGAAACAAACTGAAATCTAAGATGGTATTTGTGAACCCTGTCGTGGATGTGATTCAAATATGGGGCACTGAACCTTAAGAGTAGGGTACTGCATAAGACGGGACGGAAAAAGGTTTAGGGTTGGATTAGGCGTACCCTCTACGCGGCTCCGCCTAATCCAACCCAAAACCCTTTTCCTTATTCAAGGTCACTAAACCCGCAAGAAACTGAACCCTAAGAGGGTATTGGTGAACCCTGCCGTGGATGTGATTCAAATATGGGGCACTGAACCTTAAGAGTAGGGTACTGCATAAGACGGAACGGAAAAGGGTTTAGGGTTGGATTAGGCGTACCCGCTACGCGGCTCCGCCTAATCCAACCCTAAACCCTTTTCCTTATTCAAGGTCACTAAACCCGCAAGAAACTGAACCCTAACAGGGTATTGGTGAACCCTGTCGTGGATGTGATTCAAAGATAGGGCACTGAACCATAAGAGTAGGGTACTGCATAAGACGGGACGGAAAAGGGTTTAGGGTTGGATTAGGCGTACCCGCTACGCGGCTCCGCCTAATCCAACCCTAAACCCTTTTCCTTATCCAAGGTCACTAAACCCGCAAGAAACTGAACCCTAAGAGGGTATTGGTGAACCCTGTCGTGGATGTGATTCAAATATGGGGCACTGAACCTTAAGAGTAGGGTACTGCATAAGACGGGACGGAAAAGGGTTTAGGGTTGGATTAGGCGTACCCGCTACGCGGCTCCGCCTAATCCAACCCTAAACCCTTTTCCTTATTCAAAGTCACTAAACCCGCAAGAAACTGAACCCTAAGAGGGTATTGGTGAACCCTGTCGTGGATGTGATTCAATGATAGGGCACTGAACCTTAAGAGTAGGGTACTGCATAAGACGGGACGGAAAAGGGTTTAGGGTTGGATTAGGCGTACCCGCTACGCGGATCCGCCGAAACCCTTTTCCTTATTTAAGGTCACTAAACCCGCAACAAACTGAACCCTAAGAGGTTATTGGTGAACCCTGTCGTGGATGTGATTCAAAGATGGGGCACTGAACCTTAAGAGTAGGGTACTGCATAAGACGTGACGGAAAAGGGTTTAGGGTTGGACTAGGCGTACCCGCTACGCGGATCTGCCTAATCCAACCCTAAACCCTTTTCCTTATTCAAGGTCACTAAACCCTAAACAAACTGAACCCTAAGAGGGTATTGGTGAACCCTGTCGTGGATGTGATTCAAAGATGGGGCACTGAACCTTAAGAGTAGGGTACTGCATAAGACGGGACGGAAAAGGGTTTAGGGTTGGATTAGGCGTACCCGCTACGCGGCTCTGCCTAATCCAACCCTAAACCCTTTTCCTTATTCAAGGTCACTAAACCCGCAAGAAACCGAACCCTAAGAGGGTATTGGTGAACCCTGTCGTGGATGTGATTCAAATATGGGGCACTGAACCTTAAGAGTAGGGTACTGCATAAGACGGGACAGAAAAGGGTTTAGGGTTGGATTAGGCGTACTCGCTATGCAGCTCCGTCATATCCAACCCTAAACCCTTTTCCTTATTCAAGGTCACTAAACCCGCAAGAAACTGAACCCTAAGAGGGTATTGGTGAACCCTGTCGTGGATGTGATTAAAAGATAGGGCACTGAACCTTAAGAGTAGGGTACTGCATAAGACGGGACGGAAAAGGGTTTAGGGTTGGATTAGGCGTACCCGCTACGCGGATCCGCCTAAACCCTTTTCCTTATTCAAGGTCACTAAACCCGAAACAAACTGAAATCTAAGATGGTATTTGTGAACCCTGTCGTGGATGTGATTCAAATATGGGGCACTGAACCTTAAGAGTAGGGTACTGCATAAGACGGGACGGAAAAAGGTTTAGGGTTGGATTAGGCGTACCCTCTACGCGGCTCCGCCTAATCCAACCCAAAACCCTTTTCCTTATTCAAGGTCACTAAACCCGCAAGAAACTGAACCCTAAGAGGGTATTGGTGAACCCTGCCGTGGATGTGATTCAAATATGGGGCACTGAACCTTAAGAGTAGGGTACTGCATAAGACGGAACGGAAAAGGGTTTAGGGTTGGATTAGGCGTACCCGCTACGCGGCTCCGCCTAATCCAACCCTAAACCCTTTTCCTTATTCAAGGTCACTAAACCCGCAAGAAACTGAACCCTAACAGGGTATTGGTGAACCCTGTCGTGGATGTGATTCAAAGATAGGGCACTGAACCATAAGAGTAGGGTACTGCATAAGACGGGACGGAAAAGGGTTTAGGGTTGGATTAGGCGTACCCGCTACGCGGATCCGCGTAAACCCTTTTCCTTATTCAAGGTCACTAAACCCGAAACAAACTGAAATCTAAGAGGGTGTTGGTGAACCCTGTCGTGGATGTGATTCAAATATGGGGCACTGAACCTTATGAGTAGGGTACTGCATAAGACGGGACGGAAAAGGGTTTAGGGTTGGATTAGGCGTACCCTCTACGCGGCTCCGCCTAATCCAACCCTAAACCCTTTTCCTTATTCAAGGTAACTAAACCCGCAAGAAACTGAACCCTAAGAGGGTATTGGTGAACCCTGTCGTGGATGTGATTCAAATATGGGGCACTGAACCTTAAGAGTATGGTACTGCATAAGACGGAACGGAAAAGGGTTTAGGGTTGGATTAGGCGTACCCGCTACGCGGCTCCGCCTAATCCAACCCTAAACCCTTTTCCTTATTCAAGGTCACTAAACCCGCAAGAAACTGAACCCTAAGAGGGTATTGGTGAACCTTGTCGTGGATGTAATTCAATGATAGGGCACTGAACCTTAAGAGTAAGGTACTGCATAAGACGGGACGGAAAAGGGTTTAGGGTTGGATTAGGTGTACCCGCTACGCGGATATGCCTAAACCCTTTTCCTTATTCAAGGTCACTAAACCCGCAACAAACTGAACCCTAAGAGGTTATTGGTGAACCCTGTCGTGGATGTGATTCAAAGATGGGGCACTGAACCTTAAGAGTAGGGTACTGCATAAGATGGGACGGAAAAGGGTTTAGGGTTGGATTAGGCGTACCCGCTACGCGGATCCGCCTAATCCAACCCTAAACCCTTTTCCTTATTTAAGGTCACTAAACCCGCAACAAACTGAACCTAAGAGGGTATTGGTGAACCCTGTCGTGGATGTGATTAAAGTATTGGGCACTGACCCTTAAGATTAAGGTATTGCATAAGACGGGACGGAAAAGGGTTTACGGTTGGATTAGGCGCACCCGCTACGCGGCTCCGCTTAATCCAACCCTAAACCCTTTTCCTTATTCAAGGTCACTAAACCCTAAACAAACTGAACCCTAAGAGGGTATTGGTGAACCCTGTCGTGGATGTGATTCAAAGATGGGGCACTGAACCTTAAGAGTAGGGTACTGCATAAGATGGGACGGAAAAGGGTTTAGGGTTGGATTAGGCGTACCCGCTACGCAGATCCGCCTAATCCAACCCTAAACCCTTTTCCTTATTCAAGGTCACTATACCCGCAACAAACTGAACCTAAGAGGGTATTGGTGAACCCTGTCGTGGATGTGATTCAAATATGGGGCACTGAACCTTAAGAGTAGGGTACTGCATAAGACGGGACGGAAAAGGGTTTAGGGTTGGATTAGGCGTACCCGCTACGCGGATCCGCGTAAACCCATTTCCTTATTCAAGGTCACTAAACCTGCAACAAACTGAACCCTAAGTGGTTATTGGTGAACCCTGTCGTGGATGTGATTCAAAGATGGGGCACTGAACCTTAAGAGTAGGGTACTGCATAAGACGGGACGGAAAAGGTTTTAGGGTTGGATTAGGCGTACCCGCTACGTGGATCCGCCTAATCCAACCCTAAACCCTTTTCCTTATTCAAGGTCACTAAACCCGCAACAAACTGAACCTAAGAGGGTATTGGTGAACCCTGTCGTGGATGTGATTAAAAGATGGGGCACTGACCCTTAAGAGTAAGGTATTGCATAAGACGGGACGGAAAAGGGTTTAGGGTTGGATTAGGCGTACCCGCTACGCGGCTCCGCTTAATCCAACCCTAAACCCTTTTCCTTATTCAAGGTCACTAAACCCTAAACAAACTGAACCCTAAGAGGGTATTGGTGAACCCTGTTGTGGATGTGATTCAAAGATGGGGCACTGAACCTTAAGAGTAGGGTACTGCATAAGACGGGACGGAAAAGGGTTTATGGTTGGATTAGGCGTACCCGCTACGCGGATCCGCATAATCCAACCCTAAACCCTTTTCCTTATTCAAGGTCACTAAACCCGCAACAAACTGAACCCTAAGAGGGTATTGGTGAACCCTGTCGTGGATGTGATTCAAAGATGGGGCACTGAACCTTAAGAGTAGGGTACTGCATAAGACGGGACGGAAAAGGGTTTAGGGTTGGATTAGGCGTACCCGCTACGCGGATCCGCCTAATCCAACCCTAAACCCTTTTCCTTATTCAAGGTCACTAAACCCGCAAGAAACTGAACCCTAAGAGGGTATTGGTGAACCCTGTCGTGGATGTGATTTATATATGGGGCACTGAACCTTAAGAGTAGGGTACTGCATAAGACGGGACAGAAAAGGGTTTAGGGTTGGATTAGGCGTACCCGCTACGCGGATCCGCCTAAACCCTTTTCCTTATTCAAGGTCACTAAACCTGCAACAAACTGAACCCTAAAAGGTTATTGGTGAACCCTGTCGTGGATGTGATTCAAAGATGGGGCACTGAACCTTAAGAGTAGGGTACTGCATAAGATGGGACGGAAAAGGGTTTAGGGTTGGATTAGGCGTACCCTCTACGCGGATCCGCCTAATCCAACCCTAAACCCTTTTCCTTATTCAAGGTCACTAAACCCGCAACAAACTGAACCTAAGAGGGTATTGGTGAACCCTGTCGTGGATGTGATTAAAAGATGGGGCACTGACCCTTAAGAGTAAGGTATTGCATAAGACGGGACGGAAAAGGGTTTAGGGTTGGATTAGGCGTACCCGCTACGCGGATCCGCTTAATCCAACCCTAAACCCTTTTCCTTATTCAAGGTCATTAAACCCTAAACAAACTAAACCCTAAGAAGGTATTGGTGAACCCTGTCGTGGATTTGATTCAAAGATGGGGCACTAAACCTTAAGAGTAGGGTACTGCATAAGACGGGACGGAAAAAGGTTTACGGTTGGATTAGGCGTACCCGCTACGCGGCTCCGCCTAATCCAACCCTAAACCCTTTTCCTTATTCAAGGTCACTAAACCCGCAAGAAACTGAACCTAAGAGGGTATTGGTGAACCCTGTCGTGGATGTGATTAAAAGATGGGGCACTGACCCTTAAGAGTAAGGTATTGCTTAAGACGGGACGGAAAAGGGTTTAGGGTTGGATTAGGCGTACCCGCTACGCGGCTCCGCTTAATCCAACCCTAAACCCTTTTCCTTATTCAAGGTCACTAAACCCTAAACAAATTGAACTCTAAGAGGGTATTGGTGAACCGTGTTGTAGATGTGATTCAAAGATGGGGCACTGAACCTTAAGAGTAGGGTACTGCATAAGACGGGACAGAAAAGGGTTTAGGGTTGGATTAGGCGTACCCGCTACGCGGCTCCGCCTAATCCAACCCTAAACCCTTTTCCTTATTCAAGGTCACTAAATCCGCAAGAAACTGAACCCTAAGAGGGTATTGGTGAACCCTGTCGTGGATGTGATTCAAATATGGGGCACTGAACCTTAAGAGTAGGGTACTGCATAAGACGGGACGGAAAAGGGTTTAGGGTTGGATTAGGCGTACCCGCTACGCGGATCGGCCTAAACCCTTTTCCTTATTCAAGGTCACTAAACCCGCAAGAAACTGAACCCTGAGAGGGTATTGGTGAACCCTGTCGTGGATGTGATTCAAATATGGGGCACTGAACCTTAAGAGTAGGGTACTGCATAAGACGGGATGGAAAAGGGTTTAGGGTTGGATTAGGCGTACCCGCTACGCGGCTCCGCCTAATCCAACCCTAAACCCTTTTCATTATTCAAGGTCACTAAACCCGCAAGAAACTGAACCCTAAGAGGGTATTGGTGAACCCTGTCGTGGATGTGATTCCAAGATAGGGCACTGATCCTTAAGAGTAGGGTACTGCATAAGACGGGAAGGAAAAGGGTTTAGGATTGGATTAGGCGTACCCGCTACGCGGATCCGCCTAAACCCTTTTCCTTATTCAAGGTCACTAAACCCGCAACAATTTGAACCCTAAGAGGTTATTGGTGAACCCTGTCGTGGATGTGATTCAAAGATGGGGCACTGAACCTTAAGAGTAGGGTACTGCATAAGACGGGACGGAAAAGGGTTTAGGGTTGGATTAGGCGTACCCGCTACGCGGATCCGCCTAAACCCTTTTCCTTATTCAAGGTCACTAAACCCGCAACAAACTGAACCCTAAGAGGTTATTGGTGAACCCTGTCGTGGATGTGATTCAAAGATGGGGCACTGAACCTTAAGAGTAGGGTACTGTATAAGACGGGACAGAAAAGTGTTTAGGCTTGGAATAGGCGTACCCGCTACGCGGCTCCGCCTAATCCAACCCTAAACCCTTTTCCTTATTCAAGGTCACTAAATCCGCAAGAAACTGAACCCTAAGAGGGTATTGGTGAACCCTGTCGTGGATGTGATTCAAATATGGGGCACAGAACCTTAAGAGTAGGGTACTGCATAAGACGGGACAGAAAAGGGTTTAGGGTTGGATTAGGCGTACCCGCTACGCGGCTCCGCCTAATCCAACCCTAAACCCTTTTCCTTATTCAAGGTCACTAAACCCGCAAGAAACTGAACCCTAAGAGGGTATTGGTGAACCCTGTCGTGGATGTGATTCAAATATGGGGCACTGAACCTTAAGAGTAGGGTACTGCATAAGACGGGACGTAAAAGGGTTTAGGGTTGGATTAGGCGTACCCGCTACGCGGCTCCGCTTAATCCAACCCTAAACCCTTTTCCTTATTCAAGGTCACTAAACCCTAAACAAACTGAACCCTAAGAGGTTATTGGTGAACCCTGTCGTGGATGTGATTCAAAGATGGGGCACTGAACCTTAAGAGTAGGGTACTGCATAAGACGGGACGGAAAAGGGTTTAGGGTTGGATTAGGCGTACCCGCTACGCGGATCCGCCTAATCCAACCCTAAACCCTTTTCCTTTTTCAAGGTCACTAAACCCACAACAAACTGAACCTAAGAGGGTATTGGTGAACCCTGTCGTGGATGTGATTCAAATATGGGGCACTGAACCTTAAGAGTAGGGTACTGCATAAGACGGGACGGAAAAGGGTTTAGGGTTGGATTAGGCGTACCCGCTACGCGGATCCGCCTAATCCAACCCTAAACCCTTTTTCTTATTCAATGTCACTAAACCCGCAACAAACTCAACCTAAGAGGGTATTGGTGAACCCTGTCGTGGATGTGATTAAAAGATGGGGCACTGATCCTTAAGAGTAAGGTATTGCATAAGACGGGACGGAAAAGGGTTTAGGGTTGGATTAGGCGTACCCGCTATGCGGCTCCGCTTAATCCAACCCTAAACCCTTTTCCTTATTCAAGGTCACTAAACCCGCAAGAAACTGAACCCTAAGAGGGTATTGGTGAACCCTGTCGTGGATGTGATTCAATGATAGGGCACTGAACCTTAAGAGTAGGGTACTGCATAAGACGGGACGGAAAAGGGTTTAGGGTTGGATTAGGCGTACCCGCTACGCGGCTCCGCCTAATCCAACCCTAAACCCTTTTCCTTATTCAAGGTCACTAAACCCACAAGAAACTGAACCCTAAGAGGGTATTGGTGAACCCTGTTGTGGATGTGATTCAAATATAGGGCACTGAACCTTCAGAGTAGGGTACTGCATAAGACGGGACGGAAAAGGGTTTAGGGTTGGATTAGGCGTACCCGCTACGCGGCTCCGCCTAATCCAACCCTAAACCCTTTTCCTTATTCAAGGTCACTAAACCCGCAAGAAACTGAACCCTAAGAGGGTATTAATGAACCCTGTCGTGGATGTGATTCAAATATGGGGCACTGAACCTTAAGAGTAGGGTACTGCATAAGACGGGACGGAAAAGGGTTTAGGGTTGGATTAGGCGTACCCGCTACGCGGATCCGCCTAATCCAACCCTAAACCCTTTTTCTTATTCAAGGTCACTAAACCCGCAACAAACTCAACCTAAGAGGGTATTGGTGAACCCTGTCGTGGATGTGATTAAATGATGGGGCACTGATCCTTAAGAGTAAGGTATTGCATAAGACGGGACGGAAAAGGGTTTAGGGTTGGATTAGGCGTACCCGCTATGCGGCTCCGCTTAATCCAACCCTAAACCCTTTTCCTTATTCAAGGTCACTAAACCCGCAAGAAACTGAACCCTAAGAGGGTATTGGTGAACCCTGTCGTGGATGTGATTCAATGATAGGGCACTGAACCTTAAGAGTAGGGTACTGCATAAGACGGGACGGAAAAGGGTTTAGGGTTGGATTAGGCGTACCCGCTACGCGGCTCCGCCTAATCCAACCCTAAACCCTTTTCCTTATTCAAGGTCACTAAACCCACAAGAAACTGAACCCTAAGAGGGTATTGGTGAACCCTGTTGTGGATGTGATTCAAATATAGGGCACTGAACCTTCAGAGTAGGGTACTGCATAAGACGGGACGGAAAAGGGTTTAGGGTTGGATTAGGCGTACCCGCTACGCGGCTCCGCCTAATCCAACCCTAAACCCTTTTCCTTATTCAAGGTCACTAAACCCGCAAGAAACTGAACCCTAAGAGGGTATTAATGAACCCTGTCGTGGATGTGATTCAAATATGGGGCACTGAACCTTAAGAGTAGGGTACTGCATAAGACGGGACGGAAAAGGGTTTAGGGTTGGATTAGGCGTACCCGCTACGCGGCTCCGCCTAATCCAACCCTAAACCCTTTTCCTTATTCAAGGTCACTAAACCCGCAAGAAACTGAACCCTAAGAGGGTATTGGTGAACCCTGTCGTGGATGTGATTCCAAGATAGGGCACTGAACCTTAAGAGTAGGGTACTGCATAAGACGGGACGGAAAAGGGTTTAGGGTTGGATTAGGCGTACCCGCTACGCGGCTCCGCCTAATCCAACCCTAAACCTTTTTCCTTATTCAAGGTCACTAAACCCGCAAGAAACTGAACCCTAAGAGGGTATTAATGAACCCTGTCGTGGATGTGATTCAAATATGGGGCACTGAACCTTAAGAGTAGGGTACTGCATAAGACGGGACGGAAAAGGGTTTAGGGTTGGATTAGGCGTACCCGCTACGCGGCTCCGCCTAATCCAACCCTAAACCCTTTTCCTTATTCAAGGCCACTAAACCCGCAAGAAACTGAACCCTAAGAGGGTATTGGTGAACCCTGTCGTGGATGTGATTCCAAGATAGGGCACTGATCCTTAAGAGTAGGGTACTGCATAAGACGGGACGGAAAAGGGTTTAGGGTTGGATTAGGCGTACCCGCTACGCGGATCCGCCTAAACCCTTTTCCTTATTCAAGGTCACTAAACCCGCAACAATTTGAACCCTAAGAGGTTATTGGTGAACCCTGTCGTGGATGTGATTCAAAGATGGGGCACTGAACCTTAAGAGTAGGGTACTGCATAAGACGGGACGGAAAAGGGTTTAGGGTTGGATTAGGCGTACCCGCTACGCGGCTCCGCATAATCCAACCCTAAACCCTTTTCCTTATTCAAGGTCACTAAACCCACAAGAAACTGAACCCTAAGAGGGTATTGGTGAACCTCGTCGTGGATGTGATTCAATGATAGGGTACTGAACCTTAAGAGTAGGGTACTGCATAAGACGGGACGGAAAAGGGTTTAGGGTTGGATTAGGCGTACCCGCTACGCGGATCGGCCTAAACCCTTTTCCTTATTCAAGGTCACTAAAGCTGCAACAAACTGAACCCTAAGAGGTTATTGGTGAACCCTGTCGTGGATGTGATTCAAAGATGGGGCACTGAACCTTAAGAGTAGGGTACTGCATAAGACGGGACGGAAAAGGTTTTAGGGTTGGATTAGGCGTACCCGCTACGCGGATCCGCCTAATCCAACCCTAAACCCTTTTCCTTTTTCAAGGTCACTAAACCCGCAACAAACTGAACCTAAGAGGGTATTGGTGAACCCTGTCGTGGATGTGATTCAAATATGGGGCACTGAACCTTAAGAGTACGGTACTGCATAAGACGGGACGGAAAAGGGTTTAGGGTTGGATTTGGCGTACCCGCTACGCGGATCCGCCTAATCCAACCCTAAACCCTTTTTCTTATTCAAGGTCACTAAACCCGCAACAAACTCAACCTAAGAGGGTATTGGTGAACCCTGTCGTGGATGTGATTAAAAGATGGGGCACTGATCCTTAAGAGTAAGGTATTGCATAAGACGGGACGGAAAAGGGTTTAGGGTTGGATTAGGCGTACCCGCTAAGCGGCTCCGCTTAATCCAACCCTTTTCCTTATTCAAGGTCACTAAACCCGCAAGAAACTGAACCCTAAGAGGGTATTGGTGAACCCTGTCGTGGATGTGATTCAATGATAGGGCACTGAACCTTAAGAGTAGGGTACTGCATAAGACGGGACGGAAAAGGGTTTAGGGTTGGATTAGGCGTACCCGCTACGCGGCTCCGCCTAATCCAACCCTAAACCCTTTTCCTTATTCAAGGTCACTAAACCCGCAAGAAACTGAACCCTAAGAGGGTATTGGTGAACCCTGTCGTGGATGTGATTCAAATATGGGGCACTGAACCTTAAGAGTAGGGTACTGCATAAGACGGGACGGAAAAGGGTTTAGGGTTGGATTAGGCGTACCCGCTACGCGGCTCCGCCTAATCCAACCCTAAACCTTTTTCCTTATTCAAGGTCACTAAACCCGCAAGAAAATGAACCCTAAGAGGGTATTAATGAACCCTGTCGTGGATGTGATTCAAATATGGGGCACTGAACCTTAAGAGTAGGGTACTGCATAAGACGGGACGGAAAAGGGTTTAGGGTTGGATTAGGCGTACCCGCTACGCGGCTCCGCCTAATCCAACCCTAAACCCTTTTCCTTATTCAAGGCCACTAAACCCGCAAGAAACTGAACCCTAAGAGGGTATTGGTGAACCCTGTCGTGGATGTGATTCCAAGATAGGGCACTGATCCTTAAGAGTAGGGTACTGCATAAGACGGGACGGAAAAGGGTTTAGGGTTGGATTAGGCGTACCCGCTACGCGGATCCGCCTAAACCCTTTTCCTTATTCAAGGTCACTAAACCCGCAACAATTTGAACCCTAAGAGGTTATTGGTGAACCCTGTCGTGGATGTGATTCAAAGATGGGGCACTGAACCTTAAGAGTAGGGTACTGCATAAGACGGGACGGAAAAGGGTTTAGGGTTGGATTAGGCGTACCCGCTACGCGGCTCCGCATAATCCAACCCTAAACCCTTTTCCTTATTCAAGGTCACTAAACCCACAAGAAACTGAACCCTAAGAGGGTATTGGTGAACCTCGTCGTGGATGTGATTCAATGATAGGGTACTGAACCTTAAGAGTAGGGTACTGCATAAGACGGGACGGAAAAGGGTTTAGGGTTGGATTAGGCGTACCCGCTACGCGGATCGGCCTAAACCCTTTTCCTTATTCAAGGTCACTAAAGCTGCAACAAACTGAACCCTAAGAGGTTATTGGTGAACCCTGTCGTGGATGTGATTCAAAGATGGGGCACTGAACCTTAAGAGTAGGGTACTGCATAAGACGGGACGGAAAAGGTTTTAGGGTTGGATTAGGCGTACCCGCTACGCGGATCCGCCTAATCCAACCCTAAACCCTTTTCCTTTTTCAAGGTCACTAAACCCGCAACAAACTGAACCTAAGAGGGTATTGGTGAACCCTGTCGTGGATGTGATTCAAATATGGGGCACTGAACCTTAAGAGTACGGTACTGCATAAGACGGGACGGAAAAGGGTTTAGGGTTGGATTTGGCGTACCCGCTACGCGGATCCGCCTAATCCAACCCTAAACCCTTTTTCTTATTCAAGGTCACTAAACCCGCAACAAACTCAACCTAAGAGGGTATTGGTGAACCCTGTCGTGGATGTGATTAAAAGATGGGGCACTGATCCTTAAGAGTAAGGTATTGCATAAGACGGGACGGAAAAGGGTTTAGGGTTGGATTAGGCGTACCCGCTAAGCGGCTCCGCTTAATCCAACCCTTTTCCTTATTCAAGGTCACTAAACCCGCAAGAAACTGAACCCTAAGAGGGTATTGGTGAACCCTGTCGTGGATGTGATTCAATGATAGGGCACTGAACCTTAAGAGTAGGGTACTGCATAAGACGGGACGGAAAAGGGTTTAGGGTTGGATTAGGCGTACCCGCTACGCGGCTCCGCCTAATCCAACCCTAAACCCTTTTCCTTATTCAAGGTCACTAAACCCGCAAGAAACTGAACCCTAAGAGGGTATTGGTGAACCCTGTCGTGGATGTGATTCAAATATGGGGCACTGAACCTTAAGAGTAGGGTACTGCATAAGACGGGACGGAAAAGGGTTTAGGGTTGGATTAGGCGTACCCGCTACGCGGCTCCGCCTAATCCAACCCTAAACCTTTTTCCTTATTCAAGGTCACTAAACCCGCAAGAAAATGAACCCTAAGAGGGTATTAATGAACCCTGTCGTGGATGTGATTCAAATATGGGGCACTGAACCTTAAGAGTAGGGTAC
The DNA here is from genome assembly GCA_958450325.1 of Agrostemma githago. Classification (NCBI taxonomy): domain Eukaryota; kingdom Viridiplantae; phylum Streptophyta; class Magnoliopsida; order Caryophyllales; family Caryophyllaceae; genus Agrostemma; species Agrostemma githago. The sequence continues at coordinate 37,978,672 of OY288258.1, forward strand.
TGCATAAGACGGGACGGAAAAGGGTTTAGGGTTGGATTAGGCGTACCCGCTACGCGGCTCCGCCTAATCCAACCCTAAACCCTTTTCCTTATTCAAGGCCACTAAACCCGCAAGAAACTGAACCCTAAGAGGGTATTGGTGAACCCTGTCGTGGATGTGATTCCAAGATAGGGCACTGATCCTTAAGAGTAGGGTACTGCATAAGACGGGACGGAAAAGGGTTTAGGGTTGGATTAGGCGTACCCGCTACGCGGATCCGCCTAAACCCTTTTCCTTATTCAAGGTCACTAAACCCGCAACAATTTGAACCCTAAGAGGTTATTGGTGAACCCTGTCGTGGATGTGATTCAAAGATGGGGCACTGAACCTTAAGAGTAGGGTACTGCATAAGACGGGACGGAAAAGGGTTTAGGGTTGGATTAGGCGTACCCGCTACGCGGCTCCGCATAATCCAACCCTAAACCCTTTTCCTTATTCAAGGTCACTAAACCCACAAGAAACTGAACCCTAAGAGGGTATTGGTGAACCTCGTCGTGGATGTGATTCAATGATAGGGTACTGAACCTTAAGAGTAGGGTACTGCATAAGACGGGACGGAAAAGGGTTTAGGGTTGGATTAGGCGTACCCGCTACGCGGATCGGCCTAAACCCTTTTCCTTATTCAAGGTCACTAAAGCTGCAACAAACTGAACCCTAAGAGGTTATTGGTGAACCCTGTCGTGGATGTGATTCAAAGATGGGGCACTGAACCTTAAGAGTAGGGTACTGCATAAGACGGGACGGAAAAGGTTTTAGGGTTGGATTAGGCGTACCCGCTACGCGGATCCGCCTAATCCAACCCTAAACCCTTTTCCTTTTTCAAGGTCACTAAACCCGCAACAAACTGAACCTAAGAGGGTATTGGTGAACCCTGTCGTGGATGTGATTCAAATATGGGGCACTGAACCTTAAGAGTACGGTACTGCATAAGACGGGACGGAAAAGGGTTTAGGGTTGGATTTGGCGTACCCGCTACGCGGATCCGCCTAATCCAACCCTAAACCCTTTTTCTTATTCAAGGTCACTAAACCCGCAACAAACTCAACCTAAGAGGGTATTGGTGAACCCTGTCGTGGATGTGATTAAAAGATGGGGCACTGATCCTTAAGAGTAAGGTATTGCATAAGACGGGACGGAAAAGGGTTTAGGGTTGGATTAGGCGTACCCGCTAAGCGGCTCCGCTTAATCCAACCCTTTTCCTTATTCAAGGTCACTAAACCCGCAAGAAACTGAACCCTAAGAGGGTATTGGTGAACCCTGTCGTGGATGTGATTCAATGATAGGGCACTGAACCTTAAGAGTAGGGTACTGCATAAGACGGAACGGAAAAGGGTTTAGGGTTGGATTAGGCGTACCCGCTACGCGGCTCCGCCTAATCCAACCCTAAACCCTTTTCCTTATTCAAGGTCACTAAACCCGCAAGAAACTGAACCCTAAGAGGGTATTGGTGAACCCTGTCGTGGATGTGATTCAAATATGGGGCACTGAACCTTAAGAGTAGGGTACTGCATAAGACGGGACGGAAAAGGGTTTAGGGTTGGATTAGGCGTACCCGCTACGCGGCTCCGCCTAATCCAACCCTAAACCCTTTTCCTTATTCAAGGCCACTAAACCCGCAAGAAACTGAACCCTAAGAGGGTATTGGTGAACCCTGTCGTGGAAGTGATTCCAAGATAGGGCACTGATCCTTAAGAGTAGGGTACTGCATAAGACGGGACGGAAAAGGGTTTAGGGTTGGATTAGGCGTACCCGCTACGCGGATCCGCCTAAACCCTTTTCCTTATTCAAGGTCACTAAACCCGCAACAATTTGAACCCTAAGAGGTTATTGGTGAACCCTGTCGTGGATGTGATTCAAAGATGGGGCACTGAACCTTAAGAGTAGGGTACTGCATAAGACGGGACGGAAAAGGGTTTAGGGTTGGATTAGGCGTACCCGCTACGCGGCTCCGCATAATCCAACCCTAAACCCTTTTCCTTATTCAAGGTCACTAAACCCACAAGAAACTGAACCCTAAGAGGGTATTGGTGAACCTCGTCGTGGATGTGATTCAATGATAGGGCACTGAACCTTAAGAGTAGGGTACTGCATAAGACGGGACGGAAAAGGGTTTAGGGTTGGATTAGGCGTACCCGCTACGCGGATCGGCCTAAACCCTTTTCCTTATTCAAGGTCACTAAAGCTGCAACAAACTGAACCCTAAGAGGTTATTGGTGAACCCTGTCGTGGATGTGATTCAAAGATGGGGCACTGAACCTTAAGAGTAGGGTACTGCATAAGACGGGACGGAAAAGGTTTTAGGGTTGGATTAGGCGTACCCGCTACGCGGATCCGCCTAATCCAACCCTAAACCCTTTTCCTTTTTCAAGGTCACTAAACCCGCAACAAACTGAACCTAAGAGGGTATTGGTGAACCCTGTCGTGGATGTGATTCAAATATGGGGCACTGAACCTTAAGAGTACGGTACTGCATAAGACGGGACGGAAAAGGGTTTAGGGTTGGATTTGGCGTACCCGCTACGCGGATCCGCCTAATCCAACCCTAAACCCTTTTTCTTATTCAAGGTCACTAAACCCGCAACAAACTCAACCTAAGAGGGTATTGGTGAACCCTGTCGTGGATGTGATTAAAAGATGGGGCACTGATCCTTAAGAGTAAGGTATTGCATAAGACGGGACGGAAAAGGGTTTAGGGTTGGATTAGGCGTACCCGCTAAGCGGCTCCGCTTAATCCAACCCTTTTCCTTATTCAAGGTCACTAAACCCGCAAGAAACTGAACCCTAAGAGGGTATTGGTGAACCCTGTCGTGGATGTGATTCAATGATAGGGCACTGAACCTTAAGAGTAGGGTACTGCATAAGACGGGACGGAAAAGGGTTTAGGGTTGGATTAGGCGTACCCGCTACGCGGCTCCGCCTAATCCAACCCTAAACCCTTTTCCTTATTCAAGGTCACTAAACCCGCAAGAAACTGAACCCTAAGAGGGTATTAATGAACCCTGTCGTGGATGTGATTCAAATATGGGGCACTGAACCTTAAGAGTAGGGTACTGCATAAGACGGGACGGAAAAGGGTTTAGGGTTGGATTAGGCGTACCCGCTACGTGGATCCGCCTAAACCCTTTTCCTTATTCAAGGTCACTAAACCCGCAACAACTTGAACCCTAAGAGGTTATTGGTGAACCCTGTCGTGGATGTGATTCAAAAATAGGGCACTGAACCTTAAGAGTAGGGTACTGCATAAGACGGGACGAAAAAGGGTTTAGGGTTGGATTAGGCGTACCCGCTACGTGGATCCACCTAAACCCTTTTCCTTATTCAAGGTCACTAAACCCGCAACAAACTGAACCCTAAGAGGTTATTGGTGAACCCTGTCGTGGATGTGATTCAAAGATGGGGCACTAAACCTTAAGAGTAGGGTACTGTATAAAACGGGACAGAAAAGTGTTTAGGGTTGGAATAGGCGTACCCGCTACGCGGCTCCGCCTAATCCAACCCTAAACCCTTTTCCTTATTCAAGGTCACTAAACCCGCAAGAAAATGAACCCTAAGAGGGTATTGGTGAACCCTGTCGTGGATGTGATTCAAATATGGGGCACTGAACCTTAAGAGTAGGGTACTGCATAAGACGGGACAGAAAAGGCTTTATGGTTGGATTAGGCGTACCCGCTACGCGGCTCCGCCTAATCCAACCCTAAACCCTTTTCCTTATTCAACGTCACTAAACCCGCAAGAAACTGAACCTTAAGAGGGTATTGGTGAACCCTGTCGTGGATGTGATTAAAAGATGGGGCACTGATCCTTTAGAGTAAGGTATTGCATAAGACGGGACGGAAAAGGGTTTAGGGTTGGATTAGGCGTACCCGCTACGCGGCTCCGCTTAATCCAACCCTAAACCCTTTTCCTTATTCAAGGTCACTAAACCCACAAGAAACTGAACCCTTAGAGGGTATTGGTGAACCCTGTCGTGGATGTGATTCAATTATGGGGCACTGAACCTTAAGAGTAGGGTACTGCATAAGACGGGACGGAAAAGGGTTTAGGGTTGGATTAGGCATACCCGCTACGCGGCTCCGCCTAATCCAACCCTAAACCCTTTTCCTTATTCAAGGTCACTAAACCCGCAAGAAACTGAACCCTAAGAGGGTATTAATGAACCCTGTCGTGGATGTGATTCAAATATGGGGCACTGAACCTTAAGAGTAGGGTACTGCATAAGACGGGACGGAAAAGGGTTTAGGGTTGGATTAGGCGTACCCGCTACGCGGCTCCGCCTAATCCAACCCTAAACCCTTTTCCTTATTCAAGGCCACTAAACCCGCAAGACACTGAACCCTAAGAGGGTATTGGTGAACCCTGTCGTGGATGTGATTCCAAGATAGGGCACTGAACCTTAAGAGTAGGGTACTGCATAAGACGGGACGGAAAAGGGTTTAGGGTTGGATTAGGCGTACCCACTACGCGGATCCGCCTAAACCCTTTTCCTTATTCAAGGTCACTAAACCCGCAACAATTTGAACCCTAAGAGGTTATTGGTGAACCCTGTCGTGGATGTGATTCAAAAATGGGGCACTGAACCTTAAGAGTAGGGTACTGCATTAGACGGGACGGAAAAGGGTTTAGGGTTGGATTAGGCGTACCCGCTACGCGGATCCGCCTAAACCCTTTTCCTTATTCAATGTCACTAAACACGCAACAAACTGAACCCTAAGAGGTTATTGGTGAACCCTGTCGTGGATGTGATTCAAAGATGGGGCACTGAACCATAAGAGTAGGATACTGTATAAGACGGGACAGAAAAGTGTTTAGGGTTGAAATAGGCGTACCCGCTACGCGGCTCCGCCTAATCCAACCCTAAACCCTTTTCCTTATTCAAGGTCACTAAACCCGCAAGAAAATGAACCCTAAGAGGGTATTGGTGAACCCTGTCGTGGATGTGATTCAAATATGGGGCACTGAACCTAAAGAGTAGGGTACTGCATAAGACGGGACAGAAAAGGCTTTAGGGTTGGATTAGGCGTACCCGCTACGCGGCTCCGCCTAATCCAACCCTAAACCCTTTTCCTTATTCAAGGTCCCTAAACCCGCAAGAAACTGAACCCTAAGAGGGTATTGGTGAACCCTATCGTGGATGTGATTAAAAGATGGGGCACTGATCCTTAAGAGTAAGGTATTGCATAAGACGGGACGGAAAAGGGTTTTGGGTTGGATTAGGCGTACCCGCTACGCGGCTCCGCTTAATCCAACCCTAAACCCTTTTCCTTATTCAAGGTCACTAAACCCTAAACAAACTGAACCCTAAGAGGGTATTGGTGAACCCTATCGTGGATGTGATTCAAAGATGGGGCACTGAACCTTAAGAGTAGGGTACTGCATAAGACGGGACAGAAAAGGGTTTAGGGTTGGAATAGGCGTACCCGCTACGCGGCTCCGCCTAATCCAACCCTAAACCCTTTTCCTTATTCAAGGTCACTAAACCCGCAAGAAACTGAACCCTAAGAGGGTATTGGTGAACCCTGTCGTGGATGTGATTCAAATATGGGGCACTGAACCTTAAGAGTAGGGTACTGCATAAGACGGGACGGAAAAGGGTTTAGGGTTGGATTAGGAGTACCCGCTACGCGGCTCCGCCTAATCCAACCCTAAACCCTTTTCCTTATTCAAGGCCACTAAACCCGCAAGAAACTGAACCCTAAGAGGGTATTGGTGAACCCTGTCGTGGATGTGATTCCAAGATAGGGCACTGAACCTTAAGAGTAGGGTACTGCATAAGACGGGACGGAAAAGGGTTTAGGGTTGGATTAGGCGTACCCGCTACGCGGATCCGCCTAAACCCTTTTCCTTATTCAAGGTCACTAAACCCGAACAATTTGAACCCTAAGAGGTTATTGGTGAACCCTGTCATGGATGTGATTCAAAGATGGGGCACTGAACCTTAAGAGTAGGGTACTGCATAAGACGGGACGGAAAAGGGTTTAGGGTTGGATTAGGCGTACCCGCTACGCGGATCCGCCTAAACCCTTTTCCTTATTCAAGGTCACTAAACCCGCAACAAACTGAACCCTAAGAGGTTATTGGTGAACCCTGTCGTGGATGTGATTCAAAGACGGGGCACTGAACCTTAAAAGTAGGGTACTGTATAAGACGGGACAGAAAAGGGTTTAGGGTTGGAATAGGCGTACCCGCTACGCGGCTCCGCCTAATCCAACCCTAAACCCTTTTCCTTATTCAAGGTCACTAAACCCGCAAGAAAATGAACCCTAAGAGGGTATTGGTGAACCCTGTCGTGGATGTGATTCAAATATGGGGCACTGAACCTTAAGAGTAGGGTACTGCATAAGACGGGACAGAAAAGGGTTTAGGGTTGGAATAGGCGTACCCGCTACGCGGCTCCGCCTAATCCAACCCTAAACCCTTTTCCTTATTCAAGGCCACTAAACCCGCAAGACACTGAACCCTAAGAGGGTATTGGTGAACCCTGTCGTGGATGTGATTCCAAGATAGGGCACTGAACCTTAAGAGTAGGGTACTGCATAAGACGGGACGGAAAAGGGTTTAGGGTTGGATTAGGCGTACCCGCTACGCGGATCCGCCTAAACCCTTTTCCTTATTCAAGGTCACTAAACCCGCAACAATTTGAACCCTAAGAGGTTATTGGTGAACCCTGTCGTGGATGTGATTCAAAAATGGGGCACTGAACCTTAAGAGTAGGGTACTGCATAAGACGGGACGGAAAAGGGTTTAGGGTTGGATTAGGCGTACCCTCTACGCGGATCCGCCTAAACCCTTTTCCTTATTCAAGGTCACTAAACACGCAACAAACTGAACCCTAAGAGGTTATTGGTGAACCCTGTCGTGGATGTGATTTAAAGATGGGGCACTGAACCATAAGAGTAGGATACTGTATAAGACGGGACAGAAAAGTGTTTAGGGTTGGAATAGGCGTACCCGCTACGCGGCTCCGCCTAATCCAACCCTAAACCCTTTTCCTTATTCAAGGTCACTAAACCCGCAAGAAAATGAACCCTAAGAGGGTATTGGTGAACCCTGTCGTGGATGTGATTCAAATATGGGGCACTGAACCTAAAGAGTAGGGTACTGCATAAGACGGGATAGAAAAGGCTTTAGGGTTGGATTAGGCGTACCCGCTACGCGGCTCCGCCTAATCCAACCCTAAACCCTTTTCCTTATTCAAGGTCCCTAAACCCGCAAGAAACTGAACCCTAAGAGGGTATTGGTGAACCCTATCGTGGATGTGATTAAAAGATGGGGCACTGATCCTTAAGAGTAAGGTATTGCATAAGACGGGACGGAAAAGGGTTTTGGGTTGGATTAGGCGTACCCGCTACGCGGCTCCGCTTAATCCAACCCTAAACCCTTTTCCTTATTCAAGGTCACTAAACCCTAAACAAACTGAACCCTAAGAGGGTATTGGTGAACCCTATCGTGGATGTGATTCAAAGATGGGGCACTGAACCTTAAGAGTAGGGTACTGCATAAGACGGGACAGAAAAGGGTTTAGGGTTGGAATAGGCGTACCCGCTACGCGGCTCCGCCTAATCCAACCCTAAACCCTTTTCCTTATTCAAGGTCACTAAACCCGCAAGAAACTGAACCCTAAGAGGGTATTGGTGAACCCTGTCGTGGATGTGATTCAAATATGGGGCACTGAACCTTAAGAGTAGGGTACTGCATAAGACGGGACGGAAAAGGGTTTAGGGTTGGATTAGGCGTACCCGCTACGCGGCTCCGCCTAATCCAACCCTAAACCCTTTTCCTTATTCAAGGCCACTAAACCCGCAAGAAACTGAACCCTAAGAGGGTATTGGTGAACCCTGTCGTGGATGTGATTCCAAGATAGGGCACTGAACCTTAAGAGTAGGGTACTGCATAAGACGGGACGGAAAAGGGTTTAGGGTTGGATTAGGCGTACCCGCTATGCGGATCCGCCTAAACCCTTTTCCTTATTCAAGGTCACTAAACCCGAACAATTTGAACCCTAAGAGGTTATTGGTGAACCCTGTCATGGATGTGATTCAAAGATGGGGCACTGAACCTTAAGAGTAGGGTACTGCATAAGACGGGACGGAAAAGGGTTTAGGGTTGGATTAGGCGTACCCGCTACGCGGATCCGCCTAAACCCTTTTCCTTATTCAAGGTCACTAAACCCGCAACAAACTGAACCCTAAGAGGTTATTGGTGAACCCTGTCGTGGATGTGATTCAAAGACGGGGCACTGAACCTTAAAAGTAGGGTACTGTATAAGACGGGACAGAAAAGGGTTTAGGGTTGGAATAGGCGTACCCGCTACGCGGCTCCGCCTAATCCAACCCTAAACCCTTTTCCTTATTCAAGGTCACTAAACCCGCAAGAAAATGAACCCTAAGAGGGTATTGGTGAACCCTGTCGTGGATGTGATTCAAATATGGGGCACTGAACCTTAAGAGTAGGGTACTGCATAAGACGGGACAGAAAAGGCTTTAGGGTTGGATTAGGCGTACCCGCTACGCGGGTCCGCCTAATCCAACCCTAAACCCTTTTCCTTATTCAAGGTCACTAAACCCGCAACAAACTGAACCCTAAGAGGGTATTGGTGAACCCTGTCGTGGATGTGATTAAAAGATGGGGCACTGATCCTTAAGAGTAAGGTATTGCATAAGACGGGACGGAAAAGGGTTTTGGGTTGGATTAGGTGTACCCGCTACGCGGCTCCGCTTAATTCAACCCTAAACCCTTTTCCTTATTCAAGGTCACTAAACCCTAAACAAACTCAACCTAAGAGAGTATTGGTGAACCCTGTCGTGGATGTGATTAAAAGATGGGGCACTGATCCTTAAGAGTAAGGTATTGCATAAGACGGGACGGAAAAGGGTTTAGGGTTGTATTAGGCGTACCCGCTACGCGGCTCCGCTTAATCCAACCCTAAACCCTTTTCCTTATTCAAGGTCACTAAACCCTAAACAAACTGAACCCTAAGAGGGAATTGGTGAACCCTGTCGTGGATGTGATTCAAAGATGGGGCACTGAACCTTAAGAGTAGGGTACTGCATAAGACGGGACAGAAAAGGGTTTAGGGTTGGATTAGGCGTACCCGCTACGCGGCTCCGCCTAATCCAACCCTAAACCCTTTTCCTTATTCAAGGTCACTAAACCCGCAAGAAACTGAACCCTAAGAGGGTATTGGTGAACCCTGTCGTGGATGTGATTCAAATATGGGGCACTGAACCTTAAGAGTAGGGTACTGCATAAGACGGGACGGAAAAGGGTTTAGGGTTGGATTAGGCGTACCCGCTACGCGGCTCCGCCTAATCCAACCCTAAACCCTTTTCCTTATTCAAGGCCACTAAACCCGCAAGAAACTGAACCCTAAGAGGGTATTGGAGAACCCTGTCGTGGATGTGATTCAAATATGGGGCACTGAACCTTAAGAGTAGGGTACTGCATAAGACGGGACAGAAAAGGCTTTAGGGTTGGATTAGGCGTACCCGCTACGCGGGTCCGCCTAATCCAACCCTAAACCCTATTCAAGGTCACTAAACCCGCAACAAACTGAACCCTAAGAGGGTATTGGTGAACCCTGTCGTGGATGTGATTAAAAGATGGGGCACTGATCCTTAAGAGTAAGGTATTGCATAAGACGGGACGGAAAAGGGTTTTGGGTTGGATTAGGTGTACCCGCTACGCGGCTCCGCTTAATCCAACCCTAAACCCTTTTCCTTATTCAAGGTCACTAAACCCTAAACAAACTCAACCTAAGAGAGTATTGGTGAACCCTGTCGTGGATGTGATTAAAAGATGGGGCACTGATCCTTAAGAGTAAGGTATTGCATAAGACGGGACGGAAAAGGGTTTAGGGTTGTATTAGGCGTACCCGCTACGCGGCTCCGCTTAATCCAACCCTAAACCCTTTTCCTTATTCAAGGTCACTAAACCCTAAACAAACTGAACCCTAAGAGGGAATTGGTGAACCCTGTCGTGGATGTGATTCAAAGATGGGGCACTGAACCTTAAGAGTAGGGTACTGCATAAGACGGGACAGAAAAGGGTTTAGGGTTGGATTAGGCGTACCCGCTACGCGGCTCCGCCTAATCCAACCCTAAACCCTTTTCCTTATTCAAGGTCACTAAACCCGCAAGAAACTGAACCCTAAGAGGGTATTGGTGAACCCTGTCGTGGATGTGATTCAAATATGGGGCACTGAACCTTAAGAGTAGGGTACTGCATAAGACGGGACGGAAAAGGGTTTAGGGTTGGATTAGGCGTACCCGCTACGCGGCTCCGCCTAATCCAACCCTAAACCCTTTTCCTTATTCAAGGCCACTAAACCCGCAAGAAACTGAACCCTAAGAGGGTATTGGTGAACCCTGTCGTGGATGTGATTCCAAGATAGGGCACTGAACCTTAAGAGTAGGGTACTGCATAAGACGGGACGGAAAAGGGTTTAGGGTTGGATTAGGCGTACCCGCTACGCGGATCCGCCTAAACCCTTTTCCTTATTCAAGGTCACTAAACCCGCAACAATTTGAACCCTAAGAGGTTATTGGTGAACCCTGTCGTGGATGTGATTGAAAAATGGGGCACTGAACCTTAAGAGTAGGGTACTGCATAAGACGGGACGGAAAAGGGTTTAGGGTTGGATTAGGCGTACCCGCTACGCGGATCCGCCTAAACCCTTTTCCTTATTCAAGGTCACTAAACCCGCAACAAACTGAACCCTAAGAGGTTATTGGTGAACCCTGTCGTGGATGTGATTCAAAGATGGGGCACTGAACCTTAAGAGTAGGGTACTGTATAAGACGGGACAGGAAAGTGTTTAGGGTTGGAATAGGCGTACCCGCTACGCGGCTCCGCCTAATCCAACCCTAAACCCTTTTCCTTATTCAATGTCACTAAACCCGCAAGAAAATGAACCCTAAGAGGGTATTGGTGAACCCTGTCGTGGATGTGATTCAAATATGGGGCACTGAACCTTAAGAGTAGGGTACTGCATAAGACGGGACAGAAAAGGCTTTAGGGTTGGATTAGGCGTACCCGCTACGCGGCTCCGCCTAATCCAACCCTAAACCCTTTTCCTTATTCAAGGTCCCTAAACCCGCAAGAAACTGAACCCTAAGAGGGTATTGGTGAACCCTGTCGTGGATGTGATTAAAAGATGGGGCACTGATCCTTAAGAGTAAGGTATTGCATAAGACGGGACGGAAAAGGGTTTTGGGTTGGATTAGGCGTACCCTCTACGCGGCTCCGCTTAATCCAACCCTAAACCCTTTTCCTTATTCAAGGTCACTAAACCCTAAACAAACTGAACCCTAAGAGGGTATTGGTGAACCCTGTCGTGGATGTGATTCAAAGATGGGGCACTGAACCTTAAGAGTAGAGTACTGCATAAGACGGGACAGAAAAGGGTTTAGGGTTGGAATAGGCGTACCCGCTACGCGGCTCCGCCTAATCCAACCCTAAACCCTTTTCCTTATTCAAGGTCACTAAACCCGCAAGAAACTGAACCCTAAGAGGTTATTGGTGAACCCTGTCGTGGATGTGATTCAAAGACGGGGCACTGATCCTTAAGAGTAGGGTACTGCATAAGACGGGACGGAAAAGGGTTTAGGGTTGGATTAGGCGTACCCGCTACGCGGATCCGCCTAAACCCTTTTCCTTATTCAAGGTCACTAAACCCGCAACAAACTGAACCCTAAGAGGTTATTGGTTAACCCTGTCGTGGATGTGATTCAAAGACGGGGCACTGAACCTTAAGAGTAGGGTACTGTATAAGACGGGACAGAAAAGGGTTTAGGGTTGGAATAGGCGCACCCGCTACGCGGCTCCGCCTAATCCAACCCTAAACCCTTTTCCTTATTCAAGGTCACTAAACCCGCAAGAAAATGAACCCTAAGAGGGTATTGGTGAACCCTGTCGTGGATGTGATTCAAATATGGGGCACTGAACCTTAAGAGTAGGGTACTGCATAAGACGGGACGGAAAAGGGTTTAGGGTTGGATTAGGCGTACCCGCTACGCGGCTCCGCCTAATCCAACCCTAAACCCTTTTCCTTATTCAAGGCCACTAAACCCGCAAGAAACTGAACCCTAAGAGGGTATTGGTGAACCCTGTCGTGGATGTGATTCAAATATGGGGCACTGAACCTTAAGAGTAGGGTACTGCATAAGACGGGACAGAAAAGGCTTTAGGGTTGGATTAGGCGTACCCGCTACGCGGGTCCGCCTAATCCAACCCTAAACCCTTTTCCTTATTCAAGGTCACTAAACCCGCAACAAACTGAACCCTAAGAGGGTATTGGTGAACCCTGTCGTGGATGTGATTAAAAGATGGGGCACTGATCCTTAAGAGTAAGGTATTGCATAAGACGGGACGGAAAAGGGTTTTGGGTTGGATTAGGTGTACCCGCTACGCGGCTCCGCTTAATCCAACCCTAAACCCTTTTCCTTATTCAAGGTCACTAAACCCTAAACAAACTCAACCTAAGAGAGTATTGGTGAACCCTGTCGTGGATGTGATTAAAAGATGGGGCACTGATCCTTAAGAGTAAGGTATTGCATAAGACGGGACAGAAAAGGGTTTAGGGTTGTATTAGGCGTACCCGCTACGCGGCTCCGCTTAATCCAACCCTAAACCCTTTTCCTTATTCAAGGTCACTAAACCCTAAACAAACTGAACTCTAAGAGGGAATTGGTGAACCCTGTCGTGGATGTGATTCAAAGATGGGGCACTGAACCTTAAGAGTAGGGTACTGCATAAGACGGGACAGAAAAGGGTTTAGGGTTGGATTAGGCGTACCCGCTACGCGGCTCCGCCTAATCCAACCCTAAACCCTTTTCCTTATTCAAGGTCACTAAACCCGCAAGAAACTGAACCCTAAGAGGGTATTGGTGAACCCTGTCGTGGATGTGATTCAAATATGGGGCACTGAACCTTAAGAGTAGGGTACTGCATAAGACGGGACGGAAAAGGGTTTAGGGTTGGATTAGGCGTACCCGCTACGCGGCTCCGCCTAATCCAACCCTAAACCCTTTTCCTTATTCAAGGCCACTAAACCCGCAAGAAACTGAACCCTAAGAGGGTATTGGTGAACCCTGTCGTGGATGTGATTCCAAGATAGGGCACTGAACCTTAAGAGTAGGGTACTGCATAAGACGGGACGGAAAAGGGTTTAGGGTTGGATTAGGCGTACCCGCTACGCGGATCCGTCTAAACCCTTTTCCTTATTCAAGGTCACTAAACCCGCAACAATTTGAACCCTAAGAGGTTATTGGTGAACCCTGTCGTGGATGTGATTCAAAAATGGGGCACTGAACCTTAAGAGTAGGGTACTGCATAAGACGGGACGGAAAAGGGTTTAGGGTTGGATTAGGCGTACCCGCTACGCGGATCCGCCTAAACCCTTTTCCTTATTCAAGGTCACTAAACCCGCAACAAACTGAACCCTAAGTGGTTATTGGTGAACCCTGTCGTGGATGTGATTCAAAGATGGGGCACTGAACCTTAAGAGTAGGGTACTGTATAAGACGGGACAGAAAAGTGTTTAGGGTTGGAATAGGCGTACCCGCTACGCGGCTCCGCCTAATCCAACCCTAAACCCTTTTCCTTATTCAATGTCACTAAACCCGCAAGAAAATGAACCCTAAGAGGGTATTGGTGAACCCTGTCGTGGATGTGATTCAAATATGGGGCACTGAACCTTAAGAGTAGGGTACTGCATAAGACGGGACAGAAAAGGCTTTAGGGTTGGATTAGGCGTACCCGCTACGCGGCTCCGCCTAATCCAACCCTAAACCCTTTTCCTTATTCAAGGTCCCTAAACCCGCAAGAAACTGAACCCTAAGAGGGTATTGGTGAACCCTGTCGTGGATGTGATTAAAAGATGGGGCACTGATCCTTAAGAGTAAGGTATTGCATAAGACGGGACGGAAAAGGGTTTTGGGTTGGATTAGGCGTACCCTCTACGCGGCTCCGCTTAATCCAACCCTAAACCCTTTTCCTTATTCAAGGTCACTAAACCCTAAACAAACTGAACCCTAAGAGGGTATTGGTGAACCCTGTCGTGGATGTGATTCAAAGATGGGGCACTGAACCTTAAGAGTAGAGTACTGCATAAGACGGGACAGAAAAGGGTTTAGGGTTGGAATAGGCGTACCCGCTACGCGGCTCCGCCTAATCCAACCCTAAACCCTTTTCCTTATTCAAGGTCACTAAACCCGCAAGAAACTGAACCCTAAGAGGTTATTGGTGAACCCTGTCGTGGATGTGATTCAAAGACGGGGCACTGATCCTTAAGAGTAGGGTACTGCATAAGACGGGACGGAAAAGGGTTTAGGGTTGGATTAGGCGTACCCACTACGCGGATCCGCCTAAACCCTTTTCCTTATTCAAGGTCACTAAACCCGCAACAAACTGAACCCTAAGAGGTTATTGGTGAACCCTGTCGTGGATGTGATTCAAAGATGGGGCACTGAACCTTAAGAGTAGGGTACTGTATAAGACGGGACAGAAAAGTGTTTAGGGTTGGAATAGGCGTACCCGCTACGCGGCTCCGCCTAATCCAACCCTAAACCCTTTTCCTTATTCAATGTCACTAAACCCGCAAGAAAATGAACCCTAAGAGGGTATTGGTGAACCCTGTCGTGGATGTGATTCAAATATGGGGCACTGAACCTTAAGAGTAGGGTACTGCATAAGACGGGACAGAAAAGGCTTTAGGGTTGGATTAGGCGTACCCGCTACGCGGCTCCGCCTAATCCAACCCGAAACCCTTTTCCTTATTCAAGGTCCCTAAACCCGCAAGAAACTGAACCCTAAGAGGGTATTGGTGAACCCTGTCGTGGATGTGATTAAAAGATGGGGCACTGATCCTTAAGAGTAAGGTATTGCATAAGACGGGACGGAAAAGGGTTTTGGGTTGGATTAGGCGTACCCTCTACGCGGCTCCGCTTAATCCAACCCTAAACCCTTTTCCTTATTCAAGGTCACTAAACCCTAAACAAACTGAACCCTAAGAGGGTATTGGTGAACCCTGTCGTGGATGTGATTCAAAGATGGGGCACTGAACCTTAAGAGTAGAGTACTGCATAAGACGGGACAGAAAAGGGTTTAGGGTTGGAATAGGCGTACCCGCTACGCGGCTCCGCCTAATCCAACCCTAAACCCTTTTCCTTATTCAAGGTCACTAAACCCGCAAGAAACTGAACCCTAAGAGGTTATTGGTGAACCCTGTCGTGGATGTGATTCAAAGACGGGGCACTGAACCTTAAGAGTAGGGTACTGTATAAGACGGGACAGAAAAGGGTTTAGGGTTGGAATAGGCGTACCCGCTACGCGGCTCCGCCTAATCCAACCCTAAACCCTTTTCCTTATTCAAGGTCACTAAACCCGCAAGAAAATGAACCCTAAGAGGGTATTGGTGAACCCTGTCGTGGATGTGATTCAAATATGGGGCACTGAACCTTAAGAGTAGGGTACTGCATAAGACGGGACAGAAAAGACTTTAGGGTTGGATTAGGCGTACCCGCTACGCGGGTCCGCCTAATCCAACCCTAAACCCTTTTCCTTATTCAAGGTCACTAAACCCGCAACAAACTGAACCCTAAGAGGGTATTGGTGAACCCTGTCGTGGATGTGATTAAAAGATGGGGCACTGATCCTTAAGAGTAAGGTATTGCATAAGACGGGACGGAAAAGGGTTTTGGGTTGGATTAGGTGTACCCGCTACGCGGCTCCGCTTAATCCAACCCTAAACCCTTTTCCTTATTCAAGGTCACTAAACCCTAAACAAACTCAACCTAAGAGAGTATTGGTGAACCCTGTCGTGGATGTGATTAAAAGATGGGGCACTGATCCTTAAGAGTAAGGTATTGCATAAGACGGGACGGAAAAAGGTTTAGAGTTGTATTAGGCGTACCCGCTACGCGGCTCCGCTTAATCCAACCCTAAACCCTTTTCCTTATTCAAGGTCACTAAACCCTAAACAAACTGAACCCTAAGAGGGAATTGGTGAACCCTGTCGTGGATGTGCTTCAAAGATGGGGCACTGAACCTTAAGAGTAGGGTACTGCATAAGACGGGACAGAAAAGGGTTTAGGGTTGGATTAGGCGTACCCGCGTAAGGGTTGGATTAGGCGTACCCGCTACGCGGCTCCGCCTAATCCAACCCTAAACCCTTTTCCTTATTCAAGGTCACTAAACCCGCAAGAAACTGAACCCTAAGAGGGTATTGGTGAACCCTGTCGTTGATGTGATTCAAATATGGGGCACTGAACCTTAAGAGTAGGGTACTGCATAAGACGGGACGGAAAAGGGTTTAGGGTTGGATTAGGCGTACCCGCTACGCGGCTCCGCCTAATCCAACCCTAAACCCTTTTCCTTATTCAAGGCCACTAAACCCGCAAGAAACTGAACCCTAAGAGGGTATTGGTGAACCCTGTCGTGGATGTGATTCCAAGATAGGGCACTGAACCTTAAGAGTAGGGTACTGCATAAGACGGGACGGAAAAGGGTTTAGGGTTGGATTAGGCGTACCCGCTACGCGGATCCGCCTAAACCCTTTTCCTTATTCAAGGTCACTAAACCCGCAACAATTTGAACCCTAAGAGGTTATTGGTGAACCCTGTCGTGGATGTGATTCAAAAATGGGGCACTGAACCTTAAGAGTAGGGTACTGCATAAGACGGGACGGAAAAGGGTTTAGGGTTGGATTAGGCGTACCCGCTACGCGGATCCGCCTAAACCCTTTTCCTTATTCAAGGTCACTAAACCCGCAACAAACTGAACCCTAAGAGGTTATTGGTGAACCCTGTCGTGGATGTGATTCAAAGATGGGGCACTGAACCTTAAGAGTAGGGTACTGTATAAGACGGGACAGAAAAGTGTTTAGGGTTGGAATAGGCGTACCCGCTATGCGGCTCCGCCTAATCCAACCCTAAACCCTTTTCCTTATTCAATGTCACTAAACCCGCAAGAAACTGAACCCTAAGAGGGTATTGGTGAACCCTGTCGTTGATGTGATTCAAATATGGGGCACTGAACCTTAAGAGTAGGGTACTGCATAAGACGGGACGGAAAAGGGTTTAGGGTTGGATTAGGCGTACCCGCTACGCGGCTCCGCCTAATCCAACCCTAAACCCTTTTCCTTATTCAAGGCCACTAAACCCGCAAGAAACTGAACCCTAAGAGGGTATTGGTGAACCCTGTCGTGGATGTGATTCCAAGATAGGGCACTGAACCTTAAGAGTAGGGTACTGCATAAGACGGGACGGAAAAGGGTTTAGGGTTGGATTAGGCGTACCCGCTACGCGGATCCGCCTAAACCCTTTTCCTTATTCAAGGTCACTAAACCCGCAACAATTTGAACCCTAAGAGGTTATTGGTGAACCCTGTCGTGGATGTGATTCAAAAATGGGGCACTGAACCTTAAGAGTAGGGTACTGCATAAGACGGGACGGAAAAGGGTTTAGGGTTGGATTAGGCGTACCCGCTACGCGGATCCGCCTAAACCCTTTTCCTTATTCAAGGTCACTAAACCCGCAACAAACTGAACCCTAAGAGGTTATTGGTGAACCCTGTCGTGGATGTGATTCAAAGATGGGGCACTGAACCTTAAGAGTAGGGTACTGTATAAGACGGGACAGAAAAGTGTTTAGGGTTGGAATAGGCGTACCCGCTATGCGGCTCCGCCTAATCCAACCCTAAACCCTTTTCCTTATTCAATGTCACTAAACCCGCAAGAAAATGAACCCTAAGAGGGTATTGGTGAACCCTGTCGTGGATGTGATTCAAATATGGGGCACTGAACCTTAAGAGTAGGGTACTGCATAAGACGGGACAGAAAAGGCTTTAGGGTTGGATTAGGCGTACCCGCTACGCGGCTCCGCCTAATCCAACCCTATACCCTTTTCCTTATTCAAGGTCCCTAAACCCGCAAGAAACTGAACCCTAAGAGGGTATTGGTGAACCCTGTCGTGGATGTGATTAAAAGATGGGGCACTGATCCTTAAGAGTAAGGTATTGCATAAGACGGGACGGAAAAGGGTTTTGGGTTGGATTAGGCGTACCCTCTACGCGGCTCCGCTTAATCCAACCCTAAACCCTTTTCCTTATTCAAGGTCACTAAACCCTAAACAAACTGAACCCTAAGAGGGTATTGGTGAACCCTGTCGTGGATGTGATTCAAAGATGGGGCACTGAACCTTAAGAGTAGAGTACTGCATAAGACGGTACAGAAAAGGGTTTAGGGTTGGAATAGGCGTACCCGCTACGCGGCTCCGCCTAATCCAACCCTAAACCCTTTTCCTTATTCAAGGTCACTAAACCCGCAAGAAACTGAACCCTAAGAGGGTATTGGTGAACCCTGTCGTGGATGTGATTCAAATATGGGGCACTGAACCTTAAGAGTAGGGTACTGCATAAGACGGGACGGAAAAGGGTTTAGGGTTGGATTAGGCGTACCCGCTACGCGGCTCCGCCTAATCCAACCCTAAACCCTTTTCCTTATTCAAGGCCACTAAACCCGCAAGAAACTGAACCCTAAGAGGGTATTGGTGAACCCTGTCGTGGATGTGATTCCAAGATAGGGCACTGAACCTTAAGAGTAGGGTACTGCATAAGACGGAACGGAAAAGGGTTTAGGGTTGGATTAGGCGTACCCGCTACGCGGATCCGCCTAAACCCTTTTCCTTATTCAAGGTCACTAAACCCGCAACAATTTGAACCCTAAGAGGTTATTGGTGAACCCTGTCGTGGATGTGATTCAAAGATGGGGCACTGAACCTTAAGAGTAGGGTACTGTATAAGACGGGACAGAAAAGTGTTTAGGGTTGGAATAGGCGTACCCGCTACGCGGCTCCACCTAATCCAACCCTAAACCCTTTTCCTTATTCAAGGTCACTAAACCCGCAAGAAAATGAACCCTAAGAGGGTATTGGTGAACCCTGTCGTGGATGTGATTCAAATATGGGGCACTGAACCTTAAGAGTAGGGTACTGCATAAGACGGGACGGAGAAGGGTTTAGGGTTGGATTAGGCGTACCCACTACGCGGATCCGCCTAAACCCTTTTCCTTATTCAAGGTCACTAAACCCGCAACAATTTGAACCCTAAGAGGTTATTGGTGAACCCTGACATGGATGTGATTCAAAGATGGGGCACTGAACCTTAAGAGTAGGGTACTGCATAAGACGGGACGGAAAAGGGTTTAGGGTTGGATTAGGCGTACCCGCTACGCGGATCCGCCTAAACCCTTTTCCTTATTCAAGGTCACTAAACCCGCAACAAACTGAACCCTAAGAGGTTATTGGTGAACCCTGTCGTGGATGTGATTCAAAGACGAGGCACTGAACCTTAAGAGTAGGGTACTGCATAAGACGGGACAGAAAAGGGTTTAGGGTTGGAATAGGCGTACCCGCTACGCGGCTCCGCCTAATCCAACCCTAAACCCTTTTCCTTATTCAAGGTCACTAAACCCGCAAGAAAATGAACCCTAAGAGGGTATTGGTGAACCCTGTCGTGGATGTGATTCAAATATGGGGCACTGAACCTTAAGAGTAGGGTACTGCATAAGACGGGACAGAAAAGGGTTTAGGGTTGGAATAGGCGTACCCGCTACGCGGCTCCGCCTAATCCAACCCTAAACCCTTTTCCTTATTCAAGGTCACTAAACCCGCAAGAAACTGAACCCTAAGAGGGTATTGGTGAACCCTGTCGTGGATGTGATTAAAAGATGGGGCACTGATCCTTAAGAGTAAGGTATTGCATAAGACGGGACGGAAAAGGGTTTTGGGTTGGATTAGGTGTACCCGCTGCGCGGCTCCGCTTAATCCAACCCTAAACCCTTTTCCTTATTCAAGGTCACTAAACCCTAAACAAACTCAACCTAAGAGAGTATTGGTGAACCCTGTCGTGGATGTGATTAAAAGATGGGGCACTGATCCTTAAGAGTAAGGTATTGCTTAAGACGGGACGGAAATGGGTTTAGGGTTGTATTAGGCGTACCCGCTACGCGGCTCCGCTTAATCCAACCCTAAACCCTTTTCCTTATTCAAGGTCACTAAACCCACAAGAAACTGAACCCTAAGAGGGTATTGGTGAACCTTGTCGTGGATGTGATTCAAATATGGGGCACTGAACCTTAAGAGTAGGGTACTGTATAAGACGGGACAGAAAAGTGTTTAGGGTTGGAATAGGCGTCCCGCTACGCGGCTCCGCCTAATCCAACCCTAAACCCTTTTCCTTATTCAAGGTCACTAAACCCGCAAGAAAATGAACCCTAAGAGGGTATTGGTGAACCTTGTCGTGGATGTGATTCAAATATGAGGCACTGAACCTTAAGAGTAGGGTACTGCATAAGACGGGACAGAAAAGGCTTTAGGGTTGGATTAGGCGTACCCGCTACGCGGCTCCGCCTAATCCAACCCTAAACCCTTTTCCTTATTCAAGGTCACTAAACCCACAAGAAACTGAACCCTAAGAGGGTATTGGTGAACCCTGTCGTGGATGTGATTCAAATATGGGGCACTGAACCTTAAGAGTAGGGTACTGTATAAGACGGGACAGAAAAGTGTTTAGGGTTGGAATAGGCGTCCCGCTACGCGGCTCCGCCTAATCCAACCCTAAACCCTTTTCCTTATTCAAGGTCCCTAAACCCGCAAGAAACTGAACCCTAGAGGGTATTGGTGAACCCTGTCGTGGATGTGATTGAAAGATGGGGCACTGATCCTTAAGAGTAAGGTACTGCATAAGACGGGACGGAAAAGGGTTTAGGGTTGGATTAGGCGTACCCGCTACGCGGATCCGCCTAAACCCTTTTCCTTATTCAAGGTCACTAAACCCGCAACAATTTGAACCCTAAGAGGTTATTGGTGAACCCTGTCGTGGATGTGATTCAAAAATGGGGCACTGAACCTTAAGAGTAGGGTACTGCATAAGACGGGACGGAAAAGGGTTTAGGGTTGGATTAGGCGTACCCGCTACGCGGATCCGCCTAATCCAACCCTAAACACTTTTCCTTATTCAATGTCACTAAACCCGCAAGAAAATGAACCCTAAGAGGGTATTGGTGAACCCTGTCGTGGATGTGATTCAAATATGGGGCACTGAACCTTAAGAGTAGGGTACTGCATAAGACGGGACAAAAAAGGCTTTAGGGTTGGATTAGGCGTACCCGCTACGCGGCTCCGCCTAATCCAACCCTAAACCCTTTTCCTTATTCAAGGTCCCTAAACCCGCAAGAAACTGAACCCTAAGAGGGTATTGGTGAACCCTGTCGTGGTTGTGATTAAAAGATGGGGCACTGATCCTTAAGAGTAAGGTATTGCATAAGACGGGACGGAAAAGGGTTTTGGGTTGGATTAGGCGTACCCGCTACGCGGCTCCGCTTAATCCAACCCTAAACCCTTTTCCTTATTCAAGGTCACTAAACCCTAAACAAACTGAACCCTAAGAGGGTATTGGTGAACCCTGTGGTGGATGTGATTCAAAGATGGGGCACTGAACCTTAAGAGTAGGGTACTGCATAAGACGGGACAGAAAAGGGTTTAGGGTTGGAATAGGCGTACCCGCTACGCGGCTCCGCCTAATCCAACCCTAAACCCTTTTCCTTATTCAAGGTCACTAAACCCGCAAGAAACTGAACCCTAAGAGGGTATTGGTGAACCCTGTCGTGGATGTGATTCAAATATGGGGCACTGAACCTTAAGAGTAGGGTACTGCATAAGACGGGACGAAAAAGGGTTTAGGGTTGGATTAGGCGTACCCGCTACGCGGCTCCGCCTAATCCAACCCTAAACCCTTTTCCTTATTCAAGGCCACTAAACCCGCAAGAAACTGAATCCTAAGAGGGTATTGGTGAACCCTGTCGTGGTTGTGATTAAAAGATGGGGCACTGATCCTTAAGAGTAAGGTATTGCATAAGACGGGACGGAAAAGGGTTTTGGGTTGGATTAGGCGTACCCGCTACGCGGCTCCGCTTAATCCAACCCTAAACCCTTTTCCTTATTCAAGGTCACTAAACCCTAAACAAACTGAACCCTAAGAGGGTATTGGTGAACCCTGTCGTGGATGTGATTCAAAGATGGGGCACTGAACCTTAAGAGTAGGGTACTGCATAAGACGGGACAGAAAAGGGTTTAGGGTTGGAATAGGCGTACCCGCTACGCGGCTCCGCCTAATCCAACCCTAAACCCTTTTCCTTATTCAAGGTCACTAAACCCGCAAGAAACTGAACCCTAAGAGGGTATTGGTGAACCCTGTCGTGGATGTGATTCAAATATGGGGCACTGAACCTTAAGAGTAGGGTACTGCATAAGACGGGACGGAAAAGGGTTTAGGGTTGGATTAGGCGTACCCGCTACGCGGCTCCGCCTAATCCAACCCTAAACCCTTTTCCTTATTCAAGGCCACTAAACCCGCAAGAAACTGAACCCTAAGAGGGTATTGGTGAACCCTGTCGTGGATGTGATTCCAAGATAGGGCACTGAACCTTAAGAGTAGGGTACTGCATAAGACGGAACGGAAAAGGGTTTAGGGTTGGATTAGGCGTACCCGCTACGCGGATCCGCCTAAACCCTTTTCCTTATTCAAGGTCACTAAACCCGCAACAATTTGAACCCTAAGAGGTTATTGGTGAACCCTGTCGTGGATGTAATTCAAAGATGGGGCACTGAACCTTAAGAGTAGGGTACTGTATAAGACGGGACAGAAAAGTGTTTAGGGTTGGAATAGGCGTACCCGCTACGCGGCTCCGCCTAATCCAACCCTAAACACTTTTCCTTATTCAATGTCACTAAACCCGCAAGAAAATGAACCCTAAGAGGGTATTGGTGAACCCTGTCGTGGATGTGATTCAAATATGGGGCACTGAACCTTAAGAGTAGGGTACTGCATAAGACGGGACAGAAAAGGCTTTAGGGTTGGATTAGGCGTACCCGCTACGCGGCTCCGCCTAATCCAACCCTAAACCCTTTTCCTTATTCAAGGTCCCTAAACCCGCAAGAAACTGAACCCTAAGAGGGTATTGGTGAACCCTGTCGTGGTTGTGATTAAAAGATGGGGCACTGATCCTTAAGAGTAAGGTATTGCATAACACGGGACGGAAAAGGGTTTTGGGTTGGAGTAGGCGTACCCGCTACGCGGCTCCGCTTAATCCAACCCTAAACCCTTTTCCTTATTCAGGGTCACTAAACCCTAAACAAACTGAACCCTAAGAGGGTATTGGTGAACCCTGTCGTGGATGTGATTCAAAGATGGGGCACTGAACCTTAAGAGTAGGGTACTGCATAAGACGGGACAGAAAAGGGTTTAGGGTTGGAATAGGCGTACCCGCTACGCGGCTCCGCCTAATCCAACCCTAAACCCTTTTCCTTATTCAAGGTCACTAAACCCGCAAGAAACTGAACCCTAAGAGGGTATTGGTGAACCCTGTCGTGGATGTGATTCAAATATGGGGCACTGAACCTTAAGAGTAGGGTACTGCATAAGACGGGACGGAAAAGGGTTTAGGGTTGGATTAGGCGTACCCGCTACGCGGCTCCGCCTAATCCAACCCTAAACCCTTTTCCTTATTCAAGGCCACTAAACCCGCAAGAAACTGAACCCTAAGAGGGTATTGGTGAACCCTGTCGTGGTTGTGATTAAAAGATGGGGCACTGATCCTTAAGAGTAAGGTATTGCATAAGACGGGACGGAAAAGGGTTTTGGGTTGGATTAGGCGTACCCGCTACGCGGCTCCGCTTAATCCAACCCTAAACCCTTTTCCTTATTCAAGGTCACTAAACCCTAAACAAACTGAACCCTAAGAGGGTATTGGTGAACCCTGTCGTGGATGTGATTCAAAGATGGGGCACTGAACCTTAAGAGTAGGGTACTGCATAAGACGGGACAGAAAAGGGTTTAGGGTTGGAATAGGCGTACCCGCTACGCGGCTCCGCCTAATCCAACCCTAAACCCTTTTCCTTATTCAAGGTCACTAAACCCGCAAGAAACTGAACCCTAAGAGGGTATTGGTGAACCCTGTCGTGGATGTGATTCAAATATGGGGCACTGAACCTTAAGAGTAGGGTACTGCATAAGACGGGACGGAAAAGGGTTTAGGGTTGGATTAGGCGTACCCGCTACGCGGCTCCGCCTAATCCAACCCTAAACCCTTTTCCTTATTCAAGGCCACTAAACCCGCAAGAAACTGAACCCTAAGAGGGTATTGGTGAACCCTGTCGTGGTTGTGATTAAAAGATGGGGCACTGATCCTTAAGAGTAAGGTATTGCATAAGACGGGACGGAAAAGGGTTTTGGGTTGGATTAGGCGTACCCGCTACGCGGCTCCGCTTAATCCAACCCTAAACCCTTTTCCTTATTCAAGGTCACTAAACCCTAAACAAACTGAACCCTAAGAGGGTATTGGTGAACCCTGTCGTGGATGTGATTCAAAGATGGGGCACTGAACCTTAAGAGTAGGGTACTGCATAAGACGGGACAGAAAAGGGTTTAGGGTTGGAATAGGCGTACCCGCTACGCGGCTCCGCCTAATCCAACCCTAAACCCTTTTCCTTATTCAAGGTCACTAAACCCGCAAGAAACTGAACCCTAAGAGGGTATTGGTGAACCCTGTCGTGGATGTGATTCAAATATGGGGCACTGAACCTTAAGAGTAGGGTACTGCATAAGACGGGACGGAAAAGGGTTTAGGGTTGGATTAGGCGTACCCGCTACGCGGCTCCGCCTAATCCAACCCTAAACCCTTTTCCTTATTCAAGGCCACTAAACCCGCAAGAAACTGAACCCTAAGAGGGTATTGGTGAACCCTGTCGTGGTTGTGATTAAAAGATGGGGCACTGATCCTTAAGAGTAAGGTATTGCATAAGACGGGACGGAAAAGGGTTTTGGGTTGGATTAGGCGTACCCGCTACGCGGCTCCGCTTAATCCAACCCTAAACCCTTTTCCTTATTCAAGGTCACTAAACCCTAAACAAACTGAACCCTAAGAGGGTATTGGTGAACCCTGTCGTGGATGTGATTCAAAGATGGGGCACTGAACCTTAAGAGTAGGGTACTGCATAAGACGGGACAGAAAAGGGTTTAGGGTTGGAATAGGCGTACCCGCTACGCGGCTCCGCCTAATCCAACCCTAAACCCTTTTCCTTATTCAAGGTCACTAAACCCGCAAGAAACTGAACCCTAAGAGGGTATTGGTGAACCCTGTCGTGGATGTGATTCAAATATGGGGCACTGAACCTTAAGAGTAGGGTACTGCATAAGACGGGACGGAAAAGGGTTTAGGGTTGGATTAGGCGTACCCGCTACGCGGCTCCGCCTAATCCAACCCTAAACCCTTTTCCTTATTCAAGGCCACTAAACCCGCAAGAAACTGAACCCTAAGAGGGTATTGGTGAACCCTGTCGTGGATGTGATTCCAAGATAGGGCACTGAACCTTAAGAGTAGGGTACTGCATAAGACGGAACGGAAAAGGGTTTAGGGTTGGATTAGGCGTACCCGCTACGCGGATCCGCCTAAACCCTTTTCCTTATTCAAGGTCACTAAACCCACAACAATTTGAACCCTAAGAGGTTATTGGTGAACCCTGTCGTGGATGTAATTCAAAGATGGGGCACTGAACCTTAAGAGTAGGGTACTGTATAAGACGGGACAGAAAAGTGTTTAGGGTTGGAATAGGCGTACCCGCTACGCGGCTCCGCCTAATCAAACCCTACACCCTTTTCCTTATTCAAGGTCACTAAACCCGCAAGAAAATGAACCCTAAGAGGGTATTGGTGAACCCTGTCGTGGATGTGATTCAAATATGGGGCACTGAACCTTAAGAGTAGGGTACTGCATAAGACGGGACAGAAAAGGCTTTAGGGTTGGATTAGGCGTACCCGCTACGCGGCTCCGCCTAATCCAACCCTAAACCCTTTTCCTTATTCAAGGTCCCTAAACCCGCAAGAAACTGAACCCTAGAGGGTATTGGTGAACCCTGTCGTGGATGTGATTAAAAGATGGGGCACTGATCCTTAAGAGTAAGGTATTGCATAAGACTGGACGGAAAAGGGTTTTGGGTTGGATTAGGCGTACCCGCTACGCGGCTCCGCTTAATCCAACCCTAAACCCTTTTCCTTATTCAAGGTCACTAAACACTAAACAAACTGAACCCTAAGAGGGTATTGGTGAACCCTGTCGTGGATGTGATTCAAAGATGGCGCACTGAACCTTAAGAGTAGGGTACTGCATAAGACGGGACAGAAAAGGGTTTAGGGTTGGAATAGGCGTACCCGCTACGCGGCTCCGCCTAATCCAACCCTAAACCCTTTTCCTTATTCAAGGTCACTAAACCCGCAAGAAACTGAACCCTAAGAGGGTATTGGTGAACCCTGTCGTGGATGTGATTCAAATATGGGGCACTGAACCTTAAGAGTAGGGTACTGCATAAGACGGGACGGAAAAGGGTTTAGGGTTGGATTAGGCGTACCCGCTACGCGGCTCCGCCTAATCCAACCCTAAACCCTTTTCCTTATTCAAGGCCACTAAACCCGCAAGAAACTGAACCCTAAGAGGGTATTGGTGAACCCTGTCGTGGATGTGATTCCAAGATAGGGCACTGAACCTTAAGAGTAGGGTACTGCATAAGACGGAACGGAAAAGGGTTTAGGGTTGGATTAGGCGTACCCGCTACGCGGATCCGCCTAAACCCTTTTCCTTATTCAAGGTCACTAAACCCGCAACAATTTGAACCCTAAGAGGTTATTGGTGAACCCTGTCGTGGATGTAATTCAAAGATGGGGCACTGAACCTTAAGAGTAGGGTACTGTATAAGACGGGACAGAAAAGTGTTTAGGGTTGGAATAGGCGTACCCGCTACGCGGCTCCGCCTAATCCAACCCTACACCCTTTTCCTTATTCAAGGTCACTAAACCCGCAAGAAAATGAACCCTAAGAGGGTATTGGTGAACCCTGTCGTGGATGTGATTCAAATATGGGGCACTGAACCTTAAGAGTAGGGTACTGCATAAGACGGGACAGAAAAGGCTTTAGGGTTGGATTAGGCGTACCCGCTACGCGGCTCCGCCTAATCCAACCCTAAACCCTTTTCCTTATTCAAGGTCCCTAAACCCGCAAGAAACTGAACCCTAGAGGGTATTGGTGAACCCTGTCGTGGATGTGATTAAAAGATGGGGCACTGATCCTTAAGAGTAAGGTATTGCATAAGACGGGACGGAAAAGGGTTTTGGGTTGGATTAGGCGTACCCGCTACGCGGCTCCGCTTAATCCAACCCTAAACCCTTTTCCTTATTCAAGGTCAC
Organism: Agrostemma githago; assembly: GCA_958450325.1. Classification (NCBI taxonomy): domain Eukaryota; kingdom Viridiplantae; phylum Streptophyta; class Magnoliopsida; order Caryophyllales; family Caryophyllaceae; genus Agrostemma; species Agrostemma githago. The sequence goes on from OY288258.1 coordinate 38,006,002, forward strand.
TAAACCCTAAACAAACTGAACCCTAAGAGGGTATTGGTGAACCCTGTCGTGGATGTGATTCAAAGATGGGGCACTGAACCTTAAGAGTAGGGTACTGCATAAGACGGGACAAAAAAGGGTTTAGGGTTGGAATAGGCGTACCCGCTACGCGGCTCCGCCTAATCCAACCCTAAACCCTTTTCCTTATTCAAGGTCACTAAACCCGCAAGAAACTGAACCCTAAGAGGGTATTGTTGAACCCTGTCGTGGATGTGATTCAAATATGGGGCACTGAACCTTAAGAGTAGGGTACTGCATAAGAAGGGACGGAAAAGGGTTTAGGGTTGGATTAGGCGTACCCGCTACGCGGCTCCGCCTAATCCAACCCTAAACCCTTTTCCTTATTCAAGGCCACTAAACCCGCAAGAAACTGAACCCTAAGAGGGTATTGGTGAACCCTGTCGTGGATGTGATTCCAAGATAGGGCACTGAACCTTAAGAGTAGGGTACTGCATAAGACGGGACGGAGAAGGGTTTAGGGTTGGATTAGGCGTACCCACTACGCGGATCCGCCTAAACCCTTTTCCTTATTCAAGGTCACTAAACCCGCAACAATTTGAACCCTAAGAGGTTATTGGTGAACCCTGTCATGGATGTGATTCAAAGATGGGGCACTGAACCTTAAGAGTAGGGTACTGCATAAGACGGGACGGAAAAGGGTTTAGGGTTGGATTAGGCGTACCCGCTACGCGGATCCGCCTAAACCCTTTTCCTTATTCAAGGTCACTAAACCCGCAACAAACTGAACCCTAAGAGGTTATTGGTGAACCCTGTCGTGGATGTGATTCAAAGACGAGGAACTGAACCTTAAGAGTAGGGTACTGTATAAGACGGGACAGAAAAGGGTTTAGGGTTGGAATAGGCGTACCCGCTACGCGGCTCCGCCTAATCCAACCCTAAACCCTTTTCCTTATTCAAGGTCACTAAACCCGCAAGAAAATGAACCCTAAGAGGGTATTGGTGAACCCTGTCGTGGATGTGATTCAAATATGGGGCACTGAACCTTAAGAGTAGGGTACTGCATAAGACGGGACAGAAAAGGCTTTAGGGTTGGATTAGGCGTCCCCGCTACGCGGGTCCGCCTAATCCAACCCTAAACCCTTTTCCTTATTCAAGGTCACTAAACCCGCAAGAAACTGAACCCTAAGAGGGTATTGGTGAACCCTGTCGTGGATGTGATTAAAAGATGGGGCACTGATCCTTAAGAGTAAGGTATTGCATAAGACGGGACGGAAAAGGGTTTTGGGTTGGATTAGGTGTACCCGCTACGCGGCTCCGCTTAATCCAACCCTAAACCCTTTTCCTTATTCAAGGTCACTAAACCCTAAACAAACTCAACCTAAGAGAGTATTGGTGAACCCTGTCGTGGATGTGATTAAAAGATGGGGCACTGATCCTTAAGAGTAAGGTATTGCTTAAGACGGGACGGAAAAGAGTTTAGGGTTGTATTAGGCGTACCCGCTACGCGGCTCCGCTTAATCCAACCCTAAACCCTTTTCCTTATTCAAGGTCACTAAACCCACAAGAAACTGAACCCTAAGAGGGTATTGGTGAACCCTGTCGTGGATGTGATTCAAATATGGGGCACTGAACCTTAAGAGTAGGGTACTGTATAAGACGGGACAGAAAAGTGTTTAGGGTTGGAATAGGCGTCCCGCTACGCGGCTCCGCCTAATCCAACCCTAAACCCTTTTCCTTATTCAAGGTCACTAAACCCGCAAGAAAATGAACCCTAAGAGGGTATTGGTGAACCCTGTCGTGGATGTGATTCAAATATGGGGCACTGAACCTTAAGAGTAGGGTACTGCATAAGACGGGACAGAAAAGGCTTTAGGGTTGGATTAGGCGTACCCGCTACGCGGCTCCGCCTAATCCAACCCTAAACCCTTTTCCTTATTCAAGGTCCCTAAACCCGCAAGAAACTGAACCCTAGAAGGTATTGGTGAACCCTGTCGTGGATGTGATTAAAAGATGGGGCACTGATCCTTAAGAGTAAGGTATTGCATAAGACGGGACGGAAAAGGGTTTTGGGTTGGATTAGGCGTACCCGCTACGCGGCTCCGCTTAATCCAACCCTAAACCCTTTTCCTTATTCAAGGTCACTAAACCCTAAACAAACTGAACCCTAAGAGGGTATTGGTGAACCCTGTCGTGGATGTGATTCAAAGATGGGGCACTGAACCTTAAGAGTAGGGTACTGCATAAGACGGGACAGAAAAGGGTTTAGGGTTGGAATAGGCGTACCCGCTACGCGGCTCCGCCTAAACCCTTTTCCTTATTCAAGGTCACTAAACCCGCAACAAACTGAACCCTAAGAGGTTATTGGTGAACCCTGTCGTGGATGTGATTCAAAGATGGGGCACTGAACCTTAAGAGTAGGGTACTGTATAAGACGGGACAGAAAAGTGTTTAGGGTTGGAATAGGCGTACCCGCTACGCGGCTCCGCCTAATCCAACCCTAAACCCTTTTCCTTATTCAATGTCACTAAACCCGCAAGAAAATGAACCCTAAGAGGGTATTGGTGAACCCTGTCGTGGATGTGATTCAAATATGGGGCACTGAACCTTAAGAGTAGGGTACTGCATAAGACGGGACAGAAAAGGCTTTAGGGTTGGATTAGGCGTACCCGCTACGCGGCTCCGCCTAATCCAACCCTAAACCCTTTTCCTTATTCAAGGTCCCTAAACCCGCAAGAAACTGAACCCTAAGAGGGTATTGGTGAACCCTGTCGTGGTTGTGATTAAAAGATGGGGCACTGATCCTTAAGAGTAAGGTATTGCATAAGACGGGACGGAAAAGGGTTTTGGGTTGGATTAGGCGTACCCGCTACGCGGCTCCGCTTAATCCAACCCTAAACCCTTTTCCTTATTCAAGGTCACTAAACCCTAAACAAACTGAACCCTAAGAGGGTATTGGTGAACCCTGTCGTGGATGTGATTCAAAGATGGGGCACTGAACCTTAAGAGTAGGGTACTGCATAAGACGGGACAGAAAAGGGTTTAGGGTTGGAATAGGCGTACCCGCTACGCGGCTCCGCCTAATCCAACCCTAAACCCTTTTCCTTATTCAAGGTCACTAAACCCGCAAGAAACTGAACCCTAAGAGGGTATTGGTGAACCCTGTCGTGGATGTGATTCAAATATGGGGCACTGAACCTTAAGAGTAGGGTACTGCATAAGACGGGACGGAAAAGGGTTTAGGGTTGGATTAGGCGTACCCGCTACGCGGCTCCGCCTAATCCAACCCTAAACCCTTTTCCTTATTCAAGGCCACTAAACCCGCAAGAAACTGAACCCTAAGAGGGTATTGGTGAACCCTGTCGTGGATGTGATTCCAAGATAGGGCACTGAACCTTAAGAGTAGGGTACTGCATAAGACGGAACGGAAAAGGGTTTAGGGTTGGATTAGGCGTACCCGCTACGCGGATCCGCCTAAACCCTTTTCCTTATTCAAGGTCACTAAAACCGCAACAATTTGAACCCTAAGAGGTTATTGGTGAACCCTGTCGTGGATGTAATTCAAAGATGGGGCACTGAACCTTAAGAGTAGGGTACTGTATAAGACGGGACAGAAAAGTGTTTAGGGTTGGAATAGGCGTACCCGCTACGCGGCTCCGCCTAATCCAACCCTACACCCTTTTCCTTATTCAAGGTCACTAAACCCGCAAGAAAATGAACCCTAAGAGGGTATTGGTGAACCCTGTCGTGGATGTGATTCAAATATGGGGCACTGAACCTTAAGAGTAGGGTACTGCATAAGACGGGACAGAAAAGGCTTTAGGGTTGGATTAGGCGTACCCGCTACGCGGCTCCGCCTAATCCAACCCTAAACCCTTTTCCTTATTCAAGGTCCCTAAACCCGCAAGAAACTGAACCCTAGAGGGTATTGGTGAACCCTGTCGTGGATGTGATTAAAAGATGGGGCACTGATCCTTAAGAGTAAGGTATTGCATAAGACTGGACGGAAAAGGGTTTTGGGTTGGATTAGGCGTACCCGCTACGCGGCTCCGCTTAATCCAACCCTAAACCCTTTTCCTTATTCAAGGTCACTAAACCCTAAACAAACTGAACCCTAAGAGGGTATTGGTGAACCCTGTCGTGGATGTGATTCAAAGATGGGGCGCTGAACCTTAAGAGTAGGGTACTGCATAAAACGGGACAGAAAAGGGTTTAGGGTTGGAATAGGCGTACCCGCTACGCGGCTCCGCCTAATCCAACCCTAAACCCTTTTCCTTATTCAAGGTCACTAAACCCGCAAGAAACTGAACCCTAAGAGGGTATTGGTGAACCCTGTCGTGGATGTGATTCAAATATGGGGCACTGAACCTTAAGAGTAGGGTACTGCATAAGACGGGACGGAAAAGGGTTTAGGGTTGGATTAGGCGTACCCGCTACGCGGCTCCGCCTAATCCAACCCTAAACCCTTTTCCTTATTCAAGGCCACTAAACCCGCAAGAAACTGAACCCTAAGAGGGTATTGGTGAACCCTGTCGTGGATGTGATTCCAAGATAGGGCACTGAACCTTAAGAGTAGGGTACTGCATAAGACGGAACGGAAAAGGGTTTAGGGTTGGATTAGGCGTACCCGCTAGGCGGATCCGCCTAAACCCTTTTCCTTATTCAAGGTCACTAAAACCGCAACAATTTGAACCCTAAGAGGTTATTGGTGAACCCTGTCGTGGATGTAATTCAAAGATGGGGCACTGAACCTTAAGAGTAGGGTACTGTATAAGACGGGACAGAAAAGTGTTTAGGGTTGGAATAGGCGTACCCGCTACGCGGCTCCGCCTAATCCAACCCTACACCCTTTTCCTTATTCAAGGTCACTAAACCCGCAAGAAAATGAACCCTAAGAGGGTATTGGTGAACCCTGTCGTGGATGTGATTCAAATATGGGGCACTGAACCTTAAGAGTAGGGTACTGCATAAGACGGGACAGAAAAGGCTTTAGGGTTGGATTAGGCGTACCCGCTACGCGGCTCCGCCTAATCCAACCCTAAACCCTTTTCCTTATTCAAGGTCCCTAAACCCGCAAGAAACTGAACCCTAGAGGGTATTGGTGAACCCTGTCGTGGATGTGATTAAAAGATGGGGCACTGATCCTTAAGAGTAAGGTATTGCATAAGACTGGACGGAAAAGGGTTTTGGGTTGGATTAGGCGTACCCGCTACGCGGCTCCGCTTAATCCAACCCTAAACCCTTTTCCTTATTCAAGGTCACTAAACCCTAAACAAACTGAACCCTAAGAGGGTATTGGTGAACCCTGTCGTGGATGTGATTCAAAGATGGGGCACTGAACCTTAAGAGTAGGGTACTGCATAAAACGGGACAGAAAAGGGTTTAGGGTTGGAATAGGCGTACCCGCTACGCGGCTCCGCCTAATCCAACCCTAAACCCTTTTCCTTATTCAAGGTCACTAAACCCGCAAGAAACTGAACCCTAAGAGGGTATTGGTGAACCCTGTCGTGGATGTGATTCAAATATGGGGCACTGAACCTTAAGAGTAGGGTACTGCATAAGACGGGACGGAAAAGGGTTTAGGGTTGGATTAGGCGTACCCGCTACGCGGCTCCGCCTAATCCAACCCTAAACCCTTTTCCTTATTCAAGGCCACTAAACCCGCAAGAAACTGAACCCTAAGAGGGTATTGGTGAACCCTGTCGTGGATGTGATTCCAAGATAGGGCACTGAACCTTAAGAGTAGGGTACTGCATAAGACGGAACGGAAAAGGGTTTAGGGTTGGATTAGGCGTACCCGCTACGCGGATCCGCCTAAACCCTTTTCCTTATTCAAGGTCACTAAACCCGCAACAATTTGAACCCTAAGAGGTTATTGGTGAACCCTGTCGTGGATGTAATTCAAAGATGGGGCACTGAACCTTAAGAGTAGGGTACTGTATAAGACGGGACAGAAAAGTGTTTAGGGTTGGAATAGGCGTACCCGCTACGCGGCTCCGCCTAATCCAACCCTACACCCTTTTCCTTATTCAAGGTCACTAAACCCGCAAGAAAATGAACCCTAAGAGGGTATTGGTGAACCCTGTCGTGGATGTGATTCAAATATGGGGCACTGAACCTTAAGAGTAGGGTACTGCATAAGACGGGACAGAAAAGGCTTTAGGGTTGGATTAGGCGTACCCGCTACGCGGCTCCGCCTAATCCAACCCTAAACCCTTTTCCTTATTCAAGGTCCCTAAACCCGCAAGAAACTGAACCCTAGAGGGTATTGGTGAACCCTGTCGTGGATGTGATTAAAAGATGGGGCACTGATCCTTAAGAGTAAGGTATTGCATAAGACGGGACGGAAAAGGGTTTTGGGTTGGATTAGGCGTACCTGCTACGCGGCTCCGCTTAATCCAACCCTAAACCCTTTTCCTTATTCAAGGTCACTAAACCCTAAACAAACTGAACCCTAAGAGGGTATTGGTGAACCCTGTCGTGGATGTGATTCAAAGATGGGGCACTGAACCTTAAGAGTAGGGTACTGCATAAGACGGGACAAAAAAGGGTTTAGGGTTGGAATAGGCGTACCCGCTACGCGGCTCCGCCTAATCCAACCCTAAACCCTTTTCCTTATTCAAGGTCACTAAACCCGCAAGAAACTGAACCCTAAGAGGGTATTGTTGAACCCTGTCGTGGATGTGATTCAAATATGGGGCACTGAACCTTAAGAGTAGGGTACTGCATAAGAAGGGACGGAAAAGGGTTTAGGGTTGGATTAGGCGTACCCGCTACGCGGCTCCGCCTAATCCAACCCTAAACCCTTTTCCTTATTCAAGGCCACTAAACCCGCAAGAAACTGAACCCTAAGAGGGTATTGGTGAACCCTGTCGTGGATGTGATTCCAAGATAGGGCACTGAACCTTAAGAGTAGGGTACTGCATAAGACGGGACGGAGAAGGGTTTAGGGTTGGATTAGGCGTACCCACTACGCGGATCCGCCTAAACCCTTTTCCTTATTCAAGGTCACTAAACCCGCAACAATTTGAACCCTAAGAGGTTATTGGTGAACCCTGTCATGGATGTGATTCAAAGATGGGGCACTGAACCTTAAGAGTAGGGTACTGCATAAGACGGGACGGAAAAGGGTTTAGGGTTGGATTAGGCGTACCCGCTACGCGGATCCGCCTAAACCCTTTTCCTTATTCAAGGTCACTAAACCCGCAACAAACTGAACCCTAAGAGGTTATTGGTGAACCCTGTCGTGGATGTGATTCAAAGACGAGGCACTGAACCTTAAGAGTAGGGTACTGTATAAGACGGGACAGAAAAGGGTTTAGGGTTGGAATAGGCGAACCCGCTACGCGGCTCCGCCTAATCCAACCCTAAACCCTTTTCCTTATTCAAGGTCGCTAAACCCGCAAGAAAATGAACCCTAAGAGGGTATTGGTGAACCCTGTCGTGGATGTGATTCAAATATGGGGCACTGAACCTTAAGAGTAGGGTACTGCATAAGACGGGACAGAAAAGGCTTTAGGGTTGGATTAGGCGTACCCGCTACGCGGGTCCGCCTAATCCAACCCTAAACCCTTTTCCTTATTCAAGGTCACTAAACCCGCAAGAAACTGAACCTTAAGAGGGTATTGGTGAACCCTGTCGTGGATGTGATTAAAAGATGGGGCACTGATCCTTAAGAGTAAGGTATTGCATAAGACGGGACGGAAAAGGGTTTTGGGTTGGATTAGGTGTACCCGCTACGCGGCTCCGCTTAATCCAACCCTAAACCCTTTTCCTTATTCAAGGTCACTAAACCCTAAACAAACTCAACCTAAGAGAGTATTGGTGAACCCTGTCGTGGATGTGATTAAAAGATGGGGCACTGATCCTTAAGAGTAAGGTATTGCTTAAGACGGGACGGAAAAGGGTTTAGGGTTGTATTAGGCGTACCCGCTACGCGGCTCCGCTTAATCCAACCCTAAACCCTTTTCCTTATTCAAGGTCACTAAACCCACAAGAAACTGAACCCTAAGAGGGTATTGGTGAACCCTGTCGTGGATGTGATTCAAATATGGGGCACTGAACCTTAAGAGTAGGGTACTGTATAAGACGGGACAGAAAAGTGTTTAGGGTTGGAATAGGCGTCCCGCTACGCGGCTCCGCCTAATCCAACCCTAAACCCTTTTCCTTATTCAAGGTCACTAAACCCGCAAGAAAATGAACCCTAAGAGGGTATTGGTGAACCCTGTCGTGGATGTGATTCAAATATGGGGCACTGAACCTTAAGAGTAGGGTACTGCATAAGACGGGACAGAAAAGGCTTTAGGGTTGGATTAGGCGTACCCGCTACGCGGCTCCGCCTAATCCAACCCTAAACCCTTTTCCTTATTCAAGGTCCCTAAACCCGCAAGAAACTGAACCCTAGAAGGTATTGGTGAACCCTGTCGTGGATGTGATTAAAAGATGGGGCACTGATCCTTAAGAGTAAGGTATTGCATAAGATGGGACGGAAAAGGGTTTAGGGTTGGATTAGGCGTACCCGCTACGCGGATCCGCCTAAACCCTTTTCCTTATTCAAGGTCACTAAACCCGCAACAATTTGAACCCTAAGAGGTTATTGGTGAACCCTGTCGTGGATGTGATTCAAAAATGGGGCACTGAACCTTAAGAGTAGGGTACTGCATAAGACGGGACGGAAAAGGGTTTAGGGTTGGATTAGGCGTACCCGCTACGCGGATCCGCCTAAACCCTTTTCCTTATTCAAGGTCACTAAACCCGCAACAAACTGAACCCTAAGAGGTTATTGGTGAACCCTGTCGTGGATGTGATTCAAAGATGGGGCACTGAACCTTAAGAGTAGGGTACTGTATAAGACGGGACAGAAAAGTGTTTAGGGTTGGAATAGGCGTACCCGCTACGCGGCTCCGCCTAATCCAACCCTAAACCCTTTTCCTTATTCAATGTCACTAAACCCGCAAGAAAATGAACCCTAAGAGGGTATTGGTGAACCCTGTCGTGGATGTGATTCAAATATGGGGCACTGAACCTTAAGAGTAGGGTACTGCATAAGACGGGACAGAAAAGGCTTTAGGGTTGGATTAGGCGTACCCGCTACGCGGCTCCGCCTAATCCAACCCTAAACCCTTTTCCTTATTCAAGGTCCCTAAACCCGCAAGAAACTGAACCCTAAGAGGGTATTGGTGAACCCTGTCGTGGTTGTGATTAAAAGATGGGGCACTGATCCTTAAGAGTAAGGTATTGCATAAGACGGGACGGAAAAGGGTTTTGGGTTGGATTAGGCGTACCCGCTACGCGGCTCCGCTTAATCCAACCCTAAACCCTTTTCCTTATTCAAGGTCACTAAACCCTAAACAAACTGAACCCTAAGAGGGTATTGGTGAACCCTGTCGTGGATGTGATTCAAAGATGGGGCACTGAACCTTAAGAGTAGGGTACTGCATAAGACGGGACAGAAAAGGGTTTAGGGTTGGAATAGGCGTACCCGCTACGCGGCTCCGCCTAATCCAACCCTAAACCCTTTTCCTTATTCAAGGTCACTAAACCCGCAAGAAACTGAACCCTAAGAGGGTATTGGTGAACCCTGTCGTGGATGTGATTCAAATATGGGGCACTGAACCTTAAGAGTAGGGTACTGCATAAGACGGGACGGAAAAGGGTTTAGGGTTGGATTAGGCGTACCCGCTACGCGGCTCCGCCTAATCCAACCCTAAACCCTTTTCCTTATTCAAGGCCACTAAACCCGCAAGAAACTGAACCCTAAGAGGGTATTGGTGAACCCTGTCGTGGTTGTGATTAAAAGATGGGGCACTGATCCTTAAGAGTAAGGTATTGCATAAGACGGGACGGAAAAGGGTTTTGGGTTGGATTAGGCGTACCCGCTACGCGGCTCCGCTTAATCCAACCCTAAACCCTTTTCCTTATTCAAGGTCACTAAACCCTAAACAAACTGAACCCTAAGAGGGTATTGGTGAACCCTGTCGTGAATGTGATTCAAAGATGGGGCACTGAACCTTAAGAGTAGGGTACTGCATAAGACGGGACAGAAAAGGGTTTAGGGTTGGAATAGGCGTACCCGCTACGCGGCTCCGCCTAATCCAACCCTAAACCCTTTTCCTTATTCAAGGTCACTAAACCCGCAAGAAACTGAACCCTAAGAGGGTATTGGTGAACCCTGTCGTGGATGTGATTCAAATATGGGGCACTGAACCTTAAGAGTAGGGTACTGCATAAGACGGGACGGAAAAGGTTTTAGGGTTGGATTAGGCGTACCCGCTACGCGGCTCCGCCTAATCCAACCCTAAACCCTTTTCCTTATTCAAGGCCACTAAACCCGCAAGAAACTGAACCCTAAGAGGGTATTGGTGAACCCTGTCGTGGATGTGATTCCAAGATAGGGAACTGAACCTTAAGAGTAGGGTACTGCATAAGACGGAACGGAAAAGGGTTTAGGGTTGGATTAGGCGTACCCGCTACGCGGATCCGCCTAAACCCTTTTCCTTATTCAAGGTCACTAAACCCGCAACAATTTGAACTCTAAGAGGTTATTGGTGAACCCTGTCGTGGATGTAATTCAAAGATGGGGCACTGAACCTTAAGAATAGGGTACTGTATAAGACGGGACAGAAAAGTGTTTAGGGTTGGAATAGGCGAACCCGCTACGCGGCTCCGCCTAATCCAACCCTACACCCTTTTCCTTATTCAAGGTCACTAAACCCGCAAGAAAATGAACCCTAAGAGGGTATTGGTGAACCCTGTCGTGGATGTGATTCAAATATGGGGCACTGAACCTTAAGAGTAGGGTACTGCATAAGACGGGACAGAAAAGGCTTTAGGGTTGGATTAGGCGTACCCGCTACGCGGCTCCGCCTAATCCAACCCTAAACCCTTTTCCTTATTCAAGGTCCCTAAACCCGCAAGAAACTGAACCCTAGAGGGTATTGGTGAACCCTGTCGTGGATGTGATTAAAAGATGGGGCACTGATCCTTAAGAGTAAGGTATTGCATAAGACGGGACGGAAACGGGTTTTGGGTTGGATTAGGCGTACCCGCTACGCGGCTCCGCTTAATCCAACCCTAAACCCTTTTCCTTATTCAAGGTCACTAAACCCTAAACAAACTGAACCCTAAGAGGGTATTGGTGAACCCTGTCGTGGATGTGATTCATAGATGGGGCACTGAACCTTAAGAGTAGGGTACTGCATAAGACGGGACAGAAAAGGGTTTAGGGTTGGAATAGGCGTACCCGCTACGCGGCTCCGCCTAATCCAACCCTAAACCCTTTTCCTTATTCAAGGTCACTAAACCCGCAAGAAACTGAACCCTAAGAGGGTATTGTTGAACCCTGTCGTGGATGTGATTCAAATATGGGGCACTGAACCTTAAGAGTAGGGTACTGCATAAGAAGGGACGGAAAAGGGTTTAGGGTTGGATTAGGCGTACCCGCTACGCGGCTCCGCCTAATCCAACCCTAAACCCTTTTCCTTATTCAAGGCCACTAAACCCGCAAGAAACTGAACCCTAAGAGGGTATTGGTGAACCCTGTCGTGGATGTGATTCCAAGATAGGGCACTGAACCTTAAGAGTAGGGTACTGCATAAGACGGGACGGAGAAGGGTTTAGGGTTGGATTAGGCGTACCCGCTACGCGGATCCGCCTAAACCCTTTTCCTTATTCAAGGTCACTAAACCCGCAACAATTTGAACCCTAAGAGGTTATTGGTGAACCCTGTCATGGATGTGATTCAAAGATGGGGCACTGAACCTTAAGAGTAGGGTACTGCATAAGACGGGACGGAAAAGGGTTTAGGGTTGGATTAGGCGTACCCGCTACGCGGATCCGCCTAAACCCTTTTCCTTATTCAAGGTCACTAAACCCGCAACAAACTGAACCCTAAGAGGTTATTGGTTAACCCTGTCGTGGATGTGATTCAAAGACGGGGCACTGAACCTTAAGAGTAGGGTACTGTATAAGACGGGACAGAAAAGGGTTTAGGGTTGGAATAGGCGCACCCGCTACGCGGCTCCGCCTAATCCAACCCTAAACCCTTTTCCTTATTCAAGGTCACTAAACCCGCAAGAAAATGAACCCTAAGAGGGTATTGGTGAACCCTGTCGTGGATGTGATTCAAATATGGGGCACTGAACCTTAAGAGTAGGGTACTGCATAAGACGGGACAGAAAAGGCTTTAGGGTTGGATTAGGCGTACCCGCTACGCGGGTCCGCCTAATCCAACCCTAAACCCTTTTCTTTATTCAAGGTCACTAAACCCGCAAGAAACTGAACCCTAAGAGGGTATTGGTGAACCCTGTCGTGGATGTGATTAAAAGATGGGGCACTGATCCTTAAGAGTAAGGTATTGCATAAGACGGGACGGAAAAGGGTTTTGGGTTGGATTAGGCGTACCCGCTACGCGGCTCCGCTTAATCCAACCCTAAACCCTTTTCCTTATTCAAGGTCACTAAACCCTAAACAAACTGAACCCTAAGAGGGTATTGGTGAACCCTGTCGTGGATGTGATTCAAAGATGGGGCACTGAACCTTAAGAGTAGGGTACTGCATAAGACGGGACAGAAAAGGGTTTAGGGTTGGAATAGGCGTACCCGCTACGCGGCTCCGCCTAATCCAACCCTAAACCCTTTTCCTTATTCAAGGTCACTAAACCCGCAAGAAACTGAACCCTAAGAGGGTATTGGTGAACCCTGTCGTGGATGTGATTCAAATATGGGGCACTGAACCTTAAGAGTAGGGTACTGCATAAGACGGGACGGAAAAGGGTTTAGGGTTGGATTAGGCGTACCCGCTACGCGGCTCCGCCTAATCCAACCCTAAACCCTTTTCCTTATTCAAGGCCACTAAACCCGCAAGAAACTGAACCCTAAGAGGGTATTGGTGAACCCTGTCGTGGTTGTGATTAAAAGATGGGGCACTGATCCTTAAGAGTAAGGTATTGCATAAGACGGGACGGAAAAGGGTTTTGGGTTGGATTAGGCGTACCCGCTACGCGGCTCCGCTTAATCCAACCCTAAACCCTTTTCCTTATTCAAGGTCACTAAACCCTAAACAAACTGAACCCTAAGAGGGTATTGGTGAACCCTGTCGTGAATGTGATTCAAAGATGGGGCACTGAACCTTAAGAGTAGGGTACTGCATAAGACGGGACAGAAAAGGGTTTAGGGTTGGAATAGGCGTACCCGCTACGCGGCTCCGCCTAATCCAACCCTAAACCCTTTTCCTTATTCAAGGTCACTAAACCCGCAAGAAACTGAACCCTAAGAGGGTATTGGTGAACCCTGTCGTGGATGTGATTCAAATATGGGGCACTGAACCTTAAGAGTAGGGTACTGCATAAGACGGGACGGAAAAGGTTTTAGGGTTGGATTAGGCGTACCCGCTACGCGGCTCCGCCTAATCCAACCCTAAACCCTTTTCCTTATTCAAGGCCACTAAACCCGCAAGAAACTGAACCCTAAGAGGGTATTGGTGAACCCTGTCGTGGATGTGATTCCAAGATAGGGAACTGAACCTTAAGAGTAGGGTACTGCATAAGACGGAACGGAAAAGGGTTTAGGGTTGGATTAGGCGTACCCGCTACGCGGATCCGCCTAAACCCTTTTCCTTATTCAAGGTCACTAAACCCGCAACAATTTGAACTCTAAGAGGTTATTGGTGAACCCTGTCGTGGATGTAATTCAAAGATGGGGCACTGAACCTTAAGAATAGGGTACTGTATAAGACGGGACAGAAAAGTGTTTAGGGTTGGAATAGGCGAACCCGCTACGCGGCTCCGCCTAATCCAACCCTACACCCTTTTCCTTATTCAAGGTCACTAAACCCGCAAGAAAATGAACCCTAAGAGGGTATTGGTGAACCCTGTCGTGGATGTGATTCAAATATGGGGCACTGAACCTTAAGAGTAGGGTACTGCATAAGACGGGACAGAAAAGGCTTTAGGGTTGGATTAGGCGTACCCGCTACGCGGCTCCGCCTAATCCAACCCTAAACCCTTTTCCTTATTCAAGGTCCCTAAACCCGCAAGAAACTGAACCCTAGAGGGTATTGGTGAACCCTGTCGTGGATGTGATTAAAAGATGGGGCACTGATCCTTAAGAGTAAGGTATTGCATAAGACGGGACGGAAACGGGTTTTGGGTTGGATTAGGCGTACCCGCTACGCGGCTCCGCTTAATCCAACCCTAAACCCTTTTCCTTATTCAAGGTCACTAAACCCTAAACAAACTGAACCCTAAGAGGGTATTGGTGAACCCTGTCGTGGATGTGATTCATAGATGGGGCACTGAACCTTAAGAGTAGGGTACTGCATAAGACGGGACAGAAAAGGGTTTAGGGTTGGAATAGGCGTACCCGCTACGCGGCTCCGCCTAATCCAACCCTAAACCCTTTTCCTTATTCAAGGTCACTAAACCCGCAAGAAACTGAACCCTAAGAGGGTATTGTTGAACCCTGTCGTGGATGTGATTCAAATATGGGGCACTGAACCTTAAGAGTAGGGTACTGCATAAGAAGGGACGGAAAAGGGTTTAGGGTTGGATTAGGCGTACCCGCTACGCGGCTCCGCCTAATCCAACCCTAAACCCTTTTCCTTATTCAAGGCCACTAAACCCGCAAGAAACTGAACCCTAAGAGGGTATTGGTGAACCCTGTCGTGGATGTGATTCCAAGATAGGGCACTGAACCTTAAGAGTAGGGTACTGCATAAGACGGGACGGAGAAGGGTTTAGGGTTGGATTAGGCGTACCCGCTACGCGGATCCGCCTAAACCCTTTTCCTTATTCAAGGTCACTAAACCCGCAACAATTTGAACCCTAAGAGGTTATTGGTGAACCCTGTCATGGATGTGATTCAAAGATGGGGCACTGAACCTTAAGAGTAGGGTACTGCATAAGACGGGACGGAAAAGGGTTTAGGGTTGGATTAGGCGTACCCGCTACGCGGATCCGCCTAAACCCTTTTCCTTATTCAAGGTCACTAAACCCGCAACAAACTGAACCCTAAGAGGTTATTGGTTAACCCTGTCGTGGATGTGATTCAAAGACGGGGCACTGAACCTTAAGAGTAGGGTACTGTATAAGACGGGACAGAAAAGGGTTTAGGGTTGGAATAGGCGCACCCGCTACGCGGCTCCGCCTAATCCAACCCTAAACCCTTTTCCTTATTCAAGGTCACTAAACCCGCAAGAAAATGAACCCTAAGAGGGTATTGGTGAACCCTGTCGTGGATGTGATTCAAATATGGGGCACTGAACCTTAAGAGTAGGGTACTGCATAAGACGGGACAGAAAAGGCTTTAGGGTTGGATTAGGCGTACCCGCTACGCGGGTCCGCCTAATCCAACCCTAAACCCTTTTCTTTATTCAAGGTCACTAAACCCGCAAGAAACTGAACCCTAAGAGGGTATTGGTGAACCCTGTCGTGGATGTGATTAAAAGATGGGGCACTGATCCTTAAGAGTAAGGTATTGCATAAGACGGGACGGAAAAGGGTTTTGGGTTGGATTAGGTGTACCCGCTACGCGGCTCCGCTTAATCCAACCCTAAACCCTTTTCCTTATTCAAGGTCACTAAACCCTAAACAAACTCAACCTAAGAGAGTATTGGTGAACCCTGTCGTGGATGTGATTAAAAGATGGGGCACTGATCCTTAAGAGTAAGGTATTGCATAAGACGGGACGGAAAAGGGTTTAGGGTTGTATTAGGCGTACCCGCTACGCGGCTCCGCTTAATCCAACCCTAAACCCTTTTCCTTATTCAAGGTCACTAAACCCACAAGAAACTGAACCCTAAGAGGGTATTGGTGAACCCTGTCGTGGATGTGATTCAAATATGGGGCACTGAACCTTAAGAGTAGGGTACTGCATAAGACGGGACGGAAAAGGGTTTAGGGTTGGATTAGGCGTACCCGCTACGCGGCTCTGCCTAATCCAACCCTAAACACTTTTCCTTATTCAAGGTCACTAAACCCGCAAGAAACTGAACCCTAAGAGGGTATTAATGAACCCTGTCGTGGATGTGATTCAAATATGGGGCACTGAACCTTAAGAGTAGGGTACTGCATAAGACGGGACAGAAAAGGCTTTAGGGTTGGATTAGGCGTACCCGCTACGCGGGTCCGCCTAATCCAATCCTAAACCCTTTTCCTTATTCAAGGTCACTAAACCCGCAAGAAACTGAACCCTAAGAGGGTATTGGTGAACCCTGTCGTGGATGTGATTAAAAGATGGGGCACTGATCCTTAAGAGTAAGGTATTGCATAAGACGGGACGAAAAAGGGTTTTGGGTTGGATTAGGTGTACCCGCTACGCGGCTCCGCTTAATCCAACCCTAAACCCTTTTCCTTATTCAAGGTCACTAAACCCTAAACAAACTCAACCTAAGAGAGTATTGGTGAACCCTGTCGTGGATGTGATTAAAAGATGGGGCACTGATCCTTAAGAGTAAGGTATTGCATAAGACGGGACGGAAAAGGGTTTAGGGTTGTATTAGGCGTACCCGCTATGCGGCTCCGCTTAATCCAACCCTAAACCCTTTTCCTTATTCAAGGTCACTAAACCCACAAGAAACTGAACCCTAAGAGGGTATTGGTGAACCCTGTCGTGGATGTGATTCAAATATGGGGCACTGAACCTTAAGAGTAGGGTACTGCATAAGACGGGACGGAAAAGGGTTTAGGGTTGGATTAGGCGTACCCGCTACGCGGCTCTGCCTAATCCAACCCTAAACCCTTTTCCTTATTCAAGGTCACTAAACCCGCAAGAAACTGAACCCTAAGAGGGTATTAATGAACCCTGTCGTGGATGTGATTCAAATATGGGGCACTGAACCTTAAGAGTAGGGTACTGCATAAGACGGGACGGAAAAGGGTTTAGGGTTGGATTAGGCGTACCCGCTACGCGGCTCCGCCTAATCCAACCCTAAACCCTTTTCCTTATTCAAGGCCACTAAACCCGCAAGAAACTGAACCCTAAGAGGGTATTGGTGAACCCTGTCGTGGATGTGATTCCAAGATAGGGCACTGAACCTTAAGAGTAGGGTACTGCATAAGACGGGACGGAAAAGGGTTTAGGGTTGGATTAGGCGTACCCGCTACGCGGATCCGCCTAAACCCTTTTCCTTATTCAAGGTCACTAAACCCGCAACAATTTGAACCCTAAGAGGTTATTGGTGAACCCTGTCGTGGATGTGATTCAAAAATGGGGCACTGAACCTTAAGAGTAGGGTACTGCATAAGACGGGATGGAAAAGGGTTTAGGGTTGGATTAGGCGTATCCGCTACGCGGATCCGCCTAAACCCTTTTCCTTATTCAAGGTCACTAAACCCGCAACAAACTGAACCCTAAGAGGTTATTGGTGAACCCTGTCGCGGATGTGATTCAAAGATGGGGCACTGAACCTTAAGAGTAGGGTACTGTATAAGACGGGACAGAAAAGTGTTTAGGGTTGGAATAGGCGTACCCGTTACGCGGCTCCGCCTAATCCAACCCTAAACCCTTTTCCTTATTCAAGGTCACTAAACCCGCAAGAAAATGAACCCTAAGAGGGTATTGGTGAACCCTGTCGTGGATGTGATTCAAATATGGGGCACTGAACCTTAAGAGTAGGGTACTGCATAAGACGGGACAGAAAAGGCCTTAGGGTTGGATTAGGCGGACCCGCTACGCGGCTCCGCCTAATCCAACCCTAAACCCTTTTCCTTATTCAAGGTCCCTAAACCCGCAAGAAACTGAACCCTAAGAGGGTATTGGTGAACCCTGTTGTGGATGTGATTAAAAGATGGGGCACTGATCCTTAAGAGTAAGGTATTGCATAAGACGGGACGGAAAAGGGTTTTGGGTTGGATTAGGCGTATCCGCTACGCGGCTCCGCTTAATCCAACCCTAAACCCTTTTCCTTATTCAAGGTCACTAAACCCTAAACAAACTGAACCCTAAGAGGGTATTCGTGAACCCTGTCGTGGATGTGATTCAAAGATGGGGCACTGAACCTTAAGAGTAGGGTACTGCATAAGACGGGACAGAAAAGGGTTTAGGGTTGGAATAGGCGTACCCGCTACGCGGCTCCGCCTAATCCAACCCTAAACCCTTTTCCTTATTCAAGGTCACTAAACCCGCAAGAAACTGAACCCTAAGAGGGTATTGGTGAACCCTGTCGTGGATGTGATTCAAATATGGGGCACTGAACCTTAAGAGTAGGGTACTGCATAAGACGGGACGGAAAAGGGATTAGGGTTGGATTAGGCGTACCCGCTACGCGGCTCCGCCTAATCCAACCCTAAACCCTTTTCCTTATTCAAGGCCACTAAACCCGCAAGAAACTGAACCCTAAGAGGGTATTGGTGAACCCTGTCGTGGATGTGATTCCAAGATAGGGCACTGAACCTTAAGAGTAGGGTACTGCATAAGACGGGACGGAAAAGGGTTTAGGGTTGGATTAGGCGTACCCGCTACGCGGATCCGCCTAAACCCTTTTCCTTATTCAAGGTCACTAAACCCGCAACAAACTGAACCCTAAGAGGTTATTGGTGAACCCTGTCGTGGATGTGATTCAAAGATGGGGCACTGAACCT
This sequence comes from Agrostemma githago, assembly GCA_958450325.1. Lineage (NCBI taxonomy): Eukaryota > Viridiplantae > Streptophyta > Magnoliopsida > Caryophyllales > Caryophyllaceae > Agrostemma > Agrostemma githago. The sequence continues at coordinate 38,024,576 of OY288258.1, forward strand.
TAAGAGTAGGGTACTGTATAAGACGGGACAGAAAAGTGTTTAGGGTTGGAATAGGCGTGCCCGCTACGCGGCTCCGCCTAATCCAACCCTAAACCCTTTTCCTTATTCAAGGTCACTAAACCCGCAAGAAAATGAACCCTAAGAGGATATTGGTGAACCCTGTCGTGGATGTGATTCAAATATGGGGCACTGAACCTTAAGAGTAGGGTACTGCATAAGACGGGACAGAAAAGGGTTTAGGGTTGGATTAGGCGTACCCGCTACGCGGCTCCGCCTAATCCAACCCTAAACCCTTTTCCTTATTCAAGGTCCCTAAACCCGCAAGAAACTGAACCCTAAGAGGGTATTGGTGAACCCTGTCGTGGATGTGATTAAAAGATGGGGCACTGATCCTTAAGTGTAAGGTATTGCATAAGACGGGACGGAAAAGGGTTTTCGGTTGGATTAGGCGTACCCGCTACGCGGCTCCGCTTAATCCAACCCTAAACCCTTTTCCTTATTCAAGGTCACTAAACCCTAAACAAACTGAACCCTAAGAGGGTATTGGTGAACCCTGTCGTGGATGTGATTCAAAGATGGGGCACTGAACCTTAAGAGTAGGGTACTGCATAAGACGGGACGGAAAAGGGTTTAGGGTTGGATTAGGCGTACCCGCTACGCGGCTCCGCCTAATCCAACCCTAAACCCTTTTCCTTATTCAAGGTCACTAAACCCGCAAGAAATTGAACCCTAAGAGGGTATTGGTGAACCCTGTCGTGGATGTGATTCAAATATGGGGTACTGAACCTTAAGAGTAGGGTACTGCATAAGACGGGACGGAAAAGGGTTTAGGGTTGGATTAGGCGTACCCGCTATGGGGCTCCGCCTAATCCAACCCTAAACCCTTTTCCTTATTCAAGGTCACTATACCCGCAAGAAACTGAACCCTAAGAGGGTATTGGTGAACCCTGTCGTGGATGTGATTCAAATATGGGGCACTGAACCTTAAGAGTAGGGTACTGCATAAGACGGGACGGAAAAGGGTTTAGGGTTGGATTAGGCGTACCCGCTACGCGGATCGGCCTAAACCCTTTTCCTTATTCAAGGTCACTAAACCCGCAACAAACTGAACCCTAAGAGGTTATTGGTGAACCCTGTCGTGGATGAGATTCAAAGATGGGGCACTGAACCTTAAGAGTAGGGTACTGCATAAGACGGGACGGAAAAGGTTTTAGGGTTGGATTAGGCGTACCCGCTACGCGGATCCGCCTAATCCAACCCTAAACTCTTTTTCTTATTCAAGGTCACTAAACCCGCAACAAACTCAACCTAAGAGGGTATTGGTGAACCCTGTCGTGGATGTGATTCAAAGATGGGGCACTGAACCTTAAGAGTAGGGTACTGCATAAGACGGGACGGAAAAGGGTTTAGGGTTGGATTAGGCGTACCCGCTACGCGGCTCCGCCTAATCCAACCCTAAACCCTTTTCCTTATTCAAGGTCACTAAACCCGCAAGAAACTGAACCCTAAGAGGGTATTGGTGAACCCTGTCGTGGATGTGATTCAAATATGGGGCACTGAACCTTAAGAGTAGGGTACTGCATAAGACGGGACGGAAAAGGGTTTAGGGTTGGATTAGGCGTACCCGCTACGCGGCTCCGCCTAATCCAACCCTAAACCCTTTTCCTTATTCAAGGCCACTAAACCCGCAAGAAACTAAACCCTAAGAGGGTATTGGTGAACCCTGTCGTGGATGTGATTCCAAGATAGGGCACTGAACCTTAAGAGTAGGGTACTGCATAAGACGGGACGGAAAAGGGTTTAGGGTTGGATTAGGCGTACCCGCTACGCGGATCCACCTAAACCCTTTTCCTTATTCAAGGTCACTAAACCCGCAACAATTTGAACCCTAAGAGGTTATTGGTGAACCCTGTCATGGATGTGATTCAAAGATGGGGAACTGAACCTTAAGAGTAGGGTACTGCATAAGACGGGACGGAAAAGGGTATAGGGTTGGATTAGGCGTACCCGCTACGCGGATCCGCCTAAACCCTTTTCCTTATTCAAGGTCACTAAACCCGCAACAAACTGAACCCTAAGAGGTTATTGGTGAACCCTGTCGTGGATGTGATTCAAAGATGGGGCACTGAACCTTAAGAGTAGGGTACTGTATGAGACGGGACAGAAAAGGGTTTAGGGTTGGAATAGGCGTACCCGCCACGCGGCTCCGCCTAATCCAACCCTAAACCCTTTTCCTTATTCAAGGTCACTAAACCCGCAAGAAAATGAACCCTAAGAGGGTATTGGTAAACCCTGTCGTGGATGTGATTCAAATATGGGGCACTGAACCTTAAGAGTAGGGTACTGCATAAGACGGGACAAAAAAGGCTTTAGGTTGGATTAGGCGTACCCGCTACGCGGCTCCGCCTAATCCAACCCTAAACCCTTTTCCTTATTCAAGGTCACTAAACCCGCAAGAAACTGAACCCTAAGAGGGTATTGTTGAACCCTGTCGTGGATGTGATTCAAATATGGGGCACTGAACCTTAAGAGTAGGGTACTGCATAAGACGGGACGGAAAAGGGTTTAGGGTTGGATTAGGCGTACCCGCTACGCGGCTCCGCCTTATCCAACCCTAAACCCTTTTCCTTATTCAAGGCCACTAAACTCGCAAGAAACTGAACCCTAAGAGGGTATTGGTGAACCCTGTCGTGGATGTGATTCCAAGATAGGGCACTGAACCTTAAGAGTAGGGTACTGCATAAGACGGGACGGAGAAGGGTTTAGGGTTGGATTAGGCGTACCCGCTACGCGGATCCGCCTAAACCCTTTTCCTTATTCAAGGTCACTAAACCCGCAACAATTTGAACCCTAAGAGGTTATTGGTGAACCCTGTCATGGATGTGATTCAAAGATGGGGCACTGAACCTTAAGAGTAGGGTACTGCATAAGACGGGACGGAAAAGGGTTTAGGGTTGGATTAGGCGTACCCGCTACGCGGATCCGCCTAAACCCTTTTCCTTATTCAAGGTCACAAAACCCGCAACAAACTGAACCCTAAGAGGTTATTGGTGAACCCTGTCGTGGATGTGATTCAAAGATGGGGCACTGAACCTTAAGAGTAGGGTACTGTATAAGACGGGACAGAAAAGGGTTTAGGGTTGGAATAGGCGTACCCGCTACGCGGCTCCGCCTAATCCAACCCTAAACCCTTTTCCTTATTCAAGGTCACTAAACCCGCAAGAAAATGAACCCTAAGAGGGTATTGGTGAACCCTGTCGTGGATGTGATTCAAATATGGGGCACTGAACCTTAAGAGTAGGGTACTGCATAAGACGGGACAAAAAAGGCTTTAGGGTTGGATTAGGTGTACCCGCTACGCGGCTCCGCCTAATCCAACCCTAAACCCTTTTCCTTATTCAAGGTCACTAAACCCGCAAGAAACTGAACCCTAAGAGGGTATTGGTGAACCGTGTCGTGGATGTGATTCAAATATGGGGTACTGAACCTTAAGAGTAGGGTACTGCATAAGACGGGACGGAAAAGGGTTTAGGGTTGGATTAGGCGTACCCGCTACGGGGCTCCGCCTAATCCAACCCTAAACCCTTTTCCTTATTCAAGGTCACTATACCCGCAAGAAACTGAACCCTAAGAGGGTATTGGTGAACCCTGTCGTGGATGTGATTCAAATATGGGGCACTGAACCTTAAGAGTATGGTACTGCATAAGACGGGACGGAAAAGGGTTTAGGGTTGGATTAGGCGTACCCGCTACGCGGATCGGCCTAAACCCTTTTCCTTATTCAAGGTCACTAAACCCGCAAGAAACTGAACCCTAAGAGGGTATTGGTGAACCGTGTCGTGGATGTGATTCAAATATGGGGTACTGAACCTTAAGAGTAGGGTACTGCATAAGACGGGACGGAAAAGGGTTTAGGGTTGGATTAGGCGTACCCGCTACGGGGCTCCGCCTAATCCAACCCTAAACCCTTTTCCTTATTCAAGGTCACTATACCCGCAAGAAACTGAACCCTAAGAGGGTATTGGTGAACCCTGTCGTGGATGTGATTCAAATATGGGGCACTGAACCTTAAGAGTAGGGTACTGCATAAGACGGGACGGAAAAGGTTTTAGGGTTGGATTAGGCATACCCGCTACGCGGATCCGCCTAATCCAACCCTAAACCCTTTTCCTTTTTCAAGGTCACTAAACCCGCAACAAACTGAACCTAAGAGGGTATTGGTGAACCCTGTCGTGGATGTGATTCAAATATGGGGCACTGAACCTTAAGAGTAGGGTACTGCATAAGACGGGACGGAAAAGGGTTTAGGGTTGGATTAGGCGTACCCGCTACGCGGATCCGCCTAATCCAACCCTAAACCCTTTTTCTTATTCAAGGTCACTAAACCCGCAACAAACTCAACCTAAGAGGGTATTGGTGAACCCTGTCGTGGATGTGATTAAACGATGGGGCACTGATCCTTAAGAGTAAGGTATTGCATAAGATAGGATGGAAAAGGGTTTTGGGTTGGATTAGGCGTACCCGCTACGCGGCTCCGCTTAATCCAACCCTAAACCCTTTTCCTTATTCAAGGTCACTAAACCATAAACAAACTGAACCCTAAGAGGGTATTGGTGAACCCTGTCGTGGATGTGATTCAAAGATGGGGCCCTGAACCTTAAGAGTAGGGTACTGCATAAGACGGGACAGAAAAGGGTTTAGGGTTGGAATAGGCGTACCCGCTACGCGGCTCCGCCTAATCCAACCCTAAACCCTTTTCCTTATTCAAGGTCACTAAACCCGCAAGAAAATGAACCCTAAGAGGGTATTGGTGAACCCTGTCGTGGATGTGATTCAAATATGGGGCACTGAACCTTAAGAGTAGGGTACTGCATAAGACGGGACAAAAAAGGCTTTAGGTTGGATTAGGCGTACCCGCTACGCGGCTCCGCCTAATCCAACCCTAAACCCTTTTCCTTATTCAAGGTCACTATACCCGCAAGAAACTGAACCCTAAGAGGGTATTAGTGAACCCTATCGTGGATGTGATTCAAATATGGGGTACTGAACCTTAAGAGTAGGGTACTGCATAAGACGGGACGGAAAAGGGTTTAGGGTTGGATTAGGCGTACCCGCTACGCGGCTCCGCCTAATCCAACCCTAAACCCTTTTCCTTATTCAAGGTCACTATACCCGCAAGAAACTGAACCCTAAGAGGGTATTGGTGAACCCTGTCGTGGATGTGATTCAAATATGGGGCACTGAACCTTAAGAGTAGGGTACTGCATAAGACGGGACGGAAAAGGTTTTAGGGTTGGATTAGGCGTACCCGCTACGCGGATCCGCCTAATCCAACCCTAAACCCTTTTCCTTATTCAAGGTCACTAAACCCGCAAGAAACTGAACCCTAAGAGGGTATTGGTGAACCCTGTCGTGGATGTGATTCAAATATGGGGCACTGAACCTTAAGAGTAGGGTACTGCATAAGACGTGACGAAAAGGGTTTAGGGTTGGATTAGGCGTACCCGCTACGCGGCTCCGCCTAATCCAACCCTAAACCCTTTTCCTTATTCAAGGCCACTAAACCCGCAAGAAACTAAACCCTAAGAGGGTATTGGTGAACCCTGTCGTGGATGTGATTCCAAGATAGGGCACTGAACCTTAAGAGTAGGGTACTGCATAAGACGGGACGGAAAAGGGTTTAGGGTTGGATTAGGCGTACCCGCTACGCGGATCCGCCTAAACCCTTTTCCTTATTCAAGGTCACTAAACCCGCAACAATTTGAACCCTAAGAGGTTATTGGTGAACCCTGTCATGGATGTGATTCAAAGATGGGGCACTGAACCTTAAGAGTAGGGTACTGCATAAGACGGGACGGAAAAGGGTTTAGGGTTGGATTAGGCGTACCCGCTACGCGGATCCGCCTAAACCCTTTTCCTTATTCAAGGTCACTAAACCCGCAACAAACTGAACCCTAAGAGGTTATTGGTGAACCCTGTCGTGGATGTGATTCAAAGATGGGGCACTGAACCTTAAGAGTAGGGTACTGTATGAGACGGGACAGAAAAGGGTTTAGGGTTGGAATAGGCGTACCCGCTACGCGGCTCCGCCTAATCCAACCCTAAACCCTTTTCCTTATTCAAGGTCACTAAACCCGCAAGAAAATGAACCCTAAGAGGGTATTGGTGAACCCTGTCGTGGATGTGATTCAAATATGGGGCACTGAACCTTAAGAGTAGGGTACTGCATAAGACGGGACAAAAAAGGCTTTAGGTTGGATTAGGCGTACCCGCTACGCGGCTCCGCCTAATCCAACCCTAAACCCTTTTCCTTATTCAAGGTCACTAAACCCGCAAGAAACTGAACCCTAAGAGGGTATTAGTGAACCCTATCGTGAATGTGATTCAAATATGGGGTACTGAACCTTAAGAGTAGGGTACTGCATAAGACGGGACGGAAAAGGGTTTAGGGTTGGATTAGGCGTACCCGCTACGCGGCTCCGCCTAATCCAACCCTAAACCCTTTTCCTTATTCAAGGTCACTATACCCGCAAGAAACTGAACCCTAAGAGGGTATTGGTGAACCCTGTCGTGGATGTGATTCAAATATGGGGCACTGAACCTTAAGAGTAGGGTACTGCATAAGACGGGACGGAAAAGGTTTTAGGGTTGGATTAGGCGTACCCGCTACGCGGATCCGCCTAATCCAACCCTAAACCCTTTTCCTTTTTCAAGGTCACTAAACCCGCAACAAACTCAACCTAAGAGGGTATTGGTGAACACTGTCGTGGATGTGATTCAAATATGGGGCACTGAACCTTAAGAGTAGGGTACTGCATAAGACGGGACGGAAAAGGGTTTAGGGTTGGATTAGGCGTACCCGCTACGCGGATCCGCGTAATCCAACCCTAAACCCTTTTTCTTATTCAAGGTCACTAAACCCGCAACAAACTCAACCTAAGAGGGTATTGGTGAACCCTGTCGTGGATGTGATTAAAAGATGGGGCACTGATCCTTAAGAGTAAGGTATTGCATAAGACAGGACGGAAAAGGGTTTTGGGTTGGATTAGGCGTACCCGCTACGCGGCTCCGCTTAATCCAACCCTAAACCCTTTTCCTTATTCAAGGTCACTAAATCCTAAACAAACTGAACCCTAAGAGGGTATTGGTGAACCCTGTCGTGGATGTGATTCAAAGATGGGGCACTGAACCTTAAGAGTAGGGTACTGCATAAGACGGGACAGAAAAGGGTTTAGGGTTGGAATAGGCGTACCCGCTACGCGGCTCCGCCTAATCCAACCCTAAACCCTTTTCCTTATTCAAGGTCACTAAACCCTAAACAAACTGAACCCTAAGAGGGTATTGGTGAACCCTGTCGTGGATGTGATTCAAATATGGGGTACTGAACCTTAAGAGTAGGGTACTGCATAAGACGGGACGGAAAAGGGTTTAGGGTTGGATTAGGCGTACCCGCTACGGGGCTCCGCCTAATCCAACCCTAAACCCTTTTCCTTTTTCAAGGTCACTAAACCCGCAACAAACTGAACCTAAGAGGGTATTGGTGAACCCTGTCGTGGATGTGATTCAAATATGGGGCACTGAACCTTAAGAGTAGGGTACTGCATAAGACGGGACGGAAAATGGTTTAGGGTTGGATTAGGCGTACCCGCTACGCGGATCCGCCTAATCCAACCCTAAACCCTTTTTCTTATTCAAGGTCACTAAACCCGCAACAAACTCAACCTAAGAGGGTATTGGTGAACCCTGTCGTGGATGTGATTAAACGATGGGGCACTGATCCTTAAGAGTAAGGTATTGCATAAGATAGGATGGAAAAGGGTTTTGGGTTGGATTAGGCGTACCCGCTACGCGGCTCCGCTTAATCCAACCCTAAACCCTTTTCCTTATTCAAGGTCACTAAACCATAAACAAACTGAACCCTAAGAGGGTATTGGTGAACCCTGTCGTGGATGTGATTCAAAGATGGGGCACTGAACCTTAAGAGTAGGGTACTGCATAAGACGGGACAGAAAAGGGTTTAGGGTTGGAATAGGCGTACCCGCTACGCGGCTCCGCCTAATCCAACCCTAAACCCTTTTCCTTATTCAAGGTCACTAAACCCGCAAGAAAATGAACCCTAAGAGGGTATTGGTGAACCCTGTCGTGGATGTGATTCAAATATGGGGCACTGAACCTTAAGAGTAGGGTACTGCATAAGACGGGACAAAAAAGGCTTTAGGTTGGATTAGGCGTACCCGCTACGCGGCTCCGCCTAATCCAACCCTAAACCCTTTTCCTTATTCAAGGTCACTAAACCCGCAAGAAACTGAACCCTAAGAGGGTATTAGTGAACCCTATCGTGGATGTGATTCAAATATGGGGTACTGAACCTTAAGAGTAGGGTACTGCATAAGACGGGACGGAAAAGGGTTTAGGGTTGGATTAGGCGTACCCGCTACGCGGCTCCGCCTAATCCAACCCTAAACCCTTTTCCTTATTCAAGGTCACTATACCCGCAAGAAACTGAACCCTAAGAGGGTATTGGTGAACCCTGTCGTGGATGTGATTCAAATATGGGGCACTGAACCTTAAGAGTAGGGTACTGCATAAGACGGGACGGAAAAGGTTTTAGGGTTGGATTAGGCGTACCCGCTACGCGGATCCGCCTAATCCAACCCTAAACCCTTTTCCTTATTCAAGGTCACTAAACCCGCAAGAAACTGAACCCTAAGAGGGTATTGGTGAACCCTGTCGTGGATGTGATTCAAATATGGGGCACTGAACCTTAAGAGTAGGGTACTGCATAAGACGTGACGAAAAGGGTTTAGGGTTGGATTAGGCGTACCCGCTACGCGGCTCCGCCTAATCCAACCCTAAACCCTTTTCCTTATTCAAGGCCACTAAACCCGCAAGAAACTAAACCCTAAGAGGGTATTGGTGAACCCTGTCGTGGATGTGATTCCAAGATAGGGCACTGAACCTTAAGAGTAGGGTACTGCATAAGACGGGACGGAAAAGAGTTTAGGGTTGGATTAGGCGTACCCGCTACGCGGATCCGCCTAAACCCTTTTCCTTATTCAAGGTCACTAAACCCGCAACAATTTGAACCCTAAGAGGTTATTGGTGAACCCTGTCATGGATGTGATTCAAAGATGGGGCACTGAACCTTAAGAGTAGGGTACTGCATAAGACGGGACGGAAAAGGGTTTAGGGTTGGATTAGGCGTACCCGCTACGCGGATCCGCCTAAACCCTTTTCCTTATTCAAGGTCACTAAACCCGCAACAAACTGAACCCTAAGAGGTTATTGGTGAACCCTGTCGTGGATGTGATTCAAAGATGGGGCACTGAACCTTAAGAGTAGGGTACTGTATGAGACGGGACAGAAAAGGGTTTAGGGTTGGAATAGGCGTACCCGCTACGCGGCTCCGCCTAATCCAACCCTAAACCCTTTTCCTTATTCAAGGTCACTAAACCCGCAAGAAAATGAACCCTAAGAGGGTATTGGTGAACCCTGTCGTGGATGTGATTCAAATATGGGGCACTGAACCTTAAGAGTAGGGTACTGCATAAGACGGGACAAAAAAGGCTTTAGGTTGGATTAGGCGTACCCGCTACGCGGCTCCGCCTAATCCAACCCTAAACCCTTTTCCTTATTCAAGGTCACTAAACCCGCAAGAAACTGAACCCTAAGAGGGTATTAGTGAACCCTATCGTGGATGTGATTCAAATATGGGGTACTGAACCTTAAGAGTAGGGTACTGCATAAGACGGGACGGAAAAGGGTTTAGGGTTGGATTAGGCGTACCCGCTACGCGGCTCCGCCTAATCCAACCCTAAACCCTTTTCCTTATTCAAGGTCACTATACCCGCAAGAAACTGAACCCTAAGAGGGTATTGGTGAACCCTGTCGTGGATGTGATTCAAATATGGGGCACTGAACCTTAAGAGTAGGGTACTGCATAAGACGGGACGGAAAAGGTTTTAGGGTTGGATTAGGCGTACCCGCTACGCGGATCCGCCTAATCCAACCCTAAACCCTTTTCCTTTTTCAAGGTCACTAAACCCGCAACAAACTGAACCTAAGAGGGTATTGGTGAACCCTGTCGTGGATGTGATTCAAATATGGGGCACTGAACCTTAAGAGTAGGGTACTGCATAAGACGGGACGGAAAAGGGTTTAGGGTTGGATTAGGCGTACCCGCTACGCGGATCCGCGTAATCCAACCCTAAACCCTTTTTCTTATTCAAGGTCACTAAACCCGCAACAAACTCAACCTAAGAGGGTATTGGTGAACCCTGTCGTGGATGTGATTAAAAGATGGGACACTGATCCTTAAGAGTAAGGTATTGCATAAGACAGGACGGAAAAGGGTTTTGGGTTGGATTAGGCGTACCCGCTACGCGGCTCCGCTTAATCCAACCCTAAACCCTTTTCCTTATTCAAGGTCACTAAACCCTAAACAAACTGAACCCTAAGAGGGTATTGGTGAACCCTGTCGTGGATGTGATTCAAAGATGGGGCACTGAACCTTAAGAGTAGGGTACTGCATAAGACGGGACAGATGGAATAGGCGTACCCGCTACGCGGCTCCGCCTAATCCAACCCTAAACCCTTTTCCTTATTCAAGGTCACTAAACCCTAAACAAACTGAACCCTAAGAGGGTATTGGTGAACCCTGTCGTGGATGTGATTCAAATATGGGGCACTGAACCTTAAGAGTAGGGTTCTGCATAAGACGTGACGGAAAAGGGTTTAGGGTTGGATTAGGCGTACCCGCTACGCGGCTCCGCCTAATCCAACCCTAAACCCTTTTCCTTATTCAAGGCCACTAAACCCGCAAGAAACTAAACCCTAAGAGGGTATTGGTGAACCCTGTCGTGGATGTGATTCCAAGATAGCGCACTGAACCTTAAGAGTAGGGTACTGCATAAGACGGGACGGAAAAGGGTTTAGGGTTGGATTAGGCGTACCCGCTACGCGGATCCGCCTAAACCCTTTTCCTTATTCAAGGTCACTAAACCCGCAACAAACTGAACCCTAAGAGGTTATTGGTGAACCCTGTCGTGGATGTGATTCAAAGATGGGGCACTGAACCTTAAGAGTAGGGTACTGTATGAGACGGGACAGAAAAGGGTTTAGGGTTGGAATAGGCGTACCCGCTACGCGGCTCCGCCTAATCCAACCCTAAACCCTTTTCCTTATTCAAGGTCACTAAACCCGCAAGAAAATGAACCCTAAGAGGGTATTGGTGAACCCTGTCGTGGATGTGATTCAAATATGGGGCACTGAACCTTAAGAGTAGGGTACTGCATAAGACGGGACAAAAAAGGCTTTAGGTTGGATTAGGCGTACCCGCTACGCGGCTCCGCCTAATCCAACCCTAAACCCTTTTCCTTATTCAAGGTCACTAAACCCGCAAGAAACTGAACCCTAAGAGGGTATTAGTGAACCCTATCGTGGATGTGATTCAAATATGGGGTACTGAACCTTAAGAGTAGGGTACTGCATAAGACGGGACGGAAAAGGGTTTAGGGTTGGATTAGGCGTACCCGCTACGCGGCTCCGCCTAATCCAACCCTAAACCCTTTTCCTTATTCAAGGTCACTATACCCGCAAGAAACTGAACCCTAAGAGGGTATTGGTGAACCCTGTCGTGGATGTGATTCAAATATGGGGCACTGAACCTTAAGAGTAGGGTACTGCATAAGACGGGACGGAAAAGGGTTTAGGGTTGGATTAGGCGTACCCGCTACGCGGATCCGCGTAATCCAACCCTAAACCCTTTTTCTTATTCAAGGTCACTAAACCCGCAACAAACTCAACCTAAGAGGGTATTGGTGAACCCTGTCGTGGATGTGATTAAAAGATGGGGCACTGATCCTTAAGAGTAAGGTATTGCATAAGACAGGACGGAAAAGGGTTTTGGGTTGGATTAGGCGTACCCGCTACGCGGCTCCGCTTAATCCAACCCTAAACCCTTTTCCTTATTCAAGGTCACTAAACCCTAAACAAACTGAACCCTAAGAGGGTATTGGTGAACCCTGTCGTGGATGTGATTCAAAGATGGGGCACTGAACCTTAAGAGTAGGGTACTGCATAAGACGGGACAGATGGAATAGGCGTACCCGCTACGCGGCTCCGCCTAATCCAACCCTAAACCCTTTTCCTTATTCAAGGTCACTAAACCCTAAACAAACTGAACCCTAAGAGGGTATTGGTGAACCCTGTCGTGGATGTGATTCAAATATGGGGCACTGAACCTTAAGAGTAGGGTACTGCATAAGACGTGACGGAAAAGGGTTTAGGGTTGGATTAGGCGTACCCGCTACGCGGCTCCGCCTAATCCAACCCTAAACCCTTTTCCTTATTCAAGGCCACTAAACCCGCAAGAAACTAAACCCTAAGAGGGTATTGGTGAACCCTGTCGTGGATGTGATTCCAAGATAGCGCACTGAACCTTAAGAGTAGGGTACTGCATAAGACGGGACGGAAAAGGGTTTAGGGTTGGATTAGGCGTACCCGCTACGCGGATCCGCCTAAACCCTTTTCCTTATTCAAGGTCACTAAACCCGCAACAATTTGAACCCTAAGAGGTTATTGGTGAACCCTGTCATGGATGTGATTCAATGATGGGGCACTGAACCTTAAGAGTAGGGTACTGCATAAGACGGGACGGAAAAGGGTTTAGGGTTGGATTAGGCGTACCCGCTACGCGGATCCGCCTAAACCCTTTTCCTTATTCAAGGTCACTAAACCCGCAACAAACTGAACCCTAAGAGGTTATTGGTGAACCCTGTCGTGGATGTGATTCAAAGATGGGGCACTGAACCTTAAGAGTAGGGTACTGTATGAGACGGGACAGAAAAGGGTTTAGGGTTGGAATAGGCGTACCCGCTACGCGGCTCCGCCTAATCCAACCCTAAACCCTTTTCCTTATTCAAGGTCACTAAACCCGCAAGAAAATGAACCCTAAGAGGGTATTGGTGAACCCTGTCGTGGATGTGATTCAAATATGGGGCACTGAACCTTAAGAGTAGGGTACTGCATAAGACGGGACAAAAAAGGCTTTAGGTTGGATTAGGCGTACCCGCTACGTGGCTCCGCCTAATCCAACCCTAAACCCTTTTCCTTATTCAAGGTCACTAAACCCGCAAGAAACTGAACCCTAAGAGGGTATTAGTGAACCCTATCGTGGATGTGATTCAAATATGGGGTACTGAACCTTAAGAGTAGGGTACTGCATAAGACGGGACGGAAAAGGGTTTAGGGTTGGATTAGGCGTACCCGCTACGCGGCTCCGCCTAATCCAACCCTAAACCCTTTTCCTTATTCAAGGTCACTATACCCGCAAGAAACTGAACCCTAAGAGGGTATTGGTGAACCCTGTCGTGGATGTGATTCAAATATGGGGCACTGAACCTTAAGAGTAGGGTACTGCATAAGACGGGACGGAAAAGGTTTTAGGGTTGGATTAGGCGTACCCGCTACGCGGATCCGCCTAATCCAACCCTAAACCCTTTTCCTTTTTCAAGGTCACTAAACCCGCAACAAACTGAACCTAAGAGGGTATTGGTGAACCCTGTCGTGGATGTGATTCAAATATGGAGCACTGAACCTTAAGAGTAGGGTACTGCATAAGACGGGACGGAAAAGGGTTTAGGGTTGGATTAGGCGTACCCGCTACGCGGATCCGCGTAATCCAACCCTAAACCCTTTTTCTTATTCAAGGTCACTAAACCCGCAACAAACTCAACCTAAGAGGGTATTGGTGAACCCTGTCGTGGATGTGATTAAAAGATGGGGCACTGATCCTTAAGAGTAAGGTATTGCATAAGACAGGACGGAAAAGGGTTTTGGGTTGGACTAGGCGTACCCGCTACGCGGCTCCGCTTAATCCAACCCTAAACCCTTTTCCTTATTCAAGGTCACTAAACCCTAAACAAACTGAACCCTAAGAGGGTATTGGTGAACCCTGTCGTGGATGTGATTCAAAGATGGGGCACTGAACCTTAAGAGTAGGGTACTGCATAAGACGGGACAGAAAAGGGTTTAGGGTTGGAATAGGCGTACCCGCTACGCGGCTCCGCCTAATCCAACCCTAAACCCTTTTCCTTATTCAAGGTCACTAAACCGTAAACAAACTGAACCCTAAGAGGGTATTGGTGAACCCTGTCGTGGATGTGATTCAAATATGGGGCACTGAACCTTAAGAGTAGGGTACTGCATAAGACGGGACGGAAAAGGGTTTAGGGTTGGATTAGGCGTACCCGCTACGCGGCTCCGCCTAATCCAACCCTAAACCCTTTTCCTTATTCAAGGCCACTAAACCCGCAAGAAACTAAACCCTAAGAGGGTATTGGTGAACCCTGTCGTGGATGTGATTCCAAGATAGGGCACTGAACCTTAAGAGTAGGGTACTGCATAAGACGGGACGGAAAAGGGTTTAGGGTTGGATTAGGCGTACCCGCTACGCGGATCCGCCTAAACCCTTTTCCTTATTCAAGGTCACTAAACCCGCAACAATTTGAACCCTAAGAGGTTATTGGTGAACCCTGTCATGGATGTGATTCAAAGATGGGGCACTGAACCTTAAGAGTAGGGTACTGCATAAGACGGGACGGAAAAGGGTTTAGGGTTGGATTAGGCGTACCCGCTACGCGGATCCGCCTAAACCCTTTTCCTTATTCAAGGTCACTAAACCCGCAACAAACTGAACCCTAAGAGGTTATTGGTGAACCCTGTCGTGGATGTGATTCAAAGATGGGGCACTGAACCTTAAGAGTAGGGTACTGTATGAGACGGGACAGAAAAGGGTTTAGGGTTGGAATAGGCGTACCCGCTACGCGGCTCCGCCTAATCCAACCCTAAACCCTTTTCCTTATTCAAGGTCACTAAACCCGCAAGAAAATGAACCCTAAGAGGGTATTGGTGAACCCTGTCGTGGATGTGATTCAAATATGGGGCACTGAACCTTAAGAGTAGGGTACTGCATAAGACGGGACAAAAAAGGCTTTAGGTTGGATTAGGCGTACCCGCTACGCGGCTCCGCCTAATCCAACCCTAAACCCTTTTACTTATTCAAGGTCACTAAACCCGCAAGAAACTGAACCCTAAGAGGGTATTAGTGAACCATGTCGTGGATGTGATTCAAATATGGGGTACTGAACCTTAAGAGTAGGGTACTGCATAAGACGGGACGGAAAAGGGTTTAGGGTTGGATTAGGCGTACCCGCTACGCGGCTCCGCCTAATCCAACCCTAAACCCTTTTACTTATTCAAGGTCACTAAACCCGCAAGAAACTGAACCCTAAGAGGGTATTAGTGAACCATGTCGTGGATGTGATTCAAATATGGGGTACTGAACCTTAAGAGTAGGGTACTGCATAAGACGGGACGGAAAAGGGTTTAGGGTTGGATTAGGCGTACCCGCTACGCGGCTCCGCCTAATCCAACCCTAAACCCTTTTCCTTATTCAAGGCCACTAAACCCGCAAGAAACTAAACCCTAAGAGGGTATTGGTGAACCCTGTCGTGGATGTGATTCCAAGATAGGGCACTGAACCTTAAGAGTAGGGTACTGCATAAGACGGGACGGAAAAGGGTTTAGGGTTGGATTAGGCGTACCCGCTACGCGGATCCGCCTAAACCCTTTTCCTTATTCAAGGTCACTAAACCCGCAACAATTTGAACCCTAAGAGGTTATTGGTGAACCCTGTCATGGATGTGATTCAAAGATGGGGCACTGAACCTTAAGAGTAGGGTACTGCATAAGACGGGACGGAAAAGGGTTTAGGGTTGGATTAGGCGTACCCGCTACGCGGATCCGCCTAAACCCTTTTCCTTATTCAAGGTCACTAAACCCGCAACAAACTGAACCCTAAGAGGTTATTGGTGAACCCTGTCGTGGATGTGATTCAAAGATGGGGCACTGAACCTTAAGAGTAGGGTACTGTATGAGACGGGACAGAAAAGGGTTTAGGGTTGGAATAGGCGTACCCGCTACGCGGCTCCGCCTAATCCAACCCTAAACCCTTTTCCTTATTCAAGGTCACTAAACCCGCAAGAAAATGAACCCTAAGAGGGTATTGGTGAACCCTGTCGTGGATGTGATTCAAATATGGGGCACTGAACCTTAAGAGTAGGGTACTGCATAAGACGGGACAAAAAAGGCTTTAGGTTGGATTAGGCGTACCCGCTACGCGGCTCCGCCTAATCCAACCCTAAACCCTTTTACTTATTCAAGGTCACTAAACCCGCAAGAAACTGAACCCTAAGAGGGTATTAGTGAACCATGTCGTGGATGTGATTCAAATATGGGGTACTGAACCTTAAGAGTAGGGTACTGCATAAGACGGGACGGAAAAGGGTTTAGGGTTGGATTAGGCGTACCCGCTACGCGGCTCCGCCTAATCCAACCCTAAACCCTTTTACTTATTCAAGGTCACTAAACCCGCAAGAAACTGAACCCTAAGAGGGTATTAGTGAACCATGTCGTGGATGTGATTCAAATATGGGGTACTGAACCTTAAGAGTAGGGTACTGCATAAGACGGGACGGAAAAGGGTTTAGGGTTGGATTAGGCGTACCCGCTACGCGGCTCCGCCTAATCCAACCCTAAACCCTTTTCCTTATTCAAGGTCACTATACCCGCAAGAAACTGAACCCTAAGAGGGTATTGGTGAACCCTATCGTGGATGTGATTCAAATATGGGGCACTGAACCTTAAGAGTAGGGTACTGCATAAGACGGGACGGAAAAGGGTTTAGGGTTGGATTAGGCGTACCCGCTACGCGGATCGGCCTAAACCCTTTTCCTTATTCAAGGTCACTAAACCCCGCAACAAACTGAACCTAAGAGGGTATTGGTGAACCCTGTCGTGGATGTGATTCAAATATGGGGCACTGAACCTTAAGAGTAGGGTACTGCATAAGACGGGACGGAAAAGGGTTTAGGGTTGGATTAGGCGTACCCGCTACGCGGATCCGCCTAATCCAACCCTAAACCCTTTTTCTTATTCAAGGTCACTAAACCCGCAACAAACTCAACCTAAGAGGGTATTGGTGAACCCTGTCGTGGATGTGATTAAAAGATGGGGCACTGATCCTTAAGAGTAAGGTATTGCATAAGACAGGACGGAAAAGGGTTTTGGGTTGGATTAGGCGTACCCGCTACGCGGCTCCGCTTAATCCAACCCTAAACCCTTTTCCTTATTCAAGGTCACTAAACCCTAAACAAACTGAACCCTAAGAGGGTATTGGTGAACCCTGTCGTGGATGTGATTCAAAGATGGGGCACTGAACCTTAAGAGTAGGGTACTGCATAAGACGGGACAGAAAAGGGTTTAGGGTTGGAATAGGCGTACCCGCTACGCGGCTCCGCCTAATCCAACCCTAAACCCTTTTCCTTATTCAAGGTCACTAAACCCTAAACAAACTGAACCCTAAGAGGGTATTGGTGAACCCTGTCGTGGATGTGATTCAAATATGGGGCACTGAACCTTAAGAGTAGGGTACTGCATAAGACGGGACGGAAAAGGGTTTAAGGTTGGATTAGGCGTACCCGCTACGCGGCTCCGCCTAATCCAACCCTAAACCCTTTTCCTTATTCAAGGCCACTAAACCCGCAAGAAACTAAACCCTAAGAGGGTATTGGTGAACCCTGTCGTGGATGTGATTCCAAGATAGGGCACTGAACCTTAAGAGTAGGGTACTGCATAAGACGGGACGGAAAAGGGTTTAGGGTTGGATTAGGCGTACCCGCTACGCGGATCCGCCTAAACCCTTTTCCTTATTCAAGGTCACTAAACCCGCAACAATTTGAACCCTAAGAGGTTATTGGTGAATCCTGTCATGGATGTGATTCAAAGATGGGGCACTGAACCTTAAGAGTAGGGTACTGCATAAGACGGGACGGAAAAGGGTTTAGGGTTGGATTAGGCGTACCCGCTACGCGGCTCCGCCTAATCCAACCCTAAACCCTTTTCCTTATTCAAGGTCACTAAACCCGCAAGAAACTGAACCCTAAGAGGGTATTGGTGAACCCTGTCGTGGATGTGATTCAAATATGAGGCACTGAACCTTAAGAGTAGGGTACTGCATAAGACGGGACGGAAAAGGGTTTAGGGTTGGATTAGGCGTACCCGCTACGCGGATCGGCCTAAACCCTTTTCCTTATTCAAGGTCACTAAACCCGCAACAAGCTGAACCCTAAGAGGTTATTGGTGAACCCTGTCGTGGATGTGATTCAAAGATGGGGCACTGAACCTTAAGAGTAGGGTACTGCATAAGACGGGACGGAAAAGGTTTTAGGGTTGGATTAGGCGTACCCGCTACGCGGATCCGCCTAATCCAACCCTAAACCCTTTTCCTTTTTCAAGGTCACTAAACCCGCAACAAACTGAACCTAAGAGGGTATTGGTGAATCCTGTCGTGGATGTGATTCAAAAATGGGGCACTGAACCTTAAGAGTAGGGTACTGCATAAGACGGGACGGAAAAGGGTTTAGGGTTGGATTAGGCGTACCCGCTACGCGGATCCGCCTAAACCCTTTTCCTTATTCAAGGTCACTAAACCCGCAACAAACTGAACCATAAGAGGTTATTGGTGAACCCTGTCGTGGTTGTGATTCAAAGATGGGGCACTGAACCTTAAGAGTAGGGTACTGTATAAGACGGGACAGAAAAGTGTTTAGGGTTGGAATAGGCGTACCCGCTACGCGGCTCCGCCTAATCCAACCCTAAACCCTTTTTCTTATTCAAGGTCACTAAACCCGCAACAAACTCAACCTAAGAGGGTATTGGTGAACCCTGTCGTGGATGTGATTAAAAGATGGGGCACTGATCCTTAAGAGTAAGGTATTGCATAAGACGGGACGGAAAAGGTTTTAGGGTTGGATTAGGCGTACCCGCTACGCGGATCCGCCTAATCCAACCCTAAACCCTTTTTCTTATTCAAGGTCACTAAACCCGCAACAAACTCAACCTAAGAGGGTATTGGTGAACCCTGTCGTGGATGTGATTAAAAGATGGGGCACTGATCCTTAAGAGTAAGGTATTGCATAAGATGGGACGGAAAAGGGTATAGGGTTGGATTAGGCGTACCCGCTACGCGGCTCCGCTTAATCCAACCATAAACCCTTTTCCTTATTCAAGGTCACTAAACCCGCAAGAAACGGAACCCTAAGAGGGTATTGGTTAACCCTGTCGTGGATGTGATTCAATGATAGGGCACTGAACCTTAAGAGTAGGGTACTGCATAAGACGGGACGAAAAAGGGTTTAGGGTTGGATTAGGCTTACCCGCTACGCGGCTTCGCCTAATCCAACCCTAAACCCTTTTCCTTATTCAAGGTCACTAAACCCACAAGAAACTGAACCCTAAGAGGGTATTGGTGAACCCTGTCGTGGATGTGATTCAAATATGGGGCACTGAACCTTAAGAGTAGGGTACTGCATAAGACGGGACGGAAAAGGGTTTAGGGTTGGATTAGGCTTACCCGCTACGCGGCAACGCATAATCCAACCCTAAACCCTTTTCCTTATTCAAGGTCACTAAACCCACAAGAAACTGAACCCTAAGAGGGTATTGGTGAACCCTAACTTGGATGTGATTCAAATATGGGGCACTGAACCTTAAGAGTAGGGTACTGCATAAGACGGGACGGAAAAGGGTATAGGGTTGGATTAGGCGTACCCGCTACGCGGCTCCGCCTAATCCAACCCTAAACCCTTTTCCTTATTCAAGGTCACTAAACCCGCAACAAACTCAACCTAAGAGGGTATTGGTGAACCCTGTCGTGGATGTGATTAAAAGATGGGGCACTGAACCTTAAGAGTAGGGTACTGCATAAGACGGGACGGAAAAGGGTTTAGGGTTGGATTAGGCGTACCCGCTACGCGGCTCAGCCTAATCCAACCCTAAACCCTTTTCCTTATTCAAGGTCACTAAACCCGCAAGAAACTTAACCCTAAGAGGGTATTAATGAACCCTGTCGTGGATGTGATTCAAATATGGGGCACTGAACCTTAAGAGTAGGGTACTGCATAAGACGGGACGGAAAAGGGTTTAGGGTTGGATTAGGCTTACCCGCTACGCGGCAACGCCTAATCCAACCCTAAACCCTTTTCCTTATTCAAGGTCACTAAACCCACAAGAAACTGAACCCTAAGAGGGTATTGGTGAACCCTAACTTGGATGTGATTCAAATATGGGGCACTAAACCTTAAGAGTAGGGTACTGCATAAGACGGGACGGAAAAGGGTTTAGGGTTGGATTAGGCGTACCCGCTACGCGGCTCCGCCTAATCCAACCCTAAACCCTTTTCCTTATTCAAGGTCACTAAACCCGAAAGAAACTGAACCCTAAGAGGGTATTAATGAACCCTGTCGTGGATGTGATTCAAATATGGGGCACTGAACCTTAAGAGTAGGGTACTGCATAAGACGGGACGGAAAAGGGTTTAGGGTTGGATTAGGCGTACCCGCTACGCGGCTCCGCCTAATCCAACCCTAAACCCTTTTCCTTATTCAAGGTCACTAAACCCGCAAGAAACTGAACACTAAGAGGGTATTGGTGAACCCTGTCGTGGATGTGATTCAATGATTGGGCACTGAACCTTAAGAGTAGGGTACTGCATAAGACGGGATGGAAAAGGGTTTAGGGTTGGATTAGGCGTACCCGCTACGCGGATCCGCCTAAACCCTTTTCCTTATTCAAGGTCACTAAACCCGCAACAATTTGAACCCTAAGAGGTTATTGGTGAACCCTGTCGTGGATGTGATTCAAAGATGGGGCACTGAACCTTAAGAGTAGGGTACTGCATAAGACGGGACGGAAAAGGGTTTAGGGTTGGATTAGGCGTACCCGCTACACGGATCCGCCTAAACCCTTTTCCTTATTCAAGGTCACTAAACCCGCAACAAACTGAACCCTAAGAGGTTATTGGTGAACCCTGTCGTGGTTGTGATTCAAAGATGGGGCACTGAACCTTAAGAGTAGGGTACTGTATAAGACGGGACAGAAAAGTGTTTAGGGTTGGAATAGGCGTACCCGCTACGCGGCTACGCCTAATCCAACCCTAAACCCTTTTTCTTATTCAAGGTCACTAAACCCGCAACAAACTCAACCTAAGAGGGTATTGGTGAACCCTGTCGTGGATGTGATTAAAAGATGGGGCACAGATCCTTAAGAGTAAGGTATTACATAAGACGGGACGGAAAAGGGTTTAGGGTTGGATTAGGTGTACCCGCTACGCGGATCTGCCTAATCCAACCCTAAACCCTTTTTCTTATTCAAGGTCACTAAACCCGCAACAAACTCAACCTAAGAGGGTATTGGTGAACCCTGTCGTGGATGTGATTAAAAGATGGGGCACTGATCCTTAAGAGTAAGGTATTGCATAAGACGGGACGGAAAAGGGTTTAGGGTTGGATTAGGCGTACCCGCTACGCGGCTCCGCTTAATCCAACCCTAAACCCTTTTCCTTATTCAAGGTCACTAAACCCGCAAGAAACTGAACCCTAAGAGGGTATTGGTGAACCCTGTCGTGGATGTGATTCAATGATAGGGCACTGAACCTTAAGAGTAGGGTACTGCATAAGACGGGACGGAAAAGGGTTTAGGGTTGGATTAGGCTTACCCGCTACGCGGCAACGCCTAATCCAACCCTAAACCCTTTTCCTTATTCAAGGTCACTAAACCCACAAGAAACTGAACCCTAAGAGGGTATTGGTGAACCCTAACTTGGATGATTCAAATATGGGGCACTGAACCTTAAGAGTAGGGTACTGCATAAGACGGGACGGAAAAGGGCTTAGGGTTGGATTAGGCGTACCCGCTACGCGGCTACGCCTAATCCAACCCTAAACCCTTTTCCTTATTCAAGGTCACTAAACCCGAAAGAAACTGAACCCTAAGAGGGTATTAATGAACCCTGTCGTGGATGTGATTCAAATATGGGGCACTGAACCTTAAGAGTAGGGTACTGCATAAGACGGGACGGAAAAGGGTTTAGGGTTGGATTAGGCGTACCCGCTACGCGGCTCCGCCTAATCCAACCCTAAACCCTTTTCCTTATTCAAGGCCACTAAACCCGCAAGAAACTGAACCCTAAGAGGGTATTGGTGAACCCTATCGTGGATGTGATTCCAAGATAGGGCACTGAACCTTAAGAGTAGGGTACTGCATAAGACGGGACGGAAAAGGGTTTAGGGTTGGATTAGGCGTACCCGCTACGCGGATCCGCCTAATCCAACCCTAAACCCTTTTCCTTATTCAAGGTCACTAAACCCGCAAGAAACTGAACCCTAAGAGGGTATTAATGAACCCTGTCGTGGATGTGATTCAAATATGGGGCACTGAACCTTAAGACTAGGGTACTGCATAAGACGGGACGGAAAAGGGTTTAGGGTTGGATTAGGCGTACCCGCTACGCGGATCCGCCTAATCCAACCCTAAACCCTTTTCCTTATTCAAGGCCACTAAACCCGCAAGAAACTGAACCCTAAGAGGGTATTGGTGAACCTTGTCGTGGATGTGATTCCAAGATAGGGCACTGAACCTTAAGAGTAGGGTACTGCATAAGACGGGATGGAAAAGGGTTTAGGGTTGGATTAGGCGTACCCGCTACGCGGATCCGCCTAAACCCTTTTCCTTATCCAAGGTCACTAAACCCGCAACAATTTGAACCCTAAGAGGTTATTGGTGAACCCTGTCGTGGACGTGATTCAAAGATGGGGCACTGAACCTTAAGAGTAGGGTACTGCATAAGACGGGACAGAAAAGGGTTTAGGGTTGGATTAGGCGTACCCGCTACGCGGATCCGCCTAAACCCTTTTCCTTATTCAAGGTCACTAAACCCGCAACAAACTGAACCCTAAGAGGTTATTGGTGAACCCTGTCGTGGTTGTGATTCAAAGATGGGGCACTGAACCTTAAGAGTAGGGTACTGTATAAGACGGGACAGAAAAGTGTTTAGGATTGGAATAGGCGTACCCGCTACGCGGCTCCGCCTAATCCAACCCTAAACCCTTTTTCTTATTCAAGGTCACTAAACCCGCAACAAACTCAACCTAAGAGGGTATTGGTGAACCCTGTCGTGGATGTGATTAAAAGATGGGGCACAGATCCTTAAGAGTAAGGTATTGCATAAGACGGTACGGAAAAGGGTTTAGGGTTGGATTAGGCGTACCCGCTACGCGGATCTGCCTAATCCAACCCTAAACCCTTTTTCTTATTCAAGGTCACTAAACCCGCAACAAACTCAACCTAAGAGGGTATTGGTGAACCCTGTCGTGGATGTGATTAAAAGATGGGGCACTGATCCTTAAGAGTAAGGTATTGCATAAGACGGGACGGAAAAGGGTTTAGGGTTGGATTAGGCGTACCCGCTACGCGGCTCCGCTTAATCCAACCCTAAACCCTTTTCCTTATCCAAGGTCACTAAACCCTCAAGAAACTGAACCCTAAGAGGGTATTGGTGAACCCTGTCGTGGATGTGATTCAATGATAGGGCACTGAACCTTAAGAGTAGGGTACTGCATAAGACGGGACGGAAAAGGGTTTAGGGTTGGATTAGGCTTACCCGCTACGCGGCAACGCCTAATCCAACCCTAAACCCTTTTCCTTATTCAAGGTCACTAAACCCACAAGAAACTGAACCCTAAGAGGGTATTGGTGAACCCTAACGTGGATGTGATTCAAATATGGGGCACTGAACCTTAAGAGTAGGGTACTGCATAAGACGGGACGGAAAAGGGTTTAGGGTTGGATTAGGCGTACCCGCTACGCGGCTCCGCCTAATCCAACCCTAAACCCTTTTCCTTATTCAAGGTCACTAAACCCGAAAGAAACTGAACCCTAAGAGGGTATTAATGAACCCTGTCGTGGATGTGATTCAAATATGGGGCACTGAACCTTAAGAGTAGGGTACTGCATAAGACGGGACGGAAAAGGGTTTAGGGTTGGATTAGGCGTACCCGCTACGCGGCTCCGCCTAATCCAACCCTAAACCCTTTTCCTTATTCAAGGCCACTAAACCCGCAAGAAACTGAACCCTAAGAGGGTATTGGTGAACCCTGTCGTGGATGTGATTCCAAGATAGGGCACTGAACCTTAAGAGTAGGGTACTGCATAAGACGGGACGGAAAAGGGTTTAGGGTTGGATTAGGCGTACCCGCTACGCGGATCCGCCTAAACCCTTTTCCTTATTCAAGGTCACTAAACCCGCAACAATTTGAACCCTAAGAGGTTATTGGCGAACCCTGTCGTGGATGTGATTCAAAGATGGGGCACTGAACCTTAAGAGTAGGGTACTGCATAAGACGGGACAGAAAAGGGTTTAGGGTTGGATTAGGTGTACCCGCTACGCGGATCCGCCTAAACCCTTTTCCTTATTCAAGGTCACTAAACCCGCAACAAACTGAACCCTAAGAGGTTATTGGTGAACCCTGTCGTGGTTGTGATTCAAATATGGGGCACTGAACCTTAAGAGTAGGGTACTGCATAAGACGGGACAGAAAAGGCTTTAGGGTTGGATTAGGCGTACCCGCTACGCGGCTCCGCCTAATCCAACCCTAAACCCTTTTCCTTATTCAAGGTCACTAAACCCGCAAGAAACTGAACCTTAAGAGGGTATTGGTGAACCCTGTCGTGGATGTGACTAAAAGATGGGGCACTGATCCTTAAGAGTAAGGTATTGCATAAGACGGGACGGAAAAGGGTTTAGGGTTGGATTAGGCGTACCCGCTACGCGGCTCCGCTTAATCCAACCCTAAACCCTTTTCCTTATTCAAGGTCACTAAACCCTAAACAAACTGAACCTTAAGAGGTTATTGGTGAACCCTGTCGTGGATGTGATTCAAAGATGGGGCACTGAACCTTAATAGTAGGGTACTGCATAAGACGGGAGAGAAAAGGGTTTAGGGTTGGAATAGGCGTACCCGCTACGCGGCTCCGCTTAATCCAACCCTAAACCCTTTTCCTTATCCAAGGTCACTAAACCCTCAAGAAACTGAACCCTAAGAGGGTATTGGTGAACCCTGTCGTGGATGTGATTCAATGATAGGGCACTGAACCTTAAGAGTAGGGTACTGCATAAGACGGGACGGAAAAGGGTTTAGGGTTGGATTAGGCTTACCCGCTACGCGGCAACGCCTAATCCAACCCTAAACCCTTTTCCTTATTCAAGGTCACTAAACCCACAAGAAACTGAACCCTAAGAGGGTATTGGTGAACCCTAACGTGGATGTGATTCAAATATGGGGCACTGAACCTTAAGAGTAGGGTACTGCATAAGACGGGACGGAAAAGGGTTTAGGGTTGGATTAGGCGTACCCGCTACGCGGCTCCGCCTAATCCAACCCTAAACCCTTTTCCTTATTCAAGGTCACTAAACCCGAAAGAAACTGAACCCTAAGAGGGTATTAATGAACCCTGTCGTGGATGTGATTCAAATATGGGGCACTGAACCTTAAGAGTAGGGTACTGCATAAGACGGGACGGAAAAGGGTTTAGGGTTGGATTAGGCGTACCCGCTACGCGGCTCCGCCTAATCCAACCCTAAACCCTTTTCCTTATTCAAGGCCACTAAACCCGCAAGAAACTGAACCCTAAGAGGGTATTGGTGAACCCTGTCGTGGATGTGATTCCAAGATAGGGCACTGAACCTTAAGAGTAGGGTACTGCATAAGACGGGACGGAAAAGGGTTTAGGGTTGGATTAGGCGTACCCGCTACGCGGATCCGCCTAAACCCTTTTCCTTATTCAAGGTCACTAAACCCGCAACAATTTGAACCCTAAGAGGTTATTGGTGAACCCTGTCGTGGATGTGATTCAAAGATGGGGCACTGAACCTTAAGAGTAGGGTACTGCATAAGACGGGACAGAAAAGGGTTTAGGGTTGGATTAGGCGTACCCGCTACGCGGATCCGCCTAAACCCTTTTCCTTATTCAAGGTCACTAAACCCGCAACAAACTGAACCCTAAGAGGTTATTGGTGAACCCTGTCGTGGTTGTGATTCAAAGATGGGGCACTGAACCTTAAGAGTAGGGTACTGTATAAGACGGGACAGAAAAGTGTTTAGGGTTGGAATAGGCGTACCCGCTACGCGGCTCCGCCTAATCCAACCCTAAACCCTTTTCCTTATTCAAGGTCACTAAACCCGCAAGAAAATGAACCCTAAGAGGGTATTGGTGAACCCTATCGTGGATGTGATTCAAATATGGGGCACTGAACCTTAAGAGTAGGGTACTGCATAAGACGGGACAGAAAAGGCTTTAGGGTTGGATTAGGCGTACCCGCTACGCGGCTCCGCCTAATCCAACCCTAAACCCTTTTCCTTATTCAAGGTCACTAAACCCGCAAGAAACTGAACCTTAAGAGGGTATTGGTGAACCCTGTCGTGGATGTGACTAAAAGATGGGGCACTGATCCTTAAGAGTAAGGTATTGCATAAGACGGGACGGAAAAGGGTTTAGGGTTGGATTAGGCGTACCCGCTACGCGGCTCCGCTTAATCCAACCCTAAACCCTTTTCCTTATTCAAGGTCACTAAACCCTAAACAAACTGAACCTTAAGAGGTTATTGGTGAACCCTGTCGTGGATGTGATTCAAAGATGGGGCACTGAACCTTAAGAGTAGGGTACTGCATAAGACGGGACAGAAAAGGGTTTAGGGTTGGAATAGGCGTACCCGCTACGCGGCTCCGCCTAATCCAACCCTAAACCCTTTTCCTTATTCAAGGTCACTAAACCCGTAAGAAACTGAACCCTAAGAGGGTATTGGTGAACCCTGTCGTGGATGTGATTCAAATATGGGGCACTGAACCTTAAGAGTAGGGTACTGCATAAGACGGGACGGAAAAGGGTTTAGGGTTGGATTAGGCGTACCCGCTACGCGGCTCCGCCTAATCCAACCCTAAACCCTTTTCCTTATTCAAGGCCACTAAACCCGCAAAAAACTGAACCCTAAGAGGGTATTGGTGAACCCTGTCGTGGATGTGATTCCAAGATAGGGCACTGAACCTTAAGAGTAGGGTACTGCATAAGACGGGACGGAAAAGGGTTTAGGGTTGGATTAGGCGTACCCGCCTAAACCCTTTTCCTTATTCAAGGTCACTAAACCCGCAACAATTTGAACCCTAAGAGGTTATTGGTGAACCCTGTCGTGGATGTGATTCAAAGATGGGGCACTGAACCTTAAGAGTAGGGTACTGCATAAGACGGGACGGAAAAGGGTTTAGGGTTGGATTAGGCGTACCCGCTACGCGGATCCGCCTAAACCCTTTTCCTTATTCAAGGTCACTAAACCCGCAACAAACTGAACCCTAAGAGGTTATTGGTGAACCCTGTCGTGGATATGATTAAAAGATGGGGCACTGAACCTTAAGAGTAGGGTACTGTATAATACGGGACAGAAAAGGGTTTAGGGTTGGAATAGGCGTACCCGCTACGCGGCTCCGCCTAATCCAACCCTAAACCCTTTTCCTTATTCAAGGTCACTAAACCCGCAAGAAAATGAAACCTAAGAGGGTATTGGTGAACCCTGTCGTGGATGTGATTCAAATATGGGGCACTGAACCTTAAGAGTAGGGTACTGCATAAGACGGGACAAAAAAGGCTTTAGGGTTGGATTAGGCGTACCCGCTACGCGGATCCGCCTAATCCAACCCTAAACCCTTTTCCTTATTCAAGGTCACTAAACCCGCAAGAAACTGAACCCTAAGAGGGTATTGGTGAACCCTGTCGTGGATGTGATTCAAATATGGGGTACTGAACCTTAAGAGTAGGGTACTGCATAAGACGGGACGGAAAAGGGTTTAGGGTTGGATTAGGCATACCCGCTACGCGGCTCCGCCTAATCCAACCCTAAACCCTTTTCCTTATTCAAGGTCACTAAACCCGCAAGAAACTGAACCCTAAGAGGGTATTGGTGAACCCTGTCGTGGATGTGATTCAAATATGGGGCACTGAACCTTAAGAGTAGGGTACTGCATAAGACGGTACGGAAAAGGGTTTAGGGTTGGATTAGGCGTACCCGCTACGCGGCTCCGCCTAATCCAACCCTAAACCCTTTTCCTTATTCAAGGCCACTAAACCCGCAAAAAACTGAACCCTAAGAGGGTATTGGTGAACCCTGTCGTGGATGTGATTCCAAGATAGGGCACTGAACCTTAAGAGTAGGGTACTGCATAAGACGGGACGGAAAAGGGTTTAGGGTTGGATTAGGCGTACCCGCCTAAACCCTTTTCCTTATTCAAGGTCACTAAACCCGCAACAATTTGAACCCTAAGAGGTTATTGGTGAACCCTGTCGTGGATGTGATTCAAAGATGGGGCACTGAACCTTAAGAGTAGGGTACTGCATAAGACGGGACGGAAAAGGGTTTAGGGTTGGATTAGGCGTACCCGCTACGCGGATCCGCCTAAACCCTTTTTCTTATTCAAGGTCACTAAACCCGCAACAAACTGAACCCTAAGAGGGTATTGGTGAACCCTGTCGTGGATGTGACTAAAAGATGGGGCACTGATCCTTAAGAGTAAGGTATTGCATAAGACGGGACGGAAAAGGGTTTAGGGTTGGATTAGGCGTACCCGCTACGCGGCTCCGCTTAATCCAACCCTAAACCCTTTTCCTTATTCAAGGTCACTAAACCCTAAACAAACTGAACCTTAAGAGGTTATTGGTGAACCCTGTCGTGGATGTGATTCAAAGATGGGGCACTGAACCTTAAGAGTAGGGTACTGCATAAGACGGGACAGAAAAGGGTTTAGGGTTGGAATAGGCGTACCCGCTACGCGGCTCCGCCTAATCCAACCCTAAACCCTTTTCCTTATTCAAGGTCACTAAACCCGCAAGAAACTGAACCCTAAGAGGGTATTGGTGAACCCTGTCGTGGATGTGATTCAAATATGGGGCACTGAACCTTAAGAGTAGGGTACTGCATAAGACGGGACGGAAAAGGGTTTAGGGTTGGATTAGGCGTACCCGCTACGCGGCTCCGCCTAATCCAACCCTAAACCCTTTTCCTTATTCAAGGCCACTAAACCCGCAAAAAACTGAACCCTAAGAGGGTATTGGTGAACCCTGTCGTGGATGTGATTCCAAGATAGGGCACTGAACCTTAAGAGTAGGGTACTGCATAAGACGGGACGGAAAAGGGTTTAGGGTTGGATTAGGCGTACCCGCCTAAACCCTTTTCCTTATTCAAGGTCACTAAACCCGCAACAATTTGAACCCTAAGAGGTTATTGGTGAACCCTGTCGTGGATGTGATTCAAAGATGGGGCACTGAACCTTAAGAGTAGGGTACTGCATAAGACGGGACGGAAAAGGGTTTAGGGTTGGATTAGGCGTACCCGCTACGCGGATCCGCCTAAACCCTTTTCCTTATTCAAGGTCACTAAACCCGCAACAAACTGAACCCTAAGAGGTTATTGGTGAACCCTGTCGTGGATATGATTAAAAGATGGGGCACTGAACCTTAAGAGTAGGGTACTGTATAATACGGGACAGAAAAGGGTTTAGGGTTGGAATAGGCGTACCCGCTACGCGGCTCCGCCTAATCCAACCCTAAACCCTTTTCCTTATTCAAGGTCACTAAACCCGCAAGAAAATGAAACCTAAGAGGGTATTGGTGAACCCTGTCGTGGATGTGATTCAAATATGGGGCACTGAACCTTAAGAGTAGGGTACTGCATAAGACGGGACAAAAAAGGCTTTAGGGTTGGATTAGGCGTACCCGCTACGCGGATCCGCCTAATCCAACCCTAAACCCTTTTCCTTATTCAAGGTCACTAAACCCGCAAGAAACTGAACCCTAAGAGGGTATTGGTGAACCCTGTCGTGGATGTGATTCAAATATGGGGTACTGAACCTTAAGAGTAGGGTACTGCATAAGACGGGACGGAAAAGGGTTTAGGGTTGGATTAGGCATACCCGCTACGCGGCTCCGCCTAATCCAACCCTAAACCCTTTTCCTTATTCAAGGTCACTAAACCCGCAAGAAACTGAACCCTAAGAGGGTATTGGTGAACCCTGTCGTGGATGTGATTCAAATATGGGGCACTGAACCTTAAGAGTAGGGTACTGCATAAGACGGGACGGAAAAGGGTTTAGGGTTGGATTAGGCGTACCCGCTACGCGGCTCCGCCTAATCCAACCCTAAACCCTTTTCCTTATTCAAGGCCACTAAACCCGCAAAAAACTGAACCCTAAGAGGGTATTGGTGAACCCTGTCGTGGATGTGATTCCAAGATAGGGCACTGAACCTTAAGAGTAGGGTACTGCATAAGACGGGACGGAAAAGGGTTTAGGGTTGGATTAGGCGTACCCGCCTAAACCCTTTTCCTTATTCAAGGTCACTAAACCCGCAACAATTTGAACCCTAAGAGGTTATTGGTGAACCCTGTCGTGGATGTGATTCAAAGATGGGGCACTGAACCTTAAGAGTAGGGTACTGCATAAGACGGGACGGAAAAGGGTTTAGGGTTGGATTAGGCGTACCCGCTACGCGGCTCCGCCTAATCCAACCCTAAACCCTTTTCCTTATTCAAGGCCACTAAACCCGCAAAAAACTGAACCCTAAGAGGGTATTGGTGAACCCTGTCGTGGATGTGATTCCAAGATAGGGCACTGAACCTTAAGAGTAGGGTACTGCATAAGACGGGACGGAAAAGGGTTTAGGGTTGGATTAGGCGTACCCGCCTAAACCCTTTTCCTTATTCAAGGTCACTAAACCCGCAACAATTTGAACCCTAAGAGGTTATTGGTGAACCCTGTCGTGGATGTGATTCAAAGATGGGGCACTGAACCTTAAGAGTAGGGTACTGCATAAGACGGGACGGAAAAGGGTTTAGGGTTGGATTAGGCGTACCCGCTACGCGGATCCGCCTAAACCCTTTTCCTTATTCAAGGTCACTAAACCCGCAACAAACTGAACCCTAAGAGGTTATTGGTGAACCCTGTCGTGGATATGATTAAAAGATGGGGCACTGAACCTTAAGAGTAGGGTACTGTATAATACGGGACAGAAAAGGGTTTAGGGTTGGAATAGGCGTACCCGCTACGCGGCTCCGCCTAATCCAACCCTAAACCCTTTTCCTTATTCAAGGTCACTAAACCCGCAAGAAAATGAAACCTAAGAGGGTATTGGTGAACCCTGTCGTGGATGTGATTCAAATATGGGGCACTGAACCTTAAGAGTAGGGTACTGCATAAGACGGGACAAAAAAGGCTTTAGGGTTGGATTAGGCGTACCCGCTACGCGGCTCCGCCTAATCCAACCCTAAACCCTTTTCCTTATTCAAGGTCACTAAACCCGCAAGAAACTGAACCCTAACAGGGTATTGGTGAACCCTGTCGTGGATGTGATTCAAATATGGGGTACTGAACCTTAAGAGTAGGGTACTGCATAAGACGGGACGGAAAAGGGTTTAGGGTTGGATTAGGCATACCCGCTACGCGGCTCCGCCTAATCCAACCCTAAACCCTTTTCCTTATTCAAGGTCACTAAACCCGCAAGAAACTGAACCCTAAGAGGGTATTGGTGAACCCTGTCGTGGATGTGATTAAAAGATGGGGCACTGACCCTTAAGAGTAAGGTATTGCATAAGACGGGACGGAAAAGGGTTTAGGGTTGGATTAGGCATACCCGCTACGCGGCTCCGCTTAATCCAACCCTAAACCCTTTTCCTTATTGAAGGTCACTAAACCCTAAACAAACTGAACCCTAAGAGGGTATTGGTGAACCCTGTTGTGGATGTGATTCAAAGATGGGGCACTGAACCTTAAGTGTAGGGTACTGCATAAGACGGGACGGAAAAGGTTTTAGGGTTGGATTAGGCGTACCCGCTACGCGGATCCGCATAATCCAACCCTAAACCCTTTTCCTTATTCAAGGTCACTAAACCCGCAACAAACTGAACCTAAGAGGGTATTGGTGAACCCTGTCGTGGATGTGATTAAAAGATGGGGCACTGACCCTTAAGAGTAAGGTATTGCATAAGACGGGACGGAAAAGGGTTTAAGGATGGATTTGGCGTACCCGCTACGCGGCTCTGCTTAATCCAACCCTAAACCCTTTTCCTTATTCAAGGTCTCTAAACCCTAAACAAACTGAACCCTAAGAGGGTATTGGTGAACCCTGTCGTGGATGTGATTCAAAGATGGGGCACTGAACCTTAAGAGTAGGGTACTGCATAAGACGGGACAGAAAAGGCTTTAGGGTTGGATTAGGCGTACCCGCTACGCGGCTCCGCCTAATCCAACCCTAAACCCTTTTCCTTATTCAAGGTCACTAAACCCGCAAGAAACTGAACCCTAAGAAGGTATTGGTGAACCCTGTCGTGGATGTGATTCAAATATGGGGTACTGAACCTTAAGAGTAGGGTACTGCATAAGACGGGACGGAAAAGGGTTTAGGGTTGGATTAGGCATACCCGCCACGCGGCTCCGCCTAATCCAACCCTAAACCCTTTTCCTTATTCAAGGTCACTAAACCCGCAAGAAACTGAACCCTAAGAGGGTATTGGTGAACCCTGTCGTGGATGTGATTCAATGATAGGGCACTGAACCTTAAGAGTAGGGTACTTCATAAGACGGGACGGAAAAGGGTTTAGGGTTGGATTAGGCGTACCGGCTACGCGGATCCGCCTAAACCCTTTTCCTTATTCAAGGTCACTAAACCCGCAACAAACTGAACCCTAAGAGGTTATTGGTGAACCCTGTCGTGGATGTGATTCAAAGATGGGGCACTGAACCTTAAGAGTAGGGTACTGCATAAGACGGGACGGAAAAGGTTTTAGGGTTGGATTAGGCGTACCCGCTACGCGGATCCGCCTAATCCAACCCTAAACCCTTTTCTTTATTCAAGGTCACTAAACCCGCAACAAACTGAACCTAAGAGGGTATTGGTGAACCCTGTCGTGGATGTGATTAAAAGATGGGGCACTGACCCTTAAGAGTAAGGTATTGCATAAGACGGGACGGAAAAGGGTTTAGGGTTGGATTAGGCATACCCGCTACGCGGCTCCGCTTAATCCAACCCTAAACCCTTTTCCTTATTGAAGGTCACTAAACCCTAAACAAACTGAACCCTAAGAGGGTATTGGTGAACCCTGTTGTGGATGTGATTCAAAGATGGGGCACTGAACCTTAAGTGTAGGGTACTGCATAAGACGGGACGGAAAAGGTTTTAGGGTTGGATTAGGCGTACCCGCTACGCGGATCCGCATAATCCAACCCTAAACCCTTTTCCTTATTCAAGGTCACTAAACCCGCAACAAACTGAACCTAAGAGGGTATTGGTGAACCCTGTCGTGGATGTGATTAAAAGATGGGGCACTGACCCTTAAGAGTAAGGTATTGCATAAGACGGGACGGAAAAGGGTTTAAGGATGGATTTGGCGTACCCGCTACGCGGCTCTGCTTAATCCAACCCTAAACCCTTTTCCTTATTCAAGGTCTCTAAACCCTAAACAAACTGAACCCTAAGAGGGTATTGGTGAACCCTGTCGTGGATGTGATTCAAAGATGGGGCACTGAACCTTAAGAGTAGGGTACTGCATAAGACGGGACAGAAAAGGCTTTAGGGTTGGATTAGGCGTACCCGCTACGCGGCTCCGCCTAATCCAACCCTAAACCCTTTTCCTTATTCAAGGTCACTAAACCCGCAAGAAACTGAACCCTAAGAAGGTATTGGTGAACCCTGTCGTGGATGTGATTCAAATATGGGGTACTGAACCTTAAGAGTAGGGTACTGCATAAGACGGGACGGAAAAGGGTTTAGGGTTGGATTAGGCATACCCGCCACGCGGCTCCGCCTAATCCAACCCTAAACCCTTTTCCTTATTCAAGGTCACTAAACCCGCAAGAAACTGAACCCTAAGAGGGTATTGGTGAACCCTGTCGTGGATGTGATTCAATGATAGGGCACTGAACCTTAAGAGTAGGGTACTTCATAAGACGGGACGGAAAAGGGTTTAGGGTTGGATTAGGCGTACCGGCTACGCGGATCCGCCTAAACCCTTTTCCTTATTCAAGGTCACTAAACCCGCAACAAACTGAACCCTAAGAGGTTATTGGTGAACCCTGTCGTGGATGTGATTCAAAGATGGGGCACTGAACCTTAAGAGTAGGGTACTGCATAAGACGGGACGGAAAAGGTTTTAGGGTTGGATTAGGCGTACCCGCTACGCGGATCCGCCTAATCCAACCCTAAACCCTTTTCTTTATTCAAGGTCACTAAACCCGCAACAAACTGAACCTAAGAGGGTATTGGTGAACCCTGTCGTGGATGTGATTAAAAGATGGGGCACTGACCCTTAAGAGTAAGGTATTGCATAAGACGGGACGGAAAAGGGTTTAGGGTTGGATTAGGCGTACCCGCTACGCGGCTCCGCTTAATCCAACCCTAAACCCTTTTCCTTATTGAAGGTCACTAAACCCTAAACAAACTGAACCCTAAGAGGGTATTGGTGAACCCTGTTGTGGATGTGATTCAAAGATGGGGCACTGAACCTTAAGTGTACGGTACTGCATAAGACGGGACGGAAAAGGTTTTAGGGTTGGATTAGGCGTATCCGCTACGCGGATCCGCCTAATCCAACCCTAAACCCTTTTCCTTATTCAAGGTCACTAAACCCGCAAGAAACTGAACCCTAAGAGGGTATTGGTGAACCCTGTCGTGGATGTGATTAAAAGATGGGGCACTGACCCTTAAGAGTAAGGTATTGCATAAGACGGGACGGAAAAGGGTTTAAGGTTGGATTTGGCGTACCCGCTACGCGGCTCTGCTTAATCCAACCCTAAACCCTTTTCCTTATTCAAGGTCTCTAAACCCTAAACAAACTGAACCCTAAGAGGGTATTGGTGAACCCTGTCGTGGATGTGATTCAAAGATGGGGCACTGAACCTTAAGAGTAGGGTACTGCATAAGACGGGACAGAAAAGGCTTTAGGGTTGGATTAGGCGTACCCGCTACGCGGCTCCGCCTAATCCAACCCTAAACCCTTTTCCTTATTCAAGGTCACTAAACCCGCAAGAAACTGAACCCTAAGAAGGTATTGGTGAACCCTGTCGTGGATGTGATTCAAATATGGGGCACTGAACCTTAAGAGTAGGGTACTGCATAAGACGGGACGGAAAAGGGTTTAGGGTTGGATTAGGCGTACCCGCCTAAACCCTTTTCCTTATTCAAGGTCACTAAACCCGCAACAATTTGAACCCTAAGAGGTTATTGGTGAACCCTGTCGTGGATGTGATTCAAAGATGGGGCACTGAACCTTA
Organism: Agrostemma githago; assembly: GCA_958450325.1. Taxonomy (NCBI): domain Eukaryota; kingdom Viridiplantae; phylum Streptophyta; class Magnoliopsida; order Caryophyllales; family Caryophyllaceae; genus Agrostemma; species Agrostemma githago. Next base: position 38,059,837 of record OY288258.1, read on the forward strand.
AGAGTAGGGTACTGCATAAGACGGGACGGAAAAGGGTTTAGGGTTGGATTAGGCGTACCCGCTACGCGGATCCGCCTAAACCCTTTTCCTTATTCAAGGTCACTAAACCCGCAACAAACTGAACCCTAAGAGGTTATTGGTGAACCCTGTCGTGGATATGATTAAAAGATGGGGCACTGAACCTTAAGAGTAGGGTACTGTATAATACGGGACAGAAAAGGGTTTAGGGTTGGAATAGGCGTACCCGCTACGCGGCTCCGCCTAATCCAACCCTAAACCCTTTTCCTTATTCAAGGTCACTAAATCCGCAAGAAAATGAAACCTAAGAGGGTATTGGTGAACCCTGTCGTGGATGTGATTCAAATATGGGGCACTGAACCTTAAGAGTAGGGTACTGCATAAGACGGGACAAAAAAGGCTTTAGGGTTGGATTAGGCGTACCCGCTACGCGGCTCCGCCTAATCCAACCCTAAACCCTTTTCCTTATTCAAGGTCACTAAACCCGCAAGAAACTGAACCCTAAGAGGGTATTGGTGAACCCTGTCGTGGATGTGATTCAAATATGGGGTACTGAACCTTAAGAGTAGGGTACTGCATAAGACGGGACGGAAAAGGGTTTAGGGTTGGATTAGGCATACCCGCTACGCGGCTCCGCCTAATCCAACCCTAAACCCTTTTCCTTATTCAAGGTCACTAAACCCGCAAGAAACTGAACCCTAAGAGGGTATTGGTGAACCCTGTCGTGGATGTGATTAAAAGATGGGGCACTGACCCTTAAGAGTAAGGTATTGCATAAGACGGGACGGAAAAGGGTTTAGGGTTGGATTAGGCGTACCCGCTACGCGGCTCCGCTTAATCCAACCCTAAACCCTTTTCCTTATTGAAGGTCACTAAACCCTAAACAAACTGAACCCTAAGAGGGTATTGGTGAACCCTGTTGTGGATGTGATTCAAAGATGGGGCACTGAACCTTAAGTGTAGGGTACTGCATAAGACGGGACGGAAAAGGTTTTAGGGTTGGATTAGGCGTACCCGCTACGCGGATCCGCATAATCCAACCCTAAACCCTTTTCCTTATTCAAGGTCACTAAACCCGCAACAAACTGAACCTAAGAGGGTATTGGTGAACCCTGTCGTGGATGTGATTAAAAGATGGGGCACTGACCCTTAAGAGTAAGGTATTGCATAAGACGGGACGGAAAAGGGTTTAAGGTTGGATTTGGCGTACCCGCTACGCGGCTCTGCTTAATCCAACCCTAAACCCTTTTCCTTATTCAAGGTCTCTAAACCCTAAACAAACTGAACCCTAAGAGGGTATTGGTGAACCCTGTCGTGGATGTGATTCAAAGATGGGGCACTGAACCTTAAGAGTAGGGTACTGCATAAGACGGGACAGAAAAGGCTTTAGGGTTGGATTAGGCGTACCCGCTACGCGGCTCCGCCTAATCCAACCCTAAACCCTTTTCCTTATTCAAGGTCACTAAACCCGCAAGAAACTGAACCCTAAGAAGGTATTGGTGAACCCTGTCGTGGATGTGATTCAAATATGGGGTACTGAACCTTAAGAGTAGGGTACTGCATAAGACGGGACGGAAAAGGGTTTAGGGTTGGATTAGGCATACCCGCCACGCGGCTCCGCCTAATCCAACCCTAAACCCTTTTCCTTATTCAAGGTCACTAAACCCGCAAGAAACTGAACCCTAAGAGGGTATTGGTGAACCCTGTCGTGGATGTGATTCAATGATAGGGCACTGAACCTTAAGAGTAGGGTACTTCATAAGACGGGACGGAAAAGGGTTTAGGGTTGGATTAGGCGTACCGGCTACGCGGATCCGCCTAAACCCTTTTCCTTATTCAAGGTCACTAAACCCGCAACAAACTGAACCCTAAGAGGTTATTGGTGAACCCTGTCGTGGATGTGATTCAAAGATGGGGCACTGAACCTTAAGAGTAGGGTACTGCATAAGACGGGACGGAAAAGGTTTTAGGGTTGGATTAGGCGTACCCGCTACGCGGATCCGCCTAATCCAACCCTAAACCCTTTTCTTTATTCAAGGTCACTAAACCCGCAACAAACTGAACCTAAGAGGGTATTGGTGAACCCTGTCGTGGATGTGATTAAAAGATGGGGCACTGACCCTTAAGAGTAAGGTATTGCATAAGACGGGACGGAAAAGGGTTTAGGGTTGGATTAGGCGTACCCGCTACGCGGCTCCGCTTAATCCAACCCTAAACCCTTTTCCTTATTGAAGGTCACTAAACCCTAAACAAACTGAACCCTAAGAGGGTATTGGTGAACCCTGTTGTGGATGTGATTCAAAGATGGGGCACTGAACCTTAAGTGTACGGTACTGCATAAGACGGGACGGAAAAGGTTTTAGGGTTGGATTAGGCGTATCCGCTACGCGGATCCGCCTAATCCAACCCTAAACCCTTTTCCTTATTCAAGGTCACTAAACCCGCAAGAAACTGAACCCTAAGAGGGTATTGGTGAACCCTGTCGTGGATGTGATTAAAAGATGGGGCACTGACCCTTAAGAGTAAGGTATTGCATAAGACGGGACGGAAAAGGGTTTAGGGTTGGATTAGGCGTACCCGCTACGCGGCTCCGCTTAATCCAACCCTAAACCCTTTTCCTTATTGAAGGTCACTAAACCCTAAACAAACTGAACCCTAAGAGGGTATTGGTGAACCCTGTTGTGGATGTGATTCAAAGATGGGGCACTGAACCTTAAGTGTAGGGTACTGCATAAGACGGGACGGAAAAGGTTTTAGGGTTGGATTAGGCGTACCCGCTACGCGGATCCGCATAATCCAACCCTAAACCCTTTTCCTTATTCAAGGTCACTAAACCCGCAACAAACTGAACCTAAGAGGGTATTGGTGAACCCTGTCGTGGATGTGATTAAAAGATGGGGCACTGACCCTTAAGAGTAAGGTATTGCATAAGACGGGACGGAAAAGGGTTTAAGGTTGGATTTGGCGTACCCGCTACGCGGCTCTGCTTAATCCAACCCTAAACCCTTTTCCTTATTCAAGGTCTCTAAACCCTAAACAAACTGAACCCTAAGAGGGTATTGGTGAACCCTGTCGTGGATGTGATTCAAAGATGGGGCACTGAACCTTAAGAGTAGGGTACTGCATAAGACGGGACAGAAAAGGCTTTAGGGTTGGATTAGGCGTACCCGCTACGCGGCTCCGCCTAATCCAACCCTAAACCCTTTTCCTTATTCAAGGTCACTAAACCCGCAAGAAACTGAACCCTAAGAAGGTATTGGTGAACCCTGTCGTGGATGTGATTCAAATATGGGGCACTGAACCTTAAGAGTAGGGTACTGCATAAGACGGGACGGAAAAGGGTTTAGGGTTGGATTAGGCGTACCCGCTACGCGGCTCCGCCTAATCCAACCCTAAACCCTTTTCCTTATTCAAGGCCACTAAACCCGCAAAAAACTGAACCCTAAGAGGGTATTGGTGAACCCTGTCGTGGATGTGATTCCAAGATAGGGCACTGAACCTTAAGAGTAGGGTACTGCATAAGACGGGACGGAAAAGGGTTTAGGGTTGGATTAGGCGTACCCGCTACGCGGCTCCGCTTAATCCAACCCTAAACCCTTTTCCTTATTGAAGGTCACTAAACCCTAAACAAACTGAACCCTAAGAGGGTATTGGTGAACCCTGTTGTGGATGTGATTCAAAGATGGGGCACTGAACCTTAAGTGTAGGGTACTGCATAAGACGGGACGGAAAAGGTTTTAGGGTTGGATTAGGCGTACCCGCTACGCGGATCCGCATAATCCAACCCTAAACCCTTTTCCTTATTCAAGGTCACTAAACCCGCAACAAACTGAACCTAAGAGGGTATTGGTGAACCCTGTCGTGGATGTGATTAAAAGATGGGGCACTGACCCTTAAGAGTAAGGTATTGCATAAGACGGGACGGAAAAGGGTTTAAGGTTGGATTTGGCGTACCCGCTACGCGGCTCTGCTTAATCCAACCCTAAACCCTTTTCCTTATTCAAGGTCTCTAAACCCTAAACAAACTGAACCCTAAGAGGGTATTGGTGAACCCTGTCGTGGATGTGATTCAAAGATGGGGCACTGAACCTTAAGAGTAGGGTACTGCATAAGACGGGACAGAAAAGGCTTTAGGGTTGGATTAGGCGTACCCGCTACGCGGCTCCGCCTAATCCAACCCTAAACCCTTTTCCTTATTCAAGGTCACTAAACCCGCAAGAAACTGAACCCTAAGAAGGTATTGGTGAACCCTGTCGTGGATGTGATTCAAATATGGGGCACTGAACCTTAAGAGTAGGGTACTGCATAAGACGGGACGGAAAAGGGTTTAGGGTTGGATTAGGCGTACCCGCTACGCGGCTCCGCCTAATCCAACCCTAAACCCTTTTCCTTATTCAAGGCCACTAAACCCGCAAAAAACTGAACCCTAAGAGGGTATTGGTGAACCCTGTCGTGGATGTGATTCCAAGATAGGGCACTGAACCTTAAGAGTAGGGTACTGCATAAGACGGGACGGAAAAGGGTTTAGGGTTGGATTAGGCGTACCCGCCTAAACCCTTTTCCTTATTCAAGGTCACTAAACCCGCAACAATTTGAACCCTAAGAGGTTATTGGTGAACCCTGTCGTGGATGTGATTCAAAGATGGGGCACTGAACCTTAAGAGTAGGGTACTGCATAAGACGGGACGGAAAAGGGTTTAGGGTTGGATTAGGCGTACCCGCTACGCGGATCCGCCTAAACCCTTTTCCTTATTCAAGGTCACTAAACCCGCAACAAACTGAACCCTAAGAGGTTATTGGTGAACCCTGTCGTGGATATGATTAAAAGATGGGGCACTGAACCTTAAGAGTAGGGTACTGTATAATACGGGACAGAAAAGGGTTTAGGGTTGGAATAGGCGTACCCGCTACGCGGCTCCGCCTAATCCAACCCTAAACCCTTTTCCTTATTCAAGGTCACTAAATCCGCAAGAAAATGAAACCTAAGAGGGTATTGGTGAACCCTGTCGTGGATGTGATTCAAATATGGGGCACTGACCCTTAAGAGTAAGGTATTGCATAAGACGGGACGGAAAAGGGTTTAGGGTTGGATTAGGCGTACTCGCTACGCGGATCCGCTTAATCCAACCCTAAACCCTTTTCCTTATTCAAGGTCACTAAACCCTAAACAAACTAAACCCTAAGAAGGTATTGGTGAACCCTGTCGTGGATGTGATTCAAAGATGGGGCACTGAACCTTAAGAGTAGGGTACAGCATAAGACGGGACGGAAAAAGGTTTACGGTTGGATTAGGCGTACCCGCTACGCGGCTCCGCCTAATCCAACCCTAAACCCTTTTCCTTATTCAAGGTCACTAAACCCGCAAGAAACTGAACCTAAGAGGGTATTGGTGAACCCTGTCGTGGATGTGATTAAAAGATAGGGCAGTGACCCTTAAGAGTAAGGTATTTCATAAGACGGGACGGAAAAGGGTTTAGGGTTGGATTAGGTGTACCCGCCACGCGGCTCCGCTTAATCCAACCCTAAACCCTTTTCCTTATTCAAGGTCACTAAACCCTAAACAAACTGAACCCTAAGAGGGTATTGGTGAACCCTGTTGTGGATGTGATTTAAAGATGGGGCACTGAACCTTAAGAGTAGGGTACTGCATTAGACGGGACAGAAAAGGGTTTAGGGTTGGATTAGGCGTACCCGCTACGCGGCTCCGCCTAATCCAACCCTAAACCCTTTTCCTTATTCAAGGTCACTAAACCCGCAAGAAACTGAACCCTAAGAGGGTATTGGTGAACCCTGTCGTGGATGTGATTCAAATAAGGGGCACTGAACCTTAAGAGTAGGGTACCGCATAAGACGGGACGGAAAAGGGTTTATGGTTGGATTAGGCGTACCCGGTACGCGGATCCGCTTAATCCAACCCTAAACCCTTTTCCTTATTCAAGGTCACTAAACCCTAAACAAACTAAACCCTAAGAAGGTATTGGTGAACCCTGTCGTGGATGTGATTCAAAGATGGGCACTGAACCTTAAGAGTAGGGTACTGCATAAGACGGGACGGAAAAGGGTTTAGGGTTGGATAAGGCGTACCCGCTACGCGGATCCGCATAATCCAACCCTAAACCCTTTTCCTTATTCAAGGTCACTAAACCCGCAACAAATTGAACCCTAAGAGGGTATTGGTGAACCCTGTCGTGGATGTGATTCAAAGATGGGGCACTGAACCTTAAGAGTAGGGTACTGCATAAGACGGGACGGAAAAGGGTTTAGGGTTGGATTAGGCGTACCCGCTACGCGGCTCCGCCTAATCCAACTCTAAACCCTTTTCCTTATTCAAGGTCACTAAACCCGCAAGAAACTGAACCCTAAGAGGGTATTGGTGAACCCTCTCGTGGATGTGATTCAAATATGGGGCACTGAACCTTAAGAGTAGGGTACTGCATAAGACGGGACGGAAAAGGGTTTAGGGTTGGATTAGGCGTACCCGCTACGCGGCTCCGCGTAATCCAACCCTAAACCCTTTTCCTTATTCAAGGTAACTAAACCCGCAAGAAACTGAACCCTAAGAGGGTATTGGTGAACCCTGTCGTGGATGTGATTCAAAGATAGGTCACTGAACCTTAAAAGTAGGGTACTCCATAAGACGGGACGGAAAAAGGGTTTAGGGTTGGATTAGGCGTACCCGCTACGCGGATCCGTCTAAACCCTTTTCTTTATTCAAGGTCACTAAACCTGCAACAAACTGAACCCTAAGAGGTTATTGGTGAACCCAGTCGTGGATGTGATTCAAAGATGGGGCACTGAACCTTAAGAGTAGGGTACTGCATAAGACGGGACGGAAAAGGGTTTAGGGTTGGATTAGGCGTACCCGCTACGCGGATCCGCCTAATCCAACCCTAAACCCTTTTCCTTATTCAATGTCACTAAACCCGCAAGAAACTGAACCTAAGAGGGTATTGGTGAACCCTGTCGTGGATGTGATTAAAAGATGGGGCACTGACCCTTAAGAGTAAGGTATTGCATAAGACTGGACGGAAAAGGGTTTAGGGTTGGATTAGGCGTACCCGCTACGCGGCTCCGCTTAATCCAACCCTAAACCCTTTTCCTTATTCAAGGTCACTAAACCCTAAACAAACTGAACCCTAAGAGGGTATTGGTGAACCCTGTTGTGGATGTGATTCAAAGATGGGGCACTGAACCTTAAGAGTAGGGTACTGCATAAGACGGGACAGAAAAGGGTTTAGGGTTGGATTAGGCGTACCCGCTACGCGGCTCCGCCTAATCCAACCCTAAACCCTTTTCCTTATTCAAGGTAACTAAACCCGCAAGAAACTGAGCCCTAAGAGGGTATCGGTGAACCCTGTCGTGGATGTGATTCAAAGATAGGTCACTGAACCTTAAAAGTAGGGTACTCCATAAGACGGGACGGAAAAAGGGTTTAGGGTTGGATTAGGCGTACCCGCTACGCGGATCCGCCTAAACCCTTTTCCTTATTCAAGGTCACTAAACCTGCAACAAACTGAACCCTAAGAGGTTATTGGTGAACCCTGTCGTGGATGTGATTCAAAGATGGGGCACTGAACCTTAAGAGTAGGGTACTGCATAAGACGGGACGGAAAAGGGTTTAGGGTTGGATTAGGCGTACCCGCTACGCGGATCCGCCTAATCCAACCCTAAACCCTTTTCCTTATTCAAGGTAACTAAACCCGCAAGAAACTGAGCCCTAAGAGGGTATTGGTGAACCCTGTCGTGGATGTGATTCAAAGATAGGTCACTGAACCTTAAAAGTAGGGTACTCCATAAGACGGGACGGAAAAAGGGTTTAGGGTTGGATTAGGCGTACCCGCTACGCGGATCCGCCTAAACCCTTTTCTTTATTCAAGGTCACTAAACCTGCAACAAACTGAACCCTAAGAGGTTATTGGTGAACCCAGTCGTGGATGTGATTCAAAGATGGGGCACTGAACCTTAAGAGTAGGGTACTGCATAAGACGGGACGGAAAAGGGTTTAGGGTTGGATTAGGCGTACCCGCTACGCGGATCCGCCTAATCCAACCCTAAACCCTTTTCCTTATTCAAGGTCACTAAACCCGCAACAAACTGAACCTAAGAGGGTATTGGTGAACCCTGTCGTGGATGTGATTAAAAGATGGGGCACTGACCCTTAAGAGTAAGGTATTGCATAAGACGGGACAGAAAAGGGTTTAGGGTTGGATTAGGCGTACCCGCTACGTGGATCCGCTTAATCCAACCCTAAACTCTTTTCCTTATTCAAGGTCACTAAACCCTAAACAAACTAAACCCTAAGAAGGTATTGGTGAACCCTGTCGTGGATGTGATTCAAAGATGGGGCACTGAACCTTAAGAGTAGGGTACTGCATAAGACGGGACGGAAAAGGGTTTAGGGTTGGATTAGGCGTACCCGCTACGCGGATCCGCCTAATCCAACCCTAAACCCTTTTCCTTATTCAAGGTCACTAAACCCGCAACAAACTGAACCTAAGAGAGTATTGGTGAACCCTGTCGTGGATGTGATTAAAAGATGAGGCACTGACCCTTAAGAGTAAGATATTGCATAAGACGGGACGGAAAAGGGTTTAGGGTTGGATTAGGCGTACCCGCTACGCGGATCCGCTTAATCCAACCCTAAACCCTTTTTCTTATTCAAGGTCACTAAACCCTAAACAAACTAAACCCTAAGAAGGTATTGGTGAACCCTGTCGTGGATGTGATTCAAAGTTGGGGCACTGAACCTTAAGAGTAGGGTACTGCATAAGACGGGACGGAAAAAGGTTTACGGTTGGATTTGGCGTACCCGCTACGCGGCTCCGCCTAATCCAACCCTAAACCCTTTTCCTTATTCAAGGTCACTAAATCTGCAACAAACTGAACCCTAAGAGGTTATTGGTGAACCCTGTCGTGGATGTGATTAAAAGATGGGGCACTGACCCTTAAGAGTAAGGTATTGCATAAGACAGGACGGAAAAGGGTTTAGGGTTGGATTAGGCGTACCCGCTACGCGGCTCCGCTTAATCCAACCCTAAACCCTTTTCCTTATTCAAGGTCACTAAACCCTAAACAAACTAAACCCTAAGAGGGTATTGGTGAACCCTGTTGTGGATGTGATTCAAAGATGGGGCACTGAACCTTAAGAGTAGGGTACTGCATAAGACGGGACAGAAAAGGGTTTAGGGTTGGATTAGGCGTACCCGCTACGCGGCTCCACCTAATCCAACTCTAAACCCTTTTCCTTATTCAAGGTCACTAAACCCGCAAAAAACTGAACCCTAAGAGGGTATTGGTGAACCCTGTCGTGGATGTGATTCAAATATGGGGCACTGAACCTTAAGAGTAGGGTACTGCATAAGACGGGACGGAAAAGGGTTTAGGGTTGGATTAGGCGTACCCGCTACGCGGCTCCGCCTAATCCAACCCTAAAACCTTTTCCTTATTCAAGGTAACTAAACCCGCAAGAAACTGAGCCCTAAGAGGGTATTGGTGAACCCTGTCATGGATGTGATTCAATGATAGGTCACTGAACCTTAAAAGTAGGGTACTCCATAAGACGGGACGGAAAAAGGGTTTAGGGGTGGATTAGGCGTACCCGCTACGCGGATCCGCCTAAACCCTTTTCCTTATTCAAGGTCACTAAACCTGCAACAAACTGAACCCTAAGAGGTTATTGGTGAACCCTGTCGTGGATGTGATTCAAAGATGGGGCACTGAACCTTAAGAGTAGGGTACTGCATAAGACGGGACGGAAAAGGGTTTAGGGTTGGATTAGGCGTACCCGCTACGCGGATCCGCCTAATCCAACCCTAAACCCTTTTCCTTATTCAAGGTCACTAAACCCGCAACAAACTGAACCTAAGAGGGTATTGGTGAACCCTGTCGTCGATGTGATTAAAAGATGGGGCACTGACCCTTAAGAGTAAGGTATTGCATAAGACGGGACGGAAAAGGGTTTAGGGTTGGATTAGGCGTACCCGCTACGCAGATCTGCCTAATCCAACCCTAAACTCTTTTCCTTATTCAAGGTCACTAAACCCGCAAGAAACTGAGCCCTAAGAGGGTATTGGTGAACCCTGTCATGGATGTGATTCAATGATAGGTCACTGAACCTTAAAAGTAGGGTACTCCATAAGACGGGACGGAAAAAGGGTTTAGGGGTGGATTAGGCGTACCCGCTACGCGGATCCGCCTAAACCCTTTTCCTTATTCAAGGTCACTAAACCTGCAACAAACTGAACCCTAAGAGGTTATTGGTGAACCCTGTCGTGGATGTGATTCAAAGATGGGGCACTGAACCTTAAGAGTAGGGTACTGCATAAGACGGGACGGAAAAGGGTTTAGGGTTGGATTAGGCGTACCCGCTACGCGGATCCGCCTAATCCAACCCTAAACCCTTTTCCTTATTCAAGGTCACTAAACCCGCAACAAACTGAACCTAAGAGGGTATTGGTGAACCCTGTCGTCGATGTGATTAAAAGATGGGGCACTGACCCTTAAGAGTAAGGTATTGCATAAGACGGGACGGAAAAGGGTTTAGGGTTGGATTAGGCGTACCCGCTACGCAGATCTGCCTAATCCAACCCTAAACTCTTTTCCTTATTCAAGGTCACTAAACCCGCAAGAAACTGAACCCTAAGAGGGTATTGGTGAACCCTGTCGTGGATGTGATTCAAATATGGGGCACTGAACCTTAAGAGTAGGGTACTGCATAAGACGGGACGGAAAAGGGTTTAGGGTTGGATTAGGCGTACCCGCTACGCGGCTCCGCCTAATCCAACCCTAAACCCTTTTCCTTATTCAAGGTAACTAAACCCGCAAGAAACTGAACCCTAAGAGGGTATTGGTGAACCCTGTCGTGGATGTGATTCAAAGATAGGTCACTGAACCTTAAAAGTAGGGTACTCCATAGGACGGGACGGAAAAACGGTTTAGGGTTGGATTAGGCGTACCCGCTACGCGGATCCGCCTAAACCCTTTTCCTTATTCAAGTTCACTAAACCTGCAACAAACTGAACCCTAAGAGGTTATTGGTGAACCCTGTCGTGGATGTGATTCAAAGATGGGGCACTGAACCTTAAGAGTAGGGTACTGCATAAGACGGGACGGAAATGGATTTAGGGTTGGATTAGGCGTACCCGCTACGCGGATCCGCCTAATCCAACCCTAAACCCTTTTCCTTATTCAAGGTCACTAAACCCGCAACAAACTGAACCTAAGAGGGTATTGGTGAACCCTGTCGTGGATGTGATTAAAAGATGGGGCACTGACCCTTAAGAGTAAGGTATTGCATAAGACGGGACGGAAAAGGGTTTAGGGTTGGATTAGGCGTACCCGCTACGCGGATCCGCTTAATCCAACCCTAAACCCTTTTCCTTATTCAAGGTCACTAAACCCTAAACAAACTAAACCCTAAGAAGGTATTGGTGAACCCTGTCGTGGATGTGATTCAAAGATGGGGCACTGAACCTTAAGAGTAGGGTAATGCATAAAACGGGACGGAAAAAGGTTTACAGTTGGATTAGGCGTACCCGCTACGCGGCTCCGCCTAATCCAACCCTAAACCCTTTTCCTTATTCAAGGTCACTAAACCCGCAAGAAACTGAACCTAAGAGGGTATTGGTGAACCCTGTCGTGGATGTGATTAAAAGATGGGGCACTGACCCTTAAGAGTAAGGTATTGCATAAGACAGGACGGAAAAGGGTTTAGGGTTGGATTAGGCGTACCCGCTACGCGGCTCCGCTTAATCCAACCCTAAACCCTTTTCCTTATTCAAGGTCACTAAACCCTAAACAAACTGAACCCTAAGAGGGTATTGGTGAACCCTATTGTGGATGTGATTCAAAGATGGGGCACTGAACCTTAAGAGTAGGGTACTGCATAAGACGGGACAGAAAAGGGTTTAGGGTTGGATTAGGCGTACCCGCTACGCGGCTCCGCCTAATCCAACTCTAAACCCTTTTCCTTATTCAAGGTCACTAAACCCGCAAAAAACTGAACCCTAAGAGGGTATTGGTGAACCCTGTCGTGGATGTGATTCAAATATGGGGCACTGAACCTTAAGAGTAGGGTACTGCATAAGACGGGACGGAAAAGGGTTTAGGGTTGGATTAGGCGTACCCGCTACGCGGCTCCGCCTAATCCAACCCTAAACCCTTTTCCTTATTCAAGGTAACTAAACCCGCAAGAAACTGAGCCCTAAGAGGGTATTGGTGAACCCTGTCGTGGATGTGATTCAAAGATAGGTCACTGAACCTTAAAAGTAGGGTACTCCATAAGACGGGACGGAAAAAGGGTTTAGGGTTGGATTAGGCGTACCCGCTACGCGGATCCGCCTAAACCCTTTTCCTTATTCAAGTTCACTAAACCTGCAACAAACTGAACCCTAAGAGGTTATTGGTGAACCCTGTCGTGGATGTGATTCAAAGATGGGGCACTGAACCTTAAGAGTAGGGTACTGCATAAGACGGGACGGAAAAGGGTTTAGGGTTGGATTAGGCGTACCCGCTACGCGGATCCGCCTAATCCAACCCTAAACCCTTTTCCTTATTCAAGGTCACTAAACCCGCAACAAACTGAACCTAAGAGGGTATTGGTGAACCCTGTCGTCGATGTGATTAAAAGATGGGGCACTGACCCTTAAGAGTAAGGTATTGCATAAGACGGGACGGAAAAGGGTTTAGGGTTGGATTAGGCGTACCCGCTACGCAGATCTGCCTAATCCAACCCTAAACTCTTTTCCTTATTCAAGGTCACTAAACCCGCAAGAAACTGAACCCTAAGAGGGTATTGGTGAACCCTGTCGTGGATGTGATTCAAATATGGGGCACTGAACCTTAAGAGTAGGGTACTGCATAAGACGGGACGGAAAAGGGTTTAGGGTTGGATTAGGCGTACCCGCTACGCGGCTCCGCCTAATCCAACCCTAAACCCTTTTCCTTATTCAAGGTAACTAAACCCGCAAGAAACTGAACCCTAAGAGGGTATTGGTGAACCCTGTCGTGGATGTGATTCAAAGATAGGTCACTGAACCTTAAAAGTAGGGTACTCCATAGGACGGGACGGAAAAACGGTTTAGGGTTGGATTAGGCGTACCCGCTACGCGGATCCGCCTAAACCCTTTTCCTTATTCAAGTTCACTAAACCTGCAACAAACTGAACCCTAAGAGGTTATTGGTGAACCCTGTCGTGGATGTGATTCAAAGATGGGGCACTGAACCTTAAGAGTAGGGTACTGCATAAGACGGGACGGAAAAGGATTTAGGGTTGGATTAGGCGTACCCGCTACGCGGATCCGCCTAATCCAACCCTAAACCCTTTTCCTTATTCAAGGTCACTAAACCCGCAACAAACTGAACCTAAGAGGGTATTGGTGAACCCTGTCGTGGATGTGATTAAAAGATGGGGCACTGACCCTTAAGAGTAAGGTATTGCATAAGACGGGACGGAAAAGGGTTTAGGGTTGGATTAGGCGTACCCGCTACGCGGATCCGCTTAATCCAACCCTAAACCCTTTTCCTTATTCAAGGTCACTAAACCCTAAACAAACTAAACCCTAAGAAGGTATTGGTGAACCCTGTCGTGGATGTGATTCAAAGATGGGGCACTGAACCTTAAGAGTAGGGTAATGCATAAAACGGGACGGAAAAAGGTTTACAGTTGGATTAGGCGTACCCGCTACGCGGCTCCGCCTAATCCAACCCTAAACCCTTTTCCTTATTCAAGGTCACTAAACCCGCAAGAAACTGAACCTAAGAGGGTATTGGTGAACCCTGTCGTGGATGTGATTAAAAGATGGGGCACTGACCCTTAAGAGTAAGGTATTGCATAAGACAGGACGGAAAAGGGTTTAGGGTTGGATTAGGCGTACCCGCTACGCGGCTCCGCTTAATCCAACCCTAAACCCTTTTCCTTATTCAAGGTCACTAAACCCTAAACAAACTGAACCCTAAGAGGGTATTGGTGAACCCTATTGTGGATGTGATTCAAAGATGGGGCACTGAACCTTAAGAGTAGGGTACTGCATAAGACGGGACAGAAAAGGGTTTAGGGTTGGATTAGGCGTACCCGCTACGCGGCTCCGCCTAATCCAACTCTAAACCCTTTTCCTTATTCAAGGTCACTAAACCCGCAAAAAACTGAACCCTAAGAGGGTATTGGTGAACCCTGTCGTGGATGTGATTCAAATATGGGGCACTGAACCTTAAGAGTAGGGTACTGCATAAGACGGGACGGAAAAGGGTTTAGGGTTGGATTAGGCGTACCCGCTACGCGGCTCCGCCTAATCCAACCCTAAACCCTTTTCCTTATTCAAGGTAACTAAACCCGCAAGAAACTGAGCCCTAAGAGGGTATTGGTGAACCCTGTCGTGGATGTGATTCAAAGATAGGTCACTGAACCTTAAAAGTAGGGTACTCCATAAGACGGGACGGAAAAAGGGTTTAGGGTTGGATTAGGCGTACCCGCTACGTGGATCCGCCTAAACCCTTTTCCTTATTCAAGGTCACTAAACCTGCAACAAACTGAACCCTAAGAGGTTATTGGTGAACCCTGTCGTGGATGTGATTCAAAGATGGGGCACTGAACCTTAAGAGTAGGGTACTGCATAAGACGGGACGGAAAAGGGTTTAGGGTTGGATTAGGCGTACCCGCTACGCGGATCCGCCTAATCCAACCCTAAACCCTTTTCCTTATTCAAGGTCACTAAACCCGCAACAAACTGAACCTAAGAGGGTATTGGTGAACCCTGTCGTGGATGTGATTAAAAGATGGGGAACTGACCCTTAAGAGTAAGGTATTGCATAAGACGGGACAGAAAAGGGTTTAGGGTTGGATTAGGCGTACCCGCTACGCGGATCCGCTTAATCCAACCCTAAACCCTTTTCCTTATTCAAGGTCACTAAACCCTAAACAAACTAAACCCTAAGAAGGTATTGGTGAACCCTGTCGTGGATGTGATTCAAAGATGGGGCACTGAACCTTAAGAGTAGGGTACTGCATAAGACGGGACGGAAAAGGGTTTAGGGTTGGATTAGGCGTACCCGCTACGCGGATCCGCCTAATCCAACCCTAAACCCTTTTCCTTATTCAAGGTCACTAAACCCGCAACAAACTGAACCTAAGAGAGTATTGGTGAACCCTGTCGTGGATGTGATTAAAAGATGGGGCACTGACCCTTAAGAGTAAGGTATTGCATAAGACGGGACGGAAAAGGGTTTAGGGTTCGATTAGGCGTACCCGCTACGCGGATCCGCTTAATCCAACCCTAAACCCTTTTCCTTATTCAAGGTCACTAAACCCTAAACAAACTAAACCCTAAGAAGGTATTGGTGAACCCTGTCGTGGATGTGATTCAAAGTTGGGGCACTGAACCTTAAGAGTAGGGTACTGCATAAGACGGGACGGAAAAAGGTTTACGGTTGGATTAGGCGTACCCGCTACGCGGCTCCGCCTAATCCAACCCTAAACCCTTTTCCTTATTCAAGGTCACTAAATCTGCAACAAACTGAACCCTAAGAGGTTATTGGTGAACCCTGTCGTGGATGTGATTAAAAGATGGGGCACTGACCCTTAAGAGTAAGGTATTGCATAAGACGGGACGGAAAAGGGTTTAAGGTTGGATTAGGCGTACCCGCTACGCGGCTCCGCTTAATCCAACCCTAAACCCTTTTCCTTATTCAAGGTCACTAAACCCTAAACAAACTGAACCCTAAGAGGGTATTGGTGAACCCTGTTGTGGATGTGATTCAAAGATGGGGCACTGAACCTTAAGAGTAGGGTACTGCATAAGACGGGACAGAAAAGGGTTTAGGGTTGGATTAGGCGTACCCGCTACGCGGCTCCGCCTAATCCAACTCTAAACCCTTTTCCTTATTCAAGTTCACTAAACCCGCAAAAAACTGAACCCTAAGAGGGTATTGGTGAACCCTGTCGTGGATGTGATTCAAATATGGGGCACTGAACCTTAAGAGTAGGGTACTGCATAAGACGGGACGGAAAAGGGTTTAGGGTTGGATTAGGCGTACCCGCTACGCGGCTCCGCCTAATCCAACCCTAAACCCTTTTCCTTATTCAAGGTAACTAAACCCGCAAGAAACTGAGCCCTAAGAGGGTATTGGTGAACCCTGTCGTGGATGTGATTCAAAGATAGGTCACTGAACCTTAAAAGTAGGGTACTCCATAAGACGGGACGGAAAAAGGGTTTAGGGTTGGATTAGGCGTACCCGCTACGCGGATCCGCCTAAACCCTTTTCCTTATTCAAGGTCACTAAACCTGCAACAAACTGAACCCTAAGAGGTTATTGGTGAACCCT
This sequence comes from Agrostemma githago, assembly GCA_958450325.1. Taxonomy (NCBI): domain Eukaryota; kingdom Viridiplantae; phylum Streptophyta; class Magnoliopsida; order Caryophyllales; family Caryophyllaceae; genus Agrostemma; species Agrostemma githago. The sequence continues at coordinate 38,076,172 of OY288258.1, forward strand.
GTCGTGGATGTGATTCAAAGATGGGGCACTGAACCTTAAGAGTAGGGTACTGCATAAGACGGGACGGAAAAGGGTTTAGGGTTGGATTAGGCGTACCCGCTACGCGGATCCGCCTAATCCAACCCTAAACCCTTTTCCTTATTCAAGGTCACTAAACCCGCAACAAACTGAACCTAAGAGGGTATTGGTGAACCCTGTCGTGGATGTGATTAAAAGATGGGGCACTGAACCTTAAGAGTAAGGTATTGCATAAGACGGGACGGAAAAGGGTTTAGGGTTGGATTAGGCGTACCCGCTACGCGGATCCGCTTAATCCAACCCTAAACCCTTTTCCTTATTCAAGGTCACTAAACCCTAAACAAACTAAACCCTAAGAAGGTATTGGTGAACCCTGTCGTGGATGTGATTCAAAGTTGGGGCACTGAACCTTAAGAGTAGGGTACTGCATAAGACGGGACGGAAAAAGGTTTACGGTTGGATTATGCGTACCCGCTACGCGGCTCCGCCTAATCCAACCCTAAACCCTTTTCCTTATTCAAGGTCACTAAATCTGCAACAAACTGAACCCTAAGAGGTTATTGGTGAACCCTGTCGTGGATGTGATTAAAAGATGGGGCACTGACCCTTAAGAGTAAGGTATTGCATAAGACGGGACGGAAAAGGGTTTAGGGTTGGATTAGGCGTACCCGCTACGCGGCTCCGCTTAATCCAACCCTAAACCCTTTTCCTTATTCAAGGTCACTAAACCCTAAACAAACTGAACCCTTAGAGGGTATTGGTGAACCCTGTTGTGGATGTGATTCAAAGATGGGGCACTGAACCTTAAGAGTAGGGTACTGCATAAGACGGGACAGAAAAGGGTTTAGGGTTGGATTAGGCGTACCCGCTACGCGGCTCCGCCTAATCCAACTCTAAACCCTTTTCCTTATTCAAGGTCACTAAACCCGCAAAAAACTGAACCCTAAGAGGGTATTGGTGAACCCTGTCGTGGATGTGATTCAAATATGGGGCACTGAACCTTAAGAGTAGGGTACTGCATAAGACGGGACGGAAAAGGGTTTAGGGTTGGATTAGGCGTACCCGCTACGCGGCTCCGCCTAATCCAACCCTAAAACCTTTTCCTTATTCAAGGTAACTAAACCCGCAAGAAACTGAGCCCTAAGAGGGTATTGGTGAACCCTGTCGTGGATGTGATTCAAAGATAGGTCACTGAACCTTAAAAGTAGGGTACTCCATAAGACGGGACGGAAAAAGGGTTTAGGGTTGGATTAGGCGTACCCGCTACGCGGATCCGCCTAAACCCTTTTCCTTATTCAAGGTCACTAAACCTGCAACAAACTGAACACTAAGAGGTTATTGGTGAACCCTGTCGTGGATGTGATTCAAAGATGGGGCACAGAACCTTAAGAGTAGGGTACTGCATAAGACGGGACGGAAAAGGGTTTAGGGTTGGATTAGGCGTACCCGCTACGCGGATCCGCCTAATCCAACCCTAAACCCTTTTCCTTATTCAAGGTCACTAAACCCGCAACAAACTGAACCTAAGAGAGTATTGGTGAACCCTGTCGTGGATGTGATTAAAAGATGGGGCACTGACCCTTAAGAGTAAGGTATTGCATAAGACGGGACGGAAAAGGGTTTAGGGTTGGATTAGGCGTACCCGCTACGCGGATCCGCTTAATCCAACCCTAAACCCTTTTCCTTATTCAAGGTCACTAAACCCTAAACAAACTAAACCCTAAGAAGGTATTGGTGAACCCTGTCGTGGATGTGATTCAAAGTTGGGGCACTGAACCTTAAGAGTAGGGTACTGCATAAGACGGGACGGAAAAAGGTTTACGGTTGGATTAGGCGTACCCGCTACGCGGCTCCGCCTAATCCAACCCTAAACCCTTTTCCTTATTCAAGGTCACTAAATCTGCAACAAACTGAACCCTAAGAGGTTATTGGTGAACCCTGTCGTGGATGTGATTAAAAGATGGGGCACTGACCCTTAAGAGTAAGGTATTGCATAAGACGGGACGGAAAAGGGTTTAGGGTTGGATTAGGCGTACCCGCTACGCGGCTCCGCTTAATCCAACCCTAAACCCTTTTCCTTATTCAAGGTCACTAAACCCTAAACAAACTGAACCCTAAGAGGGTATTGGTGAACCCTGTTGTGGATGTGATTCAAAGATGGGGCACTGAACCTTAAGAGTAGGGTACTGCATAAGACGGGACAGAAAAGGGTTTAGGGTTGGATTAGGCGTACCCGCTACGCGGCTCCGCCTAATCCAACTCTAAACCCTTTTCCTTATTCAAGTTCACTAAACCCGCAAAAAACTGAACCCTAAGAGGGTATTGGTGAACCCTGTCGTGGATGTGATTCAAATATGGGGCACTGAACCTTAAGAGTAGGGTACTGCATAAGACGGGACGGAAAAGGGTTTAGGGTTGGATTAGGCGTACCCGCTACGCGGCTCCGCCTAATCCAACCCTAAACCCTTTTCCTTATTCAAGGTAACTAAACCCGCAAGAAACTGAGCCCTAAGAGGGTATTGGTGAACCCTGTCGTGGATGTGATTCAAAGATAGGTCACTGAACCTTAAAAGTAGGGTACTCCATAAGACGGGACGGAAAAAGGGTTTAGGGTTGGATTAGGCGTACCCGCTACGCGGATCCGCCTAAACCCTTTTCCTTATTCAAGGTCACTAAACCTGCAACAAACTGAACCCTAAGAGGTTATTGGTGAACCCTGTCGTGGATGTGATTCAAAGATGGGGCACTGAACCTTAAGAGTAGGGTACTGCATAAGACGGGACGGAAAAGGGTTTAGGGTTGGATTAGGCGTACCCGCTACGCGGATCCGCCTAATCCAACCCTAAACCCTTTTCCTTATTCAAGGTCACTAAACCCGCAACAAACTGAACCTAAGAGGGTATTGGTGAACCCTGTCGTGGATGTGATTAAAAGATGGGGCACTGAACCTTAAGAGTAAGGTATTGCATAAGACGGGACGGAAAAGGGTTTAGGGTTGGATTAGGCGTACCCGCTACGCGGATCCGCTTAATCCAACCCTAAACCCTTTTCCTTATTCAAGGTCACTAAACCCTAAACAAACTAAACCCTAAGAAGGTATTGGTGAACCCTGTCGTGGATGTGATTCAAAGTTGGGGCACTGAACCTTAAGAGTAGGGTACTGCATAAGACGGGACGGAAAAAGGTTTACGGTTGGATTAGGCGTACCCGCTACGCGGCTCCGCCTAATCCAACCCTAAACCCTTTTCCTTATTCAAGGTCACTAAATCTGCAACAAACTGAACCCTAAGAGGTTATTGGTGAACCCTGTCGTGGATGTGATTAAAAGATGGGGCACTGACCCTTAAGAGTAAGGTATTGCATAAGACGGGACGGAAAAGGGTTTAGGGTTGGATTAGGCGTACCCGCTACGCGGCTCCGCTTAATCCAACCCTAAACCCTTTTCCTTATTCAAGGTCACTAAACCCTAAACAAACTGAACCCTAAGAGGGTATTGGTGAACCCTGTTGTGGATGTGATTCAAAGATGGGGCACTGAACCTTAAGAGTAGGGTACTGCATAAGACGGGACAGAAAAGGATTTAGGGTTGGATTAGGCGTACCCGCTACGCGGCTCCGCCTAATCCAACTCTAAACCCTTTTCCTTATTCAAGGTCACTAAACCCGCAAAAAACTGAACCCTAAGAGGGTATTGGTGAACCCTGTCGTGGATGTGATTCAAATATGGGGCACTGAACCTTAAGAGTAGGGTACTGCATAAGACGGGACGGAAAAGGGTTTAGGGTTGGATTAGGCGTACCCGCTACGCGGCTCCGCCTAATCCAACCCTAAAACCTTTTCCTTATTCAAGGTAACTAAACCCGCAAGAAACTGAGCCCTAAGAGGGTATTGGTGAACCCTGTCGTGGATGTGATTCAAAGATAGGTCACTGAACCTTAAAAGTAGGGTACTCCATAAGACGGGACGGAAAAAGGGTTTAGGGTTGGATTAGGCGTACCCGCTACGCGGATCCGCCTAAACCCTTTTCCTTATTCAAGGTCACTAAACCTGCAACAAACTGAACACTAAGAGGTTATTGGTGAACCCTGTCGTGGATGTGATTCAAAGATGGGGCACTGAACCTTAAGAGTAGGGTACTGCATAAGACGGGACGGAAAAGGGTTTAGGGTTGGATTAGGCGTACCCGCTACGCGGATCCGCCTAATCCAACCCTAAACCCTTTTCCTTATTCAAGGTCACTAAACCCGCAACAAACTGAACCTAAGAGGGTATTGGTGAACCCTGTCGTGGATGTGATTAAAAGATGGGGCACTGACCCTTAAGAGTAAGGTATTGCATAAGACGGGACGGAAAAGGGTTTAGGGTTGGATTAGGCGTACCCGCTACGCGGATCCGCTTAATCCAACCCTAAACCCTTTTCCTTATTCAAGGTCACTAAACCCTAAACAAACTAAACCCTAAGAAGGTATTGGTGAACCCTGTCGTGGATGTGATTCAAAGTTGGGGCACTGAACCTTAAGAGTAGGGTACTGCATAAGACGGGACGGAAAAAGGTTTACGGTTGGATTAGGCGTACCCGCTACGCGGCTCCGCCTAATCCAACCTTAAACCCTTTTCCTTATTCAAGGTCACTAAATCTGCAACAAACTGAACCCTAAGAGGTTATTGGTGAACCCTGTCGTGGATGTGATTAAAAGATGGGGCACTGACCCTTAAGAGTAAGGTATTGCATAAGACGGGACGGAAAAGGGTTTAGGGTTCGATTAGGCGTACCCGCTACGCGGCTCCGCTTAATCCAACCCTAAACCCTTTTCCTTATTCAAGGTCACTAAACCCTAAACAAACTGAACCCTAAGAGGGTATTGGTGAACCCTGTTGTGGATGTGATTCAAAGATGGGGCACTGAACCTTAAGAGTAGGGTACTGCATAAGACGGGACAGAAAAGGGTTTAGGGTTGGATTAGGCGTACCCGCTACGCGGCTCCGCCTAATCCAACTCTAAACCCTTTTCCTTATTCAAGGTCACTAAACCCGCAAAAAACTGAACCCTAAGAGGGTATTGGTGAACCCTGTCGTGGATGTGATTCAAATATGGGGCACTGAACCTTAAGAGTAGGGTACTGCATAAGACGGGACGGAAAAGGGTTTAGGGTTGGATTAGGCGTACCCGCTACGCGGATCCGCCTAATCCAACCCTAAACCCTTTTCCTTATTCAAGGTCACTAAACCCGCAACAAACTGAACCTAAGAGAGTATTGGTGAACCCTGTCGTGGATGTGATTAAAAGATGGGGCACTGACCCTTAAGAGTAAGGTATTGCATAAGACGGGACGGAAAAGGGTTTAGGGTTGGATTAGGCGTACCCGCTACGCGGATCCGCTTAATCCAACCCTAAACCCTTTTCCTTATTCAAGGTCACTAAACCCTAAACAAACTAAACCCTAAGAAGGTATTGGTGAACCCTGTCGTGGACGTGATTCAAAGATGGGGCACTGAACCTTAAGAGTAGGGTACTGCATAAGACGGGACGGAAAAGGGTTTAGGGTTGGATTAGGAGTACCCGCTACGCGGATCCGCCTAATCCAACCCTAAACCCTTTTCCTTATTCAAGGTCACTAAACCCGCAACAAACTGAACCTAAGAGAGTATTGGTGAACCCTGTCGTGGATGTGATTAAAAGATGGGGCACTGACCCTTAAGAGTAAGGTATTGCATAAGACGGGACGGAAAAGGGTTTAGGGTTGGATTAGGCGTACCCGCTACGCGGATCCGCTTAATCCAACTCTAAACCCTTTTCCTTATTCAAGGTCACTAAACCCTAAACAAACTAAACCCTAAGAAGGTATTGGTGAACCCTGTCGTGGATGTGATTCAAAGTTGGGGCACTGAACCTTAAGAGTAGGGTACTGCATAAGACGGGACGGAAAAAGGTTTACGGTTGGATTAGGCATACCCGCTACGCGGCTCCGCCTAATCCAACCCTAAACCCTTTTCCTTATTCAAGGTCACTAAATCTGCAACAAACTGAACCCTAAGAGGTTATTGGTGAACCCTGTCGTGGATGTGATTAAAAGATGGGGCACTGACCCTTAAGAGTAAGGTATTGCATAAGACGGGACGGAAAAGGGTTTAGGGTTGGATTAGGCGTACCCGCTACGCGGCTCCGCTTAATTCAACCCAAAACCCTTTTCCTTATTCAAGGTCACTAAACCCTAAACAAACTGAACCCTAAGAGGGTATTGGTGAACCCTGTTGTGGATGTGATTCAAAGATGGGGCACTGAACCTTAAGAGTAGGGTACTGCATAAGACGGGACAGAAAAGGGTTTAGGGTTGGATTAGGCGTACCCGCTACGCGGCTCCGCCTAATCCAACTCTAAACCCTTTTCCTTATTCAAGGTCACTAAACCCGCAAAAAACTGAACCCTAAGAGGGTATTGGTGAACCCTGTCGTGGATGTGATTCAAATATGGGGCACTGAACCTTAAGAGTAGGGTACTGCATAAGATGGGACGAAAAAGGGTTTAGGGTTGGATTAGGCGTACCCGCTACGCGGATCCGCCTAATCCAACCCTAAACCCTTTTCCTTATTCAAGGTCACTAAACCCGCAACAAACTGAACCTAAGAGAGTATTGGTGAACCCTGTCGTGGATGTGATTAAAAGATGGGGCACTGACCCTTAAGAGTAAGGTATTGCATAAGACGGGACGGAAAAGGGTTTAGGGTTGGATTAGGCGTACCCGCTACGCGGATCCGCTTAATCCAACCCTAAACCCTTTTCCTTATTCAAGGTCACTAAACCCTAAACAAACTAAACCCTAAGAAGGTATTGATGAACCCTGTCGTGGATGTGATTCAAAGATGGGGCACTGAACCTTAAGAGTAGGGTACTGCATAAGACGGGACGGAAAAGGGTTTAGGGTTGGATTAGGCGTACCCGCTACGCGGATCCGCCTAATCCAACGCTAAACCCTTTTCCTTATTCAAGGTCACTAAACCCGCAACAAACTGAACCTAAGAGAGTATTGGTGAACCCTGTCGTGGATGTGATTAAAAGATGGGGCACTGACCCTTAAGAGTAAGGTATTGCATAAGACGGGACGGAAAAGGGTTTAGGGTTGGATTAGGCGTACCCGCTACGCGGATCCGCTTAATCCAACCCTTAACCCTTTTCCTTATTCAAGGTCACTAAACCCTAAACAAACTAAACCCTAAGAAGGTATTGGTGAACCCTGTCGTGGATGTGATTCAAAGTTGGGGCACTGAACCTTAAGAGTAGGGTACTGCATAAGACGGGACGGAAAAAGGTTTACGGTTGGATTAGGCGTACCCGCTACGCGGCTCCGCCTAATCCAACCCTAAACCCTTTTCCTTATTCAAGGTCACTAAATATGCAACAAACTGAACCCTAAGAGGTTATTGGTGAACCCTGTCGTGGATGTGATTAAAAGATGGGGCACTGACCCTTAAGAGTAGGGTACTGCATAAGACGGGACGGAAAAGGGTTTAGGGTTGGATTAGGCGTACCCGCTACGCGGATCCGCCTAATCCAACCCTAAACCATTTTCCTTATTCAAGGTCACTAAACCCACAACAAACTGAACCTAAGAGGGTATTGGTGAACCCTGTCGTGGATGTGATTAAAAGATGGGGCACTGAACCTTAAGAGTAAGGTATTGCATAAGACGGGACGGAAAAGGGTTTAGGGTTGGATTAGGCGTACCCGCTACGCGGATCCGCTTAATCCAACCCTAAACCCTTTTCCTTATTCAAGGTCACTAAACCCTAAACAAACTAAACCCTAAGAAGGTATTGGTGAACCCTGTCGTGGATGTGATTCAAAGATGGGGCACTGAACCTTAAGAGTAGGGTACTGCATAAGACGGGACGGAAAAGGGTTTAGGGTTGGATTAGGCGTACACGCTACGCGGATCCGCTTAATCCAACCCTAAACCCTTTTCCTTATTCAAGGTCACTAAACCCTAAGCAAACTAAACCCTAAGAAGGTATTGGTGAACCCTGTCGTGGATGTGATTCAAAGATGGGGCACTGAACCTTAAGAGTAGGGTACTGCATAAGACGTGACGGAAAAGGGTTTAGGGTTGGATTAGGCGTACCCGCTACGCGGATCCGCATAATCCAACCCTAAACCCTTTTCCTTATTCAAGGTCACTAAATCTGCAACAAACTGAACCCTAAGAGGTTATTGGTGAACCCTATCGTGGATGTGATTAAAAGATGGGGCACTGACCCTTAAGAGTAAGGTATTGCATAAGACGGGACGGAAAAGGGTTTAGGGTTGGATTAGGCGTACCCGCTACGCGGCTCCGCTTAATCCAACCCTAAACCCTTTTCCTTATTCAAGGTCACTAAACCCTAAACAAACTGAACCCTAAGAGGGTATTGGTGAACCCTGTTGTGGATGTGATTCAAAGATGGGGCACTGAACCTTAAGAGTAGGGTACTGCATAAGACGGGACAGAAAAGGGTTTAGGGTTGGATTAGGCGTACCCGCTACGCGGCTCCGCCTAATCCAACTCTAAACCCTTTTCCTTATTCAAGGTCACTAAACCCGCAAGAAACTGAACCCTAAGAGGGTATTGGTGAACCCTGACGTGGATGTGATTCAAATATGGGGCACTGAACCTTAAGAGTAGGGTACTGCATAAGACGGGACGGAAAAGGGTTTAGGGTTGGATTAGGCGTACCCGCTACGCGGCTCCGCCTAATCCAACCCTAAAACCTTTTCCTTATTCAAGGTAACTAAACCCGCAAGAAACTGAGCCCTAAGAGGGTATTGGTGAACCCTGTCGTGGATGTGATTCAAAGATAGGTCACTGAACCTTAAAAGTAGGGTACTCCATAAGACGGGACGGAAAAAGGGTTTAGGGTTGGATTAGGCGTACCCGCTACGCGGATCCGCCTAAACCCTTTTCCTTATTCAAGGTCACTAAACCTGCAACAAACTGAACCCTAAGAGGTTATTGGTGAACCCTGTCGTGGATGTGATTCAAAGATGGGGCACTGAACCTTAAGAGTAGGGTACTGCATAAGACGGGACGGAAAAGGGTTTAGGGTTGGATTAGGCGTACCCGCTACGCGGATCCGCCTAATCCAACCCTAAACCCTTTTCCTTATTCAAGGTCACTAAACCCGCAACAAACTGAACCTAAGAGGGTATTGGTGAACCCTGTCGTGGATGTGATTAAAAGATGGGGCACTGAACCTTAAGAGTAAGGTATTGCATAAGACGGGACGGAAAAGGTTTTAGGGTTGGATTAGGCGTACCCGCTACGCGGATCCGCTTAATCCAACCCTAAACCCTTTTCCTTATTCAAGGTCACTAAACCCTAAACAAACTAAACCCTAAGAAGGTATTGGTGAACCCTGTCGTGGATGTGATTCAAAGTTGGGGCACTGAACCTTAAGAGTAGGGTACTGCATAAGACGGGACAGAAAAAGGTTTACGGTTGGATTAGGCGTACCCGCTACGCGGCTCCGCCTAATCCAACCCTAAACCCTTTTCCTTATTCAAGGTCACTAAATCTGCAACAAACTGAACCCTAAGAGGTTATTGGTGAACCCTATCGTGGATGTGATTAAAAGATGGGGCACTGACCCTTAAGAGTAAGGTATTGCATAAGACGGGACGGAAAAGGGTTTAGGGTTGGATTAGGCGTACCCGCTACGCGGCTCCGCTTAATCCAACCCTAAACCCTTTTCCTTATTCAAGGTCACTAAACCCTAAACAAACTGAACCCTAAGAGGGTATTGGTGAACCCTGTTGTGGATGTGATTCAAAGATGGGGCACTGAACCTTAAGAGTAGGGTACTGCATAAGACGGGACAGAAAAGGGTTTAGGATTGGATTAGGCGTACCCGCTACGCGGCTCCGCCTAATCCAACTCTAAACCCTTTTCCTTATTCAAGGTCACTAAACCCGCAAGAAACTGAACCCTAAGAGGGTATTGGTGAACCCTGACGTGGATGTGATTCAAATATGGGGCACTGAACCTTAAGAGTAGGGTACTGCATAAGACGGGACGGAAAAGGGTTTAGGGTTGGATTAGGCGTACCCGCTACGCGGCTCCGCCTAATCCAACCCTAAAACCTTTTCCTTATTCAAGGTAACTAAACCCGCAAGAAACTGAGCCCTAAGAGGGTATTGGTGAACCCTGTCGTGGATGTGATTCAAAGATAGGTCACTGAACCTTAAAAGTAGGGTACTCCATAAGACGGGACGGAAAAAGGGTTTAGGGTTGGATTAGGCGTACCCGCTACGCGGATCCGCCTAAACCCTTTTCCTTATTCAAGGTCACTAAACCTGCAACAAACTGAACCCTAAGAGGTTATTGGTGAACCCTGTCGTGGATGTGATTCAAAGATGGGGCACTGAACCTTAAGAGTAGGGTACTGCATAAGACGGGACGGAAAAGGGTTTAGGGTTGGATTAGGCGTACCCGCTACGCGGATCCGCCTAATCCAACCCTAAACCATTTTCCTTATTCAAGGTCACTAAACCCACAACAAACTGAACCTAAGAGGGTATTGGTGAACCCTGTCGTGGATGTGATTAAAAGATGGGGCACTGAACCTTAAGAGTAAGGTATTGCATAAGACGGGACGGAAAAGGGTTTAGGGTTGGATTAGGCGTACCCGCTACGCGGATCCGCTTAATCCAACCCTAAACCCTTTTCCTTATTCAAGGTCACTAAACCCTAAACAAACTAAACCCTAAGAAGGTATTGGTGAACCCTGTCGTGGATGTGATTCAAAGTTGGGGCACTGAACCTTAAGAGTAGGGTACTGCATAAGACGGGACGGAAAAAGGTTTACGGTTGGATTAGGCGTACCCGCTACGCGGCTCCGCCTAATCCAACCCTAAACCCTTTTCCTTATTCAAGGTCACTAAATCTGCAACAAACTGAACCCTAAGAGGTTATTGGTGAACCCTATCGTGGATGTGATTAAAAGATGGGGCACTAACCCTTAAGAGTAAGGTATTGCATAAGACGGGACGGAAAAGGTTTTAGGGTTGGATTAGGCGTACCCGCTACGCGGCTCCGCTTAATCCAACCCTAAACCCTTTTCCTTATTCAAGGTCACTAAACCCTAAACAAACTGAACCCTAAGAGGGTATTGGTGAACCCTGTTGTGGATGTGATTCAAAGATGGGGCACTGAACCTTAAGAGTAGGGTACTGCATAAGACGGGACAGAAAAGGGTTTAGGGTTGGATTAGGCGTACCCGCTACGCGGCTCCGCCTAATCCAACTCTAAACCCTTTTCCTTATTCAAGGTCACTAAACCCGCAAGAAACTGAACCCTAAGAGGGTATTGGTGAACCCTGACGTGGATGTGATTCAAATATGGGGCACTGAACCTTAAGAGTAGGGTACTGCATAAGACGGGACGGAAAAGGGTTTAGGGTTGGATTAGGCGTACCCGCTACGCGGCTCCGCCTAATCCAACCCTAAAACCTTTTCCTTATTCAAGGTAACTAAACCCGCAAGAAACTGAGCCCTAAGAGGGTATTGGTGAACCCTGTCGTGGATGTGATTCAAAGATAGGTCACTGAACCTTAAAAGTAGGGTACTCCATAAGACGGGACGGAAAAAGGGTTTAGGGTTGGATTAGGCGTACCCGCTACGCGGATCCGCCTAAACCCTTTTCCTTATTCAAGGTCACTAAACCTGCAACAAACTGAACCCTAAGAGGTTATTGGTGAACCCTGTCGTGGATGTGATTCAAAGATGGGGCACTGAACCTTAAGAGTAGGGTACTGCATAAGACGGGACGGAAAAGGGTTTAGGGTTGGATTAGGCGTACCCGCTACGCGGATCCGCCTAATCCAACCCTAAACCCTTTTCCTTATTCAAGGTCACTAAACCCGCAACAAACTGAACCTAAGAGGGTATTGGTGAACCCTGTCGTGGATGTGATTAAAAGATGGGGCACTGAACCTTAAGAGTAAGGTATTGCATAAGACGGGACGGAAAAGGGTTTAGGGTTGGATTAGGCGTACCCGCTACGCGGATCCGCTTAATCCAACCCTAAACCCTTTTCCTTATTCAAGGTCACTAAACCCTAAACAAACTAAACCCTAAGAAGGTATTGGTGAACCCTGTCGTGGATGTGATTCAAAGTTGGGGCACTGAACCTTAAGAGTAGGGTACTGCATAAGAAGGGACGGAAAAAGGTTTACGGTTGGATTAGGCGTACCCGCTACGCGGCTCCGCCTAATCCAACCCTAAACCCTTTTCCTTATTCAAGGTCACTAAATCTGCAACAAACTGAACCCTAAGAGGTTATTGGTGAACCCTATCGTGGATGTGATTAAAAGATGGGGCACTGACCCTTAAGAGTAAGGTATTGCATAAGACGGGACGGAAAAGGGTTTAGGGTTGGATTAGGCGTACCCGCTACGCGGCTCCGCTTAATCCAACCCTAAACCCTTTTCCTTATTCAAGGTCACTAAACCCTAAACAAACTGAACCCTAAGAGGGTATTGGTGAACCCTGTTGTGGATGTGATTCAAAGATGGGGCACTGAACCTTAAGAGTAGGGTACTGCATAAGACGGGACAGAAAAGGGTTTAGGGTTGGATTAGGCGTACCCGCTACGCGGCTCCGCCTAATCCAACTCTAAACCCTTTTCCTTATTCAAGGTCACTAAACCCGCAAGAAACTGAACCCTAAGAGGGTATTGGTGAACCCTGACGTGGATGTGATTCAAATATGGGGCACTGAACCTTAAGAGTAGGGTACTGCATAAGACGGGACGGAAAAGGGTTTAGGGTTGGATTAGGCGTACCCGCTACGCGGCTCCGCCTAATCCAACCCTAAAACCTTTTCCTTATTCAAGGTAACTAAACCCGCAAGAAACTGAGCCCTAAGAGGGTATTGGTGAACCCTGTCGTGGATGTGATTCAAAGATAGGTCACTGAACCTTAAAAGTAGGGTACTCCATAAGACGGGACGGAAAAAGGGTTTAGGGTTGGATTAGGCGTACCCGCTACGCGGATCCGCCTAAACCCTTTTCCTTATTCAAGGTCACTAAACATGCAACAAACTGAACCCTAAGAGGTTATTGGTGAACCCTGTCGTGGATGTGATTCAAAGATGGGGCACTGAACCTTAAGAGTAGGGTACTGCATAAGACGGGACGGAAAAGGGTTTAGGGTTGGATTAGGCGTACCCGCTACGCGGATCCGCCTAATCCAACCCTAAACCATTTTCCTTATTCAAGGTCACTAAACCCACAACAAACTGAACCTAAGAGGGTATTGGTGAACCCTGTCGTGGATGTGATTAAAAGATGGGGCACTGACCCTTAAGAGTAAGGTATTGCATAAGACGGGACGGAAAAGGGTTTAGGGTTGGATTAGGCGTACCCGCTACGCGGATCCGCTTAATCCAACCCTAAACCCTTTTCCTTATTCAAGGTCACTAAACCCTAAACAAACTAAACCCTAAGAAGGTATTGGTGAACCCTGTCGTGGATGTGATTCAAAGTTGGGGCACTGAACCTTAAGAGTAGGGTACTGCATAAGACGGGACGGAAAAAGGTTTACGGTTGGATTAGGCGTACCCGCTACGCGGCTCCGCCTAATCCAACCCTAAAACCTTTTCCTTATTCAAGGTCACTAAATCTGCAACAAACTGAACCCTAAGAGGTTATTGGTGAACCCTGTCGTGGATGTGATTAAAAGATGGGGCACTGACCCTTAAGAGTAAGGTATTGCATAAGACAGGACGGAAAAGGGTTTAGGGTTGGATTAGGCGTACCCGCTACGCGGCTCCGCTTAATCCAACCCTAAACCCTTTTCCTTATTCAAGGTCACTAAACCCTAAACAAACTGAACCCTAAGAGGGTATTGGTGAACCCTGTTGTGGATGTGATTCAAAGATGGGGCACTGAACCTTAAGAGTAGGGTACTGCATAAGACGGGACAGAAAAGGGTTTAGGGTTGGATTAGGCGTACCCGCTACGCGGCTCCGCCTAATCCAACTCTAAACCCTTTTCCTTATTCAAGGTCACTAAACCCGCAAAAAACTGAACCCTAAGAGGGTATTGGTGAACCCTGTCGTGGATGTGATTCAAATATGGGGCACTGAACCTTAAGAGTAGGGTACTGCATAAGACGGGACGGAAAAGGGTTTAGGGTTGGATTAGGCGTACCCGCTACGCGGCTCCGCCTAATCCAACCCTAAAACCTTTTCCTTATTCAAGGTAACTAAACCCGCAAGAAACTGAGCCCTAAGAGGGTATTGGTGAACCCTGTCGTGGATGTGATTCAAAGATAGGTCACTGAACCTTAAAAGTAGGGTACTCCATAAGACGGGACGGAAAAAGGGTTTAGGGTTGGATTAGGCGTACCCGCTACGCGGATCCGCCTAAACCCTTTTCCTTATTCAAGGTCACTAAACCTGCAACAAACTGAACCCTAAGAGGTTATTGGTGAACCCTGTCGTGGATGTGATTCAAAGATGGGGCACTGAACCTTAAGAGTAGGGTACTGCATAAGACGGGACGGAAAAGGGTTTAGGGTTGGATTAGGCGTACCCGCTACGCGGATCCGCCTAATCCAACCCTAAACCCTTTTCCTTATTCAAGGTCACTAAACCCGCAACAAACTGAACCTAAGAGGGTATTGGTGAACCCTGTCGTGGATGTGATTAAAAGATGGGGCACTGACCCTTAAGAGTAAGGTATTGCATAAGGCGGGACGGAAAAGGGTTTAGGGTTGGATTAGGCGTACCCGCTACGCGGATCCGCTTAATCCAACCCTAAACCCTTTTCCTTATTCAAGGTCACTAAACCCTAAACAAACTAAACCCTAAACAAACTAAACCCTAAGAAGGTATTGGTGAACCCTGTCGTGGATGTGATTCAAAGATGGGGCACTGAACCTTAAGAGTAGGGTACTGCATAAGACGGGACGGAAAAGGGTTTAGGGTTGGATTAGGCGTACCCGCTACGCGGATCCGCCTAATCCAACCCTAAACCCTTTTCCTTATTCAAGGTCACTAAACCCGCAACAAACTGAACCTAAGAGGGTATTGGTGAACCCTGTCGTGGATGTGATTAAAAGATGGGGCACTGACCCTTAAGAGTAAGGTATTGCATAAGACGGGACGGAAAAGGGTTTAGGGTTGGATTAGGCGTACCAGCTACGCGGATCCGCTTAATCCAACCCTAAACCCTTTTCCTTATTCAAGGTCACTAAACCCTAAACAAACTAAACCCTAAGAAGGTATTGGTGAACCCTGTCGTGGATGTGATTCAAAGATGGGGCACTGAACCTTAAGAGTAGGGTACTGCATAAGACGGGACGGAAAAAGGTTTACGGTTGGATTAGGCGTACCCGCTACGCGGCTCCGCCTAATCCAACCCTAAACCCTTTTCCTTATTCAAGGTCACTAAACCTGCAACAAACTGAACCCTAAGAGGTTATTGGTGAACCCTGTCGTGGATGTGATTAAAAGATGGGGCACTGACCCTTAATAGTAAGGTATTGCATAAGACGGGACGGAAAAGGGTTTAGGGTTGGATTAGGCGTACCCGCTACGCGGCTCCGCTTAATCCAACCCTAAACCCTTTTCCTTATTCAAGGTCACTAAACCCTAAACAAACTGAACCCTAAGAGGGTATTGGTAAACCCTGTTGTGGATGTGATTCAAAGATGGGGCACTGAACCTTAAGAGTAGGGTACTGCATAAGACGGGACGGAAAAGGGTTTAGGGTTGGATTAGGCGTACCCGCTACGCGGATCCGCCTAATCCAACCCTAAACCCTTTTCCTTATTCAAGGTCACTAAACCCGCAACAAACTGAACCTAAGAGGGTATTGGTGAACCCTGTCGTGGATGTGATTAAAAGATGGGGCACTGACCCTTAAGAGTAAGGTATTGCATAAGGCGGGACGGAAAAGGGTTTAGGGTTGGATTAGGCGTACCCGCTACGCGGATCCGCTTAATCCAACCCTAAACCCTTTTCCTTATTCAAGGTCACTAAACCCTAAACAAACTAAACCCTAAACAAACTAAACCCTAAGAAGGTATTGGTGAACCCTGTCGTGGATGTGATTCAAAGATGGGGCACTGAACCTTAAGAGTAGGGTACTGCATAAGACGGGACGGAAAAGGGTTTAGGGTTGGATTAGGCGTACCCGCTACGCGGATCCGCCTAATCCAACCCTAAACCCTTTTCCTTATTCAAGGTCACTAAACCCGCAACAAACTGAACCTAAGAGGGTATTGGTGAACCCTGTCGTGGATGTGATTAAAAGATGGGGCACTGACCCTTAAGAGTAAGGTATTGCATAAGACGGGACGGAAAAGGGTTTAGGGTTGGATTAGGCGTACCAGCTACGCGGATCCGCTTAATCCAACCCTAAACCCTTTTCCTTATTCAAGGTCACTAAACCCTAAACAAACTAAACCCTAAGAAGGTATTGGTGAACCCTGTCGTGGATGTGATTCAAAGATGGGGCACTGAACCTTAAGAGTAGGGTACTGCATAAGACGGGACGGAAAAAGGTTTACGGTTGGATTAGGCGTACCCGCTACGCGGCTCCGCCTAATCCAACCCTAAACCCTTTTCCTTATTCAAGGTCACTAAACCTGCAACAAACTGAACCCTAAGAGGTTATTGGTGAACCCTGTCGTGGATGTGATTAAAAGATGGGGCACTGACCCTTAATAGTAAGGTATTGCATAAGACGGGACGGAAAAGGGTTTAGGGTTGGATTAGGCGTACCCGCTACGCGGCTCCGCTTAATCCAACCCTAAACCCTTTTCCTTATTCAAGGTCACTAAACCCTAAACAAACTGAACCCTAAGAGGGTATTGGTAAACCCTGTTGTGGATGTGATTCAAAGATGGGGCACTGAACCTTAAGAGTAGGGTACTGCATAAGACGGGACGGAAAAGGGTTTAGGGTTGGATTAGGCGTACCCGCTACGCGGATCCGCCTAATCCAACCCTAAACCCTTTTCCTTATTCAAGGTCACTAAACCCGCAACAAACTGAACCTAAGAGGGTATTGGTGAACCCTGTCGTGGATGTGATTAAAAGATGGGGCACTGACCCTTAAGAGTAAGGTATTGCATAAGGCGGGACGGAAAAGGGTTTAGGGTTGGATTAGGCGTACCCGCTACGCGGATCCGCTTAATCCAACCCTAAACCCTTTTCCTTATTCAAGGTCACTAAACCCTAAACAAACTAAACCCTAAACAAACTAAACCCTAAGAAGGTATTGGTGAACCCTGTCGTGGATGTGATTCAAAGATGGGGCACTGAACCTTAAGAGTAGGGTACTGCATAAGACGGGACGGAAAAGGGTTTAGGGTTGGATTAGGCGTACCCGCTACGCGGATCCGCCTAATCCAACCCTAAACCCTTTTCCTTATTCAAGGTCACTAAACCCGCAACAAACTGAACCTAAGAGGGTATTGGTGAACCCTGTCGTGGATGTGATTAAAAGATGGGGCACTGACCCTTAAGAGTAAGGTATTGCATAAGACGGGACGGAAAAGGGTTTAGGGTTGGATTAGGCGTACCAGCTACGCGGATCCGCTTAATCCAACCCTAAACCCTTTTCCTTATTCAAGGTCACTAAACCCTAAACAAACTAAACCCTAAGAAGGTATTGGTGAACCCTGTCGTGGATGTGATTCAAAGATGGGGCACTGAACCTTAAGAGTAGGGTACTGCATAAGACGGGACGGAAAAAGGTTTACGGTTGGATTAGGCGTACCCGCTACGCGGCTCCGCCTAATCCAACCCTAAACCCTTTTCCTTATTCAAGGTCACTAAACCTGCAACAAACTGAACCCTAAGAGGTTATTGGTGAACCCTGTCGTGGATGTGATTAAAAGATGGGGCACTGACCCTTAAGAGTAAGGTATTGCATAAGACGGGACGGAAAAGGGTTTAGGGTTGGATTAGGCGTACCCGCTACGCGGCTCCGCTTAATCCAACCCTAAACCCTTTTCCTTATTCAAGGTCACTAAACCCTAAACAAACTGAACCCTAAGAGGGTATTGGTAAACCCTGTTGTGGATGTGATACAAAGATGGGGCACTGAACCTTAAGAGTAGGGTACTGCATAAGACGGGACAGAAAAGGGTTTAGGGTTGGATTAGGCGTACCCGCTACGCGGCTCCGCCTAATCCAACTCTAAACCCTTTTCCTTATTCAAGGTCACTAAACCCGCAAGAAACTGAACCCTAAGAGGGTATTGGTGAACCCTGTCGTGGATGTGATTCAAATATGGGGCACTGAACCTTAAGAGTAGGGTACTGCATAAGACGGGACGGAAAAGGGTTTAGGGTTGGATTAGACCTACCCGCTACGCGGCTCCGCCTAATCCAACCCTAAACCCTTTTCCTTATTCAAGGTAACTAAACCCGCAAGAAACTGAGCCCTAAGAGAGTATTGGTGAACCCTGTCGTGGATGTGATTCAAAGATAGGTCACTGAACCTTAAAAGTAGGGTACTCCATAAGACGGGACGGAAAAAGGGTTTAGGGTTGGATTAAGCGTACCCGCTACGCGGATCCGCCTAAACCCTTTTCCTTATTCAAGGTCACTAAACCTGCAACAAACTGAACCCTAAGAGGTTATTGGTGAACCCTGTCGTGGATGTGATTCAAAGATGGGGCACTGAACCTTAAGAGTAGGGTACTGCATAAGACGGGACGGAAAAGGGTTTAGGGTTGGATTAGGCGTACCCGCAACGCGGATCCGCCTAATCCAACCCTAAACCCTTTTCCTTATTCAAGGTCACTAAACCCGCAACAAACTGAACCTAAGAGGGTATTGGTGAACCCTGTCGTGGATGTGATTAAAAGATGGGGCACTGACCCTTAAGAGTAAGGTATTGCATAAGACGGGACGGAAAAAGGTTTAGGGTTGGATTAGGCGTACCCGCTACGCAGATCCGCTTAATCCAACCCTAAACCCTTTTCCTTATTCAAGGTCACTAAACCCTAAACAAACTAAACCCTAAGAAGGTATTGGTGAACCCTGTCGTGGATGTGATTCAAAGATGGGGCACTGAACCTTAAGAGTAGGGTACTGCATAAGATGGGACGGAAAAAGGTTTACGGTTGGATTAGGCGTACCCGCTACGCGGCTCCGCCTAATCCAACCCTAAACCCTTTTCCTTATTCAAGGTCACTAAACCCGCAAGAAACTGAACCTAAGAGGGTATTGTTGAACCCTGTCGTGGATGTGATTAAAAGATGGGGCACTGACCCTTAAGAGTAAGGTATTGCATAAGACGGGACGGAAAAGGGTTTAGGGTTGGATTAGGCATACCCGCTACGCGGCTCCGCTTAATCTAACCCTAAACCCTTTTCCTTATTCAAGGTCACTAAACCCTAAACAAACTGAACCCTAAGAGGGTATTGGTAAACCCTGTTGTGGATGTGATTCAAAGATGGGGCACTGAACCTTAAGAGTAGGGTACTGCATAAGACGGGACAGAAAAGGGTTTAGGGTTGGATTAGGCGTACCCGCTACGCGGCTCCGCCTAATCCAACTCTAAACCCTTTTCCTTATTCAAGGTCACTAAACCCGCAAGAAACTGAACCCTAAGAGGGTATTGGTGAACCCTGTCGTGGATGTGATTCAAATATGGGGCACTGAACCTTAAGAGTAGGGTACTGCATAAGACGGGACGGAAAAGGGTTTAGGGTTGGATTAGGCCTACCCGCTACGCGGCTCCGCCTAATCCAACCCTAAACCCTTTTCCTTATTCAAGGTAACTAAACCCGCAAGAAACTGAGCCCTAAGAGAGTATTGGTGAACCCTGTCGTGGATGTGATTCAAAGATAGGTCACTGAACCTTAAAAGTAGGGTACTCCATAAGACGGGACGGAAAAAGGGTTTAGGGTTGGATTAGGCGTACCCGCTACGCGGATCCGCCTAAACCCTTTTCCTTATTCAAGGTCACTAAACCTGCAACAAACTGAACCCTAAGAGGTTATTGGTGAACCCTGTCGTGGATGTGATTCAAAGATGGGGCACTGAACCTTAAGAGTAGGGTACTGCATAAGACGGGACGGAAAAGGGTTTAGGGTTGGATTAGGCGTACCCGCTACGCGGATCCGCCTAATCCAACCGTAAACCCTTTTCCTTATTCAAGGTCACTAAACCCGCAACAAACTGAACCTAAGAGGGTATTGGTGAACCCTGTCGTGGATGTGATTAAAAGATGGGGCACTGACCCTTAAGAGTAAGGTATTGCATAAGACGGGACGGAAAAAGGTTTAGGGTTGGATTAGGCGTACCCGCTACGCGGATCCGCTTAATCCAACCCTAAACCCTTTTCCTTATTCAAGGTCACTAAACCCTAAACAAACTAAACCCTAAGAAGGTATTGGTGAACCCTGTCGTGGATGTGATTCAAAGATGGGGCACTGAACCTTAAGAGTAGGGTACTGCATAAGACGGGACGGAAAAGGGTTTAGGGTTGGATTAGGCGTACCCGCTACGCGGATCCGCCTAATCCAACCCTAAACCCTTTTCCTTATTCAAGGTCACTAAACCCGCAACAAACTGAACCTAAGAGGGTATTGGTGAACCCTGTCGTGGATGTGATTAAAAGATGGGGCACTGACCCTTAAGAGTAAGGTATTGCATAAGGCGGGACGGAAAAGGGTTTAGGGTTGGATTAGGCGTACCCGCTACGCGGATCCGCTTAATCCAACCCTAAACCCTTTTCCTTATTCAAGGTCACTAAACCCTAAACAAACTAAACCCTAAACAAACTAAACCCTAAGAAGGTATTGGTGAACCCTGTCGTGGATGTGATTCAAAGATGGGGCACTGAACCTTAAGAGTAGGGTACTGCATAAGACGGGACGGAAAAGGGTTTAGGGTTGGATTAGGCGTACCCGCTACGCGGATCCGCCTAATCCAACCCTAAACCCTTTTCCTTATTCAAGGTCACTAAACCCGCAACAAACTGAACCTAAGAGGGTATTGGTGAACCCTGTCGTGGATGTGATTAAAAGATGGGGCACTGACCCTTAAGAGTAAGGTATTGCATAAGACGGGACGGAAAAGGGTTTAGGGTTGGATTAGGCGTACCAGCTACGCGGATCCGCTTAATCCAACCCTAAACCCTTTTCCTTATTCAAGGTCACTAAACCCTAAACAAACTAAACCCTAAGAAGGTATTGGTGAACCCTGTCGTGGATGTGATTCAAAGATGGGGCACTGAACCTTAAGAGTAGGGTACTGCATAAGACGGGACGGAAAAAGGTTTACGGTTGGATTAGGCGTACCCGCTACGCGGCTCCGCCTAATCCAACCCTAAACCCTTTTCCTTATTCAAGGTCACTAAACCTGCAACAAACTGAACCCTAAGAGGTTATTGGTGAACCCTGTCGTGGATGTGATTAAAAGATGGGGCACTGACCCTTAAGAGTAAGGTATTGCATAAGACGGGACGGAAAAGGGTTTAGGGTTGGATTAGGCGTACCCGCTACGCGGCTCCGCTTAATCCAACCCTAAACCCTTTTCCTTATTCAAGGTCACTAAACCCTAAACAAACTGAACCCTAAGAGGGTATTGGTAAACCCTGTTGTGGATGTGATACAAAGATGGGGCACTGAACCTTAAGAGTAGGGTACTGCATAAGACGGGACAGAAAAGGGTTTAGGGTTGGATTAGGCGTACCCGCTACGCGGCTCCGCCTAATCCAACTCTAAACCCTTTTCCTTATTCAAGGTCACTAAACCCGCAAGAAACTGAACCCTAAGAGGGTATTGGTGAACCCTGTCGTGGATGTGATTCAAATATGGGGCACTGAACCTTAAGAGTAGGGTACTGCATAAGACGGGACGGAAAAGGGTTTAGGGTTGGATTAGACCTACCCGCTACGCGGCTCCGCCTAATCCAACCCTAAACCCTTTTCCTTATTCAAGGTAACTAAACCCGCAAGAAACTGAGCCCTAAGAGAGTATTGGTGAACCCTGTCGTGGATGTGATTCAAAGATAGGTCACTGAACCTTAAAAGTAGGGTACTCCATAAGACGGGACGGAAAAAGGGTTTAGGGTTGGATTAAGCGTACCCGCTACGCGGATCCGCCTAAACCCTTTTCCTTATTCAAGGTCACTAAACCTGCAACAAACTGAACCCTAAGAGGTTATTGGTGAACCCTGTCGTGGATGTGATTCAAAGATGGGGCACTGAACCTTAAGAGTAGGGTACTGCATAAGACGGGACGGAAAAGGGTTTAGGGTTGGATTAGGCGTACCCGCAACGCGGATCCGCCTAATCCAACCCTAAACCCTTTTCCTTATTCAAGGTCACTAAACCCGCAACAAACTGAACCTAAGAGGGTATTGGTGAACCCTGTCGTGGATGTGATTAAAAGATGGGGCACTGACCCTTAAGAGTAAGGTATTGCATAAGACGGGACGGAAAAAGGTTTAGGGTTGGATTAGGCGTACCCGCTACGCAGATCCGCTTAATCCAACCCTAAACCCTTTTCCTTATTCAAGGTCACTAAACCCTAAACAAACTAAACCCTAAGAAGGTATTGGTGAACCCTGTCGTGGATGTGATTCAAAGATGGGGCACTGAACCTTAAGAGTAGGGTACTGCATAAGATGGGACGGAAAAAGGTTTACGGTTGGATTAGGCGTACCCGCTACGCGGCTCCGCCTAATCCAACCCTAAACCCTTTTCCTTATTCAAGGTCACTAAACCCGCAAGAAACTGAACCTAAGAGGGTATTGTTGAACCCTGTCGTGGATGTGATTAAAAGATGGGGCACTGACCCTTAAGAGTAAGGTATTGCATAAGACGGGACGGAAAAGGGTTTAGGGTTGGATTAGGCATACCCGCTACGCGGCTCCGCTTAATCCAACCCTAAACCCTTTTCCTTATTCAAGGTCACTAAACCCTAAACAAACTGAACCCTAAGAGGGTATTGGTAAACCCTGTTGTGGATGTGATTCAAAGATGGGGCACTGAACCTTAAGAGTAGGGTACTGCATAAGACGGGACAGAAAAGGGTTTAGGGTTGGATTAGGCGTACCCGCTACGCGGCTCCGCCTAATCCAACTCTAAACCCTTTTCCTTATTCAAGGTCACTAAACCCGCAAGAAACTGAACCCTAAGAGGGTATTGGTGAACCCTGTCGTGGATGTGATTCAAATATGGGGCACTGAACCTTAAGAGTAGGGTACTGCATAAGACGGGACGGAAAAGGGTTTAGGGTTGGATTAGGCCTACCCGCTACGCGGCTCCGCCTAATCCAACCCTAAACCCTTTTCCTTATTCAAGGTAACTAAACCCGCAAGAAACTGAGCCCTAAGAGAGTATTGGTGAACCCTGTCGTGGATGTGATTCAAAGATAGGTCACTGAACCTTAAAAGTAGGGTACTCCATAAGACGGGACGGAAAAAGGGTTTAGGGTTGGATTAGGCGTACCCGCTACGCGGATCCGCCTAAACCCTTTTCCTTATTCAAGGTCACTAAACCTGCAACAAACTGAACCCTAAGAGGTTATTGGTGAACCCTGTCGTGGATGTGATTCAAAGATGGGGCACTGAACCTTAAGAGTAGGGTACTGCATAAGACGGGACGGAAAAGGGTTTAGGGTTGGATTAGGCGTACCCGCTACGCGGATCCGCCTAATCCAACCCTAAACCCTTTTCCTTATTCAAGGTCACTAAACCCGCAACAAACTGAACCTAAGAGGGTATTGGTGAACCCTGTCGTGGATGTGATTAAAAGATGGGGCACTGACCCTTAAGAGTAAGGTATTGCATAAGACGGGACGGAAAAAGGTTTAGGGTTGGATTAGGCGTACCCGCTACGCGGATCCGCTTAATCCAACCCTAAACCCTTTTCCTTATTCAAGGTCACTAAACCCTAAACAAACTAAACCCTAAGAAGGTATTGGTGAACCCTGTCGTGGATGTGATTCAAAGATGGGGCACTGAACCTTAAGAGTAGGGTACTGCATAAGATGTGACGGAAAAAGGTTTACGGTTGGATTAGGCGTACCCGCTACGCGGCTCCGCCTAATCCAACCCTAAACCCTTTTCCTTATTCAAGGTCACTAAACCCGCAAGAAACTGAACCTAAGAGGGTATTGTTGAACCCTGTCGTGGATGTGATTAAAAGATGGGGCACTGACCCTTAAGAGTAAGGTATTGCATAAGACGGGACGGAAAAGGGTTTAGGGTTGGATTTGGCGTACCCGCTACGCGGCTCCGCTTAATCCAACCCTAAACCCTTTTCCTTATTCAAGGTCACTAAACCCTAAACAAACTGAACCCTAAGAGGGTATTGGTAAACCCTGTTGTGGATGTGATTCAAAGATGGGGCACTGAACCTTAAGAGTAGGGTACTTCATAAGACGGGACGGAAAAGGGTTTAGGGTTGGATTAGGCCTACCCGCTACGCGGCTCCGCCTAATCCAACTCTAAACCCTTTTCCTTATTCAAGGTCACTAAACCCGCAAGAAACTGAACCCTAAGAGGGTATTGGTGAACCCTGTCGTGGATGTGATTCAAATATGGGGCACTGAACCTTAAGAGTAGGGTACTGCATAAGACGGGACGGAAAAGGGTTTAGGGTTGGATTAGGCCTACCCGCTACGCGGCTCCGCCTAATCCAACCCTAAACCCTTTTCCTTATTCAAGGTAACTAAACCCGCAAGAAACTGAGCCCTAAGAGAGTATTGGTGAACCCTGTCGTGGATGTGATTCAAAGATAGGTCACTGAACCTTAAAAGTAGGGTACTCCATAAGACGGGACGGAAAAAGGGTTTAGGGTTGGATTAGGCGTACCCGCTACGCGGATCCGCCTAAACCCTTTTCCTTATTCAAGGTCACTAAACCTGCAACAAACTGAACCCTAAGAGGTTATTGGTGAACCCTGTCGTGGATGTGATTCAAAGATGGGGCACTGAACCTTAAGAGTAGGGTACTGCATAAGACGGGACGGAAAAGGGTTTAGGGTTGGATTAGGCGTACCCGCTACGCGGATCCGCCTAATCCAACCCTAAACCCTTTTCCTTATTCAAGGTCACTAAACCCGCAACAAACTGAACCTAAGAGGGTATTGGTGAACCCTGTCGTGGATGTGATTAAAAGATGGGGCACTGACCCTTAAGAGTAAGGTATTGCATAAGACGGGACGGAAAAAGGTTTAGGGTTGGATTAGGCGTACCCGCTACGCGGATCCGCTTAATCCAACCCTAAACCCTTTTCCTTATTCAAGGTCACTAAACCCTAAACAAACTAAACCCTAAGAAGGTATTGGTGAACCCTGTCGTGGATGTGATTCAAAGATGGGGCACTGAACCTTAAGAGTAGGGTACTGCATAAGATGTGACGGAAAAAGGTTTACGGTTGGATTAGGCGTACCCGCTACGCGGCTCCGCCTAATCCAACCCTAAACCCTTTTCCTTATTCAAGGTCACTAAACCCGCAAGAAACTGAACCTAAGAGGGTATTGTTGAACCCTGTCGTGGATGTGATTAAAAGATGGGGCACTGACCCTTAAGAGTAAGGTATTGCATAAGACGGGACGGAAAAGGGTTTAGGGTTGGATTTGGCATACCCGCTACGCGGCTCCGCTTAATCCAACCCTAAACCCTTTTCCTTATTCAAGGTCACTAAACCCTAAACAAACTGAACCCTAAGAGGGTATTGGTAAACCCTGTTGTGGATGTGATTCAAAGATGGGGCACTGAACCTTAAGAGTAGGGTACTGCATAAGACGGGACGGAAAAGGGTTTAGGGTTGGATTAGGCCTACCCGCTACGCGGCTCCGCCTAATCCAACTCTAAACCCTTTTCCTTATTCAAGGTCACTAAACCCGCAAGAAACTGAACCCTAAGAGGGTATTGGTGAACCCTGTCGTGGATGTGATTCAAATATGGGGCACTGAACCTTAAGAGTAGGGTACTGCATAAGACGGGACGGAAAAGGGTTTAGGGTTGGATTAGGCCTACCCGCTACGCGGCTCCGCCTAATCCAACCCTAAACCCTTTTCCTTATTCAAGGTAACTAAACCCGCAAGAAACTGAGCCCTAAGAGAGTATTGGTGAACCCTGTCGTGGATGTGATTCAAAGATAGGTCACTGAACCTTAAAAGTAGGGTACTCCATAAGACGGGACGGAAAAAGGGTTTAGGGTTGGATTAGGCGTACCCGCTACGCGGATCCGCCTAAACCCTTTTCCTTATTCAAAGTCACTAAACCTGCAACAAACTGAACCCTAAGAGGTTATTGGTGAACCCTGTCGTGGATGTGATTCAAAGATGGGGCACTGAACCTTAAGAGTAGGGTACTGCATAAGACGGGACGGAAAAGGGTTTAGGGTTGGATTAGGCGTACCCGCTACGTGGATCCGCCTAATCCAACCCTAAACCCTTTTCCTTATTCAAGGTCACTAAACCCGCAACAAACTGAACCTAAGAGGGTATTGGTGAACCCTGTCGTGGATGTGATTAAAAGATGGGGCACTGACCCTTAAGAGTAAGGTATTGCATAAGACGGGACGGAAAAAGGTTTAGGGTTGGATTAGGCGTACCCGCTACGCGGATCCGCTTAATCCAACCCTAAACCCTTTTCCTTATTCAAGGTCACTAAACACTAAACAAACTAAACCCTAAGAAGGTATTGGTGAACCCTGTCGTGGATGTGATTCAAAGATGGGGCACTGAACCTTAAGAGTAGGGTACTGCATAAGATGGGACGGAAAAAGGTTTACGGTTGGATTAGGCGTACCCGCTACGCGGCTCCGCCTAATCCAACCCTAAACCCTTTTCCTTATTCAAGGTCACTAAACCCGCAAGAAAATGAACCTAAGAGGGTATTGGTGAACCCTGTCGTGGATGTGATTAAAAGATGGGGCACTGACCCTTAAGAGTAAGGTATTGCATAAGACGGGACGGAAAAGGGTTTAGGGTTGGATTAGGCGTACCCGCTACGCGGCTCCGCTTAATCCAACCCTAAACCCTTTTCCTTATTCAAGGTCACTAAACCCTAAACAAACTGAACCCTAAGAGGGTATTGGTTAACCCTGTTGTGGATGTGATTCAAAGATGGGGCAGTGAACCTTAAGAGTAGGGTACTGCATAAGACGGGACAGAAAAGGGTTTAGGGTTGGATTAGGCGTACCCGCAACGCGGCTCCGCCTAATCCAACCCTAAACCCTTTTCCTTATTCAAGGTCACTAAACCCGCAAGAAACTGAACCCTAAGAGGGTATTGGTGAACCCTGTCGTGGATGTGATTCAAACATGGGGCACTGAACCTTAAGAGTAGGGTACCGCATAAGACGGGACGGAAAAGGGTTTAGGGTTGGATTAGGCGTACCCGCTACGCGGATCGCCTAAACCCTTTTCCTTATTCAAGGTCACTAAACCCGCAACAAACTGAACCCTAAGAGGTTATTGGTGAACCCTGTCGTGGATGTGATTCAAAGATGGGGCACTGAACCTTAAGAGTAGGGTACTGCATAAGATGGGACGGAAAAGGGTTTAGGGTTAGATTAGGCGTACCCGCTACGCGGATCCGCCTAATCCAACCCTAAACCCTTTTCCTTATTCGAGGTCACTAAACCCGCAACAAACTGAACCTAAGAGGGTATTGGTGAACTCTGTCGTGGATGTGATTAAAAGATGGGGCACTGACCCTTAAAAGTAAGGTATTGCATAAGACGGGACGGAAAAGGGTTTAGGGTTGGATTAGGCGTACCCGCTACGCGGATCCGCTTAATCCAACCCTAAACCCTTTTCCTTATTCAAGGTCACTAAACCCTAAACAAACTAAACCCTAAGAAGGTATTGGTGAACCCTGTCGTGGATGTGATTCAAAGATGGGGCACTGAACCTTAAGAGTAGGGTACTGCATAAGACGGGACGGAAAAGGGTTTAGGGTTGGATTAGGCGTACCCGCTACGCGGATCCGCATAATCCAACCCTAAACCCTTTTCCTTATTCAAGGTCACTAAACCCGCAACAAACTGAACCCTAAGAGGGTATTGGTGAACCCTGTCGTGGATGTGATTCAAAGATGGGGCACTGAACCTTAAGAGTAGGGTACTGCATAAGACGGGACGGAAAAGGGTTTAGGGTTGGATAAGGCGTACCCGCTACGCGGCTCCGCCTAATCCAACTCTAAACCCTTTTCCTTATTCAAGGTCACTAAACCCGCAAAAACTGAACCCTAAGAGGGTATTGGTGAACCCTGTCGTGGATGTGATTCAAATATGGGGCACTGAACCTTAAGAGTAGGGAACTGCATAAGACGGGACGGAAAAGGGTTTAGGGTTGGATTAGGCGTACCCGCTACGCGGCTCCGCCTAATCCAACCCTAAACCCTTTTCCTTATTCTGGGTAACTAAACCCGCAAGAAACTGAACCCTAAGAGGGTATTGGTGAACCCTGTCGTGGATGTGATTCAAAGATAGGGCACTGAACCTTAAGAGTAGGGTACTGCATAAGACAGGACGGAAAAGGGTTTAGGGTTGGATAAGGCGTACCCGCTACGCGGATCCGCCTAAACCCTTTTCTTTATTCAAGGTCACTAAACCTGCTACAAACTGAACCCTAAGAGGTTATTGTTGAACCCAGTCGTGGATGTGATTCAAAGATGGGGCACTGAACCTTAAGAGTAGGGTACTGCATAAGACGGGACGGAAAAGGGTTTAGGGTTGGATTAGGCGTACCCGCTACGCGGATCCGCCTAATCCAACCCTAAACCATTTTCCTTATTCAAGGTCACTAAATCCGCAACAAACTGAACCTAAGAGGGTATTGGTGAACCCTGTCGTGGATGTGATTAAAAGATGGGGCACTGACCCTTAAGAGTAAGGTATTGCATAAGACGGGACGGAAAAGGGTTTAGGGTTGGATTAGGCGTACCAGCTACGCGGATCCGCCTAAACCCTTTTCTTTATTCAAGGTCACTAAACCTGCAACAAACTGAACCCTAAGAGGTTATTGGTGAACCCAGTCGTGGATGTGATTCAAAGATGGGGCACTGAACCTTAAGAGTAGGGTACTGCATAAGACGGGACGGAAAAAGGTTTAGGGTTGGATTAGGCCTACCCGCTACGCGGCTCCGCCTAATCCAACCCTAAACCCTTTTCCTTATTCAAGGTAACTAAACCCGCAAGAAACTGAACCCTAAGAGGGTATTGGTGAACCCTGTCGTGGATGTGATTCAAAGATAGGGCACTGAACCTTAAGAGTAGGGTACTGCATAAGACGGGACGGAAAAGGGTTTAGGGTTGGATTAGGCGTACCCGCTACGCGGATCCGCCTAAACCCTTTTCTTTATTCAAGGTCACTAAACCTGCAACAAACTGAACCCTAAGAGGTTATTGGTGAACCCAGTCGTGGATGTGATTCAAAGATGGGGCACTGAACCTTAAGAGTAGGGTACTGCATAAGACGGGACGGAAAAGGGTTTAGGGTTGGATTAGGCGTACCCGCTACGCGGATCCGCTTAATCCAACCCTAAACCCTTTTCCTTATTCAAGGTCACTAAACCCTAAACAAACTAAACCCTAAGAAGGTATTGGTGAACCCTGTCGTGGATGTGATTCAAAGATGGGGCACTGAACCTTAAGAGTAGGGTACTGCATAAGACGGGACGGAAAAGGGTTTAGGGTTGGATTAGGCGTACCCGCTACGCGGATCCGCATAATCCAACCCTAAACCCTTTTCCTTATTCAAGGTCACTAAACCCGCAACAAACTGAACCCTAAGAGGGTATTGGTGAACCCTGTCGTGGATGTGATTCAAATATGGGGCACTGAACCTTAAGAGTAGGGTACTGCGTAAGACGGGACGGAAAAGGGTTTAGGGTTGGATTAGGCGTACCCGCTACGCGGCTCCGCCTAATCCAACCCTAAACCCTTTTCCTTATTCAAGGTAACTAAACCCGCAAGAAACTGAACCCTAAGAGGGTATTGGTGAACCCTGTCGTGGATGTGATTCAAAGATAGGTCACTGAACCTTAAAAGTAGGGTACTGCATAAGACGGGACGAAAAAGGGTTTAGGGTTGGATTAGGCGTACCCGCTACGCGGATCCGCCTAAACACTTTTCCTTATTCAAGGTCACTAAACCTGCAACAAACTTAACCCTAAGAGGTTATTGGTGAACCCTGTCGTGGATGTGATTCAAAGATGAGGCACTGAACCTTAAGAGTAGGATACTGCATAAGACGGGACGGAAAAGGGTTTAGGGTTGGATTAGGCGTACCCGCTACGCGGATCCACCTAATCCAACCCTAAACCCTTTTCCTTATTCAAGGTCACTAAACCCGCAACAAACTGAACCTAAGAGGGTATTGGTGAACCCTGTCGTGGATGTGATTAAAAGATGGGGCACTGACCCTTAAGAGTAAGGTATTGCATAAGACGGGACGGAAAAGGGTTTAGGGTTGGATTAGGCGTACCCGCTACGCGGATCCGCTTAATCCAACCCTAAACCCTTTTCCTTATTCAAGGTCACTAAACCCTAAACAAACTAAACCCTAAGAAGGTATTGGTGAACCCTGTCGTGGATGTGATTCAAAGATGGGGCACTGAACCTAAAGAGTAGGGTACTGCATAAGACGGGACGGAAAAGAGTTTAGGGTTGGATTAGGCGTACCCGCTACGCGGATCCGCATAATCCAACCCTAAACCCTTTTCCTTATTCAAGGTCACTAAACCCGCAACAAACTGAACCCTAAGAGGGTATTGGTGAACCCTGTCGTGGATGTGATTCAAATATGGGGCACTGAACCTTAAGAGTAGGGTACTGCATAAGACGGGACGGAAAAGGGTTTAGGGTTGGATTAGGCGTACCCGCTACGCGGCTCCGCCTAATCCAACCCTAAACCCTTTTCCTTATTCAAGGTAACTAAACCCGCAAGAAACTGAACCCTAAGAGGGTATTGGTGAACCCTGTCGTGGATGTGATTCAAAGATAGGTCACTGAACCTTAAAAGTAGGGTACTGCATAAGACGGGACGAAAAAGGGTTTAGGGTTGGATTAGGCGTACCCGCTACGCGGATCCGCCTAAACCCTTTTCCTTATTCAAGGTCACTAAACCTGCAACAAACTGAACCCTAAGAGGTTATTGGTGAACCCTGTCGTGGATGTGATTCAAAGATGGGGCACTGAACCTTAAGAGTAGGATACTGCATAAGACGGGACGGAAAAGGGTTTAGGGTTGGATTAGGCGAACCCGCTACGCGGATCCGCCTAATCCAACCCTAAACCCTTTTCCTTATTCAAGGTCACTAAACCCGCAACAAACTGAACCTAAGAGGGTATTGGTGAACCCTGTCGTGGATGTGATTAAAAGATGGGGCACTGACCCTTAAGAGTAAGGTATTGCATAAGACGGGACGGAAAAGGGTTTAGGGTTGGATTAGGCGTACCCGCTACGCGGATCCGCTTAATCCAACCCTAAACCCTTTTCCTTATTCAAGGTCACTAAACCCTAAACAAACTAAACCCTAAGAAGGTATTGGTGAACCCTGTCGTGGATGTGATTCAAAGATGGGGCACTGAACCTAAAGAGTAGGGTACTGCATAAGACGGGACGGAAAAGGGTTTAGGGTTGGATTAGGCGTACCCGCTACGCGGATCCGCATAATCCAACCCTAAACCCTTTTCCTTATTCAAGGTCACTAAACCCGCAACAAACTGAACCCTAAGAGGGTATTGGTGAACCCTGTCGTGGATGTGATTCAAATATGGGGCACTGAACCTTAAGAGTAGGGTACTGCATAAGACGGGACGGAAAAGGGTTTAGGGTTGGATTAGGCGTACCCGCTACGCGGCTCCGCCTAATCCAACCCTAAACCCTTTTCCTTATTCAAGGTAACTAAACCCGCAAGAAACTGAACCCTAAGAGGGTATTGGTGAACCCTGTCGTGGATGTGATTCAAAGATAGGTCACTGAACCTTAAAAGTAGGGTACTGCATAAGACGGGACGAAAAAGGTTTTAGGGTTGGATTAGGCGTACCCGCTACGCGGATCCGCCTAAACCCTTTTCCTTATTCAAGGTCACTAAACCTGCAACAAACTGAACCCTAAGAGGTTATTGGTGAACCCTGTCGTGGATGTGATTCAAAGATGGGGCACTGAACCTTAAGAGTAGGATACTGCATAAGACGGGACGGAAAAGGGTTTAGGGTTGGATTAGGCGTACCCGCTACGCGGATCCGCCTAATCCAACCCTAAACCCTTTTCCTTATTCAAGGTCACTAAACCCGCAACAAACTGAACCTAAGAGGGTATTGGTGAACCCTGTCGTGGATGTGATTAAAAGATGGGGCACTGACCCTTAAGAGTAAGGTATTGCATAAGACGGGACGGAAAAGGGTTTAGGGTTGGATTAGGCGTACCCGCTACGCGGATCCGCTTAATCCAACCCTAAACCCTTTTCCTTATTCAAGGTCACTAAACCCTAAACAAACTGAACCCTAAGAGGGTATTGGTGAACCCTGTTGTGGATGTGATTCAAAGATGGGGCACTGAACCTTAAGAGTAGGGTACTGCATAAGACGGGACAGAAAAGGGTTTAGGGTTGGATTAGGCGTACCCGCTACGCGGCTCCGCCTAATCCAACCCTAAACCCTTTTCCTTATTCAAGGTCACTAAACCCGCAAGAAACTGAACCCTAAGAGGGTATTGGTGAACCCTGTCGTGGATGTGATTCAAACATGGGGCACTGAACCTTAAGAGTAGGGTACCGCATAAGACGGAACGGAAAAGGGTTTAGGGTTGGATTAGGCGTACCCGCTACGCGGATCGGCCTAAACCCTTTTCCTTATTCAAGGTCACTAAACCCGCAACAAACTGAACCCTAAGAGGGTATTGGTGAACCCTGTCGTGGATGTGATTCAAATATGGGGCACTGAACCTTAAGAGTAGGGTACTGCATAAGACGGGACGGAAAAGGGTTTAGGGTTGGATTAGGCGTACCCGCTACGCGGATCCGCCTAATCCAACCCTAAACCCTTTTCCTTATTCAAGGTAACTAAACCCGCAAGAAACTGAACCCTAAGAGGGTATTGGTGAACCCTGTCGTGGATGTGATTCAAAGATAGGTCACTGAACCTTAAAAGTAGGGTACTGCATAAGACGGGACGAAAAAGGTTTTAGGGTTGGATTAGGCGTACCCGCTACGCGGATCCGCCTAAACCCTTTTCCTTATTCAAGGTCACTAAACCTGCAACAAACTGAACCCTAAGAGGTTATTGGTGAACCCTGTCGTGGATGTGATTCAAAGATGGGGCACTGAACCTTAAGAGTAGGATACTGCATAAGACGGGACGGAAAAGGGTTTAGGGTTGGATTAGGCGTACCCGCTACGCGGATCCGCCTAATCCAACCCTAAACCCTTTTCCTTATTCAAGGTCACTAAACCCGCAACAAACTGAACCTAAGAGGGTATTGGTGAACCCTGTCGTGGATGTGATTAAAAGATGGGGCACTGACCCTTAAGAGTAAGGTATTGCATAAGACGGGACGGAAAAGGGTTTAGGGTTGGATTAGGCGTACCCGCTACGCGGATCCGCTTAATCCAACCCTAAACCCTTTTCCTTATTCAAGGTCACTAAACCCTAAACAAACTGAACCCTAAGAGGGTATTGGTGAACCCTGTTGTGGATGTGATTCAAAGATGGGGCACTGAACCTTAAGAGTAGGGTACTGCATAAGACGGGACAGAAAAGGGTTTAGGGTTGGATTAGGCGTACCCGCTACGCGGCTCCGCCTAATCCAACCCTAAACCCTTTTCCTTATTCAAGGTCACTAAACCCGCAAGAAACTGAACCCTAAGAGGGTATTGGTGAACCCTGTCGTGGATGTGATTCAAACATGGGGCACTGAACCTTAAGAGTAGGGTACCGCATAAGACGGAACGGAAAAGGGTTTAGGGTTGGATTAGGCGTACCCGCTACGCGGATCGGCCTAAACCCTTTTCCTTATTCAAGGTCACTAAACCCGCAACAAACTGAACCCTAAGAGGTTATTGGTGAACCCTGTCGTGGATGTGATTCAATGATGGGGCACTGAACCTTAAGAGTAGGGTACTGCATAAGATGGGACGGAAAAGGGTTTAGGGTTAGATTAGGCGTACCCGCTACGCGGATCCGCCTAATCCAACCCTAAACCCTTTTCCTTATTCGAGGTCACTAAACCCGCAACAAACTGAACCTAAGAGGGTATTGGTGAACTCTGTCGTGGATGTGATTCAAAGATGGGGCACTGAACCTTAAGAGTAGGGTACTGCATAAGACGGGACGGAAAAGGGTTTAGGGTTGGATTAGGCGTACACGCTACGCGGATCCGCTTAATCCAACCCTAAACCCTTTTCCTTATTCAAGGTCACTAAACCCTAAACAAACTAAACCCTAAGAAGGTATTGGTGAACCCTGTCGTGGATGTGATTCAAAGATGGGGCACTGAACCTTAAGAGTAGGGTACTGCATAAGACGGGACAGAAAAGGGTTTAGGGTTGGATTAGGTGTACCCGCTACGCGGATCCGCATAATCCAACCCTAAACCCTTTTCCTTATTCAAGGTCACTAAACCCGCAACAAACTGAACCCTAAGAGGGTATTGGTGAACCCTGTCGTGGATGTGATTCAAAGATGGGGCACTGAACCTTAAGAGTAGGGTACTGCATAAGACGGGACGGAAAAGGGTTTAGGGTTGGATTAGGCGTACACGCTACGCGGATCCGCTTAATCCAACCCTAAACCCTTTTCCTTATTCAAGGTCACTAAACCCTAAACAAACTAAACCCTAAGAAGGTATTGGTGAACCCTGTCGTGGATGTGATTCAAAGATGGGGCACTGAACCTTAAGAGTAGGGTACTGCATAAGACGGGACAGAAAAGGGTTTAGGGTTGGATTAGGCGTACCCGCTACGCGGATCCGCATAATCCAACCCTAAACCCTTTTCCTTATTCAAGGTCACTAAACCTGCAACAAACTGAACCCTAAGAGGTTATTGGTGAACCCTGTCGTGGATGTGATTCAAAGATGGGGCACTGAACCTTAAGAGTAGGATACTGCATAAGACGGGACGGAAAAGGGTTTAGGGTTGGATTAGGCGTACCCGCTACGCGGATCCGCCTAATCCAACCCTAAACCCTTTTCCTTATTCAAGGTCACTAAACCCGCAACAAACTGAACCTAAGAGGGTATTGGTGAACCCTGTCGTGGATGTGATTAAAAGATGGGGCACTGACCCTTAAGAGTAAGGTATTGCATAAGACGGGACGGAAAAGGGTTTAGGGTTGGATTAGGCGTACCCGCTACGCGGATCCGCTTAATCCAACCCTAAACCCTTTTCCTTATTCAAGGTCACTAAACCCTAAACAAACTAAACCCTAAGAAGGTATTGGTGAACCCTGTCGTGGATGTGATTCAAAGATGGGGCACTGAACCTAAAGAGTAGGGTACTGCATAAGACGGGACGGAAAAGGGTTTAGGGTTGGATTAGGCGTACCCGCTACGCGGATCCGCATAATCCAACCCTAAACCCTTTTCCTTATTCAAGGTCACTAAACCCGCAACAAACTGAACCCTAAGAGGGTATTGGTGAACCCTGTCGTGGATGTGATTCAAATATGGGGCACTGAACCTTAAGAGTAGGGTACTGCATAAGACGTGACGGAAAAGGGTTTAGGGTTGGATTAGGCGTACCCGCTACGCGGCTCCGCCTAATCCAACCCTAAACCCTTTTCCTTATTCAAGGTCACTAAACCCGCAACAAACTGAACCCTAAGAGGTTATTGGTGAACCCTGTCGTGGATGTGATTCAATGATGGGGCACTGAACCTTAAGTGTAGGGTACTGCATAAGATGGGACGGAAAAGGGTTTAGGGTTAGATTAGGCGTACCCGCTACGCGGATCCGCCTAATCCAACCCTAAACCCTTTTCCTTATTCGAGGTCACTAAACCCGCAACAAACTGAACCTAAGAGGGTATTGGTGAACTCTGTCGTGGATGTGATTAAAAGATGGGGCACTGACCCTTAAAAGTAAGGTATTGCATAAGACGGGACGGAAAAGGGTTTAGGGTTGGATTAGGCGTACACGCTACGCGGATCCGCTTAATCCAACCCTAAACCCTTTTCCTTATTCAAGGTCACTAAACCCTAAACAAACTAAACCCTAAGAAGGTATTGGTGAACCCTGTCGTGGATGTGATTCAAAGATGGGGCACTGAACCTTAAGAGTAGGGTACTGCATAAGACGGGACAGAAAAGGGTTTAGGGTTGGATTAGGCGTACCCGCTACGCGGATCCGCATAATCCAACCCTAAACCCTTTTCCTTATTCAAGGTCACTAAACCCGCAACAAACTGAACCCTAAGAGGGTATTGGTGAACCCTGTCGTGGATGTGATTCAAAGATGGGGCACTGAACCTTAAGAGTAGGGTACTGCATAAGACGGGACGGAAAAGGGTTTAGGGTTGGATTAGGCGTACACGCTACGCGGATCCGCTTAATCCAACCCTAAACCCTTTTCCTTATTCAAGGTCACTAAACCCTAAACAAACTAAACCCTAAGAAGGTATTGGTGAACCCTGTCGTGGATGTGATTCAAAGATGGGGCACTGAACCTTAAGAGTAGGGTACTGCATAAGACGGGACAGAAAAGGGTTTAGGGTTGGATTAGGCGTACCCGCTACGCGGATCCGCATAATCCAACCCTAAACCCTTTTCCTTATTCAAGGTCACTAAACCTGCAACAAACTGAACCCTAAGAGGTTATTGGTGAACCCTGTCGTGGATGTGATTCAAAGATGGGGCACTGAACCTTAAGAGTAGGATACTGCATAAGACGGGACGGAAAAGGGTTTAGGGTTGGATTAGGCGTACCCGCTACGCGGATCCGCCTAATCCAACCCTAAACCCTTTTCCTTATTCAAGGTCACTAAACCCGCAACAAACTGAACCTAAGAGGGTATTGGTGAACCCTGTCGTGGATGTGATTAAAAGATGGGGCACTGACCCTTAAGAGTAAGGTATTGCATAAGACGGGACGGAAAAGGGTTTAGGGTTGGATTAGGCGTACCCGCTACGCGGATCCGCTTAATCCAACCCTAAACCCTTTTCCTTATTCAAGGTCACTAAACCCTAAACAAACTAAACCCTAAGAAGGTATTGGTGAACCCTGTCGTGGATGTGATTCAAAGATGGGGCACTGAACCTAAAGAGTAGGGTACTGCATAAGACGGGACGGAAAAGGGTTTAGGGTTGGATTAGGCGTACCCGCTACGCGGATCCGCATAATCCAACCCTAAACCCTTTTCCTTATTCAAGGTCACTAAACCCGCAACAAACTGAACCCTAAGAGGGTATTGGTGAACCCTGTCGTGGATGTGATTCAAATATGGGGCACTGAACCTTAAGAGTAGGGTACTGCATAAGACGTGACGGAAAAGGGTTTAGGGTTGGATTAGGCGTACCCGCTACGCGGCTCCGCCTAATCCAACCCTAAA
Organism: Agrostemma githago; assembly: GCA_958450325.1. Taxonomy (NCBI): domain Eukaryota; kingdom Viridiplantae; phylum Streptophyta; class Magnoliopsida; order Caryophyllales; family Caryophyllaceae; genus Agrostemma; species Agrostemma githago. The sequence continues at coordinate 38,113,698 of OY288258.1, forward strand.
CCCTTTTCCTTATTCAAGGTCACTAAACCCGCAACAAACTGAACCCTAAGAGGTTATTGGTGAACCCTGTCGTGGATGTGATTCAATGATGGGGCACTGAACCTTAAGTGTAGGGTACTGCATAAGATGGGACGGAAAAGGGTTTAGGGTTAGATTAGGCGTACCCGCTACGCGGATCCGCCTAATCCAACCCTAAACCCTTTTCCTTATTCGAGGTCACTAAACCCGCAACAAACTGAACCTAAGAGGGTATTGGTGAACTCTGTCGTGGATGTGATTAAAAGATGGGGCACTGACCCTTAAAAGTAAGGTATTGCATAAGACGGGACGGAAAAGGGTTTAGGGTTGGATTAGGCGTACACGCTACGCGGATCCGCTTAATCCAACCCTAAACCCTTTTCCTTATTCAAGGTCACTAAACCCTAAACAAACTAAACCCTAAGAAGGTATTGGTGAACCCTGTCGTGGATGTGATTCAAAGATGGGGCACTGAACCTTAAGAGTAGGGTACTGCATAAGACGGGACAGAAAAGGGTTTAGGGTTGGATTAGGCGTACCCGCTACGCGGATCCGCATAATCCAACCCTAAACCCTTTTCCTTATTCAAGGTCACTAAACCCGCAACAAACTGAACCCTAAGAGGGTATTGGTGAACCCTGTCGTGGATGTGATTCAAAGATGGGGCACTGAACCTTAAGAGTAGGGTACTGCATAAGACGGGACGGAAAAGGGTTTAGGGTTGGATTAGGCGTACACGCTACGCGGATCCGCTTAATCCAACCCTAAACCCTTTTCCTTATTCAAGGTCACTAAACCCTAAACAAACTAAACCCTAAGAAGGTATTGGTGAACCCTGTCGTGGATGTGATTCAAAGATGGGGCACTGAACCTTAAGAGTAGGGTACTGCATAAGACGGGACAGAAAAGGGTTTAGGGTTGGATTAGGCGTACCCGCTACGCGGATCCGCATAATCCAACCCTAAACCCTTTTCCTTATTCAAGGTCACTAAACCTGCAACAAACTGAACCCTAAGAGGTTATTGGTGAACCCTGTCGTGGATGTGATTCAAAGATGGGGCACTGAACCTTAAGAGTAGGATACTGCATAAGACGGGACGGAAAAGGGTTTAGGGTTGGATTAGGCGTACCCGCTACGCGGATCCGCCTAATCCAACCCTAAACCCTTTTCCTTATTCAAGGTCACTAAACCCGCAACAAACTGAACCTAAGAGGGTATTGGTGAACCCTGTCGTGGATGTGATTAAAAGATGGGGCACTGACCCTTAAGAGTAAGGTATTGCATAAGACGGGACGGAAAAGGGTTTAGGGTTGGATTAGGCGTACCCGCTACGCGGATCCGCTTAATCCAACCCTAAACCCTTTTCCTTATTCAAGGTCACTAAACCCTAAACAAACTAAACCCTAAGAAGGTATTGGTGAACCCTGTCGTGGATGTGATTCAAAGATGGGGCACTGAACCTAAAGAGTAGGGTACTGCATAAGACGGGACGGAAAAGGGTTTAGGGTTGGATTAGGCGTACCCGCTACGCGGATCCGCATAATCCAACCCTAAACCCTTTTCCTTATTCAAGGTCACTAAACCCGCAACAAACTGAACCCTAAGAGGGTATTGGTGAACCCTGTCGTGGATGTGATTCAAATATGGGGCACTGAACCTTAAGAGTAGGGTACTGCATAAGACGTGACGGAAAAGGGTTTAGGGTTGGATTAGGCGTACCCGCTACGCGGCTCCGCCTAATCCAACCCTAAACCCTTTTCCTTATTCAAGGTCACTAAACCCGCAACAAACTGAACCCTAAGAGGTTATTGGTGAACCCTGTCGTGGATGTGATTCAATGATGGGGCACTGAACCTTAAGTGTAGGGTACTGCATAAGATGGGACGGAAAAGGGTTTAGGGTTAGATTAGGCGTACCCGCTACGCGGATCCGCCTAATCCAACCCTAAACCCTTTTCCTTATTCGAGGTCACTAAACCCGCAACAAACTGAACCTAAGAGGGTATTGGTGAACTCTGTCGTGGATGTGATTAAAAGATGGGGCACTGACCCTTAAAAGTAAGGTATTGCATAAGACGGGACGGAAAAGGGTTTAGGGTTGGATTAGGCGTACACGCTACGCGGATCCGCTTAATCCAACCCTAAACCCTTTTCCTTATTCAAGGTCACTAAACCCTAAACAAACTAAACCCTAAGAAGGTATTGGTGAACCCTGTCGTGGATGTGATTCAAAGATGGGGCACTGAACCTTAAGAGTAGGGTACTGCATAAGACGGGACAGAAAAGGGTTTAGGGTTGGATTAGGCGTACCCGCTACGCGGATCCGCATAATCCAACCCTAAACCCTTTTCCTTATTCAAGGTCACTAAACCCGCAACGAACTGAACCCTAAGAGGGTATTGGTGAACCCTGTCGTGGATGTGATTCAAAGATGGGGCACTGAACCTTAAGAGTAGGGTACTGCATAAGACGGGACGGAAAAGGGTTTAGGGTTGGATTAGGCGTACACGCTACGCGGATCCGCTTAATCCAACCCTAAACCCTTTTCCTTATTCAAGGTCACTAAACCCTAAACAAACTAAACCTTAAGAAGGTATTGGTGAACCCTGTCGTGGATGTGATTCAAAGATGGGGCACTGAACCTTAAGAGTAGGGTACTGCATAAGACGGGACAGAAAAGGGTTTAGGGTTGGATTAGGCGTACCCGCTACGCGGATCCGCATAATCCAACCCTAAACCCTTTTCCTTATTCAAGGTCACTAAACCTGCAACAAACTGAACCCTAAGAGGTTATTGGTGAACCCTGTCGTGGATGTGATTCAAAGATGGGGCACTGAACCTTAAGAGTAGGATACTGCATAAGACGGGACGGAAAAGGGTTTAGGGTTGGATTAGGCGTACCCGCTACGCGGATCCGCCTAATCCAACCCTAAACCCTTTTCCTTATTCAAGGTCACTAAACCCGCAACAAACTGAACCTAAGAGGGTATTGGTGAACCCTGTCGTGGATGTGATTAAAAGATGGGGCACTGACCCTTAAGAGTAAGGTATTGCATAAGACGGGACGGAAAAGGGTTTAGGGTTGGATTAGGCGTACCCGCTACGCGGATCCGCTTAATCCAACCCTAAACCCTTTTCCTTATTCAAGGTCACTAAACCCTAAACAAACTAAACCCTAAGAAGGTATTGGTGAACCCTGTCGTGGATGTGATTCAAAGATGGGGCACTGAACCTAAAGAGTAGGGTACTGCATAAGACGGGACGGAAAAGGGTTTAGGGTTGGATTAGGCGTACCCGCTACGCGGATCCGCATAATCCAACCCTAAACCCTTTTCCTTATTCAAGGTCACTAAACCCGCAACAAACTGAACCCTAAGAGGGTATTGGTGAACCCTGTCGTGGATGTGATTCAAATATGGGGCACTGAACCTTAAGAGTAGGGTACTGCATAAGACGTGACGGAAAAGGGTTTAGGGTTGGATTAGGCGTACCCGCTACGCGGCTCCGCCTAATCCAACCCTAAACCCTTTTCCTTATTCAAGGTAACTAAACCCGCAAGAAACTGAACCCTAAGAGGGTATTGGTGAACCCTGTCGTGGATGTGATTCAAAGATAGGTCACTGAACCTTAAAAGTAGGGTACTGCATAAGACGGGACGAAAAAGGGTTTAGGGTTGGATTAGGCGTACCCGCTACGCGGATCCGCCTAAACCCTTTTCCTTATTCAAGGTCACTAAACCTGCAACAAACTGAACCCTAAGAGGTTATTGGTGAACCCTGTCGTGGATGTGATTCAAAGATGGGGCACTGAACCTTAAGAGTAGGATACTGCATAAGACGGGACGGAAAAGGGTTTAGGGTTGGATTAGGCGTACCCGCTACGCGGATCCGCCTAATCCAACCCTAAACCCTTTTCCTTATTCAAGGTCACTAAACCCGCAACAAACTGAACCTAAGAGGGTATTGGTGAACCCTGTCGTGGATGTGATTAAAAGATGGGGCACTGACCCTTAAGAGTAAGGTATTGCATAAGACGGGACGGAAAAGGGTTTAGGGTTGGATTAGGCGTACCCGCTACGCGGATCCGCTTAATCCAACCCTAAACCCTTTTCCTTATTCAAGGTCACTAAACCCTAAACAAACTGAACCCTAAGAGGGTATTGGTGAACCCTGTCGTGGATGTGATTCAAAGATGGGGCCCTGAACCTTAAGAGTAGGGTACTGCATAAGACGGGACAGAAAAGGGTTTAGGGTTGGATTAGGCGTACCCGCTAAGCGGATCCGCATAATCCAACCCTAAACCCTTTTCCTTATTCAAGGTCACTAAACCCGCAACAAACTAAACCCTAAGAGGGTATTGGTGAACCCTGTCGTGGATGTGATTCAAAGATGGGGCACTGAACCTTAAGAGTAGGGTACTGCATAAGACGGGACGGAAAAGGGTTTAGGGTTGGATTAGGCGTACACGCTACGCGGATCCGCTTAATCCAACCCTAAACCCTTTTCCTTATTCAAGGTCACTAAACCCTAAACAAACTAAACCCTAAGAAGGTATTGGTGAACCCTGTCGTGGATGTGATTCAAAGATGGGGCACTGAACCTTAAGAGTAGGGTACTGCATAAGACGGGACAGAAAAGGGTTTAGGGTTGGATTAGGCGTACCCGCTACGCGGATCCGCATAATCCAACCCTAAACCCTTTTCCTTATTCAAGGTCACTAAACCCGCAACAAACTAAACCCTAAGAGGGTATTGGTGAACCCTGTCGTGGATGTGATTCAAAGATGGGGCACTGAACCTTAAGAGTAGGGTACTGCATAAGACGGGACGGAAAAGGGTTTAGGGTTGGATTAGGCGTACACGCTACGCGGATCCGCTTATTCCAACCCTAAACCCTTTTCCTTATTCAAGGTCACTAAACCCTAAACAAACTAAACCCTAAGAAGGTATTGGTGAACCCTGTCGTGGATGTGATTCAAAGATGGGGCACTGAACCTTAAGAGTAGGGTACTGCATAAGACGGGACAGAAAAGGGTTTAGGGTTGGATTAGGCGTACCCGCTACGCGGATCCGCATAATCCAACCCTAAACCCTTTTCCTTATTCAAGGTCACTAAACCTGCAACAAACTGAACCCTAAGAGGTTATTGGTGAACCCTGTCGTGGATGTGATTCAAAGATGGGGCACTGAACCTTAAGAGTAGGATACTGCATAAGACGGGACGGAAAAGGGTTTAGGGTTGGATTAGGCGTACCCGCTACGCGGATCCGCCTAATCCAACCCTAAACCCTTTTCCTTATTCAAGGTCACTAAACCCGCAACAAACTGAACCTAAGAGGGTATTGGTGAACCCTGTCGTGGATGTGATTAAAAGATGGGGCACTGACCCTTAAGAGTAAGGTATTGCATAAGACGGGACGGAAAAGGGTTTAGGGTTGGATTAGGCGTACCCGCTACGCGGATCCGCTTAATCCAACCCTAAACCCTTTTCCTTATTCAAGGTCACTAAACCCTAAACAAACTAAACCCTAAGAAGGTATTGGTGAACCCTGTCGTGGATGTGATTCAAAGATGGGGCACTGAACCTAAAGAGTAGGGTACTGCATAAGACGGGACGGAAAAGGGTTTAGGGTTGGATTAGGCGTACCCGCTACGCGGATCCACATAATCCAACCCTAAACCCTTTTCCTTATTCAAGGTCACTAAACCCGCAACAAACTGAACCCTAAGAGGGTATTGATGAACCCTGTCGTGGATGTGATTCAAATATGGGGCACTGAACCTTAAGAGTAGGGTACTGCATAAGACGGGACGGAAAAGGGTTTAGGGTTGGATTAGGCGTACCCGCTACGCGGCTCCGCCTAATCCAACCCTAAACCCTTTTCCTTATTCAAGGTCACTAAACCCGCAACAAACTGAACCTAAGAGGGTATTGGTGAACCCTGTCGTGGATGTGATTAAAAGATGGGGCACTGACCCTTATGAGTAAGGTATTGCATAAGACGGGACGGAAAAGGGTTTAGGGTTGGATTAGGCGTACCCGCTACGCGGATCCGCTTAATCCAACCCTAAACCCTTTTCCTTATTCAAGGTCACTAAACCCTAAACAAACTGAACCCTAAGAGGGTATTGGTGAACCCTGTTGTGGATGTGATTCAAAGATGGGGCCCTGAACCTTAAGAGTAGGGTACTGCATAAGACGGGACAGAAAAGGGTTTAGGGTTGGATTAGGCGTACCCGCTACGCGGCTCCGCCTAATCCAACCCTAAACCCTTTTCCTTATTCAAGGTCACTAAACCCGCAAGAAACTGAACCCTAAGAGGGTATTGGTGAACCCTGTCGTGGATGTGATTCAAACATGGGGCACTGAACCTTAAGAGTAGGGTACCGCATAAGACGGAACGGAAAAGGGTTTAGGGTTGGATTAGGCGTACCCGCTACGCGGATCGGCCTAAACCCTTTTCCTTATTCAAGGTCACTAAACCCGCAACAAACTGAACCCTAAGAGGTTATTGGTGAACCCTGTCGTGGATGTGATTCAAAGATGGGGCACTGAACCTTAAGAGTAGGGTACTGCATAAGATGGGACGGAAAAGGGTTTAGGGTTAGATTAGGCGTACCCGCTACGCGGATCCGCCTAATCCAACCCTAAACCCTTTTCCTTATTCGAGGTCACTAAACCCGCAACAAATTGAACCTAAGAGGGTATTGGTGAACTCTTTCGTGGATGTGATTAAAAGATGGGGCACTGACCCTTAAAAGTAAGGTATTGCATAAGACGGGACGGAAAAGGGTTTAGGGTTGGATTAGGCGTACACGCTACGCGGATCCGCTTAATCCAACCCTAAACCCTTTTCCTTATTCAAGGTCACTAAACCCTAAACAAACTAAACCCTAAGAAGGTATTGGTGAACCCTGTCGTGGATGTGATTCAAAGATGGGGCACTGAACCTTAAGAGTAGGGTACTGCATAAGACGGGACAGAAAAGGGTTTAGGGTTGGATTAGGCGTACCCGCTACGCGGATCCGCATAATCCAACCCTAAACCCTTTTCCTTATTCAAGGTCACTAAACCCGCAACAAACTGAACCCTAAGAGGGTATTGGTGAACCCTGTCGTGGATGTGATTCAAAGATGGGGCACTGAACCTTAAGAGTAGGGTACTGCATAAGACGGGACGGAAAAGGGTTTAGGGTTGGATTAGGCGTACACGCTACGCGGATCCGCTTAATCCAACCCTAAACCCTTTTCCTTATTCAAGGTCACTAAACCCTAAACAAACTAAACCCTAAGAAGGTATTGGTGAACCCTGTCGTGGATGTGATTCAAAGATGGGGCACTGAACCTTAAGAGTAGGGTACTGCATAAGACGGGACAGAAAAGGGTTTAGGGTTGGATTAGGCGTACCCGCTACGCGGCTCCGCCTAATCCAACCCTAAACCCTTTTCCTTATTCAAGGTCACTAAACCCGCAAGAAACTGAACCCTAAGAGGGTATTGGTGAACCCTGTCGTGGATGTGATTCAAACATGGGGCACTGAACCTTAAGAGTAGGGTACCGCATAAGACGGAACGGAAAAGGGTTTAGGGTTGGATTAGGCGTACCCGCTACGCGGATCGGCCTAAACCCTTTTCCTTATTCAAGGTCACTAAACCCGCAACAAACTGAACCCTAAGAGGTTATTGGTGAACCCTGTCGTGGATGTGATTCAAAGATGGGGCACTGAACCTTAAGAGTAGGGTACTGCATAAGATGGGACGGAAAAGGGTTTAGGGTTAGATTAGGCGTACCCGCTACGCGGATCCGCCTAATCCAACCCTAAACCCTTTTCCTTATTCGAGGTCACTAAACCCGCAACAAATTGAACCTAAGAGGGTATTGGTGAACTCTTTCGTGGATGTGATTAAAAGATGGGGCACTGACCCTTAAAAGTAAGGTATTGCATAAGACGGGACGGAAAAGGGTTTAGGGTTGGATTAGGCGTACACGCTACGCGGATCCGCTTAATCCAACCCTAAACCCTTTTCCTTATTCAAGGTCACTAAACCCTAAACAAACTAAACCCTAAGAAGGTATTGGTGAACCCTGTCGTGGATGTGATTCAAAGATGGGGCACTGAACCTTAAGAGTAGGGTACTGCATAAGACGGGACAGAAAAGGGTTTAGGGTTGGATTAGGCGTACCCGCTACGCGGATCCGCATAATCCAACCCTAAACCCTTTTCCTTATTCAAGGTCACTAAACCCGCAACAAACTGAACCCTAAGAGGGTATTGGTGAACCCTGTCGTGGATGTGATTCAAAGATGGGGCACTGAACCTTAAGAGTAGGGTACTGCATAAGACGGGACGGAAAAGGGTTTAGGGTTGGATTAGGCGTACACGCTACGCGGATCCGCTTAATCCAACCCTAAACCCTTTTCCTTATTCAAGGTCACTAAACCCTAAACAAACTAAACCCTAAGAAGGTATTGGTGAACCCTGTCGTGGATGTGATTCAAAGATGGGGCACTGAACCTTAAGAGTAGGGTACTGCATAAGACGGGACAGAAAAGGGTTTAGGGTTGGATTAGGCGTACCCGCTACGCGGATCCGCATAATCCAACCCTAAACCCTTTTCCTTATTCAAGGTCACTAAACCTGCAACAAACTGAACCCTAAGAGGTTATTGGTGAACCCTGTCGTGGATGTGATTCTAAGATGGGGCACTGAACCTTAAGAGTAGGATACTGCATAAGACGGGACGGAAAAGGGTTTAGGGTTGGATTAGGCGGACCCGCTACGCGGATCCGCCTAATCCAACCCTAAACCCTTTTCCTTATTCAAGGTCACTAAACCCGCAACAAACTGAACCTAAGAGGGTATTGGTGAACCCTGTCGTGGATGTGATTAAAAGATGGGGCACTGACCCTTAAGAGTAAGGTATTGCATAAGACGGGACGGAAAAGGGTTTAGGGTTGGATTAGGCGTACCCGCTACGCGGATCCGCTTAATCCAACCCTAAACCCTTTTCCTTATTCAAGGTCACTAAACCCTAAACAAACTAAACCCTAAGAAGGTATTGGTGAACCCTGTCGTGGATGTGATTCAAAGATGGGGCACTGAACCTAAAGAGTAGGGTACTGCATAAGACGGGACGGAAAAGGGTTTAGGGTTGGATTAGGCGTACCCGCTACGCGGATCCGCATAATCCAACCCTAAACCCTTTTCCTTATTCAAGGTCACTAAACCCTAAACAAACTAAACCCTAAGAAGGTATTGGTGAACCCTGTCGTGGATGTGATTCAAAGATGGGGCACTGAACCTAAAGAGTAGGGTACTGCATAAGACGGGACGGAAAAGGGTTTAGGGTTGGATTAGGCGTACCCGCTACGCGGATCCACATAATCCAACCCTAAACCCTTTTCCTTATTCAAGGTCACTAAACCCGCAACAAACTGAACCCTAAGAGGGTATTGATGAACCCTGTCGTGGATGTGATTCAAATATGGGGCACTGAACCTTAAGAGTAGGGTACTGCATAAGACGGGACGGAAAAGGGTTTAGGGTTGGATTAGGCGTACCCGCTACGCGGCTCCGCCTAATCCAACCCTAAACCCTTTTCCTTATTCAAGGTAACTAAACCCGCAAGAAACTGAACCCTAAGAGGGTATTGGTGAACCCTGTCGTGGATGTGATTCAAAGATAGGTCACTGAACCTTAAAAGTAGGGTACTGCATAAGACGGGACGAAAAAGGGTTTAGGGTTGGATTAGGCGTACCCGCTACGCGGATCCGCCTAAACCCTTTTCCTTATTCAAGGTCACTAAACCTGCAACAAACTGAACCCTAAGAGGTTATTGGTGAACCCTGTCGTGGATGTGATTCAAAGATGGGGCACTGAACCTTAAGAGTAGGATACTGCATAAGACGGGACGGAAAAGGGTTTAGGGTTGGATTAGGCGTACCCGCTACGCGGATCCGCCTAATCCAACCCTAAACCCTTTTCCTTATTCAAGGTCACTAAACCCGCAACAAACTGAACCTAAGAGGGTATTGGTGAACCCTGTCGTGGATGTGATTAAAAGATGGGGCACTGACCCTTAAGAGTAAGGTATTGCATAAGACGGGACGGAAAAGGGTTTAGGGTTGGATTAGGCGTACCCGCTACGCGGATCCGCTTAATCCAACCCTAAACCCTTTTCCTTATTCAAGGTCACTAAACCCTAAACAAACTGAACCCTAAGAGGGTATTGGTGAACCCTGTTGTGGATGTGATTCAAAGATGGGGCCCTGAACCTTAAGAGTAGGGTACTGCATAAGACGGGACAGAAAAGGGTTTAGGGTTGGATTAGGCGTACCCGCTACGCGGCTCCGCCTAATCCAACCCTAAACCCTTTTCCTTATTCAAGGTCACTAAACCCGCAAGAAACTGAACCCTAAGAGGGTATTGGTAAACCCTGTCGTGGATGTGATTCAAACATGGGGCACTGAACCTTAAGAGTAGGGTACCGCATAAGACGGAACGGAAAAGGGTTTAGGGTTGGATTAGGCGTACCCGCTACGCGGATCGGCCTAAACCCTTTTCCTTATTCAAGGTCACTAAACCCGCAACAAACTGAACCCTAAGAGGTTATTGGTGAACCCTGTCGTGGATGTGATTCAAAGATGGGGCACTGAACCTTAAGAGTAGGGTACTGCATAAGATGGGACGGAAAAGGGTTTAGGGTTAGATTAGGCGTACCCGCTACGCGGATCCGCCTAATCCAACCCTAAACCCTTTTCCTTATTCGAGGTCACTAAACCCGCAACAAATTGAACCTAAGAGGGTATTGGTGAACTCTGTCGTGGATGTGATTAAAAGATGGGGCACTGACCCTTAAAAGTAAGGTATTGCATAAGACGGGACGGAAAAGGGTTTAGGGTTGGATTAGGCGTACACGCTACGCGGATCCGCTTAATCCAACCCTAAACCCTTTTCCTTATTCAAGGTCACTAAACCCTAAACAAACTAAACCCTAAGAAGGTATTGGTGAACCCTGTCGTGGATGTGATTCAAAGATGGGGCACTGAACCTTAAGAGTAGGGTACTGCATAAGACGGGACAGAAAAGGGTTTAGGGTTGGATTAGGCGTACCCGCTACGCGGATCCGCATAATCCAACCCTAAACCCTTTTCCTTATTCAAGGTCACTAAACCCGCAACAAACTGAACAGTAAGAGGGTATTGGTGAACCCTGTCGTGGATGTGATTCAAAGATGGGGCACTGAACCTTAAGAGTAGGGTACTGCATAAGACGGGACGGAAAAGGGTTTAGGGTTGGATTAGGCGTACACGCTACGCGGATCCGCTTAATCCAACCCTAAACCCTTTTCCTTATTCAAGGTCACTAAACCCTAAACAAACTAAACCCTAAGAAGGTATTGGTGAACCCTGTCGTGGATGTGATTCAAAGATGGGGCACTGAACCTTAAGAGTAGGGTACTGCATAAGACGGGACAGAAAAGGGTTTAGGGTTGGATTAGGCGTACCCGCTACGCGGATCCGCATAATCCAACCCTAAACCCTTTTCCTTATTCAAGGTCACTAAACCTGCAACAAACTGAACCCTAAGAGGTTATTGGTGAACCCTGTCGTGGATGTGATTCAAAGATGGGGCACTGAACCTTAAGAGTAGGATACTGCATAAGACGGGACGGAAAAGGGTTTAGGGTTGGATTAGGCGGACCCGCTACGCGGATCCGCCTAATCCAACCCTAAACCCTTTTCCTTATTCAAGGTCACTAAACCCGCAACAAACTGAACCTAAGAGGGTATTGGTGAACCCTGTCGTGGATGTGATTAAAAGATGGGGCACTGACCCTTAAGAGTAAGGTATTGCATAAGACGGGACGGAAAAGGGTTTAGGTTTGGATTAGGCGTACCCGCTACGCGGATCCGCTTAATCCAACCCTAAACCCTTTTCCTTATTCAAGGTCACTAAACCCTAAACAAACTAAACCCTAAGAAGGTATTGGTGAACCCTGTCGTGGATGTGATTCAAAGATGGGGCACTGAACCTAAAGAGTAGGGTACTGCATAAGACGGGACGGAAAAGGGTTTAGGGTTGGATTAGGCGTACCCGCTACGCGGATCCGCATAATCCAACCCTAAACCCTTTTCCTTATTCAAGGTCACTAAACCCGCAACAAACTGAACCCTAAGAGGGTATTGGTGAACCCTGTCGTGGATGTGATTCAAATATGGGGCACTGAACCTTAAGAGTAGGGTACTGCATAAGACGGGACGGAAAAGGGTTTAGGGTTGGATTAGGCGTACCCGCTACGCGGCTCCGCCTAATCCAACCCTAAACCCTTTTCCTTATTCAAGGTAACTAAACCCGCAAGAAACTGAACCCTAAGAGGGTATTGGTGAACCCTGTCGTGGATGTGATTCAAAGATAGGTCACTGAACCTTAAAAGTAGGGTACTGCATAAGACGGGACGAAAAAGGGTTTAGGGTTGGATTAGGCGTACCCGCTACGCGGATCCGCCTAAACCCTTTTCCTTATTCAAGGTCACTAAACCTGCAACAAACTGAACCCTAAGAGGTTATTGGTGAACCCTGTCGTGGATGTGATTCAAAGATGGGGCACTGAACCTTAAGAGTAGGATACTGCATAAGACGGGACGGAAAAGGGTTTAGGGTTGGATTAGGCGTACCCGCTACGCGGATCCGCCTAATCCAACCCTAAACCCTTTTCCTTATTCAAGGTCACTAAACCCGCAACAAACTGAACCTAAGAGGGTATTGGTGAACCCTGTCGTGGATGTGATTAAAAGATGGGGCACTGACCCTTAAGAGTAAGGTATTGCATAAGACGGGACGGAAAAGGGTTTAGGGTTGGATTAGGCGTACCCGCTACGCGGATCCGCTTAATCCAACCCTAAACCCTTTTCCTTATTCAAGGTCACTAAACCCTAAACAAACTAAACCATAAGAAGGTATTGGTGAACCCTGTCGTGGATGTGATTCAAAGATGGGGCACTGAACCTAAAGAGTAGGGTACTGCATAAGACGGGACGGAAAAGGGTTTAGGGTTGGATGAGGCGTACCCGCTACGCGGATCCGCATAATCCAACCCTAAACCCTTTTCCTTATTCAAGGTCACTAAACCCGCAACAAACTGAACCCTAAGAGGGTATTGGTGAACCCTGTCGTGGATGTGATTCAAATATGGGGCACTGAACCTTAAGAGTAGGGTACTGCATAAGACGGGACGGAAAAGGGTTTAGGGTTGGATTAGGCGTACCCGCTACGCGGCTCCGCCTAATCCAACCCTAAACCCTTTTCCTTATTCAAGGTAACTAAACCCGCAAGAAACTGAACCCTAAGAGGGTATTGGTGAACCCTGTCGTGGATGTGATTCAAAGATAGGTCACTGAACCTTAAAAGTAGGGTACTGCATAAGACGGGACGAAAAAGGGTTTAGGGTTGGATTAGGCGTACCCGCTACGCGGATCCGCCTAAACCCTTTTCCTTATTCAAGGTCACTAAACCTGCAACAAACTGAACCCTAAGAGGTTATTGGTGAACCCTGTCGTGGATGTGATTCAAAGATGGGGCACTGAACCTTAAGAGTAGGATACTGCATAAGATGGGACGGAAAAGGGTTTAGGGTTGGATTAGGCGTACCCGCTACGCGGATCCGCCTAATCCAACCCTAAACCCTTTTCCTTATTCAAGGTCACTAAACCCGCAACAAACTGAACCTAAGAGGGTATTGGTGAACCCTGTCGTGGATGTGATTAAAAGATGGGGCACTGACCCTTAAGAGTAAGGTATTGCATAAGACGGGACGGAAAAGGGTTTAGGGTTGGATTAGGCGTACCCGCTACGCGGATCCGCTTAATCCAACCCTAAACCCTTTTCCTTATTCAAGGTCACTAAACCCTAAACAAACTGAACCCTAAGAGGGTATTGGTGAACCCTGTTGTGGATGTGATTCAAAGATGGGGCACTGAACCTTAAGAGTAGGGTACTGCATAAGACGGGACAGAAAAGGGTTTAGGGTTGGATTAGGCGTACCCGCTACGCGGCTCCGCCTAATCCAACCCTAAACCCTTTTCCTTATTCAAGGTCACTAAACCCGCAAGAAACTGAACCCTAAGAGGGTATTGGTGAACCCTGTCGTGGATGTGATTCAAACATGGGGCACTGAACCTTAAGAGTAGGGTACCGCATAAGACGGAACGGAAAAGGGTTTAGGGTTGGATTAGGCGTACCCGCTACGCGGATCGGCCTAAACCCTTTTCCTTATTCAAGGTCACTAAACCCGCAACAAACTGAACGCTAAGAGGTTATTGGTGAACCCTGTCGTGGATGTGATTCAAAGATGGGGCACTGAACCTTAAGAGTAGGGTACTGCATAAGATGGGACGGAAAAGGGTTTAGGGTTAGATTAGGCGTACCCGCTACGCGGATCCGCCTAATCCAACCCTAAACCCTTTTCCTTATTCGAGGTCACTAAACCCGCAACAAACTGAACCTAAGAGGGTATTGGTGAACTCTGTCGTGGATGTGATTAAAAGATGGGGCACTGACCCTTAAAAGTAAGGTATTGCATAAGACGGGACGGAAAAGGGTTTAGGGTTGGATTAGGCGTACACGCTACGCGGATCCGCTTAATCCAACCCTAAACCCTTTTCCTTATTCAAGGTCACTAAACCCTAAACAAACTAAACCCTAAGAAGGTATTGGTGAACCCTGTCGTGGATGTGATTCAAAGATGGGGCACTGAACCTTAAGAGTAGGGTACTGCATAAGACGGGACAGAAAAGGGTTTAGGGTTGGATAAGGCGTACCCGCTACGCGGCTCCGCCTAATCCAACTCTAAACCCTTTTCCTTATTCAAGGTCACTAAACCCGCAAGAAACTGAACCCTAAGAGGGTATTGGTGAACCCTGTCGTGGATTAGATTCAAATATGGGGCACTGAACCTTAAGAGTAGGGTACTGCATAAGACGGGACGGAAAAGGGTTTAGGGTTGGATTAGGCGTACCCGCTACGCGGCTCCGCCTAATCCAACCCTAAACCCTTTTCCTTATTCAGGGTAACTAAACCCGCAAGAAACTGAACCCTAAGAGGGTATTGGTGAACCCTGTCGTGGATGTGATTCAAAGATAGGGCACTGAACCTTAAGAGTAGGGTACTGCATAAGACAGGACGGAAAAGGGTTTAGGGTTGGATTAGGCGTACCCGCTACGCGGATCCGCCTAAAACCTTTTCTTTATTCAAGGTCACTAAACCTGCAACAAACTGAACCCTAAGAGGTTATTGGTGAACCCAGTCGTGGATGTGATTCAAAGATGGGGCACTGAACCTTAAGAGTAGGGTACTGCATAAGACGGGACGGAAAAGGGTTTAGGGTTGGATTAGGCGTACCCGCTACGCGGCTCCGCCTAATCCAACCCTAAACCCTTTTCCTTATTCAAGGTAACTAAACCCGCAAGAAACTGAACCCTAAGAGGGTATTGGTGAACCCTGTCGTGGATGTGATTCAAAGATAGGTCACTGAACCTTAAAAGTAGGGTACTGCATAAGACGGGACGAAAAAGGGTTTAGGGTTGGATTAGGCGTACCCACTACGCGGATCCGCCTAAACCCTTTTCCTTATTCAAGGTCACTAAACCTGCAACAAACTGAACCCTAAGAGGTTATTGGTGAACCCTGTCGTGGATGTGATTCAAAGATGGGGCACTGAACCTTAAGAGTAGGATACTGCATAAGACGGGACGGAAAAGGGTTTAGGGTTGGATTAGGCGTACCCGCTACGCGGATCCGCCTAATCCAACCCTAAACCCTTTTCCTTATTCAAGGTCACTAAACCCGCAACAAACTGAACCTAAGAGGGTATTGGTGAACCCTGTCGTGGATGTGATTAAAAGATGGGGCACTGACCCTTAAGAGTAAGGTATTGCATAAGACGGGACGGAAAAGGGTTTAGGGTTGGATTAGGCGCACCCGCTACGCGGATCCGCTTAATCCAACCCTAAACCCTTTTCCTTATTCAAGGTCACTAAACCCTAAACAAACTAAACCCTAAGAAGGTATTGGTGAACCCTGTCGTGGATGTGATTCAAAGATGGGGCACTGAACCTTAAGAGTAGGGTACTGCATAATACGGGACGGAAAAAGGTTTACGGTTGGATTAGGCGTACCCGCTACGCGGTTCCGCCTAATCCAACCCTAAACCCTTTTCCTTATTCAAGGTCACTAAACCCGAAAGAAACTGAACCTAAGAGGGTATTGGTGAACCCTGTCGTGGATGTGATTAAAAGATGGGGCACTGACCCTTAAGAGTAAGGTATTGCATAAGACGGGACGGAAAAGGGTTTAGGGTTGGATTAGGCGTACCCGCTACGCGGCTCCGCTTAATCCAACCCTAAACCCTTTTCCTTATTCAAGGTCACTAAACCCTAAACAAACTAAACCCTAAGAAGGTATTGGTGAACCCTGTCGTGGATGTGATTCAAAGATGGGGCACTGAACCTTAAGAGTAGGGTACTGCATAAGACGGGACGGAAAAGGGTTTAGGGTTGGATTAGGCGTACCCGCTACGCGGATCCGCATAAACCAACCCTAAACCCTTTTCCTTATTCAAGGTCACTAAACCCGCAACAAACTGAACCCTAAGAGGGTATTGGTGAACCCTGTCGTGGATGTGATTCAAATATGGGGCACTGAACCTTAAGAGTAGGGTACTGCATAAGACGAGACGGAAAAGGGTTTAGGGTTGGATTAGGCGTACCCGCTACGCGGCTCCGCCTAATCCAACCCTAAACCCTTTTCCTTATTCAAGGTAACTAAACCCGCAAGAAACTGAACCCTAAGAGGGTATTGGTGAACCCTGTCGTGGATGTGATTCAAAGATAGGTCACTGAACCTTAAAAGTAGGGTACTGGATAAGACGGGACGAAAAAGGGTTTAGGGTTGGATTAGGCGTACCCGTTACGCGGATCCGCCTAAACCCTTTTCCTTATTCAAGGTCACTAAACCTGCAACAAACTGAACCCTAAGAGGTTATTGGTGAACCCTGTCGTGGATGTGATTCAAAGATGGGGCACTGAACCTTAAGAGTAGGATACTGCATAAGACGGGACGGAAAAGGGTTTAGGGTTGGATTAGGCGTACCCGCTACGCGGATCCGCCTAATCCAACCCTAAACCCTTTTCCTTATTCAAGGTCACTAAACCCGCAACAAACTGAACCTAAGAGGGTATTGGTGAACCCTGTCGTGGATGTGATTAAAAGATGGGGTACTGACCCTTAAGAGTAAGGTATTGCATAAGACGGGACGGAAAAGGGTTTAGGGTTGGATTAGGCGTACCCGCTACGCGGATCCGCTTAATCCAACCCTAAACCCTTTTCCTTATTCAAGGTCACTAAACCCTAAACAAACTAAACCCTAAGAAGGTATTGGTGAACCCTGTCGTGGATGTGATTCAAAGATGGGGCACTGAACCTTAAGAGTAGGGTACTGCATAATACGGGACGGAAAAAGGTTTACGGTTGGATTAGGCGTACCCGCTACGCGGCTCCGCCTAATCCAACCCTAAACCCTTTTCCTTATTCAAGGTCACTAAACCCGAAAGAAACTGAACCTAAGAGGGTATTGGTGAACCCTGTCGTGGATGTGATTAAAAGATGGGGCACTGACCCTTAAGAGTAAGGTATTGCATAAGACGGGACGGAAAAGGGTTTAGGGTTGGATTAGGCGTACCCGCTACGCGGCTCCGCTTAATCCAACCCTAAACCCTTTTCCTTATTCAAGGTCACTAAACCCTAAACAAACTGAACCCTAAGAGGGTATTGGTGAACCCTGTTGTGGATGTGATTCAAAGATGGGGCACTGAACCTTAAGAGTAGGGTACTGCATAAGACGGGACAGAAAAGGGTTTAGGGTTGGATTAGGCGTACCCGCTACGCGGCTCCGCCTAATCCAACCCTAAACCCTTTTCCTTATTCAAGGTCACTAAACCCGCAAGAAACTGAACCCTAAGAGGGTATTGGTGAACCCTATCGTGGATGTGATTCAAATATGGGGCACTGAACCTTAGGATTAGGGTACCGCATAAGACGGGACGGAAAAGGGTTTAGGGTTGGATTAGGCGTACCCGCTACGCGGATCGGCCTAAACCCTTTTCCTTATTCAAGGTCACTAAACCCGCAACAAACTGAACCCTAAGAGGTTATTGGTGAACCCTGTCGTGGATGTGATTCAAAGATGGGGTACTGAACCTTAAGAGTAGGGTACTGCATAAGATGGGACGGAAAAGGGTTTAGGGTTAGATTAGGCGTACCCGCTACGCGGATCCGCCTAATCCAACCCTAAACCCTTTTCCTTATTCAAGGTCACTAAACCCGCAACAAACTGAACCCTAAGAGGTTATTGGTGAACCCTGTCGTGGATGTGATTCAAAGATGGGGCACTGAACCTTAAGAGTAGGGTACTGCATAAGATGGGACGGAAAAGGGTTTAGGGTTGGATTAGGCGTACCCGCTACGCGGCTCCGCCTAATCCAACTCTAAACCCTTTTCCTTATTCAAGGTCACTAAACCCGCAAGAAACTGAACCCTAAGAGGGTATTGGTGAACCTTGTCGTGGATGTGATTCAAATATGGGGCACTGAACCTTAAGAGTAGGGTACTGCATAAGACGGGACGGAAAAGGGTTTAGGGTTGGATTAGGCGTACCCGCTACGCGGATCCGCCTAATCCAACCCTAAACCCTTTTCCTTATTCAAGGTCACTAAACCCGCAACAAACTGAACCCTAAGAGGTTATTGGTGAACCCTGTCGTGGATGTGATTCAAAGATGGGGCACTGAACCTTAAGAGTAGGGTACTGCATAAGATGGGACGGAAAAGGGTTTAGGGTTAGATTAGGCGTACCCGCTACGCGGATCCGCCTAATCCAACCCTAAACCCTTTTCCTTATTCAAGGTCACTAGACCCGCAACAAACTGAACCTAAGAGGGTGTTGGTGAACCTGTCGTGGATGTGATTAAAAGATGGGGCACTGACCCTTAAGAGTAAGGTATTGCATAAGACGGGACGGAAAAGGGTTTAGGGTTGGATTAGGCGTACCCGCTACGCGGATCCGCTTAATCCAACCCTAAACCCTTTTCCTTATTCAAGGTCACTAAACCCTAAACAAACTAAACCCTAAGAAGGTATTGGTGAACCCTGTCGTGGATGTGATTCAAAGATGGGGCACTGAACCTTAAGAGTAGGGTACTGCATAATACGGGACGGAAAAAGGTTTACGGTTGGATTAGGCGTACCCGCTACGCGGTTCCGCCTAATCCAACCCTAAACCCTTTTCCTTATTCAAGGTCACTAAACCCGAAAGAAACTGAACCTAAGAGGGTATTGGTGAACCCTGTCGTGGATGTGATTAAAAGATGGGGCACTGACCCTTAAGAGTAAGGTATTGCATAAGACGGGACGGAAAAGGGTTTAGGGTTGGATTAGGCGTACCCGCTACGCGGCTCCGCTTAATCCAACCCTAAACCCTTTTCCTTATTCAAGGTCACTAAACCCTAAACAAACTAAACCCTAAGAAGGTATTGGTGAACCCTGTCGTGGATGTGATTCAAAGATGGGGCACTGAACCTTAAGAGTAGGGTACTGCATAAGACGGGACGGAAAAGGGTTTAGGGTTGGATTAGGCGTACCCGCTACGCGGATCCGCATAAACCAACCCTAAACCCTTTTCCTTATTCAAGGTCACTAAACCCGCAACAAACTGAACCCTAAGAGGGTATTGGTGAACCCTGTCGTGGATGTGATTCAAATATGGGGCACTGAACCTTAAGAGTAGGGTACTGCATAAGACGAGACGGAAAAGGGTTTAGGGTTGGATTAGGCGTACCCGCTACGCGGCTCCGCCTAATCCAACCCTAAACCCTTTTCCTTATTCAAGGTAACTAAACCCGCAAGAAACTGAACCCTAAGAGGGTATTGGTGAACCCTGTCGTGGATGTGATTCAAAGATAGGTCACTGAACCTTAAAAGTAGGGTACTGGATAAGACGGGACGAAAAAGGGTTTAGGGTTGGATTAGGCGTACCCGTTACGCGGATCCGCCTAAACCCTTTTCCTTATTCAAGGTCACTAAACCTGCAACAAACTGAACCCTAAGAGGTTATTGGTGAACCCTGTCGTGGATGTGATTCAAAGATGGGGCACTGAACCTTAAGAGTAGAATACTACATAAGACGGGACGGAAAAGGGTTTAGGGTTGGATTAGGCGTACCCGCTACGCGGATCCGCCTAATCCAACCCTAAACCCTTTTCCTTATTCAAGGTCACTAAACCCGCAACAAACTGAACCTAAGAGGGTGTTGGTGAACCTGTCGTGGATGTGATTAAAAGATGGGGCACTGACCCTTAAGAGTAAGGTATTGCATAAGACGGGACGGAAAAGGGTTTAGGGTTGGATTAGGCGTACCCGCTACGCGGATCCGCTTAATCCAACCCTAAACCCTTTTCCTTATTCAAGGTCACTAAACCCTAAACAAACTAAACCCTAAGAAGGTATTGGTGAACCCTGTCGTGGATGTGATTCAAAGATGGGGCACTGAACCTTAAGAGTAGGGTACTGCATAATACGGGACGGAAAAAGGTTTACGGTTGGATTAGGCGTACCCGCTACGCGGTTCCGCCTAATCCAACCCTAAACCCTTTTCCTTATTCAAGGTCACTAAACCCGAAAGAAACTGAACCTAAGAGGGTATTGGTGAACCCTGTCGTGGATGTGATTAAAAGATGGGGCACTGACCCTTAAGAGTAAGGTATTGCATAAGACGGGACGGAAAAGGGTTTAGGGTTGGATTAGGCGTACCCGCTACGCGGCTCCGCTTAATCCAACCCTAAACCCTTTTCCTTATTCAAGGTCACTAAACCCTAAACAAACTAAACCCTAAGAAGGTATTGGTGAACCCTGTCGTGGATGTGATTCAAAGATGGGGCACTGAACCTTAAGAGTAGGGTACTGCATAAGACGGGACGGAAAAGGGTTTAGGGTTGGATTAGGCGTACCCGCTACGCGGATCCGCATAAACCAACCCTAAACCCTTTTCCTTATTCAAGGTCACTAAACCCGCAACAAACTGAACCCTAAGAGGGTATTGGTGAACCCTGTCGTGGATGTGATTCAAATATGGGGCACTGAACCTTAAGAGTAGGGTACTGCATAAGACGAGACGGAAAAGGGTTTAGGGTTGGATTAGGCGTACCCGCTACGCGGCTCCGCCTAATCCAACCCTAAACCCTTTTCCTTATTCAAGGTAACTAAACCCGCAAGAAACTGAACCCTAAGAGGGTATTGGTGAACCCTGTCGTGGATGTGATTCAAAGATAGGTCACTGAACCTTAAAAGTAGGGTACTGGATAAGACGGGACGAAAAAGGGTTTAGGGTTGGATTAGGCGTACCCGTTACGCGGATCCGCCTAAACCCTTTTCCTTATTCAAGGTCACTAAACCTGCAACAAACTGAACCCTAAGAGGTTATTGGTGAACCCTGTCGTGGATGTGATTCAAAGATGGGGCACTGAACCTTAAGAGTAGAATACTACATAAGACGGGACGGAAAAGGGTTTAGGGTTGGATTAGGCGTACCCGCTACGCGGATCCGCCTAATCCAACCCTAAACCCTTTTCCTTATTCAAGGTCACTAAACCCGCAACAAACTGAACCTAAGAGGGTATTGGTGAACCCTGTCGTGGATGTGATTAAAAGATGGGGTACTGACCCTTAAGAGTAAGGTATTGCATAAGACGGGACGGAAAAGGGTTTAGGGTTGGATTAGGCGTACCCGCTACGCGGATCCGCTTAATCCAACCCTAAACCCTTTTCCTTATTCAAGGTCACTAAACCCTAAACAAACTAAACCCTAAGAAGGTATTGGTGAACCCTGTCGTGGATGTGATTCAAAGATGGGGCACTGAACCTTAAGAGTAGGGTACTGCATAATACGGGACGGAAAAAGGTTTACGGTTGGATTAGGCGTACCCGCTACGCGGCTCCGCCTAATCCAACCCTAAACCCTTTTCCTTATTCAAGGTCACTAAACCCGAAAGAAACTGAACCTAAGAGGGTATTGGTGAACCCTGTCGTGGATGTGATTAAAAGATGGGGCACTGACCCTTAAGAGTAAGGTATTGCATAAGACGGGACGGAAAAGGGTTTAGGGTTGGATTAGGCGTACCCGCTACGCGGCTCCGCTTAATCCAACCCTAAACCCTTTTCCTTATTCAAGGTCACTAAACCCTAAACAAACTGAACCCTAAGAGGGTATTGGTGAACCCTGTTGTGGATGTGATTCAAAGATGGGGCACTGAACCTTAAGAGTAGGGTACTGCATAAGACGGGACAGAAAAGGGTTTAGGGTTGGATTAGGCGTACCCGCTACGCGGCTCCGCCTAATCCAACCCTAAACCCTTTTCCTTATTCAAGGTCACTAAACCCGCAAGAAACTGAACCCTAAGAGGGTATTGGTGAACCCTATCGTGGATGTGATTCAAATATGGGGCACTGAACCTTAGGATTAGGGTACCGCATAAGACGGGACGGAAAAGGGTTTAGGGTTGGATTAGGCGTACCCGCTACGCGGATCGGCCTAAACCCTTTTCCTTATTCAAGGTCACTAAACCCGCAACAAACTGAACCCTAAGAGGTTATTGGTGAACCCTGTCGTGGATGTGATTCAAAGATGGGGTACTGAACCTTAAGAGTAGGGTACTGCATAAGATGGGACGGAAAAGGGTTTAGGGTTAGATTAGGCGTACCCGCTACGCGGATCCGCCTAATCCAACCCTAAACCCTTTTCCTTATTCAAGGTCACTAAACCCGCAACAAACTGAACCCTAAGAGGTTATTGGTGAACCCTGTCGTGGATGTGATTCAAAGATGGGGCACTGAACCTTAAGAGTAGGGTACTGCATAAGATGGGACGGAAAAGGGTTTAGGGTTGGATTAGGCGTACCCGCTACGCGGCTCCGCCTAATCCAACTCTAAACCCTTTTCCTTATTCAAGGTCACTAAACCCGCAAGAAACTGAACCCTAAGAGGGTATTGGTGAACCTTGTCGTGGATGTGATTCAAATATGGGGCACTGAACCTTAAGAGTAGGGTACTGCATAAGACGGGACGGAAAAGGGTTTAGGGTTGGATTAGGCGTACCCGCTACGCGGATCCGCCTAATCCAACCCTAAACCCTTTTCCTTATTCAAGGTCACTAAACCCGCAACAAACTGAACCCTAAGAGGTTATTGGTGAACCCTGTCGTGGATGTGATTCAAAGATGGGGCACTGAACCTTAAGAGTAGGGTACTGCATAAGATGGGACGGAAAAGGGTTTAGGGTTAGATTAGGCGTACCCGCTACGCGGATCCCCCTAATCCAACCCTAAACCCTTTTCCTTATTCAAGGTCACTAGACCCGCAACAAACTGAACCTAAGAGGGTGTTGGTGAACCTGTCGTGGATGTGATTAAAAGATGGGGCACTGACCCTTAAGAGTAAGGTATTGCATAAGACGGGACGGAAAAGGGTTTAGGGTTGGATTAGGCGTACCCGCTACGCGGATCCGCTTAATCCAACCCTAAACCCTTTTCCTTATTCAAGGTCACTAAACCCTAAACAAACTAAACCCTAAGAAGGTATTGGTGAACCCTGTCGTGGATGTGATTCAAAGATGGGGCACTGAACCTTAAGAGTAGGGTACTGCATAAGACGGGACGGAAAAGGGTTTAGGGTTGGATTAGGCGTACCCGCTACGCGGATCCGCATAATCCAACCCTAAACCCTTTTCCTTATTCAAGGTCACTAAACCCGCAACAAACTGAACCCTAAGAGGGTATTGGTGAACCCTGTCGTGGATGTGATTCAAATATGGGGCACTGAACCTTAAGAGTATGGTACTGCATAAGACGGGACGGAAAAAGGTTTAGGGTTGGATTAGGCGTACCCGATACGCGGCTCCGCCTAATCCAACCCTAAATCCTTTTCCTTATTCAAGGTAACTAAACCCGCAAGAAACTCAACCTAAGAGGGTATTGGTGAACCCTGTCGTGGATGTGATTAAAAGATGGGGCACTGACCCTTAAGAGTAAGGTATTGCATAAGACGGGACGGAAAAGGGTTTAGGGTTGGATTAGGCGTACCCGCTACGCGGCTCCGCTTAATCCAACCCTAAACCCTTTTCCTTATTCAAGGTCACTAAACCCTAAACAAACTGAACCCTAAGAGGGTATTGGTGAACCCTGTTGTGGATGTGATTCAAAGATGGGGCACTGAACCTTAAGAGTAGGGTACTGCATAAGACGGGACAGAAAAGGGTTTAGGGTTGGATTAGGCGTACCCGCTACGCGGCTCCGCCTAATCCAACCCTAAACCCTTTTCCTTATTCAAGGTCACTAAACCCGCAAGAAACTGAACCCTAAGAGGGTATTGGTGAACCCTATCGTGGATGTGATTCAAATATGGGGCACTGAACCTTAAGAGTAGGGTACCGCATAAGACGGGACGGAAAAGGGTTTAGGGTTGGATTAGGCGTACCCGCTACGCGGATCGGCCTAAACCCTTTTCCTTATTTAAGGTCACTAAACCCGCAACAAACTGAACCCTAAGAGGTTATTGGTGAACCCTGTCGTGGATGTGATTCAAAGATGGGCACTGAACCTTAAGAGTAGGGTACTGCATAAGATGGGACGGAAAAGGGTTTAGGGTTAGATTAGGCGTACCCGCTACGCGGATCCGCCTAATCCAACCCTAAACCCTTTTCCTTATTCAAGGTCACTAAACCCGCAACAAACTGAACCTAAGAGGGTATTGGTGAACTCTGTCGTGGATGTGATTAAAAGATGGGGCACTGACCCTTAAGAGTAAGGTATTGCATAAGACGGGACGGAAAAGGGTTTAGGGTTGGATTAGGCGTACCCGCTACGCGGATCCGCTTAATCCAACCCTAAACCCTTTTCCTTATTCAAGGTCACTAAACCCTAAGCAAACTAAACCCTAAGAAGGTATTGGTGAACCCTGTCGTGGATGTGATTCAAAGATGGGGCGCTGAACCTTAAGAGTAGGGTACTGCATAAGACGTGACGGAAAAGGGTTTAGGGTTGGATTAGGCGTACCCGCTACGCGGATCCGCATAATCCAACCCTAAACCCTTTTCCTTATTCAAGGTCACTAAACCCGCAACAAACTGAACCCTAAGAGGGTATTGGTGAACCCTGTCGTGGATGTGATTCAAATATGGGGCACTGAACCTTAAGAGTATGGTACTGCATAAGACGGGACGGAAAAGGGTTTAGGGTTGGATTAGGCGTACCCGCTACGCGGCTCCGCCTAATCCAACCCTAAATCCTTTTCCTTAATCAAGGTAACTAAACCCGCAAGAAACTGAACCCTAAGAGGGTATTGGTGAACCCTGTCGTGGATGTGATTCAAAGATAGGGCACTGAACCTTAAAAGTAGGGTACTGCATAATACGGGACGGAAAAAGGTTTAGGGTTGGATTAGGCGTACCCGCTACGCGGCTCCGCCTAATCCAACCCTAAACCCTTTTCCTTATTCAAGGTCACTAAACCCGAAAGAAACTGAACCTAAGAGGGTATTGGTGAACCCTGTCGTGGATGTGATTAAAAGATGGGGCACTGACCCTTAAGAGTAAGGTATTGCATAAGACGGGACGGAAAAGGGTTTAGGGTTGGATTAGGCGTACCCGCTACGCGGCTCCGCTTAATCCAACCCTAAACCCTTTTCCTTATTCAAGGTCACTAAACCCTAAACAAACTGAACCCTAAGAGGGTATTGGTGAACCCTGTTGTGGATGTGATTCAAAGATGGGGCACTGAACCTTAAGAGTAGGGTACTGCATAAGACGGGACATAAAAGGGTTTAGGGTTGGATTAGGCGTACCCGCTACGCGGCTCCGCCTAATCCAACCCTAAACCCTTTTCCTTATTCAAGGTCACTAAACCCGCAAGAAACTGAACCGTAAGAGGGTATTGGTGAACCCTGTCGTGGATGTGATTCAAATATGGGGCACTGAACCTTAAGAGTAGGGTACCGCATAAGACGGGACGGAAAAGGGTTTAGGGTTGGATTAGGCGTACCCGCTACGCGGATCGGCCTAAACCCTTTTCCTTATTTAAGGTCACTAAACCCGCAACAAACTGAACCCTAAGAGGTTATTGGTGAACCCTGTCGTGGATGTGATTCAAAGATGGGGCACTGAACCTTAAGAGTAGGGTACTGCATAAGATGGGACGGAAAAGGGTTTAGGGTTAGATTAGGCGTACCCGCTACGCGGATCCGCCTAATCCAACCCTAAACCCTTTTCCTTATTCAAGGTCACTAAACCCGCAACAAACTGAACCTAAGAGGTTATTGGTGAACTCTGTCGTGGATGTGATTAAAAGATGGGGCACTGACCCTTAAGAGTAAGGTATTGCATAAGACGGGACGGAAAAGGGTTTAGGGTTGGATTAGGCGTACCCGCTACGCGGATCCGCTTAATCCAACCCTAAACCCTTTTCCTTATTCAAGGTCACTAAACCCTAAGCAAACTAAACCCTAAGAAGGTATTGGTGAACCCTGTCGTGGATGTGATTCAAAGATGGGGCACTGAACCTTAAGAGTAGGGTACTGCATAAGACGGGACGGAAAAGGGTTTAGGGTTGGATTAGGCGTACCCGCTACGCGGCTCCGCCTAATCCAACTCTAAACCCTTTTCCTTATTCAAGGTCACTAAACCCGCAAGAAACTGAACCCTAAGAGGGTATTGGTGAACCCTGTCGTGGATGTGATTCAAATATGGGGCACTGAACCTTAAGAGTAGGGTACTGCATAAGACGGGACGGAAAAGGGTTTAGGGTTGGATTAGGCGTACCCGCTACGCGGCTCCGCCTAATCCAACCCTAAACCCTTTTCCTTATTCAAGGTAACTAAACCCGCAAGAAACTGAACCCTAAGAGGGTATTGGTGAACCCTGTCGTGGATGTGATTCAAAGATAGGGCACTGAACCTTAAGAGTAGGGTACTGCATAAGACGGGACGGAAAAGGGTTTAGGGTTGGATTAGGCGTACCCTCTATGCGGATCCGCCTAAACCCTTTTCCTTATTCAAGGTCACTAAACCTGCAACAAACTGAACCCTAAGAGGTTATTGGTGAACCCTGTCGTGGATGTGATTCAAAGATGGGGCACTGAACCTTAAGAGTAGGGTACTGCATAAGACGGGACGGAAAAGGGTTTAGGGTTGGATTAGGCGTACCCGCAACGCGGATCCGCCTAATCCAACCCTAAACCCTTTTCCTTATTCAAGGTCACTAAACCCGCAACAAACTGAACCTAAGAGGGTATTGGTGAACCCTGTTGTGGATGTGATTCAAAGATGGGGCACTGAACCTTAAGAGTAGGGTACTGCATAAGACGGGACAGAAAAGGGTTTAGGGTTGGATTAGGCGTACCCGCTACGCGGCTCCGCCTAATCCAACCCTAAACCCTTTTCCTTATTCAAGGTCACTAAACCCGCAAGAAACTGAACCCTAAGAGGGTATTGGTGAACCCTGTCGTGGATGTGATTCAAATATGGGGCACTGAACCTTAAGAGTAGGGTACTGCATAAGACGGGACGGAAAAGGGTTTAGGGTTGGATTAGGCGTACCCGCTACGCGGCTCCGCCTAATCCAACCCTAAACCCTTTTCCTTATTCAAGGTAACTAAACCCGCAAGAAACTGAACCCTAAGAGGGTATTGGTGAACCCTGTCGTGGATGTGATTCAAAGATAGGGCACTGAACCTTAAGAGTAGGGTACTGCATAAGACGGGACGGAAAAGGGTTTAGGGTTGGATTAGGCGTACCCTCTATGCGGATCCGCCTAAACCCTTTTCCTTATTCAAGGTCACTAAACCTGCAACAAACTGAACCCTAAGAGGTTATTGGTGAACCCTGTCGTGGATGTGATTCAAAGATGGGGCACTGAACCTTAAGAGTAGGGTACTGCATAAGACGGGACGGAAAAGGGTTTAGGGTTGGATTAGGCGTACCCGCAACGCGGATCCGCCTAATCCAACCCTAAACCCTTTTCCTTATTCAAGGTCACTAAACCCGCAACAAACTGAACCTAAGAGGGTATTGG
The DNA here is from genome assembly GCA_958450325.1 of Agrostemma githago. Classification (NCBI taxonomy): domain Eukaryota; kingdom Viridiplantae; phylum Streptophyta; class Magnoliopsida; order Caryophyllales; family Caryophyllaceae; genus Agrostemma; species Agrostemma githago. The sequence goes on from OY288258.1 coordinate 38,141,880, forward strand.
TGAACCCTGTCGTGGATGTGATTAAAAGATGGGGCACTGACCCTTAAGAGTAAGGTATTGCATAAGACGGGACGGAAAAGGGTTTAGGGTTGGATTAGGCGTACCCGCTACGCGGATCCGCTTAATCCAACCCTAAACCCTTTTCCTTATTCAAGGTCACTAAACCCTAAACAAACTAAACCCTAAGAAGGTATTGGTGAACCCTGTCGTGGATGTGATTCAAAGATGGGGCACTGAACCTTAAGAGTAGGGTACTGCATAATACGGGACGGAAAAAGGTTTACGGTTGGATTAGGCGTACCCGCTACGCGGCTCCGCCTAATCCAACCCTAAACCCTTTTCCTTATTCAAGGTCACTAAACCCGCAAGAAACTGAACCTAAGAGGGTATTGGTGAACCCTGTCGTGGATGTGATTAAAAGATGGGGCACTGACCCTTAAGAGTAAGGTATTGCATAAGACGGGACGGAAAAGGGTTTAGGGTTGGATTAGGCGTACCCGCTACGCGGCTCCGCTTAATCTAACCCTAAATCCTTTTCCTTATTCAAGGTCACTAAACCCTAAACAAACTGAACCCTAAGAGGGTATTGGTGAACCCTGTTGTGGATGTGATTCAAAGATGGGGCACTGAACCTTAAGAGTAGGGTACTGCATAAGACGGGACAGAAAAGGGTTTAGGGTTGGATTAGGCGTACCCGCTACGCGGCTCCGCCTAATCCAACCCTAAACCCTTTTCCTTATTCAAGGTCACTAAACCCGCAAGAAACTGAACCCTAAGAGGGTATTGGTGAACCCTGTCGTGGATGTGATTCAAATATGGGGCACTGAACCTTAAGAGTAGGGTACCGCATAAGACGGGACGAAAAGGGTTTAGGGTTGGATTAGGCGTACCCGCTACGCGGATCGGCCTAAACCCTTTTCCTTATTTAAGGTCACTAAACCCGCAACAAACTGAACCCTAAGAGGTTATTGGTGAACCCTGTCGTGGATGTGATTCAAAGATGGGGCACTGAACCTTAAGAGTAGGGTACTGCATAAGATGGGACGGAAAAGGGTTTAGGGTTAGATTAGGCGTACCCGCTACGCGGATCCGCCTAATCCAACCCTAAACCCTTTTCCTTATTCAAGGTCACTAAACCCGCAACAAACTGAACCTAAGAGGGTATTGGTGAACTCTGTCGTGGATGTGATTAAAAGATGGGGCACTGACCCTTAAGAGTAAGGTAATGCATAAGACGGGACGGAAAAGGGTTTAGGGTTGGATTAGGCGTACCCGCTACGCGGATCCGCTTAATCCAACCCTAAACCCTTTTCCTTATTGTAGACACCCACATTTTGACCGCCAGGTGTCTATAGTAGGTCCCGCCAAACACCCGATGATGATCGGACGCAAACGTGCTTTGACGGACTCGGATATGGGCTCGAAATCTTGGACATTTGGTTTAGGCTTGTTAAGGAGTACAAATCTCACAAAACGGACCTCAAATCCAGGCCCAGTAGGTCGTTTCGAGTCAAATAAGACTAATTTGGGTCGATTCCGGCACCTGGGGTAAAACCGTCTTTTAGCGACCGAGTCAAACCCGGTCAAAGATATTTTTTCCCGAGTCACACGAGCTGGCCGTGACACTACACGGCTGATTTGGACTCAAACACCAAAAAAATCAGCTTCAAATAATATTAAACAAATCCGTTTAGGGATAGGATTCGATCTTAAGTAGGAATTCTATCCGGAAACCGAATAAGAGATCGATCAAGCTCCCAGAACTCGGCTGAAACAGCCGAAATACTCCCACCAGCCGAGTATCCTTGCCTTACTCACCAAGAAACGAGAAGTTTTATTCCCTCACGAACTCTCGTTTTCCTATCCAAACCGGTGTTTCTTGTCACACAAGCAAGACCACCGCAATTCCTATAAATAGGACCTTACGTCCGACCATTCACGAAAAAAAAAATGAAATATCAACACAATAATCCCGACACACAATAATTTTTCAGAACTCGTATCTAAAAAATAAGTCTCGAAATCCACGTCCGAAGGAATACCGAAATAGCAACCAAAAACCGACGAATCCATTACGTCCAATCCGGCCGATCCACGCCCCACATACACACACAAAAACGTCCCAAAAACCGACACCTTAGCTCACCCACATCATCTCGACGCTCACGTGCCCAAGCCACCGTCCGACGAGTCCTATTCCGAGTAAACAAAGCATGTAGGTTGAGGGTGCAAATCAAACCCGTCTTTTCTCCTTCCTCTCTCCCTAATCTCACGTTTTTTCTTCTTTCGTCCGTCGTTTTATTTATTTTTTCGTCGGTCGTCTAATTATTAATATGGGTCGTTCATCGCATCATATTTTTATTTATTTTCGATAGTAAAACTATTTTCAAATAACGTTCTTAAAATACGATACCGATTCTCGAATCGAATATCGTATCTACAAGAACTAAATTAATTTATTCTCGTCGATGCTAAATAAAATCGTTACATCTTTTTAAACAAAATTCGACGATTTTTAACGCGGAGAGAATTAACATCTTTTTCGTTCAAAATTCTTTTTTTATTTTTTCCGTTCAAAACGAACTTTTTTTTCAAAACTTTTTCTAAAGTCATTCCGAGTATTCGATATCGATTTCATAATCGAATATCGAATACGACGAATATCGAAAATATAAGTCGAGTATAAATTAATCCATATTTGTACGCGATTTATAGGAATTAACGGTTTTTCGAACAAAATAAAAAAAACCGGCAGACCACCACGCGGGTCGCGCGCCTGTCAGGCGACCCGCGCGGCGGCCTGGTTCGCCCGGCCTCCTTTTTCTCGTTTCTTCGCTTTTCTATTTTTAATTCCTTTCGAACATTATATTAAAATGCGACTTTCGCGACATATTTTAATAAATAATTTTTTTCGACCTCGGTCAACACGTGTTAATCAATCACGTGTCATCAAATCTTTTCTAAAATCATGCATATTATTTATTTACATCTTTATTCGATTTATTCATCGTTACTAACTCGTTTTCTCGTGTTTGTAGCTTTTTATTTGTTTTTATCGTTTTATTAGACTAAAACGAACTCACATGCTAAAATAACTTTGACGTTATTAGTTTAATATGCATTAAACGACTTAGCAACCCACTTTATTTTTCTCACATGCTTAGGAAAATAATGTTTGCATATCATTCAACCGTCGAACTAACCCGTGTACACCAAAAATGAACGATATCTTAGTAAAGGCCGCTAAGTGCGGGCGGGGTTGGGTGTTTTTAGTGAACTTCCCAACACGTACCCTCACCCCTTACTCAGAACCATGGTTTCCGGATGTCCGAATCCATTGGCTACGAGAGTCATTCAATATACGATTAACCGCCCAGTCGGCATCGGTATCGATATGCAAAGGGACGAGCCCAATAAACTCTGACATCGGAAATGGGCCGTATTTTGTATACGGCCCACTACGACATAGAGTGGGCTCGAACGGTTCCGAATAACCACAAAATTCGGTGGCGACTCCTACTTCGATTTAAATTTCAATTTGACCATCTCATATGGAGATTCATTCGCCTCCCCAAACCCGCGCGTGGCCGCGTCGGGGTGGACCTATGTCATGTCCACACTTATTCAAGGTCACTAAACCCTAAACAAACTAAACCCTAAAAAGGTATTGGTGAACCCTGTCGTGGATGTGATTCAAAGATGGGGCACTGAACCTTAAGAGTAGGGTACTGCATAAGACGGGACGGAAAAGGGTTTAGGGTTGGATTAGGCGTACCCGCTATGCGGCTCCGCTTAATCTAACCCTAAACCCTTTTCCTTATTCAAGGTCACTAAACCCTAAACAAACTGAACCCTAAGAGGGTATTGGTGAACCCTGTTGTGGATGTGATTCAAAGATGGGGCACTGAACCTTAAGAGTAGGGTACTGCATAAGACGGGACAGAAAAGGGTTTAGGGTTGGATTAGGCGTACCCGCTACGCGGCTCCGCCTAATCCAACCCTAAACCCTTTTCCTTATTCAAGGTCACTAAACCCGCAAGAAACTGAACCCTAAGAGGGTATTGGTGAACCCTGTCGTGGATGTGATTCAAATATGGGGCACTGAACCTTAAGAATAGGGTACCGCATAAGACGGGACGGAAAAGGGTTTAGGGTTGGATTAGGCGTACCCGCTACGCGGATCGGCCTAAACCCTTTTCCTTATTTAAGGTCACTAAACCCGCAAAAAACTGAACCCTAAGAGGTTATTGGTGAACCCTGTCGTGGATGTGATTCAAAGATGGGGCACTGAACCTTAAGAGTAGGGTACTGTATAAGATGGGACGGAAAAGGGTTTAGGGTTAGATTAGGCGTACCCGCTACGCGGATCCGCCTAATCCAACCCTAAACCCTTTTCCTTATTCAAGGTCACTAAACCCGCAACAAACTGAACCTAAGAGGGTATTGGTGAACTCTGTCGTGGATGTGATTAAAAGATGGGGCACTGACCCTTAAGAGTAAGGTAATGCATAAGACGGGACGGAAAAGGGTTTAGGGTTGGATTAGGCGTACCCGCTACGCGGATCCGCTTAATCCAACCCTAAACCCTTTTCCTTATTGTAGACACCCACATTTTGACCGCCAGGTGTCTATAGTAGGTCCCGCCAAACACCCGATGATGATCGGACGCAAACGTGCTTTGACGGACTCGGATATGGGCTCGAAATCATGGACATTTGGTTTAGGCTTGTTAAGGAGTACAAATCTCACAAAACGGACCTCAAATCCAGGCCCAGTAGGTTGTTTCGAGTCAAATAAGACTAATTTGGGTCGATTCCGGCACCTGGGGTAAAACCGTCTTTTAGCGACCGAGTCAAACCCGGTCAAAGATATTTTTTCCCGAGTCACACGAGCTGGCCGTGACACTACACGGCTGATTTGGACTCAAACACCAAAAAAATCAGCTTCAAATAATATTAAACAAATCCGTTTAGGGATAGGATTCGATCTTAAGTAGGAATTCTATCCGGAAACCGAATAAGAGATCGATCAAGCTCCCAGAACTCGGCTGAAACAGCCGAAATACTCCCACCAGCCGAGTATCCTTGCCTTACTCACCAAGAAACGAGAAGTTTTATTCCCTCACGAACTCTCGTTTTCCTATCCAAACCGGTGTTTCTTGTCACACAAGCAAGACCACCGCAATTCCTATAAATAGGACCTTACGTCCGACCATTCACGAAAAAAAAAATGAAATATCAACACAATAATCCCGACACACAATAATTTTTCAGAACTCGTATCTAAAAAATAAGTCTCGAAATCCACGTCCGAAGGAATACCGAAATAGCAACCAAAAACCGACGAATCCATTCCGTCCAATCCGGCCGATCCACGCCCCACATACACACACAAAAACGTCCCAAAAACCGACACCTTAGCTCACCCACATCATCTCGACGCTTACGTGCCCAAGCCACCGTCCGACGAGCCCTATTCCGAGTAAACAAAGCATGTAGGTTGAGGGTGCAAATCAAACCCGTCTTTTCTCCTTCCTCTCTCCCTAATCTCACGTTTTTTCTTCTTTCGTCCGTCGTTTTATTTATTTTTTCGTCGGTCGTCTAATTATTAATATGGGTCGTTCATCGCATCATATTTTTATTTATTTTCGATAGTAAAACTATTTTCAAATAACGTTCTTAAAATACGATACCGATTCTCTAATCGAATATCGTATCTACAAGAACTAAATTAATTTATTCTCGTCGATGCTAAATAAAATCGTTACATCTTTTTAAACAAAATTCGACGATTTTTAACGCGGAGAGAATTAACATCTTTTTCGTTCAAAATTCTTTTTTTATTTTTTCCGTTCAAAACGAACTTTTTTTTCAAAACTTTTTCTAAAGTCATTCCGAGTATTCGATATCGATTTCATAATCGAATATCGAATACGACGAATATCGAAAATATAAGTCGAGTATAAATTAATCCATATTTGTACGCGATTTATAGGAATTAACGGTTTTTCGAACAAAATAAAAAAAACCGGCAGACCACCACGCGGGTCGCGCGCCTGTCAGGCGACCCGCGCGGCGGCCTGGTTTGCCCGGCCTCCTTTTTCTCGTTTCTTCGCTTTTCTATTTTTAATTCCTTTCGAACATTATATTAAAATGCGACTTTCGCGACATATTTTAATAAATACTTTTTTTCGACCTCGGTCAACACGTGTTAATCAATCACGTGTCATCAAATCTTTTCTAAAATCATGCATATTATTTATTTACATCTTTATTCGATTTATTCATCGTTACTAACTCGTTTTCTCGTGTTTGTAGCTTTTTATTTGTTTTTATCGTTTTATTAGACTAAAACGAACTCACATGCTAAAATAACTTTGACGTTATTAGTTTAATATGCATTAAACGACTTAGCAACCCACTTTATTTTTCTCACATGCTTAGGAAAATAATGTTTGCATATCATTCAACCGTCGAACTAACCCGTGTACACCAAAAACGAACGATATCTTAGTAAAGGCCGCTAAGTGCGGGCGGGGTTGGGTGTTTTTAGTGAACTTCCCAACACGTACCCTCACCCCTTACTCAGAACCATGGTTTCCGGATGTCCGAATCCATTGGCTACGAGAGTCATTCAATATACGATTAACCGCCCAGTCGGCATCGGTATCGATATGCAAAGGGACGAGCCCAATAAACTCTGACATCTGAAATGGGCCGTATTTTGTATACGGCCCACTACGACATAGAGTGGGCTCGAACGGTTCCGAATAACCACAAAATTCGGTGGCGACTCCTACTTCGATTTAAATTTCAATTTGACCATCTCATATGGAGATTCATTCGCCTCCCCAAACCCGCGCGTGGCCGCGTCGGGGTGGACCTATGTCATGTCCACACTTATTCAAGGTCACTAAACCCTAAACAAACTAAACCCTAAAAAGGTATTGGTGAACCCTGTCGTGGATGTGATTCAAAGATGGGGCACTGAACCTTAAGAGTAGGGTACTGCATAAGACGGGACGGAAAAGGGTTTAGGGTTGGATTAGGCGTACCCGCTATGCGGCTCCGCTTAATCTAACCCTAAACCCTTTTCCTTATTCAAGGTCACTAAACCCTAAACAAACTGAACCTAAGAGGTTATTGGTGAACTCTGTCGTGGATGTGATTAAAAGATGGGGCACTGACCCTTAAGAGTAAGGTATTGCATAAGACGGGACGGAAAAGGGTTTAGGGTTGGATTAGGCGTACCCGCTACGCGGATCCGCTTAATCCAACCCTAAACCCTTTTCCTTATTCAAGGTCACTAAACCCTAAGCAAACTAAACCCTAAGAAGGTATTGGTGAACCCTGTCGTGGATGTGATTCAAAGATGGGGCACTGAACCTTAAGAGTAGGGTACTGCATAAGACGGGACGGAAAAGGGTTTAGGGTTGGATTAGGCGTACCCGCTACGCGGCTCCGCCTAATCCAACTCTAAACCCTTTTCCTTATTCAAGGTCACTAAACCCGCAAGAAACTGAACCCTAAGAGGGTATTGGTGAACCCTGTCGTGGATGTGATTCAAATATGGGGCACTGAACCTTAAGAGTAGGGTACTGCATAAGACGGGACGGAAAAGGGTTTAGGGTTGGATTAGGCGTACCCGCTACGCGGCTCCGCCTAATCCAACCCTAAACCCTTTTCCTTATTCAAGGTAACTAAACCCGCAAGAAACTGAACCCTAAGAGGGTATTGGTGAACCCTGTCGTGGATGTGATTCAAAGATAGGGCACTGAACCTTAAGAGTAGGGTACTGCATAAGACGGGACGGAAAAGGGTTTAGGGTTGGATTAGGCGTACCCTCTATGCGGATCCGCCTAAACCCTTTTCCTTATTCAAGGTCACTAAACCTGCAACAAACTGAACCCTAAGAGGTTATTGGTGAACCCTGTCGTGGATGTGATTCAAAGATGGGGCACTGAACCTTAAGAGTAGGGTACTGCATAAGACGGGACGGAAAAGGGTTTAGGGTTGGATTAGGCGTACCCGCAACGCGGATCCGCCTAATCCAACCCTAAACCCTTTTCCTTATTCAAGGTCACTAAACCCGCAACAAACTGAACCTAAGAGGGTATTGATGAACCCTGTTGTGGATGTGATTCAAAGATGGGGCACTGAACCTTAAGAGTAGGGTACTGCATAAGACGGGACAAAAAAGGGTTTAGGGTTGGATTAGGCGTACCCGCTACGCGGCTCCGCCTAATCCAACCCTAAACCCTTTTCCTTATTCAAGGTCACTAAACCCGCAAGAAACTGAACCCTAAGAGGGTATTGGTGAACCCTGTCGTGGATGTGATTCAAATATGGGGCACTGAACCTTAAGAGTAGGGTACTGCATAAGACGGGACGGAAAAGGGTTTAGGGTTGGATTAGGCGTACCCGCTACGCGGCTCCGCCTAATCCAACCCTAAACCCTTTTCCTTATTCAAGGTAACTAAACCCGCAAGAAACTGAACCCTAAGAGGGTATTGGTGAACCCTGTCGTGGATGTGATTCAAAGATAGGGCACTGAACCTTAAGAGTAGGGTACTGCATAAGACGGGACGGAAAAGGGTTTAGGGTTGGATTAGGCGTACCCTCTATGCGGATCCGCCTAAACCCTTTTCCTTATTCAAGGTCACTAAACCTGCAACAAACTGAACCCTAAGAGGTTATTGGTGAACCCTGTCGTGGATGTGATTCAAAGATGGGGCACTGAACCTTAAGAGTAGGGTACTGCATAAGACGGGACGGAAAAGGGTTTAGGGTTGGATTAGGCGTACCCGCAACGCGGATCCGCCTAATCCAACCCTAAACCCTTTTCCTTATTCAAGGTCACTAAACCCGCAACAAACTGAACCTAAGAGGGTATTGGTGAACCCTGTCGTGGATGTGATTAAAAGATGGGGCACTGACCCTTAAGAGTAAGGTATTGCATAAGACGGGACGGAAAAGGGTTTAGGGTTGGATTAGGCGTACCCGCTACGCGGATCCGCTTAATCCAACCCTAAACCCTTTTCCTTATTCAAGGTCACTAAACCCTAAACAAACTAAACCCTAAGAAGGTATTGGTGAACCCTGTCGTGGATGTGATTCAAAGATGGGGCACTGAACCTTAAGTGTAGGGTACTGCATAATACGGGACGGAAAAAGGTTTACGGTTGGATTAGGCGTACCCGCTACGCGGCTCCGCCTAATCCAACCCTAAACCCTTTTCCTTATTCAAGGTCACTAAACCCGCAAGAAACTGAACCTAAGAGGGTATTGGTGAACCCTGTCGTGGATGTGATTAAAAGATGGGGCACTGACCCTTAAGAGTAAGGTATTGCATAAGACGGGACGGAAAAGGGTTTAGGGTTGGATTAGGCGTACCCGCTACGCGGCTCCGCTTAATCTAACCCTAAACCCTTTTCCTTATTCAAGGTCACTAAACCCTAAACAAACTGAACCCTAAGAGGGTATTGGTGAACCCTGTTGTGGATGTGATTCAAAGATGGGGCACTGAACCTTAAGAGTAGGGTACTGCATAAGACGGGACAGAAAAGGGTTTAGGGTTGGATTAGGCGTACCCGCTACGCGGCTCCGCCTAATCCAACCCTAAACCCTTTTCCTTATTCAAGGTCACTAAACCCGCAAGAAACTGAACCCTAAGAGGGTATTGGTGAACCCTGTCGTGGATGTGATTCAAATATGGGGCACTGAACCTTAAGAGTAGGGTACCGCATAAGACGGGACGGAAAAGGGTTTAGGGTTGGATTAGGCGTACCCGCTACGCGGATCGGCCTAAACCCTTTTCCTTATTTAAGGTCACTAAACCCGCAACAAACTGAACCCTAAGAGGTTATTGGTGAACCCTGTCGTGGATGTGATTCAAAGATGGGGCACTGAACCTTAAGAGTAGGGTACTGCATAAGATGGGACGGAAAAGGGTTTAGGGTTAGATTAGGCGTACCCGCTACGCGGATCCGCCTAATCCAACCCTAAACCCTTTTCCTTATTCAAGGTCACTAAACCCGCAACAAACTGAACCTAAGAGGGTATTGGTGAACTCTGTCGTGGATGTGATTAAAAGATGGGGCACTGACCCTTAAGAGTAAGGTAATGCATAAGACGGGACGGAAAAGGGTTTAGGGTTGGATTAGGTGTACCCGCTACGCGGATCCGCTTAATCCAACCCTAAACCCTTTTCCTTATTGTAGACACCCACATTTTGACCGCCAGGTGTCTATAGTAGGTCCCGCCAAACACCCGATGATGATCGGACGCAAACGTGCTTTGACGGACTCGGATATGGGCTCGAAATCTTGGACATTTGGTTTAGGCTTGTTAAGGAGTACAAATCTCACAAAACGGACCTCAAATCCAGGCCCAGTAGGTCGTTTCGAGTCAAATAAGACTAATTTGGGTCGATTCCGGCACCTGGGGTAAAACCGTCTTTTAGCGACCGAGTCAAACCCGGTCAAAGATATTTTTTCCCGAGTCACACGAGCTGGCCGTGACACTACACGGCTGATTTGGACTCAAACACCAAAAAAATCAGCTTTAAATAATATTAAACAAATCCGTTTAGGGATAGGATTCGATCTTAAGTAGGAATTCTATCCGGAAACCGAATAAGAGATCGATCAAGCTCCCAGAACTCGGCTGAAACAGCCGAAATACTCCCACCAGCCGAGTATCCTTGCCTTACTCACCAAGAAACGAGAAGTTTTATTCCCTCACGAACTCTCGTTTTCCTATCCAAACCGGTGTTTCTTGTCACACAAGCAAGACCACCGCAATTCCTATAAATAGGACCTTACGTCCGACCATTCACGAAAAAAAAAATGAAATATCAACACAATAATCCCGACACACAATAATTTTTCAGAACTCGTATCTAAAAAATAAGTCTCGAAATCCACGTCCGAAGGAATACCGAAATAGCAACCAAAAACCGACGAATCCATTACGTCCAATCCGGCCGATCCACGCCCCACATACACACACAAAAACGTCCCAAAAACCGACACCTTAGCTCACCCACATCATCTCGACGCTCACGTGCCCAAGCCACCGTCCGACGAGTCCTATTCCGAGTAAACAAAGCATGTAGGTTGAGGGTGCAAATCAAACCCGTCTTTTCTCCTTCCTCTCTCCCTAATCTCACGTTTTTTCTTCTTTCGTCCGTCGTTTTATTTATTTTTTCGTCGGTCGTCTAATTATTAATATGGGTCGTTCATCGCATCATATTTTTATTTATTTTCGATAGTAAAACTATTTTCAAATAACGTTCTTAAAATACGATACCGATTCTCGAATCGAATATCGTATCTACAAGAACTAAATTAATTTATTCTCGTCGATGCTAAATAAAATCGTTACATCTTTTTAAACAAAATTCGACGATTTTTAACGCGGAGAGAATTAACATCTTTTTCGTTCAAAATTCTTTTTTTATTTTTTCCGTTCAAAACGAACTTTTTTTTCAAAACTTTTTCTAAAGTCATTCCGAGTATTCGATATCGATTTCATAATCGAATATCGAATACGACGAATATCGAAAATATAAGTCGAGTATAAATTAATCCATATTTGTACGCGATTTATAGGAATTAACGGTTTTTCGAACAAAATAAAAAAAACCGGCAGACCACCACGCGGGTCGCGCGCCTGTCAGGCGACCCGCGCGGCGGCCTGGTTCGCCCGGCCTCCTTTTTCTCGTTTCTTCGCTTTTCTATTTTTAATTCCTTTCGAACATTATATTAAAATGCGACTTTCGCGACATATTTTAATAAATAATTTTTTTCGACCTCGGTCAACACGTGTTAATCAATCACGTGTCATCAAATCTTTTCTAAAATCATGCATATTATTTATTTACATCTTTATTCGATTTATTCATCGTTACTAACTCGTTTTCTCGTGTTTGTAGCTTTTTATTTGTTTTTATCGTTTTATTAGACTAAAACGAACTCACATGCTAAAATAACTTTGACGTTATTAGTTTAATATGCATTAAACGACTTAGCAACCCACTTTATTTTTCTCACATGCTTAGGAAAATAATGTTTGCATATCATTCAACCGTCGAACTAACCCGTGTACACCAAAAATGAACGATATCTTAGTAAAGGCCGCTAAGTGCGGGCGGGGTTGGGTGTTTTTAGTGAACTTCCCAACACGTACCCTCACCCCTTACTCAGAACCATGGTTTCCGGATGTCCGAATCCATTGGCTACGAGAGTCATTCAATATACGATTAACCGCCCAGTCGGCATCGGTATCGATATGCAAAGGGACGAGCCCAATAAACTCTGACATCGGAAATGGGCCGTATTTTGTATACGGCCCACTACGACATAGAGTGGGCTCGAACGGTTCCGAATAACCACAAAATTCGGTGGCGACTCCTACTTCGATTTAAATTTCAATTTGACCATCTCATATGGAGATTCATTCGCCTCCCCAAACCCGCGCGTGGCCGCGTCGGGGTGGACCTATGTCATGTCCACACTTATTCAAGGTCACTAAACCCTAAACAAACTAAACCCTAAAAAGGTATTGGTGAACCCTGTCGTGGATGTGATTCAAAGATGGGGCACTGAACCTTAAGAGTAGGGTACTGCATAAGACGGGACGGAAAAGGGTTTAGGGTTGGATTAGGCGTACCCGCTATGCGGCTCCGCTTAATCTAACCCTAAACCCTTTTCCTTATTCAAGGTCACTAAACCCTAAACAAACTGAACCCTAAGAGGGTATTGGTGAACCCTGTTGTGGATGTGATTCAAAGATGGGGCACTGAACCTTAAGAGTAGGGTACTGCATAAGACGGGACAGAAAAGGGTTTAGGGTTGGATTAGGCGTACCCGCTACGCGGCTCCGCCTAATCCAACCCTAAACCCTTTTCCTTATTCAAGGTCACTAAACCCGCAAGAAACTGAACCCTAAGAGGGTATTGGTGAACCCTGTCGTGGATGTGATTCAAATATGGGGCACTGAACCTTAAGAGTAGGGTACCGCATAAGACGGGACGGAAAAGGGTTTAGGGTTGGATTAGGCGTACCCGCTACGCGGATCGGCCTAAACCCTTTTCCTTATTTAAGGTCACTAAACCCGCAAAAAACTGAACCCTAAGAGGTTATTGGTGAACCCTGTCGTGGATGTGATTCAAAGATGGGGCACTGAACCTTAAGAGTAGGGTACTGTATAAGATGGGACGGAAAAGGGTTTAGGGTTAGATTAGGCGTACCCGCTACGCGGATCCGCCTAATCCAACCCTAAACCCTTTTCCTTATTCAAGGTCACTAAACCCGCAACAAACTGAACCTAAGAGGGTATTGGTGAACTCTGTCGTGGATGTGATTAAAAGATGGGGCACTGACCCTTAAGAGTAAGGTAATGCATAAGACGGGACGGAAAAGGGTTTAGGGTTGGATTAGGCGTACCCGCTACGCGCATCCGCTTAATCCAACCCTAAACCCTTTTCCTTATTGTAGACACCCACATTTTGACCGCCAGGTGTCTATAGTAGGTCCCGCCAAACACCCGATGATGATCGGACGCAAACGTGCTTTGACGGACTCGGATATGGGCTCGAAATCATGGACATTTGGTTTAGGCTTGTTAAGGAGTACAAATCTCACAAAACGGACCTCAAATCCAGGCCCAGTAGGTTGTTTCGAGTCAAATAAGACTAATTTGGGTCGATTCCGGCACCTGGGGTAAAACCGTCTTTTAGCGACCGAGTCAAACCCGGTCAAAGATATTTTTTCCCGAGTCACACGAGCTGGCCGTGACACTACACGGCTGATTTGGACTCAAACACCAAAAAAATCAGCTTCAAATAATATTAAACAAATCCGTTTAGGGATAGGATTCGATCTTAAGTAGGAATTCTATCCGGAAACCGAATAAGAGATCGATCAAGCTCCCAGAACTCGGCTGAAACAGCCGAAATACTCCCACCAGCCGAGTATCCTTGCCTTACTCACCAAGAAACGAGAAGTTTTATTCCCTCACGAACTCTCGTTTTCCTATCCAAACCGGTGTTTCTTGTCACACAAGCAAGACCACCGCAATTCCTATAAATAGGACCTTACGTCCGACCATTCACGAAAAAAAAAATGAAATATCAACACAATAATCCCGACACACAATAATTTTTCAGAACTCGTATCTAAAAAATAAGTCTCGAAATCCACGTCCGAAGGAATACCGAAATAGCAACCAAAAACCGACGAATCCATTCCGTCCAATCCGGCCGATCCACGCCCCACATACACACACAAAAACGTCCCAAAAACCGACACCTTAGCTCACCCACATCATCTCGACGCTTACGTGCCCAAGCCACCGTCCGACGAGCCCTATTCCGAGTAAACAAAGCATGTAGGTTGAGGGTGCAAATCAAACCCGTCTTTTCTCCTTCCTCTCTCCCTAATCTCACGTTTTTTCTTCTTTCGTCCGTCGTTTTATTTATTTTTTCGTCGGTCGTCTAATTATTAATATGGGTCGTTCATCGCATCATATTTTTATTTATTTTCGATAGTAAAACTATTTTCAAATAACGTTCTTAAAATACGATACCGATTCTCTAATCGAATATCGTATCTACAAGAACTAAATTAATTTATTCTCGTCGATGCTAAATAAAATCGTTACATCTTTTTAAACAAAATTCGACGATTTTTAACGCGGAGAGAATTAACATCTTTTTCGTTCAAAATTCTTTTTTTATTTTTTCCGTTCAAAACGAACTTTTTTTTCAAAACTTTTTCTAAAGTCATTCCGAGTATTCGATATCGATTTCATAATCGAATATCGAATACGACGAATATCGAAAATATAAGTCGAGTATAAATTAATCCATATTTGTACGCGATTTATAGGAATTAACGGTTTTTCGAACAAAATAAAAAAAACCGGCAGACCACCACGCGGGTCGCGCGCCTGTCAGGCGACCCGCGCGGCGGCCTGGTTTGCCCGGCCTCCTTTTTCTCGTTTCTTCGCTTTTCTATTTTTAATTCCTTTCGAACATTATATTAAAATGCGACTTTCGCGACATATTTTAATAAATACTTTTTTTCGACCTCGGTCAACACGTGTTAATCAATCACGTGTCATCAAATCTTTTCTAAAATCATGCATATTATTTATTTACATCTTTATTCGATTTATTCATCGTTACTAACTCGTTTTCTCGTGTTTGTAGCTTTTTATTTGTTTTTATCGTTTTATTAGACTAAAACGAACTCACATGCTAAAATAACTTTGACGTTATTAGTTTAATATGCATTAAACGACTTAGCAACCCACTTTATTTTTCTCACATGCTTAGGAAAATAATGTTTGCATATCATTCAACCGTCGAACTAACCCGTGTACACCAAAAACGAACGATATCTTAGTAAAGGCCGCTAAGTGCGGGCGGGGTTGGGTGTTTTTAGTGAACTTCCCAACACGTACCCTCACCCCTTACTCAGAACCATGGTTTCCGGATGTCCGAATCCATTGGCTACGAGAGTCATTCAATATACGATTAACCGCCCAGTCGGCATCGGTATCGATATGCAAAGGGACGAGCCCAATAAACTCTGACATCTGAAATGGGCCGTATTTTGTATACGGCCCACTACGACATAGAGTGGGCTCGAACGGTTCCGAATAACCACAAAATTCGGTGGCGACTCCTACTTCGATTTAAATTTCAATTTGACCATCTCATATGGAGATTCATTCGCCTCCCCAAACCCGCGCGTGGCCGCGTCGGGGTGGACCTATGTCATGTCCACACTTATTCAAGGTCACTAAACCCTAAACAAACTAAACCCTAAAAAGGTATTGGTGAACCCTGTCGTGGATGTGATTCAAAGATGGGGCACTGAACCTTAAGAGTAGGGTACTGCATAAGACGGGACGGAAAAGGGTTTAGGGTTGGATTAGGCGTACCCGCTATGCGGCTCCGCTTAATCTAACCCTAAACCCTTTTCCTTATTCAAGGTCACTAAACCCTAAACAAACTGAACCTAAGAGGTTATTGGTGAACTCTGTCGTGGATGTGATTAAAAGATGGGGCACTGACCCTTAAGAGTAAGGTATTGCATAAGACGGGACGGAAAAGGGTTTAGGGTTGGATTAGGCGTACCCGCTACGCGGATCCGCTTAATCCAACCCTAAACCCTTTTCCTTATTCAAGGTCACTAAACCCTAAGCAAACTAAACCCTAAGAAGGTATTGGTGAACCCTGTCGTGGATGTGATTCAAAGATGGGGCACTGAACCTTAAGAGTAGGGTACTGCATAAGACGGGACGGAAAAGGGTTTAGGGTTGGATTAGGCGTACCCGCTACGCGGCTCCGCCTAATCCAACTCTAAACCCTTTTCCTTATTCAAGGTCACTAAACCCGCAAGAAACTGAACCCTAAGAGGGTATTGGTGAACCCTGTCGTGGATGTGATTCAAATATGGGGCACTGAACCTTAAGAGTAGGGTACTGCATAAGACGGGACGGAAAAGGGTTTAGGGTTGGATTAGGCGTACCCGCTACGCGGCTCCGCCTAATCCAACCCTAAACCCTTTTCCTTATTCAAGGTAACTAAACCCGCAAGAAACTGAACCCTAAGAGGGTATTGGTGAACCCTGTCGTGGATGTGATTCAAAGATAGGGCACTGAACCTTAAGAGTAGGGTACTGCATAAGACGGGACGGAAAAGGGTTTAGGGTTGGATTAGGCGTACCCTCTATGCGGATCCGCCTAAACCCTTTTCCTTATTCAAGGTCACTAAACCTGCAACAAACTGAACCCTAAGAGGTTATTGGTGAACCCTGTCGTGGATGTGATTCAAAGATGGGGCACTGAACCTTAAGAGTAGGGTACTGCATAAGACGGGACGGAAAAGGGTTTAGGGTTGGATTAGGCGTACCCGCAACGCGGATCCGCCTAATCCAACCCTAAACCCTTTTCCTTATTCAAGGTCACTAAACCCGCAACAAACTGAACCTAAGAGGGTATTTATGAACCCTGTTGTGGATGTGATTCAAAGATGGGGCACTGAACCTTAAGAGTAGGGTACTGCATAAGACGGGACAGAAAAGGGTTTAGGGTTGGATTAGGCGTACCCGCTACGCGGCTCCGCCTAATCCAACCCTAAACCCTTTTCCTTATTCAAGGTCACTAAACCCGCAAGAAACTGAACCCTAAGAGGGTATTGGTGAACCCTGTCGTGGATGTGATTCAAATATGGGGCACTGAACCTTAAGAGTAGGGTACTGCATAAGACGGGACGGAAAAGGGTTTAGGGTTGGATTAGGCGTACCCGCTACGCGGCTCCGCCTAATCCAACCCTAAACCCTTTTCCTTATTCAAGGTAACTAAACCCGCAAGAAACTGAACCCTAAGAGGGTATTGGTGAACCCTGTCGTGGATGTGATTCAAAGATAGGGCACTGAACCTTAAGAGTAGGGTACTGCATAAGACGGGACGGAAAAGGGTTTAGGGTTGGATTAGGCGTACCCTCTATGCGGATCCGCCTAAACCCTTTTCCTTATTCAAGGTCACTAAACCTGCAACAAACTGAACCCTAAGAGGTTATTGGTGAACCCTGTCGTGGATGTGATTCAAAGATGGGGCACTGAACCTTAAGAGTAGGGTACTGCATAAGACGGGACGGAAAAGGGTTTAGGGTTGGATTAGGCGTACCCGCAACGCGGATCCGCCTAATCCAACCCTAAACCCTTTTCCTTATTCAAGGTCACTAAACCCGCAACAAACTGAACCTAAGAGGGTATTGGTGAACCCTGTCGTGGATGTGATTAAAAGATGGGGCACTGACCCTTAAGAGTAAGGTATTGCATAAGACGGGACGGAAAAGGGTTTAGGGTTGGATTAGGCGTACCCGCTACGCGGATCCGCTTAATCCAACCCTAAACCCTTTTCCTTATTCAAGGTCACTAAACCCTAAACAAACTAAACCCTAAGAAGGTATTGGTGAACCCTGTCGTGGATGTGATTCAAAGATGGGGCACTGAACCTTAAGTGTAGGGTACTGCATAATACGGGACGGAAAAAGGTTTACGGTTGGATTAGGCGTACCCGCTACGCGGCTCCGCCTAATCCAACCCTAAACCCTTTTCCTTATTCAAGGTCACTAAACCCGCAAGAAACTGAACCTAAGAGGGTATTGGTGAACCCTGTCGTGGATGTGATTAAAAGATGGGGCACTGACCCTTAAGAGTAAGGTATTGCATAAGACGGGACGGAAAAGGGTTTAGGGTTGGATTAGGCGTACCCGCTACGCGGCTCCGCTTAATCTAACCCTAAACCCTTTTCCTTATTCAAGGTCACTAAACCCTAAACAAACTGAACCCTAAGAGGGTATTGGTGAACCCTGTTGTGGATGTGATTCAAAGATGGGGCACTGAACCTTAAGAGTAGGGTACTGCATAAGACGGGACAGAAAAGGGTTTAGGGTTGGATTAGGCGTACCCGCTACGCGGCTCCGCCTAATCCAACCCTAAACCCTTTTCCTTATTCAAGGTCACTAAACCCGCAAGAAACTGAACCCTAAGAGGGTATTGGTGAACCCTGTCGTGGATGTGATTCAAATATGGGGCACTGAACCTTAAGAGTAGGGTACCGCATAAGACGGGACGGAAAAGGGTTTAGGGTTGGATTAGGCGTACCCGCTACGCGGATCGGCCTAAACCCTTTTCCTTATTTAAGGTCACTAAACCCGCAACAAACTGAACCCTAAGAGGTTATTGGTGAACCCTGTCGTGGATGTGATTCAAAGATGGGGCACTGAACCTTAAGAGTAGGGTACTGCATAAGATGGGACGGAAAAGGGTTTAGGGTTAGATTAGGCGTACCCGCTACGCGGATCCGCCTAATCCAACCCTAAACCCTTTTCCTTATTCAAGGTCACTAAACCCGCAACAAACTGAACCTAAGAGGGTATTGGTGAACTCTGTCGTGGATGTGATTAAAAGATGGGGCACTGACCCTTAAGAGTAAGGTAATGCATAAGACGGGACGGAAAAGGGTTTAGGGTTGGATTAGGTGTACCCGCTACGCGGATCCGCTTAATCCAACCCTAAACCCTTTTCCTTATTGTAGACACCCACATTTTGACCGCCAGGTGTCTATAGTAGGTCCCGCCAAACACCCGATGATGATCGGACGCAAACGTGCTTTGACGGACTCGGATATGGGCTCGAAATCTTGGACATTTGGTTTAGGCTTGTTAAGGAGTACAAATCTCACAAAACGGACCTCAAATCCAGGCCCAGTAGGTCGTTTCGAGTCAAATAAGACTAATTTGGGTCGATTCCGGCACCTGGGGTAAAACCGTCTTTTAGCGACCGAGTCAAACCCGGTCAAAGATATTTTTTCCCGAGTCACACGAGCTGGCCGTGACACTACACGGCTGATTTGGACTCAAACACCAAAAAAATCAGCTTCAAATAATATTAAACAAATCCGTTTAGGGATAGGATTCGATCTTAAGTAGGAATTCTATCCGGAAACCGAATAAGAGATCGATCAAGCTCCCAGAACTCGGCTGAAACAGCCGAAATACTCCCACCAGCCGAGTATCCTTGCCTTACTCACCAAGAAACGAGAAGTTTTATTCCCTCACGAACTCTCGTTTTCCTATCCAAACCGGTGTTTCTTGTCACACAAGTAAGACCACCGCAATTCCTATAAATAGGACCTTACGTCCGACCATTCACGAAAAAAAAAATGAAATATCAACACAATAATCCCGACACACAATAATTTTTCAGAACTCGTATCTAAAAAATAAGTCTCGAAATCCACGTCCGAAGGAATACCGAAATAGCAACCAAAAACCGACGAATCCATTCCGTCCAATCCGGCCGATCCACGCCCCACATACACACACAAAAACGTCCCAAAAACCGACACCTTAGCTCACCCACATCATCTCGACGCTTACGTGCCCAAGCCACCGTCCGACGAGCCCTATTCCGAGTAAACAAAGCATGTAGGTTGAGGGTGCAAATCAAACCCGTCTTTTCTCCTTCCTCTCTCCCTAATCTCACGTTTTTTCTTCTTTCGTCCGTCGTTTTATTTATTTTTTCGTCGGTCGTCTAATTATTAATATGGGTCGTTCATCGCATCATATTTTTATTTATTTTCGATAGTAAAACTATTTTCAAATAACGTTCTTAAAATACGATACCGATTCTCGAATCGAATATCGTATCTACAAGAACTAAATTAATTTATTCTCGTCGATGCTAAATAAAATCGTTACATCTTTTTAAACAAAATTCGACGATTTTTAACGCGGAGAGAATTAACATCTTTTTCGTTCAAAATTCTTTTTTTATTTTTTCCGTTCAAAACGAACTTTTTTTTCAAAACTTTTTCTAAAGTCATTCCGAGTATTCGATATCGATTTCATAATCGAATATCGAATACGACGAATATCGAAAATATAAGTCGAGTATAAATTAATCCATATTTGTACGCGATTTATAGGAATTAACGGTTTTTCGAACAAAATAAAAAAAACCGGCAGACCACCACGCGGGTCGCGCGCCTGTCAGGCGACCCGCGCGGCGGCCTGGTTCGCCCGGCCTCCTTTTTCTCGTTTCTTCGCTTTTCTATTTTTAATTCCTTTCGAACATTATATTAAAATGCGACTTTCGCGACATATTTTAATAAATAATTTTTTTCGACCTCGGTCAACACGTGTTAATCAATCACGTGTCATCAAATCTTTTCTAAAATCATGCATATTATTTATTTACATCTTTATTCGATTTATTCATCGTTACTAACTCGTTTTCTCGTGTTTGTAGCTTTTTATTTGTTTTTATCGTTTTATTAGACTAAAACGAACTCACATGCTAAAATAACTTTGACGTTATTAGTTTAATATGCATTAAACGACTTAGCAACCCACTTTATTTTTCTCACATGCTTAGGAAAATAATGTTTGCATATCATTCAACCGTCGAACTAACCCGTGTACACCAAAAACGAACGATATCTTAGTAAAGGCCGCTAAGTGCGGGCGGGGTTGGGTGTTTTTAGTGAACTTCCCAACACGTACCCTCACCCCTTACTCAGAACCATGGTTTCCGGATGTCCGAATCCATTGGCTACGAGAGTCATTCAATATACGATTAACCGCCCAGTCGGCATCGGTATCGATATGCAAAGGGACGAGCCCAATAAACTCTGACATCGGAAATGGGCCGTATTTTGTATACGGCCCACTACGACATAGAGTGGGCTCGAACGGTTCCGAATAACCACAAAATTCGGTGGCGACTCCTACTTCGATTTAAATTTCAATTTGACCATCTCATATGGAGATTCATTCGCCTCCCCAAACCCGCGCGTGGCCGCGTCGGGGTGGACCTATGTCATGTCCACACTTATTCAAGGTCACTAAACCCTAAACAAACTAAACCCTAAAAAGGTATTGGTGAACCCTGTCGTGGATGTGATTCAAAGATGGGGCACTGAACCTTAAGAGTAGGGTACTGCATAAGACGGGACGGAAAAGGGTTTAGGGTTGGATTAGGCGTACCCGCTATGCGGCTCCGCTTAATCTAACCCTAAACCCTTTTCCTTATTCAAGGTCGCTAAACCCTAAACAAACTGAACCCTAAGAGGGTATTGGTGAACCCTGTTGTGGATGTGATTCAAAGATGGGGCACTGAACCTTAAGAGTAGGGTACTGCATAAGAGGGGACAGAAAAGGGTTTAGGGTTGGATTAGGCGTACCCGCTACGCGGCTCCGCCTAATCCAACCCTAAACCCTTTTCCTTATTCAAGGTCACTAAACCCGCAAGAAACTGAACCCTAAGAGGGTATTGGTGAACCCTGTCGTGGATGTGATTCAAATATGGGGCACTGAACCTTAAGAGTAGGGTACCGCATAAGACGGGACGGAAAAGGGTTTAGGGTTGGATTAGGCGTACCCGCTACGCGGATCGGCCTAAACCCTTTTCCTTATTTAAGGTCACTAAACCCGCAACAAACTGAACCCTAAGAGGTTATTGGTGAACCCTGTCGTGGATGTGATTCAAAGATGGGGCACTGAACCTTAAGAGTAGGGTACTGCATAAGATGGGACGGAAAAGGGTTTAGGGTTAGATTAGGCGTACCCGCTACGCGGATCCGCCTAATCCAACCCTAAACCCTTTTCCTTATTCAAGGTCACTAAACCCGCAACAAACTGAACCTAAGAGGGTATTGGTGAACTCTGTCGTGGATGTGATTAAAAGATGGGGCACTGACCCTTAAGAGTAAGGTAATGCATAAGACGGGACGGAAAAGGGTTTAGGGTTGGATTAGGCGTACCCGCTACGCGGATCCGCTTAATCCAACCCTAAACCCTTTTCCTTATTGTAGACACCCACATTTTGACCGCCAGGTGTCTATAGTAGGTCCCGCCAAACACCCGATGATGATCGGACGCAAACGTGCTTTGACGGACTCGGATATGGGCTCGAAATCATGGACATTTGGTTTAGGCTTGTTAAGGAGTACAAATCTCACAAAACGGACCTCAAATCCAGGCCCAGTAGGTTGTTTCGAGTCAAATAAGACTAATTTGGGTCGATTCCGGCACCTGGGGTAAAACCGTCTTTTAGCGACCGAGTCAAACCCGGTCAAAGATATTTTTTCCCGAGTCACACGAGCTGGCCGTGACACTACACGGCTGATTTGGACTCAAACACCAAAAAAATCAGCTTCAAATAATATTAAACAAATCCGTTTAGGGATAGGATTCGATCTTAAGTAGGAATTCTATCCGGAAACCGAATCAGAGATCGATCAAGCTCCCAGAACTCGGCTGAAACAGCCGAAATACTCCCACCAGCCGAGTATCCTTGCCTTACTCACCAAGAAACGAGAAGTTTTATTCCCTCACGAACTCTCGTTTTCCTATCCAAACCGGTGTTTCTTGTCACACAAGCAAGACCACCGCAATTCCTATAAATAGGACCTTACGTCCGACCATTCACGAAAAAAAAAATGAAATATCAACACAATAATCCCGACACACAATAATTTTTCAGAACTCGTATCTAAAAAATAAGTCTCGAAATCCACGTCCGAAGGAATACCGAAATAGCAACCAAAAACCGACGAATCCATTCCGTCCAATCCGGCCGATCCACGCCCCACATACACACACAAAAACGTCCCAAAAACCGACACCTTAGCTCACCCACATCATCTCGACGCTCACGTGCCCAAGCCACCGTCCGACGAGCCCTATTCCGAGTAAACAAAGCATGTAGGTTGAGGGTGCAATTCAAACCCGTCTTTTCTCCTTCCTCTCTCCCTAATCTCACGTTTTTTCTTCTTTCGTCCGTCGTTTTATTTATTTTTTCGTCGGTCGTCTAATTATTAATATGGGTCGTTCATCGCATCATATTTTTATTTATTTTCGATAGTAAAACTATTTTCAAATAACGTTCTTAAAATACGATACCGATTCTCTAATCGAATATCGTATCTACAAGAACTAGATTAATTTATTCTCGTCGATGCTAAATAAAATCGTTACATCTTTTTAAACAAAATTCGACGATTTTTAACGCGGAGAGAATTAACATCTTTTTCGTTCAAAATTCTTTTTTTATTTTTTCCGTTCAAAACGAACTTTTTTTTCAAAACTTTTTCTAAAGTCATTCCGAGTATTCGATATCGATTTCATAATCGAATATCGAATACGACGAATATCGAAAATATAAGTCGAGTATAAATTAATCCATATTTGTACGCGATTTATAGGAATTAACGGTTTTTCGAACAAAATAAAAAAAACCGGCAGACCACCACGCGGGTCGCGCGCCTGTCAGGCGACCCGCGCGGCGGCCTGGTTCGCCCGGCCTCCTTTTTCTCGTTTCTTCGCTTTTCTATTTTTAATTCCTTTCGAACATTATATTAAAATGCGACTTTCGCGACATATTTTAATAAATACTTTTTTTCGACCTCGGTCAACACGTGTTAATCAATCACGTGTCATCAAATCTTTTCTAAAATCATGCATATTATTTATTTACATCTTTATTCGATTTATTCATCGTTACTAACTCGTTTTCTCGTGTTTGTAGCTTTTTATTTGTTTTTATCGTTTTATTAGACTAAAACGAACTCACATGCTAAAATAACTTTGACGTTATTAGTTTAATATGCATTAAACGACTTAGCAACCCACTTTATTTTTCTCACATGCTTAGGAAAATAATGTTTGCATATCATTCAACCGTCGAACTAACCCGTGTACACCAAAAACGAACGATATCTTAGTAAAGGCCGCTAAGTGCGGGCGGGGTTGGGTGTTCTTAGTGAACTTCCCAACACGTACCCTCACCCCTTACTCAGAACCATGGTTTCCGGATGTCCGAATCCATTGGCTACGAGAGTCATTCAATATACGATTAACCGCCCAGTCGGCATCGGTATCGATATGCAAAGGGACGAGCCCAATAAACTCTGACATCGGAAATGGGCCGTATTTTGTATACGGCCCACTACGACATAGAGTGGGCTCGAACGGTTCCGAATAACCACAAAATTCGGTGGCGACTCCTACTTCGATTTAAATTTCAATTTGACCATCTCATATGGAGATTCATTCGCCTCCCCAAACCCGCGCGTGGCCGCGTCGGGGTGGACCTATGTCATGTCCACACTTATTCAAGGTCACTAAACCCTAAACAAACTAAACCCTAAAAAGGTATTGGTGAACCCTGTCGTGGATGTGATTCAAAGATGGGGCACTGAACCTTAAGAGTAGGGTACTGCATAAGACGGGACGGAAAAGGGTTTAGGGTTGGATTAGGCGTACCCGCTATGCGGCTCCGCTTAATCTAACCCTAAACCCTTTTCCTTATTCAAGGTCACTAAACCCTAAACAAACTGAACCCTAAGAGGGTATTGGTGAACCCTGTTGTGGATGTGATTCAAAGATGGGGCACTGAACCTTAAGAGTAGGGTACTGCATAAGACGGGACAGAAAAGGGTTTAGGGTTGGATTAGGCGTACCCGCTACGCGGCTCCGCCTAATCCAACCCTAAACCCTTTTCCTTATTCAAGGTCACTAAACCCGCAAGAAACTGAACCCTAAGAGGGTATTGGTGAACCCTGTCGTGGATGTGATTCAAATATGGGGCACTGAACCTTAAGAGTAGGGTACCGCATAAGACGGGACGGAAAAGGGTTTAGGGTTGGATTAGGCGTACCCGCTACGCGGATCGGCCTAAACCCTTTTCCTTATTTAAGGTCACTAAACCCGCAACAAACTGAACCCTAAGAGGTTATTGGTGAACCCTGTCGTGGATGTGATTCAAAGATGGGGCACTGAACCTTAAGAGTAGGGTACTGCATAAGATGGGACGGAAAAGGGTTTAGGGTTAGATTAGGCGTACCCGCTACGCGGATCCGCCTAATCCAACCCTAAACCCTTTTCCTTATTCAAGGTCACTAAACCCGCAACAAACTGAACCTAAGAGGGTATTGGTGAACTCTGTCGTGGATGTGATTAAAAGATGGGGCAATGACCCTTAAGAGTAAGGTAATGCATAAGACGGGACGGAAAAGGGTTTAGGGTTGGATTAGGCGTACCCGCTACGCGGATCCGCTTAATCCAACCCTAAACCCTTTTCCTTATTGTAGACACCCACATTTTGACCGCCAGGTGTCTATAGTAGGTCCCGCCAAACACCCGATGATGATCGGACGCAAACGTGCTTTGACGGACTCGGATATGGGCTCGAAATCATGGACATTTGGTTTAGGCTTGTTAAGGAGTACAAATCTCACAAAACGGACCTCAAATCCAGGCCCAGTAGGTTGTTTCGAGTCAAATAAGACTAATTTGGGTCGATTCCGGCACCTGGGATAAAACCGTCTTTTAGCGACCGAGTCAAACCCGGTCAAAGATATTTTTTCCCGAGTCACACGAGCTGGCCGTGACACTACACGGCTGATTTGGACTCAAACACCAAAAAAATCAGCTTCAAATAATATTAAACAAATCCGTTTAGGGATAGGATTCGATCTTAAGTAGGAATTCTATCCGGAAACCGAATAAGAGATCGATCAAGCTCCCAGAACTCGGCTGAAACAGCCGAAATACTCCCACCAGCCGAGTATCCTTGCCTTACTCACCAAGAAACGAGAAGTTTTATTCCCTCACGAACTCTCGTTTTCCTATCCAAACCGGTGTTTCTTGTCACACAAGCAAGACCACCGCAATTCATATAAATAGGACCTTACGTCCGACCATTCACGAAAAAAAAAATGAAATATCAACACAATAATCCCGACACACAATAATTTTTCAGAACTCGTATCTAAAAAATAAGTCTCGAAATCCACGTCCGAAGGAATACCGAAATAGCAACCAAAAACCGACGAATCCATTCCGTCCAATCCGGCCGATCCACGCCCCACATACACACACAAAAACGTCCCAAAAACCGACACCTTAGCTCACCCACATCATCTCGACGCTCACGTGCCCAAGCCACCGTCCGACGAGCCCTATTCCGAGTAAACAAAGCATGTAGGTTGAGGGTGCAAATCAAACCCGTCTTTTCTCCTTCCTCTCTCCCTAATCTCACGTTTTTTCTTCTTTCGTCCGTCGTTTTATTTATTTTTTCGTCGGTCGTCTAATTATTAATATGGGTCGTTCATCGCATCATAGTTTTATTTATTTTCGATAGTAAAACTATTTTCAAATAACGTTCTTAAAATACGATACCGATTCTCGAATCGAATATCGTATCTACAAGAACTAAATTAATTTATTCTCGTCGATGCTAAATAAAATCGTTACATCTTTTTAAACAAAATTCGACGATTTTTAACGCGGAGAGAATTAACATCTTTTTCGTTCAAAATTCTTTTTTTATTTTTTCCGTTCAAAACGAACTTTTTTTTCAAAACTTTTTCTAAAGTCATTCCGAGTATTCGATATCGATTTCATAATCGAATATCGAATACGACGAATATCGAAAATATAAGTCGAGTATAAATTAATCCATATTTGTACGCGATTTATAGGAATTAACGGTTTTTCGAACAAAATAAAAAAAACCGGCAGACCACCACGCGGGTCGCGCGCCTGTCAGGCGACCCGCGCGGCGGCCTGGTTCGCCCGGCCTCCTTTTTCTCGTTTCTTCGCTTTTCTATTTTTAATTCCTTTCGAACATTATATTAAAATGCGACTTTCGCGACATATTTTAATAAATACTTTTTTTCGACCTCGGTCAACACGTGTTAATCAATCACGTGTCATCAAATCTTTTCTAAAATCATGCATATTATTTATTTACATCTTTATTCGATTTATTCATCGTTACTAACTCGTTTTCTCGTGTTTGTAGCTTTTTATTTGTTTTAATCGTTTTATTAGACTAAAACGAACTCACATGCTAAAATAACTTTGACGTTATTAGTTTAATATGCATTAAACAACTTAGCAACCCACTTTATTTTTCTCACATGCTTAGGAAAATAATGTTTGCATATCATTCAACCGTCGAACTAACCCGTGTACACCAAAAACGAACGATATCTTAGTAAAGGCCGCTAAGTGCGGGCGGGGTTGGGTGTTCTTAGTGAACTTCCCAACACGTACCCTCACCCCTTACTCAGAACCATGGTTTCCGGATGTCCGAATCCATTGGCTACGAGAGTCATTCAATATACGATTAACCGCCCAGTCGGCATCGGTATCGATATGCAAAGGGACGAGCCCAATAAACTCTGACATCGGAAATGGGCCGTATTTTGTATACGGCCCACTACGACATAGAGTGGGCTCGAACGGTTCCGAATAACCACAAAATTCGGTGGCGACTCCTACTTCGATTTAAATTTCAATTTGACCATCTCATATGGAGATTCATTCGCCTCCCCAAACCCGCGCGTGGCCGCGTCGGGGTGGACCTATGTCATGTCCACAATTTGGCGACTCCGCTGGGGATTAACTGATGAGTCACTTACCATCGGCATCCCTAGGGTGAGACTCGAAAAGAAATCGTTCGATTAGTAATGTACACGTTTTAGTTCAATGGGCCATGCATAACCCAATCTTTCCCGGGCCGGTTACTTGTGACCGACGTCCCACTATACCACGGTGCGTTCCTACTTGGACCCACTAAAGACATCGATGGTGGAACTCGTTTAGGTTTTGCGGCATGTCCTAAGACCCACTCGGCTTAGGGAGTCCGTCCTCTGTACGAGAAAGCCATCGTTGTTGGTATAGACCCTATTAGACCGACCGAGACTTAGACTAGGAGCATACATGGTGTCGTTATACTATTTCCGTGACTACATGCTACTTGGTCCGTGTCTCATCCATTTTTCAAAAATCGAGTTTTCAAAAAACTTGCATCTT
This sequence comes from Agrostemma githago, assembly GCA_958450325.1. Lineage (NCBI taxonomy): Eukaryota > Viridiplantae > Streptophyta > Magnoliopsida > Caryophyllales > Caryophyllaceae > Agrostemma > Agrostemma githago. The sequence continues at coordinate 38,170,284 of OY288258.1, forward strand.
TTTCAAAAACCATCCATTTTTCAAAACCCGGAAAGCTGCCGAATTTAGGACTTATGATTTTGACTCAAAATAGCCTATTTTTAGCCGGTATGCTGTCCAAACCTTTTCAAAAAAATTCAAATTCTCGGCCCGATAAACCGTTTTTTTCGATTTTCAAAATAAAAATCGGGCCTTCCAATCCGACTTTGCTCGGTTATCAAATTCAAATCCTCTTTTCAAACCTTCTTCTTCTTAGGACTTCCCGTATTTAGCAGTGTCGGGTCTTGTCATAAGTAGTAAGAGTCTATAGCGTCGAAACTCCGTCGATCTTACATCACGGGTTTCCACCCCATCCCATGTCCGCCTTATTAGTCAAGGCACGGCCCACCTACGTAGGACAAACTCCTACAAAGGGAAGCCCACTTACACAATCGAGTCCAAAGTCTGGGGATTAGCTCACACGTAGGTCTTTCTTCACACGGGACTAGGCCCACTCTGCCGAAATCCTAAAGAAAGCCCACCGTCCATGAGTCACCCATCTAGGAGTCGGTCTTCAGCCCCACTCGGGGGCTACTCTTCAGCAGAACGATCAATCACGATTGCTCTAAGGATCAGGTCTTACACGTGTTGTCTCACGTATTCCACTTTCGAGCCACTTAGATGTCACACCATCTGAGTCTTACCAGAGTCTTTAGTCTCACTCGGGGGCTGTCCTCGACCCGAGCAGTCAACCATGGTCACCCTAGGGAGTACCCCACGTTCATCCTACACCGGCGTCCTTATGATGCCTTTTTCGAGTCGTACCTATACTACGAATACTCGAGTCACCTAGGGTTAGGTCACCACGGTTGGTCCGAGCACGTGATGCTGTCAAACACGGTCGCCCCATTTTCGGACTCACCCTTATGCAGCTCGAGTCTAACTCGCGGTCGTTACCTTGTCTAGGTCAACGTTCGGGTTTCCCGATCCAAGAGTCTTGGTCGACCCGTCACCCCGGGCCATGTCTAGTTTGACTCCCTCTCTTACATGTATGCAAAACCGAGCTTAGGCAAGTTCTAACACCCGTCATTTCTTCCGATCAGGGACCCTATAAACGAGATACTACCTAACCACGACAAAGTCCGCGCTATCGAGAAAGGGGATATCCAAGGAAGCATGCTTATGCTATCTTGCTCCATTAACAATATCTTCTCAAAAATCAATACCGCCCTAGATAACCTAAATGCCAGGGTGACAACCATCGAAGAAGACCTTGTAAGAACCCGATCCCGTCTAACACAGCTAGAGCGGGTAAGGCAGCCAATCACCCAACGGAGCCATTTGAAGGGTGAACATTCTTACGAAACTGTCCGATGCCCTCAAGATGGCAAGATCGAGAGAGGTAACCCTCAAGTCACCTCTCCGAAAATCAATAACCAGTCAGAGGTAAGGACATTTACCCACTTGGATATGTCCTACACCGTCGCTTTCCAAAGATTGGTTTCGAAGGGCCTAATATCACCTATAGGCCCAACAGTCGACCCACCTTTAGAAAAACGTTCCAAGGCATGGAATGCCGATCATTATTGCAAATTCCATAGAGGGAGGGGACACGATACAGAGCAGTGCTGGAAACTGAAACACCTCATCCAAGATTTCCTCGATGCCGGGAGGACTCCCGTTTTGGAAACATTATCACTTGCAAAGCCCCTCATGGACTACACAGGGCCCGGTGAGCAAAGCATCCAATCTACCTCCCATGCATCCAAGAGTCCGGATTTGATTTAAGTCCGAGTCTGAGTCCGAGTCTAGGATATATTATTTATTCCAAGGTCAGAGTCAGAGTCAATTGTATTCTGTCTTCTTTTTCAAAATTCAATAAAAACCAGCTTTTCTATTTCTCATATATACTTTCCTTATGTGTTTCCGAGAACATGATGAACACCGTCATACACTGTGAGCACATGCACGTGACTATTACAGGCACATCTATAATGACTGCAGGAAATCGGACCCGTGCTTTCCTTTACCTGTTCCATGTCTGACATAGAAAGCCACAAAATTACCCGTAGCAGGAGCGGTATCGAATCCTATGACGAATCTAGGTAGTCTCCTAGTTTGGGTTCAAGACGGGAGGCAAGCCCATTTCCCAAAATAAACACTCATCCAATAAGACTAACCAATCCCTACCTTAGGTGTTAGTCTGACCGACAAAAAAAAAAGCTGGACAAAAAAATCAAAAGTCCAAGGAAAAAAGCAAAAGGCCAAAACAAAAAAGCAGGCCATCATAAAAAAGAGCATCCACGACCAGAACGGTCAACTCAAATAAAAAAAACCCATGACCGGGGCTGAGAGCTCAACCAACATTCAAAAAAAAAAAACATGACCGGGGCTAAGAGGTCAACCAGCAAAAATTCAAAAAACCCATGACCGTGGTCAACGGTCAACTCAAGTGAAAATCCTTTGACCGGGGTACGGTCAAATTCAAAATTATCAATACCATCCAATAGGGGAGTGACAATCAAGCTGGTCAGCTAACACCACATTTAGCCTTCCCACATTACAACCCTCAAGACCTTCTCGAGACCTAGGCTAGAGACAGCCCGGAATTTCGAGGATTCAAGCTCCATAGGATACCCTAACCATTAGGGCCAGACATGGAAATCAGATCCCGCATTATCAAACCTACCCCGATCGAAGTTCGAGTCATTATTACTCGACTTCCCCCTTTCCTATCACATTACAATACCTTACCCTCGAAGCCTTAGCTCCACAAAATCGAGCTCCATATTTCGAACCATCAAAGCCACTTACTTCCTAGCACCACGTTTCCAAAAACATCTAAACCAGTTACCAACCCCAAACACGGGAATTCAACTTGCGGTCAGCATAGAACATGCCCAAATAGTTCACACCACCTCTGGGGGCTACCCCGGAGAATGCTCACAGTCACAGGATCAACGTCCTAACTATTCTAGCCCTTTGGTCAAGACATCATTGGGAATGCACCTAGCCTACACCATTGCTATGGCTAGTTACACACAAAGCCCTAATAAACTAGGCACCATAATACATTTTTCAACACTGAACTACGGCTTGGTTTGATTTCACTACACGTGAATACGTAGGCAGCCTTTCAACAAAGGCACAACCACCCACACTGACACAAATTCAAAAAGCATCATCATTCCGGTCACGACACTGTCATGTTCTCAACAGCTAGCTTTGTTGTCCCGGGGGCTTCTCTTAGGCAGAAGTTCTCAATCCATTCACATAATCCAATATACCTTCAAAATCTAGCCTCCTTTCTTTAGTGAGTCCTAGTACTCGGCCCAGTCGAAGGCAAGAATCTGTCAGAGGCTCGACGCAACACCCACTTTGGGAATGTGCCCTAAAAATCAAAAATCCAAAAGAACACCAGTCTACGGCATCGCTACCACAAAGCCCTGTCGTACGGAAACAATCCCGTTCCAAGGATTCGACCATGTTGTCACTCGCCTAGGCTACGGAATAGCGCAACTTAAGAGTCTTGTCATCTTAGGTGGCCCATCCCCTACCGAGTCACGGTCTAACCCTTAGAGAGCCCAAGTCGCATCTGTCAACTCGTCCTCTCGCGTCCAGAGTCGAGTCTGTCGGCATACAGGCCTAACCAGAGGAATTTAGGAATCCGTGTCAGAATCTGATCAGGAATCAAGTTATCCCAAGCATTCCTTTTCCTTCATAATTCCGCCATTTTCAAAAAAAATTCGGTTCTTTTATTTTTCCGCCTCAAAAAAAATTTTCGGTTTTTTTAATTTTTCCGCCTCAAAAAAAATTCGGTTTTTTTTAATTTTTCCGCCTCAAAAAAAAATTCGGTTTTTTTAATTTTTCCGCCTCAAAAAAAATTTCGGTTTTTTTAATTTTTCCGCCTCAAAAAAAATTCGGTTTTTTTAATTTTTCCGCCTAAAAAAAAAAAAATTTCGGTTTTTTTTATTTTTCCGCCTCAAAAAAATTCGGTTTTTTTAGTTTTTCCGCCAAAAAAAAATAATAATAAAATCTCTTTCCAAAATTCAGTCAAAAAAATCATTTTACTTCCCCAGCACGAGTCAGTGTTTTATCTGTATGTTGCATGCAAAACAGACAGGTATCCCAAGACTCCCGGAGAATTATCAAAGTTCTCAGTGAAAATTCAAGCAACATCTTCGCTGAGGAATCGGATGTATCAGTAAGAGGCACATCCGCAGCTTCTAATAGAGGCTCCCGCGCAGTTCAAAGATGGGACGTATCAGTAAGCGGTAGACCCATAGCCTCCAAGGCAAACTCCCACGCAATTTCAAGATGGAGATTGTCTGCAAACAGACAAACCCAAGACTTTTTTAGTAGAAAGTCCCCGCGCCGTTATCAACATCTATCCAGGTATGATTTCTATCCTATGGCTGGCGAGCCCTTCACGCAAGTCTAATGGACTCTAAACGACCCAATCGGAAGTCTGCCAGGTCTTAATCCTCGATTGGCCTGGTAGCTACTCTGACTTTCGCCTTGTCCAAGCCTCAGTCAGAGTGGGGGCTCTGTAGACACCCACATTTTGACCGCCAGGTGTCTATAGTAGGTCCCGCCAAACACCCGATGATGATCGGAGGCAAACGTGCTTTGACGGACTCGGATATGGGCTCGAAATCATGGACATTTGGTTTAGGCTTGTTAAGGAGTACAAATCTCACAAAACGGACCTCAAATCCAGGCCCAGTAGGTCGTTTCGAGTCAAATAAGACTAATTTGGGTCGATTCCGGCACCTGGGGTAAAACCGTCTTTTAGCGACCGAGTCAAACCCGGTCAAAGATATTTTTTCCCGAGTCACACGAGCTGGCCGTGACACTACACGGCTGATTTGGACTCAAACACCAAAAAAATCAGCTTCAAATAATATTAAACAAATCCGTTTAGGGATAGGATTCGATCTTAAGTAGGAATTCTATCCGGAAACCGAATCAGAGATCGATCAAGCTCCCAGAACTCGGCTGAAACAGCCGAAATACTCCCACCAGCCGAGTATCCTTGCCTTACTCACAAAGAAACGAGAAGTTTTATTCCCTCACGAACTCTCGTTTTCCTATCCAAACCGGTGTTTTTTGTCACACAAGCAAGACCACCGCAATTCCTATAAATAGGACCTTACGTCCGACCATTCACGAAAAAAAAAATGAAATATCAACACAATAATCCCGACACACAATACTTTTTCAGAACTCGTATCTAAAAAATAAGTCTCAATCCACGTCCGAAGGAATACCGAAATAGCAACCAAAAAACCGACGAATCCATTCCGTCCAATCCGACCGATCCAAGCCCCACATACACACACAAAAACGTCCCAAAAACCGACACCTTAGCTTACCCACATCATCTCGACGCTCACGTGCCCAAGCCACCGTCCGACGAGCCCTATTCCGAGTAAACAAAGCATGTAGGTTGAGGGTGCAAATCAAACCCGTCTTTTCTCCTTCCTCTCTCCCTAATCTCACGTTTTTTCTTCTTTCGTCCGTCGTTTTATTTATTTTTTCGTCGGTCGTCTAATTATTAATATGGGTCGTTCATCGCATCATATTTTTATTTATTTTCGATAGTAAAACTATTTTCAAATAACGTTCTTAAAATACGATACCGATTCTCTAATCGAATATCGTATCTACAAGAACTAAATTAATTTATTCTCGTCGATGCTAAATAAAATCGTTACATCTTTTTAAACAAAATTCGACGATTTTTAACGCGGAGAGAATTAACATCTTTTTCGTTCAAAATTCTATTTTTATTTTTTCCGTTCAAAACGAACTTTTTTTTCAAAACTTTTTCTAAAGTCATTCCGAGTATTCGATATCGATTTCATAATCGAATATCGAATACGACGAATATCGAAAATATAAGTCGAGTATAAATTAATCCATATTTGTACGCGATTTATAGGAATTAACGGTTTTTCGAACAAAATAAAAAAAACCGGCAGACCACCACGCGGGTCGCGCGCCTGTCATGCGACCCGCGCTGCGGCCTGGTTCGCCCGGCCTCCTTTTTCTCGTTTCTTTGCTTTTCTATTTTTAATTCCTTTCGAACATTATATTAAAATGCGACTTTCGCGACATATTTTAATAAATACTTTTTTTCGACCTCGGTCAACACGTGTTAATCAATCACGTGTCATCAAATCTTTTCTAAAATCATGCATATTATTTATTTACATCTTTATTCGATTTATTCATCGTTACTAACTCGTTTTCTCGTGTTTGTAGCTTTTTATTTGTTTTTATCGTTTTATTAGACTAAAACGAACTCACATGCTAAAATAACTTTGACGTTATTAGTTTAATATGCATTAAACGACTTAGCAACCCACTTTATTTTTCTCACATGCTTAGGAAAATAATGTTTGCATATCATTCAACCGTCGAACTAACCCGTGTACACCAAAAACGAACGATATCTTAGTAAAGGCCGCTAAGTGCGGGCGGGGTTGGGTGTTTTTAGTGAACTTCCCAACACGTACCCTCACCCCTTACTCAGAACCATGGTTTCCGGATGTCCGAATCCATTGGCTACGAGAGTCATTCAATATACGATTAACCGCCCAGTCGGCATCGGTATCGATATGCAAAGGGACGAGCCCAATAAACTCTGACATCTGAAATGGGCCGTATTTTGTATACGGCCCACTACGACATAGAGTGGGCTCGAACGGTTCCGAATAACCACAAAATTCGGTGGCGACTCCTACTTCGATTTAAATTTCAATTTGACCATCTCATATGGAGATTCATTCGCCTCCCCAAACCCGCGCGTGGCCGCGTCGGGGTGGACCTATGTCATGTCCACACTTATTCAAGGTCACTAAACCCTAAACAAACTAAACCCTAAAAAGGTATTGGTGAACCCTGTCGTGGATGTGATTCAAAGATGGGGCACTGAACCTTAAGAGTAGGGTACTGCATAAGACGGGACGGAAAAGGGTTTAGGGTTGGATTAGGCGTACCCGCTATGCGGCTCCGCTTAATCTAACCCTAAACCCTTTTCCTTATTCAAGGTCACTAAACCCGCAAGAAACTGAACCCTAAGAGGGTATTGGTGAACCCTGTCGTGGATGTGATTCAAATATGGGGCACTGAACCTTAAGAGTAGGGTACTGCATAAGACGGGACGGAAAAGGGTTTAGGGTTGGATTAGGCGTACCCGCTACGCGGCTCCGCCTAATCCAACCCTAAACCCTTTTCCTTATTCAAGGTAACTAAACCCGCAAGAAACTGAACCCTAAGAGGGTATTGGTGAACCCTGTCGTGGATGTGATTCAAAGATAGGGCACTGAACCTTAAGAGTAGGGTACTGCATAAGACGGGACGGAAAAGGGTTTAGGGTTGGATTAGGCGTACCCGCTATGCGGATCCGCCTAAACCCTTTTCCTTATTCAAGGTCACTAAACCTGCAACAAACTGAACCCTAAGAGGTTATTGGTGAACCCTGTCGTGGATGTGATTCAAAGATGGGGCACTGAACCTTAAGAGTAGGGTACTGCATAAGACGGGACGGAAAAGGGTTTAGGGTTGGATTAGGCGTACCCGCAACGCGGATCCGCCTAATCCAACCCTAAACCCTTTTCCTTATTCAAGGTCACTAAACCCGCAACAAACTGAACCTAAGAGGGTATTGGTGAACCCTGTCGTGGATGTGATTAAAAGATGGGGCACTGACCCTTAAGAGTAAGGTATTGCATAAGACGGGACGGAAAAGGGTTTAGGGTTGGATTAGGCGTACCCGCTACACGGATCCGCTTAATCCAACCCTAAACCCTTTTCCTTATTCAAGGTCACTAAACCCTAAACAAACTAAACCCTAAGAAGGTATTGGTGAACCCTGTCGTGGATGTGATTCAAAGATGGGGCACTGAACCTTAAGAGTAGGGTACTGCATAAGATGGGACGGAAAAGGGTTTAGGGTTAGATTAGGCGTACCCGCTACGCGGATCCGCCTAATCCAACCCTAAACCCTTTTCCTTCTTCAAGGTCACTAAACCCGCAACAAACTGAACCTAAGAGGGTATTGGTGAACTCTGTCGTGGATGTGATTAAAAGATGGGGCACTGACCCTTAAGAGTAAGGTATTGCATAAGACGGGACGGAAAAGGGTTTAGGGTTGGATTAGGCGTACCCGCTACGCGGATCCGCTTAATCCAACCCTAAACCCTTTTCCTTATTCAAGGTCACTAAACCCTAAACAAACTAAACCCTAAGAAGGTATTGGTGAACCCTGTCGTGGATGTGATTCAAAGATGGGGCACTGAACCTTAAGAGTAGGGTACTGCATAAGACGGGACGGAAAAGGGTTTAGGGTTGGATTAGGCGTACCCGCTACGCGGCTCCGCCTAATCCAACTCTAAACCCTTTTCCTTATTCAAGGTCACTAAACCCGCAAGAAACTGAACCCTAAGAGGGTATTGGTGAACCCTGTCGTGGATGTGATTCAAATATGGGGCACTGAACCTTAAGAGTAGGGTACTGCATAAGACGGGACGGAAAAGGGTTTAGGGTTGGATTAGGCGTACCCGCTACGCGGCTCCGCCTAATCCAACCCTAAACCCTTTTCCTTATTCAAGGTAAATAAACCCGCAAGAAACTGAACCCTAAGAGGGTATTGGTGAACCCTGTCGTGGATGTGATTCAAAGATAGGGCACTGAACCTTAAGAGTAGGGTACTGCATAAGACGGGACGGAAAAGGGTTTAGGGTTGGATTATGCGTACCCGCTATGCGGATCCGCCTAAACCCTTTTTCTTATTCAAGGTCACTAAACCTGCAACAAACTGAACCCTAAGAGGTTATTGGTGAACCCTGTCGTGGATGTGATTCAAAGATGGGGCACTGAACCTTAAGAGTAGGGTACTGCGTAAGACGGGACGGAAAAGGGTTTAGGGTTGGATTATGCGTACCCGCAACGCGGATTCGCCTAATCCAACCCTAAACCCTTTTCCTTATTCAAGGTCACTAAACCCGCAACAAACTGAACCTAAGAGGGTATTGGTGAACCCTGTCGTGTATGTGATTAAAAGATGGGGCACTGACCCTTAAGAGTAAGGTATTGCATAAGACGGGACGGAAAAGGGTTTAGGGTTGGATTAGGCGTACCCGCTACACGGATCCGATTAATCCAACCCTAAACCCTTTTCCTTATTCAAGGTCACTAAACCCTAAACAAACTAAACCCTAAGAAGGTATTGGTGAACCCTGTCGTGGAAGTGATTCAAAGATGGGGCACTGAACCTTAAGAGTAGGGTACTGCATAAGACGGGACGGAAAAGGGTTTAGGGTTGGATTAGGTGTACCCGCTACGCGGCTCCGCCTAATCCAACTCTAAACCCTTTTCCTTATTCAAGGTCACTAAACCCGCAAGAAACTGAACCCTAAGAGGGTATTGGTGAACCCTGTCGTGGATGTGATTCAAATATGGGGCACTGAACCTTAAGAGTAGGCTACTGCATAAGACGGGACGGAAAAGGGTTTAGGGTTGGATTAGGCGTACCCGCTACGCGGCTCCGCCTAATCCAACCCTAAACCCTTTTCCTTATTCAAGGTAACTAAACCCGCAAGAAACTGAACCCTAAGAGGGTATTGGTGAACCCTGTCGTGGATGTGATTCAAAGATAGGGCACTGAACCTTAAGAGTAGGGTATTGCATAAGACGGGACGGAAAAGGGTTTAGGGTTGGATTAGGCGTACCCGCTATGCGGATCCGCCTAAACCCTTTTCCTTATTCAAGGTCACTAAACCTGCAACAAACTGAACCCTAAGAGGTTATTGGTGAACCCTGTCGTGGATGTGATTCAAAGATGGGGCACTGAACCTTAAGAGTAGGGTACTGCATAAGACGGGACGGAAAAGGGTTTAGGGTTGGATTAGGCGAACCCGCTACGCGGATCCGCCTAATCCAACCCTAAACCCTTTTCCTTATTCAAGGTCACTAAACCCGCAACAAACTGAACCTAAGAGGGTATTGGTGAACCCTGTCGTGTATGTGATTAAAAGATGGGGCACTGACCCTTAAGAGTAAGGTATTGCATAAGACGGGACGGAAAAGGGTTTAGGGTTGGATTAGGCGTACCCGCTACACGGATCCGATTAATCCAACCCTAAACCCTTTTCCTTATTCAAGGTCACTAAACCCTAAACAAACTAAACCCTAAGAAGGTATTGGTGAACCCTGTCGTGGATGTGATTCAAAGATGGGGCACTGAACCTTAAGAGTAGGGTACTGCATAAGACGGGACGGAAAAGGGATTAGGGTTGGATTAGGCGTACCCGCTACGTGGATCCGCCTAATCCAACTCTAAACCCTTTTCCTTATTCAAGGTCACTAAACCCGCAAGAAACTGAACCCTAAGAGGGTATTGGTGAACCCTGTCGTGGATGTGATTCAAATATGGGGCACTGAACCTTAAGAGCAGGGTACTGCATAAGACGGGACAGAAAAGGGTTTAGGGTTGGATTAGGCGTACCCGCTACGCGGCTCCGCCTAATCCAACCCTAAACCCTTTTCCTTATTCAAGGTAACTAAACCCGCAAGAAACTGAACCCTAAGAGGGTATTGGTGAACCCTGTCATGGATGTGATTCAAAGATAGGGCACTGAACCTTAAGAGTAGAGTACTGCATAAGACGGGACGGAAAAGGGTTTAGGGTTGGATTAGGCGTACCCGCTATGCGGATCCGCCTAAACCCTTTTCCTTATTCAAGGTCACTAAACCTGCAACAAACTGAACCCTAACAGGTTATTGGTGAACCCTGTCGTGGATGTGATTCAAAGATGGGGCACTGAACCTTAAGAGTAGGGTACTGCATAAGACGGGACGGAAAAGGGTTTAGGGTTGGATTAGGCGTACCCGCTACGCGGATCCGCCTAATCCAACCCTAAACCCTTTTCCTTATTCAAGGTCACTAAACCCGCAACACACTGAACCTAAGAGGGTATTGGTGAACCCTGTCGTGGATGTGATTAAAAGATGGGGCACTGACCCTTAAGAGTAAGGTATTGCATAAGACGGGACGGAAAAGGGTTTAGGGTTGGATTAGGCGTACCCGCTACGCGGATCCGCTTAATCCAACCCTAAACCCTTTTCCTTATTCAAGGTCACTAAACCCGCAAGAAACTGAACCCTAAGAAGGTATTGGTGAACCCTGTCGTGGATGTGATTTAAATATGGGGCACTGAACCTTAAGAGTAGGGTACTGCATTAGACGGGACGGAAAAGGGTTTAGGGTTGGATTAGGCGTACCTGCTACGCGGCTCCGCCTAATCCAACCCTAAACCCTTTTCCTTATTCAAGGCCACTAAACCCGCAAGAAACTGAACCCTAAGAGGTTATTGGTGAACCCTGTCGTGGATGTGATTCAAAGATGGGGCACTGAACCTTAAGAGTAGGGTACTGCATAAGACGGGACGGAAAAGGGTTTAGGGTTGGATTAGGCGCACCCGCTACGCGGATCCGCCTAATCCAACCCTAAACCCTTTTCCTTATTCAAGGTCACTAAACCCGCAACACACTGAACCTAAGAGGGTATTGGTGAACCCTGTCGTGGATGAAAGATGGGGCACTGACCCTTAAGAGTAAGGTATTGCATAAGACGGGACGGAAAAGGGTTTAGGGTTGGATTAGGCGTACCCGCTACGCGGATCCGCTTAATCCAACCCTAAACCCTTTTCCTTATTCAAGGTCACTAAACCCTAAACAAACTAAACCCTGAGAAGGTATTGGTGAACCCTGTCGTGGATGTGATTCAAAGATGGGGCACTGAACCTTAAGAGTAGGGTATTGCATAAGACGGGACGGAAAAAGGTTTAGGGTTGGATTAGACGTACCCGCTACGCGGCTCCGCCTAATCCAACCCTAAACCCTTTTCCTTATTCAAGGTCACTAAACCCGCAAGAAACTGAACCCTAAGAAGGTATTGGTGAACCCTGTCGTGGATGTGATTCAAATATGGGGCACTGAACCTTAAGAGTAGGGTACTGCATTAGACGGGACGGAAAAGGGTTTAGGGTTGGATTAGGCGTACCTGCTACGCGGCTCCGCCTAATCCAACCCTAAACCCTTTTCCTTATTCAAGGCCACTAAACCCGCAAGAAACTGAACCCTAAGAGGGTATTGGTGAACCCTGTCGTGGATGTGATTCAAAGATAGGGCACTGAACCTTAAGAGTAGGGTACTGCATAAGACGGGACGGAAAAGGGTTTAGGGTTGGATTAGGCGTACCCGCTACGCGGACCAGCCTAAACCCTTTTCCTTATTCAAGGTCACTAAACCCGCAACAAACTGAACCCTAAGAGGTTATTGGTGAACCCTGTCGTGGAAGTGATTCAAAGATGGGGCACTGAACCTTAAGAGTAGGGTACTGCATAAGACGGGACGGAAAAGGGTAAGAGTAGGGTGTTGTATAAGACGGGACAGAAAAGGGTTAAGGGTTGGAATAGGCGTACCCGCTACGCGGCTCCGCCTAATCCAACCCTAAACCCTTTTCCTTATTCAAGGTCACTAAACCCGCAAGAAACTGAACCCTAAGAGGGTATTAGTGAACCCTGTCGTGGATGTGATTCAAATATGGGGCACTGAACCTTAAGAGTAGGGTACTGCATAAGACGGGACGGAAAAGGGTTTAGGGTTGGATTAGGCGTACCCGCTACGCGGCTCCGCCTAATCCAACCCTAAACCCTTTTCCTTATTCAAGGCCACTAAACCCGCAAGAAACTGAACCCTAAGAGGGTATTGGTGAACCCTGTCGTGGATGTGATTCAAAGATAGGGCACTGAACCTTAAGAGTAGGGTACTGCATAAGACGGGACGGAAAAGGGTTTAGGGTTGGATTAGGCGTACCCGCTACGCGGATCCGCCTAAACCCTTTTCCTTATTCAAGGTCACTAAACCCGCAACAAACTGAACCCTAAGAGGTTATTGGTGAACCCTGTCGTGGATGTGATTCAAAGATAGGGCACTGAACCTTAAGAGTAGGGTACTGCATAAGACGGGACGGAAAAGGGTTTAGGGTTGGATTAGGCGTACCCGCTACGCGGATCCGCCTAAACCCTTTTCCTTATTCAAGGTCACTAAACCCGCAACAAACTGAACCCTAAGAGTTTATTGGTGAACCCTGTCGTGGAAGTGATTCAAAGATGGGGCACTGAACCTTAAGAGTAGGGTACTGCATAAGACGGGACGGAAAAGGGTTTAGGGTTGGATTAGGCGTACCCGCTACGCGGATCCGCCTAAACCCTTTTCCTTATTCAAGGTCACTAAACCCGCAACAAACTGAACCCTAAGAGGTTATTGGTGAATCCTGTCGTGGATGTGATTCAAAGATGGGGCACTGAACCTTAAGAGTAGGGTGCTGTATAAGACGGGACAGAAAAGGGTTAAGGGTTGGAATAGGCGTACCCGCTACGCGGCTCCGCCTAATCCAACCCTAAACCCTTTTCCTTATTCAAGGTCACTAAACCCGCAAGAAACTGAACCCTAAGAGGGTATTAGTGAACCCTGTCGTGGATGTGATTCAAATATGGGGCACTGAACCTTAAGAGTAGGGTACTGCATATGACGGGACGGAAAAGGGTTTAGGGTTGGATTAGGCGTACCCGCTACGCGGCTCCGCCTAATCCAACCCTAAACCCTTTTCCTTATTCAAGGCCACTAAACCCGCAAGAAACTGAACCCTAAGAGGGTATTGGTGAACCCTGTCGTGGATGTGATTCAAAGATAGGGCACTGAACCTTAAGAGTAGGGTACTGCATAAGACGGGACGGAAAAGGGTTTAGGGTTGGATTAGGCGTACCCGCTACGCGGATCCGCCTAAACCCTTTTCCTTATTCAAGGTCACTAAACCCGCAACAAACTGAACCCTAAGAGGTTATTGGTGAACCCTGTCGTGGAAGTGATTCAAAGATGGGGCACTGAACCTTAAGAGTAGGGTACTGCATAAGACGGGACGGAAAAGGGTTTAGGGTTGGATTAGGCGTACCCGCTACGCGGATCCGCCTAAACCCTTTTCCTTATTCAAGGTCACTAAACCCGCAACAAACTGAACCCTAAGAGGTTATTGGTGAATCCTGTCGTGGATGTGATTCAAAGATGGGGCACTGAACCTTAAGAGTAGGGTGCTGTATAAGACGGGACAGAAAAGGGTTAAGGGTTGGAATAGGCGTACCCGCTACGCGGCTCCGCCTAATCCAACCCTAAACCCTTTTCCTTATTCAAGGTCACTAAACCCGCAAGAAACAGAACCCTAAGAGGGTATTGGTGAACCCTGTCGTGGATGTGATTCAAATATGGGGCACTGAACCTTAAGAGTAGGGTACTGCATAAGACGGGACGGAAAAGGGTTTAGGGTTGGATTAGGCGTACCCGCTACGCGGCTCCGCCTAATCCAACCCTAAACCCTTTTCCTTATTCAAGGTCACTAAACCCGCAAGAAACTGAACCCTAAGAGGGTATTAGTGAACCCTGTCGTGGATGTGATTCAAATATGGGGCACTGAACCTTAAGAGTAGGGTACTGCATAAGACGGGACGGAAAAGGGTTTAGGGTTGGATTAGGCGTACCCGCTACGCGGATCCGCCTAATCCAACCCTAAACCCTTTTCCTTATTCAAGGCCACTAAACCCGCAACAAACTGAACCCTAAGAGGTTATTGGTGAACCCTGTCGTGGAAGTGATTCAAAGATGGGGCACTGAACCTTAAGAGTAGGGTACTGCATAAGACGGGACGGAAAAGGGTTTAGGGTTGGATTAGGCGTACCCGCTACGCGGATCCGCCTAAACCCTTTTCCTTATTCAAGGTCACTAAACCCGCAACAAACTGAACCCTAAGAGGTTATTGGTGAATCCTGTCGTGGATGTGATTCAAAGATGGGGCACTGAACCTTAAGAGTAGGGTGCTGTATAAGACGGGACAGAAAAGGGTTAAGGGTTGGAATAGGCGTACCCGCTACGCGGCTCCGCCTAATCCAACCCTAAACCCTTTTCCTTATTCAAGGTCACTAAACCCGCAAGAAACAGAACCCTAAGAGGGTATTGGTGAACCCTGTCGTGGATGTGATTCAAATATGGGGCACTGAACCTTAAGAGTAGGGTACTGCATAAGACGGGACGGAAAAGGGTTTAGGGTTGGATTAGGCGTACCCGCTACGCGGCTCCGCCTAATCCAACCCTAAACCCTTTTCCTTATTCAAGGTCACTAAACCCGCAAGAAACTGAACCCTAAGAGGGTATTAGTGAACCCTGTCGTGGATGTGATTCAAATATGGGGCACTGAACCTTAAGAGTAGGGTACTGCATAAGACGGGACGGAAAAGGGTTTAGGGTTGGATTAGGCGTACCCGCTACGCGGCTCCGCCTAATCCAACCCTAAACCCTTTTCCTTATTCAAGGCCACTAAACCCGCAACAAACTGAACCCTAAGAGGTTATTGGTGAACCCTGTCGTGGAAGTGATTCAAAGATGGGGCACTGAACCTTAAGAGTAGGGTACTGCATAAGACGGGACGGAAAAGGGTTTAGGGTTGGATTAGGCGTACCCGCTACGCGGATCCGCCTAAACCCTTTTCCTTATTCAAGGTCACTAAACCCGCAACAAACTGAACCCTAAGAGGTTATTGGTGAATCCTGTCGTGGATGTGATTCAAAGATGGGGCACTGAACCTTAAGAGTAGGGTGCTGTATAAGACGGGACAGAAAAGGGTTAAGGGTTGGAATAGGCGTACCCGCTACGCGGCTCCGCCTAATCCAACCCTAAACCCTTTTCCTTATTCAAGGTCACTAAACCCGCAAGAAACTGAACCCTAAGAGTGTATTGGTGAACCGTGTCGTGGATGTGATTCAAATATGGGGCACTGAACCTTAAGAGTAGGGTACTGCATAAGACGGGACGGAAAAGGGTTTAGGGTTGGATTAGGCGTACCCGCTACGCGGCTCCGCCTAATCCAACCCTAAACCCTTTTCCTTATTCAAGGTCACTAAACCCGCAAGAAACTGAACCCTAAGAGGGTATTAGTGAACCCTGTCGTGGATGTGATTCAAATATGGGGCACTGAACCTTAAGAGTAGGGTACTGCATAAGACGGGACGGAAAAGGGTTTAGGGTTGGATTAGGCGGAGCCAAGGCCACTAAACCCGCAACAAACTGAACCCTAAGAGGTTATTGGTGAACCCTGTCGTGGAAGTGATTCAAAGATGGGGCACTGAACCTTAAGAGTAGGGTACTGCATAAGACGGGACGGAAAAGGGTTAAGGGTTGGATTAGGCGTACCCGCTACGCGGATCCGCCTAAACCCTTTTCCTTATTCAAGGTCACTAAACCCGCAACAAACTGAACCCTAAGAGGTTATTGGTGAATCCTGTCGTGGATGTGATTCAAAGATGGGGCACTGAACCTTAAGAGTAGGGTGCTGTATAAGACGGGACAGAAAAGGGTTAAGGGTTGGAATAGGCGTACCCGCTACGCGGCTCCGCCTAATCCAACCCTAAACCCTTTTCCTTATTCAAGGTCACTAAACCCGCAAGAAACTGAACCCTAAGAGGGTATTGGTGAACCCTGTCGTGGATGTGATTCAAATATGGGGCACTGAACCTTAAGAGTAGGGTACTGCATAAGACGGGACGGAAAAGGGTTTAGGGTTGGATTAGGCGTACCCGCTACGCGGCTCCGCCTAATCCAACCCTAAACCCTTTTCCTTATTCAAGGTCACTAAACCCGCAAGAAACTGAACCCTAAGAGGGTATTAGTGAACCCTGTCGTGGATGTGATTCAAATATGGGGCACTGAACCTTAAGAGTAGGGTACTGCATAAGACGGGACGGAAAAGGGTTTAGGGTTGGATTAGGCGTACCCGCTACGCGGCTTCGCCTAATCCAACCCTAAACCCTTTTCCTTATTCAAGGCCACTAAACCCGCAAGAAACTGAACCCTAAGAGGGTATTGGTGAACCCTGTCGTGGATGTGATTCAAAGATAGGGCACTGAACCTTAAGAGTAGGGTACTGCATAAGACGGGACGGAAAAGGGTTTAGGGTTGGATTAGGCGTACCCGCTACGCGGATCCGCCTAAACTCTTTTCCTTATTCAAGGTCACTAAACCCGCAACAAACTGAACCCTAAGAGGTTATTGGTGAACCCTGTCGTGGAATTGATTCAAAGATGGGGCACTGAACCTTAAGAGTAGGGTACTGCATAAGACGGGACGGAAAAGGGTTTAGGGTTGGATTAGGCGTACCCGCTACGCGGATCCGCCTAAACCCTTTTCCTTATTCAAGGTCACTAAACCCGCAACAAACTGAACCCTAAGAGGTTATTGGTGAATCCTGTCGTGGATGTGATTCAAAGATGGGGCACTGAACCTTAAGAGTAGGGTGCTGTATAAGACGGGACAGAAAAGGGTTAAGGGTTGGAATAGGCGTACCCGCTACGCGGCTCCGCCTAATCCAACCCTAAACCCTTTTCCTTATTCAAGGTCACTAAACCCGCAAGAAACTGAACCCTAAGAGGGTATTGGTGAACCCTGTCGTGGATGTGATTCAAATATGGGGCACTGAACCTTAAGAGTAGGGTACTGCATAAGACGGGACGGAAAAGGGTTTAGGGTTGGATTAGGCGTACCCGCTACGCGGCTCCGCCTAATCCAACCCTAAACCCTTTTCCTTATTCAAGGTCACTAAACCCGCAAGAAACTGAACTCTAAGAGGGTATTAGTGAACCCTGTCGTGGATGTGATTCAAATATGGGGCACTGAACCTTAAGAGTAGGGTACTGCATAAGACGGGACGGAAAAGGGTTTAGGGTTGGATTAGGCGTACCCGCTACGCGGCTCCGCCTAATCCAACCCTAAACCCTTTTCCTTATTCAAGGCCACTAAACCCGCAAGAAACTGAACCCTAAGAGGGTATTGGTGAACCCTGTCGTGGATGTGATTCAAAGATAGGGCACTGAACCTTAAGAGTAGGGTACTGCATAAGACGGGACGGAAAAGGGTTTAGGGTTGGATTAGGCGTACCCGCTACGCGGATCCGCCTAAACCCTTTTCCTTATTCAAGGTCACTAAACCCGCAACAAACTGAACCCTAAGAGGTTATTGGTGAACCCTGTCGTGGAAGTGATTCAAAGATGGGGCACTGAACCTTAAGAGTAGGGTACTGCATAAGACGGGACGGAAAGGGGTTTAGGGTTGGATTAGGCGTACCCGCTACGCGGATCCGCCTAAACCCTTTTCCTTATTCAAGGTCACTAAACCCGCAACAAACTGAACCCTAAGAGGTTATTGGTGAATCCTGTCGTGGATGTGATTTAAAGATGGGGCACTGAACCTTAAGAGTAGGGTGCTGTATATGACGGGACAGAAAAGGGTTAAGGGTTGGAATAGGCGTACTCGCTACGCGGCTCCGCCTAATCCAACCCTAAACCCTTTTCCTTATTCAAGGTCACTAAACCCGCAAGAAACTGAACCCTAAGAGGGTATTGGTGAACCCTGTCGTGGATGTGATTCAAATATGGGGCACTGAACCTTAAGAGTAGGGTACTGCATAAGACGGGACGGAAAAGGGTTTAGGGTTGGATTAGGCGTACCCGCTACGCGGCTCCGCCTAATCCAACCCTAAACCCTTTTCCTTATTCAAGGTCACTAAACCCGCAACAAACTGAACCCTAAGAGGTTATTGGTGAATCCTGTCGTGGATGTGATCCAAAGATGGGGCACTGAACCTCAAGAGTAGGGTGCTGTATAAGACGGGACAGAAAAGGGTTAAGGGTTGGAATAGGCGTACCCGCTACGCGGCTCCGCCTAATCCAACCCTAAACCCTTTTCCTTATTCAAGGTCACTAAACCCGCAAGAAACTGAACCCTAAGAGGGTATTGGTGAACCCTGTCGTGGATGTGATTCAAATATGGGGCACTGAACCTTAAGAGTAGGGTACTGCATTAGACGGGACGGAAAAGGGTTTAGGGTTGGATTAGGCGTACCCGCTACGCGGCTCCGCCTAATCCAACCCTAAACCCTTTTCCTTATTCAAGGTCACTAAACCCGCAAGAAAGTGAACCCTAAGAGGGTATTAGTGAACCCTGTCGTGGATGTGATTAAAATATGGGGCACTGAACCTTAAGAGTAGGGTACTGCATAAGACGGGACGGGAAAGGGTTTAGGGTTGGATTAGGCGTACCCGCTACGCGGATCCGCCTAAACCCTTTTCCTTATTCAAGGTCACTAAACCCGCAAGAAACTGAACCCTAAGAGGTTATTGGTGAATCCTATCGTGGATGTGATTCAAAGATGGGGCACTGAACCTTAAGAGTAGGGTGCTGTATAAGACGGGACAGAAAAGAGTTAAGGGTTGGAATAGGCGTACCCGCTACGCGGCTCCGCCTAATCCAACCCTAAACCCTTTTCCTTATTCAAGGTCACTAAACCCGCAAGAAACTGAACCCTAAGAGGGTATTGGTGAACCCTGTCGTGGATGTGATTCAAATATGGGGCACTGAACCTTAAGAGTAGGGTACTGCATAAGACGGGACGGAAAAGGGTTTAGGGTTGGATTAGGCGTACCCGCTACGCGGATCCGCCTAAACCCTTTTCCTTATTCAAGGTCACTAAACCCGCAAGAAACTGAACCCTAAGAGGTTATTGGTGAATCCTATCGTGGATGTGATTCAAAGATGGGGCACTGAACCTTAAGAGTAGGGTGCTGTATAAGACGGGACAGAAAAGAGTTAAGGGTTGGAATAGGCGTACCCGCTACGCGGCTCCGCCTAATCCAACCCTAAACCCTTTTCCTTATTCAAGGTCACTAAACCCGCAAGAAACTGAACCCTAAGAGGGTATTGGTGAACCCTGTCGTGGATGTGATTCAAATATGGGGCACTGAACCTTAAGAGTAGGGTACTGCATAAGACGGGACGGAAAAGAGTTTAGGGTTGGATTAGGCGTACCCGCTACGCGGCTCCGCCTAATCCAACCCTAAGCCCTTTTCCTTATTCAAGGTCACTAAACCCGCAAGAAACTGAACCCTAAGAGGGTATTGGTGAACCCTGTCGTGGATGTGATTCAAATATGGGGCACTGAACCTTAAGAGTAGGGTACTGCATAAGACGGGACGGAAAAGGGTTTAGGGTTGGATTAGGCGTACCCGCTACGCGGATCCGCCTAAACCCTTTTCCTTATTCAAGGTCACTAAACCCGCAACAAATTGAACCCTAAGAGGTTATTGGTGAACCCTGTCGTGGAAGTGATTCAAAGATGGGGCACTGAACCTTAAGAGTAGGGTACTGCATAAGACGGGACGGAAAAGGGTTTAGGGTTGGATTAGGCGTACCCGCTACGCGGATCCGCCTAAACCCTTTTCCTTATTCAAGGTCACTAAACCCGCAACAAACTGAACCCTAAGAGGTTATTGGTGAATCCTGTCGTGGATGTGATTCAAAGATGGGGCACTGAACCTTAAGAGTAGGGTGCTGTATAAGACGGGACAGAAAAGGGTTAAGGGTTGGAATAGGCGTACCCGCTACGCGGCTCCGCCTAATCCAACCCTAAACCCTTTTCCTTATTCAAGGTCACTAAACCCGCACGAAACTGAACCCTAAGAGGGTATTAGTGAACCCTGTCGTGGATGTGATTCAAATATGTGGCACTGAACCTTAAGAGTAGGGTACTGCATAAGACGGGACGGAAAAGGGTTTAGGGTTGGATTAGGCGTACCCGCTACGCGGCTCCGCCTAATCCAACCCTAAACCCTTTTCCTTATTCAAGGCCACTAAACCCGCAAGAAACTGAACCCTAAGAGGGTATTGGTGAACCCTGTCGTGGATGTGATTCAAAGATAGGGCACTGAACCTTAAGAGTAGGGTACTGCATAAGACGGGACGGAAAAGGGTTTAGGGTTGGATTAGGCGTACCCGCTACGCGGATCCGCCTAAACCCTTTTCCTTATTCAAGGTCACTAAACCCGCAACAAACTGAACCCTAAGAGGTTATTGGTAAACCCTGTCGTGGAAGTGATTCAAAGATGGGGCACTGAACCTTAAGAGTAGGCTACTGCATAAGACGGGACGGAAAAGGGTTTAGGGTTGGATTAGGTGTACCCGCTACGCGGCTCCGCCTAATCCAACTCTAAACCCTTTTCCTTATTCAAGGTCACTAAACCCGCAAGAAACTGAACCCTAAGAGGGTATTGGTGAACCCTGTCGTGGATGTGATTCAAATATGGGGCACTGAACCTTAAGAGTAGGCTACTGCATAAGACGGGACGGAAAAGGGTTTAGGGTTGGATTAGGCGTACCCGCTACGCGGATCCGCCTAAACCCTTTTCCTTATTCAAGGTCACTAAACCCGCAACAAACTGAACCCTAAGAGAGTATTGGTGAACCCTGTCGTGGATGTGATTCAAAGATAGGGCACTGAACCTTAAGAGTAGGGTACTGCATAAGACGGGACGGAAAAGGGTTTAGGGTTGGATTAGGCGTACCCGCTACGCGGATCCGCCTAAACCCTTTTCCTTATTCAAGGTCACTAAACCCGCAACAAACTGAACCCTAAGAGGTTATTGGTGAATCCTGTCGTGGATGTGATTCAAAGATGGGGCACTGAACCTTAAGAGTAGGGTGCTGTATAAGACGGGACAGAAAAGGGTTAAGGGTTGGAATAGGCGTACCCGCTACGCGGCTCCGCCTAATCCAACCCTAAACCCTTTTCCTTATTCAAGGTCACTAAACCCGCACGAAACTGAACCCTAAGAGGGTATTAGTGAACCCTGTCGTGGATGTGATTCAAATATGTGGCACTGAACCTTAAGAGTAGGGTACTGCATAAGACGGGACGGAAAAGGGTTTAGGGTTGGATTAGGCGTACCCGCTACGCGGCTCTGCCTAATCCAACCCTAAACCCTTTTCCTTATTCAAGGCCACTAAACCCGCAAGAAACTGAACCCTAAGAGGGTATTGGTGAACCCTGTCGTGGATGTGATTCAAAGATAGGGCACTGAACCTTAAGAGTAGGGTACTGCATAAGACGGGACGGAAAAGGGTTTAGGGTTGGATTAGGCGTACCCGCTACGCGGATCCGCCTAAACCCTTTTCCTTATTCAAGGTCACTAAACCCGCAACAAACTGAACCCTAAGAGGTTATTGGTAAACCCTGTCGTGGAAGTGATTCAAAGATGGGGCACTGAACCTTAAGAGTAGGGTACTGCATAAGACGGGACGGAAAAGGGTTTAGGGTTGGATTAGGCGTACCCGCTACGCGGATCCGCCTAAACCCTTTTCCTTATTCAAGGTCACTAAACCCGCAACAAACTGAACCCTAAGAGAGTATTGGTGAACCCTGTCGTGGATGTGATTCAAAGATAGGGCACTGAACCTTAAGAGTAGGGTACTGCATAAGACGGGACGGAAAAGGGTTTAGGGTTGGATTAGGCGTACCCGCTACGCGGATCCGCCTAAACCCTTTTCCTTATTCAAGGTCACTAAACCCGCAACAAACTGAACCCTAAGAGGTTATTGGTGAATCCTGTCGTGGATGTGATTCAAAGATGGGGCACTGAACCTTAAGAGTAGGGTGCTGTATAAGACGGGACAGAAAAGGGTTAAGGGTTGGAATAGGCGTACCCGCTACGCGGCTCCGCTTAATCCACCCCTAAACCCTTTTCCTTATTCAAGGTCACTAAACCCGCACGAAACTGAACCCTAAGAGGGTATTAGTGAACCCTGTCGTGGATGTGATTCAAATATGTGGCACTGAACCTTAAGAGTAGGGTACTGCATAAGACGGGACGGAAAAGGGTTTAGGGTTGGATTAGGCGTACCCGCTACGCGGCTCCGCCTAATCCAACCCTAAACCCTTTTCCTTATTCAAGGCCACTAAACCCGCAAGAAACTGAACCCTAAGAGGGTATTGCTGAACCCTGTCGTGGATGTGATTCAAAGATAGGGCACTGAACCTTAAGAGTAGGGTACTGCATAAGACGGGACGGAAAAGGGTTTAGGGTTGGATTAGGCGTACCCGCTACGCGGATCCGCCTAAACCCTTTTCCTTATTCAAGGTCACTAAACCCGCAACAAACTGAACCCTAAGAGGTTATTGGTAAACCCTGTCGTGGAAGTGATTCAAAGATGGGTCACTGAACCTTAAGAGTAGGGTACTGCATAAGACGGGACGGAAAAGGGTTTAGGGTTGGTTTAGGCGTACCCGCTATGCGGATCCGCCTAAACCCTTTTCCTTATTCAAGGTCACTAAACCCGCAACAAACTGAACCCTAAGAGGTTATTGGTGAATCCTGTCGTGGATGTGATTCAAAGATGGGGCACTGAACCTTAAGAGTAGGGTGTTGTATAAGACGGGACAGAAAAGGGTTAAGGGTTGGAATAGGCGTACCCGCTACGCGGCTCCGCCTAATCCAACCCTAAACCCTTTTCCTTATTCAAGGTCACTAAACCCCCAAGAAACTGAACCCTAAGAGGGTATTGGTGAACCCTGTCGTGGATGTGATTCAAATATGGGGCACTGAACCTTAAGAGTAGGGTACTGCATAAGACGGGACGGAAAAGGGTTTAGGGTTGGATTAGGCGTACCCGCTACGCGGCTCCGCCTAATCCAACCCTAAACCCTTTTCCTTATTCAAGGTCACTAAATCCGCAAGAAACTGAACCCTAAGAGGGTATTAGTGAACCCTGTCGTGGATGTGATTCAAATATGGGGCACTGAACCTTAAGAGTAGGGTACTGCATAAGACGGGACGGAAAAGGGTTTAGGGTTGGATTAGGCGAACCCGCTACGCGGCTCCGCCTAATCCAACCCTAAACCCTTTTCCTTATTCAAGGCCACTAAACCCGCAAGAAACTGAACCCTAAGAGGGTATTGGTGAACCCTGTCGTGGATGTGATTCAAAGATAGGGCACTGAACCTTAAGAGTAGGGTACTGCATAAGACGGGACGGAAAAGGGTTTAGGGTTGGATTAGGCGTACCCGCTACGCGGATCCGCCTAAACCCTTTTGCTTATTCAAGGTCACTAAACCCGCAACAAACTGAACCCTAAGAGGTTATTGGTGTACCCTGTCGTGGAAGTGATTCAAAGATGGGGCACTGAACCTTAAGAGTAGGGTACTGCATAATACGGGACGGAAAAGGGTTTAGGGTTGGATTAGGCGTACCCGCTACGCGGATCCGCCTAAACCCTTTTCCTTATTCAAGGTCACTAAACCCGCAACAAACTGAACCCTAAGAGGTTATTGGTGAATCCTGTCGTGGATGTGATTCAAAGATGGGGTACTGAACCTTAAGAGTAGGGTGCTGTATAAGACGGGACAGAAAAGGGTTAAGGGTTGGAATAGGCGTACCCGCTACGCGGCTCCGCCTAATCCAACCCTAAACCCTTTTCCTTATTCAAGGTCACTAAACCCGCACGAAACTGAACCCTAAGAGGGTATTAGTGAACCCTGTCGTGGATGTGATTCAAATATGTGGCACTGAACCTTAAGAGTAGGGTACTGCATAAGACGGGACGGAAAAGGGTTTAGGGTTGGATTAGGCGTACCCGCTACGCGGCTCCGCCTAATCCAACCCTAAACCCTTTTCCTTATTCAAGGCCACTAAACCCGCAAGAAACTGAACCCTAAGAGGGTATTGGTGAACCCTGTCGTGGATGTGATTCAAAGATAGGGCACTGAACCTTAAGAGTAGGGTACTGCATAAGACGGGACGGAAAAGGGTTTAGGGTTGGATTAGGCGTACCCGCTACGCGGATCCGCCTAAACCCTTTTCCTTATTCAAGGTCACTAAACCCGCAACAAACTGAACCCTAAGAGGTTATTGGTGAATCCTGTCGTGGATGTGATTCAAAGATGGGGCACTGAACCTTAAGAGTAGGGTGCTGTATAAGACGGGACAGAAAAGGGTTAAGGGTTGGAATAGGCGTACCCGCTACGCGGCTCCGCCTAATCCAACCCTAAACCCTTTTCCTTATTCAAGGTCACTAAACCCGCACGAAACTGAACCCTAAGAGGGTATTAGTGAACCCTGTCGTGGATGTGATTCAAATATGTGGCACTGAACCTTAAGAGTAGGGTACTGCATAAGACGGGACGGAAAAGGGTTTAGGGTTGGATTAGGCGTACCCGCTACGCGGCTCCGCCTAATCCAACCCTAAACCCTTTTCCTTATTCAAGGCCACTAAACCCGCAAGAAACTGAACCCTAAGAGGGTATTGGTGAACCCTGTCGTGGATGTGATTCAAAGATAGGGCACTGAACCTTAAGAGTAGGGTACTGCATAAGACGGGACGGAAAAGGGTTTAGGGTTGGATTAGGCGTACCCGCTACGCGGATCCGCCTAAACCCTTTTCCTTATTCAAGGTCACTAAACCCGCAACAAACTGAACCCTAAGAGGTTATTGGTGAACCCTGTCGTGGAAGTGATTCAAAGATGGGGCACTGAACCTTAAGAGTAGGGTACTGCATAAGACGGGACGGAAAAGGGTTTAGGGTTGGATTAGGCGTACCCGCTACGCGGATCCGCCTAAACTCTTTTCCTTATTCTAGGTCACTAAACCCGCAACAAACTGAACCCTAAGAGGTTATTGGTGAATCCTGTCGTGGATGTGATTTAAAGATGGGGCACTGAACCTTAAGAGTAGGGTGCTGTATATGACGGGACAGAAAAGGGTTAAGGGTTGGAATAGGCGTACTCGCTACGCGGCTCCGCCTAATCCAACCCTAAACCCTTTTCCTTATTCAAGGTCACTAAACCCGCAAGAAACTGAACCCTAAGAGGGTATTGGTGAACCCTGTCGTGGATGTGATTCAAATATGGGGCACTGAACCTTAAGAGTAGGGTACTGCATAAGACGGGACGGAAAAGGGTTTAGGGTTGGATTAGGCGTACCCGCTACGCGGCTCCGCCTAATCCAACCCTAAACCCTTTTCCTTATTCAAGGTCACTAAACCCGCAACAAACTGAACCCTAAGAGGTTATTGGTGAATCCTGTCGTGGATGTGATCCAAAGATGGGGCACTGAACCTCAAGAGTAGGGTGCTGTATAAGACGGGACAGAAAAGGGTTAAGGGTTGGAATAGGCGTACCCGCTACGCGGCTCCGCCTAATCCAACCCTAAACCCTTTTCCTTATTCAAGGTCACTAAACCCGCAAGAAACTGAACCCTAAGAGGGTATTGGTGAACCCTGTCGTGGATGTGATTCAAATATGGGGCACTGAACCTTAAGAGTAGGGTACTGCATAAGACGGGACGGAAAAGGGTTTAGGGTTGGATTAGGCGTACCCGCTACGCGGCTCCGCCTAATCCAACCCTAAACCCTTTTCCTTATTCAAGGTCACTAAACCCGCAAGAAAGTGAACCCTAAGAGGGTATTAGTGAACCCTGTCGTGGATGTGATTAAAATATGGGGCACTGAACCTTAAGAGTAGGGTACTGCATAAGACGGGACGGGAAAGGGTTTAGGGTTGGATTAGGCGTACCCGCTACGCGGATCCGCCTAAACCCTTTTCCTTATTCAAGGTCACTAAACCCGCAAGAAACTGAACCCTAAGAGGTTATTGGTGAATCCTATCGTGGATGTGATTCAAAGATGGGGCACTGAACCTTAAGAGTAGGGTGCTGTATAAGACGGGACAGAAAAGAGTTAAGGGTTGGAATAGGCGTACCCGCTACGCGGCTCCGCCTAATCCAACCCTAAACCCTTTTCCTTATTCAAGGTCACTAAACCCGCAAGAAACTGAACCCTAAGAGGGTATTGGTGAACCCTGTCGTGGATGTGATTCAAATATGGGGCACTGAACCTTAAGAGTAGGGTACTGCATAAGACGGGACGGAAAAGGGTTTAGGGTTGGATTAGGCGTACCCGCTACGCGGATCCGCCTAAACCCTTTTCCTTATTCAAGGTCACTAAACCCGCAAGAAACTGAACCCTAAGAGGTTATTGGTGAATCCTATCGTGGATGTGATTCAAAGATGGGGCACTGAACCTTAAGAGTAGGGTGCTGTATAAGACGGGACAGAAAAGAGTTAAGGGTTGGAATAGGCGTACCCGCTACGCGGCTCCGCCTAATCCAACCCTAAACCCTTTTCCTTATTCAAGGTCACTAAACCCGCAAGAAACTGAACCCTAAGAGGGTATTGGTGAACCCTGTCGTGGATGTGATTCAAATATGGGGCACTGAACCTTAAGAGTAGGGTACTGCATAAGACGGGACGGAAAAGAGTTTAGGGTTGGATTAGGCGTACCCGCTACGCGGCTCCGCCTAATCCAACCCTAAGCCCTTTTCCTTATTCAAGGTCACTAAACCCGCAAGAAACTGAACCCTAAGAGGGTATTGGTGAACCCTGTCGTGGATGTGATTCAAATATGGGGCACTGAACCTTAAGAGTAGGGTACTGCATAAGACGGAACGGAAAAGGGTTTAGGGTTGGATTAGGCGTACCCGCTACGCGGATCCGCCTAAACCCTTTTCCTTATTCAAGGTCACTAAACCCACAACAAATTGAACCCTAAGAGGTTATTGGTGAACCCTGTCGTGGAAGTGATTCAAAGATGGGGCACTGAACCTTAAGAGTAGGGTACTGCATAAGACGGGACGGAAAAGGGTTTAGGGTTGGATTAGGCGTACCCGCTACGCGGATCCGCCTAAACCCTTTTCCTTATTCAAGGTCACTAAACCCGCAACAAACTGAACCCTAAGAGGTTATTGGTGAATCCTGTCGTGGATGTGATTCAAAGATGGGGCACTGAACCTTAAGAGTAGGGTGCTGTATAAGACGGGACAGAAAAGGGTTAAGGGTTGGAATAGGCGTACCCGCTACGCGGCTCCGCCTAATCCAACCCTAAACCCTTTTCCTTATTCAAGGTCACTAAACCCGCACGAAACTGAACCCTAAGAGGGTATTAGTGAACCCTGTCGTGGATGTGATTCAAATATGTGGCACTGAACCTTAAGAGTAGGGTACTGCATAAGACGGGACGGAAAAGGGTTTAGGGTTGGATTAGGCGTACCCGCTACGCGGCTCCGCCTAATCCAACCCTAAACCCTTTTCCTTATTCAAGGCCACTAAACCCGCAAGAAACTGAACCCTAAGAGGGTATTGGTGAACCCTGTCGTGGATGTGATTCAAAGATAGGGCACTGAACCTTAAGAGTAGGGTACTGCATAAGACGGGACGGAAAAGGGTTTAGGGTTGGATTAGGCGTACCCGCTACGCGGATCCGCCTAAACCCTTTTCCTTATTCAAGGTCACTAAACCCGCAACAAACTGAACCCTAAGAGGTTATTGGTAAACCCTGTCGTGGAAGTGATTCAAAGATGGGGCACTGAACCTTAAGAGTAGGGTACTGCATAAGACGGGACGGAAAAGGGTTTAGGGTTGGATTAGGCGTACCCGCTACGCGGATCCGCCTAAACCCTTTTCCTTATTCAAGGTCACTAAACCCGCAACAAACTGAACCCTAAGAGAGTATTGGTGAACCCTGTCGTGGATGTGATTCAAAGATAGGGCACTGAACCTTAAGAGTAGGGTACTGCATAAGACGGGACGGAAAAGGGTTTAGGGTTGGATTAGGCGTACCCGCTACGCGGATCCGCCTAAACCCTTTTCCTTATTCAAGGTCACTAAACCCGCAACAAACTGAACCCTAAGAGGTTATTGGTGAATCCTGTCGTGGATGTGATTCAAAGATGGGGCACTGAACCTTAAGAGTAGGGTGCTGTATAAGACGGGACAGAAAAGGGTTAAGGGTTGGAATAGGCGTACCCGCTACGCGGCTCCGCTTAATCCACCCCTAAACCCTTTTCCTTATTCAAGGTCACTAAACCCGCACGAAACTGAACCCTAAGAGGGTATTAGTGAACCCTGTCGTGGATGTGATTCAAATATGTGGCACTGAACCTTAAGAGTAGGGTACTGCATAAGACGGGACGGAAAAGGGTTTAGGGTTGGATTAGGCGTACCCGCTACGCGGCTCCGCCTAATCCAACCCTAAACCCTTTTCCTTATTCAAGGCCACTAAACCCGCAAGAAACTGAACCCTAAGAGGGTATTGCTGAACCCTGTCGTGGATGTGATTCAAAGATAGGGCACTGAACCTTAAGAGTAGGGTACTGCATAAGACGGGACGGAAAAGGGTTTAGGGTTGGATTAGGCGTACCCGCTACGCGGATCCGCCTAAACCCTTTTCCTTATTCAAGGTCACTAAACCCGCAACAAACTGAACCCTAAGAGGTTATTGGTAAACCCTGTCGTGGAAGTGATTCAAAGATGGGTCACTGAACCTTAAGAGTAGGGTACTGCATAAGACGGGACGGAAAAGGGTTTAGGGTTGGTTTAGGCGTACCCGCTACGCGGATCCGCCTAAACCCTTTTCCTTATTCAAGGTCACTAAACCCGCAACAAACTGAACCCTAAGAGGTTATTGGTGAATCCTGTCGTGGATGTGATTCAAAGATGGGGCACTGAACCTTAAGAGTAGGGTGCTGTATAAGACGGGACAGAAAAGGGTTAAGGGTTGGAATAGGCGTACCCGCTACGCGGCTCCGCCTAATCCAACCCTAAACCCTTTTCCTTATTCAAGGTCACTAAACCCCCAAGAAACTGAACCCTAAGAGGGTATTGGTGAACCCTGTCGTGGATGTGATTCAAATATGGGGCACTGAACCTTAAGAGTAGGGTACTGCATAAGACGGGACGGAAAAGGGTTTAGGGTTGGATTAGGCGTACCCGCTACGCGGCTCCGCCTAATCCAACCCTAAACCCTTTTCCTTATTCAAGGTCACTAAACCCGCAAGAAACTGAACCCTAAGAGGGTATTAGTGAACCCTGTCGTGGATGTGATTCAAATATGGGGCACTGAACCTTAAGAGTAGGGTACTGCATAAGACGGGACGGAAAAGGGTTTAGGGTTGGATTAGGCGAACCCGCTACGCGGCTCCGCCTAATCCAACCCTAAACCCTTTTCCTTATTCAAGGCCACTAAACCCGCAAGAAACTGAACCCTAAGAGGGTATTGGTGAACCCTGTCGTGGATGTGATTCAAAGATAGGGCACTGAACCTTAAGAGTAGGGTACTGCATAAGACGGGACGGAAAAGGGTTTAGGGTTGGATTAGGCGTACCCGCTACGCGGATCCGCCTAAACCCTTTTGCTTATTCAAGGTCACTAAACCCGCAACAAACTGAACCCTAAGAGGTTATTGGTGTACCCTGTCGTGGAAGTGATTCAAAGATGGGGCACTGAACCTTAAGAGTAGGGTACTGCATAATACGGGACGGAAAAGGGTTTAGGGTTGGATTAGGCGTACCCGCTACGCGGATCCGCCTAAACCCTTTTCCTTATTCAAGGTCACTAAACCCGCAACAAACTGAACCCTAAGAGGTTATTGGTGAATCCTGTCGTGGATGTGATTCAAAGATGGGGCACTGAACCTTAAGAGTAGGGTGCTGTATAAGACGGGACAGAAAAGGGTTAAGGGTTGGAATAGGCGTACCCGCTACGCGGCTCCGCCTAATCCAACCCTAAACCCTTTTCCTTATTCAAGGTCACTAAACCCGCACGAAACTGAACCCTAAGAGGGTATTAGTGAACCCTGTCGTGGATGTGATTCAAATATGTGGCACTGAACCTTAAGAGTAGGGTACTGCATAAGACGGGACGGAAAAGGGTTTAGGGTTGGATTAGGCGTACCCGCTACGCGGCTCCGCCTAATCCAACCCTAAACCCTTTTCCTTATTCAAGGCCACTAAACCCGCAAGAAACTGAACCATAAGAGGGTATTGGTGAACCCTGTCGTGGATGTGATTCAAAGATAGGGCACTGAACCTTAAGAGTAGGGTACTGCATAAGACGGGACGGAAAAGGGTTTAGGGTTGGATTAGGCGTACCCGCTACGCGGATCCGCCTAAACCCTTTTCCTTATTCAAGGTCACTAAACCCGCAACAAACTGAACCCTAAGAGGTTATTGGTGAATCCTGTCGTGGATGTGATTCAAAGATGGGGCACTGAACCTTAAGAGTAGGGTGCTGTATAAGACGGGACAGAAAAGGGTTAAGGGTTGGAATAGGCGTACCCGCTACGCGGCTCCGCCTAATCCAACCCTAAACCCTTTTCCTTATTCAAGGTCACTAAACCCGCACGAAACTGAACCCTAAGAGGGTATTAGTGAACCCTGTCGTGGATGTGATTCAAATATGTGGCACTGAACCTTAAGAGTAGGGTACTGCATAAGACGGGACGGAAAAGGGTTTAGGGTTGGATTAGGCGTACCCGCTACGCGGCTCCGCCTAATCCAACCCTAAACCCTTTTCCTTATTCAAGGCCACTAAACCCGCAAGAAACTGAACCCTAAGAGGGTATTGGTGAACCCTGTCGTGGATGTGATTCAAAGATAGGGCACTGAACCTTAAGAGTAGGGTACTGCATAAGACGGGACGGAAAAGGGTTTAGGGTTGGATTAGGCGTACCCGCTACGCGGATCCGCCTAAACCCTTTTCCTTATTCAAGGTCACTAAACCCGCAACAAACTGAACCCTAAGAGGTTATTGGTGAATCCTGTCGTGGATGTGATTCAAAGATGGGGCACTGAACCTTAAGAGTAGGGTGCTGTATAAGACGGGACAGAAAAGGGTTAAGGGTTGGAATAGGCGTACCCGCTACGCGGCTCCGCCTAATCCAACCCTAAACCCTTTTCCTTATTCAAGGTCACTAAACCCGCACGAAACTGAACCGTAAGAGGGTAATAGTGAACCCTGTCGTGGATGTGATTCAAATATGTGGCACTGAACCTTAAGAGTAGGGTACTGCATAAGACGGGACGGAAAAGGGTTTAGGGTTGGATTAGGCGTACCCGCTACGCGGCTCCGCCTAATCCAACCCTAAACCCTTTTCCTTATTCAAGGCCACTAAACCCGCAAGAAACTGAACCCTAAGAGGGTATTGGTGAACCCTGTCGTGGATGTGATTCAAAGATAGGGCACTGAACCTTAAGAGTAGGGTACTGCATAAGACGGGACGGAAAAGGGTTTAGGGTTGGATTAGGCGTACCCGCTACGCGGATCCGCCTAATCCAACCCTAAACCCTTTTCCTTATTCAAGGTCACTAAACCCGCAACAAACTGAACCCTAAGAGGTTATTGGTAAACCCTGTCGTGGAAGTGATTCAAAGATGGGGCACTGAACCTTAAGAGTAGGGTACTGCATAAGACGGGACGGAAAAGGGTTTAGGGTTGGATTAGGCGTACCCGCTACGCGGATCCGCCTAAACCCTTTTCCTTATTCAAGGTCACTAAACCCGCAACAAACTGAACCCTAAGAGGTTATTGGTGAATCCTGTCGTGGATGTGATTCAAAGATGGGGCACTGAACCTTAAGAGTAGGGTGTTGTATAAGACGGGACAGAAAAGGGTTAAGGGTTGGAATAGGCGTACCCGCTACGCGGCTCCGCCTAATCCAACCCTAAACCCTTTTCCTTATTCAAGGTCACTAAACCCCCAAGAAACTGAACCCTAAGAGGGTATTGGTGAACCCTGTCGTGGATGTGATTCAAATATGGGGCACTGAACCTTAAGAGTAGGGTACTGCATAAGACGGGACGGAAAAGGGTTTAGGGTTGGATTAGGCGTACCCGCTACGCGGCTCCGCCTAATCCAACCCTAAACCCTTTTCCTTATTCAAGGTCACTAAACCCGCAAGAAACTGAACCCTAAGAGGGTATTAGTGAACCCTGTCGTGGATGTGATTCAAATATGGGGCACTGAACCTTAAGAGTAGGGTACTGCATAAGACGGGACGGAAAAGGGTTTAGGGTTGGATTAGGCGAACCCGCTACGCGGCTCCGCCTAATCCAACCCTAAACCCTTTTCCTTATTCAAGGCCACTAAACCCGCAAGAAACTGAACCCTAAGAGGGTATTGGTGAACCCTGTCGTGGATGTGATTCAAAGATAGGGCACTGAACCTTAAGAGTAGGGTACTGCATAAGACGGGACGGAAAAGGGTTTAGGGTTGGATTAGGCGTACCCGCTACGCGGATCCGCCTAAACCCTTTTGCTTATTCAAGGTCACTAAACCCGCAACAAACTGAACCCTAAGAGGTTATTGGTGTACCCTGTCGTGGAAGTGATTCAAAGATGGGGCACTGAACCTTAAGAGTAGGGTACTGCATAAGACGGTACGGAAAAGGGTTTAGGGTTGGATTAGGCGTACCCGCTACGCGGATCCGCCTAAACCCTTTTCCTTATTCAAGGTCACTAAACCCGCAACAAACTGAACCCTAAGAGGTTATTGGTGAATCCTGTCGTGGATGTGATTCAAAGATGGGGCACTGAACCTTAAGAGTAGGGTGTTGTATAAGACGGGACAGAAAAGGGTTAAGGGTTGGAATAGGCGTACCCGCTACGCGGCTCCGCCTAATCCAACCCTAAACCCTTTTCCTTATTCAAGGTCACTAAACCCGCAAGAAACTGAACCCTAAGAGGGTATTAGTGAACCCTGTCGTGGATGTGATTCAAATATGGGGCACTGAACCTTAAGAGTAGGGTACTGCATAAGACGGGACGGAAAAGGGTTTAGGGTTGGATTAGGCGAACCCGCTACGCGGCTCCGCCTAATCCAACCCTAAACCCTTTTCCTTATTCAAGGCCACTAAACCCGCTAGAAACTGAACCCTAAGAGGGTATTGGTGAACCCTGTCGTGGATGTGATTCAAAGATAGGGCACTGAACCTTAAGAGTAGGGTACTGCATAAGACGGGACGGAAAAGGGTTTAGGGTTGGATTAGGCGTACCCGCTACGCGGATCCGCCTAAACCCTTTTGCTTATTCAAGGTCACTAAACCCGCAACAAACTGAACCCTAAGAGGTTATTGGTGTACCCTGTCGTGGAAGTGATTCAAAGATGGGGCACTGAACCTTAAGAGTAGGGTACTGCATAAGACGGTACGGAAAAGGGTTTAGGGTTGGATTAGGCGTACCCGCTACGCGGATCCGCCTAAACCCTTTTCCTTATTGAAGGTCACTAAACCCGCAACAAACTGAACCCTAAGAGGTTATTGGTGAATCCTGTCGTGGATGTGATTCAAAGGTGGGGCACTGAACCTTAAGAGTAGAGTGCTGTATAAGACGGGACAGAAAAGGGTTAAGGGTTGGAATAGGCGTACCCGCTACGCGGCTCCGCCTAATCCAACCCTAAACCCTTTTCCTTATTCAAGGTCACTAAACCCGCAAGAAACTGAACCCTAAGAGGGTATTGGTGAACCCTGTCGTGGATGTGATTCAAATATGGGGCACTGAACCTTAAGAGTAGGGTACTGAATAAGACGGGACGGAAAAGGGTTTAGGGTTGGATTAGGCGTACCCGCTACGCGGCTCCGCCTAATCCAACCCTAAACCCTTTTCCTTATTCAAGGTCACTAAACCCGCAAGAAACTGAACCCTAAGAGGGTATTGGTGAACCCTGTCATGGATGAGATTCAAATATGGGGCAATGAACCTTAAGAGTAGGGTACTGCACAAGACGGGACGGAAAAGGGTTTAGGGTTGGATTACGCGTACCAGCTACGCGGCTCCGCCTAATCCAACCCTAAACCCTTTTCCTTATTCAAGGCCACTAAACCCGCAAGAAACTGAACCCTAAGAGGGTATTGGTGAACCCTGTCGTGGATGTGATTCAAAGATAGGGCACTGAACCTTAAGAGTAGGGTACTGCATAAGACGGGACGGAAAAGGGTTTAGGGTTGGATTAGGCGTACCCGCTACGCGGATCCGCCTAAACCCTTTTCCTTATTCAAGGTCACTAAACCCGCAACAAACTGAACCCTAAGAGGTTATTGGTGAATCTTGTCGTGGATGTGATTCAAAGATGGGGCACTGAACCTTAAGAGTAGGGTGCTGTATAAGACGGGACAGAAAAGGGTTAAGGGTTGGAATAGGCGTACCCGCTACGCGGCTCCGCCTAATCCAACCCTAAACCCTTTTCCTTATTCAAGGTCACTAAACCCGCAAGAAACTGAACCCTAAGAGGGTATTGGTGAACCCTGTCGTGGATGTGATTCAAATATGGGGCACTGAACCTTAAGAGTAGGGTACTGAATAAGACGGGACGGAAAAGGGTTTAGGGTTGGATTAGGCGTACCCGCTACGCGGCTCCACCTAATCCAACCCTAAACCCTTTTCCTTATTCAAGGTCACTAAACCCGCAAGAAACTGAACCCTAAGAGGGTATTGGTGAACCCTGTCATGGATGAGATTCAAATATGGGGCAATGAACCTTAAGAGTAGGGTACTGCACAAGACGGGACGGAAAAGGGTTTAGGGTTGGATTAGGCGTACCAGCTACGCGGCTCCGCCTAATCCAACCCTAAACCCTTTTCCTTATTCAAGGCCACTAAACCCGCAAGAAACTGAACCCTAAGAGGGTATTGGTGAACCCTGTCGTGGATGTGATTCAAAGATAGGGCACTGAACCTTAAGAGTAGGGTACTGCATAAGACGGGACGGAAAAGGGTTTAGGGTTGGATTAGGCGTACCCGCTACGCGGATCCGCCTAAACCCTTTTCCTTATTCAAGGTCACTAAACCCGCAAGAAACTGAACCCTAAGAGGTTACTGGTGAACCCTGTCGT
Organism: Agrostemma githago; assembly: GCA_958450325.1. Classification (NCBI taxonomy): domain Eukaryota; kingdom Viridiplantae; phylum Streptophyta; class Magnoliopsida; order Caryophyllales; family Caryophyllaceae; genus Agrostemma; species Agrostemma githago. The sequence continues at coordinate 38,205,894 of OY288258.1, forward strand.
GGAAGTGATTCAAAGATGGGGCACTGAACCTTAAGAGTAGGGTACTGCATAAGACGGGACGGAAAAGGGTTTAGGGTTGGATTAGGCGTACCCGCTACGCGGATCCGCCTAAACCCTTTTCCTTATTCAAGGCACTAAACCCGCAACAAACTGAACCCTAAGAGGTTATTGGTGAATCCTGTCGTGGATGTGATTCAAAGATGGGGCACTGAACCTTAAGAGTGGGGTGCTGTATAAGACGGGACAGAAAAGGGTTAAGGGTTGGAATAGGCGTACCCGCTACGCGGCTCCGCCTAATCCAACCCTAAACCCTTTTCCTTATTCAAGGTCACTAAACCCGCAAGAAACTGAACCCTAAGAGGGTATTGGTGAACCCTGTCGTGGATGTGATTCAAATATGGGGCACTGAACCTTAAGAGTAGGGTACTGCATAAGACGGGACGGAAAAGAGTTTAGGGTTGGATTAGGCGTACCCGCTACGCGGCTCCGCCTAATCCAACCCTAAACCCTTTTTCTTATTCAAGGTCACTAAACCCGCAAGAAACTGAACCCTAAGAGGGTATTAGTGAACCCTGTCGTGGATGTGATTCAAATATGGGGCACTGAACCTTAAGAGTAGGGTACTGCATAAGACGGGACGGAAAAGGGTTTAGGGTTGGATTAGGCGTACCCGCTACGCGGCTCCGCCTAATCCAACCCTAAACCCTTTTCCTTATTCAAGGCCACTAAACCCGCAAGAAACTGAACCCTAACAGGGTATTGGTGAACCCTGTTGTGGATGTGATTCAAAGATAGGGCACTGAACCTTAAGAGTAGGGTACTGCATAAGACGGGACGGAAAAGGGTTTAGGGTTGGATTAGGCGTACCCGCTACGCGGATCCGCCTAAACCCTTTTACTTATTCAAGGTCACTAAACCCGCAACAAACTGAACCCTAAGAGGTTATTGGTGAATCTTGTCGTGGATGTGATTCAAAGATGGGGCACTGAACCTTAAGAGTAGGGTGCTGTATAAGACGGGACAGAAAAGGGTTAAGGGTTGGAATAGGCGTACCCGCTACGCGGCTCCGCCTAATCCAACCCTAAACCCTTTTCCTTATTCAAGGTCACTAAACCCGCAAGAAACTGAACCCTAAGAGGGTATTGGTGAACCCTGTCGTGGATGTGATTCAAATATGGGGCACTGAACCTTAAGAGTAGGGTACTGAATAAGACGGGACGGAAAAGGGTTTAGGGTTGGATTAGGCGTACCCGCTACGCGGCTCCACCTAATCCAACCCTAAACCCTTTTCCTTATTCAAGGTCACTAAACCCGCAAGAAACTGAACCCTAAGAGGGTATTGGTGAACCCTGTCATGGATGAGATTCAAATATGGGGCAATGATCCTTAAGAGTAGGGTACTGCACAAGACGGGACGGAAAAGGGTTTAGGGTTGGATTAGGCGTACCAGCTACGCGGCTCCGCCTAATCCAACCCTAAACCCTTTTCCTTATTCAAGGCCACTAAACCCGCAAGAAACTGAACCCTAAGAGGGTATTGGTGAACCCTGTCGTGGATGTGATTCAAAGATAGGGCACTGAACCTTAAGAGTAGGGTACTGCATAAGACGGGACGGAAAAGGGTTTAGGGTTGGATTAGGCGTACCCGCTACGCGGATCCGCCTAAACCCTTTTCCTTATTCAAGGTCACTAAACCCGCAAGAAACTGAACCCTAAGAGGTTACTGGTGAACCCTGTCGTGGAAGTGATTCAAAGATGAGGCACTGAACCTTAAGAGTAGGGTACTGCATAAGACGGGACGGAAAAGGGTTTAGGGTTGGATTAGGCGTACCCGCTACGCGGATCCGCCTAAACCCTTTTCCTTATTCAAGGTCACTAAACCCGCAACAAACTGAACCCTAAGAGGTTATTGGTGAATCCTGTCGTGGATGTGATTCAAAGATGGGGCACTGAACCTTAAGAGTGGGGTGCTGTATAAGACGGGACAGAAAAGGGTTAAGGGTTGGAATAGGCGTACCCGCTACGCGGCTCCGCCTAATCCAACCCTAAACCCTTTTCCTTATTCAAGGTCACTAAACCCGCAAGAAACTGAACCCTAAGAGGGTATTGGTGAACCCTGTCGTGGATGTGATTCAAATATGGGGCACTGAACCTTAAGAGTAGGGTACTGCATAAGACGGGACGGAAAAGGGTTTAGGGTTGGATTAGGCGTACCCGCTACGCGGCTCCGCCTAATCCAACCCTAAACCCTTTTTCTTATTCAAGGTCACTAAACCCGCAAGAAACTGAACCCTAAGAGGGTATTAGTGAACCCTGTCGTGGATGTGATTCAAATATGGGGCACTGAACCTTAAGAGTAGGGTACTGCATAAGACGGGACGGAAAAGGGTTTAGGGTTGGATTAGGCGTACCCGCTACGCGGCTCCGCCTAATCCAACCCTAAACCCTTTTCCTTATTCAAGGCCACTAAACCCGCAAGAAACTGAACCCTAAGAGGGTATTGGTGAACCCTGTTGTGGATGTGATTCAAAGATAGGGCACTGAACCTTAAGAGTAGGGTACTGCATAAGACGGGACGGAAAAGGGTTTAGGGTTGGATTAGGCGTACCCGCTACGCGGATCCGCCTAAACCCTTTTACTTATTCAAGGTCACTAAACCCGCAACAAACTGAACCCTAAGAGGTTATTGGTGTACCCTGTCGTGGAAGTGATTCAAAGATGGGGCACTGAACCTTAAGAGTAGGGTACTGCATAAGACGGGACGGAAAAGGGTTTAGGGTTGGATTAGGCGTACCCGCTACGCGGATCCGCCTAAACCCTTTTCCTTATTCAAGGTCACTAAACCCGCAAGAAACTGAACCCTAAGAGGTTATTGGTGAACCCTGTCGTGGAAGTGATTCAAAGATGGGGCACTGAACCTTAAGAGTAGGGTACTGCATAAGACGGGACGGAAAAGGGTTTAGGGTTGGATTAGGCGTACCAGCTACGCGGCTCCGCCTAATCCAACCCTAAACCCTTTTCCTTATTCAAGGCCACTAAACCCGCAAGAAACTGAACCCTAAGAGGGTATTGGTGAACCCTGTCGTGGATGTGATTCAAAGATAGGGCACTGAACCTTAAGAGTAGGGTACTGCATAAGACGGGACGGAAAAGGGTTTAGGGTTGGATTAGGCGTACCCGCTACGCGGATCCGCCTAAACCCTTTTCCTTATTCAAGGTCACTAAACCCGCAACAAACTGAACCCTAAGAGGTTATTGGTGAATCTTGTCGTGGATGTGATTCAAAGATGGGGCACTGAACCTTAAGAGTAGGGTGCTGTATAAGACGGGACAGAAAAGGGTTAAGGGTTGGAATAGGCGTACCCGCTACGCGGCTCCGCCTAATCCAACCCTAAACCCTTTTCCTTATTCAAGGTCACTAAACCCGCAAGAAACTGAACCCTAAGAGGGTATTGGTGAACCCTGTCGTGGATGTGATTCAAATATGGGGCACTGAACCTTAAGAGTAGGGTACTGAATAAGACGGGACGGAAAAGGGTTTAGGGTTGGATTAGGCGTACCCGCTACGCGGCTCCACCTAATCCAACCCTAAACCCTTTTCCTTATTCAAGGTCACTAAACCCGCAAGAAACTGAACCCTAAGAGGGTATTGGTGAACCCTGTCATGGATGAGATTCAAATATGGGGCAATGAACCTTAAGAGTAGGGTACTGCACAAGACGGGACGGAAAAGGGTTTAGGGTTGGATTAGGCGTACCAGCTACGCGGTTCCGCCTAATCCAACCCTAAACCCTTTTCCTTATTCAAGGCCACTAAACCCGCAAGAAACTGAACCCTAAGAGGGTATTGGTGAACCCTGTCGTGGATGTGATTCAAAGATAGGGCACTGAACCTTAAGAGTAGGGTACTGCATAAGACGGGACGGAAAAGGGTTTAGGGTTGGATTAGGCGTACCCGCTACGCGGATCCGCCTAAACCCTTTTCCTTATTCAAGGTCACTAAACCCGCAAGAAACTGAACCCTAAGAGGTTACTGGTGAACCCTGTCGTGGAAGTGATTCAAAGATGGGGCACTGAACCTTAAGAGTACGGTACTGCATAAGACGGGACGGAAAAGGGTTTAGGGTTGGATTAGGCGTACCCGCTACGCGGATCCGCCTAAACCCTTTTCCTTATTCAAGGTCACTAAACCCGCAACAAACTGAACCCTAAGAGGTTATTGGTGAATCCTGTCGTGGATGTGATTCAAAGATGGGGCACTGAACCTTAAGAGTGGGGTGCTGTATAAGACGGGACAGAAAAGGGTTAAGGGTTGGAATAGGCGTACCCGCTACGCGGCTCCGCCTAATCCAACCCTAAACCCTTTTCCTTATTCAAGGTCACTAAACCCGCAAGAAACTGAACCCTAAGAGGGTATTGGTGAACCCTGTCGTGGATGTGATTCAAATATGGGGCACTGAACCTTAAGAGTAGGGTACTGCATAAGACGGGACGGAAAAGGGTTTAGGGTTGGATTAGGCGTACCCGCTACGCGGCTCCGCCTAATCCAACCCTAAACCCTTTTTCTTATTCAAGGTCACTAAACCCGCAAGAAACTGAACCCTAAGAGGGTATTAGTGAACCCTGTCGTGGATGTGATTCAAATATGGGGCACTGAACCTTAAGAGTAGGGTACTGCATAAGACGGGACGGAAAAGGGTTTAGGGTTGGATTAGGCGAACCCGCTACGCGGCTCCGCCTAATCCAACCCTAAACCCTTTTCCTTATTCAAGGCCACTAAACCCGCAAGAAACTGAACCCTAAGAGGGTATTGGTGAACCCTGTCGTGGATGTGATTCAAAGATAGGGCACTGAACCTTAAGAGTAGGGTACTGCATAAGACGGGACGGAAAAGGGTTTAGGGTTGGATTAGGCGTATCCGCTACGCGGATCCGCCTAAACCCTTTTGCTTATTCAAGGTCACTAAACCCGCAACAAACTGAACCCTAAGAAGTTATTGGTGTACCCTGTCGTGGAAGTGATTCAAAGATGGGGCACTGAACCTTAAGAGTAGGGTACTGCATAAGACGGGACGGAAAAGGGTTTAGGGTTGGATTAGGCGTACCCGCTACGCGGATCCGCCTAAACCCTTTTCCTTATTCAAGGTCACTAAACCCGCAAGAAACTGAACCCTAAGAGGTTATTGGTGAACCCTGTCGTGGAAGTGATTCAAAGATGGGGCACTGAACCTTAAGAGTAGGGTACTGCATAAGACGGGACGGAAAAGGGTTTAGGGTTGGATTAGGCGTACCCGCTACGCGGCTCCGCCTAATCCAACCCTAAACCCTTTTCCTTATTCAAGGTCACTAAACCCGCAAGAAACTGAACCCTAAGAGGGTATTGGTGAACCCTGTCGTGGATGTGATTCAAATATGGGGCACTGAACCTTAAGAGTAGGGTACTGCATAAGACGGGACGGAAAAGGGTTTAGGGTTGGATTAGGCGAACCCGCTACGCGGCTCCGCCTAATCCAACCCTAAACCCTTTTCCTTATTCAAGGTCACTAAACCCGCAAGAAACTGAACCCTAAGAGGGTATTAGTGAACCCTGTCGTGGATGTGATTCAAATATGGGGCACTGAACCTTAAGAGTAGGGTACTGCATAAGACGGGACGGAAAAGGGTTTAGGGTTGGATTAGGCGTACCCGCTACGCGGCTCCGCCTAATCCAACCCTAAACCCTTTTCCTTATTCAAGGCCACTAAACCCGCAAGAAACTGAACCCTAAGAGGGTATTGGTGAACCCTGTCGTGGATGTGATTCAAAGATAGGGCACTGAACCTTAAGAGTAGGGTACTGCATAAGACGGGACGGAAAAGGGTTTAGGGTTGGATTAGGCGTACCCGCTACGCGGATCCGCCTGAACCCTTTTCCTTATTCAAGGTCACTAAACCCGCAACAAACTGAACCCTAAGAGGTTATTGGTGAACCCTGTCGTGGAAGTGATTCAAAGATGTGGCACTGAACCTTAAGAGTAGGGTACTGCATAAGACGGGACGGAAAAGGGTTTAGGGTTGGATTAGGCGTACCCGCTACGCGGATCCGCCTAAACCCTTTTCCTTATTCAAGGTCACTAAACCCGCAACAAACTGAACCCTAAGAGGTTATTGGTGAATCCTGTCGTGGATGTGATTCAAAGATGGGGCACTGAACCTTAAGAGTAGGGTGCTGTATAAGACGGGACAGAAAAGGGTTAAGGGTTGGAATAGGCGTAACCGCTACGCGGTTCGCCTAATCCAACCCTAAACCCTTTTCCTTATTCAAGGTCACTAAACCCGCAAGAAACTGAACCCTAAGAGGGTATTGGAGAACCCTGTCGTGAATGTGATTCAAATATGGGGCACTGAACCTTAAGAGTAGGGTACTGCATAAGACGGGACGGAAAAGGGTTTAGGGTTTAGGGTTTAGGGTTTAGGGGTTTAGGGTTGGATTAGGCGTACCCGCTACGCGGCTCCGCCTAATCCAACCCTAAACCCTTTTCCTTATTCAAGGTCACTAAACCCGCAAGAAACTGAACCCTAAGAGGGTATTGGTGAACCCTGTCGTGGATGAGATTCAAATATGGGGCACTGAACCTTAAGAGTAGGGTACTGCACAAGACGGGACGGAAAAGGGTTTAGGGTTGGATTAGGCGTACTAGCTACGCGGCTCCGCCTAATCCAACCCTAAACACTTTTCCTTATTCAAGGTCACTAAACCCGCAAGAAACTGAACCCTAAGAGGGTATTGGTGAACCCTGTCGTGGATGAGATTCAAATATGGGGCACTGAACCTTAAGAGTAGGGTACTGCACAAGACGGGACGGAAAAGGGTTTAGGGTTGGATTAGGCGTACTAGCTACGCGGCTCCGCCTAATCCAACCCTAAACCCTTTTCCTTATTCAAGGTCACTAAACCCGCAAGAAACTGAACCCTAAGAGGGTATTAGTGAACCCTGTCGTGGATGTGATTCAAATATGGGGCACCGAACCTTAAGAGTAGGGTACTGCATAAGACGGGACGGAAAAGGGTTTAGGGTTGGATTAGGCGTACCCGCTACGCGGCTTCGCCTAATCCAACCCTAAACCCTTTTCCTTATTCAAGGCCACTAAACCCGCAAGAAACTGAACCCTAAGAGGGTATTGGTGAACCCTGTCGTGGATGTGATTCAAAGATAGGGCACTGAACCTTAAGAGTAGGGTACTGCATAAGACGGGACGGAAAAGGGTTTAGGGTTGGATTAGGCGTACCCGCTACGCGGATCCGCCTGAACCCTTTTCCTTATTCAAGGTCACTAAACCCGCAACAAACTGAACCCTAAGAGGTTATTGGTGAACCCTGTCGTGGAAGTGATTCAAAGATGTGGCACTGAACCTTAAGAGTAGGGTACTGCATAAGACGGGACGGAAAAGGGTTTAGGGTTGGATTAGGCGTACCCGCTACGCGGATCCGCCTAAACCCTTTTCCTTATTCAAGGTCACTAAACCCGCAACAAACTGAACCCTAAGAGGTTATTGGTGAATCCTGTCGTGGATGTGATTCAAAGATGGGGCACTGAACCTTAAGAGTAGGGTGCTGTATAAGACGGGACAGAAAAGGGTTAAGGGTTGGAATAGGCGTAACCGCTACGCGGTTCGCCTAATCCAACCCTAAACCCTTTTCCTTATTCAAGGTCACTAAACCCGCAAGAAACTGAACCCTAAGAGGGTATTGGAGAACCCTGTCGTGAATGTGATTCAAATATGGGGCACTGAACCTTAAGAGTAGGGTACTGCATAAGACGGGACGGAAAAGGGTTTAGGGTTGGATTAGGCGTACCCGCTACGCGGCTCCGCCTAATCCAACCCTAAACCCTTTTCCTTATTCAAGGTCACTAAACCCGCAAGAAACTGAACCCTAAGAGGGTATTGGTGAACCCTGTCGTGGATGAGATTCAAATATGGGGCACTGAACCTTAAGAGTAGGGTACTGCACAAGACGGGACGGAAAAGGGTTTAGGGTTGGATTAGGCGTACTAGCTACGCGGCTCCGCCTAATCCAACCCTAAACCCTTTTCCTTATTCAAGGCCACTAAACCCGCAAGAAACTGAACCCTAAGAGGGTATTGGTGAACCCTGTCGTGGATGTGATTCAAAGATAGGGCACTGAACCTTAAGAGTTGGGTACTGCATAAGACGGGACGAAAAAGGGTTTAGGGTTGGATTAGGCGTACCCGCTACGCGGATCCGCCTAAACTCTTTTCCTTATTCAAGGTCACTAAACCCGCAAGAAACTGAACCCTAAGAGGTTATTGGTGAACCCTGTCATGGAAGTGATTCAAAGATGGGGCACTGAACCTTAAGAGTAGGGTACTGCATAAGACGGGACGGAAAAGGGTTTAGGGTTGGATTAGGCGAACCCGCTACGCGGCTCCGCCTAATCCAACCCTAAACCCTTTTCCTTATTCAAGGTCACTAAACCCGCAAGAAACTGAACCCTAAGAGGGTATTGGTGAACCCTGTCGTGGATGTGATTCAAATATGGGGCACTGAACCTTAAGAGTAGGGTACTGCATAAGACGCGACGGAAAAGGGTTTAGGGTTGGATTAGGCGTACCCGCTACGCGGCTCCGCCTAATCCAACCCTAAACCCTTTTCCTTATTCAAGGTCACTAAACCCGCAAGAAACTGAACCCTAAGAGGGTATTGGTGAACCCTGTCGTGGATGAGATTCAAATATGGGGCACTGAACCTTAAGAGTAGGGTACTGCACAAGACGGGACGGAAAAGGGTTTAGGGTTGGATTAGGCGTACCAGCTACGCGGCTCCGCCTAATCCAACCCTAAACCCTTTTCCTTATTCAAGGCCACTAAACCCGCAACAAACTGAACCCTAAGAGGTTATTGGTGAACCCTGTCGTGGAAGTGATTCAAAGATGTGGCACTGAACCTTAAGAGTAGGGTACTGCATAAGACGGGACGGAAAAGGGTTTAGGGTTGGATTAGGCGTACCCGCTACGCGGATCCGCCTAAACCCTTTTCCTTATTCAAGGTCACTAAACCCGCAACAAACTGAACCCTAAGAGGTTATTGGTGAATCCTGTCGTGGATGTGATTCAAAGATGGGGCACTGAACCTTAAGAGTAGGGTGCTGTATAAGACGGGACAGAAAAGGGTTAAGGGTTGGAATAGGCGTAACCGCTACGCGGTTCGCCTAATTCAACCCTAAACCCTTTTCCTTATTCAAGGTCACTAAACCCGCAAGAAACTGAACCCTAAGAGGGTATTGGAGAACCCTGTCGTGAATGTGATTCAAATATGGGGCACTGAACCTTAAGAGTAGGGTACTGCATAAGACGGGACGGAAAAGGGTTTAGGGTTGGATTAGGCGTACCCGCTACGCGGCTCCGCCTAATCCAACCCTAAACCCTTTTCCTTTAGGGTTTAGGGTTTAGGGTTTAGGGTTTAGGGGTTTAGGGTTGGATTAGGCGTGCCCGCTACGCGGCTCCGCCTAATCCAACCCTAAACCCTTTTCCTTATTCAAGGTCACTAAACCCGCAAGAAACTGAACCCTAAGAGGGTATTGGTGAACCCTGTCGTGGATGAGATTCAAATATGGGGCACTGAACCTTAAGAGTAGGGTACTGCACAAGACGGGACGGAAAAGGGTTTAGGGTTGGATTAGGCGTACTAGCTACGCGGCTCCGCCTAATCCAACCCTAAACCCTTTTCCTTTAGGGTTTAGGGTTTAGGGTTTAGGGTTTAGGGGTTTAGGGTTGGATTAGGCGTACCCGCTACGCGGCTCCGCCTAATCCAACCCTAAACCCTTTTCCTTATTCAAGGTCACTAAACCCGCAAGAAACTGAACCCTAAGAGGGTATTGGTGAACCCTGTCGTGGATGAGATTCAAATATGGGGCACTGAACCTTAAGAGTAGGGTACTGCACAAGACGGGACGGAAAAGGGTTTAGGGTTGGATTAGGCGTACTAGCTACGCGGCTCCGCCTAATCCAACCCTAAACCCTTTTCCTTATTCAAGGCCACTAAACCCGCAAGAAACTGAACCCTAAGAGGGTATTGGTGAACCCTGTCGTGGATGTGATTCAAAGATAGGGCACTGAACCTTAAGAGTTGGGTACTGCATAAGACGGGACGAAAAAGGGTTTAGGGTTGGATTAGGCGTACCCGCTACGCGGATCCGCCTAAACTCTTTTCCTTATTCAAGGTCACTAAACCCGCAAGAAACTGAACCCTAAGAGGTTATTGGTGAACCCTGTCGTGGAAGTGATTCAAAGATGGGGCACTGAACCTTAAGAGTAGGGTACTGCATAAGACGGGACGGAAAAGGGTTTAGGGTTGGATTAGGCGTACCCGCTACGCGGCTCCGCCTAATCCAACCCTAAACCCTTTTCCTTATTCAAGGTCACTAAACCCGCAAGAAACTGAACCCTAAGAGGGTATTGGTGAACCCTGTCGTGGATGTGATTCAAATATGGGGCACTGAACCTTAAGAGTAGGGTACTGCATAAGACGCGACGGAAAAGGGTTTAGGGTTGGATTAGGCGTACCCGCTACGCGGCTCCGCCTAATCCAACCCTAAACCCTTTTCCTTATTCAAGGTCACTAAACCCGCAAGAAACTGAACCCTAAGAGGGTATTGGTGAACCCTGTCGTGGATGAGATTCAAATATGGGGCACTGAACCTTAAGAGTAGGGTACTGCACAAGACGGGACGGAAAAGGGTTTAGGGTTGGATTAGGCGTACCAGCTACGCGGCTCCGCCTAATCCAACCCTAAACCCTTTTCCTTATTCAAGGCCACTAAACCCGCAACAAACTGAACCCTAAGAGGTTATTGGTGAACCCTGTCGTGGAAGTGATTCAAAGATGTGGCACTGAACCTTAAGAGTAGGGTACTGCATAAGACGGGACGGAAAAGGGTTTAGGGTTGGATTAGGCGTACCCGCTACGCGGATCCGCCTAAACCCTTTTCCTTATTCAAGGTCACTAAACCCGCAACAAACTGAACCCTAAGAGGTTATTGGTGAATCCTGTCGTGGATGTGATTCAAAGATGGGGCACTGAACCTTAAGAGTAGGGTGCTGTATAAGACGGGACAGAAAAGGGTTAAGGGTTGGAATAGGCGTAACCGCTACGCGGTTCGCCTAATCCAACCCTAAACCCTTTTCCTTATTCAAGGTCACTAAACCCGCAAGAAACTGAACCCTAAGAGGGTATTGGAGAACCCTGTCGTGAATGTGATTCAAATATGGGGCACTGAACCTTAAGAGTAGGGTACTGCATAAGACGGGACGGAAAAGGGTTTAGGGTTGGATTAGGCGTACCCGCTACGCGGCTCCGCCTAATCCAACCCTAAACCCTTTTCCTTTAGGGTTTAGGGTTTAGGGTTTAGGGTTTAGGGGTTTAGGGTTGGATTAGGCGTACCCGCTACGCGGCTCCGCCTAATCCAACCCTAAACCCTTTTCCTTATTCAAGGTCACTAAACCCGCAAGAAACTGAACCCTAAGAGGGTATTGGTGAACCCTGTCGTGGATGAGATTCAAATATGGGGCACTGAACCTTAAGAGTAGGGTACTGCACAAGACGGGACGGAAAAGGGTTTAGGATTGGATTAGGCGTACTAGCTACGCGGCTCCGCCTAATCCAACCCTAAACCCTTTTCCTTATTCAAGGCCACTAAACCCGCAAGAAACTGAACCCTAAGAGGGTATTGGTGAACCCTGTCGTGGATGTGATTCAAAGATAGGGCACTGAACCTTAAGAGTTGGGTACTGCATAAGACGGGACGAAAAAGGGTTTAGGGTTGGATTAGGCGTACCCGCTACGCGGATCCGCCTAAACTCTTTTCCTTATTCAAGGTCACTAAACCCGCAAGAAACTGAACCCTAAGAGGGTATTGGTGAACCCTGTCGTGGATGAGATTCAAATATGGGGCACTGAACCTTAAGAGTAGGGTACTGCACAAGACGGGACGGAAAAGGGTTTAGGGTTGGATTAGGCGTACCAGCTACGCGGCTCCGCCTAATCCAACCCTAAACCCTTTTCCTTATTCAAGGCCACTAAACCCGCAACAAACTGAACCCTAAGAGGTTATTGGTGAACCCTGTCGTGGAAGTGATTCAAAGATGTGGCACTGAACCTTAAGAGTAGGGTACTGCATAAGACGGGACGGAAAAGGGTTTAGGGTTGGATTAGGCGTACCCGCTACGCGGATCCGCCTAAACCCTTTTCCTTATTCAAGGTCACTAAACCCGCAACAAACTGAACCCTAAGAGGTTATTGGTGAATCCTGTCGTGGATGTGATTCAAAGATGGGGCACTGAACCTTAAGAGTAGGGTGCTGTATAAGACGGGACAGAAAAGGGTTAAGGGTTGGAATAGGCGTAACCGCTACGCGGTTCGCCTAATCCAACCCTAAACCCTTTTCCTTATTCAAGGTCACTAAACCCGCAAGAAACTGAACCCTAAGAGGGTATTGGAGAACCCTGTCGTGAATGTGATTCAAATATGGGGCACTGAACCTTAAGAGTAGGGTACTGCATAAGACGGGACGGAAAAGGGTTTAGGGTTGGATTAGGCGTACCCGCTACGCGGCTCCGCCTAATCCAACCCTAAACCCTTTTCCTTTAGGGTTTAGGGTTTAGGGTTTAGGGTTTAGGGGTTTAGGGTTGGATTAGGCGTACCCGCTACGCGGCTCCGCCTAATCCAACCCTAAACCCTTTTCCTTATTCAAGGTCACTAAACCCGCAAGAAACTGAACCCTAAGAGGGTATTGGTGAACCCTGTCGTGGATGAGATTCAAATATGGGGCACTGAACCTTAAGAGTAGGGTACTGCACAAGACGGGACGGAAAAGGGTTTAGGGTTGGATTAGGCGTACTAGCTACGCGGCTCCGCCTAATCCAACCCTAAACCCTTTTCCTTATTCAAGGCCACTAAACCCGCAAGAAACTGAACCCTAAGAGGGTATTGGTGAACCCTGTCGTGGATGTGATTCAAAGATAGGGCACTGAACCTTAAGAGTTGGGTACTGCATAAGACGGGACGAAAAAGGGTTTAGGGTTGGATTAGGCGTACCCGCTACGCGGATCCGCCTAAACTCTTTTCCTTATTCAAGGTCACTAAACCCGCAAGAAACTGAACCCTAAGAGGTTATTGGTGAACCCTGTCGTGGAAGTGATTCAAAGATGGGGCACTGAACCTTAAGAGTAGGGTACTGCATAAGACGGGACGGAAAAGGGTTTAGGGTTGGATTAGGCGTACCCGCTACGCGGCTCCGCCTAATCCAACCCTAAACCCTTTTCCTTATTCAAGGTCACTAAACCCGCAAGAAACTGAACCCTAAGAGGGTATTGGTGAACCCTGTCGTGGATGTGATTCAAATATGGGGCACTGAACCTTAAGAGTAGGGTACTGCATAAGACGCGACGGAAAAGGGTTTAGGGTTGGATTAGGCGTACCCGCTACGCGGCTCCGCCTAATCCAACCCTAAACCCTTTTCCTTATTCAAGGTCACTAAACCCGCAAGAAACTGAACCCTAAGAGGGTATTGGTGAACCCTGTCGTGGATGAGATTCAAATATGGGGCACTGAACCTTAAGAGTAGGGTACTGCACAAGACGGGACGGAAAAGGGTTTAGGGTTGGATTAGGCGTACCAGCTACGCGGCTCCGCCTAATCCAACCCTAAACCCTTTTCCTTATTCAAGGCCACTAAACCCGCAAGAAACTGATCCCTAAGAGGGTATTGGTGAACCCTGTCGTGGATGTGATTCAAAGATAGGGCACTGAACCTTAAGAGTTGGGCACTGCATAAGACGGGACGGAAAAGGGTTTAGGGTTGGATTAGGCGTACCCGCTATGCGGATCCGCCTAAACCCTTTTCCTTATTCAAGGTCACTAAACCCGCAACAAACTGAACCCTAAGAGGTTATTGGTGAACCCTGTCGTGGATGTGATTCAAAGATGGGGCACTGAACCTTAAGAGTAGGGTACTGCATAAGATGGGACGGAAAAGGGTTTAGGGTTGGATTAGGCGTACCCGCTACGCGGATCCGCCTAAACCCTTTTCCTTATTCAAGGTCACTAAACCCGCAACAAACTGAACCTAAGAGGGTATTGGTGAACCCTGTCGTGGATGTGATTTAAAGATGGGGCACTGACCCTTAAGAGTAAGGTATTGCATAAGACGGGACGGAAAAGGGTTTAGGGTTGGATTAGGCGTACCCGCTACGCGGCTCCGCTTAATCCAACCCTAAACCCTTTTCCTTATTCAAGGTCACTAAACCCTAAACAAACTGAACCCTAAGAGGGTATTGGTGAACCCTGTCGTAGATGTGATTCAAAGATGGGGCACTGAACCTTAAGAGTAGGGTACTGCATAAGATGGGACGGAAAAGGGTATAGGGTTGGATTAGGCGTACCCGCTACGCGGATCCGCCTAAACCCTTTTCCTTATTCAAGGTCACTAAACCCGCAACAAACTGAACCTAAGAGGGTATTGGTGAACCCTGTCGTGGATGTGATTAAACGATGGGGCACTGACCCTTAAGAGTAAGGTATTGCATAAGACGGGACGGAAAAGGGTTTAAGGTTGGATTAGGCGTACCCGCTACGCGGCTCCGCTTAATCCAACCCTAAACCCTTTTCCTTATTCAAGGTCACTAAACCCTAAACAAACTAAACTCTAAGAAGGTATTGGTGAACCCTGTCGTGGATGTGATTCAAAGATGGGGCACTGAACCTTAAGATTAGGGTACTGCATAAGACGGGACGGAAATGGGTTTAGGGTTGGATTAGGCGTACCCGCTACGCGGCTCCGCTTAATCCAACCCTAAACCCTTTTCCTTATTCAAGGTCACTAAACCCTAAACAAACTGAACCCTAAGAGAGTATTGGTGAACCCTGTTGTGGAGGTGATTCAAAGATGGGGCACTGAACCTTAAGAGTAGGGTACTGCATAAGACGGGACAGAAAAGGATTTAGGGTTGGATTAGGCGTACCCGCTACGCGGCTCCGCCTAATCCAACCCTAAACCCTTTTCCTTATTCAAGGTCACTAAACCCGCAAGAAACTGAACCCTAAGAGGGTATTGGTGAAACCTGTCGTGGATGTGATTCAAATATGGGGCACTGAACCTTAAGAGTAGGGTACTGCATAAGACGGGACGGAAAAGGGTTTAGGATTGGATTAGGCGTACCCGCTACGCGGATCCGCCAAAACCCTTTTCCTTATTCAAGGTCACTAAACCCGCAACAAACTGAACCCTAAGAGGTTATTGGTGAACCCTGTCGTGGATGTGATTCAAAGATGGGGCACTGAACCTTAAGAGTAGGGTACTGCATAAGACGGGACGGAAAAGGGCTTAGGGTTAGATTAGGCGTACCCGCTACGCGGATCCGCCTAATCCAACCCTAAACCCTTTTCCTTATTCAAGGTCACTAAACCCGCAACAAACTGAACCTAAGAGGGTATTGGTGAACTCTGTCGTGGATGTGATTAAAAGATGGGGCACTGACCCTTAAGAGTAAGGTATTGCATAAGACGGGACGGAAAAGGGTTTAGGGTTGGATTAGGCGTACCCGCTACGCGGATCCGCTTAATCCAACCCTAAACCCTTTTCCTTATTCAAGGTCACTAAACCCTAAACAAACTAAACCCTAAGAAGGTATTGGTGAACCGTGTCGTGGATGTGATTCAAAGATGGGGCACTGAACCTTAAGAGTAGGGTACTGCATAAGACGGGACGGAAAAGGGTTTAGGGTTGGATTAGGAGTACCTGCTACGCGGATCCGCATAATTCAACCCTAAACCCTTTTCCTTATTCAAGTTCACTAAACCCGCAACAAACTGAACCCTAAGAGGGTATTGGTGAACCCTGTCGTGGATGTGATTCAAAGATGGGGCACTGAACCTTAAGAGTAGGGTACTGCATAAGACGGGACGGAAAAGGGTTTATTGTTGGATTAGGCGTACCCGCTACGCGGCTCCGCCTAATCCAACCCTAAACCCTTTTCCTTATTCAAGGTCACTAAACCCGCAAGAAACTGAACCCTAAGAGGGTATTGGTGAACCCTGTCGTGGATGTGATTCAAATATGGGGCACTGAACCTTAAGAGTTGGGTACTGCATAAGACGGGACGGAAAAGGGTTTAGGGTTGGATTACTCGTACCCGCTACGCGGCTCCGCCTAATCCAACCCTAAACCCTTTTCCTTATTCAAGGTAACTAAACCAGCAAGAAACTGAACCCTAAGAGGGTATTGGTGAACCCTGTCGTGGATGTGATTCAAAGATAGGGCACTGAACCTTAAGAGTAGGGTACTGCATAAGACGGGACGGAAAAGGGTTTAGGGTTGGATTAGGCGTACCCGCTACGCGGATCCGCCTAATCCAACCCTAAACCCTTTTCCTTATTCAAGGTCACTAAACCCGCAAGAAACTGAACCCTAAGAGGGTATTGGTGAACCCTGTCGTGGATGTGATTCAAATATGGGGCACTGAACCTTAAGAGTACGGTACTGCATAAGACGGGACGGAAAAGGGTTTAGGGTTGGATTAGGCGTACCCGCTACGCGGATCCGCCTAAACCCTTTTCCTTATTCAAGGTCACTAAACCCGCAACAAACTGAACCTAAGAGGGTATTGGTGAACCCTGTCGTGGATGTGATTAAAAGATGGGGCACTGACCCTTAAGAGTAAGGTATTGCATAAGACGGGACGAAAAAGGGTTTACGGTTGGATTAGGCGTACCCGCTACGCGGCTCCGCTTAATCCAACCCTAAACCCTTTTCCTTATTCAAAGTCACTAAACCCTAAACAAACTAAACCCTAAGAAGGTATTGGTGAACCCTGTCGTGGATGTGATTCAAAGATGGGGCACTGAACCTTAAGAGTAGGGTACTGCATAAGACGGGACGGAAAAGGGTTTAGGGTTGGATTAGGCGTACCCGCAACGCGGATCCGCCAAAACCCTTTTCCTTATTCAAGGTCACTAAACCCGCAACAAACTGAACACTAAGAGGTTATTGGTGAACCCTGTCGTGGATGTGATTCAAAGATGGGGCACTGAACCTTAAGAGTAGGGTACTGCATAAGACGGGACGGAAAAGGGTTTAGGGTTAGATTAGGCGTACCCGCTACGCGGATCCGCCTAATCCAACCCTAAACCCTTTTCCTTATTCAAGGTCACTAAACCCGCAACAAACTGAACCTAAGAGGGTATTGGTGAACTCTGTCGTGGATGTGATTAAAAGATGGGGCACTGACCCTTAAGAGTAAGGTATTGCATAAGACGGGACGGAAAAGGGTTTAGGGTTGGATTAGGCGTACCCGCTACGCGGATCCGCTTAATCCAACCCTAAACCCTTTTCCTTATTCAAGGTCACTAAACCCTAAACAAACTAAACCCTAAGAAGGTATTGGTGAACCCCGTCGTGGATGTGATTCAAAGATGGGGCACTGAACCTTAAGAGTAGGGTACTGCATAAGACGGGACGGAAAAGGGTTTAGGGTTGGATTAGGCGTACCCGCTACGCGGATCCGCATAATTCAACCCTAAACCCTTTTCCTTATTCATGGTCACTAAACTCGCAACAAACTGAACCCTAAGAGGGTATTGGTGAACCCTGTCGTGGATGTGATTCAAAGATGGGGCACTGAACCTTAAGAGTAGGGTACTGCATAAGACGGGACGGAAAAGGGTTTATTGTTGGATTAGGCGTACCCGCTACGCGGCTCCGCCTAATCCAACCCTAAACCCTTTTCCTTATTCAAGGTCACTAAACCCGCAAGAAACTGAACCCTAAGAGGGTATTGGTAAACCCTGTCGTGGATGTGATTCAAATATGGGGCACTGAACCTTAAGAGTAGGGTACTGCATAAGACGGGACGGAAAAGGGTTTAGGGTTGGATTACGCGTACCCGCTACGCGGCTCCGCATAATTCAACCCTAAACCCTTTTCCTTATTCATGGTCACTAAACCCGCAACAAACTGAACCCTAAGAGGGTATTGGTGAACCCTGTCGTGGATGTGATTCAAAGATGGGGCACTGAACCTTAAGAGTAGGGTACTGCATAAGACGGGACGGAAAAGGGTTTAGGGTTGGATTAGGCGTACCCGCTACGCGGATCCGCCTAAACCCTTTTCCTTATTCAAGGTCACTAAACCCGCAACAAACTGAACCTAAGAGGGTATTGGTGAACCCTGTCGTGGATGTGATTAAAAGATGGGGCACTGACCCTTAAGAGTAAGGTATTGCATAAGACGGGACGGAAAAGGGTTTAGGGTTGGATTAGGCGTACCCGCTACGCGCCTCCACCTAATCCAACCCTAAACCCTTTTCCTTTTTCAAGGTCACTAAACCCGCAACAAACTGAACCCTAAGAAGGTATTGGTGAACCCTGTCATGGATGTGATTCAAAGATGGAGCACTGAACCTTAAGAGTAGGGTACTGCATAAGACGGGACGGAAAAGGGTTTAGGGTTGGATTAGGCGTACCCGCTACGCGGATCCGCCAAAACCCTTTTCCTTATTCAAGGTCACTAAACCCGCAACAAACTGAACCCTAAGAGGGTATTGGTGAACCCTGTCGTGGATGTGATTCAAAGATAGGGCACTGAACCTTAAGAGTAGGGTACTGCATAAGACGGGACGGAAAATGGTTTAGGGTTGGATTAGGCGTACCCGCTACGCGGATCCGCCTAATCCAACCCTAAACCCTTTTCCTTATTCAAGGTCACTAAACCCGCAAGAAACTGAACCCTAAGAGGGTATTGGTGAACCCTGTCGTGGATGTGATTCAAATATGGGGCACTGAACCTTAAGAGTAGGGTACTGCATAAGACGGGACGGAAAAGGGTTTATTGTTGGATTAGGCGTACCCGCTACGCGGCTCCGCCTAATCCAACCCTAAACCCTTTTCCTTATTCAAGGTCACTAAACCCGCAAGAAACTGAACCCTAAGAGGGTATTGGTGAACCCTGTCGTGGATGTGATTCAAATATGGGGCACTGAACCTTAAGAGTAGGGTACTGCATAAGACGGGACGGAAAAGGGTTTAGGGTTGGATTACGCGTACCCGCTACGCGGCTCCGCATAATTCAACCCTAAACCCTTTTCCTTATTCATGGTCACTAAACCCGCAACAAACTGAACCCTAAGAGGGTATTGGTGAACCCTGTCGTGGATGTGATTCAAAGATGGGGCACTGAACCTTAAGAGTAGTGTACTGCATAAGACGGGACGGAAAAGGGTTTAGGGTTGGATTAGGCGTACCCGCTACGCGGATCCGCCTAAACCCTTTTCCTTATTCAAGGTCACTAAACCCGCAACAAACTGAACCTAAGAGGGTATTGGTGAACCCTGTCGTGGATGTGATTAAAAGATGGGGCACTGACCCTTAAGAGTAAGGTATTGCATAAGACGGGACGGAAAAGGGTTTAGGGTTGGATTAGGCGTACCCGCTACGCGCCTCCACCTAATCCAACCCTAAACCCTTTTCCTTTTTCAAGGTCACTAAACCCGCAACAAACTGAACCCTAAGAAGGTATTGGTGAACCCTGTCATGGATGTGATTCAAAGATGGAGCACTGAACCTTAAGAGTAGGGTACTGCATAAGACGGGACGGAAAAGGGTTTAGGGTTGGATTAGGCGTACCCGCTACGCGGATCCGCCAAAACCCTTTTCCTTATTCAAGGTCACTAAACCCGCAACAAACTGAACCCTAAGAGGGTATTGGTGAACCCTGTCGTGGATGTGATTCAAAGATAGGGCACTGAACCTTAAGAGTAGGGTACTGCATAAGACGGGACGGAAAACGGTTTAGGGTTGGATTAGGCGTACCCGCTACGCGGATCCGCCTAATCCAACCCTAAACCCTTTTCCTTATTCAAGGTCACTAAACCCGCAAGAAACTGAACCCTAAGAGGGTATTGGTGAACCCTGTCGTGGATGTGATTCAAATATGGGGCACTGAACCTTAAGAGTAGGGTACTGCATAAGACGGGATGGAAAAGGGTTTAGGGTTGGATTAGGCGTACCCGCTACGCGGATCCGCCTAAACCCTTTTCCTTATTCAAGGTCACTAAACCCGCAACAAACTGAACCTAAGAGGGTATTGGTGAACCCTGTCGTGGATGTGATTAAAAGATGGGGCACTGACCCTTAAGAGTAAGGTATTGCATAAGACGGGACGGAAAAGGGTTTACGGTTGGATTAGGCGTACCCGCTACGCGGCTCCGCTTAATCCAACCCTAAACCCTTTTCCTTATTCAAGGTCACTAAACCCTAAACAAACTAAACCCTAAGAAGGTATTGGTGAACCCTGTCGTGGATGTGATTCAAAGATGGGGCACTGAACCTTAAGAGTAGGGTACTGCATAAGACGGGACGGAAAAGGGTTTAGGGTTGGATTAGGCGTACCCGCTACGCGGATCCGCCAAAACCCTTTTCCTTATTCAAGGTCACTAAACCCGCAACAAACTGAACCCTAAGAGGTTATTGGTGAACCCTGTTGTGGATGTGATTCAAAGATGGGGCACTGAACCTTAAAAGTAGGGTACTGCATAAGACGGGACGGAAAAGGGTTTAGGGTTAGATTAGGCGTACCCGCTACGCGGATCCGCCTAATCCAACCCTAAACCCTTTTCCTTATTCAAGGTCACTAAACCCGCAATAAACTGAACCTAAGAGGGTATTGGTGAACTCTGTCGTGGATGTGATTAAAAGATGGGGCACTGACCCTTAAGAGTAAGGTATTGCATAAGACGGGACGGAAAAGGGTTTAGGGTTGGATTAGGCGTACCCGCTACGCGGATCCGCTTAATCCAACCCTAAACCCTTTTCCTTATTCAAGGTCACTAAACCCTAAACAAACTAAACCCTAAGAAGGTATTGGTGAACCCCGTCGTGGATGTGATTCAAAGATGGGGCACTGAACCTTAAGAGTAGGGTACTGCATAAGACGGGACGGAAAAGGGTTTAGGGTTGGATTAGGCGTACCCGCTACGCGGATCCGCATAATTCAACCCTAAACGCTTTTCCTTATTCATGGTCACCAAACCCGCAACAAACTGAACCCTAAGAGGGTATTGGTGAACCCTGTCGTGGATGTGATTCAAAGATGGGGCACTGAACCTTAAGAGTAGGGTACTGCATAAGACGGGACGGAAAAGGGTTTATTTTTGGATTAGGCGTACCCGCTACGCGGCTCCGCCAAAACCCTTTTCCTTATTCAAGGTCACTAAACCCGCAACAAACTGAACCCTAAGAGGATATTGGTGAACCCTGTCGTGGATGTGATTCAAAGATAGGGCACTGAACCTTAAGAGTAGGGTACTGCATAAGACGGGACGGAAAAGGGTTTAGGGTTGGATTAGGCGTACCCGCTACGCGGATCCGCCTAATCCAACCCTAAACCCTTTTCCTTATTCAAGGTCACTAAACCCGCAAGAAACTGAACCCTAAGAGGGTATTGGTGAACCCTGTCGTGGATGTGATTCAAATATGGGGCACTGAACCTTAAGAGTAGGGTACTGCATAAGACGGGACGGAAAAGGGTTTAGGGTTGGATTACGCGTACCCGCTACGCGGCTCCGCATAATTCAACCCTAAACCCTTTTCCTTATTCATGGTCACTAAACCCGCAACAAACTGAACCCTAAGAGGGTATTGGTGAACCCTGTCGTGGATGTGATTCAAAGATGGGGCACTGAACCTTAAGAGTAGGGTACTGCATAAGACGGGACGGAAAAGGGTTTAGGGTTGGATTAGGCGTACCCGCTACGCGGATCCGCCTAAACCCTTTTCCTTATTCAAGGTCACTAAACCCGCAACAAACTGAACCTAAGAGGGTATTGGTGAACCCTGTCGTGGATGTGATTAAAAGATGGGGCACTGACCCTTAAGAGTAAGGTATTGCATAAGACGGGACGGAAAAGGGTTTAGGGTTGAATTAGGCGTACCCGCTACGCGCCTCCACCTAATCCAACCCTAAACCCTTTTCCTTTTTCAAGGTCACTAAACCCGCTACAAACTGAACCCTAAGAAGGTAGGGGTGAACCCTGTCATGGATGTGATTCAAAGATGGAGCACTGAACCTTAAGAGTAGGGTACTGCATAAGACGGGACGGAAAAGGGTTTAGGGTTGGATTAGGCGTACCCGCTACGCGGATCCGCCAAAACCCTTTTCCTTATTCAAGGTCACTAAACCCGCAACAAACTGAACCCTAAGAGGGTATTGGTGAACCCTGTCGTGGATGTGATTCAAAGATAGGGCACTGAACCTTAAGAGTAGGGTACTGCATAAGACGGGACGGGAAAGGGTTTAGGGTTGGATTAGGCGTACCCGCTACGCGGATCCGCCTAATCCAACCCTAAACCCTTTTCCTTATTCAAGGTCACTAAACCCGCAAGAAACTGAACCCTAAGAGGGTATTGGTGAACCCTGTCGTGGATGTGATTCAAATATGGGGCACTGAACCTTAAGAGTAGGGTACTGCATAAGACGGGACGGAAAAGGGTTTAGGGTTGGATTAGGCGTACCCGCTACGCGGATCCGCCTAAACCCTTTTCCTTATTCAAGGTCACTAAACCCGCAACAAAGTGAACCTAAGAGGGTATTGGTGAACTCTGTCGTGGATGTGATTAAAAGATGGGGCACTGACCCTTAAGAGTAAGGTATTGCATAAGACGGGACGGAAAAGGGTTTAGGGTTGGATTAGGCGTACCCGCTACGCGGATCCGCTTAATCCAACCCTAAACCCTTTTCCTTATTCAAGGTCACTAAACCCTAAACAAACTAAACCCTAAGAAGGTATTGGTGAACCCCGTCGTGGATGTGATTCAAAGATGGGGCACTGAACCTTAAGAGTAGGGTACTGCATAAGACGGGACGGAAAAGGGTTTAGGGTTGGATTAGGCGTACCCGCTACGCGGATCCGCATAATTCAACCCTAAACCCTTTTCCTTATTCATGGTCACTAAACCCGCAACAAACTGAACCCTAAGAGGGTATTGGTGAACCCTGTCGTGGATGTGATTCAAAGATGGGGCACTGAACCTTAAGAGTAGGGTACTGCATAAGACGGGACGGAAAAGGGTTTATTTTTTGATTAGGCGTACCCGCTACGCGGCTCCGCCAAAACCCTTTTCCTTATTCAAGGTCACTAAACCCGCAACAAACTGAACCCTAAGAGGGTATTGGTGAACCCTGTCGTGGATGTGATTCAAAGATAGGGCACTGAACCTTAAGAGTAGGGTACTGCATAAGACGGGACGGAAAAGGGTTTAGGGTTGGATTAGGCGTACCCGCTACGCGGATCCGCCTAATCCAACCCTAAACCCTTTTCCTTATTCAAGGTCACTAAACCCGCAAGAAACTGAACCCTAAGAGGGTATTGGTGAACCCTGTCGTGGATGTGATTCAAATATGGGGCACTGAACCTTAAGAGTAGGGTACTGCATAAGACGGGACGGAAAAGGGTTTAGGGTTGGATTACGCGTACCCGCTACGCGGCTCCGCATAATTCAACCCTAAACCCTTTTCCTTATTCATGGTCACTAAACCCGCAACAAACTGAACCCTAAGAGGGTATTGGTGAACCCTGTCGTGGATGTGATTCAAAGATGGGGCACTGAACCTTAAGAGTAGGGTACTGCATAATACGGGACGGAAAAGGGTTTAGGGTTGGATTAGGCGTACCCGCTACGCGGATCCGCCTAAACCCTTTTCCTTATTCAAGGTCACTAAACCCGCAACAAACTGAGAGGGTATTGGTGAACCCTGTCGTGGATGTGATTAAAAGATGGGGCACTGACCCTTAAGAGTAAGGTATTGCATAAGACGGGACGGAAAAGGGTTTAGGGTTGAATTAGGCGTACCCGCTACGCGCCTCCACCTAATCCAACCCTAAACCCTTTTCCTTTTTCAAGGTCACTAAACCCGCAACAAACTGAACCCTAAGAAGGTAGGGGTGAACCCTGTCATGGATGTGATTCAAAGATGGAGCACTGAACCTTAAGAGTAGGGTACTGCATAAGACGGGACGGAAAAGGGTTTAGGGTTGGATTAGGCGTACCCGCTACGCGGATCCGCCAAAACCCTTTTCCTTATTCAAGGTCACTAAACCCGCAACAAACTGAACCCTAAGAGGGTATTGGTGAACCCTGTCGTGGATGTGATTCAAAGATAGGGCACTGAACCTTAAGAGTAGGGTACTGCATAAGACGGGACGGGAAAGGGTTTAGGGTTGGATTAGGCGTACCCGCTACGCGGATCCGCCTAATCCAACCCTAAACCCTTTTCCTTATTCAAGGTCACTAAACCCGCAAGAAACTGAACCCTAAGAGGGTATTGGTGAACCCTGTCGTGGATGTGATTCAAATATGGGGCACTGAACCTTAAGAGTAGGGTACTGCATAAGACGGGACGGAAAAGGGTTTAGGGTTGGATTAGGCGTACCCGCTACGCGGATCCGCCTAAACCCTTTTCCTTATTCAAGGTCACTAAACCCGCAACAAACTGAACCTAAGAGGGTATTGGTGAACCCTGTCGTGGATGTGATTAAAAGATGGGGCACTGACCCTTAAGAGTGAGGTATTGCATAAGACGGGACGGAAAAGGGTTTACGGTTGGATTAGGCGTACCCGCTACGCGGCTCCGCTTAATCCAACCCTAAACCCTTTTCCTTATTCAAGGTCACTAAACCCTAAACAAACTAAACCCTAAGAAGGTATTGGTGAACCCTGTCGTGGATGTGATTCAAAGATGGGGCACTGAACCTTAAGAGTAGGGTACTGCATAAGACGGGACGGAAAAGGGTTTAGGGTTGGATTAGGCGTACCCGCTACGCGGATCCGCCAAAACCCTTTTCCTTATTCAAGGTCACTAAACCCGCAACAAACTGAACCCTAAGAGGTTATTGGTGAACCCTGTCGTGGATGTGATTCAAAGATGGGGCACTGAACCTTAAAAGTAGGGTACTGCATAAGACGGGACGGAAAAGGGTTTAGGGTTAGATTAGGCGTACCCGCTACGCGGATCCGCCTAATCCAACCCTAAACCCTTTTCCTTATTCAAGGTCACTAAACCCGCAACAAACTGAACCTAAGAGGGTATTGGTGAACTCTTTCGTGGATGTGATTAAAAGATGGGGCACTGACCCTTAAGAGTAAGGTATTGCATAAGACGGGACGGGAAAGGGTTTAGGGTTGGATTAGGCGTACCCGCTACGCGGATCCGCTTAATCCAACCCTAAACCCTTTTCCTTATTCAAGGTCACTAAACCCTAAACAAACTAAACCCTAAGAAGGTATTGGTGAACCCCGTCGTGGATGTGATTCAAAGATGGGGCACTGAACCTTAAGAGTAGGGTACTGCATAAGACGGGACGGAAAAGGGTTTAGGGTTGGATTAGGCGTACCCGCTACGCGGATCCGCATAATTCAACCCTAAACCCTTTTCCTTATTCATGGTCACTAAACCCGCAACAAACTGAACCCTAAGAGGGTATTGGTGAACCCTGTCGTGGATGTGATTCAAAGATGGGGCACTGAACCTTAAGAGTAGGGTACTGCATAAGACGGGACGGAAAAGGGTTTATTTTTGGATTAGGCGTACCCGCTACGCGGCTCCGCCAAAACCCTTTTCCTTATTCAAGGTCACTAAACCCGCAACAAACTGAACCCTAAGAGGGTATTGGTGAACCCTGTCGTGGATGTGATTCAAAGATAGGGCACTGAACCTTAAGAGTAGGGTACTGCATAAGACGGGACGGAAAAGGGTTTAGGGTTGGATTAGGCGTACCCGCTACGCGGATCCGCCTAATCCAACCCTAAACCCTTTTCCTTATTCAAGGTCACTAAACCCGCAAGAAACTGAACCCTAAGAGGGTATTGGTGAACCCTGTCGTGGATGTGATTCAAATATGGGGCACTGAACCTTAAGAGTAGGGTACTGCATAAGACGGGACGGAAAAGGGTTTAGGGTTGGATTAGGCGTACCCGCTACGCGGATCCGCCTAAACCCTTTTCCTTATTCAAGGTCACTAAACCCGCAACAAACTGAACCTAAGAGGGTATTGGTGAACCCTGTCGTGGATGTGATTAAAAGATGGGGCACTGACCCTTAAGAGTGAGGTATTGCATAAGACGGGACGGAAAAGGGTTTACGGTTGGATTAGGCGTACCCGCTACGCGGCTCCGCTTAATCCAACCCTAAACCCTTTTCCTTATTCAAGGTCACTAAACCCTAAACAAACTAAACCCTAAGAAGGTATTGGTGAACCCTGTCGTGGATGTGATTCAAAGATGGGGCACTGAACCTTAAGAGTAGGGTACTGCATAAGACGGGACGGAAAAGGGTTTAGGGTTGGATTAGGCGTACCCGCTACGCGGATCCGCCAAAACCCTTTTCCTTATTCAAGGTCACTAAACCCGCAACAAACTGAACCCTAAGAGGTTATTGGTGAACCCTGTCGTGGATGTGATTCAAAGATGGGGCACTGAACCTTAAAAGTAGGGTACTGCATAAGACGGGACGGAAAAGGGTTTAGGGTTAGATTAGGCGTACCCGCTACGCGGATCCGCCTAATCCAACCCTAAACCCTTTTCCTTATTCAAGGTCACTAAACCCGCAACAAACTGAACCTAAGAGGGTATTGGTGAACTCTTTCGTGGATGTGATTAAAAGATGGGGCACTGACCCTTAAGAGTAAGGTATTGCATAAGACGGGACGGGAAAGGGTTTAGGGTTGGATTAGGCGTACCCGCTACGCGGATCCGCTTAATCCAACCCTAAACCCTTTTCCTTATTCAAGGTCACTAAACCCTAAACAAACTAAACCCTAAGAAGGTATTGGTGAACCCCGTCGTGGATGTGATTCAAAGATGGGGCACTGAACCTTAAGAGTAGGGTACTGCATAAGACGGGACGGAAAAGGGTTTAGGGTTGGATTAGGCGTACCCGCTACGCGGATCCGCATAATTCAACCCTAAACCCTTTTCCTTATTCATGGTCACTAAACCCGCAACAAACTGAACCCTAAGAGGGTATTGGTGAACCCTGTCGTGGATGTGATTCAAAGATGGGGCACTGAACCTTAAGAGTAGGGTACTGCATAAGACGGGACGGAAAAGGGTTTATTTTTGGATTAGGCGTACCCGCTACGCGGCTCCGCCAAAACCCTTTTCCTTATTCAAGGTCACTAAACCCGCAACAAACTGAACCCTAAGAGGGTATTGGTGAACCCTGTCGTGGATGTGATTCAAAGATAGGGCACTGAACCTTAAGAGTAGGGTACTGCATAAGACGGGACGGAAAAGGGTTTAGGGTTGGATTAGGCGTACCCGCTACGCGGATCCGCCTAATCCAACCCTAAACCCTTTTCCTTATTCAAGGTCACTAAACCCGCAAGAAACTGAACCCTAAGAGGGTATTGGTGAACCCTGTCGTGGATGTGATTCAAATATGGGGCACTGAACCTTAAGAGTAGGGTACTGCATAAGACGGGACGGAAAAGGGTTTAGGGTTGGATTACGCGTACCCGCTACGCGGCTCCGCATAATTCAACCCTAAACCCTTTTCCTTATTCATGGTCACTAAACCCGCAACAAACTGAACCCTAAGAGGGTATTGGTGAACCCTGTCGTGGATGTGATTCAAAGATGGGGCACTGAACCTTAAGAGTAGGGTACTGCATAAGACGGGACGGAAAAGGGTTTAGGGTTGGATTAGGCGTACCCGCTACGCGGATCCGCCTAAACCCTTTTCCTTATTCAAGGTCACTAAACCCGCAACAAACTGAACCTAAGAGGGTATTGGTGAACCCTGTCGTGGATGTGATTAAAAGATGGGGCACTGACCCTTAAGAGTAAGGTATTGCATAAGACGGGACGGAAAAGGGTTTAGGGTTGAATTAGGCGTACCCGCTACGCGCCTCCACCACATCCAACCCTAAACCCTTTTCCTTTTTCAAGGTCACTAAACCCGCAACAAACTGAACCCTAAGAAGGTATTGGTGAACCCTGTCATGGATGTGATTCAAAGATGGAGCACTGAACCTTAAGAGTAGGGTACTGCATAAGACGGGACGGAAAAGGGTTTAGGGTTGGATTAGGCGTACCCGCTACGCGGATCCGCCAAAACCCTTTTCCTTATTCAAGGTCACTAAACCCGCAACAAACTGAACCCTAAGAGGGTATTGGTGAACCCTGTCGTGGATGTGATTCAAAGATAGGGCACTGAACCTTAAGAGTAGGGTACTGCATAAGACGGGACGGGAAAGGGTTTAGGGTTGGATTAGGCGTACCCGCTACGCGGATCCGCCTAATCCAACCCTAAACCCTTTTCCTTATTCAAGGTCACTAAACCCGCAAGAAACTGAACCCTAAGAGGGTATTGGTGAACCCTGTCGTGGATGTGATTCAAATATGGGGCACTGAACCTTAAGAGTAGGGTACTGCATAAGACGGGACGGAAAAGGGTTTAGGGTTGGATTAGGCGTACCCGCTACGCGGATCCGCCCAAACCCTTTTCCTTATTCAAGGTCACTAAACCCGCAACAAACTGAACCTAAGAGGGTATTGGTGAACCCTGTCATGGATGTGATTAAAAGATGGGGCACTGACCCTTAAGAGTGAGGTATTGTATAAGACGGGACGGAAAAGGGTTTACGGTTGGATTAGGCGTACCCGCTACGCGGCTCCGCTTAATCCAACCCTAAACCCTTTTCCTTATTCAAGGTCACTAAACCCTAAACAAACTAAACCCTAAGAAGGTATTGGTGAACCCTGTCGTGGATGTGATTCAAAGATGGGGCACTGAACCTTAAGAGTAGGGTACTGCATAAGACGGGACGGAAAAGGGTTTAGGGTTGGATTAGGCGTACCCGCTACGCGGATCCGCCAAAACCCTTTTCCTTATTCAAGGTCACTAAACCCGCAACAAACTGAACCCTAAGAGGTTATTGGTGAACCCTGTCGTGGATGTGATTCAAAGATGGGGCACTGAACCTTAAAAGTAGGGTACTGCATAAGACGGGACGGAAAAGGGTTTAGGGTTAGATTAGGCGTACCCGCTACGCGGATCCGCCTAATCCAACCCTAAACCCTTTTCCTTATTCAAAGCCACTAAACCCGCAACAAACTGAACCTAAGAGGGTATTGGTGAACTCTGTCGTGGATGTGATTAAAAGATGGGGCACTGACCCTTAAGAGTAAGGTATTGCATAAGACGGGACGGGAAAGGGTTTAGGGTTGGATTAGGCGTACCCGCTACGCGGATCCGCTTAATCCAACCCTAAACCCTTTTCCTTATTCAAGGTCACTAAACCCTAAACAAACTAAACCCTAAGAAGGTATTGGTGAACCCCGTCGTGGATGTGATTCAAAGATGGGGCACTGAACCTTAAGAGTAGGGTACTGCATAAGACGGGACGTAAAAGGGTTTAGGGTTGGATTAGGCGTACCCGCTACGCGGATCCGCATAATTCAGCCCTAAACCCTTTTCCTTATTCATGGTCACTAAACCCGCAACAAACTGAACCCTAAGAGGGTATTGGTGAACCCTGTCGTGGATGTGATTCAAAGATGGGGCACTGAACCTTAAGAGTAGGGTACTGCATAAGACGGGACGGAAAAGGGTTTATTTTTGGATTAGGCGTACCCGCTACGCGGCTCCGCCAAAACCCTTTTCCTTATTCAAGGTCACTAAACCCGCAACAAACTGAACCCTAAGAGGGTATTGGTGAACCCTGTCGTGGATGTGATTCAAAGATAGGGCACTGAACCTTAAGAGTAGGGTACTGCATAAGACGGGACGGAAAAGGGTTTAGGGTTGGATTACGCGTACCCGCAACGCGGCTCCGCATAATTCCACCCTAAACCCTTTTCCTTATTCATGGTCACTAAACCCGCAACAAACTGAACCCTAAGAGGGTATTGGTGAACCCTGTCGTGGATGTGATTCAAAGATGGGGCACTGAACCTTAAGAGTAGGGTACTGCATAAGACGGGACGGAAAAGGGTTTAGGGTTGGATTAGGCGTACCCGCTACGCGGATCCGCCTAAACCCTTTTCCTTATTCAAGGTCACTAAACCCGCAACAAACTGAACCTAAGAGGGTATTGGTGAACCCTGTCGTGGATGTGATTAAAAGATGGGGCACTGACCCTTAAGAGTAAGGTATTGCATAAGACGGGACGGAAAAGGGTTTAGGGTTGAATTAGGCGTACCCGCTAAGCGCCTCCACCTAATCCAACCCTAAACCCTTTTCCTTTTTCAAGGTCACTAAACCCACAACAAACTGAACCCTAAGAAGGTATTGGTGAACCCTGTCATGGATGTGATTCAAAGATGGAGCACTGAACCTTAAGAGTAGGGTACTGCATAAGACGGGACGGAAAAGGGTTTAGGGTTGGATTAGGCGTACCCGCTACGCGGATCCGCCAAAACCCTTTTCCTTATTCAAGGTCACTAAACCCGCAACAAACTGAACCCTAAGAGGGTATTGGTGAACCCTGTCGTGGATGTGATTCAAAGATAGGGCACTGAACCTTAAGAGTAGGGTACTGCATAAGACGGGACGGGAAAGGGTTTAGGGTTGGATTAGGCGTACCCGCTACGCGGATCCGCCTAATCCAACCCTAAACCCTTTTCCTTATTCAAGGTCACTAAACCCGCAAGAAACTGAACCCTAAGAGGGTATTGGTGAACCCTGTCGTGGATGTGATTCAAATATGGGGCACTGAACCTTAAGAGTAGGGTACTGCATAAGACGGGACGGAAAAGGGTTTAGGGTTGGATTAGGCGTACCTGCTACGCGGATCCGCTTAATCCAACCCTAAACCCTTTTCCTTATTCAAGGTCACTAAACCCTAAACAAACTAAACCCTAAGAAGGTATTGGTGAACCCCGTCGTGGATGTGATTCAAAGATGGGGCACTGAACCTTAAGAGTAGGGTACTGCATAAGACGGGATGGAAAAGGGTTTAGGGTTGGATTAGGCGTACCCGCTACGCGGATCCGCATAATTCAACCCTAAACCCTTTTCCTTATTCATGGTCACTAAACCCGCAACAAACTGAACCCTAAGAGGGTATTGGTGAACCCTGTCGTGGATGTGATTCAAAGATGGGGCACTGAACCTTAAGAGTAGGGTACTGCATAAGACGGGACGGAAAAGGGTTTATTTTTGGATTAGGCGTACCCGCTACGCGGCTCCGCCAAAACCCTTTTCCTTATTCAAGGTCACTAAACCCGCAACAAACTGAACCCTAAGAGGGTATTGGTGAACCTTGTCGTGGATGTGATTCAAAGATAGGGCACTGAACCTTAAGAGTAGGGTACTGCATAAGACGGGACGGAAAAGGGTTTAGGGTTGGATTAGGCGTACCCGCTACGCGGATCCGCCTAATCCAACCCTAAACCCTTTTCCTTATTCAAGGTCACTAAACCCGCAAGAAACTGAACCCTAAGAGGGTATTGGTGAACCCTGTCGTGGATGTGATTCAAATATGGGGCACTGAACCTTAAGAGTAGAGTACTGCATAAGACGGGACGGAAAAGGGTTTAGGGTTGGATTAGGCGTACCCGCTACGCGGATCCGCCTAAACCCTTTTCCTTATTCAAGGTCACTAAACCCGCAACAAACTGAACCTAAGAGGGTATTGGTGAACCCTGTCGTGGATGTGATTAAAAGATGGGGCACTGACCATTAAGAGTAAGGTATTGCATAAGACGGGACGGAAAAGGGTTTACGGTTGGATTAGGCGTACCCGCTACGCGGCTCCGCTTAATCCAACCCTAAACCCTTTTCCTTATTCAAGGTCACTAAACCCTAAACAAACTAAACCCTAAGAAGGTATTGGTGAACCCTGTCGTGGATGTGATTCAAAGATGGGGCACTGAACCTTAAGAGTAGGGTACTGCATAAGACGGGACGGAAAAGGGTTTAGGGTTGGATTAGGCGTACCCGCTACGCGGATCCGCCAAAACCCTTTTCCTTATTCAAGGTCACTAAACCCGCAACAAACTGAACCCTAAGAGGTTATTGGTGAACCCTGTCGTGGATGTGATTCAAAGATGGGGCACTGAACCTTAAAAGTAGGGTACTGCATAAGACGGGACGGAAAAGGGTTTAGGGTTAGATTAGGCGTACCCGCTACGCGGATCCGCCTAATCCAACCCTAAACCCTTTTCCTTATTCGAGGTCACTAAACCCGCAACAAATTGAACCTAAGAGGGTAT
The DNA here is from genome assembly GCA_958450325.1 of Agrostemma githago. Classification (NCBI taxonomy): domain Eukaryota; kingdom Viridiplantae; phylum Streptophyta; class Magnoliopsida; order Caryophyllales; family Caryophyllaceae; genus Agrostemma; species Agrostemma githago. The sequence goes on from OY288258.1 coordinate 38,238,151, forward strand.
TGGTGAACTCTGTCGTGGATGTGATTAAAAGATGGGGCACTGACCCTTAAAAGTAAGGTATTGCATAAGACGGGACGGAAAAGGGTTTAGGGTTGGATTAGGCGTACACGCTACGCGGATCCGCTTAATCCAACCCTAAACCCTTTTCCTTATTCAAGGTCACTAAACCCTAAACAAACTAAACCCTAAGAAGGTATTGGTGAACCCTGTCGTGGATGTGATTCAAAGATGGGGCACTGAACCTTAAGAGTAGGGTACTGCATAAGACGGGACAGAAAAGGGTTTAGGGTTGGATTAGGCGTACCCGCTACGCGGATCCGCATAATCCAACCCTAAACCCTTTTCCTTATTCAAGGTCACTAAACCCGCAACAAACTGAACCCTAAGAGGGTATTGGTGAACCCTGTCGTGGATGTGATTCAAAGATGGGGCACTGAACCTTAAGAGTAGGGTACTGCATAAGACGGGACGGAAAAGGGTTTAGGGTTGGATTAGGCGTACCCGCTACGCGGATCCGCTTAATCCAACCCTAAACCCTTTTCCTTATTCAAGGTCACTAAACCCTAAACAAACTAAACCCTAAGAAGGTATTGGTGAACCCCGTCGTGGATGTGATTCAAAGATGGGGCACTGAACCTTAAGAGTAGGGTACTGCATAAGACGGGACGGAAAAGGGTTTAGGGTTGGATTAGGCGTACCCGCTACGCGGATCCGCATAATTCAACCCTAAACCCTTTTCCTTATTCATGGTCACTAAACCCGCAACAAACTGAACCCTAAGAGGGTATTGGTGAACCCTGTCGTGGATGTGATTCAAAGATGGGGCACTGAACCTTAAGAGTAGGGTACTGCATAAGACGGGACGGAAAAGGGTTTATTGTTGGATTAGGCGTACCCGCTACGCAGCTCCGCCTAATCCAACCCTAAACCCTTTTCCTTATTCAAGGTCACTAAACCCTCAAGAAACTGAACCCTAAGAGGGTATTGGTGAACCCTGTCGTGGATGTGATTCAAATATGGGGCACTGAACCTTAAGAGTAGGGTACTGCATAAGACGGGACGGAAAAGGGTTTAGGGTTGGATTACGCGTACCCGCTACGCGGCTCCGCATAATTCAACCCTAAACCCTTTTCCTTATTCATGGTCACTAAACCCGCAACAAACTGAACCCTAAGAGGGTATTGGTGAACCCTGTCGTGGATGTGATTCAAAGATGGGGCACTGAACCTTAAGAGTAGGGTACTGCATAAGACGGGACGGAAAAGGGTTTAGGGTTGGATTAGGCGTACCCGCTACGCGGATCCGCCTAAACCCTTTTCCTTATTCAAGGTCACTAAACCCGCAACAAACTGAACCTAAGAGGGTATTGGTGAACCGTGTCGTGGATGTGATTAAAAGATGGGGCACTGACCCTTAAGAGTAAGGTATTGCATAAGACGGGACGGAAAAGGGTTTAGGGTTGGATTAGGCGTACCCGCTACGCGCCTCCACCTAATCCAACCCTAAACCCTTTTCCTTTTTCAAGGTCACTAAACCCGCAACAAACTGAACCCTAAGAAGGTATTGGTGAACCCTGTCATGGATGTGATTCAAAGATGGAGCACTGAACCTTAAGAGTAGGGTACTGCATAAGACGGGACGGAAAAGGGTTTAGGGTTGGATTAGGCGTACCCGCTACGCGGATCCGCCAAAACCCTTTTCCTTATTCAAGGTCACTAAACCCGTAACAAACTGAACCCTAAGAGGTTATTGGTGAACCCTGTCGTGGATGTGATTCAAAGATGGGGCACTGAACCTTAAGAGTAGGGTACTGCATAAGACGGGACGGAAAAGGGTTTAGGGTTAGATTAGGCGTACCCGCTACGCGGATCCGCCTAATCCAACCCTAAACCCTTTTCCTTATTCAAGGTCACTAAACCCGCAACAAACTGAACCTAAGAGGGTATTGGTGAACTCTGTCGTGGATGTGATTAAAAGATGGGGCACTGACCTTTAAGAGTAAGGTATTGCATAAGACGGGACGGAAAAGGGTTTAGGGTTGGATTAGGCGTACCCGCTACGCGGATCCGCTTAATCCAACCCTAAACCCTTTTCCTTATTCAAGGTCACTAAACCCTAAACAAACTAAACCCTAAGAAGGTATTGGTGAACCCCGTCGTGGATGTGATTCAAAGATGGGGCACTGAACCTTAAGAGTAGGGTACTGCATAAGACGGGACGGAAAAGGGTTTAGGGTTGGATAAGGCGTACCCGCTACGCGGATCCGCATAATTCAACCCTAAACCCTTTTCCTTATTCATGGTCACTAAACCCGCAACAAACTGAACCCTAAGAAGGTATTGGTGAACCCCGTCGTGGATGTGATTCAAAGATGGGGCACTGAACCTTAAGAGTAGGGTACTGCATAAGACGGGACGGAAAAGGGTTTATTGTTGGATTAGGCGTACCCGCTACGCGGCTCCGCCTAATCCAACCCTAAACCCTTTTCCTTATTCAAGGTCACTAAACCCGCAAGAAACTGAACCCTAAGAGGGTATTGGTGAACCCTGTCGTGGATGTGATTCAAATATGGGGCACTGAACCTTAAGAGTAGGGTACTGCATAAGACGGGACGGAAAAGGGTTTAGGGTTGGATTACGCGTACCCGCTACGCGGCTCCGCCTAATCCAACCCTAAACCCTTTTCCTTATTCAAGGTAACTAAACCAGCAAGAAACTGAACCCTAAGAGGGTATTGGTGAATCCTGTCGTGGATGTGATTCAAAGATAGGGCACTGAACCTTAAGAGTAGGGTACTGCATAAGACGGGACGGAAAAGGGTTTAGGGTTGGATTAGGCGTACCCGCTACGCGGATCCGCCTAATCCAACCCTAAACCCTTTTCCTTATTCAAGGTCACTAAACCCGCAAGAAACTGAACCCTAAGAGGGTATTGGTGAACCCTGTCGTGGATGTGATTCAAATATGGGGCACTGAACCTTAAGAGTAGGGTACTGCATAAGACGGGACGGAAAAGGGTTTAGGGTTGGATAAGGCGTACCCGCTACGCGGATCCGCATAATTCAACCCTAAACCCTTTTCCTTATTCATGGTCACTAAACCCGCAACAAACTGAACCCTAAGAAGGTATTGGTGAACCCCGTCGTGGATGTGATTCAAAGATGGGGCACTGAACCTTAAGAGTAGGGTACTGCATAAGACGGGACGGAAAAGGGTTTATTGTTGGATTAGGCGTACCCGCTACGCGGCTCCGCCTAATCCAACCCTAAACCCTTTTCCTTATTCAAGGTCACTAAACCCGCAAGAAACTGAACCCTAAGAGGGTATTGGTGAACCCTGTCGTGGATGTGATTCAAATATGGGGCACTGAACCTTAAGAGTAGGGTACTGCATAAGACGGGACGGAAAAGGGTTTAGGGTTGGATTACGCGTACCCGCTACGCGGCTCCGCCTAATCCAACCCTAAACCCTTTTCCTTATTCAAGGTAACTAAACCAGCAAGAAACTGAACCCTAAGAGGGTATTGGTGAATCCTGTCGTGGATGTGATTCAAAGATAGGGCACTGAACCTTAAGAGTAGGGTACTGCATAAGACGGGACGGAAAAGGGTTTAGGGTTGGATTAGGCGTACCCGCTACGCGGATCCGCCTAATCCAACCCTAAACCCTTTTCCTTATTCAAGGTCACTAAACCCGCAAGAAACTGAACCCTAAGAGGGTATTGGTGAACCCTGTCGTGGATGTGATTCAAATATGGGGCACTGAACCTTAAGAGTAGGGTACTGCATAAGACGGGACGGAAAAGGGTTTATTGTTGGATTAGGCGTACCCGCTACGCGGCTCCGCCTAATCCAACCCTAAACCCTTTTCCTTATTCAAGGTCACTAAACCCGCAAGAAACTGAACCCTAAGAGGGTATTGGTGAACCCTGTCGTGGATGTGATTCAAATATGGGGCACTGAACCTTAAGAGTAGGGTACTGCATAAGACGGGACGGAAAAGGGTTTAGGGTTGGATTACGCGTACCCGCTACGCGGCTCCGCATAATTCAACCCTAAACCCTTTTCCTTATTCATGGTCACTAAACCCGCAACAAACTGAACCCTAAGAGGGTATTGGTGAACCCTGTCGTGGATGTGATTCAAAGATGGGGCACTGAACCTTAAGAGTAGGGTACTGCATAAGACGGGACGGAAAAGGGTTTATTGTTGGATTAGGCGTACCCGCTACGCGGCTCCGCCTAATCCAACCCTAAACCCTTTTCCTTATTCAAGGTCACTAAACCCGCAAGAAACTGAACCCTAAGAGGGTATTGGTGAACCCTGTCGTGGATGTGATTCAAATATGGGGCACTGAACCTTAAGAGTAGGGTACTGCATAAGACGGGACGGAAAAGGGTTTAGGGTTGGATTACGCGTACCCGCTACGCGGCTCCGCCTAATCCAACCCTAAACCCTTTTCCTTATTCAAGGTAACTAAACCAGCAAGAAACTGAACCCTAAGAGGGTATTGGTGAATCCTGTCGTGGATGTGATTCAAAGATAGGGCACTGAACCTTAAGAGTAGGGTACTGCATAAGACGGGACGGAAAAGGGTTTAGGGTTGGATTAGGCGTACCCGCTACGCGGATCCGCCTAATCCAACCCTAAACCCTTTTCCTTATTCAAGGTCACTAAACCCGCAAGAAACTGAACCCTAAGAGGGTATTGGTGAACCCTGTCGTGGATGTGATTCAAATATGGGGCACTGAACCTTAAGAGTAGGGTACTGCATAAGACGGGACGGAAAAGGGTTTAGGGTTGGATTAGGCGTACCCGCTACGCGGCTCCGCCTAATCCAACCCTAAACCCTTTTCCTTATTCAAGGTCACTAAACCCGCAAGAAACTGAACCCTAAGAGGGTATTGGTGAACCCTGTCGTGGATGTGATTCAAATATGGGGCACTGAACCTTAAGAGTAGGGTACTGCATAAGACGGGACGGAAAAGGGTTTAGGGTTGGATTACGCGTACCCGCTACGCGGCTCCGCCTAATCCAACCCTAAACCCTTTTCCTTATTCAAGGTAACTAAACCAGCAAGAAACTGAACCCTAAGAGGGTATTGGTGAATCCTGTCGTGGATGTGATTCAAAGATAGGGCACTGAACCTTAAGAGTAGGGTACTGCATAAGACGGGACGGAAAAGGGTTTAGGGTTGGATTAGGCGTACCCGCTACGCGGATCCGCCTAATCCAACCCTAAACCCTTTTCCTTATTCAAGGTCACTAAACCCGCAAGAAACTGAACCCTAAGAGGGTATTGGTGAACCCTGTCGTGGATGTGATTCAAATATGGGGCACTGAACCTTAAGAGTAGGGTACTGCATAAGACGGGACGGAAAAGGGTTTAGGGTTGGATTAGGCGTACCCGCTACGCGGCTCCGCCTAATCCAACCCTAAACCCTTTTCCTTATTCAAGGTCACTAAACCCGCAAGAAACTGAACCCTAAGAGGGTATTGGTGAACCCTGTCGTGGATGTGATTCAAATATGGGGCACTGAACCTTAAGAGTAGGGTACTGCATAAGACGGGACGGAAAAGGGTTTAGGGTTGGATTACGCGTACCCGCTACGCGGCTCCGCATAATTCAACCCTAAACCCTTTTCCTTATTCATGGTCACTAAACCCGCAACAAACTGAACCCTAAGAGGGTATTGGTGAACCCTGTCGTGGATGTGATTCAAAGATGGGGCACTGAACCTTAAGAGTAGGGTACTGCATAAGACGGGACGGAAAAGGGTTTATTGTTGGATTAGGCGTACCCGCTACGCGGCTCCGCCTAATCCAACCCTAAACCCTTTTCCTTATTCAAGGTCACTAAACCCGCAAGAAACTGAACCCTAAGAGGGTATTGGTGAACCCTGTCGTGGATGTGATTCAAATATGGGGCACTGAACCTTAAGAGTAGGGTACTGCATAAGACGGGACGGAAAAGGGTTTAGGGTTGGATTACGCGTACCCGCTACGCGGCTCCGCCTAATCCAACCCTAAACCCTTTTCCTTATTCAAGGTAACTAAACCAGCAAGAAACTGAACCCTAAGAGGGTATTGGTGAATCCTGTCGTGGATGTGATTCAAAGATAGGGCACTGAACCTTAAGAGTAGGGTACTGCATAAGACGGGACGGAAAAGGGTTTAGGGTTGGATTAGGCGTACCCGCTACGCGGATCCGCCTAATCCAACCCTAAACCCTTTTCCTTATTCAAGGTCACTAAACCCGCAAGAAACTGAACCCTAAGAGGGTATTGGTGAACCCTGTCGTGGATGTGATTCAAATATGGGGCACTGAACCTTAAGAGTAGGGTACTGCATAAGACGGGACGGAAAAGGGTTTAGGGTTGGATTAGGCGTACCCGCTACGCGGCTCCGCCTAATCCAACCCTAAACCCTTTTCCTTATTCAAGGTCACTAAACCCGCAAGAAACTGAACCCTAAGAGGGTATTGGTGAACCCTGTCGTGGATGAGATTCAAATATGGGGGACTGAACCTTAAGAGTAGGGTACTGCACAAGACGGGACGGAAAAGGGTTTAGGGTTGGATTAGGCGTACCAGCTACGCGGCTCCGCCTAATCCAACCCTAAACCCTTTTCCTTATTCAAGGCCACTAAACCCGCAAGAAACTGAACCCTAAGAGGGTATTGGTAAACCCTGTCGTGGATGTGATTCAAAGATAGGGCACTGAACCTTAAGAGTTGGGTACTGCATAAGACGGGACGGAAAAGGGTTTAGGGTTGGATTAGGCGTACCCGCTACGCGGATCCGCCTAAACCCTTTTCCTTATTCAAGGTCACTAAACCCGCAACAAACTGAACCCTAAGAGGTTATTGGTGAACCCTGTCGTGGATGTGATTCAAAGATGGGGCACTGAACCTTAAGAGTAGGGTACTGCATAAGACGGGACGGAAAAGGGTTTAGGGTTAGATTAGGCGTACCCGCTACGCGGATCCGCCTAATCCAACCCTAAACCCTTTTCCTTATTCAAGGTCACTAAACCCGCAAGAAACTGAACCCTAAGAGGGTATTGGTGAAACCTGTCGTGGATGTGATTCAAATATGGGGCACAGAACCTTAAGAGTAGGGTACTGCATAAGACGGGACGGAAAAGGGTTTAGGGTTGGATTAGGCGTACCCGCTACGCGGATCTGCCAAAACCCTTTTCCTTATTCAAGGTCACTAAACCCGCAACAAACTGAACCCTAAGAGGGTATTGGTGAACCCTGTCGTGGATGTGATTCAAATATGGGGCACTGAACCTTAAGAGTAGGGTACTGCATAAGACGGGACGGAAAAGGGTTTAGGGTTGGATTAGGCGTACCCGCTACGCGGCTCCGCCTAATCCAACCCTAAACCCTTTTCCTTATTCAAGGTCACTAAACCCGCAAGAAACTGAACCCTAAGAGGGTATTGGTGAACCCTGTCGTGGATGAGATTCAAATATGGGGGACTGAACCTTAAGAGTAGGGTACTGCACAAGACGGGACGGAAAAGGGTTTAGGGTTGGATTAGGCGTACCAGCTACGCGGCTCCGCCTAATCCAACCCTAAACCCTTTTCCTTATTCAAGGCCACTAAACCCGCAAGAAACTGAACCCTAAGAGGGTATTGGTAAACCCTGTCGTGGATGTGATTCAAAGATAGGGCACTGAACCTTAAGAGTTGGGTACTGCATAAGACGGGACGGAAAAGGGTTTAGGGTTGGATTAGGCGTACCCGCTACGCGGATCCGCCTAAACCCTTTTCCTTATTCAAGGTCACTAAACCCGCAACAAACTGAACCCTAAGAGGTTATTGGTGAACCCTGTCGTGGATGTGATTCAAAGATGGGGCACTGAACCTTAAGAGTAGGGTACTGCATAAGACGGGACGGAAAAGGGTTTAGGGTTAGATTAGGCGTACCCGCTACGCGGATCCGCCTAATCCAACCCTAAACGCCTTTCCTTATTCAAGGTCACTAAACCCGCAAAAAACTGAACCCTAAGAGGGTATTGGTGAAACCTGTCGTGGATGTGATTCAAATATGGGGCACTGAACCTTAAGAGTAGGGTACTGCATAAGACGGGACGGAAAAGGGTTTAGGGTTGGATTAGGCGTACCCGCTACGCGGATCCGCCAAAACCCTTTTCCTTATTCAAGGTCACTAAACCCGCAACAAACTGAACCCTAAGAGGTTATTGGTGAACCCTGTCGTGGATGTGATTCAAAGATGGGGCACTGAACCTTAAGAGTAGGGTACTGCATAAGACGGGACGGAAAAGGGTTTAGGGTTAGATTAGGCGTACCCGCTACGCGGATCCGCCTAATCCAACCCTAAACCCTTTTCCTTATTCAAGGTCACTAAACCCGCAACAAACTGAACCTAAGAGGGTATTGGTGAACTCTGTCGTGGATGTGATTAAAAGATGGGGCACTGACCCTTAAGAGTAAGGTATTGCATAAGACGGGACGGAAAAGGGTTTAGGGTTGGATTAGGCGTACCCGCTACGCGGATCCGCTTAATCCAACCCTAAACCCTTTTCCTTATTCAAGGTCACTAAACCCTAAACAAACTAAACCCTAAGAAGGTATTGGTGAACCGTGTCGTGGATGTGATTCAAAGATGGGGCACTGAACCTTAAGAGTAGGGTACTGCATAAGACGGGACGGAAAAGGGTTTAGGGTTGGATTAGGCGTACCCGCTACGCGGATCCGCATAATTCAACCCTAAACCCTTTTCCTTATTCAAGGTCACTAAACCCGCAACAAACTGAACCCTAAGAGGGTATTGGTAAACCCTGTCGTGGATGTGATTCAAAGATGGGGCACTGAACCTTAAGAGTAGGGTACTGCATAAGACGGGACGGAAAAGGGTTTATTGTTGGATTAGGCGTACCCGCTACGCGGCTCCGCCTAATCCAACCCTAAACCCTTTTCCTTATTCAAGGTCACTAAACCCGCAAGAAACTGAACCCTAAGAGGGTATTGGTGAACCCTGTCGTGGATGTGATTCAAATATGGGGCACTGAACCTTAAGAGTTGGGTACTGCATAAGACGGGACGGAAAAGGGTTTAGGGTTGGATTACGCGCACCCGCTACGCGGCTCCGCCTAATCCAACCCTAAACCCTTTTCCTTATTCAAGGTAACTAAACCAGCAAGAAACTGAACCCTAAGAGGGTATTGGTGAACCCTGTCGTGGATGTGATTCAAAGATAGGGCACTGAACCTTAAGAGTAGGGTACTGCATAAGACGGGACGGAAAAGGGTTTACGGTTGGATTAGGCGTACCCGCTACGCGGATCCGCCTAATCCAACCCTAAACCCTTTTCCTTATTCAAGGTCACTAAACCCGCAAGAAACTGAACCCTAAGAGGGTATTGGTGAACCCTGTCGTGGATGTGATTCAAATATGGGGCACTGAACCTTAAGAGTAGGGTACTGCATAAGACGGGACGGAAAAGGGTTTAGGGTTGGATTAGGCGTACCCGCTACGCGGCTCCGCCTAATCCAACCCTAAACCCTTTTCCTTATTCAAGGTCACTAAACCCGCAAGAAACTGAACCCTAAGAGGGTATTGGTGAACCCTGTCGTGGATGAGATTCAAATACGGGGCACTTAACCTTAAGAGTAGGGTACTGCACAAGACGGGACGGAAAAGGGTTTAGGGTTGGATTAGGCGTACCAGCTACGCGGCTCTGCCTAATCCAACCCTAAACCCTTTTCCTTATTCAAGGGCACTAAACCCGCAAGAAACTGAACCCTAAGAGGGTATTGGTGAACCCTGTCGTGGATGTGATTCAAAGATAGGGCACTGAACCTTAAGAGTTGGGTACTGCATAAGACGGGACGGAAAAGGGTTTAGGGTTGGATTAGGCGTACCCGCTACGCGGATCCGCCTAAATCCTTTTCCTTATTCAAGGTCACTAAACCCGCAACAAACTGAACCCTAAGAGGTTATTGGTGAACCCTGTCGTGGATGTGATTCAAAGATGGGGCACTGAACCTTAAGAGTAGGGTACTGCATAAGACGGGACAGAAAAGGGTTTAGGGTTAGATTAGGCGTACCCGCTACGCGGCTCCGCCTAATCCAACCCTAAACCCTTTTCCTTATTCAAGGGCACTAAACCCGCAAGAAATTGAACCCTAAGAGGGTATTGGTGAACCCTGTCGTGGATGTGATTCAAAGATAGGGCACTGAACCTTAAGAGTTGGGTACTGCATAAGACGGGACGGAAAAGGGTTTAGGGTTGGATTAGGCGTACCCGCTACGCGGATCCGCCTAAATCCTTTTCCTTATTCAAGGTCACTAAACCCGCAACAAACTGAACCCTAAGAGGTTATTGGTGAACCCTGTCGTGGATGTGATTCAAAGATGGGGCACTGAACCTTAAGAGTAGGGTACTGCATAAGACGGGACGGAAAAGGGTTTAGGGTTAGATTAGGCGTACCCGCTACGCGGATCCGTCTAATCCAACCCTAAACCCTTTTCCTTATTCAAGGTCACTAAACCCGCAACAAACTGAACCTAAGAGGGTATTGCTGAACTCTGTCGTGGATGTGATTAAAAGATGGGGCACTGACCCTTAAGAGTAAGGTATTGCATAAGACGGGACGGAAAAGGGTTTAGGGTTGGATTAGGCGTACCCGCTACGCGGATCCGCTTAATCCAACTCTAAACCCTTTTCCTTATTCAAGGTCACTAAACCCTAAACAAACTAAACCCTAAGAAGGTATTGGTGAACCGTGTCGTGGATGTGATTCAAAGATGGGGCACTGAACCTTAAGAGTAGGGTACTGCATAAGACGGGACGGAAAAGGGTTTAGGGTTGGATTAGGCGTACCCGCTACGCGGATCCGCATAATTCAACCCTAAACCCATTTCCTTATTCAAGGTCACTAAACCCGCAACAAACTGAACCCTAAGAGGGTATTGGTAAACCCTGTCGTGGATGTGATTCAAAGATGGGGCACTGAACCTTAAGAGTAGGGTACTGCATAAGACGGGACGGAAAAGGGTTTATTGTTGAATTAGGCGTACCCGCTACGCGGCTCCGCCTAATCCAACCCTAAACCCTTTTCCTTATTCAAGGTCACTAAACCCGCAAGAAACTGAACCCTAAGAGGGTATTGGTGAACCCTGTCGTGGATGTGATTCAAATATGGGGCACTGAACCTTAAGAGTTGGGTACTGCATAAGACGGGACGGAAAAGGGTTTAGGGTTGGATTACGCGTACCCGCTACGCGGCTCCGCCTAATCCAACCCTAAACCCTTTTCCTTATTCAAGGTAACTAAACCAGCAAGAAACTGAACCCTAAGAGGGTATTGGTGAACCCTGTCGTGGATGTGATTCAAAGATAGGGCACTGAACCTTAAGAGTAGGGTACTGCATAAGACGGGACGGAAAAGGGTTTAGGGTTGGATTAGGCGACCCGCTACGCGGATCCGCCTAATCCAACCCTAAACCCTTTTCCTTATTCAAGGTCACTAAACCCGCAAGAAACTGAACCCTAAGAGGGTATTGGTGAACCCTGTCGTGGATGTGATTCAAATATGGGGCACTGAACCTTAAGAGTAGGGTACTGCATAAGACGGGACGAAAAAGGGTTTAGGGTTGGATTAGGCGTACCCGCTACGCGGCTCCGCCTAATCCAACCCTAAACCCTTTTCCTTATTCAAGGTCACTAAACCCGCAAGAAACTGAACCCTAAGAGGGTATTGGTGAACCCTGTCGTGGATGAGATTCAAATACGGGGCACTGAACCTTAAGAGTAGGGTACTGCACAAGACGGGACGGAAAAGGGTTTAGGGTTGGATTAGGCGTACCAGCTACGCGGCTCCGCCTAATCCAACCCTAAACCCTTTTCCTTATTCAAGGGCACTAAACCCGCAAGAAACTGAACCCTAAGAGGGTATTGGTGAACCCTGTCGTGGATGTGATTCAAAGATAGGGCACTGAACCTTAAGAGTTGGGTACTGCATAAGACGGGACGGAAAAGGGTTTAGGGTTGGATTAGGCGTACCCGCTACGCGGATCCGCCTAAATCCTTTTCCTTATTCAAGGTCACTAAACCCGCAACAAACTGAACCCTAAGAGGTTATTGGTGAACCCTGTCGTGGATGTGATTCAAAGATGGGGCACTGAACCTTAAGAGTAGGGTACTGCATAAGACGGGACGGAAAAGGGTTTAGGGTTAGATTAGGCGTACCCGCTACGCGGCTCCGCCTAATCCAACCCTAAACCCTTTTCCTTATTCAAGGGCACTAAACCCGCAAGAAATTGAACCCTAAGAGGGTATTGGTGAACCCTGTCGTGGATGTGATTCAAAGATAGGGCACTGAACCTTAAGAGTTGGGTACTGCATAAGACGGGACGGAAAAGGGTTTAGGGTTGGATTAGGCGTACCCGCTACGCGGATCCGCCTAAATCCTTTTCCTTATTCAAGGTCACTAAACCCGCAACAAACTGAACCCTAAGAGGTTATTGGTGAACCCTGTCGTGGATGTGATTCAAAGATGGGGCACTGAACCTTAAGAGTAGGGTACTGCATAAGACGGGACGGAAAAGGGTTTAGGGTTAGATTAGGCGTACCCGCTACGCGGATCCGTCTAATCCAACCCTAAACCCTTTTCCTTATTCAAGGTCACTAAACCCGCAACAAACTGAACCTAAGAGGGTATTGCTGAACTCTGTCGTGGATGTGATTAAAAGATGGGGCACTGACCCTTAAGAGTAAGGTATTGCATAAGACGGGACGGAAAAGGGTTTAGGGTTGGATTAGGCGTACCCGCTACGCGGATCCGCTTAATCCAACCCTAAACCCTTTTCCTTATTCAAGGTCACTAAACCCTAAACAAACTAAACCCTAAGAAGGTATTGGTGAACCGTGTCGTGGATGTGATTCAAAGATGGGGCACTGAACCTTAAGAGTAGGGTACTGCATAAGACGGGACGGAAAAGGGTTTAGGGTTGGATTAGGCGAACCCGCTACGCGGATCCGCATAATTCAACCCTAAACCCTTTTCCTTATTCAAGGTCACTAAACCCGCAACAAACTGAACCCTAAGAGGGTATTGGTAAACCCTGTCGTGGATGTGATTCAAAGATGGGGCACTGAACCTTAAGAGTAGGGTACTGCATAAGACGGGACGGAAAAGGGTTTATTGTTGGATTAGGCGTACCCGCTACGCGGCTCCGCCTAATCCAACCCTAAACCCTTTTCTTTATTTAAGGTCCCTAAACCCGCAAGAAACTGAACCCTAAGAGGGTATTGGTGAACCCTGTCGTGGATGTGATTCAAATATGGGGCACTGAACCTTAAGAGTTGGGTACTGCATAAGACGGGACGGAAAAGGGTTTAGGGTTGGATTACGCGTACCCGCTACGCGTACCCGCTACGCGGCTCCGCCTAATCCAACCCTAAACCCTTTTCCTTATTCAAGGTAACTAAACTAGCAAGAAACTGAACCCTAAGAGGGTATTGGTGAACCCTGTCGTGGATGTGATTCAAAGATAGGGCACTGAACCTTAAGAGTTGGGTACTGCATAAGACGGGACGGAAAAGGGTTTAGGGTTGGATTAGGCGTACCCGCTACGCGGATCCGCCTAAATCCTTTTCCTTATTCAAGGTCACTAAACCCGCAACAAACTGAACCCTAAGAGGTTATTGGTGAACCCTGTCGTGGATGTGATTCAAAGATGGGGCACTGAACCTTAAGAGTAGGGTACTGCATAAGACGGGACGGAAAAGGGTTTAGGGTTAGATTAGGCGTACCCGCTACGCGGATCCGTCTAATCCAACCCTAAACCCTTTTCCTTATTCAAGGTCACTAAACCCTCAACAAACTGAACCTAAGAGGATATTGCTGAACTCTGTCGTGGATGTGATTAAAAGATGGGGCACTGACCCTTAAGAGTAAGGTATTGCATAAGACGGGACGGAAAAGGGTTTAGGGTTGGATTAGGCGTACCCGCTACGCGGATCCGCTTAATCCAACCCTAAACCCTTTTCCTTATTCAAGGTCACTAAACCCTAAACAAACTAAACCCTAAGAAGGTATTGGTGAACCGTGTCGTGGATGTGATTCAAAGATGGGGCACTGAACCTTAAGAGTAGGGTACTGCATAAGACGGGACGGAAAAGGGTTTAGGGTTGGATTAGGCGAACCCGCTACGCGGATCCGCATAATTCAACCCTAAACCCTTTTCCTTATTCAAGGTCACTAAACCCGCAACAAACTGAACCCTAAGAGGGTATTGGTAAACCCTGTCGTGGATGTGATTCAAAGATGGGGCACTGAACCTTAAGAGTAGGGTACTGCATAAGACGGGACGGAAAAGGGTTTATTGTTGGATTAGGCGTACCCGCTACGCGGCTCCGCCTAATCCAACCCTAAACCCTTTTCTTTATTTAAGGTCCCTAAACCCGCAAGAAACTGAACCCTAAGAGGGTATTGGTGAACCCTGTCGTGGATGTGATTCAAATATGGGGCACTGAACCTTAAGAGTTGGGTACTGCATAAGACGGGACGGAAAAGGGTTTAGGGTTGGATTACGCGTACCCGCTACGCGGCTCCGCCTAATCCAACCCTAAACCCTTTTCCTTATTCAAGGTAACTAAACCAGCAAGAAACTGAACCCTAAGAGGGTATTGGTGAACCCTGTCGTGGATGTGATTCAAAGATAGGGCACTGAACCTTAAGAGTAGGGTACTGCATAAGACGGGACGGAAAAGGGTTTAGGGTTGGATTAGGCGTACCCGCTACGTGGATCCGCCTAATCCAACCCTAAACCCTTTTCCTTATTCAAGGTCACTAAACCCGCAACAAACTGAACCCTAAGAGGGTATTGGTGAACCCTGTCGTGGATGTGATTCAAATATGGGGCACTGAACCTTAAGAGTAGGGTACTGCATAAGACGGGACGGAAAAGGGTTTAGGGTTGGATTAGGCGTACCCGCTACGCGGCTCCGCCTAATCCAACCCTAAACCCTTTTCCTTATTCAAGGTCACTAAACCCGCAAGAAACTGAACCCTAAGAGGGTATTGGTGAACCCTGTCGTGGATGAGATTCAAATACGGGGCACTGAACCTTAAGAGTAGGGTACTGCACAAGACGGGACGGAAAAGGGTTTAGGGTTGGATTAGGCGTACCAGCTACGCGGCTCCGCCTAATCCAACCCTAAACCCTTTTCCTTATTCAAGGTAACTAAACCAGCAAGAAACTGAACCCTAAGAGGGTATTGGTGAACCCTGTCGTGGATGTGATTCAAAGATAGGGCACTGAACCTTAAGAGTAGGGTACTGCATAAGACGGGACGGAAAAGGGTTTAGGGTTGGATTAGGCGTACCCGCTACGTGGATCCGCCTAATCCAACCCTAAACCCTTTTCCTTATTCAAGGTCACTAAACCCGCAAGAAACTGAACCCTAAGAGGGTATTGGTGAACCCTGTCGTGGATGTGATTCAAATATGGGGCACTGAACCTTAAGAGTAGGGTACTGCATAAGACGGGACGGAAAAGGGTTTAGGGTTGGATTAGGCGTACCCGCTACGCGGCTCCGCCTAATCCAACCCTAAACCCTTTTCCTTATTCAAGGTCACTAAACCCGCAAGAAACTGAACCCTAAGAGGGTATTGGTGAACCCTGTCGTGGATGAGATTCAAATACGGGGCACTGAACCTTAAGAGTAGGGTACTGCACAAGACGGGACGGAAAAGGGTTTAGGGTTGGATTAGGCGTACCAGCTACGCGGCTCCGCCTAATCCAACCCTAAACCCTTTTCCTTATTCAAGGGCACTAAACCCGCAAGAAACTGAACCCTAAGAGGGTATTGGTGAACCCTGTCGTGGATGTGATTCAAAGATAGGGCACTGAACCTTAAGAGTTGGGTACTGCATAAGACGGGACGGAAAAGGGTTTAGGGTTGGATTAGGCGTACCCGCTACGCGGATCCGCCTAAATCCTTTTCCTTATTCAAGGTCACTAAACCCGCAACAAACTGAACCCTAAGACGTTATTGGTGAACCCTGTCGTGGATGTGATTCAAAGATGGGGCACTGAACCTTAAGAGTAGGGTACTGCATAAGACGGGACGGAAAAGGGTTTAGGGTTGGATTAGGCGTACCCGCTACGCGGATCCGCCTAAACCCTTTTCCTTATTCAAGGTCACTAAACCCGCAACAAACTGAACCTAAGAGGGTATTGGCGAACCCTGTCGTGGATGTGATTAAAAGATGGGGCACTGACCCTTAAGAGTAAGGTATTGCATAAGACGGAACGGAAAAGGGTTTAAGGTTGGATTAGGCGTACCCGCTACGCGGCTCCGCTTAATCCAACCCTAAACCCTTTTCCTTATTCAAGGTCACTAAACCCTAAACAAACTAAACCCTAAGAAGGTATTGGTGAACCCTGTCGTGGATGTGATTCAAAGATGGGGCACTGAACCTTAAGAGTAGGGTACTGCATAAGACGGGACGGAAAAGGGTTTAGGGTTGGATTAGGCGTACCCGCTACGCGGATCCGCCAAAACCCTTTTCCTTATTCAAGGTCACTAAACCCGCAACAAACTGAACCCTAAGAGGTTATTGGTGAACCCTGTGGTGGATGTGATTCAAAGATGGGGAACTGAACCTTAAGAGTAGGGTACTGCATAAGACGGGACGGAAAAGTGTTTAGGGTTAGATTAGGCGTACCCGCTACGCGGATCCGCCTAATCCAACCCTAAACCCTTTTCCTTATTCAAGGTCACTAAACCCGCAACAAACTGAACCTAAGAGGGTATTGGTGAACTCTGTCGTGGATGTGATTAAAAGATGGGGCACTGACCCTTAAGAGTAAGGTATTGCATTAGACGGGACGGAAAAGGGTTTAGGGTTGGATTAGGCGTACCCGCTACGCGGATCCGCTTAATCCAACCCTAAACCCTTTTCCTTATTCAAGGTCACTAAACCCTAAACAAACTAAACCCTAAGAAGGTATTGGTGAACCCCGTCGTGGATGTGATTCAAAGATGGGGCACTGAACCTTAAGAGTAGGGTACTGCATAAGACGGGACGGAAAAGGGTTTAGGGTTGGATTAGGCGTACCCGCTACGCGGATCCGCATAATTCAACCCTAAACCCTTTTCCTTATTCAAGGTCACTAAACCCGCAACAAACTGAATCCTAAGAGGGTATTGGTGAACCCTGTCGTGGATGTGATTCAAAGATGGGGCACTGAACCTTAAGAGTAGGGTACTGCATAAGACGGGACGGAAAAGGGTTTATTGTTGGATTAGGCGTACCCGCTACGCGGCTCCGCCTAATCCAACCCTAAACCCTTTTCCTTATTCAAGGTCACTAAACCCGCAACAAACTGAACCCTAAGAGGGTATTGGTAAACCCTGTCGTGGATGTGATTCAAAGATGGGGCACTGAACCTTACGAGTAGGGTACTGCATAAGACGGGACGGAAAAGGGTTTATTGTTGGATTAGGCGTACCCGCTACGCGGCTCCGCCTAATCCAACCTTAAACCCTTTTCCTTATTCAAGGTCACTAAACCCGCAAGAAACTGAACCCTAAGAGGGTATTGGTGAACCCTGTCGTGGATGTGATTCAAATATGGGGCACTGAACCTTAAGAGTAGGGTACTGCATAAGACGGGACGGAAAAGGGTTTAGGGTTGGATTAGGCGTACCAGCTACGCGGCTCCGCCTAATCCAACCCTAAACCCTTTTCCTTATTCAAGGCCACTAAACCCGCAAGAAACTGAACCCTAAGAGGGTATTGGTGAACCCTGTCGTGGATGTGATTCAAATATGGGGCACTGAACCTTAAGAGTAGGGTACTGCATAAGACAGGACGGAAAAGGGTTTAGGGTTGGATTAGGCGTACCCGCTACGCGGCTCCGCCTAATCCAACCCTAAACCCTTTTCCTTATTCAAGGTCACTAAACCCGCAAGAAACTGAACCCTAAGAGGGTATTGGTGAACCCTGTCGTGGATGAGACTCAAATATGGGGCACTGAACCTTAAGAGTAGGGTACTGCACAAGACGGGACGGAAAAGGGTTTAGGGTTGGATTAGGCGTACCAGCTACGCGGCTCCGCCTAATCCAACCTTAAACCCTTTTCCTTATTCAAGGCCACTAAACCCGCAAGAAACTGAACCCTAAGAGGGTATTGGTGAACCCTGTCGTGGATGTGATTCAAAGATAGGGCACTGAACCTTAAGAGTTGGGTACTGCATAAGACGGGACGGAAAAGGGTTTAGGGTTGGATTAGGCGTACCCGCTACGCGGATCCGCCAAAACCCTTTTCCTTATTCAAGGTCACTAAACCCGCAACAAACTGAACCCTAAGAGGTTATTGGTGAACCCTGTCGTGGATGTGATTCAAAGATGGGGCACTGAACCTTAAGAGTAGGGTACTGCATAAGACGGGACGGAAAAGGGTTTAGGGTTGGATTAGGCGTACCCGCTACGCAGATCCGCCTAAACCCTTTTCCTTATTCAAGGTCACTAAACCCGCAACAAACTGAACCTAAGAGGGTATTGGTGAACCCTGTCGTGGATGTGATTAAAAGATGGGGCACTGACCCTTAAGAGTAAGGTATTGCATAAGACGGAACGGAAAAGGGTTTAAGGTTGGATTAGGCGTACCCGCTACGCGGCTCCGCTTAATCCAACCCGAAACCCTTTTCCTTATTCAAGGTCACTAAACCCTAAACAAACTAAACCCTAAGAAGGTATTGGTGAACCCTGTCGTGGATGTGATTCAAAGATGGGGCACTGAACCTTAAGAGTAGGTTACTGCATAAGACGGGACGGAAAAGGGTTTAGGGTTGGATTAGGCGTACCCGCTACGCGGATCCGCCAAAACCCTTTTCCTTATTCAAGGTCACTAAACCCGCAACAAACTGAACCCTAAGAGGTTATTGGTGAACCCTGTGGTGGATGTGATTCAAAGATGGGGAAATGAACCTTAAGAGTAGGGTACTGCATAAGACGGGACGGAAAAGGGTTTAGGGTTGGATTAGGCGTACCCGCTACGCGGCTCCGCCTAATCCAACCCTAAACCCTTTTCCTTATTCAAGGTCACTAAACCCGCAAGAAACTGAACCCTAAGAGGGTATTGGTGAACCCTGTCGTGGATGAGACTCAAATATGGGGCACTGAACCTTAAGAGTAGGGTACTGCACAAGACGGGACGGAAAAGGGTTTAGGGTTGGATTAGGCGTACCAGCTACGCGGCTCCGCCTAATCCAACCTTAAACCCTTTTCCTTATTCAAGGCCACTAAACCCGCAAGAAACTGAACCCTAAGAGGGTATTGGTGAACCCTGTCGTGGATGTGATTCAAAGATAGGGCACTGAACCTTAAGAGTTGGGTACTGCATAAGACGGGACGGAAAAGGGTTTAGGGTTGGATTAGGCGTACCCGCTACGCGGATCCGCCAAAACCCTTTTCCTTATTCAAGGTCACTAAACCCGCAACAAACTGAACCCTAAGAGGTTATTGGTGAACCCTGTCGTGGATGTGATTCAAAGATGGGGCACTGAACCTTAAGAGTAGGGTACTGCATAAGACGGGACGGAAAAGGGTTTAGGGTTGGATTAGGCGTACCCGCTACGCAGATCCGCCTAAACCCTTTTCCTTATTCAAGGTCACTAAACCCGCAACAAACTGAACCTAAGAGGGTATTGGTGAACCCTGTCGTGGATGTGATTAAAAGATGGGGCACTGACCCTTAAGAGTAAGGTATTGCATAAGACGGAACGGAAAAGGGTTTAAGGTTGGATTAGGCGTACCCGCTACGCGGCTCCGCTTAATCCAACCCGAAACCCTTTTCCTTATTCAAGGTCACTAAACCCTAAACAAACTAAACCCTAAGAAGGTATTGGTGAACCCTGTCGTGGATGTGATTCAAAGATGGGGCACTGAACCTTAAGAGTAGGGTACTGCATAAGACGGGACGGAAAAGGGTTTAGGGTTGGATTAGGCGTACCCGCTACGCGGATCCGCCAAAACCCTTTTCCTTATTCAAGGTCACTAAACCCGCAACAAACTGAACCCTAAGAGGTTATTGGTGAACCCTGTGGTGGATGTGATTCAAAGATGGGGAAATGAACCTTAAGAGTAGGGTACTGCATAAGACGGGACGGAAAAGGGTTTAGGGTTAGATTAGGCGTACCCGCTACGCGGATCCGCCTAATCCAACCCTAAACCCTTTTCCTTATTCAAGGTCACTAAACCCGCAACAAACTGAACCTAAGAGGGTATTGGTGAACTCTGTCGTGGATGTGATTAAAAGATGGGGCACTGACCCTTAAGAGTAAGGTATTGCATTAGACGGGACGGAAAAGGGTGTAGGGTTGGATTAGGCGTACCCGCTACGCGGATCCGCTTAATCCAACCCTAAACCCTTTTCCTTATTCAAGGTCACTAAACCCTAAACAAACTAAACCCTAAGAAGGTATTGGTGAACCCCGTCGTGGATGTGATTCAAAGATGGGGCACTGAACCTTAAGAGTAGGGTACTGCATAAGACGGGACGGAAAAGGGTTTAGGGTTGGATTAGGCGTACCCGCTACGCGGATCTGCATAATTCAACCCTAAACCCTTTTCCTTATTCAAGGTCACTAAACCCGCAACAAACTGAATCCTAAGAGGGTATTGGTGAACCCTGTCGTGGATGTGATTCAAAGATGGGGCACTGAACCTTAAGAGTAGGGTACTGCATAAGACGGGACGGAAAAGGGTTTATTGTTGGATTAGGCGTACCCGCTACGCGGCTCCGCCTAATCCAACCCTAAACCCTTTTCCTTATTCAAGGTCACTAAACCCGCAACAAACTGAACCCTAAGAGGGTATTGGTAAACCCTGTCGTGGATGTGATTCAAAGATGGGGCACTGAACCTTACGAGTAGGGTACTGCATAAGACGGGACGGAAAAGGGTTTATTGTTGGATTAGGCGTACCCGCTACGCGGCTCCGCCTAATCCAACCTTAAACCCTTTTCCTTATTCAAGGTCACTAAACCCGCAACAAACTGAATCCTAAGAGGGTATTGGTGAACCCTGTCGTGGATGTGATTCAAAGATGGGGCACTGAACCTTAAGAGTAGGGTACTGCATAAGACGGGACGGAAAAGGGTTTATTGTTGGATTAGGCGTACCCGCTACGCGGCTCCGCCTAATCCAACCCTAAACCCTTTTCCTTATTCAAGGTCACTAAACCCGCAACAAACTGAACCCTAAGAGGGTATTGGTAAACCCTGTCGTGGATGTGATTCAAAGATGGGGCACTGAACCTTACGAGTAGGGTACTGCATAAGACGGGACGGAAAAGGGTTTATTGTTGGATTAGGCGTACCCGCTACGCGGCTCCGCCTAATCCAACCTTAAACCCTTTTCCTTATTCAAGGTCACTAAACCCGCAAGAAACTGAACCCTAAGAGGGTATTGGTGAACCCTGTCGTGGATGTGATTCAAATATGGGGCACTGAACCTTAAGAGTAGGGTACTGCATAAGACAGGACGGAAAAGGGTTTAGGGTTGGATTAGGCGTACCCGCTACGCGGCTCCGCCTAATCCAACCCTAAACCCTTTTCCTTATTCAAGGTCACTAAACCCGCAAGAAACTGAACCCTAAGAGGGTATTGGTGAACCCTGTCGTGGATGAGACTCAAATATGGGGCACTGAACCTTAAGAGTAGGGTACTGCACAAGACGGGACGGAAAAGGGTTTAGGGTTGGATTAGGCGTACCAGCTACGCGGCTCCGCCTAATCCAACCTTAAACCCTTTTCCTTATTCAAGGCTACTAAACCCGCAAGAAACTGAACCCTAAGAGGGTATTGGTGAACCCTGTCGTGGATGTGATTCAAAGATAGGGCACTGAACCTTAAGAGTTAGGTACTGCATAAGACGGGACGGAAAAGGGTTTAGGGTTGGATTAGGCGTACCCGCTACGCGGATCCGCCAAAACCCTTTTCCTTATTCAAGGTCACTAAACCCGCAACAAACTGAACCCTAAGAGGTTATTGGTGAACCCTGTCGTGGATGTGATTCAAAGATGGGGCACTGAACCTTAAGAGTAGGGTACTGCATAAGACGGGACGGAAAAGGGTTTAGGGTTGGATTAGGCGTACCCGCTACGCAGATCCGCCTAAACCCTTTTCCTTATTCAAGGTCACTAAACCCGCAACAAACTGAACCTAAGAGGGTATTGGTGAACCCTGTCGTGGATGTGATTAAAAGATGGGGCACTGACCCTTAAGAGTAAGGTATTGCATAAGACGGAACGGAAAAGGGTTTAAGGTTGGATTAGGCGTACCCGCTACGCGGCTCCGCTTAATCCAACCCTAAACCCTTTTCCTTATTCAAGGTCACTAAACCCTAAACAAACTAAACCCTAAGAAGGTATTGGTGAACCCTGTCGTGGATGTGATTCAAAGATGGGGCACTGAACCTTAAGAGTAGGGTACTGCATAAGACGGGACGGAAAAGGGTTTAGGGTTGGATTAGGCGTACCCGCTACGCGGATCCGCCAAAACCCTTTTCCTTATTCAAGGTCACTAAACCCGCAACAAACTGAACCCTAAGAGGTTATTGGTGAACCCTGTGGTGGATGTGATTCAAAGATGGGGAAATGAACCTTAAGAGTAGGGTACTGCATAAGACGGGACGGAAAAGGGTTTAGGGTTAGATTAGGCGTACCCGCTACGCGGATCCGCCTAATCCAACCCTAAACCCTTTTCCTTATTCAAGGTCACTAAACCCGCAACAAACTGAACCTAAGAGGGTATTGGTGAACTCTGTCGTGGATGTGATTAAAAGATGGGGCACTGACCCTTAAGAGTAAGGTATTGCATTAGACGGGACGGAAAAGGGTTTAGGGTTGGATTAGGCGTACCCGCTACGCGGATCCGCTTAATCCAACCCTAAACCCTTTTCCTTATTCAAGGTCACTAAACCCTAAACAAACTAAACCCTAAGAAGGTATTGGTGAACCCCGTCGTGGATGTGATTCAAAGATGGGGCACTGAACCTTAAGAGTAGGGTACTGCATAAGACGGGACGGAAAAGGGTTTAGGGTTGGATTAGGCGTACCCGCTACGCGGATCTGCATAATTCAACCCTAAACCCTTTTCCTTATTCAAGGTCACTAAACCCGCAACAAACTGAATCCTAAGAGGGTATTGGTGAACCCTGTCGTGGATGTGATTCAAAGATGGGGCACTGAACCTTAAGAGTAGGGTACTGCATAAGACGGGACGGAAAAGGGTTTATTGTTGGATTAGGCGTACCCGCTACGCGGCTCCGCCTAATCCAACCCTAAACCCTTTTCCTTATTCAAGGTCACTAAACCCGCAACAAACTAAACCCTAAGAGGGTATTGGTAAACCCTGTCGTGGATGTGATTCAAAGATGGGGCACTGAACCTTACGAGTAGGGTACTGCATAAGACGGGACGGAAAAGGGTTTATTGTTGGATTAGGCGTACCCGCTACGCGGCTCCGCCTAATCCAACCTTAAACCCTTTTCCTTATTCAAGGTCACTAAACCCGCAAGAAACTGAACCCTAAGAGGGTATTGGTGAACCCTGTCGTGGATGTGATTCAAATATGGGGCACTGAACCTTAAGAGTAGGGTACTGCACAAGACGGGACGGAAAAGGGTTTAGGGTTGGATTAGGCGTACCAGCTACGCGGCTCCGCCTAATCCAACCCTAAACCCTTTTCCTTATTCAAGGTCACTAAACCCGCAAGAAACTGAACCCTAAGAGGGTATTGGTGAACCCTGTCGTGGATGAGACTCAAATATGGGGCACTGAACCTTAGGAGTAGGGTACTGCACAAGACGGGACGGAAAAGGGTTTAGGGTTGGATTAGGCGTACCAGCTACGCGGCTCCGCCTAATCCAACCCTAAACCCTTTTCCTTATTCAAGGCCACTAAACCCGCAAGAAACTGAACCCTTAGAGGGTATTGGTGAACCCTGTCGTGGATGTGATTCAAAGATAGGGCACTGAACCTTAAGAGTTGGGTACTGCATAAGACGGGACGGAAAAGGGTTTAGGGTTGGATTAGGCGTACCCGCTACGCGGATCCGCCTAAACCCATTTCCTTATTCAAGGTCACTAAACCCGCAACAAACTGAACCCTAAGAGGTTATTGGTGAACCCTGTCGTGGATGTGATTCAAAGATGGGGCACTGAACCTTAAGAGTAGGGTACTGCATAAGACGGGACGGAAAAGGGTTTAGGGTTGGATTAGGCGTACCCGCTACGCAGATCCGCCTAAACCCTTTTCCTTATTCAAGGTCACTAAACCCGCAACAAACTGAATCCTAAGAGGGTATTGGTGAACCCTGTCGTGGATGTGATTCAAAGATGGGGCACTGAACCTTAAGAGTAGGGTACTGCATAAGACGGGACGGAAAAGGGTTTATTGTTGGATTAGGCGTACCAGCTACGCGGCTCCGCCTAATCCAACCCTAAACCCTTTTCCTTATTCAAGGCCACTAAACCCGCAAGAAACTGAACCCTAAGAGGGTATTGGTGAACCCTGTCGTGGATGTGATTCAAAGATAGGGCACTGAACCTTAAGAGTTGGGTACTGCATAAGACGGGACGGAAAAGGGTTTAGGGTTGGATTAGGCGTACCCGCTACGCGGATCCGCCTAAACCCTTTTCCTTATTCAAGGTCACTAAACCCGCAACAAACTGAACCCTAAGAGGTTATTGGTGAACCCTGTCGTGGATGTGATTCAAAGATGGGGCACTGAACCTTAAGAGTAGGGTACTGCATAAGACGGGACGGAAAAGGGTTTAGGGTTGGATTAGGCGTACCCGCTACGCGGATCCGCCTAAACCCTTTTCCTTATTCAAGGTCACTAAACCCGCAACAAACTGAACCTAAGAGGGTATTGGTGAACCCTGTCGTGGATGTGATTAAAAGATGGGGCACTGACCCTTAAGAGTAAGGTATTGCATAAGACGGGACGGAAAAGGGTTTAAGGTTGGATTAGGCGTACCCGCTATGCGGCTCCGCTTAATCCAACCCTAAACCCTTTTCCTTATTCAAGGTCACTAAACCCTAAACAAACTGAACCCTAAGAGGGTATTGGTGAACCCTGTCGTAGATGTGATTCAAAGATGGGGCACTGAATCTTAAGAGTAGGGTACTGCATAAGACGGGACGGAAAAGGGTTTAGGGTTGGATTAGGCGTACCCGCTACGCGGATCCGCCTAAACCCTTTTCCTTATTCAAGGTCACTAAACCCGCAACAAACTGAACCTAAGAGGGTATTGGTGAACCCTGTCGTGGATGTGATTAAAAGATGGGGCACTGACCCTTAAGAGTAAGGTATTGCATAAGACGGGACGGAAAAGGGTTTAAGGTTGGATTAGGCGTACCCGCTACGCGGCTCTGCTTAATCCAACCCTTAACCCTTTTCCTTATTCAAGGTCACTAAACCCTAAACAAACTAAACCCTAAGAAGGTATTGGTGAACCCTGTCGTGGATGTGATTCAAAGATGGGGCACTGAACCTTAAGAGTAGGGTACTGCATAAGACGGGACGGAAAAGGGTTTAGGGTTGGATTAGGCGTACCCGCTACGCGGCTCCGCTTAATCCAACCCTAAACCCTTTTCCTTATTCAAGGTCACTAGACCCTAAACAAACTGAACCCTAAGAGGGTATTGGTGAACCCTGTTGTGGAGGTGATTCAAAGATGGGGCACTGAACCTTAAGAGTAGGGTACTGCATAAGACGGGACATAAAAGGGTTTAGGGTTGGATTAGGCGTACCCGCTACGCGGCTCCGCCTAATCCAACCCTAAACCCTTTTCCTTATTCAAGGTCACTAAACCCGCAAGAAACTGAACCCTAAGAGGGTATTGGTGAACCCTGTCGTGGATGTGATTCAAATATGGGGCACTGAACCTTAAGAGTAGGGTACTGCATAAGACGGGACGGAAAAGGGTTTAGGGTTGGATTAGGCGTACCCGCTACGCGGATCCGCCAAAACCCTATTCCTTATTCAAGGTCACTAAACCCGCAACAAACTGAACCCTAAGAGGTTATTGGTGAACCCTGTCGTGGATGTGATTCAAAGATGGGGCACTGAACCTTAAGAGTAGGGTACTGCATAAGACGGGACGGAAAAGGGTTTAGGGTTAAATTAGGCGTACCCGCTACGCGGATCCGCCTAATCCAACCCTAAACCCTTTTCCTTATTCAAGGTCACTAAACCCGCAACAAACTGAACCTAAGAGGGTATTGGTGAACTCTGTCGTGGATGTGATTAAAAGATGGGGCACTGACCCTTAAGAGTAACGTATTTCATAAGACGGGACGGAAAAGGGTTTAGGGTTGAATTAGGCGTACCCGCTACGCGGATCCGCTTAATCCAACCCTAAACCCTTTTCCTTATACAAGGTCACTAAACCCTAAACAAACTAAACCCTAAGAAGGTATTGGTGAACCCTGTCGTGGATGTGATTCAAAGATGGGGCACTGAACCTTAAGAGTAGGGTACTGCATAAGACGGGACGGAAAAGGGTTTAGGGTTGGATTAGGCGTACCCGCTACGCGGATCCGCATAATTCAACCCTAAACCCTTTTCCTTATTCAAGGTCACTAAACCCGCAACAAACTGAACCCTAAGAGGGTATTGGTGAACCCTGTCGTGGATGTGATTCAAAGATGGGGCACTGAACCTTAAGAGTAGGGTACTGCATAAGACGGGACGGAAAAGGGTTTATTGTTGGATTAGGCGTACCCGCTACGCGGCTCCGCCTAATCCAACCCTAAACCCTTTTCCTTATTCAAGGTCACTAAACCCGCAAGAAACTGAACCCTAAGAGGGTATTGGTGAACCCTGTCGTGGATGTGATTCAAATATGGGGCACTGAACCTTAAGAGTACGGTACTGCATAAGACGGGACGGAAAAGGGTTTAGGGTAGGATTAGGCGTACCCGCTACGCGGCTCCGCCTAATCCAACCCTAAACCCTTTTCCTTATTCAAGGTAACTAAACCAGCAAGAAACTGAACCCTAAGAGGGTATTGGTGAACCCTGTCGTGGATGTGATTCAAAGATAGGGCACTAAACCTTAAGAGTAGGGTACTGAATAAGACGGGACGGAAAAGGGTTTAGGGTTGGATTAGGCGTACCCGCTACGCGGATCCGCCTAAACCCTTTTCCTTATTCAAGGTCACTAAACCTACAACAAACTGAACCCTAAGAGGTTATTGGTGAACCCTGTCGTGGATGTGATTCAAAGACGGGGCACTGAACGTTAAGAGTAGGGTACTGCATAAGACGGGACGAAAAAGGGTTTAGGGTTGGATTAGGCGTACCCGCTATGCGGATCCGCCTAATCCAACCCTAAACCCTTTTCCTTATTCAAGGTCACTAAACCCGCAACAAACTGAACCCTAAGAGGGTATTGGTGAACCCTGTCGTGGATGTGATTCAAAGATGGGGCACTGACCCTTAAGAGTAAGGTATTGCATAAGACGGGACGGAAAAGGGTTTAAGGTTGGATTAGGCGTACCCGCTACGCGGCTCCGCTTAATCCAACCCTAAACCCTTTTCCTTATTCAAGGTCACTAAACCCTAAACAAACTGAACCCTAAGAGGGTATTGGTGAACCCTGTCGTAGATGTGATTCAAAGATGGGGCACTGAACCTTAAGAGTAGGGTACTGCATAAGACGGGACGGAAAAGGGTTTAGGGTTGGATTAGGCGTACCCGCTACGCGGATCCGCCTAAACCCTTTTCCTTATTCAAGGTCACTAAACCCGCAACAAACTGAACCTAAGAGGGTATTAGTGAACCCTGTCGTGGATGTGATTAAAAGATGGGGCACTGACCCTTAAGAGTAAGGTATTGCATAAGACGGGACGGAAAAGGGTTTAAGGTTGGATTAGGCGTACCCGCTACGCGGCTCTGCTTAATCCAACCCTAAACCCTTTTCCTTATTCAAGGTCACTAAACCCTAAACAAACTAAACCCTAAGAAGGTAATGGTGAACCCTGTCGTGGATGTGATTCAAAGATGGGGCACTGAACCTTAAGAGTAGGGTACTGCATAAGACGGGACGGAAAAGTGTTTAGGGTTGGATTAGGCGTACCCGCTACGCGGCTCCGCTTAATCCAACCCTAAACCCTTTTCCTTATTCAAGGTCACTAGACCCTAAACAAACTGAACCCTAAGAGGGTATTGGTGAACCCTGTTGTGGAGGTGATTCAAAGATAGGGCACTGAACCTTAAGAGTAGGGTACTGCATAAGACGGGACATAAAAGGGTTTAGGGTTGGATTACGCGTACCCGCTACGCGGCTCCGCCTAATCCAACCTTAAACCCTTTTCCTTATTCAAGGTCACTAAACCCGCAAGAAACTGAACCCTAAGAGGGTATTGGTGAACCCTGTCGTGGATGTGATTCAAATATGGGGCACTGAACCTTAAGAGTAGGGTACTGCATAAGACGGGACGGAAAAGGGTTTAGGGTTGGATTAGGCGTACCCGCTACGCGGATCCGCCAAAACCCTTTTCCTTATTCAAGGTCACTAAACCCGCAACAAACTGAACCCTAAGAGGTTATTGGTGAACCCTGTCGTGGATGTGATTCAAAGATGGGGCACTGAACCTTAAGAGTAGGGTACTGCATAAGACGGGACGAAAAAGGGTTTAGGGTTAAATTAGGCGTACCCGCTACGCGGATCCGCCTAATCCAACCCTAAACCCTTTTCCTTATTCAAGGTCACTAAACCCGCAACAAACTGAACATAAGAGGGTATTGGTGAACTCTGTCGTGGATGTGATTAAAAGATGGGGCACTGACCCTTAAGAGTAACGTATTTCATAAGACGGGACGGAAAATGGTTTAGGGTTGAATTAGGCGTACCCGCTACGCGGATCCGCTTAATCCAACCCTAAACCCTTTTCCTTATTCAAGGTCACTAATCCCGCAACAAACTGAACCTAAGAGGGTATTGGTGAACCCTGTCGTGGATATGATTAAAAGATGGGGCACTGACCCTTAAGAGTAAGGTATTGCATAAGACGGGACAGAAAAGCGTTTAGGGTTGGATTAGGCGTACCCGCTACGCGGATCCGCTTAATCCAACCCTAAACCCTTTTCCTTATTCAAGGTCACTAAACCCTAAACAAACTAAACCCTAAGAAGGTATTGGTGAACCCTGTCGTGGATGTGATTCAAAGATGGGGCACTGAACCTTAAGAGTAGGGTACTGCATAAGACGGGACGGAAAAGGGTTTAGGGTTGGATTAGGCGTACCCGCTACGTGGATCCGCCTAATCCAACCCTAAACCCTTTTCCTTATTCAAGGTCACTAAACCCGCAACAAACTGAACCCTAAGAGGGTATTGGTGAACCCTGTCGTGGATATGATTCAAAGATGGGGCACTGAACCTTAAGAGTAGGGTACTGCATAAGACGGGACAGAAAAGGGTTTAGGGTTGGATTAGGCATACCCGCTACGCTGCTTCGCCTAATCCAACCCTAAACCCTTTTCCTTATTCAAGGTCACTAAACCCGCAAGAAACTGAACCCTAAGAGGTTATTGGTGAACCCTGTCGTGGATGTGATTCAAATATGGGGCACTGAACCTTAAGAGTAGGGTACTGCATAAGACGGGACGGAAAAGGGTTTAGGGTTGGATTAGGCGTACCCGCTACGCGGATCCGCCTAAACCCATTTCCTTATTCATGGTCACTAAACCCGCAACAAACTGAACCCTAAGAGGTTATTGGTGAACCCTGTCGTGGATGTTATTGAAAGATGGGGCACTGAACCTTAAGAGTAGGGTACTGCATAAGACGGGACGGAAAAGGGTTTAGGGTTGGATTAGGCGTACCCGCTACGCGGATCCGCTTAATCCAACCCTAAACCCTTTTCCTTATTCAAGGTCACTAAACCCTAAACAAACTAAACTCTAAGAAGGTATTGGTGAACCCTGTCGTGGATGTGATTCAAAGATGGGGCACTGAATCTTAAGGGTAGGGTACTGCATAAGACGGGACGGAAAAGGGTTTAGGGTTGGATTAGGCGTACCCACTACGCGGATCCGCCTAAACCCTTTTCCTTATTCATGGTCACTAAACCCGCAACAAACTGAACCCTAAGAGGTTATTGGTGAACCCTGTCGTGGATGTTATTCAAAGATGGGGCACTGAACCTTAAGAGTAGGGTACTGCATAAGACGGGACGGAAAAGGGTTTAGGGTTGGATTAGGCGTACCCGCTACGCGGATCCGCCTAAACCCTTTTCCTTATTCATGGTCACTAAACCCGCAACAAACTGAACCCTAAGAGGTTATTGGTGAACCCTGTCGTGGATGTTATTCAAAGTTGGGGCACTGAACCTTAAGAGTAGGGTACTGCATAAGACGGGACGGAAAAGGGTTTAGGGTTGGATTAGGCGTACCCGCTACGCGGATCCGCTTAATCCAACCCTAAACCCTTTTCCTTATTCAATGTCACTAAACCCTAAACAAACTAAACCCTAAGAAGGTATTGGTGAACCCTGTCGTGGATGTGATTCAAAGATGGGGCACTGAACCTTAAGAGTAGGGTACTGCATAAGACGGGACGGAAAAGGGTTTAGGGTTGGATTAGGCGTACCCGCTACGCGGATCCGCATAATTCAACCCTAAACCCTTTTCCTTATTCAAGGTCACTAAACCCTCAACAAACTGAACCCTAAGAGGGTATTGGTGAACCCTGTCGTGGATGTGATTCAAAGATGGGGCACTGAACATTAAGAGTAGGGTACTGCATAAGACGGGACGGAAAAGGGTTTATTGTTGGATTAGGCGTACCCGCTACGCGGCTCCGCCTAATCCAACCCTAAACCCTTTTCCTTATTCAAGGTCACTAAACCCGCAAGAAACTGAACCCTAAGAGGGTATTGGTGAACCCTGTCGTGGATGTGATTCAAATATGGGGCACTGAACCTTAAGAGTAGAGTACTGCATAAGACGGGACGGAAAAGGGTTTAGGGTAGGATTAGGCGTACCCGCTACGCGGCTCCGCCTAATCCAACCCTAAACCCTTTTCCTTATTCAAGGTAACTAAACCAGCAAGAAACTGAACCCTAAGAGGGTATTGGTGAACCCTGTCGTGGATGTGATTCAAAGATAGGGCACTGAACCTTAAGAGTAGGGTACTGAATAAGACGGGACGGAAAAGGGTTTAGGGTTGGATTAGGCGTACCCGCTACGCGGATCCGCCTAAACCCTTTTCCTTATTCAAGGTCACTAAACCTACAACAAACTGAACCCTAAGAGGTGGTGAACCCTGTCGTGGATGTGATTCAAAGATGGGGCACTGAACCTTAAGAGTAGGGTACTGCATAAGACGGGACGAAAAAGGGTTTAGGGTTGGATTAGGCGTACCCGCTATGCGGATCCGCCTAATCCAACCCTAAACCCTTTTCCTTATTCAAGGTCACTAATCCCGCAACAAACTGAACCTAAGAGGGTATTGGTGAACCCTGTCGTGGATATGATTAAAAGATGGGGCACTGACCCTTAAGAGTAAGGTATTGCATAAGACGGGACAGAAAAGCGTTTAGGGTTGGATTAGGCGTACCCGCTACGCGGATCCGCTTAATCCAACCCTAAACCCTTTTCCTTATTCAAGGTCACTAAACCCTAAACAAACTAAACCCTAAGAAGGTATTGGTGAACCCTGTCGTGGATGTGATTCAAAGATGGGGCACTGAACCTTAAGAGTAGGGTACTGCATAAGACGGGACGGAAAAGGGTTTAGGGTTGGATTAGGCGTACCCGCTACGTGGATCCGCCTAATCCAACCCTAAACCCTTTTCCTTATTCAAGGTCACTAAACCCGCAACAAACTGAACCCTAAGAGGGTATTGGTGAACCCTGTCGTGGATGTGATTCAAAGATGGGGCACTGAACCTTAAGAGTAGGGTACTGCATAAGACGGGACAGAAAAGGGTTTAGGGTTGGATTATTCATACCCGCTACGCGGCTTCGCCTAATCCAACCCTAAACCCTTTTTCTTATTCAAGGTCACTAAACCCGCAAGAAACTGAACCCTAAGAGGTTATTGGTGAACCCTGTCGTGGATGTGATTCAAATATGGGGCACTGAACCTTAAGAGTAGGGTACTTCATAAGACGGGACGGAAAAGGGTTTAGGGTTGGATTAGGCGTACCCGCTACGCGGATCCGCCTAAACCCTTTTCCTTATTCATAGTCACTAAACCCGCAACAAACTGAACCCTAAGAGGTTATTGGTGAACCCTGTCGTGGATGTTATTCAAAGATGGGGCACTGAACCTTAAGAGTAGGGTACTGCATAAGACGGGACGGAAAAGGGTTTAGGGTTGGATTAGGCGTACCCGCTACGCGGATCCGCTTAATCCAACCCTAAACCCTTTTCCTTATTCAAGGTCACTAAACCCTAAACAAACTAAACCCTAAGAAGGTATTGGGGAACCCTGTCGTGGATGTGATTCAAAGATGGGGCACTGAATCTTAAGAGTAGGGTACTGCATAAGACGGGACGGAAAAGGGTTTAGGGTTGGATTAGGCGTACCCGCTACGCGGATCCGCCTAAACCCTTTTCCTTATTCATGGTCACTAAACCCGCAACAAACTGAACCCTAAGAGGTTATTGGTGAACCCTGTCGTGGATGTTATTCAAAGATGGGGCACTGAACCTTAAGAGTAGGGTACTGCATAGGACGGGACGGAAAAGGGTTTAGGGTTGGATTAGGCGTAACCGCTACGCGGATCCGCCTAAACCCTTTTCCTTATTCATGGTCACTAAACCCGCAACAAACTGAACCCTAAGAGGTTATTGGTGAACCCTGTCGTGGATGTTATTCAAAGATGGGGCACTGAACCTTAAGAGTAGGGTACTGCATAGGACGGGACGGAAAAGGGTTTAGGGTTGGATTAGGCGTACCCGCTACGCGGATCCGCCTAAACCCTTTTCCTTATTCATGGTCACTAAACCCGCAACAAACTGAACCCTAAGAGGTTATTGGTGAACCCTGTCGTGGATGTTATTCAAAGATGGGGCACTGAACCTTAAGAGTAGGGTACTGCATAAGACGGGACGGAAAAGGGTTTAGGGTTAGATTAGGCGTACCCGCTACGCGGATCCGCTTAATCCAACCCTAAACCCTTTTCCTTATTCAAGGTCACTAAACCCTAAACAAACTAAACCCTAAGAAGGTATTGGTGAACCCTGTCGTGGATGTGATTCAAAGATGGGGCACTGAATCTTAAGAGTAGGGTACTGCATAAGACGGGACGGAAAAGGGTTTAGGGTTGGATTAGGCGTACCCGCTACGCGGATCCGGCTAATCCAACCCTAAACCCTTTTCCTTATTCAAGGTCACTAATCCCGCAACAAACTGAACCCTAAGAGGATATTGGTGAACCCTGTCGTGGATGTGATTCAAAGATGGGGCACTGAACCTTAAGAGTAGGGTACTGCATAAGACGGGACAGAAAAGGGTTTAGGGTTGGATTATTCATACCCGCTACGCGGCTTCGCCTAATCCAACCCTAAACCCTTTTCCTTATTCAAGGTCACTAAACCCGCAAGAAACTGAACCCTAAGAGGTTATTGGTGAACCCTGTCGTGGATGTGATTCAAATATGGGGCACTGAACCTTAAGAGTAGGGTACTGCATAAGACGGGACGGAAAAGGGTTTAGGGTTGGATTAGGCGTACCCGCTACGCGGATCCGCCTAAACCCTTTTCCTTATTCATGGTCACTAAACCCGCAACAAACTGAACCCTAAGAGGTTATTGGGGAACCCTGTCGTGGATGTGATTCAAAGATGGGGCACTGAACCTTAAGAGTAGGGTACTGCATAAGACGGGACGGAAAAGGGTTTAGGGTTGGATTAGGCGTACCCGCTACGCGGATCCGCCTAATCCAACCTTAAACCCTTTTCCTTATTCAAGGTCACTAAACCCGCAACAAACTGAACCTAAGAGGGTATTGGTGAACTCTGTCGTGGATGTGATTAAAAGATGGGTCACTGACCCTTAAGAGTAAGGTAATGCATAAGACGGGACGGAAAAGGGTATAGGGATGGATTAGGCATACCCGTTACGCGGATCCGCTTAATCCAACCCTAAACCCTTTTCCTTATTCAAGGTCACTAAACCCTAAACAAACTAATCCCTAAGAAGGTATTGGTGAACCCTGTCGTGGATGTGATTCAAAGATGGGGCACTGAACCTTAAGAGTAGGGTACTGCATAAGACGGGACGGAAAAGGGTTTAGGGTTGGATTAGGCGTACCCGCTACGCGGATCCGCCTAATCCAACCCTAAACCCTTTTCCTTATTCAAGGTCACTAATCCCGCAACAAACTGAACCTAAGAGGGTATTGGTGAACCCTGTCGTGGATATGATTAAAAGATGGGGCACTGACCCTTAAGAGTAAGGTATTGCATAAGACGGGACAGAAAAGCGTTTAGGGTTGGATTAGGCGTACCCGCTACGCGGATCCGCTTAATCCAACCCTAAACCCTTTTCCTTATTCAAGGTCACTAAACCCTAAACAAACTAAACCCTAAGAAGGTATTGGTGAACCCTGTCGTGGATGTGATTCAAAGATGGGGCACTGAACCTTAAGAGTAGGGTACTGCATAAGACGGGACGGAAAAGGGTTTAGGGTTGGATTAGGCGTACCCGCTACGTGGATCCGCCTAATCCAACCCAAAACCCTTTTCCT
Source organism: Agrostemma githago (assembly GCA_958450325.1). Classification (NCBI taxonomy): domain Eukaryota; kingdom Viridiplantae; phylum Streptophyta; class Magnoliopsida; order Caryophyllales; family Caryophyllaceae; genus Agrostemma; species Agrostemma githago. The sequence continues at coordinate 38,272,902 of OY288258.1, forward strand.
TATTCAAGGTCACTAAACCCGCAACAAACTGAACCCTAAGAGGGTATTGGTGAACCCTGTCGTGGATGTGATTCAAAGATGGGGCACTGAACCTTAAGAGTATGGTACTGCATAAGACGGGACAGAAAAGGGTTTAGGGTTGGATTAGGCATACCCGCTACGCGGCTTCGCCTAATCCAACCCAAAACCCTTTTACTTATTCAAGGTCACTAAACCCGAGAGAAACTGAACCCTAAGAGGTTATTGGTGAACCCTGTCGTGGATGTGATTCAAATATGGGGCACTGAACCTTAAGAGTAGGGTACTGCATAAGACGGGACGGAAAAGGGTTTAGGGTTGGATTAGGCGTACCCGCTACGCGGATCCGCCTAAACCCTTTTCCTTATTCATGGTCACTAAACCCGCAACAAACTGAACCCTAAGAGGTTATTGGTGAACCCTGTCGTGGATGTTATTCAAAGATGGGGCACTGAACCTTAAGAGTAGGGTACTGCATAAGACGGGACGGAAAAGGGTTTAGGGTTGGATTAGGCGTACCCGCTACGCGGATCCGCTTAATCCAACCCTAAACCCTTTTCCTTATTCAAGGTCACTAAACCCTAAACAAACTAAACCCTAAGAAGGTATTGGTGAACCCTGTCGTGGATGTGATTCAAAGATGGGGCACTGAATCTTAAGAGTAGGGTACTGCATAAGACGGGACGGAAAAGGGTTTAGGGTTGGATTAGGCGTACCCGCTACGCGGATCCGGCTAATCCAACCCTAAACCCTTTTCCTTATTCAAGGTCACTAATCCCGCAACAAACTGAACCCTAAGAGGATATTGGTGAACCCTGTCGTGGATGTGATTCAAAGATGGGGCACTGAACCTTAAGAGTAGGGTACTGCATAAGACGGGACAGAAAAGGGTTTAGGGTTGGATTATTCATACCCGCTACGCGGCTTCGCCTAATCCAACCCTAAACCCTTTTTCTTATTCAAGGTCACTAAACCCGCAAGAAACTGAACCCTAAGAGGTTATTGGTGAACCCTGTCGTGGATGTGATTCAAATATGGGGCACTGAACCTTAAGAGTAGGGTACTGCATAAGACGGGACGGAAAAGGGTTTAGGGTTGGATTAGGCGTACCCGCTACGCGGATCCGCCTAAACCCTTTTCCTTATTCATGGTCACTAAACCCGCAACAAACTGAACCCTAAGAGGTTATTGGTGAACCCTGTCGTGGATGTGATTCAAAGATGGGGCACTGAACCTTAAGAGTAGGGTACTGCATAAGACGGGACGGAAAAGGGTTTAGGGTTGGATTAGGCGTACCCGCTACGCGGATCCGCCTAATCCAACCCTAAACCCTTTTCCTTATTCAAGGTCACTAAACCCGCAACAAACTGAACCTAAGAGGGTATTGGTGAACTCTGTCGTGGATGTGATTAAAAGATGGGTCACTGACCCTTAAGAGTAAGGTATTGCATAAGACGGGACGGAAAAGGGTATAGGGTTGGATTAGGCGTACCCGTTACGCGGATCCGCTTAATCCAACCCTAAACCCTTTTCCTTATTCAAGGTCACTAAACCCTAAACAAACTAATCCCTAAGAAGGTATTGGTGAACCTTGTCGTGGATGTGATTCAAAGATGGGGCACTGAACCTTAAGAGTAGGGTACTGCATAAGACGGGACGGAAAAGGGTTTAGGGTTGGATTAGGCGTACCCGCTACGCGGATCCGCATAATCCAACCCTAAACCCTTTTCCTAATTCAAGGTCACTAACCCCGCAACAAACTGAACCCTAAGAGGGTATTGGTGAACCCTGTCGTGGATGTGATTCAAAGATGGGGCACTGAACCTTAAGAGTAGGGTACTGCATAAGACGGGTCGGAAAAGGGTTTAGGGTTGGGTTAGGCGTACCCGCTACGCGGCTCCGCCTAATCCAACCCTAAACCCTTTTCCTTATTGAAGGTCACTAAACCCGCAAGAAACTGAACCCTAAGAGGGTATTGGTGAACCCTGTCGTGGATGTGATTCAAATATGGGGCACTGAACCTTAAGAGTAGGGTACTGCATGAGACGGGACGGAAAAGAGTTTAGGGTTGGATTAGGCGTACCCGCTACGCGGCTCCGCCTAATCCAACCCTAAACCCATTTCCTTATTCAAGGTAACTAAACCAGCAAGAAACTGAACCCTAAGAGGGTATTGGTGAACCCTGTCGTGGATGTGATTCAAAGATAGGGCACTGAACCTTAAAAGTAGGGTACTGCATGAGACAGGACGGAAAAGAGTTTAGGGTTGGATTAGGCGTACCCGCTACGTGGATCCGCCTAATCCAACCCTAAACCCATTTCCTTATTCAAGGTAACTAAACCAGCAAGAAACTGAACCCTAAGAGGGTATTGGTGAACCCTGTCGTGGATGTGATTCAAAGATAGGGCACTGAACCTTAAAAGTAGGGTACTGCATGAGACAGGACGGAAAAGGGTTTAGGGTTGGATTAGGCGTACCCGCTATGCGGATCCGCGTAAACCCTTTTCCTTATTCAACGTCACTAAACCTGCAAAACACTGAACCCTAAGAGGTTATTGGTGAACCCTGTCGTGGATGTGATTCAAAGATGGGGCACTGAACCTTAAGAGTAGGGTACTGCATAAGACGGGACGGAAAAGGGTTTAGGGTTGGATTAGGCGTACCCGCTACGTGGATCCGCCTAATCCAACCCAAAACCCTTTTCCTTATTCAAGGTCACTAAACCCGCAACAAACTGAACCCTAAGAGGGTATTGGTGAACCCTGTCGTGGATGTGATTCAAAGATGGGGCACTGAACCTTAAGAGTATGGTACTGCATAAGACGGGACAGAAAAGGGTTTAGGGTTGGATTAGGCATACCCGCTACGCGGCTTCGCCTAATCCAACCCAAAACCCTTTTACTTATTCAAGGTCACTAAACCCGAGAGAAACTGAACCCTAAGAGGTTATTGGTGAACCCTGTCGTGGATGTGATTCAAATATGGGGCACTGAACCTTAAGAGTAGGGTACTGCATAAGACGGGACGGAAAAGGGTTTAGGGTTGGATTAGGCGTACCCGCTACGCGGATCCGCCTAAACCCTTTTCCTTATTCATGGTCACTAAACCCGCAACAAACTGAACCCTAAGAGGTTATTGGTGAACCCTGTCGTGGATGTTATTCAAAGATGGGGCACTGAACCTTAAGAGTAGGGTACTGCATAAGACGGGACGGAAAAGGGTTTAGGGTTGGATTAGGCGTACCCGCTACGCGGATCCGCTTAATCCAACCCTAAACCCTTTTCCTTATTCAAGGTCACTAAACCCTAAACAAACTAAACCCTAAGAAGGTATTGGTGAACCCTGTCGTGGATGTGATTCAAAGATGGGGCACTGAATCTTAAGAGTAGGGTACTGCATAAGACGGGACGGAAAAGGGTTTAGGGTTGGATTAGGCGTACCCGCTACGCGGATCCGGCTAATCCAACCCTAAACCCTTTTCCTTATTCAAGGTCACTAATCCCGCAACAAACTGAACCCTAAGAGGATATTGGTGAACCCTGTCGTGGATGTGATTCAAAGATGGGGCACTGAACCTTAAGAGTAGGGTACTGCATAAGACGGGACAGAAAAGGGTTTAGGGTTGGATTATTCATACCCGCTACGCGGCTTCGCCTAATCCAACCCTAAACCCTTTTTCTTATTCAAGGTCACTAAACCCGCAAGAAACTGAACCCTAAGAGGTTATTGGTGAACCCTGTCGTGGATGTGATTCAAATATGGGGCACTGAACCTTAAGAGTAGGGTACTGCATAAGACGGGACGGAAAAGGGTTTAGGGTTGGATTAGGCGTACCCGCTACGCGGATCCGCCTAAACCCTTTTCCTTATTCATGGTCACTAAACCCGCAACAAACTGAACCCTAAGAGGTTATTGGTGAACCCTGTCGTGGATGTGATTCAAAGATGGGGCACTGAACCTTAAGAGTAGGGTACTGCATAAGACGGGACGGAAAAGGGTTTAGGGTTGGATTAGGCGTACCCGCTACGCGGATCCGCCTAATCCAACCCTAAACCCTTTTCCTTATTCAAGGTCACTAAACCCGCAACAAACTGAACCTAAGAGGGTATTGGTGAACTCTGTCGTGGATGTGATTAAAAGATGGGTCACTGACCCTTAAGAGTAAGGTATTGCATAAGACGGGACGGAAAAGGGTATAGGGTTGGATTAGGCGTACCCGTTACGCGGATCCGCTTAATCCAACCCTAAACCCTTTTCCTTATTCAAGGTCACTAAACCCTAAACAAACTAATCCCTAAGAAGGTATTGGTGAACCCTGTCGTGGATGTGATTCAAAGATGGGGCACTGAACCTTAAGAGTAGGGTACTGCATAAGACGGGACGGAAAAGGGTTTAGGGTTGGATTAGGCGTACCCGCTACGCGGATCCGCATAATCCAACCCTAAACCCTTTTCCTTATTCAAGGTCACTAACCCCGCAACAAACTGAACCCTAAGAGGGTATTGGTGAACCCTGTCGTGGATGTGATTCAAAGATGGGGCACTGAACCTTAAGAGTAGGGTACTGCATAAGACGGGTCGGAAAAGGGTTTAGGGTTGGGTTAGGCGTACCCGCTACGCGGCTCCGCCTAATCCAACCCTAAACCCTTTTCCTTATTGAAGGTCACTAAACCCGCAAGAAACTGAACCCTAAGAGGGTATTGGTGAACCCTGTCGTGGATGTGATTCAAATATGGGGCACTGAACCTTAAGAGTAGGGTACTGCATGAGACGGGACGGAAAAGAGTTTAGGGTTGGATTAGGCGTACCCGCTACGCGGCTCCGCCTAATCCAACCCTAAACCCATTTCCTTATTCAAGGTAACTAAACCAGCAAGAAACTGAACCCTAAGAGGGTATTGGTGAACCCTGTCGTGGATGTGATTCAAAGATAGGGCACTGAACCTTAAAAGTAGGGTACTGCATGAGACAGGACGGAAAAGAGTTTAGGGTTGGATTAGGCGTACCCGCTACGTGGATCCGCCTAATCCAACCCTAAACCCATTTCCTTATTCAAGGTAACTAAACCAGCAAGAAACTGAACCCTAAGAGGGTATTGGTGAACCCTGTCGTGGATGTGATTCAAAGATAGGGCACTGAACCTTAAAAGTAGGGTACTGCATGAGACAGGACGGAAAAGGGTTTAGGGTTGGATTAGGCGTACCCGCTATGCGGATCCGCGTAAACCCTTTTCCTTATTCAACGTCACTAAACCTGCAAAACACTGAACCCTAAGAGGTTATTGGTGAACCCTGTCGTGGATGTGATTCAAAGATGGGGCACTGAACCTTAAGAGTAGGGTACTGCATAAGACGGGACGGAAAAGGGTTTAGGGTTGGATTAGGCGTACCCGCTACGCGGATCCGCCTAATCCAACCCTAAACCCTTTTCCTTATTCAAGGTCACTAAACCCGCAACAAACTGAACCTAAGAGGGTATTGGTGAACTCTGTCGTGGATGTGATTAAAAGATGGGTCACTGACCCTTAAGAGTAAGGTATTGCATAAGACGGGACGGAAAAGGGTATAGGGTTGGATTAGGCGTACCCGTTACGCGGATCCGCTTAATCCAACCCTAAACCCTTTTCCTTATTCAAGGTCACTAAACCCTAAACAAACTAATCCCTAAGAAGGTATTGGTGAACCCTGTCGTGGATGTGATTCAAAGATGGGGCACTGAACCTTAAGAGTAGGGTACTGCATAAGACAGGACGGAAAAGGGTTTAGGGTTGGATTAGGCGTACCCGCTACGCGGATCCGCATAATCCAACCCTAAACCCTTTTCCTTATTCAAGGTCACTAAACCCGCAACAAACTGAACCCTAAGAGGGTATTGGTGAACCCTGTCGTGGATGTGATTCAAAGATGGGGCACTGAACCTTAAGAGTAGGGTACTGCATAAGACGGGTCGGAAAAGGGTTTAGGGTTGGGTTAGGCGTACCCGCTACGCGGCTCCGCCTAATCCAACCCTAAACCCTTTTCCTTATTGAAGGTCCCTAAACCCGCAAGAAACTGAACCCTAAGAGGGTATTGGTGAACCCTGTCGTGGATGTGATTCAAATATGGGGCACTGAACCTTAAGAGTAGGGTACTGCATGAGACGGGACGGAAAAGAGTTTAGGGTTGGATTAGGCGTACCCGCTACGCGGCTCCGCCTAATCCAACCCTAAACCCATTTCCTTATTCAAGGTAACTAAACCAGCAAGAAACTGAACCCTAAGAGGGTATTGGTGAACCCTGTCGTGGATGTGATTCAAAGATAGGGCACTGAACCTTAAAAGTAGGGTACTGCATGAGACAGGACGGAAAAGGGTTTAGGGTTGGATTAGGCGTACCCGCTACGTGGATCCGCCTAATCCAACACTAAACCCATTTCCTTATTCAAGGTAACTAAACCAGCAAGAAACTGAACCCTAAGAGGGTATTGGTGAACCCTGTCGTGGATGTGATTCAAAGATAGGGCACTGAACCTTAAAAGTAGGGTACTGCATGAGACAGGACGGAAAAGGGTTTAGGGTTGGATTAGGCGTACCCGCTATGCGGATCCGCGTAAACCCTTTTCCTTATTCAACGTCACTAAACCTGCAAAACACTGAACCCTAAGAGGTTATTGGTGAACCCTGTCGTGGATGTGATTCAAAGATGGGGCACTGAACCTTAAGAGTAGGGTACTGCATAAGACGGGACAGAAAAGGGTTTAGGGTTGGATTAGGCATACCCGCTACGCGGCTTCGCCTAATCCAACCCTAAACCCTTTTCCTTATTCAAGGTCACTAAACCCGCAAGAAACTGAACCCTAAGAGGTTATTGGTGAACCCTGTCGTGGATGTGATTCAAATATGGGGCACTGAACCTTAAGAGTAGGGTACTGCATAAGACGGGACGGAAAAGGGTTTAGGGTTGGATTAGGCGTACCCGCTACGCGGATCCGCTTAAACCCTTTTCCTTATTCATGGTCACTAAACCCGCAACAAACTGAACCCTAAGAGGTTATTGGTGAACCCTGTCGTGGATGTTATTCAAAGATGGGGCACTGAACCTTAAGAGTAGGGTACTGCATAAGACGGGACGGAAAAGGGTTTAGGGTTGGATTAGGCGTACCCGCTACGCGGATCCGCTTAATCCAACCCTAAACCCTTTTCCTTATTCAAGGTCACTAAACCCTAAACAAACTAAACCCTAAGAAGGTATTGGTGAACCCTGTCGTGGATGTGATTCAAAGATGGGGCACTGAATCTTAAGAGTAGGGTACTGCATAAGACGGGACGGAAAAGGGTTTAGGGTTGGATTAGGCGTACCCGCTACGCCGATCCGGCTAATCCAACCCTAAACCCTTTTCCTTATTCAAGGTCACTAATCCCGCAACAAACTGAACCCTAAGAGGATATTGGTGAACCCTGTCGTGGATGTGATTCAATGATGGGGCACTGAACCTTAAGAGTAGGGTACTGCATAAAACGGGACAGAAAAGGGTTTAGGGTTGGATTATTCATACCCGCTACGCGGCTTCGCCTAATCCAACCCTAAACCCTTTTCCTTATTCAAGGTCACTAAACCCGCAAGAAACTGAACCCTAAGAGGGTATTGGTGAACCCTGTCGTGGATGTGATTCAAATATGGGGCACTGAACCTTAAGAGTAGGGTACTGCATGAGACGGGACGGAAAAGAGTTTAGGGTTGGATTAGGCATACCCGCTACGCGGCTCCGCCTAATCCAACCCTAAACCCATTTCCTTATTCAAGGTAACTAAACCAGCAAGAAACTGAACCCTAAGAGGGTATTGGTGAACCCTGTCGTGGATGTGATTCAAAGATAGGGCACTGAACCTTAAAAGTAGGGTACTGCATGAGACAGGACGGAAAAGGGTTTAGGGTTGGATTAGGCGTACCCGCTATGCGGATCCGCGTAAACCCTTTTCCTTATTCAAGGTCACTAAACCTGCAAAAAACTGAACCCTAAGAGGTTATTGGTGAACCCTGTCGTGGATGTGATTCAAAGATGGGGCACTGAACCTTAAGAGTAGGGTACTGCATAAGACGGGACAGAAAAGGGTTTAGGGTTGGATTAGGCATACCCGCTACGCGGCTTCGCCTAATCCAACCCTAAACCCTTTTCCTTATTCAAGGTCACTAAACCCGCAAGAAACTGAACCCTAAGAGGTTATTGGTGAACCCTGTCGTGGATGTGATTCAAATATGGGGCACTGAACCTTAAGAGTAGGGTACTGCATAAGACGGGACGGAAAAGGGTTTAGGGTTGGATTAGGCGTACCCGCTACGCGGATCCGCCTAAACCCTTTTCCTTATTCATGGTCACTAAACCCGCAACAAACTGAACCCTAAGAGGTTATTGGTGAACCCTGTCGTGGATGTTATTCAAAGATGGGCCACTGAACCTTAAGAGTAGGGTACTGCATAAGACGGGACGGAAAAGGGTTTAGGGTTGGATTAGGCGTACCCGCTACGCGGATCCGCTTAATCCAACCCTAAACCCTTTTCCTTATTCAAGGTCACTAAACCCTAAACAAACTAAACCCTAAGAAGGTATTGGTGAACCCTGTCGTGGATGTGATTCAAAGATGGGGCACTGAACCTTAAGAGTAGGGTACTGCATAAGACGGGACAGAAAAGGGTTTAGGGTTGGATTATTCATACCCGCTACGCGGCTTCGCCTAATCCAACCCTAAACCCTTTTTCTTATTCAAGGTCACTAAACCCGCAAGAAACTGAACCCTAAGAGGGTATTGGTGAACCCTGTCGTGGATGTGATTCAAATATGGGGCACTGAACCTTAAGAGTAGGGTACTGCATGAGACGGGACGGAAAAGAGTTTAGGGTTGGATTAGGCGTACCCGCTACGCGGCTCCGCCTAATCCAACCCTAAACCCATTTCCTTATTCAAGGTAACTAAACCAGCAAGAAACTGAACCCTAAGAGGGTATTGGTGAACCCTGTCGTGGATGTGATTCAAAGATAGGGCACTGAACCTTAAAAGTAGGGTACTGCATGAGACAGGACGGAAAAGGGTTTAGGGTTGGATTAGGCGTACCCGCTATGCGGATCCGCGTAAACCCTTTTCCTTATTCAAGGTCACTAAACCTGCAAAAAACTGAACCCTAAGAGGTTATTGGTGAACCCTGTCGTGGATGTGATTCAAAGATGGGGCACTGAACCTTAAGAGTAGGGTACTGCATAAGACGGGACAGAAAAGGGTTTAGGGTTGGATTAGGCATACCCGCTACGCGGCTTCGCCTAATCCAACCCTAAACCCTTTTCCTTATTCAAGGTCACTAAACCCGCAAGAAACTGAACCCTAAGAGGTTATTGGTGAACCCTGTCGTGGATGTGATTCAAATATGGGGCACTGAACCTTAAGAGTAGGGTACTGCATAAGACGGGACGGAAAAGGGTTTAGGGTTGGATTAGGCGTACCCGCTACGCGGATCCGCCAAAACCCTTTTCCTTATTCATGGTCACTAAACCCGCAACAAACTGAACCCTAAGAGGTTATTGGTGAACCCTGTCGTGGATGTTATTCAAAGATGGGGCACTGAACCTTAAGAGTAGGGTACTGCATAAGACGGGACAGAAAAGGGTTTAGGGTTGGATTAGGCATACCCGCTACGCGGCTTCGCCTAATCCAACCCTAAACCCTTTTCCTTATTCAAGGTCACTAAACCCGCAAGAAACTGAACCCTAAGAGGTTATTGGTGAACCCTGTCGTGGATGTGATTCAAATATGGGGCACTGAACCTTAAGAGTAGGGTACTGCATAAGACGGGACGGAAAAGGGTTTAGGGTTGGATTAGGCGTACCCGCTACGCGGATCCGCCTAAACCCTTTTCCTTATTCATGGTCACTAAACCCGCAACAAACTGAACCCTAAGAGGTTATTGGTGAACCCTGTCGTGGATGTTATTCAAAGATGGGCCACTGAACCTTAAGAGTAGGGTACTGCATAAGACGGGACGGAAAAGGGTTTAGGGTTGGATTAGGCGTACCCGCTACGCGGATCCGCTTAATCCAACCCTAAACCCTTTTCCTTATTCAAGGTCACTAAACCCTAAACAAACTAAACCCTAAGAAGGTATTGGTGAACCCTGTCGTGGATGTGATTCAAAGATGGGGCACTGAATCTTAAGAGTAGGGTACTGCATAAGACGGGACGGAAAAGGGTTTAGGGTTGGATTAGGCGTACCCGCTACGCGGATCCGGCTAATCCAACCCTAAACCCTTTTCCTTATTCAAGGTCACTAATCCCGCAACAAACTGAACCCTAAGAGGATATTGGTGAACCCTGTCGTGGATGTGATTCAAATATGGGGCACTGAACCTTAAGAGTAGGGTACTGCATAAGACGGGACAGAAAAGGGTTTAGGGTTGGATTAGGCATACCCGCTACGCGGCTTCGCCTAATCCAACCCTAAACCCTTTTCCTTATTCAAGGTCACTAAACCCGCAAGAAACTGAACCCTAAGAGGTTATTGGTGAACCCTGTCGTGGATGTGATTCAAATATGGGGCACTGAACCTTAAGAGTAGGGTACTGCATAAGACGGGACGGAAAAGGGTTTAGGGTTGGATTAGGCGTACCCGCTACGCGGATCCGCCTAAACCCTTTTCCTTATTCATGGTCACTAAACCCGCAACAAACTGAACCCTAAGAGGTTATTGGTGAACCCTGTCGTGGATGTTATTCAAAGATGGGGCACTGAACCTTAAGAGTAGGGTACTGCATAAGACGGGACAGAAAAGGGTTTAGGGTTGGATTAGGCATACCCGCTACGCGGCTTCGCCTAATCTAACCCTAAACCCTTTTCCTTATTCAAGGTCACTAAACCCGCAAGAAACTGAACCCTAAGAGGTTATTGGTGAACCCTGTCGTGGATGTGATTCAAATATGGGGCACTGAACCTTAAGAGTAGGGTACTGCATAAGACGGGACGGAAAAGGGTTTAGGGTTGGATTAGGCGTACCCGCTACGCGGATCCGCCTAAACCCTTTTCCTTATTCATGGTCACTAAACCCGCAACAAACTGAACCCTAAGAGGTTATTGGTGAACCCTGTCGTGGATGTTATTCAAAGATGGGGCACTGAACCTTAAGAGTAGGGTACTGCATAAGACGGGACGGAAAAGGGTTTAGGGTTGGATTAGGCATACCCGCTACGCGGATCCGCTTAATCCAACCCTAAACCCTTTTCCTTATTCAAGGTCACTAAACCCTAAACAAACTAAACCCTAAGAAGGTATTGGTGAACCCTGTCGTGGATGTGATTCAAAGATGGGGCACTGAATCTTAAGAGTAGGGTACTGCATAAGACGGGACGGAAAAGGGTTTAGGGTTGGATTAGGCGTACCCGCTACGCGGATCCGGCTAATCCAACCCTAAACCCTTTTCCTTATTCAAGTTCACTAATCCCGCAACAAACTGAACCCTAAGAGGATATTGGTGAACCCTGTCGTGGATGTGATTCAAAGATGGGGCACTGAACCTTAAGAGTAGGGTACTGCATAAGACGGGACAGAAAAGGGTTTAGGGTTGGATTATTCATACCCGCTACGCGGCTTCGCCTAATCCAACCCTAAACCCTTTTCCTTATTCAAGGTCAATAAACCCGCAAGAAACTGAACCCTAAGAGGGTATTGGTGAACCCTGTCGTGGATGTGATTCAAATATGGGGCACTGAACCTTAAGAGTAGGGTACTGCATGAGACGGGACGGAAAAGAGTTTCGGGTTGGATTAGGCGTACCCGCTACGCGGATCCGCCTAAACCCTTTTCCTTATTCATGGTCACTAAACCCGCAACAAACTGAACCCTAAGAGGTTATTGGTGAACCCTGTCGTGGATGTTATTCAAAGATGGGGCACTGAACCTTAAGAGTAGGGTACTGCATAAGACGGGACGGAAAAGGGTTTAGGGTTGGATTAGGCGTACCCGCTACGCGGATCCGCCTAAACCCTTTTCCTTATTCATGGTCACTAAACCCGCAACAAACTGAACCCTAAGAGGTTATTGGTGAACCCTGTCGTGGATGTTATTCAAAGATGGGGCACTGAACCTTAAGAGTAGGGTACTGCATAAGACGGGACAGAAAAGGGTTTAGGGTTGGATTAGGCATACCCGCTACGCGGCTTCGCCTAATCTAACCCTAAACCCTTTTCCTTATTCAAGGTCACTAAACCCGCAAGAAACTGAACCCTAAGAGGGTATTGGTGAACCCTGTCGTGGATGTGATTCAAAGATAGGGCACTGAACCTTAAAAGTAGGGTACTGCATGAGACAGGACGGAAAAGGGTTTAGGGTTGGATTAGGCGTACCCGCTATGCGGATCCGCGTAAACCCTTTTCCTTATTCAAGGTCACTAAACCTGCAAAAAACTGAACCCTAAGAGGTTATTGGTGAACCCTGTCGTGGATGTGATTCAAAGATGGGGCACTGAACCTTAAGAGTAGGGTACTGCATAAGACGGGACAGAAAAGGGTTTAGGGTTGGATTAGGCATACCCGCTACGCGGCTTCGCCTAATCCAACCCTAAACCCTTTTCCTTATTCAAGGTCACTAAACCCGCAAGAAACTGAACCCTAAGAGGTTATTGGTGAACCCTGTCGTGGATGTGATTCAAATATGGGGCACTGAACCTTAAGAGTAGGGTACTGCATAAGACGGGACGGAAAAGGGTTTAGGGTTGGATTAGGCGTACCCGCTACGCGGATCCGCCTAAACCCTTTTCCTTATTCATGGTCACTAAACCCGCAACAAACTGAACCCTAAGAGGTTATTGGTGAACCCTGTCGTGGATGTTATTCAAAGATGGGGCACTGAACCTTAAGAGTAGGTACTGCATAAGACGGGACGGAAAAGGGTTTAGGGTTGGATTAGGCGTACCCGCTACGCGGATCCGCCTAAACCCTTTTCCTTATTCATGGTCACTAAACCCGCAACAAACTGAACCCTAAGAGGTTATTGGTGAACCCTGTCGTGGATGTTATTCAAAGATGGGGCACTGAACCTTAAGAGTAGGGTACTGCATAAGACGGGACAGAAAAGGGTTTAGGGTTGGATTAGGCATACCCGCTACGCGGCTTCGCCTAATCTAACCCTAAACCCTTTTCCTTATTCAAGGTCACTAAACCCGCAAGAAACTGAACCCTAAGAGGTTATTGGTGAACCCTGTCGTGGATGTGATTCAAATATGGGGCACTGAACCTTAAGAGTAGGGTACTGCATAAGACGGGACGGAAAAGGGTTTAGGGTTGGATTAGGCGTACCCGCTACGCGGATCCGCCTAAACCCTTTTCCTCATTCATGGTCACTAAACCCGCAACAAACTGAACCCTAAGAGGTTATTGGTGAACCCTGTCGTGGATGTTATTCAAAGATGGGGCACTGAACCTTAAGAGTAGGGTACTGCATAAGACGGGACGGAAAAGGGTTTAGGGTTGGATTAGGCGTACCCGCTACGCGGATCCGCTTAATCCAACCCTAAACCCTTTTCCTTATTCAAGGTCACTAAACCCTAAACAAACTAAACCCTAAGAAGGTATTGGTGAACCCTGTCGTGGATGTGATTCAAAGATGGGGCACTTAATCTTAAGAGTAGGGTACTGCATAAGACGGGACGGAAAAGGGTTTAGGGTTGGATTAGGCGTACCCGCTACGCGGATCCGGCTAATCCAACCCTAAACCCTTTTCCTTATTCAAGGTCACTAATCCCGCAACAAACTGAACCCTAAGAGGATATTGGTGAACCCTGTCGTGGATGTGATTCAAAGATGGGGCACTGAACCTTAAGAGTAGGGTACTGCATATGACGGGACATGAAAGGGTTTAGGGTTGGATTATTCATACCCGCTACGCGGCTTCGCCTAATCCAACCCTAAACCCTTTTCCTTATTCAAGGTCACTAAACCCGCAAGAAACTGAACCCTAAGAGGTTATTGGTGAACCCTGTCGTGGATGTGATTCAAATATGGGGCACTGAACCTTAAGAGTAGGGTACTGCATAAGACGGGACGGAAAAGGGTTTAGGGTTGGATTAGGCGTACCCGCTACGCGGATCCGCCTAAACCCTTTTCCTCATTCATGGTCACTAAACCCGCAACAAACTGAACCCTAAGAGGTTATTGGTGAACCCTGTCGTGGATGTTATTCAAAGATGGGGCACTGAACCTTAAGAGTAGGGTACTGCATAAGACGGGACGGAAAAGGGTTTAGGGTTGGATTAGGCGTACCCGCTACGCGGATCCGCTTAATCCAACCCTAAACCCTTTTCCTTATTCAAGGTCACTAAACCCTAAACAAACTAAACCCTAAGAAGGTATTGGTGAACCCTGTCGTGGATGTGATTCAAAGATGGGGCACTTAATCTTAAGAGTAGGGTACTGCATAAGACGGGACGGAAAAGGGTTTAGGGTTGGATTAGGCGTACCCGCTACGCGGATCCGGCTAATCCAACCCTAAACCCTTTTCCTTATTCAAGGTCACTAATCCCGCAACAAACTGAACCCTAAGAGGATATTGGTGAACCCTGTCGTGGATGTGATTCAAAGATGGGGCACTGAACCTTAAGAGTAGGGTACTGCATATGACGGGACATGAAAGGGTTTAGGGTTGGATTATTCATACCCGCTACGCGGCTTCGCCTAATCCAACCCTAAACCCTTTTCCTTATTCAAGGTCACTAAACCCGCAAGAAACTGAACCCTAAGAGGTTATTGGTGAACCCTGTCGTGGATGTGATTCAAATATGGGGCACTGAACCTTAAGAATAGGGTACTGCATAAGACGGGACGGAAAAGGGTTTAGGGTTGGATTAGGCGTACCCGCTACGCGGATCCGCCTAAACCCTTTTCCTTATTCATGGTCACTAAACCCGCAACAAACTGAACCCTAAGAGGTTATTGGTGAACCCTGTCGTGGATGTTATTCAAAGATGGGCCACTGAACCTTAAGAGTAGGGTACTGCATAAGACGGGACGGAAAAGGGTTTAGGGTTGGATTAGGCGTACCCGCTACGCGGATCCGCTTAATCCAACCCTAAACCCTTTTCCTTATTCAAGGTCACTAAACCCTAAACAAACTAAACCCTAAGAAGGTATTGTTGAACCCTGTCGTGGATGTGATTCAAAGATGGGGCACTGAATCTTAAGAGTAGGGTACTGCATAAGACGGGACGGAAAAGGGTTTATGGTTGGATTAGGCGTACCCGCTACGCGGATCCGGCTAATCCAACCCTAAACCCTTTTCCTTATTCAAGGTCACTAATCCCGCAACAAACTGAACCCTAAGAGGATATTGGTGAACCCTGTCGTGGATGTTATTCAAAGATGGGGCACTGAACCTTAAGAGTAGGGTACTGCATAAGACGGGACAGAAAAGGGTTTAGGGTTGGATTATTCATACCCGCTACGCGGCTTCGCCTAATCCAACCCTAAACCCTTTTCCTTATTCAAGGTCAATAAACCCGCAAGAAACTGAACCCTAAGAGGGTATTGGTGAACCCTGTCGTGGATGTGATTCAAATATGGGGCACTGAACCTTAAGAGTAGGGTACTGCATGAGACGGGACGGAAAAGAGTTTCGGGTTGGATTAGGCGTACCCGCTACGCGGATCCGCCTAAACCCTTTTCCTTATTCATGGTCACTAAACCCGCAACAAACTGAACCCTAAGAGGTTATTGGTGAACCCTGTCGTGGATGTTATTCAAAGATGGGGCACTGAACCTTAAGAGTAGGGTACTGCATAAGACGGGACAGAAAAGGGTTTAGGGTTGGATTAGGCATACCCGCTACGCGGCTTCGCCTAATCTAACCCTAAACCCTTTTCCTTATTCAAGGTCACTAAACCCGCAAGAAACTGAACCCTAAGAGGGTATTGGTGAACCCTGTCGTGGATGTGATTCAAAGATAGGGCACTGAACCTTAAAAGTAGGGTACTGCATGAGACAGGACGGAAAAGGGTTTAGGGTTGGATTAGGCGTACCCGCTATGCGGATCCGCGTAAACCCTTTTCCTTATTCAAGGTCACTAAACCTGCAAAAAACTGAACCCTAAGAGGTTATTGGTGAACCCTGTCGTGGATGTGATTCAAAGATGGGGCACTGAACCTTAAGAGTAGGGTACTGCATAAGACGGGACAGAAAAGGGTTTAGGGTTGGATTAGGCATACCCGCTACGCGGCTTCGCCTAATCCAACCCTAAACCCTTTTCCTCATTCAAGGTCACTAAACCCGCAAGAAACTGAACCCTAAGAGGTTATTGGTGAACCCTGTCGTGGATGTGATTCAAATATGGGGCACTGAACCTTAAGAGTAGGGTACTGCATAAGACGGGACGGAAAAGGGTTTAGGGTTGGATTAGGCGTACCCGCTACGCGGATCCGCCTAAACCCTTTTCCTTATTCATGGTCACTAAACCCGCAACAAACTGAACCCTAAGAGGTTATTGGTGAACCCTGTCGTGGATGTTATTCAAAGATGGGGCACTGAACCTTAAGAGTAGGGTACTGCATAAGACGGGACGGAAAAGGGTTTAGGGTTGGATTAGGCGTACCCGCTACGCGGATCCGCCTAAACCCTTTTCCTTATTCATGGTCACTAAACCCGCAACAAACTGAACCCTAAGAGGTTATTGGTGAACCCTGTCGTGGATGTTATTCAAAGATGGGGCACTGAACCTTAAGAGTAGGGTACTGCATAAGACGGGACAGAAAAGGGTTTAGGGTTGGATTAGGCATACCCGCTACGCGGCTTCGCCTAATCTAACCCTAAACCCTTTTCCTTATTCAAGGTCACTAAACCCGCAAGAAACTGAACCCTAAGAGGTTATTGGTGAACCCTGTCGTGGATGTGATTCAAATATGGGGCACTGAACCTTAAGAGTAGGGTACTGCATAAGACGGGACGGAAAAGGGTTTAGGGTTGGATTAGGCGTACCCGCTACGCGGATCCGCCTAAACCCTTTTCCTCATTCATGGTCACTAAACCCGCAACAAACTGAACCCTAAGAGGTTATTGGTGAACCCTGTCGTGGATGTTATTCAAAGATGGGGCACTGAACCTTAAGAGTAGGGTACTGCATAAGACGGGACGGAAAAGGGTTTAGGGTTGGATTAGGCGTACCCGCTACGCGGATCCGCTTAATCCAACCCTAAACCCTTTTCCTTATTCAAGGTCACTAAACCCTAAACAAACTAAACCCTAAGAAGGTATTGGTGAACCCTGTCGTGGATGTGATTCAAAGATGGGGCACTGAACCTTCAGAGTAGGGTACTGCATATGACGGGACATGAAAGGGTTTAGGGTTGGATTATTCATACCCGCTACGCGGCTTCGCCTAATCCAACCCTAAACCCTTTTCCTTATTCAAGGTCACTAAACCCGCAAGAAACTGAACCCTAAGAGGTTATTGGTGAACCCTGTCGTGGATGTGATTCAAATATGGGGCACTGAACCTTAAGAGTAGGGTACTGCATAAGACGGGACGGAAAAGGGTTTAGGGTTGGATTAGGCGTACCCGCTACGCGGATCCGCCTAAACCCTTTTCCTTATTCATGGTCACTAAACCCGCAACAAACTGAACCCTAAGAGGTTATTGGTGAACCCTGTCGTGGATGTTATTCAAAGATGGGCCACTGAACCTTAAGAGTAGGGTACTGCATAAGACGGGACGGAAAAGGGTTTAGGGTTGGATTAGGCGTACCCGCTACGCGGATCCGCTTAATCCAACCCTAAACCCTTTTCCTTATTCAAGGTCACTAAACCCTAAACAAACTAAACCCTAAGAAGGTATTGGTGAACCCTGTCGTGGATGTGATTCAAAGATGGGGCACTGAATCTTAAGAGTAGGGTACTGCATAAGACGGGACGGAAAAGGGTTTAGGGTTGGATTAGGCGTACCCGCTACGCGGATCCGGCTAATCCAACCCTAAACCCTTTTCCTTATTCAAGGTCACTAATCCCGCAACAAACTGAACCCTAAGAGGATATTGGTGAACCCTGTCGTGGATGTGATTCAAAGATGGGGCACTGAACCTTAAGAGTAGGGTACTGCATAAGACGGGACAGAAAAGGGTTTAGGGTTGGATTATTCATACCCGCTACGCGGCTTCGCCTAATCCAACCCTAAACCCTTTTCCTTATTCAAGGTCAATAAACCCGCAAGAAACTGAACCCTAAGAGGGTATTGGTGAACCCTGTCGTGGATGTGATTCAAATATGGGGCACTGAACCTTAAGAGTAGGGTACTGCATGAGACGGGACGGAAAAGAGTTTCGGGTTGGATTAGGCGTACCCGCTACGCGGCTCCGCCTAATCCAACCCTAAACCCATTTCCTTATTCAAGGTAACTAAACCAGCAAGAAACTGAACCCTAAGAGGGTATTGGTGAACCCTGTCGTGGATGTGATTCAAAGATAGGGCACTGAACCTTAAAAGTAGGGTACTGCATGAGACAGGACGGAAAAGGGTTTAGGGTTGGATTAGGCGTACCCGCTATGCGGATCCGCGTAAACCCTTTTCCTTATTCAAGGTCACTAAACCTGCAAAAAACTGAACCCTAAGAGGTTATTGGTGAACCCTGTCGTGGATGTGATTCAAATATGGGGCACTGAACCTTAAGAGTAGGGTACTGCATAAGACGGGACGGAAAAGGGTTTAGGGTTGGATTAGGCGTACCCGCTACGCGGATCCGCCTAAACCCTTTTCCTTATTCATGGTCACTAAACCCGCAACAAACTGAACCCTAAGAGGTTATTGGTGAACCCTGTCGTGGATGTTATTCAAAGATGGGGCACTGAACCTTAAGAGTAGGGTACTGCATAAGACGGGACGGAAAAGGGTTTAGGGTTGGATTAGGCGTACCCGCTACGCGGATCCGCTTAATCCAACCCTAAACCCTTTTCCTTATTCAAGGTCACTAAACCCTAAACAAACTAAACCCTAAGAAGGTATTGGTGAACCCTGTCGTGGATGTGATTCAAAGATGGGGCACTGAATCTTAAGAGTAGGGTACTGCATAAGACGGGACGGAAAAGGGTTTAGGGTTGGATTAGGCGTACCCGCTACGCGGATCCGGCTAATCCAACCCTAAACCCTTTTCCTTATTCAAGGTCACTAATCCCGCAACAAACTGAACCCTAAGAGGATATTGGTGAACCTTGTCGTGGATGTGATTCAAAGATGGGGCACTGAACCTTAAGAGTAGGGTACTGCATAAGACGGGACAGAAAAGGGTTTAGGGTTGGATTATTCATACCCGCTACGCGGCTTCGCCTAATCCAACCCTAAACCCTTTTCCTTATACAAGGTCACTAAACTCGCAAGAAACTGAACCCTAAGAGGTTATTGGTGAACCCTGTCGTGGATGTGATTCAAATATGGGGCACTGAACCTTAAGAGTAGGGTACTGCATAAGACGGGACGTAAAAGGGTTTAGGGTTGGATTAGGCGTACCCGCTACGCGGATCCGCCTAAACCCTTTTCCTTATTCATGGTCACTAAACCCGCAACAATCTGAACCCTAAGAGGTTATTGGTGAACCCTATCGTGGATGTGATTCAAAGATGGGGCACTGAACCTTAAGAGTAGGGTACTGCATAAGACGGGACGGAAAAGGGTTTAGGGTTGGATTAGGCGTACCCGCTACGCGGATCCGCCTAATCCAACCCTAAACCCTTTTCCTTATTCAAGGTCACTAAACCCGCAACAAACTGAACCTAAGAGGGTATTGGTGAACTCTGTCGTGGATGTGATTAAAAGATGGGTCACTGACCCTTAAGAGTAAGGTATTGCATAAGACAGGACGGAAAAGGGTATAGGGTTGGATTAGGCGTACCCGTTACGCGGATCCGCTTAATCCAACCCTAAACCCTTTTCCTTATTCAAGGTCACTAAACCCTAAACAAACTAATCCCTAAGAAGGTATTGGTGAACCCTGTCGTGGATGTGATTCAAAGATGGGGCACTGAACCTTAAGAGTAGGGTACTGCATAAGACGGGACGGAAAAGGGTTTAGGGTTGGATTAGGCGTACCCGCTACGCGGATCCGCATAATCCAACCCTAAACCCTTTTCCTTATTCAAGGTCACTAAACCCGCAACAAACTGAACCCTAAGAGGGTATTGGTGAACCCTGTCGTGGATGTGATTCAAAGATGGGGCACTGAACCTTAAGAGTAGGGTACTGCATAAGACGGGACAGAAAAGGGTTTAGGGTTGGATTAGGCATACCCGCTACGCGGCTTCGCCTAATCCAACCCTAAACCCTTTTCCTTATTCAAGGTCACTAAACCCGCAAGAAACTGAACCCTAAGAGGTTATTGGTGAACCCTGTCGTGGATGTGATTCAAATATGGGGCACTGAACCTTAAGAGTAGGGTACTGCATAAGACGGGACGGAAAAGGGTTTAGGGTTGGATTAGGCGTACCCGCTACGCGGATCCGCCTAAACCCTTTTCCTTATTCATGGTCACTAAACCCGCAACAAACTGAACCCTAAGAGGTTATTGGTGAACCCTGTCGTGGATGTTATTCAAAGATGGGGCACTGAACCTTAAGAGTAGGGTACTGCATGAGACAGGACGGAAAAGGGTTTAGGGTTGGATTAGGCGTACCCGCTATGCGGATCCGCGTAAACCCTTTTCCTTATTCAAGGTCACTAAACCTGCAAAAAACTGAACCCTAAGAGGTTATTGGTGAACCCTGTCGTGGATGTGATTCAAATATGGGGCACTGAACCTTAAGAGTAGGGTACTGCATAAGACGGGACGGAAAAGGGTTTAGGGTTGGATTAGGCGTACCCGCTACGCGGATCCGCCTAAACCCTTTTCCTTATTCATGGTCACTAAACCCGCAACAAACTGAACCCTAAGAGGTTATTGGTGAACCCTGTCGTGGATGTTATTCAAAGATGGAGCACTGAACCTTAAGAGTAGGGTACTGCATAAGACGGGACGGAAAAGGGTTTAGGGTTGGATTAGGCGTACCCGCTACGCGGATCCGCTTAATCCAACCCTAAACCCTTTTCCTTATTCAAGGTCACTAAACCCTAAACAAACTAAACCCTAAGAAGGTATTGGTGAACCCTGTCGTGGATGTGATTCAAAGATGGGGCACTGAATCTTAAGAGTAGGGTACTGCATAAGACGGGACGGAAAAGGGTTTAGGGTTGGATTAGGCGTACCCGCTACGCGGATCCGGCTAATCCAACCCTAAACCCTTTTCCTTATTCAAGGTCACTAATCCCGCAACAAACTGAACCCTAAGAGGATATTGGTGAACCTTGTCGTGGATGTGATTCAAAGATGGGGCACTGAACCTTAAGAGTAGGGTACTGCATAAGACGGGACAGAAAAGGGTTTAGGGTTGGATTATTCATACCCGCTACGCGGCTTCGCCTAATCCAACCCTAAACCCTTTTCCTTATACAAGGTCACTAAACTCGCAAGAAACTGAACCCTAAGAGGTTATTGGTGAACCCTGTCGTGGATGTGATTCAAATATGGGGCACTGAACCTTAAGAGTAGGGTACTGCATAAGACGGGACGGAAAAGGGTTTAGGGTTGGATTAGGCGTACCCGCTACGCGGATCCGCCTAAACCCTTTTCCTTATTCATGGTCACTAAACCCGCAACAATCTGAACCCTAAGAGGTTATTGGTGAACCCTATCGTGGATGTGATTCAAAGATGGGGCACTGAACCTTAAGAGTAGGGTACTGCATAAGACGGGACGGAAAAGGGTTTAGGGTTGGATTAGGCGTACCCGCTACGCGGATCCGCCTAATCCAACCCTAAACCCTTTTCCTTATTCAAGGTCACTAAACCCGCAACAAACTGAACCTAAGAGGGTATTGGTGAACTCTGTCGTGGATGTGATTAAAAGATGGGTCACTGACCCTTAAGAGTAAGGTATTGCATAAGACAGGACGGAAAAGGGTATAGGGTTGGATTAGGCGTACCCGTTACGCGGATCCGCTTAATCCAACCCTAAACCCTTTTCCTTATTCAAGGTCACTAAACCCTAAACAAACTAATCCCTAAGAAGGTATTGGTGAACCCTGTCGTGGATGTGATTCAAAGATGGGGCACTGAACCTTAAGAGTAGGGTACTGCATAAGACGGGACGGAAAAGGGTTTAGGGTTGGATTAGGCGTACCCGCTACGCGGATCCGCATAATCCAACCCTAAACCCTTTTCCTTATTCAAGGTCACTAAACCCGCAACAAACTGAACCCTAAGAGGGTATTGGTGAACCCTGTCGTGGATGTGATTCAAAGATGGGGCACTGAACCTTAAGAGTAGGGTACTGCATAAGACGGGACAGAAAAGGGTTTAGGGTTGGATTAGGCATACCCGCTACGCGGCTTCGCCTAATCCAACCCTAAACCCTTTTCCTTATTCAAGGTCACTAAACCCGCAAGAAACTGAACCCTAAGAGGTTATTGGTGAACCCTGTCGTGGATGTGATTCAAATATGGGGCACTGAACCTTAAGAGTAGGGTACTGCATAAGACGGGACGGAAAAGGGTTTAGGGTTGGATTAGGCGTACCCGCTACGCGGATCCGCCTAAACCCTTTTCCTTATTCATGGTGACTAAACCCGCAACAAACTGAACCCTAAGAGGTTATTGGTGAACCCTGTCGTGGATGTTATTCAAAGATGGGGCACTAAACCTTAAGAGTAGGGTACTGCATAAGACGGGACGGAAAAGGGTTTAGGGTTGGATTAGGCGTACCCGCTACGCGGATCCGCTTAATCCAACCCTAAACCCTTTTCCTTATTCAAGGTCACTAAACCCTAAACAAACCAAACCCTAAGAAGGTATTGGTGAACCCTGTCGTGGATGTGATTCAAAGATGGGGCACTGAATCTTAAGAGTAGGGTACTGCATAAGACGGGACGGAAAAGGGTTTAGGGTTGGATTAGGCGTACCCGCTACGCGGATCCGGCTAATCCAACCCTAAACCCTTTTCCTTATTCAAGGTCACTAATCCCGCAACAAACTGAACCCTAAGAGGATATTGGTGAACCCTGTTGTGGATGTGATTCAAAGATGGGGCACTGAACCTTAAGAGTAGGGTACTGCATAAGACGGGACAGAAAAGGGTTTAGGGTTGGATTATTCATACCCGCTACGCGGCTTCGCCTAATCCAACCCTAAACCCTTTTCCTTATACAAGGTCACTAAACTCGCAAGAAACTGAATCCTAAGAGGTTATTGGTGAACCCTGTCGTGGATGTGATTCAAATATGGGGCACTGAACCTTAAGAGTAGGGTACTGCATAAGACGGGACGGAAAAGGGTTTAGGGTTGGATTAGGCGTACCCGCTACGCGGATCCGCCTAAAACCTTTTCCTTATTCATGGTCACTAAACCCGCAACAAACTGAACCCTAAGAGGTTATTGGTGAACCCTGTCGTGGATGTTATTCAAAGATGGGGCACTGAACCTTAAGAGTAGGGTACTGCATAAGACGGGACGGAAAAGGGTTTAGGGTTGGATTAGGCGTACCCGCTACGCGGATCCGCCTAATCCAACCCTAAACCCTTTTCCTTATTCAAGGTCACTAAACCCGCAACAAACTGAACCTAAGAGGGTATTGGTGAACTCTGTCGTGGATGTGATTAAAAGATGGGTCACTGACCCTTAAGAGTAAGGTATTGCATAAGACGGGACGGAAAAGAGTATAGGGTTGGATTAGGCGTACCCGTTACGCGGATCCGCTTAATCCAACCCTAAACCCTTTTCCTTATTCAAGGTCACTAAACCCTAAACAAACTAATCCCTAAGAAGGTATTGGTGAACCCTGTCGTGGATGTGATTCAAAGATGGGGCACTGAACCTTAAGAGTAGGGTACTGCATAAGACGGGACGGAAAAGGGTTTAGGGTTGGATTAGGCGTACCCGCTACGCGGATCCGCATAATCCAACCCTAAACCCTTTTCCTTATTCAAGGTCACTAAACCCGCAACAAACTGAACCCTAAGAGGGTATTGGTGAACCCTGTCGTGGATGTGATTCAAAGATGGGGCACTGAACCTTAAGAGTAGGGTACTGCATAAGACGGGACAGAAAAGGGTTTAGGGTTGGATTAGGCATACCCGCTACGCGGCTTCGCCTAATCCAACCCTAAACCCTTTTCCTTATTCAAGGTCACTAAACCCGCAAGAAACTGAACCCTAAGAGGTTATTGGTGAACCCTGTCGTGGATGTGATTCAAATATGAGGCACTGAACCTTAAGAGTAGGGTACTGCATAAGACGGGACGGAAAAGGGTTTAGGGTTGGATTAGGCGTACCCGCTACGCGGATCCGCCTAAACCCTTTTCCTTATTCATGGTCACTAAACCCGCAACAAACTGAACCCTAAGAGGTTATTTGTGAACCCTGTCGTGGATGTTATTCAAAGATGGGGCACTGAACCTTAAGAGTAGGGTACTGCATAAGACGGGACGGAAAAGGGTTTAGGGTTGGATTAGGCGTACCCGCTACGCGGATCCGCTTAATCCAACCCTAAACCCTTTTCCTTATTCAAGGTCACTAAACCCTAAACAAACCAAACCCTAAGAAGGTATTGGTGAACCCTGTCGTGGATGTGATTCAAAGATGGGGCACTGAATCTTAAGAGTAGGGTACTGCATAAGACGGGACGGAAAAGTGTTTAGGGTTGGATTAGGCGTACCCGCTACGCGGATCCGGCTAATCCAACCCTAAACCCTTTTCCTTATTCAAGGTCACTAATCCCGCAACAAACTGAACCCTAAGAGGATATTGGTGAACCCTGTCGTGGATGTGATTCAAAGATGGGGCACTGAACCTTAAGAGTAGGGTACTGCATAAGACGGGACAGAAAAGGGTTTAGGGTTGGATTATTCATACCCGCTACGCGGCTTCGCCTAATCCAACCCTAAACCCTTTTCCTTATTCAAGGTCACTAAACCCGCAAGAAACTGAACCCTAAGAGGTTATTGGTGAACCCTGTCGTGGATGTGATTCAAATATGGGGCACTGAACCTTAAGAGTAGGGTACTGCATAAGACGGGACGGAAAAGGGTTTAGGGTTGGATTAGGCGTACCCGCTACGCGGATCCGCCTAAACCCTTTTCCTTATTCATGGTCACTAAACCCGCAACAAACTGAACCCTAAGAGGTTATTGGTGAACCCTATCGTGGATGTGATTCAAAGATGGGGCACTGAACCTTAAGAGTAGGGTACTGCATAAGACGGGACGGAAAAGGGTTTAGGGTTGGATTAGGCGTACCCGCTACGCGGATCCGCATAATCCAACCCTAAACCCTTTTCCTTATTCAAGGTCACTAAACCCGCAACAAACTGAACCCTAAGAGGGTATTGGTGAACCCTGTCGTGGATGTGATTCAAAGATGGGGCACTGAACCTTAAGAGTAGGGTACTGCATAAGACGGGACAGAAAAGGGTTTAGGGTTGGATTAGGCATACCCGCTACGCGGCTTCGCCTAATCCAACCCTAAACCCTTTTCCTTATTCAAGGTCACTAAACCCGCAAGAAACTGAACCCTAAGAGGTTATTGGTGAACCCTGTCGTGGATGTGATTCAAATATGGGGCACTGAACCTTAAGAGTAGGGTACTGCATAAGACGGGACGGAAAAGGGTTTAGGGTTGGATTAGGCGTACCCGCTACGCGGATCCGCCTAAAACCTTTTCCTTATTCATGGTCACTAAACCCGCAACAAACTGAACCCTAAGAGGTTATTGGTGAACCCTATCGTGGATGTGATTCAAAGATGGGGCACTGAACCTTAAGAGTAGGGTACTGCATAAGACGGGACGGAAAAGGGTTTAGGGTTGGATTAGGCGTACCCGCTACGCGGATCCGCCTAATCCAACCCTAAACCCTTTTCCTTATTCAAGGTCACTAAACCCGCAACAAACTGAACCTAAGAGGGTATTGGTGAACTCTGTCGTGGATGTGATTAATAGATGGGTCACTGACCCTTAAGAGTAAGGTATTGCATAAGACGGGACGGAAAAGGGTATAGGGTTGGATTAGGCGTACCCGTTACGCGGATCCGCTTAATCCAACCCTAAACCCTTTTCCTTATTCAAGGTCACTAAACCCTAAACAAACTAATCCCTAAGAAGGTATTGGTGAACCCTGTCGTGGATGTGATTCAAAGATGGGGCACTGAACCTTAAGAGTAGGGTACTGCATAAGACGGGACGGAAAAGGGTTTAGGGTTGGATTAGGCGTACCCGCTACGCGGATCCGCATAATCCAACCCTAAACCCTTTTCCTTATTCAAGGTCACTAAACCCGCAACAAACTGAACCCTAAGAGGGTATTGGTGAACCCTGTCGTGGATGTGATTCAAAGATGGGGCACTGAACCTTAAGAGTAGGGTACTGCATAAGACGGGACAGAAAAGGGTTTAGGGTTGGATTAGGCATACCCGCTACGCGGCTTCGCCTAATCCAACCCTAAACCCTTTTCCTTATTCAAGGTCACTAAACCCGCAAGAAACTGAACCCTAAGAGGTTATTGGTGAACCCTGTCGTGGATGTGATTCAAATATGAGGCACTGAACCTTAAGAGTAGGGTACTGCATAAGACGGGACGGAAAAGGGTTTAGGGTTGGATTAGGCGTACCCGCTACGCGGATCCGCCTAAACCCTTTTCCTTATTCATGGTCACTAAACCCGCAACAAACTGAACCCTAAGAGGTTATTGGTGAACCCTGTCGTGGATGTTATTCAAAGATGGGGCACTGAACCTTAAGAGTAGGGTACTGCATAAGACGGGACGGAAAAGGGTTTAGGGTTGGATTAGGCGTACCCGCTACGCGGATCCGCTTAATCCAACCCTAAACCCTTTTCCTTATTCAAGGTCACTAAACCCTAAACAAACCAAACCCTAAGAAGGTATTGGTGAACCCTGTCGTGGATGTGATTCAAAGATGGGGCACTGAATCTTAAGAGTAGGGTACTGCATAAGACGGGACGGAAAAGTGTTTAGGGTTGGATTAGGCGTACCCGCTACGCGGATCCGGCTAATCCAACCCTAAACCCTTTTCCTTATTCAAGGTCACTAATCCCGCAACAAACTGAACCCTAAGAGGATATTGGTGAACCCTGTCGTGGATGTGATTCAAAGATGGGGCACTGAACCTTAAGAGTAGGGTACTGCATAAGACGGGACGGAAAAGGGTTTAGGGTTGGATTAGGCGTACCCGCTACGCGGATCCGCATAATCCAACCCTAAACCCTTTTCCTTATTCAAGGTCACTAAACCCGCAACAAACTGAACCCTAAGAGGGTATTGGTGAACCCTGTCGTGGATGTGATTCAAAGATGGGGCACTGAACCTTAAGAGTAGGGTACTGCATAAGACGGGACAGAAAAGGGTTTAGGGTTGGATTAGGCATACCCGCTACGCGGCTTCGCCTAATCCAACCCTAAACCCTTTTCCTTATTCAAGGTCACTAAACCCGCAAGAAACTGAACCCTAAGAGGTTATTGGTGAACCCTGTCGTGGATGTGATTCAAATATGGGGCACTGAACCTTAAGAGTAGGGTACTGCATAAGACGGGACGGAAAAGGGTTTAGGGTTGGATTAGGCGTACCCGCTACGCGGATCCGCCTAAACCCTTTTCCTTATTCATGGTCACTAAACCCGCAACAAACTGAACCCTAAGAGGTTATTGGTGAACCCTGTCGTGGATGTTATTCAAAGATGGGGCACTGAACCTTAAGAGTAGGGTACTGCATAAGACGGGACGGAAAAGGGTTTAGGGTTGGATTAGGCGTACCCGCTACGCGGATCCGCCTAAACCCTTTTCCTTATTCAAGGTCACTAAACCCTAAACAAACTGAACCCTAAGAGGTTATTGGTGAACCCTGTCGTGGATGTGATTCAAAGATGGGGCACTGAACCTTAAGAGTAGGGTACTGCATAAGACGGGACGGAAAAGGGTTTAGGGTTGGATTAGGCGTACCCGCTACGCGGATCCGCATAATCCAACCCTAAACCCTTTTCCTTATTCAAGGTCACTAAACCCGCAACAAACTGAACCCTAAGAGGTTATTGGTGAACCCTGTCGTGGATGTGATTCAAAGATGGGGCACTGAACCTTAAGAGTAGGGTACTGCATAAGACGGGACGGAAAAGGGTTTAGGGTTGGATTAGGCGTACCCGCTACGCGGATCCGCATAATCCAACCCTAAACCCTTTTCCTTATTCAAGGTCACTAAACCCGCAAGAAACTGAACCCTAAGAGGTTATTGGTGAACCCTGTCGTGGATGTGATTCAAATATGGGGCACTGAACCTTAAGAGTAGGGTACTGCATAAGACGGGACGGAAAAGGGTTTAGGGTTGGATTAGGCGTACCCGCTACGCGGATCCGCCTAAACCCTTTTCCTTATTCATGGTCACTAAACCCGCAACAAACTGAACCCTAAGAGGTTATTGGTGAACCCTGTCGTGGATGTTATTCAAAGATGGGGCACTGAACCTTAAGAGTAGGGTACTGCATAAGACGGGACGGAAAAGGGTTTAGGGTTGGATTAGGCGTACCCGCTACGCGGATCCGCCTAAACCCTTTTCCTTATTCAAGGTCACTAAACCCTAAACAAACTGAACCCTAAGAGGATATTGGTGAACCCTGTCGTGGATGTGATTCAAAGATGGGGCACTGAACCTTAAGAGTAGGGTACTGCATAAGACGGGACGGAAAAGGGTTTAGGGTTGGATTAGGCGTACCCGCTACGCGGATCCGCATAATCCAACCCTAAACCCTTTTCCTTATTCAAGGTCACTAAACCCGCAACAAACTGAACCCTAAGAGGGTATTGGTGAACCCTGTCGTGGATGTGATTCAAAGATGGGGCACTGAACCTTAAGAGTAGGGTACTGCATAAGACGGGACAGAAAAGGGTTTAGGGTTGGATTAGGCATACCCGCTACGCGGCTTCGCCTAATCCAACCCTAAACCCTTTTCCTTATTCAAGGTCACTAAACCCGCAAGAAACTGAACCCTAAGAGGTTATTGGTGAACCCTGTCGTGGATGTGATTCAAATATGGGGCACTGAACCTTAAGAGTAGGGTACTGCATAAGACGGGACGGAAAAGGGTTTAGGGTTGGATTAGGCGTACCCGCTACGCGGATCCGCCTAAACCCTTTTCCTTATTCATGGTCACTAAACCCGCAACAAACTGAACCCTAAGAGGTTATTGGTGAACCCTGTCGTGGATGTTATTCAAAGATGGGGCACTGAACCTTAAGAGTAGGGTACTGCATAAGACGGGACGGAAAAGGGTTTAGGGTTGGATTAGGCGTACCCGCTACGCGGATCCGCCTAAACCCTTTTCCTTATTCAAGGTCACTAAACCCTAAACAAACTGAACCCTAAGAGGTTATTGGTGAACCCTGTCGTGGATGTGATTCAAAGATGGGGCACTGAACCTTAAGAGTAGGGTACTGCATAAGACGGGACGGAAAAGGGTTTAGGGTTGGATTAGGCGTACCCGCTACGCGGATCCGCATAATCCAACCCTAAACCCTTTTCCTTATTCAAGGTCACTAAACCCGCAACAAACTGAACCCTAAGAGGGTATTGGTGAACCCTGTCGTGGATGTGATTCAAAGATGGGGCACTGAACCTTAAGAGTAGGGTACTGCATAAGACGGGTCGGAAAAGGGTTTAGGGTTGGGTTAGGCGTACCCGCTACGCGGCTCCGCCTAATCCAACCCTAAACCCTTTTCCTTATTCAAGGTCACTAAACCCGCAAGAAACTGAACCCTAAGAGGGTATTGGTGAACCCTGTCGTGGATGTGATTCAAATATGGGGCACTGAACCTTAAGAGTAGGGTACTGCATAAGACGGGACGGAAAAGGGTTTAGGGTTGGATTAGGCATACCCGCTACGCGGCTTCGCCTAATCCAACCCTAAACCCTTTTCCTTATTCAAGGTCACTAAACCCTAAACAAACTGAACCCTAAGAGGTTATTGGTGAACCCTGTCGTGGATGTGATTCAAAGATGGGGCACTGAACCTTAAGAGTAGGGTACTGCATAAGACGGGACGGAAAAGGGTTTAGGGTTGGATTAGGCGTACCCGCTACGCGGATCCGCCTAAACCCTTTTCCTTATTCATGGTCACTAAACCCGCAACAAACTGAACCCTAAGAGGTTATTGGTGAACCCTGTCGTGGATGTTATTCAAAGATGGGGCACTGAACCTTAAGAGTAGGGTACTGCATAAGACGGGACGGAAAAGGGTTTAGGGTTGGATTAGGCGTACCCGCTACGCGGATCCGCCTAAACCCTTTTCCTTATTCAAGGTCACTAAACCCTAAACAAACTGAACCCTAAGAGGTTATTGGTGAACCCTGTCGTGGATGTGATTCAAAGATGGGGCACTGAACCTTAAGAGTAGGGTACTGCATAAGACGGGACGGAAAAGGGTTTAGGGTTGGATTAGGCGTACCCGCTACGCGGATCCGCATAATCCAACCCTAAACCCTTTTCCTTATTCAAGGTCACTAAACCCGCAACAAACTGAACCCTAAGAGGGTATTGGTGAACCCTGTCGTGGATGTGATTCAAAGATGGGGCACTGAACCTTAAGAGTAGGGTACTGCATAAGACGGGTCGGAAAAGGGTTTAGGGTTGGGTTAGGCGTACCCGCTACGCGGCTCCGCCTAATCCAACCCTAAACCCTTTTCCTTATTCAAGGTCACTAAACCCGCAAGAAACTGAACCCTAAGAGGGTATTGGTGAACCCTGTCGTGGATGTGATTCAAATATGGGGCACTGAACCTTAAGAGTAGGGTACTGCATAAGACGGGACGGAAAAGGGTTTAGGGTTGGATTAGGCATACCCGCTACGCGGCTTCGCCTAATCCAACCCTAAACCCTTTTCCTTATTCAAGGTCACTAAACCCTAAACAAACTGAACCCTAAGAGGTTATTGGTGAACCCTGTCGTGGATGTGATTCAAAGATGGGGCACTGAACCTTAAGAGTAGGGTACTGCATAAGACGGGACGGAAAAGGGTTTAGGGTTGGATTAGGCGTACCCGCTACGCGGATCCGCCTAAACCCTTTTCCTTATTCATGGTCACTAAACCCGCAACAAACTGAACCCTAAGAGGTTATTGGTGAACCCTGTCGTGGATGTTATTCAAAGATGGGGCACTGAACCTTAAGAGTAGGGTACTGCATAAGACGGGACGGAAAAGGGTTTAGGGTTGGATTAGGCGTACCCGCTACGCGGATCCGCTTAATCCAACCCTAAACCCTTTTCCTTATTCAAGGTCACTAAACCCTAAACAAACCAAACCCTAAGAAGGTATTGGTGAACCCTGTCGTGGATGTGATTCAAAGATGGGGCACTGAATCTTAAGAGTAGGGTACTGCATAAGACGGGACGGAAAAGAGTTTAGGGTTGGATTAGGCGTACCCGCTACGCGGATCCGGCTAATCCAACCCTAAACCCTTTTCCTTATTCAAGGTCACTAATCCCGCAACAAACTGAACCCTAAGAGGATATTGGTGAACCCTGTCGTGGATGTGATTCAAAGATGGGGCACTGAACCTTAAGAGTAGGGTACTGCATAAGACGGGACAGAAAAGGGTTTAGGGTTGGATTATTCATACCCGCTACGCGGCTTCGCCTAATCCAACCCTAAACCCTTTTCATTATTCAAGGTCACTAAACCCGCAAGAAACTGAACCCTAAGAGGTTATTGGTGAACCCTGTCGTGGATGTGATTCAAATATGGGGCACTGAACCTTAAGAGTAGGGTACTGCATAAGACGGGACGGAAAAGGGTTTAGGGTTGGATTAGGCGTACCCGCTACGCGGATCCGCCTAAACCCTTTTCCTTATTCATGGTCACTAAACCCGCAACAAACTGAACCCTAAGAGGTTATTGGTGAACCCTATCGTGGATGTGATTCAAAGATGGGGCACTGAACCTTAAGAGTAGGGTACTGCATAAGACGGGACGGAAAAGGGTTTAGGGTTGGATTAGGCGTACCCGCTACGCGGATCCGCATAATCCAACCCTAAACCCTTTTCCTTATTCAAGGTCACTAAACCCGCAACAAACTGAACCCTAAGAGGGTATTGGTGAACCCTGTCGTGGATGTGATTCAAAGATGGGGCACTGAACCTTAAGAGTAGGGTACTGCATAAGACGGGACAGAAAAGGGTTTAGGGTTGGATTAGGCATACCCGCTACGCGGCTTCGCCTAATCCAACCCTAAACCCTTTTCCTTATTCAAGGTCACTAAACCCGCAAGAAACTGAACCCTAAGAGGTTATTGGTGAACCCTGTCGTGGATGTGATTCAAATATGGGGCACTGAACCTTAAGAGTAGGGTACTGCATAAGACGGGACGGAAAAGGGTTTAGGGTTGGATTAGGCGTACCCGCTACGCGGATCCGCCTAAACCCTTTTCCTTATTCATGGTCACTAAACCCGCAACAAACTGAACCCTAAGAGGTTATTGGTGAACCCTGTCGTGGATGTTATTCAAAGATGGGGCACTGAACCTTAAGAGTAGGGTACTGCATAAGACGGGACGGAAAAGGGTTTAGGGTTGGATTAGGCGTACCCGCTACGCGGATCCGCCTAAACCCTTTTCCTTATTCAAGGTCACTAAACCCTAAACAAACTGAACCCTAAGAGGTTATTGGTGAACCCTGTCGTGGATGTGATTCAAAGATGGGGCACTGAACCTTAAGAGTAGGGTACTGCATAAGACGGGACGGAAAAGGGTTTAGGGTTGGATTAGGCGTACCCGCTACGCGGATCCGCATAATCCAACCCTAAACCCTTTTCCTTATTCAAGGTCACTAAACCCGCAACAAACTGAACCCTAAGAGGGTATTGGTGAACCCTGTCGTGGATGTGATTCAAAGATGGGGCACTGAACCTTAAGAGTAGGGTACTGCATAAGACGGGTCGGAAAAGGGTTTAGGGTTGGGTTAGGCGTACCCGCTACGCGGCTCCGCCTAATCCAACCCTAAACCCTTTTCCTTATTCAAGGTCACTAAACCCGCAAGAAACTGAACCCTAAGAGGGTATTGGTGAACCCTGTCGTGGATGTTATTCAAAGATGGGGCACTGAACCTTAAGAGTAGGGTACTGCATAAGACGGGACGGAAAAGGGTTTAGGGTTGGATTAGGCGTACCCGCTACGCGGATCCGCATAATCCAACCCTAAACCCTTTTCCTTATTCAAGGTCACTAAACCCGCAACAAACTGAACCCTAAGAGGGTATTGGTGAACCCTGTCGTGGATGTGATTCAAAGATGGGGCACTGAACCTTAAGAGTAGGGTACTGCATAAGACGGGACGGAAAAGGGTTTAGGGTTGGATTAGGCGTACCCGCTACGCGGATCCGCTTAATCCAACCCTAAACCCTTTTCCTTATTCAAGGTCACTAAACCCTAAACAAACCAAACCCTAAGAAGGTATTGGTGAACCCTGTCGTGGATGTGATTCAAAGATGGGGCACTGAATCTTAAGAGTAGGGTACTGCATAAGACGGGACGGAAAAGAGTTTAGGGTTGGATTAGGCGTACCCGCTACGCGGATCCGGCTAATCCAACCCTAAACCCTTTTCCTTATTCAAGGTCACTAATCCCGCAACAAACTGAACCCTAAGAGGATATTGGTGAACCCTGTCGTGGATGTGATTCAAAGATGGGGCACTGAACCTTAAGAGTAGGGTACTGCATAAGACGGGACAGAAAAGGGTTTAGGGTTGGATTATTCATACCCGCTACGCGGCTTCGCCTAATCCAACCCTAAACCCTTTTCATTATTCAAGGTCACTAAACCCGCAAGAAACTGAACCCTAAGAGGTTATTGGTGAACCCTGTCGTGGATGTGATTCAAATATGGGGCACTGAACCTTAAGAGTAGGGTACTGCATAAGACGGGACGGAAAAGGGTTTAGGGTTGGATTAGGCGTACCCGCTACGCGGATCCGCCTAAACCCTTTTCCTTATTCATGGTCACTAAACCCGCAACAAACTGAACCCTAAGAGGTTATTGGTGAACCCTATCGTGGATGTGATTCAAAGATGGGGCACTGAACCTTAAGAGTAGGGTACTGCATAAGACGGGACGGAAAAGGGTTTAGGGTTGGATTAGGCGTACCCGCTACGCGGATCCGCATAATCCAACCCTAAACCCTTTTCCTTATTCAAGGTCACTAAACCCGCAACAAACTGAACCCTAAGAGGGTATTGGTGAACCCTGTCGTGGATGTGATTCAAAGATGGGGCACTGAACCTTAAGAGTAGGGTACTGCATAAGACGGGACAGAAAAGGGTTTAGGGTTGGATTAGGCATACCCGCTACGCGGCTTCGCCTAATCCAACCCTAAACCCTTTTCCTTATTCAAGGTCACTAAACCCGCAAGAAACTGAACCCTAAGAGGTTATTGGTGAACCCTGTCGTGGATGTGATTCAAATATGGGGCACTGAACCTTAAGAGTAGGGTACTGCATAAGACGGGACGGAAAAGGGTTTAGGGTTGGATTAGGCGTACCCGCTACGCGGATCCGCCTAAACCCTTTTCCTTATTCATGGTCACTAAACCCGCAACAAACTGAACCCTAAGAGGTTATTGGTGAACCCTGTCGTGGATGTGATTCAAAGATGGGGCACTGAATCTTAAGAGTAGGGTACTGCATAAGACGGGACGGAAAAGAGTTTAGGGTTGGATTAGGCGTACCCGCTACGCGGATCCGGCTAATCCAACCCTAAACCCTTTTCCTTATTCAAGGTCACTAATCCCGCAACAAACTGAACCCTAAGAGGATATTGGTGAACCCTGTCGTGGATGTGATTCAAAGATGGGGCACTGAACCTTAAGAGTAGGGTACTGCATAAGACGGGACAGAAAAGGGTTTAGGGTTGGATTATTCATACCCGCTACGCGGCTTCGCCTAATCCAACCCTAAACCCTTTTCATTATTCAAGGTCACTAAACCCGCAAGAAACTGAACCCTAAGAGGTTATTGGTGAACCCTGTCGTGGATGTGATTCAAATATGGGGCACTGAACCTTAAGAGTAGGGTACTGCATAAGACGGGACGGAAAAGGGTTTAGGGTTGGATTAGGCGTACCCGCTACGCGGATCCGCCTAAACCCTTTTCCTTATTCATGGTCACTAAACCCGCAACAAACTGAACCCTAAGAGGTTATTGGTGAACCCTATCGTGGATGTGATTCAAAGATGGGGCACTGAACCTTAAGAGTAGGGTACTGCATAAGACGGGACGGAAAAGGGTTTAGGGTTGGATTAGGCGTACCCGCTACGCGGATCCGCATAATCCAACCCTAAACCCTTTTCCTTATTCAAGGTCACTAAACCCGCAACAAACTGAACCCTAAGAGGGTATTGGTGAACCCTGTCGTGGATGTGATTCAAAGATGGGGCACTGAACCTTAAGAGTAGGGTACTGCATAAGACGGGACAGAAAAGGGTTTAGTGTTGGATTAGGCATACCCGCTACGCGGCTTCGCCTAATCCAACCCTAAACCCTTTTCCTTATTCAAGGTCACTAAACCCGTAAGAAACTGAACCCTAAGAGGTTATTGGTGAACCCTGTCGTGGATGTGATTCAAATATGGGGCACTGAACCTTAAGAGTAGGGTACTGCATAAGACGGGACGGAAAAGGGTTTAGGGTTGGATTAGGCGTACCCGCTACGCGGATCCGCCTAAACCCTTTTCCTTATTCATGGTCACTAAACCCGCAACAAACTGAACCCTAAGAGGTTATTGGTGAACCCTGTCGTGGATGTTATTCAAAGATGGGGCACTGAACCTTAAGAGTAGGGTACTGCATAAGACGGGACGGAAAAGGGTTTAGGGTTGGATTAGGCGTACCCGCTACGCGGATCCGCCTAAACCCTTTTCCTTATTCAAGGTCACTAAACCCTAAACAAACTGAACCCTAAGAGGTTATTGGTGAACCCTGTCGTGGATGTGATTCAAAGATGGGGCACTGAACCTTAAGAGTAGGGTACTGCATAAGACGGGACGGAAAAGGGTTTAGGGTTGGATTAGGCGTACCCTCTACGCGGATCCGCATAATCCAACCCTAAACCCTTTTCCTTATTCAAGGTCACTAAACCCGCAACAAACTGAACCCTAAGAGGGTATTGGTGAACCCTGTCGTGGATGTGATTCAAAGATGGGGCACTGAACCTTAAGAGTAGGGTACTGCATAAGACGGGTCGGAAAAGGGTTTAGGGTTGGGTTAGGCGTACCCGCTACGCGGCTCCGCCTAATCCAACCCTAAACCCTTTTCCTTATTCAAGGTCACTAAACCCGCAAGAAACTGAACCCTAAGAGGGTATTGGTGAACCCTCTCGTGGATGTGATTCAAATATGGGGCACTGAACCTTAAGAGTAGGGTACTGCATAAGACGGGACGGAAAAGGGTTTAGGGTTGGATTAGGCATACCCGCTACGCGGCTTCGCCTAATCCAACCCTAAACCCTTTTCCTTATTCAAGGTCACTAAACCCTAAACAAACTGAACCCTAAGAGGTTATTGGTGAACCCTGTCGTGGATGTGATTCAAAGGTGGGGCACTGAACCTTAAGAGTAGGGTACTGCATAAGACGGGACGGAAAAGGGTTTAGGGTTGGATTAGGCGTACCCGCTACGCGGATCCGCCTAAACCCTTTTCCTTATTCATGGTCACTAAACCCGCAACAAACTGAACCCTAAGAGGTTATTGGTGAACCCTGTCGTGGATGTTATTCAAAGATGGGGCACTGAACCTTAAGAGTAGGGTACTGCATAAGACGGGACGGAAAAGGGTTTAGGGTTGGATTAGGCGTACCCGCTACGCGGATCCGCTTAATCCAACCCTAAACCCTTTTCCTTATTCAAGGTCACTAAACCCTAAACAAACCAAACCCTAAGAAGGTATTGGTGAACCCTGTCGTGGATGTGATTCAAAGATGGGGCACTGAATCTTAAGAGTAGGGTACTGCATAAGACGGGACGGAAAAGAGTTTAGGGTTGGATTAGGCGTACCCGCTACGCGGATCCGGCTAATCCAACCCTAAACCCTTTTCCTTATTCAAGGTCACTAATCCCGCAACAAACTGAACCCTAAGAGGATATTGGTGAACCCTGTCGTGGATGTGATTCAAAGATGGGGCACTGAACCTTAAGAGTAGGGTACTGCATAAGACGGGACAGAAAAGGGTTTAGGGTTGGATTATTCATACCCGCTACGCGGCTTCGCCTAATCCAACCCTAAACCCTTTTCATTATTCAAGGTCACTAAACCCGCAAGAAACTGAACCCTAAGAGGTTATTGGTGAACCCTGTCGTGGATGTGATTCAAATATGGGGCACTGAACCTTAAGAGTAGGGTACTGCATAAGACGGGACGGAAAAGGGTTTAGGGTTGGATTAGGCGTACCCGCTACGCGGATCCGCCTAAACCCTTTTCCTTATTCATGGTCACTAAACCCGCAACAAACTGAACCCTAAGAGGTTATTGGTGAACCCTATCGTGGATGTGATTCAAAGATGGGGCACTGAACCTTAAGAGTAGGGTACTGCATAAGACGGGACGGAAAAGGGTTTAGGGTTGGATTAGGCGTACCCGCTACGCGGATCCGCATAATCCAACCCTAAACCCTTTTCCTTATTCAAGGTCACTAAACCCGCAACAAACTGAACCCTAAGAGGGTATTAGTGAACCCTGTCGTGGATGTGATTCAAAGATGGGGCACTGAACCTTAAGAGTAGGGTACTGCATAAGACGGGACAGAAAAGGGTTTAGGGTTGGATTAGGCATACCCGCTACGCGGCTTCGCCTAATCCAACCCTAAACCCTTTTCCTTATTCAAGGTCACTAAACCCGCAAGAAACTGAACCCTAAGAGGTTATTGGTGAACCCTGTCGTGGATGTGATTCAAATATGGGGCACTGAACCTTAAGAGTAGGGTACTGCATAAGACGGGACGGAAAAGGGTTTAGGGTTGGATTAGGCGTACCCGCTACGCGGATCCGCCTAAACCCTTTTCCTTATTCATGGTCACTAAACCCGCAACAAACTGAACCCTAAGAGGTTATTGGTGAACCCTGTCGTGGATGTTATTCAAAGATGGGGCACTGAACCTTAAGAGTAGGGTACTGCATAAGACGGGACGGAAAAGGGTTTAGGGTTGGATTAGGCGTACCCGCTACGCGGATCCGCTTAATCCAACCCTAAACCCTTTTCCTTATTCAAGGTCACTAAACCCTAAACAAACCAAACCCTAAGAAGGTATTGGTGAACCCTGTCGTGGATGTCATTCAAAGATGGGGCACTGAATCTTAAGAGTAGGGTACTGCATAAGACGGGACGGAAAAGAGTTTAGGGTTGGATTAGGCGTACCCGCTACGCGGATCCGGCTAATCCAACCCTAAACCCTTTTCCTTATTCAAGGTCACTAATCCCGCAACAAACTGAACCCTAAGAGGATATTGGTGAACCCTGTCGTGGATGTGATTCAAAGATGGGGCACTGAACCTTAAGAGTAGGGTACTGTATAAGACGGGACAGAAAAGGGTTTAGGGTTGGATTATTCATACCCGCTACGCGGCTTCGCCTAATCCAACCCTAAACCCTTTTCATTATTCAAGGTCACTAAACCCGCAAGAAACTGAACCCTAAGAGGTTATTGGTGAACCCTGTCGTGGATGTGATTCAAATATGGGGCACTGAACCTTAAGAGTAGGGTACTGCATAAGACGGGACGGAAAAGGGTTTAGGGTTGGATTAGGCGTACCCGCTACGCGGATCCGCCTAAACCCTTTTCCTTATTCATGGTCACTAAACCCGCAACAAACTGAACCCTAAGAGG
Source organism: Agrostemma githago (assembly GCA_958450325.1). Taxonomy (NCBI): domain Eukaryota; kingdom Viridiplantae; phylum Streptophyta; class Magnoliopsida; order Caryophyllales; family Caryophyllaceae; genus Agrostemma; species Agrostemma githago. The sequence continues at coordinate 38,311,841 of OY288258.1, forward strand.
TTATTGGTGAACCCTATCGTGGATGTGATTCAAAGATGGGGCACTGAACCTTAAGAGTAGGGTACTGCATAAGACGGGACGGAAAAGGGTTTAGGGTTGGATTAGGCGTACCCGCTACGCGGATCCGCATAATCCAACCCTAAACCCTTTTCCTTATTCAAGGTCACTAAACCCGCAACAAACTGAACCCTAAGAGGGTATTGGTGAACCCTGTCGTGGATGTGATTCAAAGATGGGGCACTGAACCTTAAGAGTAGGGTACTGCATAAGACGGGACAGAAAAGGGTTTAGGGTTGGATTAGGCATACCCGCTACGCGGCTTCGCCTAATCCAACCCTAAACCCTTTTCCTTATTCAAGGTCACTAAACCCGCAAGAAACTGAACCCTAAGAGGTTATTGGTGAACCCTGTCGTGGATGTGATTCAAATATGGGGCACTGAACCTTAAGAGTAGGGTACTGCATAAGACGGGACGGAAAAGGGTTTAGGGTTGGATTAGGCGTACCCGCTACGCGGATCCGCCTAAACCCTTTTCCTTATTCATGGTCACTAAACCCGCAACAAACTGAACCCTAAGAGGTTATTGGTGAACCCTGTCGTGGATGTTATTCAAAGATGGGGCACTGAACCTTAAGAGTAGGGTACTGCATAAGACGGGACGGAAAAGGGTTTAGGGTTGGATTAGGCGTACCCGCTACGCGGATCCGCCTAAACCCTTTTCCTTATTCAAGGTCACTAAACCCTAAACAAACTGAACCCTAAGAGGTTATTGGTGAACCCTGTCGTGGATGTGATTCAAAGATGGGGCACTGAACCTTAAGAGTAGGGTACTGCATAAGACGGGACGGAAAAGGGTTTAGGGTTGGATTAGGCGTACCCGCTACGCGGATCCGCATAATCCAACCCTAAACCCTTTTCCTTATTCAAGGTCACTAAACCCGCAACAAACTGAACCCTAAGAGGGTATTGGTGAACCCTGTCGTGGATGTGATTCAAAGATGGGGCACTGAACCTTAAGAGTAGGGTACTGCATAAGACGGGTCGGAAAAGGGTTTAGGGTTGGGTTAGGCGTACCCGCTACGCGGCTCCGCCTAATCCAACCCTAAACCCTTTTCCTTATTCAAGGTCACTAAACCCGCAAGAAACTGAACCCTAAGAGGGTATTGGTGAACCCTGTCGTGGATGTGATTCAAATATGGGGCACTGAACCTTAAGAGTAGGGTACTGCATAAGACGGGACGGAAAAGGGTTTAGGGTTGGATTAGGCATACCCGCTACGCGGCTTCGCCTAATCCAACCCTAAACCCTTTTCCTTATTCAAGGTCACTAAACCCTAAACAAACTGAACCCTAAGAGGTTATTGGTGAACCCTGTCGTGGATGTGATTCAAAGATGGGGCACTGAACCTTAAGAGTAGGGTACTGCATAAGACGGGACGGAAAAGGGTTTAGGGTTGGATTAGGCGTACCCGCTACGCGGATCCGCCTAAACCCTTTTCCTTATTCATGGTCACTAAACCCGCAACAAACTGAACCCTAAGAGGTTATTGGTGAACCCTGTCGTGGATGTTATTCAAAGATGGGGCACTGAACCTTAAGAGTAGGGTACTGCATAAGACGGGACGGAAAAGGGTTTAGGGTTGGATTAGGCGTACCCGCTACGCGGATCCGCTTAATCCAACCCTAAACCCTTTTCCTTATTCAAGGTCACTAAACCCTAAACAAACCAAACCCTAAGAAGGTATTGGTGAACCCTGTCGTGGATGTGATTCAAAGATGGGGCACTGAATCTTAAGAGTTGGGTACTGCATAAGACGGGACGGAAAAGTGTTTAGGGTTGGATTAGGCGTACCCGCTACGCGGATCCGGCTAATCCAACCCTAAACCCTTTTCCTTATTCAAGGTCACTAATCCCGCAACAAACTGAACCCTAAGAGGATATTGGTGAACCCTGTCGTGGATGTGATTCAAAGATGGGGCACTGAACCTTAAGAGTAGGGTACTGCATAAGACGGGACAGAAAAGGGTTTAGGGTTGGATTATTCATACCCGCTACGCGGCTTCGCCTAATCCAACCCTAAACCCTTTTCATTATTCAAGGTCACTAAACCCGCAAGAAACTGAACCCTAAGAGGTTATTGGTGAACCCTGTCGTGGATGTGATTCAAATATGGGGCACTGAACCTTAAGAGTAGGGTACTGCATAAGACGGGACGGAAAAGGGTTTAGGGTTGGATTAGGCGTACCCGCTACGCGGATCCGCCTAAACCCTTTTCCTTATTCATGGTCACTAAACCCGCAACAAACTGAACCCTAAGAGGTTATTGGTGAACCCTATCGTGGATGTGATTCAAAGATGGGGCACTGAACCTTAAGAGTAGGGTACTGCATAAGACGGGACGGAAAAGGGTTTAGGGTTGGATTAGGCGTACCCGCTACGCGGATCCGCATAATCCAACCCTAAACCCTTTTCCTTATTCAAGGTCACTAAACCCGCAACAAACTGAACCCTAAGAGGGTATTGGTGAACCCTGTCGTGGATGTGATTCAAAGATGGGGCACTGAACCTTAAGAGTAGGGTACTGCATAAGACGGGACAGAAAAGGGTTTAGGGTTGGATTAGGCATACCCGCTACGCGGCTTCGCCTAATCCAACCCTAAACCCTTTTCCTTATTCAAGGTCACTAAACCCGCAAGAAACTGAACCCTAAGAGGTTATTGGTGAACCCTGTCGTGGATGTGATTCAAATATGGGGCACTGAACCTTAAGAGTAGGGTACTGCATAAGACGGGACGGAAAAGGGTTTAGGGTTGGATTAGGCGTACCCGCTACGCGGATCCGCCTAAACCCTTTTCCTTATTCATGGTCACTAAACCCGCAACAAACTGAACCCTAAGAGGTTATTGGTGAACCCTGTCGTGGATGTTATTCAAAGATGGGGCACTGAACCTTAAGAGTAGGGTACTGCATAAGACGGGACGGAAAAGGGTTTAGGGTTGGATTAGGCGTACCCGCTACGCGGATCCGCTTAATCCAACCCTAAACCCTTTTCCTTATTCAAGGTCACTAAACCCTAAACAAACTAAACCCTAAGAAGGTATTGGTGAACTCTGTCGTGGATGTGATTAAAAGATGGGTCACTGACCCTTAAGAGTAAGGTATTGCATAAGACGGGACGGAAAAGGGTATAGGGTTGGATTAGGCGTACCCGTTACGCGGATCCGCTTAATCCAACCCTAAACCCTTTTCCTTATTCAAGGTCACTAAACCCTAAACAAACTAATCCCTAAGAAGGTATTGGTGAACCCTGTCGTGGATGTGATTCAAAGATGGGGCACTGAACCTTAAGAGTAGGGTACTGCATAAGACGGGACGGAAAAGAGTTTAGGGTTGGATTAGGCGTACCCGCTACGCGGATCCGCATAATCCAACCCTAAACCCTTTTCCTTATTCAAGGTCACTAAACCCGCAAGAAACTGAACCCTAAGAGGTTATTGGTGAACCCTGTCGTGGATGTGATTCAAATATGGGGCACTGAACCTTAAGAGTAGGGTACTGCATAAGACGGGACGGAAAAGGGTTTAGGGTTGGATTAGGCGTACCCGCTACGCGGATCCGCCTAAACCCTTTTCCTTATACATGGTCACTAAACCCGCAACAAACTGAACCCTAAGAGGTTATTGGTGAACCCTGTCGTGGATGTTATTCAAAGATGGGGCACTGAACCTTAAGAGTAGGGTACTGCATAAGACGGGACGGAAAAGGGTTTAGGGTTGGATTAGGCGTACCCGCTACGCGGATCCGCCTAAACCCTTTTCCTTATTCATGGTCACTAAACCCGCAACAAACTGAACCCTAAGAGGTTATTGGTGAACCCTGTCGTGGATGTTATTCAAAGATGGGGCACTGAACCTTAAGAGTAGGGTACTGCATAAGACGGGACGGAAAAGGGTTTAGGGTTGGATTAGGCGTACCCGCTACGCGGATCCGCTTAATCCAACCCTAAACCCTTTTCCTTATTCAAGGTCACTAAACCCTAAACAAACTAAACCCTAAGAAGGTATTGGTGAACTCTGTCGTGGATGTGATTAAAAGATGGGTCACTGACCCTTAAGAGTAAGGTATTGCATAAGACGGGACGGAAAAGGGTATAGGGTTGGATTAGGCGTACCCGTTACGCGGATCCGCTTAATCCAACCCTAAACCCTTTTCCTTATTCAAGGTCACTAAACCCTAAACAAACTAATCCCTAAGAAGGTATTGGTGAACCCTGTCGTGGATGTGATTCAAAGATGGGGCACTGAACCTTAAGAGTAGGGTATTGCATAAGACGGGACGGAAAAGAGTTTAGGGTTGGATTAGGCGTACCCGCTACGCGGATCCGCATAATCCAACCCTAAACCCTTTTCCTTATTCAAGGTCACCAAACCCGCAACAAACTGAACCCTAAGAGGGTATTGGTGAACCCTGTCGTGGATGTGATTCAAAGATGGGGCACTGAACCTTAAGAGTAGGGTACTGCATAAGACGGGTCGGAAAAGGGTTTAGGGTTGGGTTAGGCGTACCCGCTACGCGGCTCCGCCTAATCCAACCCTAAACCCTTTTCCTTATTCAAGGTCACTAAACCCGCAAGAAACTGAACCCTAAGAGGGTATTGGTGAACCCTGTCGTGGATGTGATTCAAATATGGGGCACTGAACCTTAAGAGTAGGGTACTGCATAAGACGGGACGGAAAAGGGTTTAGGGTTGGATTAGGCGTACCCGCTACGCGGATCCGCCTAAACCCTTTTCCTTATTCAAGGTCACTAAACCCTAAACAAACTGAACCCTAAGAGGTTATTGGTGAACCCTGTCGTGGATGTGATTCAAAGATGGGGCACTGAACCTTAAGAGTAGGGTACTGCATAAGACGGGACGGAAAAGGGTTTAGGGTTGGATTAGGCGTACCCGCTACGCGGATCCGCATAATCCAACCCTAAACCCTTTTCCTTATTCAAGGTCACTAAACCCGCAACAAACTGAACCCTAAGAGGGTATTGGTGAACCCTGTCGTGGATGTGATTCAAAGATGGGGCACTGAACCTTAAGAGTAGGGTACTGCATAAGACGGGTCGGAAAAGGGTTTAGGGTTGGGTTAGGCGTACCCGCTACGCGGCTCCGCCTAATCCAACCCTAAACCCTTTTCCTTATTCAAGGTCACTAAACCCGCAAGAAACTGAACCCTAAGAGGGTATTGGTGAACCCTGTCGTGGATGTGATTCAAATATGGGGCACTGAACCTTAAGAGTAGGGTACTGCATAAGACGGGACGGAAAAGGGTTTATGGTTGGATTAGGCGTACCCGCTACGCGGATCCGCCTAAACCCTTTTCCTTATTCAAGGTCACTAAACCCGCAACAAACTGAACCCTAAGAGGGTATTGGTGAACCCTGTCGTGGATGTGATTCAAAGATGGGGCACTGAACCTTAAGAGTAGGGTACTGCATAAGACGGGTCGGAAAAGGGTTTAGGGTTGGGTTAGGCGTACCCGCTACGCGGATCCGCATAATCCAACCCTAAACCCTTTTCCTTATTCAAGGTCACTAAACCCGCAACAAACTGAACCCTAAGAGGGTATTGGTGAACCCTGTCGTGGATGTGATTCAAAGATGGGGCACTGAACCTTAAGAGTAGGGTACTGCATAAGACGGGTCGGAAAAGGGTTTAGGGTTGGGTTAGGCGTACCCGCTACGCGGCTCCGCCTAATCCAACCCTAAACCCTTTTCCTTATTCAAGGTCACTAAACCCGCAAGAAACTGAACCCTAAGAGGGTATTGGTGAACCCTGTCGTGGATGTGATTCAAATATGGGGCACTGAACCTTAAGAGTAGGGTACTGCATAAGACGGGACGGAAAAGGGTTTAGGGTTGGATTAGGCGTACCCGCTACGCGGATCCGCCTAAACCCTTTTCCTTATTCAAGGTCACTAAACCCTAAACAAACTGAACCCTAAGAGGTTATTGGTGAACCCTGTCGTGGATGTGATTCAAAGATGGGGCACTGAACCTTAAGAGTAGGGTACTGCATAAGACGGGACGGAAAAGGGTTTATGGTTGGATTAGGCGTACCCGCTACGCGGATCCGCCTAAACCCTTTTCCTTATTCATGGTCACTAAACCCGCAACAAACTGAACCCTAAGAGGTTATTGGTGAACCCTGTCGTGGATGTTATTCAAATATGGGGCACTGAACCTTAAGAGTAGGGTACTGCATAAAACGGGACGGAAAAGGGTTTAGGGTTGGATTAGGCGTACCCGCTACGCGGATCCGCTTAATCCAACCCTAAACCCTTTTCCTTATTCAAGGTCACTAAACCCTAAACAAACTAAACCCTAAGAAGGTATTGGTGAACTCTGTCGAGGATGTGATTAAAAGATGGGTCACTGACCCTTAAGAGTAAGGTATTGCATAAGACGGGACGGAAAAGGGTATAGGGTTGGATTAGGCGTACCCGTTACGCGGATCCGCTTAATCCAACCCTAAACCCTTTTCCTTATTCAAGGTCACTAAACCCTAAACAAACTAATCCCTAAGAAGGTATTGGTGAACCCTGTCGTGGATGTGATTCAAAGATGGGGCACTGAACCTTAAGAGTAGGGTACTGCATAAGACGGGACGGAAAAGAGTTTAGGGTTGGATTAGGCGTACCCGCTACGCGGATCCGCATAATCCAACCCTAAACCCTTTTCCTTATTCAAGGTCACTAAACCCGCAACAAACTGAACCCTAAGAGGGTATTGGTGAACCCTGTCGTGGATGTGATTCAAAGATGGGGCACTGAACCTTAAGAGTAGGGTACTGCATAAGACGGGTCGGAAAAGGGTTTAGGGTTGGGTTAGGCGTACCCGCTACGCGGCTCCGCCTAATCCAACCCTAAACCCTTTTCCTTATTCAAGGTCACTAAACCCGCAAGAAACTGAACCCTAAGAGGGTATTGGTGAACCCTGTCGTGGATGTGATTCAAATATCGGGCACTGAACCTTAAGAGTAGGGTACTGCATAAGACGGGACGGAAAAGGGTTTAGGGTTGGATTAGGCGTACCCGCTACGCGGATCCGCCTAAACCCTTTTCCTTATTCAAGGTCACTAAACCCTAAACAAACTGAACCCTAAGAGGTTATTGGTGAACCCTGTCGTGGATGTGATTCAAAGATGGGGCACTGAACCTTAAGAGTAGGGTACTGCATAAGACGGGACGGAAAAGGGTTTAGGGTTGGATTAGGCGTACCCGCTACGCGGATCCGCATAATCCAACCCTAAACCCTTTTCCTTATTCAAGGTCACTAAACCCGCAACAAACTGAACCCTAAGAGGGTATTGGTGAACCCTGTCGTGGATGTGATTCAAAGATGGGGCACTGAACCTTAAGAGTAGGGTACTTCATAAGACGGGTCGGAAAAGGGTTTAGGGTTGGGTTAGGCGTACCCGCTACGCGGCTCCGCCTAATCCAACCCTAAACCTTTTTCCTTATTCAAGGTCACTAAACCCGCAAGAAACTGAACCCTAAGAGGGTATTGGTGAACCCAGTCGTGGATGTGATTCAAATATGGGGCACTGAACCTTAAGAGTAGGGTACTGCATGAGACGGGACGGAAAAGAGTTTAGGGTTGGATTAGGCGTACCCGCTACGCGGCTCCGCCTAATCCAACCCTAAACCCATTTCCTTATTCAAGGTAACTAAACCAGCAAGAAACTGAACCCTAAGAGGGTATTGGTGAACCCTGTCGTGGATGTGATTCAAAGATAGGGCACTGAACCTTAAAAGTAGGGTACTGCATGAGACAGGACGGAAAAGGGTTTAGGGTTGGATTAGGCGTACCCGCTACGCGGATCCGCGTAAACCCTTTTCCTTATTCAAGGTCACTAAACCTGCAAAAAAATGAACCCTAAGAGGTTATTGGTGAACCCTGTCGTGGATGTGATTCAAAGATGGGGCACTGAACCTTAAGAGTAGGGTACTACATAAGACGGGACGGAAAAGGGTTTAGGGTTGGATTAGGCGTACCCGCTACGCGGATCCGCCTAATCCAACCCTAAACCCTTTTCCTTATTCAAGGTCACTAAACCCGCAACAAACTGAACCTAAGAGGGTATTGGTGAACCCTGTCGTGGATGTTATTAAAAGATGGGGCACTGAACCTTAAGAGTAAGGTATTGCATAAGACGGGACGGAAAAGGGTTTAGGGTTGGATTAGGCGTACCGGCTACGCGGATCCGCTTAATCCAACCCTAAACCCTTTTCCTTATTCAAGGTCACTAAACCCTAAACAAACTAAACCCTAAGAAGGTATTGGTGAACCCTGTCGTGGATGTGATTCAAAGATGGGGCACTGAACCTTAAGAGTCGGGTACTGCATAAGACGGGACGGAAAAGGGTTTAGGGTTGGATTAGGCATACCCGCTACGGGGATCCGCCTAATCCAACCCTAAACCCTTTTCCTTATTCAAGGTCACTAAACCCGCAAGAAACTGAACCCTAAGAGGGTATTGGTGAACCCTGTCGTGGATGTGATTCAAATATGGGGCACTGAACCTTAAGAGTAGGGTACTGCATGAGACGGGACGGAAAAGAGTTTAGGGTTGGATTAGGCGTACCCGCTACGCGGCTCCGCCTAATCCAACCCTAAACCCATTTCCTTATTCAAGGTAACTAAACCAGCAAGAAACTGAACCCTAAGAGAGTATTGGTGAACCCTATCGTGGATGTGATTCAAAGATAGGGCACTGAACCTTAAAAGTAGGGTACTGCATAAGACAGGACGGAAAAGGGTTTAGGGTTGGATTAGGCGTACCCGCTACGCGGATCCGCCTAAACCCTTTTCCTTATTCAAGGTCACTAAACCTGCAACAAACTGAACCCTAAGAGGTTATTGGTGAACCCTGTCGTGGATGTGATTCAAATATGGGGCACTGAACCTTAAGAGTAGGGTACTGCATAAGACGGGACGGAAAAGGGTTTAGGGTTGGATTAGGCGTACCCGCTACGCGGATCCGCCTAATCCAACCCTAAACCCTTTTCCTTATTCAAGGTCACTAAACCCGCAACAAACTGAACCTAAGAGGGTATTGGTGAACCCTGTCGTGGATGTGATTAAAAGATGGGGCACTGAACCTTAAGAGTAAGGTATTGCATAAGACGGGACGGAAAAGGGTTTAGGGTTGGATTAGGCGTACCCGCTACGTGGATCCGCTTAATCCAACCCTAAACCCTTTTCCTTATTCAAGGTCACTAAACCCTAAACAAACTAAACCCTAAGAAGGTATTGGTGAACCCTGTCGTGGATGTGATTCAAAGATGGGGCACTGAACCTTAAGAGTAGGGTACTGCATAAGACGGGACGGAAAAGGGTTTAGGGTTGGATTAGGCGTACCCGCTACGCGGATCCGCCTAATCCAACCCTAAACCCTTTTCCTTATTCAAGGTCACTAAACCCGCAAAAACTGAACCCTAAGAGGGTATTGGTGAACCCTGTCGTGGATGTGATTCAAATATGGGGCACTGAACCTTAAGAGTAGGGTACTGCATGAGACGGGACGGAAAAGAGTTTAGGGTTGGATTAGGCGTACCCGCTACGCGGCTCCGCCTAATCCAACCCTAAACCCATTTCCTTATTCAAGGTAACTAAACCAGCAAGAAACTGAACCCTAAGAGGGTATTGGTGAACCCTGTCATGGATGTGATTCAAAGATAGGGCACTGAACCTTAAAAGTAGGGTACTGCATGAGACAGGACGGAAAAGGGTTTAGGGTTGGATTAGGCGTACCCGCTACGCGGATCCGCGTAAACCCTTTTCCTTATTCAAGGTCACTAAACCTGCAAAAAACTGAACCCTAAGAGGTTATTGGTGAACCCTGTCGTGGATGTGATTCAAAGATAGGGCACTGAACCTTAAGAGTAGGGTACTGCATAAGACGGGACGGAAAAGGGTTTAGGGTTGGATTAGGCGTACCCGCTACGCGGATCCGCCTAATCCAACCCTAAACCCTTTTCCTTATTCAAGGTCACTAAACCCGTAACAAACTGAACCTAAGAGGGTATTGGTGAACCCTGTCGTGGATGTGATTAAAAGATGGGGCACTGAACCTTAAGAGTAAGGTATTGCATAAGACGGGACGGAAAAGGGTTTAGGGTTGGATTAGGCGTACCCGCTACGCGGATCCGCTTAATCCAACCCTAAACCCTTTTCCTTATTCAAGGTCACTAAACCCTAAACAAACTAAACCCTAAGAAGGTATTGGTGAACCCTGTCGTGGATGTGATTCAAAGATGGGGCACTGAACCTTAAGAGTAGGGTACTGCATAAGACGGGACGGAAAAGGGTTTAGGGTTCGATTAGGCGTACCCGCTACGCGGATCCGCCTAATCCAACCCTAAATCATTTTCCTTATTCAAGGTCACTAAACCCGCAAGAAACTGAACCCTAAGAGGGTATTGGTGAACCCTGTCGTGGATGTGATTCAAATATGGGGCACTGAACCTTAAGAGTAGGGTACTGCATGAGACGGGACGGAAAAGAGTTTAGGGTTGGATTAGGCGTACCCGCTACGCGGCTCCGCCTAATCCAACCCTAAACCCATTTCCTTATTCAAGGTAACTAAACCAGCAAGAAACTGAACCCTAAGAGGGTATTGGTGAACCCTGTCGTGGATGTGATTCAATGATAGGGCACTGAACCTTAAAAGTAGGGTACTGCATAAGACAGGACGGAAAAGGGTTTAGGGTTGGATTAGGCGTACCCGCTACGCGGATCCGCCTAAACCCTTTTCCTTATTCAAGGTCACTAAACCTGCAACAAACTGAACCCTAAGAGGTTATTGGTGAACCCTGTCGTGGATGTGATTCAAAGATGGGGCACTGAACCTTAAGAGTAGGGTACTGCATAAGACGGGACGGAAAAGGGTTTAGGGTTGGATTAGGCGTACCCGCTACGCGGATCCGCCTAATCCAACCCTAAACCCTTTTCCTTATTCAAGGTCACTAAACCCGCAACAAACTGAACCTAAGAGGGTATTGGTGAACCCTGTCGTGGATGTGATTAAAAGATGGGGCACTGAACCTTAAGAGTAAGATATTGCATAAGACGGGACGGAAAAGGGTTTAGGGTTGGATTAGGCGTACCCGCTACGCGGATCCGCTTAATCCAACCCTAAACCCTTTTCCTTATTCAAGGTCACTAAACCCTAAACAAACTAAACCCTAAGAAGGTATTGGTGAACCCTGTCGTGGATGTGATTCAAAGATGGGGCACTGAACTTTAAGAGTAGGGTACTGCATAAGACGGGACGGAAAAGGGTTTAGGGTTGGATTAGGCGTACCCGCTACGCGGATCCGCCTAATCCAACCCTAAACCCTTTTCCTTATTCAAGGTCACTAAACCCGCAAGAAACTGAACCCTAAGAGGGTATTGGTGAACCCTGTCGTGGATGTGATTCAAATATGGGGTACTGAACCTTAAGAGTAGGGTACTACATGAGACGGGACGGAAAAGAGTTTAGGGTTGGATTAGGCGTACCCGCTACGCGACTCCGCCTAATCCAACCCTAAACCCATTTCCTTATTCAAGGTAACTAAACCAGCAAGAAACTGAACCCTAAGAGGGTATTGGTGAACCCTGTCGTGGATGTGATTCAAAGATAGGGCACTGAACCTTAAAAGTAGGGTACTGCATAAGACAGGACGGAAAAGGGTTTAGGGTTGGATTAGGCGTACCCGCTACGCGGATACGCCTAAACCCTTTTCCTTATTCAAGGTCACTAAACCTGCAACAAACTGAACCCTAAGAGGTTATTGGTGAACCCTGTCGTGGATGTGATTCAAAGATGGGGCACTGAACCTTAAGAGTAGGGTACTGCATAAGACGGGACGGAAAAGGGTTTAGGGTTGGATTAGGCGTACCCGCTACGCGGATCCGCCTAATCCAACCCTAAACCCTTTTCCTTATTCAAGGTCACTAAACCCGCAACAAACTGAACCTAAGAGGGTATTGGTGAACCCTGTCGTGGATGTGATTAAAAGATGGGGCACTGAACCTTAAGAGTAAGGTATTGCATAAGACGGGACGGAAAAGGGTTTAGGGTTGGATTAGGCGTACCCGCTACGCTGATCCGCTTAATCCAACCCTAAACCCTTTTCCTTATTCAAGGTCACTAAACCCTAAACAAACTAAACCCTAAGAAGGTATTGGTGAACCCTGTCGTGGATGTGATTCAAAGATGGGGCACTGAACCTTAAGAGTAGGGTACTGCATAAGACGGGACGGAAAAGGGTTTAGGGTTGGATTAGGCGTACCCGCTACGCGGATCCGCCTAATCCAACCCTAAACCCTTTTCCTTATTCAAGGTCACTAAACCCGCAAGAAACTGAACCCTAAGAGGTTATTGGTGAACCCTGTCGTGGATGTGATTCAAATATGGGGTACTGAACCTTAAAAGTAGGGTACTGCATGAGACAGGACGGAAAAGGGTTTAGGGTTGGATTAGGCGTACCCGCTACGCGGATCCGCGTAAACCCTTTTCCTTATTCAAGGTCACTAAACCTGCAAAAAACTGAACCCTAAGAGGTTATTGGTGAACCCTGTCGTGGATGTGATTCAAAGATAGGGCACTGAACCTTAAGAGTAGGGTACTGCATAAGACGGGACGGAAAAGGGTTTAGGGTTGGATTAGGCGTACCCGCTACGCGGATCCGCCTAATCCAACCCTAAACCCTTTTCCTTATTCAAGGTCACTAAACCCGCAACAAACTGAACCTAAGAGGGTATTGGTGAACCCTGTCGTGGATGTGATTAAAAGATGGGGCACTGAACCTTAAGAGTAAGGTATTGCATAAGACGGGACGGAAAAGGGTTTAGGGTTGGATTAGGCGTACCCGCTACGCGGATCCGCTTAATCCAACCCTAAACCCTTTTCCTTATTCAAGGTCACTAAACCCTAAACAAACTAAACCCTAAGAAGGTATTGGTGAACCCTGTCGTGGATGTGATTCAAAGATGGGGCACTGAACCTTAAGAGTAGGGTACTGCATAAGACGGGACGGAAAAGGGTTTAGGGTTGGATTAGGCTTACCCGCTACGCGGATCCGCCTAATCCAACCCTAAACCCTTTTCCTTATTCAAGGTCACTAAACCCGCAAGAAACTGAACCCTAAGAGGGTATTGGTGAACCCTGTCGTGGATGTGATTCAAATATGGGGTACTGAACCTTAAGAGCAGGGTACTACATGAGACGGGACGGAAAAGAGTTTAGGGTTGGATTAGGCGTACCCGCTACGCGGCTCTGCCTAATCCAACCCTAAACCCATTTCCTTATTAAAGGTAACTAAACCAGCAAGAAACTGAACCCTAAGAGGGTATTGGTGAACCCTGTCGTGGATGTGATTCAAAGATAGGGCACTGAACCTTAAAAGTAGGGTACTGCATGAGACAGGACGAAAAATGGTTTAGGGTTGGATTAGGCGTACCCGCTACGCGGATCCGCCTAAACCCTTTTCCTTATTCAAGGTCACTAAACCTGCAACAAACTGAACCCTAAGAGGTTATTGGTGAACCCTGTCGTGGATGTGATTCAAAGATGGGGCACTGAACCTTAAGAGTAGGGTACTGCATAAGACGGGACGGAAAAGGGTTTAGGGTTGGATTAGGCGTACCCGCTACGCGGATCCGCCTAATCCAACCCTAAACCCTTTTCCTTATTCAAGGTCACTAAACCCGCAACAAACTGAACCTAAGAGGGTATTGGTGAACCCTGTCGTGGATGTGATTAAAAGATGGGGCACTGAACCTTAAGAGTAAGGTATTGCATAAGACGGGACGGAAAAGGGTTTAGGGTTGGATTAGGCGTACCCGCTACGCGGATCCGCTTAATCCAACCCTAAACCCTTTTCCTTATTCAAGGTCACTAAACCCTAAACAAACTAAACCCTAAGAAGGTATTGGTGAACCCTGTCGTGGATGTGATTCAAAGATGGGGCACTGAACCTTAAGAGTAGGGTACTGCATAAGACGGGACGGAAAAGGGTTTAGGGTTGGATTAGGCGTACCCGCTACGCGGATCCGCCTAATCCAACCCTAAACCCTTTTCCTTATTCAAGGTCACTAAACCCGCAAGAAACTGAACCCTAAGAGGGTATTGGTGAACCCTGTCGTGGATGTGATTCAAATATGGGGTACTGAACCTTAAGAGTAGGGTACTGCATAAGACGGGACGGAAAAGGGTTTAGGGTTGGATTAGGCGTACCCGCTACGCGGATCCGGCTAATCCAACCCTAAACCCTTTTCCTTATTCAAGGTCACTAATCCCGCAACAAACTGAACCCTAAGAGGATATTGGTGAACCCTGTCGTGGATGTGATTCAAATATGGGGCACTGAACCTTAAGAGTAGGGTACTGCATGAGACGGGACGGAAAAGAGTTTAGGGTTGGATTAGGCGTACCCGCTACGCGGCTCCGCCTAATCCAACCCTAAACCCATTTCCTTATTCAAGGTAACTAAACCAGCAAGAAACTGAACCCTAAGAGGGTATTGGTGAACCCTGTCGTGGATGTGATTCAAAGATAGGGCACTGAACCTTAAAAGTAGGGTACTGCATGAGACAGGACGGAAAAGGGTTTAGGGTTGGATTAGGCGTACCCGCTAAGCGGATCCGCGTAAACCCTTTTCCTTATTCAAGGTCACTAAACCTGCAAAAAACTGAACCCTAAGAGGTTATTGGTGAACCCTGTCGTGGATGTGATTCAAAGATGGGGCACTGAACCTTAAGAGTAGGGTACTGCATAAGACGGGACGGAAAAGGGTTTAGGGTTGGATTAGGCGTACCCGCTACGCGGATCCGCCTAATCCAACCCTAAACCCTTTTCCTTATTCAAGGTCACTAAACCCGCAACAAACTGAACCTAAAAGGGTATTGGTGAACCCTGTCGTGGATGTTATTAAAAGATGGGGCACTGAACCTTAAGAGTAAGGTATTGCATAAGACGGGACGGAAAAGGGTTTAGGGTTGGATTAGGCGTACCCGCTACGCGGATCCGCTTAATCCAACCCTAAACCCTTTTCCTTATTCAAGGTCACTAAACCCTAAACAAACTAAACCCTAAGAAGGTATTGGTGAACCCTGTCGTGGATGTGATTCAAAGATGGGGCACTGAACCTTAAGAGTAGGGTACTGCATAAGACGGGACGGAAAAGGGTTTAGGGTTGGATTAGGCGTACCCTCTACGCGGATCCGCCTAATCCAACCCTAAACCCTTTTCCTTATTCAAGGTCACTAAACCCGCAAGAAACTGAACCCTAAGAGGGTATTGGTGAACCCTGTCGTGGATGTGATTCAAAGATAGGGCACTGAACCTTAAAAGTAGGGTACTGCATAAGACAGGACGGAAAAGGGTTTAGGGTTGGATTAGGCGTACCCGCTACGCGGATCCGCCTAAACCCTTTTCCTTATTCAAGGTCACTAAACCTGCAACAAACTGAACCCTAAGAGGTTATTGGTGAACCCTGTCGTGGATGTGATTCAAAGATGGGGCACTGAACCTTAAGAGTAGGGTACTGCATAAGACGGGACGGAAAAGGGTTTAGGGTTGGATTAGGCGTACCCGCTACGCGGATCCGCCTAATCCAACCCTAAACCCTTTTCCTTATTCAAGGTCACTAAACCCGCAACAAACTGAACCTAAGAGGGTATTGGTGAACCCTGTCGTGGATGTGATTAAAAGATGGGGCACTGAACCTTAAGAGTAAGATATTGCATAAGACGGGACGGAAAAGGGTTTAGGGTTGGATTAGGCGTACCCGCTACGCGGATCCGCTTAATCCAACCCTAAACCCTTTTCCTTATTCAAGGTCACTAAACCCTAAACAAACTAAACCCTAAGAAGGTATTGGTGAACCCTGTCGTGGATGTGATTCAAAGATGGGGCACTGAACCTTAAGAGTAGGGTACTGCATAAGACGGGACGGAAAAGGGTTTAGGGTTGGATTAGGCGTACCCGCTACGCGGATCCGCCTAATCCAACCCTAAACCCTTTTCCTTATTCAAGGTCACTAAACCCGCAAGAAACTGAACCCTAAGAGGGTATTGGTGAACCCTGTCGTGGATGTGATTCAAATATGGGGTACTGAACCTTAAGAGTAGGGTACTACATGAGACGGGACGGAAAAGAGTTTAGGGTTGGATTAGGCGTACCCGCTACGCGACTCCGCCTAATCCAACCCTAAACCCATTTCCTTATTCAAGGTAACTAAACCAGCAAGAAACTGAACCCTAAGAGGGTATTGGTGAACCCTGTCGTGGATGTGATTCAAAGATAGGGCACTGAACCTTAAAAGTAGGGTACTGCATAAGACAGGACGGAAAAGGGTTTAGGGTTGGATTAGGCGTACCCGCTACGCGGATACGCCTAAACCCTTTTCCTTATTCAAGGTCACTAAACCTGCAACAAACTGAACCCTAAGAGGTTATTGGTGAACCCTGTCGTGGATGTGATTCAAAGATGGGGCACTGAACCTTAAGAGTAGGGTACTGCATAAGACGGGACGGAAAAGGGTTTAGGGTTGGATTAGGCGTACCCGCTACGCGGATCCGCCTAATCCAACCCTAAACCCTTTTCCTTATTCAAGGTCACTAAACCCGCAACAAACTGAACCTAAGAGGGTATTGGTGAACCCTGTCGTGGATGTGATTAAAAGATGGGGCACTGAACCTTAAGAGTAAGGTATTGCATAAGACGGGACGGAAAAGGGTTTAGGGTTGGATTAGGCGTACCCGCTACGCGGATCCGCTTAATCCAACCCTAAACCCTTTTCCTTATTCAAGGTCACTAAACCCTAAACAAACTAAACCCTAAGAAGGTATTGGTGAACCCTGTCGTGGATGTGATTCAAAGATGGGGCATTGAACCTTAAGAGTAGGGTACTGCATAAGACGGGACGGAAAAGGGTTTAGGGTTGGATTAGGCGTACCCGCTACGCGGATCCGCCTAATCCAACCCTAAACCCTTTTCCTTATTCAAGGTCACTAAACCCGCAAGAAACTGAACCCTAAGAGGTTATTGGTGAACCCTGTCGTGGATGTGATTCAAATATGGGGTACTGAACCTTAAGAGTAGGGTACTACATGAGACGGGACGGAAAAGAGTTTAGGGTTGGATTAGGCGTACCCGCTACGCGACTCCGCCTAATCCAACCCTAAACCCATTTCCTTATTCAAGGTAACTAAACCAGCAAGAAACTGAACCCTAAGAGGGTATTGGTGAACCCTGTCGTGGATGTGATTCAAAGATAGGGCACTGAACCTTAAAAGTAGGGTACTGCATGAGACAGGACGGAAAAGGGTTTAGGGTTGGATTAGGCGTACCCGCTACGCGGATCCGCGTAAACCCTTTTCCTTATTCAAGGTCACTAAACCTGCAAAAAACTGAACCCTAAGAGGTTATTGGTGAACCCTGTCGTGGATGTGATTCAAAGATAGGGCACTGAACCTTAAGAGTAGGGTACTGCATAAGACGGGACGGAAAAGGGTTTAGGGTTGGATTAGGCGTACCCGCTACGCGGATCCGCCTAATCCAACCCTAAACCCTTTTCCTTATTCAAGGTCACTAAACCCGCAACAAACTGAACCTAAGAGGGTATTGGTGAACCCTGTCGTGGATGTGATTAAAAGATGGGGCACTGAACCTTAAGAGTAAGGTATTGCATAAGACGGGACGGAAAAGGGTTTAGGGTTGGATTAGGCGTACCCGCTACGCGGATCCGCTTAATCCAACCCTAAACCCTTTTCCTTATTCAAGGTCACTAAACCCTAAACAAACTAAACCCTAAGAAGGTATTGGTGAACCCTGTCGTGGATGTGATTCAAAGATGGGGCACTGAACCTTAAGAGTAGGGTACTGCATAAGACGGGACGGAAAAGGGTTTAGGGTTGGATTAGGCGTACCCGCTACGCGGATCCGCCTAATCCAACCCTAAACCCTTTTCCTTATTCAAGGTCACTAAACCCGCAAGAAACTGAACCCTAAGAGGGTATTGGTGAACCCTGTCGTGGATGTGATTCAAATATGGGGTACTGAACCTTAAGAGCAGGGTACTACATGAGACGGGACGGAAAAGAGTTTAGGGTTGGATTAGGCGTACCCGCTACGCGGCTCTGCCTAATCCAACCCTAAACCCATTTCCTTATTCAAGGTAACTAAACCAGCAAGAAACTGAACCCTAAGAGGGTATTGGTGAACCCTGTCGTGGATGTGATTCAAAGATAGGGCACTGAACCTTAAAAGTAGGGTACTGCATGAGACAGGACGGAAAAGGGTTTAGGGTTGGATTAGGCGTACCCGCTACGCGGATCCGCCTAAACCCTTTTCCTTATTCAAGGTCACTAAACCTGCAACAAACTGAACCCTAAGAGGTTATTGGTGAACCCTGTCGTGGATGTGATTCAAAGATGGGGCACTGAACCTTAAGAGTAGGGTACTGCATAAGACGGGACGGAAAAGGGTTTAGGGTTGGATTAGGCGTACCCGCTACGCGGATCCGCCTAATCCAACCCTAAACCCTTTTCCTTATTCAAGGTCACTAAACCCGCAACAAACTGAACCTAAGAGGGTATTGGTGAACCCTGTCGTGGATGTGATTAAAAGATGGGGCACTGAACCTTAAGAGTAAGGTATTGCATAAGACGGGACGGAAAAGGGTTTAGGGTTGGATTAGGCGTACCCGCTACGCGGATCCGCTTAATCCAACCCTAAACCCTTTTCCTTATTCAAGGTCACTAAACCCTAAACAAACTAAACCCTAAGAAGGTATTGGTGAACCCTGTCGTGGATGTGATTCAAAGATGGGGCACTGAACCTTAAGAGTAGGGTACTGCATAAGACGGGACGGAAAAGGGTTTAGGGTTGGATTAGGCGTACCCGCTACGCGGATCCGCCTAATCCAACCCTAAACCCTTTTCCTTATTCAAGGTCACTAAACCCGCAAGAAACTGAACCCTAAGAGGGTATTGGTGAACCCTGTCGTGGATGTGATTCAAATATGGGGTACTGAACCTTAAGAGTAGGGTACTGCATAAGACGGGACGGAAAAGGGTTTAGGGTTGGATTAGGCGTACCCGCTACGCGGATCCGGCTAATCCAACCCTAAACCCTTTTCCTTATTCAAGGTCACTAATCCCGCAACAAACTGAACCCTAAGAGGATATTGGTGAACCCTGTCGTGGATGTGATTCAAATATGGGGCACTGAACCTTAAGAGTAGGGTACTGCATGAGACGGGACGGAAAAGAGTTTAGGGTTGGATTAGGCGTACCCGCTACGCGGCTCCGCCTAATCCAACCCTAAACCCATTTCCTTATTCAAGGTAACTAAACCAGCAAGAAACTGAACCCTAAGAGGGTATTGGTGAACCCTGTCGTGGATGTGATTCAAAGATAGGGCACTGAACCTTAAAAGTAGGGTACTGCATGAGACAGGACGGAAAAGGGTTTAGGGTTGGATTAGGCGTACCCGCTAAGCGGATCCGCGTAAACCCTTTTCCTTATTCAAGGTCACTAAACCTGCAAAAAACTGAACCCTAAGAGGTTATTGGTGAACCCTGTCGTGGATGTGATTCAAAGATGGGGCACTGAACCTTAAGAGTAGGGTACTGCATAAGACGGGACGGAAAAGGGTTTAGGGTTGGATTAGGCGTACCCGCTACGCGGATCCGCCTAATCCAACCCTAAACCCTTTTCCTTATTCAAGGTCACTAAACCCGCAACAAACTGAACCTAAAAGGGTATTGGTGAACCCTGTCGTGGATGTTATTAAAAGATGGGGCACTGAACCTTAAGAGTAAGGTATTGCATAAGACGGGACGGAAAAGGGTTTAGGGTTGGATTAGGCGTACCCGCTACGCGGATCCGCTTAATCCAACCCTAAACCCTTTTCCTTATTCAAGGTCACTAAACCCTAAACAAACTAAACCCTAAGAAGGTATTGGTGAACCCTGTCGTGGATGTGATTCAAAGATGGGGCACTGAACCTTAAGAGTAGGGTACTGCATAAGACGGGACGGAAAAGGGTTTAGGGTTGGATTAGGCGTACCCTCTACGCGGATCCGCCTAATCCAACCCTAAACCCTTTTCCTTATTCAAGGTCACTAAACCCGCAAGAAACTGAACCCTAAGAGGGTATTGGTGAACCCTGTCGTGGATGTGATTCAAAGATAGGGCACTGAACCTTAAAAGTAGGGTACTGCATAAGACAGGACGGAAAAGGGTTTAGGGTTGGATTAGGCGTACCCGCTACGCGGATCCGCCTAAACCCTTTTCCTTATTCAAGGTCACTAAACCTGCAACAAACTGAACCCTAAGAGGTTATTGGTGAACCCTGTCGTGGATGTGATTCAAAGATGGGGCACTGAACCTTAAGAGTAGGGTACTGCATAAGACGGGACGGAAAAGGGTTTAGGGTTGGATTAGGCGTACCCGCTACGCGGATCCGCCTAATCCAACCCTAAACCCTTTTCCTTATTCAAGGTCACTAAACCCGCAACAAACTGAACCTAAGAGGGTATTGGTGAACCCTGTCGTGGATGTGATTAAAAGATGGGGCACTGAACCTTAAGAGTAAGGTATTGCATAAGACGGGACGGAAAAGGGTTTAGGGTTGGATTAGGCGTACCCGCTACGCGGATCCGCTTAATCCAACCCTAAACCCTTTTCCTTATTCAAGGTCACTAAACCCTAAACAAACTAAACCCTAAGAAGGTATTGGTGAACCCTGTCGTGGATGTGATTCAAAGATGGGGCACTGAACCTTAAGAGTAGGGTACTGCATAAGACGGGACGGAAAAGGGTTTAGGGTTGGATTAGGCGTACCCGCTACGCGGATCCGCCTAATCCAACCCTAAACCCTTTTCCTTATTCAAGGTCACTAAACCCGCAAGAAACTGAACCCTAAGAGGGTATTGGTGAACCCTGTCGTGGATGTGATTCAAATATGGGGCACTGAACCTTAAGAGTAGGGTACTGCATGAGACGGGACGGAAAAGAGTTTAGGGTTGGATTAGGCGTACCCGCTACGCGGCTCCGCCTAATCCAACCCTAAACCCATTTCCTTATTCAAGGTAACTAAACCAGCAAGAACCTGAACCCTAAGAGGGTATTGGTGAACCCTGTAGTGGATGTGATTCAAAGATAGGGCACTGAACCTTAAAAGTAGGGTACTGCATAAGACAGGACGGAAAAGGGTTTAGGGTTGGATTAGGCGTACCAGCTACGCGGATCCGCTTAATCCAACCCTAAACCCTTTTCCTTATTCAAGGTCACTAAACCCTAAACAAACTAAACCCTAAGAGGGTATTGGTGAACCCTGTCGTGGATGTGATTCAAAGATAGGGCACTGAACTTTAAAAGTAGGGTACTGCATAAGACAGGACGGAAAAGGGTTTAGGGTTGGATTAGGCGTACCCGCTACGCGGATCCGCCTAAACCCTTTTCCTTATTCAAGGTCACTAAACCTGCAACAAACCGAACCCTAAGAGGTTATTGGTGAACCCTGTCGTGGATGTGATTCAAAGATGGGGCACTGAACCTTAAGAGTAGGGTACTGCATAAGACGGGACGGAAAAGGGTTTAGGGTTGGATTAGGCGTACCCGCTACGCGGATCCGCCTAATCCAACCCTAAACCCTTTTCCTTATTCAAGGTCACTAAACCCGCAACAAACTGAACCTAAGAGGGTATTGGTGAACCCTGTCGTGGATGTGATTAAAAGATGGGGCACTGAACCTTAAGAGTAAGGTATTGCATAAGACGGGACGGAAAAGGGTTTAGGGTTGGATTAGGCGTACCCGCTACGCGGATCCGCTTAATCCAACCCTAAACCCTTTTCCTTATTCAAGGTCACTAAACCCTAAACAAACTAAACCCTAAGAAGGTATTGGTGAACCCTTGCGTGGATGTGATTCAAAGATGGGGCACTGAACCTTAAGAGTAGGGTACTGCATAAGACGGGACGGAAAAGGGTTTAGGGTTGGATTAGGCGTACCCGCTACGCGGATCCGCCTAATCCAACCCTAAACCCTTTTCCTTATTCAAGGTCACTAAACCCGCAAGAAACTGAACCCTAAGAGGGTATTGGTGAACCCTGTCGTGGATGTGATTCAAATATGGGGCACTGAACCTTAAGAGTAGGGTACTGCATGAGACGGGACGGAAAAGAGTTTAGGGTTGGATTAGGCGAACCCGCTACGCGGCTCCGCCTAATCCAACCCTAAACCCATTTCCTTATTCAAGGTAACTAAACCAGCAAGAAACTGAACCCTAAGAGGGTATTGGTGAACCCTGTCGTGGATGTGATTCAAAGATAGGGCACTGAACCTTAAAAGTAGGGTACTGCATAAGACAGGACGGAAAAGGGTTTAGGGTTGGATTAGGCGTACCCGCTACGCGGATCCGCTTAATCCAACCCTAAACCCTTTTCCTTATTCAAGGTCACTAAACCCTAAACAAACTAAACCCTATGAGGGTATTGGTGAACCCTGTCGTGGATGTGATTCAAAGATAGGGCACTGAACCTTAAAAGTAGGGTACTGCATAAGACAGGACGGAAAAGGGTTTAGGGTTGGATTAGGTGTACCCGCTACGCGGATCCGCCTAAACCCTTTTCCTTATTCAAGGTCACTAAACCTGCAACAAACTGAACCCTAAGAGGTTATTGGTGAACCCTGTCGTGGATGTGATTCAAAGATGGGGCACTGAACCTTCAGAGTAGGGTACTGCATAAGACGGGACGGAAAAGGGTTTAGGGTTGGATTAGGCGAACCCGCTACGCGGATCCGCCTAATCCAACCCTAAACCCTTTTCCTTATTCAAGGTCACTAAACCCGCAACAAACTGAACCTAAGAGGGTATTGGTGAACCCTGTCGTGGATGTGATTAAAAGATGGGGCACAGAACCTTAAGAGTAAGGTATTGCATAAGACGGGACGGAAAAGGGTTTAGGGTTGGATTAGGCGTACCCGCTACGCGGCTTCGCCTAATCCAACCCTAAACCCTTTTCCTTATTCAAGGTCACTAAACCCGCAAGAAACTGAACCCTAAGAGGTTATTGGTGAACCCTGTCGTGGATGTGATTCAAATATGGGGCACTGAACCTTAAGAGTAGGGTACTGCATAAGACGGGACGGAAAAGGGTTTAGGGTTGGATTAGGCGTACCCGCTACGCGGATCCGCTTAAACCCTTTTCCTTATTCATGGTCACTAAACCCGCAACAAACTGAACCCTAAGAGGTTATTGGTGAACCCTGTCGTGGATGTTATTCAAAGATGGGGCACTGAACCTTAAGAGTAGGGTACTGCATAAGACGGGACGGAAAAGGGTTTAGGGTTGGATTAGGCGTACCAGCTACGCGGATCCGCTTAATCCAACCCTAAACCCTTTTCCTTATTCAAGGTCACTAAACCCTAAACAAACTAAACCCTAAGAGGGTATTGGTGAACCCTGTCGTGGATGTGATTCAAAGATAGGGCACTGAACTTTAAAAGTAGGGTACTGCATAAGACAGGACGGAAAAGGGTTTAGGGTTGGATTAGGCGTACCCGCTACGCGGATCCGCCTAAACCCTTTTCCTTATTCAAGGTCACTAAACCTGCAACAAACCGAACCCTAAGAGGTTATTGGTGAACCCTGTCGTGGATGTGATTCAAAGATGGGGCACTGAACCTTAAGAGTAGGGTACTGCATAAGACGGGACGGAAAAGGGTTTAGGGTTGGATTAGGCGTACCCGCTACGCGGATCCGCCTAATCCAACCCTAAACCCTTTTCCTTATTCAAGGTCACTAAACCCGCAACAAACTGAACCTAAGAGGGTATTGGTGAACCCTGTCGTGGATGTGATTAAAAGATGGGGCACTGAACCTTAAGAGTAAGGTATTGCATAAGACGGGACGGAAAAGGGTTTAGGGTTGGATTAGGCGTACCCGCTACGCGGATCCGCTTAATCCAACCCTAAACCCTTTTCCTTATTCAAGGTCACTAAACCCTAAACAAACTAAACCCTAAGAAGGTATTGGTGAACCCTTGCGTGGATGTGATTCAAAGATGGGGCACTGAACCTTAAGAGTAGGGTACTGCATAAGACGGGACGGAAAAGGGTTTAGGGTTGGATTAGGCGTACCCGCTACGCGGATCCGCCTAATCCAACCCTAAACCCTTTTCCTTATTCAAGGTCACTAAACCCGCAAGAAACTGAACCCTAAGAGGGTATTGGTGAACCCTGTCGTGGATGTGATTCAAATATGGGGCACTGAACCTTAAGAGTAGGGTACTGCATGAGACGGGACGGAAAAGAGTTTAGGGTTGGATTAGGCGAACCCGCTACGCGGCTCCGCCTAATCCAACCCTAAACCCATTTCCTTATTCAAGGTAACTAAACCAGCAAGAAACTGAACCCTAAGAGGGTATTGGTGAACCCTGTCGTGGATGTGATTCAAAGATAGGGCACTGAACCTTAAAAGTAGGGTACTGCATAAGACAGGACGGAAAAGGGTTTAGGGTTGGATTAGGCGTACCCGCTACGCGGATCCGCCTAATCCAACCCTAAACCCTTTTCCTTATTCAAGGTCACTAAACCCTAAACAAACTAAACCCTATGAGGGTATTGGTGAACCCTGTCGTGGATGTGATTCAAAGATAGGGCACTGAACCTTAAAAGTAGGGTACTGCATAAGACAGGACGGAAAAGGGTTTAGGGTTGGATTAGGTGTACCCGCTACGCGGATCCGCCTAAACCCTTTTCCTTATTCAAGGTCACTAAACCTGCAACAAACTGAACCCTAAGAGGTTATTGGTGAACCCTGTCGTGGATGTGATTCAAAGATGGGGCACTGAACCTTAAGAGTAGGGTACTGCATAAGACGGGACGGAAAAGGGTTTAGGGTTGGATTAGGCGAACCCGCTACGCGGATCCGCCTAATCCAACCCTAAACCCTTTTCCTTATTCAAGGTCACTAAACCCGCAACAAACTGAACCTAAGAGGGTATTGGTGAACCCTGTCGTGGATGTGATTAAAAGATGGGGCACAGAACCTTAAGAGTAAGGTATTGCATAAGACGGGACGGAAAAGGGTTTAGGGTTGGATTAGGCGTACCCGCTACGCGGATCCGCTTAATCCAACCCTAAACCCTTTTCCTTATTCAAGGTCACTAAACCCTAAACAAACTAAACCCTAAGAAGGTATTGGTGAACCCTGTCGTGGATGTGATTCAAAGATGGGGCACTGAACCTTAAGAGTAGGGTACTGCATAAGACGGGACGGAAAAGGGTTTAGGGTTGGATTAGGCGTACCCGCTACGCGGATCCGCCTAATCCAACCCTAAACCCTTTTCCTTATTCAAGGTCACTAAACCCGCAAGAAACTGAACCCTAAGAGGGTATTGGTGAACCCTGTCGTGGATGTGATTCAAATATGGGGCACTGAACCTTAAGAGTAGGGTACTGCATGAGACGGGACGGAAAAGAGTTTAGGGTTGGATTAGGCGAACCCGCTACGCGGCTCCGCCTAATCCAACCCTAAACCCATTTCCTTATTCAAGGTAACTAAACCAGCAAGAAACTGAACCCTAAGAGGGTATTGGTGAACCCTGTCGTGGATGTGATTCAAAGATAGGGCACTGAACCTTAAAAGTAGGGTACTGCATAAGACAGGACGGAAAAGGGTTTAGGGTTGGATTAGGCGTACCCGCTACGCGGATCCGCTTAATCCAACCCTAAACCCTTTTCCTTATTCAAGGTCACTAAACCCTAAACAAACTAAACCCTAAGAGGGTATTGGTGAACCCTGTCGTGGATGTGATTCAAAGATAGGGCACTGAACCTTAAAAGTAGGGTACTGCATAAGACAGGACGGAAAAGGGTTTAGGGTTGGATTAGGCGTACCCGCTACGCGGATCCGCCTAAACCCTTTTCCTTATTCAAGGTCACTAAACCTGCAACAAACTGAACCCTAAGAGGTTATTGGTGAACCCTGTCGTGGATGTGATTCAAAGATGGGGCACTGAACCTTAAGAGTAGGGTACTGCATAAGACGGGACGGAAAAGGGTTTAGGGTTGGATTAGGCGTACCCGCTACGCGGATCTGCTTAATCCAACCCTAAACCCTTTTCCTTATTCAAGGTCAGTAAACCCTAAACAAACTAAACCCTAAGAAGGTATTGGTGAACCCTGTCGTGGATGTGATTCAAAGATGGGGCACTGAACCTTAAGAGTAGGGTACTGCATAAGACGGAACGGAAAAGGGTTTAGGGTTGGATTAGGCGTACCCGCTACGCGGATCCGCCTAATCCAACCCTAAACCCTTTTCCTTATTCAAGGTCACTAAACCCGCAAGAAACTGAACCCTAAGAGGGTATTGGTGAACCCTGTCGTGGATGTGATTCAAATATGGGGCACTGAACCTTAAGAGTAGGGTACTGCATGAGACGGGACGGAAAAGAGTTTAGGGTTGGATTAGGCGTACCCGCTACGCGGCTCCGCCTAATCCAACCCTAAACCCATTTCCTTATTCAAGGTAACTAAACCAGCAAGAAACTGAACCCTAAGAGGGTATTGGTGAACCCTGTCGTGGATGTGATTCAAAGATAGGGCACTGAACCTTAAAAGTAGGGTACTGCATAAGACAGGACGGAAAAGGGTTTAGGGTTGGATTAGGCGTACCCGCTACGCGGATCCGCCTAAACCCTTTTCCTTATTCAAGGTCACTAAACCTGCAACAAACTGAACCCTAAGAGGTTATTGGTGAACCCTGTCGTGGATGTGATTCAAAGATGGGGCACTGAACCTTAAGAGTAGGGTACTGCATAAGACGGGACGGAAAAGGGTTTAGGGTTGGATTAGGCGTACCCGCTACGCGGATCCGCCTAATCCAACACTAAACCCTTTTCCTTATTCAAGGTCACTAAACCCGCAACAAACTGAACCTAAGAGGGTATTGGTGAACCCTGTCGTGGATGTGATTAAAAGATGGGGCACTGAACCTTAAGAGTAAGGTATTGCATAAGACGGGACGGAAAAGGGTTTAGGGTTGGATTAGGCGTATCCGCTATGCGGATCCGCTTAATCCAAACCTAAACCCTTTTCCTTATTCAAGGTCACTAAACCCTAAACAAACTAAACCCTAAGAAGGTGTTGGTGAACCCTGTCGTGGATGTGATTCAAAGATGGGGCACTGAACCTTAAGAGTAGGGTACTGCATAAGACGGGACGGAAAAGGGTTTAGGATTGGATTAGGCGTGCCCGCTATGCGGATCCGCCTAATCCAACCCTAAACCCTTTTCCTTATTCAAGGTCACTAAACCCGCAAGAAACTGAACCCTAAGAGGGTATTGGTGAACCCTGTCGTGGATGTGATTCAAATATGGGGCACTGAACCTTAAGAGTAGGGTACTGCATGAGACGGGACGGAAAAGAGTTTAGGGTTGGATTAGGCGTACCCGCTACGCGGCCTTGCCTAATCCAACCCTAAACCCATTTCCTTATTCAAGGTAACTAAACCCGCAAGAAACTGAACCCTAAGAGGGTATTGGTGAACCTTGTCGTGGATGTGATTCAAAGATAGGGCACTGAACCTTAAAAGTATGGTACTACATAAGACGGGACGGAAAAGGGTTTAGGGTTGGATTAGGCGTACCCGCTACGCGGATCCGCTTAAACCCTTTTCCTTATTCAAGGTCACTAAACCTGCAACAAACTGAACCCTAAGAGGTTATTGGTGAACCCTGTCGTGGATGTGATTCAAAGATGGGGCACTGAACCTTAAGAGTAGGGTACTGCATAAGACGGGATGGAAAAGGGTTTAGGGTTGGATTAGGCGTACCCGCTACGCGGATCCGCCTAATCCAACCCTAAACCCTTTTCCTTATGCAAGGTCACTAAACCCGCAACAAACTGAACCTAAGAGGTATTGGTGAACCCTGTCGTGGATGTGATTAAAAAATGGGGCACTGAACCTTAAGAGTAAGGTATTGCATAAGACGGGACGGAAAAGGGTTTAGGGTTGGATTAGGCGTACCCGCTATGCGGATCCGCTTAATCCAACCCTAAACCCTTTTCGTTATTCAAGGTCACTAAACCCTAAACAAACTAAACCCTAAGAAGGTATTGGTGAACCCTGTCGTGGATGTGATTCAAAGATGGGGCACTGAACCTTAAGAGTAGGGTACAGCATAAGACGGGACGGAAAAGGGTTTAGGGTTGGATTAGGCGTACCCGCTACGCGGATCCGGCTAATCCAACCCTAAACCCTTTTCCTTATTCAAGGTCACTAATCCCGCAACAAACTGAACCCTAAGAGGATATTGGTGAACCCTGTCGTGGATGTGATTCAAAGATGGGGCACTGAACCTTAAGAGTAGGGTACTGCATAAGACGGGACAGAAAAGGGTTTAGGGTTGGATTATTCATACCCGCTACGCGGCTTCGCCTAATCCAACCCTAAACCCTTTTCCTTATTCAAGGTCACTAAACCCGCAAGAAACTGAACCCTAAGAGGGTATTGGTGAACCCTGTCGTGGATGTGATTCAAATATGGGGCACTGAACCTTAAGAGTAGGGTACTGCATAAGACGGGACAGAAAAGGGTTTAGGGTTGGATTAGGCGTACCAGCTACGCGGCTCCGCCTAATCCAACCCTAAACCCTTTTCCTTATTCAAGGTCACTAAACCCGCAAGAAACTGAACCCTAAGAGGGTATTGGTGAACCCTGTCGTGGATGTGATTCAAAGATAGGGCACTGAACCTTAAGAGTAGGGTATTGCATAAGACGGGACGGAAAAGGGTTTAGGGTTGGATTAGGCGTATCCGCTACGCGGATCCGCCTAAACCCATTTCCTTATTCAAGGTAACTAAACCCGCAAGAAACTGAACCCTAAGAGGGTATTGGTGAACCCTGTCGTGGATGTGATTCAAAGATAGGGCACTGAACCTTAAAAGTAGGGTACTACATAAGACGGGACGGAAAAGGGTTTAGGGTTGGATTAGGCGTACCCGCTACGCGGATCCGCCTAAACCCTTTTCCTTATTCAAGGTCACTAAACCTGCAACAAACTGAACCCTAAGAGGTTATTGGTGAACCCTGTCGTGGATATGATTCAAAGATGGGGCACTGAACCTTAAGAGTAGGGTACTGCATAAGACGGGATGGAAAAGGGTTTAGGGTTGGATTAGGCGTACCCGCTACGCGGATCCGCCTAATCCAACCCTAAACCCTTTTCCTTATTCAAGGTCACTAAACCCGCAACAAACTGAACCTAAGAGGTATTGGTGAACCCTGTCGTGGATGTGATTAAAAGATGGGGCACTGAACCTTAAGAGTAACGTATTGCATAAGACGGGACGGAAAAGGGTTTAGGGTTGGATTAGGCGTACCCGCTACGCGGATCCGCTTAATCCAACCCTAAACCCTTTTCCTTATTCAAGGTCACTAAACCCTAAACAAACTAAACCCTAAGAAGGTATTGGTGAACCCTGTCGTGGATGTGATTCAAAGATGGGGCACTGAACCTTAAGAGTAGGGTACAGCATAAGACGGGACGGAAAAGGGTTTAGGGTTGGATTAGGCGTACCCGCTACGCGGATCCGCCTAATCCAACCCTAAACCCTTTTCCTTATTCAAGGTTACTAAACCCACAACAAACTGAACCCTAAGAGGGTATTGGTCAACCCTGTCGTGGATGTGATTCAAAGATGGGGCACTGAACCTTAAGAGTAGGGTACTGCATAAGACGGGACAGAAAAGGGTTTAGGGTTGGATTAGGCGTACCCGCTACGCGGATCCGCCTAAACCCTTTTCCTTATTCAAGGTCACTAAACCCGCAACAAACTGAACCTAAGAGGGTATTGGTGAACACTGTCGTGGATGTGATTCAAAGATGGGGCACTGAACCTTAAGAGTAGGGTACTGCATAAGACGGGATGGAAAAGGGTTTAGGGTTGGATTAGGCGTACCCGCTACGCGGATCCGCCTAATCCAACCCTAAACCCTTTTCCTTATTCAAGGTCACTAAACCCGCAACAAACTGAACCTAAGAGGTATTGGTGAACCCTGTCGTGGATGTGATTAAAAGATGGGGCACTGAACCTTAAGAGTAAGGTATTGCATAAGACGGGACGGAAAAGGGTTTAGGGTTGGATTAGGCGTACCCGCTACACGGATCCGCTTAATCCAACCCTAAACCCTTTTCCTTATTCAAGGTCACTAAACCCTAAACAAACTAAACCCTAAGAAGGTATTGGTGAACCCTGTCGTGGATGTGATTCAAAGATGGGGCACTGAACCTTAAGAGTAGGGTACAGCATAAGACGGGACGGAAAAGGGTTTAGGGTTGGATTAGGCGTACCCGCTACGCGGATCCGCCTAATCCAACCCTAAACCCTTTTCCTTATTCAAGGTCACTAAACCCGCAAGAAACTGAACCCTAAGAGGGTATTGGTGAACCCTGTCGTGGATGTGATTCAAATATGGGGCACTGAACCTTAAGAGTAGGGTACTGCATGAGACGGGACGGAAAAGAGTTTAGGGTTGGATTAGGCGAACCCGCTACGCGGCTCCGCCTAATCCAACCCTAAACCCATTTCCTTATTCAAGGTAACTAAACCAGCAAGAAACTGAACCCTAAGAGGGTATTGGTGAACCCTGTCGTGGATGTGATTCAAAGATAGGGCACTGAACCTTAAAAGTAGGGTACTGCATAAGACAGGATGGAAAAGGGTTTAGGGTTGGATTAGGCGTACCCGCTACGCGGATCCGCTTAATCCAACCCTAAACCCTTTTCCTTATTCAAGGTCACTAAACCCTAAACAAACTAAACCCTAAGAGGGTATTGGTGAACCCTGTCGTGGATGTGATTCAAAGATAGGGCACTGAACCTTAAAAGTAGGGTACTGCATAAGACAGGACGGAAAAGGGTTTAGGGTTGGATTAGGCGTGCCCGCTATGCGGATCCGCCTAATCCAACCCTAAACCCTTTTCCTTATTCAAGGTCACTAAACCCGCAAGAAACTGAACCCTAAGAGGGTATTGGTGAACCCTGTCGTGGATGTGATTCAAATATGGGGCACTGAACCTTAAGAGTAGGGTACTGCATGAGACGGGACGGAAAAGAGTTTAGGGTTGGATTAGGCGTACCCGCTACGCGGCCTTGCCTAATCCAACCCTAAACCCATTTCCTTATTCAAGGTAACTAAACCCGCAAGAAACTGAACCCTAAGAGGGTATTGGTGAACCTTGTCGTGGATGTGATTCAAAGATAGGGCACTGAACCTTAAAAGTAGGGTACTACATAAGACGGGACGGAAAAGGGTTTAGGGTTGGATTAGGCGTACCCGCTACGCGGATCCGCTTAAACCCTTTTCCTTATTCAAGGTCACTAAACCTGCAACAAACTGAACCCTAAGAGGTTATTGGTGAACCCTGTCGTGGATGTGATTCAAAGATGGGGCACTGAACCTTAAGAGTAGGGTACTGCATAAGACGGGATGGAAAAGGGTTTAGGGTTGGATTAGGCGTACCCGCTACGCGGATCCGCCTAATCCAACCCTAAACCCTTTTCCTTATGCAAGGTCACTAAACCCGCAACAAACTGAACCTAAGAGGTATTGGTGAACCCTGTCGTGGATGTGATTAAAAAATGGGGCACTGAACCTTAAGAGTAAGGTATTGCATAAGACGGGACGGAAAAGGGTTTAGGGTTGGATTAGGCGTACCCGCTATGCGGATCCGCTTAATCCAACCCTAAACCCTTTTCGTTATTCAAGGTCACTAAACCCTAAACAAACTAAACCCTAAGAAGGTATTGGTGAACCCTGTCGTGGATGTGATTCAAAGATGGGGCACTGAACCTTAAGAGTAGGGTACAGCATAAGACGGGACGGAAAAGGGTTTAGGGTTGGATTAGGCGTACCCGCTACGCGGATCCGCCTAATCCAACCCTAAACCCTTTTCCTTATTCAAGGTTACTAAACCCACAACAAACTGAACCCTAAGAGGGTATTGGTGAACCCTGTCGTGGATGTGATTCAAAGATGGGGCACTGAACCTTAAGAGTAGGGTACTGCATAAGACGGGACAGAAAAGGGTTTAGGGTTGGATTAGGCATACCCGCTACGCGGCTCCGCCTAATCCAACCCTAAACCCTTTTCCTTATTCAAGGTCACTAAACCCGCAAGAAACTGAACCCTAAGAGAGTATTGGTGAACCCTGTCGTGGATGTGATTCAAATATGGGGCACTGAACCTTAAGAGTAGGGTACTGCATAAGACGGGACAGAAAAGGGTTTAGGGTTGGATTAGGCGTACCCGCTACGCGGCTCCGCCTAATCCAACCCTAAACCCTTTTCCTTATTCAAGGTCACTAAACCCGCAAGAAACTGAACCCTAAGAGGGTATTGGTGAACCCTGTCGTGGATGTGATTCAAAGATAGGGCACTGAACCTTAAGAGTAGGGTATTGCATAAGACGGGACGGAAAAGGGTTTAGGGTTGGATTAGGCGTATCCGCTACGCGGATCCGCCTAAACCCATTTCCTTGTTCAAGGTAACTAAACCCGCAAGAAACTGAACCCTAAGAGGGTATTGGTGAACCCTGTCGTGGATGTGATTCAAAGATAGGGCACTGAACCTTAAAAGTAGGGTACTACATAAGACGGGACGGAAAAGGGTTTAGGGTTGGATTAGGCGTACCCGCTACGCGGATCCGCCTAAACCCTTTTCCTTATTCAAGGTCACTAAACCTGCAACAAACTGAACCCTAAGAGGTTATTGGTGAACCCTGTCGTGGATATGATTCAAAGATGGGGCACTGAACCTTAAGAGTAGGGTACTGCATAAGACGGGATGGAAAAGGGTTTAGGGTTGGATTAGGCGTACCCGCTACGCGGATCCGCCTAATCCAACCCTAAACCCTTTTCCTTATTCAAGGTCACTAAACCCGCAACAAACTGAACCTAAGAGGTATTGGTGAACCCTGTCGTGGATGTGATTAAAAGATGGGGCACTGAACCTTAAGAGTAACGTATTGCATAAGACGGGACGGAAAAGGGTTTAGGGTTGGATTAGGCGTACCCGCTACGCGGATCCGCTTAATCCAACCCTAAACCCTTTTCCTTATTCAAGGTCACTAAACCCTAAACAAACTAAACCCTAAGAAGGTATTGGTGAACCCTGTCGTGGATGTGATTCAAAGATGGGGCACTGAACCTTAAGAGTAGGGTACAGCATAAGACGGGACAGAAAAGGGTTTAGGGTTGGATTAGGCGTACCCGCTACGCGGATCCGCCTAATCCAACCCTAAACCCTTTTCCTTATTCAAGGTTACTAAACCCACAACAAACTGAACCCTAAGAGGGTATTGGTCAACCCTGTCGTGGATGTGATTCAAAGATGGGGCACTGAACCTTAAGAGTAGGGTACTGCATAAGACGGGACAGAAAAGGGTTTAGGGTTGGATTAGGCGTACCCGCTACGCGGATCCGCCTAAACCCTTTTCCTTATTCAAGGTCACTAAACCCGCAACAAACTGAACCTAAGAGGGTATTGGTGAACACTGTCGTGGATGTGATTCAAAGATGGGGCACTGAACCTTAAGAGTAGGGTACTGCATAAGACGGGATGGAAAAGGGTTTAGGGTTGGATTAGGCGTACCCGCTACGCGGATCCGCCTAATCCAACCCTAAACCCTTTTCCTTATTCAAGGTCACTAAACCCGCAACAAACTGAACCTAAGAGGTATTGGTGAACCCTGTCGTGGATGTGATTAAAAGATGGGGCACTGAACCTTAAGAGTAAGGTATTGCATAAGACGGGACGGAAAAGGGTTTAGGGTTGGATTAGGCGTACCCGCTACACGGATCCGCTTAATCCAACCCTAAACCCTTTTCCTTATTCAAGGTCACTAAACCCTAAACAAACTAAACCCTAAGAAGGTATTGGTGAACCCTGTCGTGGATGTGATTCAAAGATGGGGCACTGAACCTTAAGAGTAGGGTACAGCATAAGACGGGACGGAAAAGGGTTTAGGGTTGGATTAGGCGTACCCGCTACGCGGATCCGCCTAATCCAACCCTTAACCCTTTTCCTTATTCAAGGTCACTAAACCCGCAACAAACTGAACCTAAGAGGTATTGGTGAACCCTGTCGTGGATGTGATTAAAAGATGGGGCACTGAACCTTAAGAGTAAGGTATTGCATAAGACGGGACGGAAAAGGGTTTAGGGTTGGATTAGGCGTACCCGCTACGCGGATCCGCTTAATCCAACCCTAAACCCTTTTCCTTATTCAAGGTCACTAAACCCTAAACAAACTAAACCCTAAGAAGGTATTGGTGAACCCTGTCGTGGATGTGATTCAAAGATGGGGCACTGAACCTTAAGAGTAGGGTACAGCATAAGACGGGACGGAAAAGGGTTTAAGGTTGGATTAGGCGTACCCGCTACGCGGATCCGCCTAATCCAACCCTAAACCCTTTTCCTTATTCAAGGTTACTAAACCCACAACAAACTGAACCCTAAGAGGGTATTGGTGAACCCTGTCGTGGATGTGATTCAAAGATGGGGCACTGAACCTTAAGAGTAGGGTACTGCATAAGACGGGACAGAAAAAGGTTTAGGGTTGGATTAGGCGTACCCGCTACGCGGATCCGCCTAAACTCTTTTCCTTATTCAAGGTCACTAAACCTGCAACAAACTGAACCCTAAGAGGTTATTGGTGAACCCTGTCGTGGATATGATTCAAAGATGGGGCACTGAACCTTAAGAGTAGGGTACTGCATAAGACGGGATGGAAAAGTGTTTAGGGTTGGATTAGGCGTACCCGCTACGCGGATCCGCCTAATCCAACCCTAAACCCTTTTCCTTATTCAAGGTCACTAAACCCGCAACAAACTGAACCTAAGAGGTATTGGTGAACCCTGTCGTGGATGTGATTAAAAGATGGGGCACTGAACCTTAAGAGTAACGTATTGCATAAGACGGGACGGAAAAGGGTTTAGGGTTGGATTAGGCGTACCCGCTACGCGGATCCGCTTAATCCAACCCTAAACCCTTTTCCTTATTCAAGGTCACTAAACCCTAAACAAACTAAACCCTAAGAAGGTATTGGTGAACCCTGTCGTGGATGTGATTCAAAGATGGGGCACTGAACCTTAAGAGTAGGGTACAGCATAAGACGGGACGGAAAAGGGTTTAGGGTTGGATTAGGCGTACCCGCTACGCGGATCCGCCTAATCCAACCCTAAACCCTTTTCCTTATTCAAGGTCACTAAACCCGCAACAAACTGAACCTAAGAGGTATTGGTGAACCCTGTCGTGGATGTGATTAAAAGATGGGGCACTGAACCTTAAGAGTAAGGTATTGCATAAGACGGGACGGAAAAGGGTTTAGGGTTGGATTAGGCGTACCCGCTACGCGGATCCGCTTAATCCAACCCTAAACCCTTTTCCTTATTCAAGGTCACTAAACCCTAAACAAACTAAACCCTAAGAAGGTATTGGTGAACCCTGTCGTGGATGTGATTCAAAGATGGGGCACTGAACCTTAAGAGTAGGGTACAGCATAAGACGGGACGGAAAAGGGTTTAAGGTTGGATTAGGCGTACCCGCTACGCGGATCCGCCTAATCCAACCCTAAACCCTTTTCCTTATTCAAGGTTACTAAACCCACAACAAACTGAACCCTAAGAGGGTATTGGTGAACCCTGTCGTGGATGTGATTCAAAGATGGGGCACTGAACCTTAAGAGTAGGGTACTGCATAAGACGGGACGGAAAAGGGTTTAGGGTTGGATTAGGCGTACCCGCTACGCGGATCCGCTTAATCCAACCCTAAACCCTTTTCCTTATTCAAGGTCACTAAACCCTAAACAAACTAAACCCTAAGAAGGTATTGGTGAACCCTGTCGTGGATGTGATTCAAAGATGGGGCACTGAACCTTAAGAGTAGGGTACAGCATAAGACGGGACGGAAAAGGGTTTAGGGTTGGATTAGGCGTACCCGCTACGCGGATCCGCCTAATCCAACCCTAAACCCTTTTCCTTATTCAAGGTTACTAAACCCACAACAAACTGAACCCTAAGAGGGTATTGGTGAACCCTGTCGTGGATGTGATTCAAAGATGGGGCACTGAACCTTAAGAGTAGGGTACTGCATAAGACGGGACAGAAAAGGGTTTAGGGTTGGATTAGGCGTACCCGCTACGCGGATCCGCCTAAACCCTTTTCCTTATTCAAGGTCACTAAACCTGCAACAAACTGAACCCTAAGAGGTTATTGGCGAACCCTGTCGTGGATGTGATTCAAAGATGGGGCACTGAACCTTAAGAGTAGGGTACTGCATAAGACGGGATGGAAAAGGGTTTAGGGTTGGATTAGGCGTACCCGCTACGCGGATCCGCCTAATCCAACCCTAAACCCTTTTCCTTATTCAAGGTCACTAAACCCGCAACAAACTGAACCTAAGAGGTATTGGTGAACCCTGTCGTGGATGTGATTAAAAGATGGGGCACTGAACCTTAAGAGTAAGGTATTGCATAAGACGGGACGGAAAAGGGTTTAGGGTTGGATTAGGCGTACCCGCTACACGGATCGCTTAATCCAACCCTAAACCCTTTTCCTTATTCAAGGTCACTAAACCCTAAACAAACTAAACCCTAAGAAGGTATTGGTGAACCCTGTCGTGGATGTGATTCAAAGATGGGGCACTGAACCTTAAGAGTAGGGTACAGCATAAGACGGGACAGAAAAGGGTTTAGGGTTGGATTAGGCGTACCCGCTACGCGGATCCGCCTAATCCAACCCTAAACCCTTTTCCTTATTCAAGGTCACTAAACCCGCAACAAACTGAACCTAAGAGGTATTGGTGAACCCTGTCGTGGATGTGATTAAAAGATGGGGCACTGAACCTTAAGAGTAAGGTATTGCATAAGACGGGACGGAAAAGGGTTTAGGGTTGGATTAGGCGTACCCGCTACGCGGATCCGCTTAATCCAACCCTAAACCCTTTTCCTTATTCAAGGTCACTAAACCCTAAACAAACTAAACCCTAAGAAGGTATTGGTGAACCCTGTCGTGGATGTGATTCAAAGATGGGGCACTGAACCTTAAGAGTAGGGTACAGCATAAGACGGGACGGAAAAGGGTTTAGGGTTGGATTAGGCGTACCCGCTACGCGGATCCGCCTAATCCAACCCTAAACCCTTTTCCTTATTCAAGGTTACTAAACCCACAACAAACTGAACCCTAAGAGGGTATTGGTGAACCCTGTCGTGGATGTGATTCAAAGATGGGGCACTGAACCTTAAGAGTAGGGTACTGCATAAGATGGGACAGAAAAAGGTTTAGGGTTGGATTAGGCGTACCCGCTACGCGGATCCGCCTAAACCCTTTTCCTTATTCAAGGTCACTAAACCTGCAACAAACTGAACCCTAAGAGGTTATTGGTGAACCCTGTCGTGGATGTGATTCAAAGATGGGGCACTGAACCTTAAGAGTAGGGTACTGCATAAGACGGGATGGAAAAGGGTTTAGGGTTGGATTAGGCGTACCCGCTACGCGGATCCGCCTAATCCAACCCTAAACCCTTTTCCTTATACAAGGTCACTAAACCCGCAACAAACTGAACCTAAGAGGTATTGGTGAACCCTGTCGCGGATGTGATTAAAAGATGGGGCACTGAACCTTAAGAGTAAGGTATTGCATAAGACGGGACGGAAAAGGGTTTAGGGTTGGATTAGGCGTACCCGCTACGCGGATCCGCTTAATCCAACCCTAAACCCTTTTCCTTATTCAAGGTCACTAAACCCTAAACAAACTAAACCCTAAGAAGGTATTGGTGAACCCTGTCGTGGATGTGATTCAAAGATGGGGCACTGAACCTTAAGAGTAGGGTACAGCATAAGACGGGACGGAAAAGGGTTTAGGGTTGGATTAGGCGTACCCGCTACGCGGATCCGCCTAATCCAACCCTAAACCCTTTTCCTTATTCAAGGTTACTAAACCCACAACAAACTGAACCCTAAGAGGGTATTGGTGAACCCTGTCGTGGATGTGATTCAAAGATGGGGCACTGAACCTTAAGAGTAGGGTACTGCATAAGACGGGACAGAAAAGGGTTTAGGGTTGGATTAGGCATACCCGCTACGCGGCTCCGCCTAATCCAACCCTAAACCCTTTTCCTTATTCAAGGTCACTAAACCCGCAAGAAACTGAACCCTAAGAGGGTATTGGTGAACCCTGTCGTGGATGTGATTCAAATATGGGGCACTGAACCTTAAGAGTAGGGTACTGCATAAGACGGGACGGAAAAGGGTTTAGGTTTGGATTAGGCGTACCCGCTACGCGGCTCCGCCTAATCCAACCCTAAACCCTTTTCCTTATTCAA
The DNA here is from genome assembly GCA_958450325.1 of Agrostemma githago. NCBI lineage: Eukaryota > Viridiplantae > Streptophyta > Magnoliopsida > Caryophyllales > Caryophyllaceae > Agrostemma > Agrostemma githago. The sequence continues at coordinate 38,350,280 of OY288258.1, forward strand.
GGTCACTAAACCCGCAAGAAACTGAACCCTAAGAGGGTATTGGTGAACCCTGTCGTGAATGTGATTCAAAGATAGGGCACTGAACCTTAAGAGTAGGGTATTGCATAAGACGGGACGGAAAAGGGTTTAGGGTTGGATTAGGCGTATCCGCTACGCGGATCCGCCTAAACCCTTTTCCTTATTCAAGGTCACTAAACCCGCAAGAAACTGAACCCTAAGAGGGTATTGGTGAACCCTGTCGTGGATGTGATTCAAAGATGGGGCACTGACCCTTAAGAGTAAGGTATTGCATAAGACGGGACGGAAAAGGGTTTAGGGTTGGATTAGGCGTACCTGCTACGCGGATCCGCTTAATCCAACGCTAAATCCTTTTCCTTATTCAAGGTCACTAAACCCGCAACAAACTGAACCCTAAGAGGGTATTAGTGAACCCTGTCGTGGATGTGATTCAAAGATGGGGCACTGAGCCTTGAGAGTAGGGTACTGCATAAGACGGTACGTAAAAGGGTTTAGGGTTTGATTAGGCGTACCCGCTACGCGGATCCGCCTAAACCCTTTTCCTTATTCAAGGTCACTAAACCCGCAACAAACTGAACCCCAAGAGGGTATTGGTGAACCCTGTCGTGGATGTGATTCAAAGATGGGGCACTGAACCTTAAGAGTAGGGTACTGCATAAGACGGGACGGAAAAGGGTTTAGGGTTGGATTAGGCGTACCCGCTACGTGGATCCGCCTAAACCAACCCTAAACCCTTTTCCTTATTCAAGGTCACTAAACCCACAACAAACTGAACCCTAAGAGGGTATTGGTGAACCCTGTCGTGGATGTGATTCAAAGATGGGGCACTGAACCTTAAGAGTAGGGTACAGCATAAGACGGGACGGAAAAGGGTTTAGGGTTGGATTAGGCGTAACCGCTACGCGGCTCCACCTAATCCAACGCTAAACCCTTTTCCTTATTCAAGGTCACTAAACCCCCAAGAAACTGAACCCTAAGAGGGTATTGGTGAACCCTGTCGTGGATGTGATTCAAAGATGGGGCACTGAACCTTAAGAGTAGGGTACTGCATAAGACGGGACGGAAAAGGGTTTAGGGTTGGATTAGGCGTACCCGCTACGCGGCTCCGCCTAATCCAACCCTAAACCCTTTTTCTTATATAAGGTTACTAAACCCGCAAGAAACTGAACCCTAAGAGGGTATTGGTGAACCCTGTCGTGGATGTGATTCAAAGATAGGGCATCGAACCTTAAGAGTAGGGTACTGCATAAGACGGGACGGAAATGGGTTTAGGGTTGGATTAGGCGTACCCGCTACGCGGATCCGCCTAAACCCTTTTCCTTATGCAAGGTCACTAAACCCGCAACAAACTGAACCCCAAGAGGGTATTGGTGAACCCTGTCGTGGATGTGATTCAAAGATGGGGCATTGAACCTTAAGAGTAGGGTACTGCATAAGACGGGACGGAAAAGGGTTTAGGGTTGGATTAGGCGTACCCGCTACGCGGATCCGCCTAAACCAACCCTAAACCCTTTTCCTTATTCAAGGTCACTAAACCCGCAACAAACTAAACCCTAAGAGGGTATTGGTGAACCCTGTCGTGGATGTGATTCAAAGATGGGGCACTGAACCTTAAGAGTAGGGTACAACATAAGACGGGACGGAAAAGGGTTTAGGGTTGGATTAGGCGTAACCGCTACGCGGCTCCACCTAATCCAACCCTAAACCCTTTTCCTTATTCAAGGTCACTAAACCCCCAAGAAACTGAACCCTAAGAGGGTATTGGTGAACCCTGTCGTGGATGTGATTCAAAGATAGGGCACTGAACCTTAAGAGTAGGGTATTGCATAAGACGGGACGGAAAAGGGTTTAGGTTTGGATTAGGCGTATCCGCTACGCGGATCCGCCTAAACCCTTTTCCTTATTCAAGGTCACTAAACCCGCAAGAAACTGAACCCTAAGAGGGTATTGGTGAACCCAGTCGTGGATGTGATTCAAAGATAGCGCACTGAACCTTAAGAGTAGGGTATTGCATAAGACGGGACGGAAAAGGGTTTAGGGTTGGATTAGGCGTATCCGCTACGCGGATCCGCCTAAACCCTTTTCCTTATTCAAGGTCACTAAACCCGCAAGAAACTGAACCCTAAGAGGGTATTGGTGAACCCTGTCGTGGATGTGATTCAAAGATGGGGCACTGACCCTTAAGAGTAAGGTATTGCATAAGACGGGACGGAAAAGGGTTTAGGGTTGGATTAGGCGTACCCGCTACGCGGATCCGCTTAATCCAATGCTAAATCCTTTTCCTTATTCAAGGTCACTAAACCCGCAAGAAACTGAACCCTATGAGGGTATTAGTGAACCCTGTCGTGGATGTGATTCAAAGATGGGGCACTGAGCCTTGAGAGTAGGGTACTGCATAAGACGGTACGTAAAAGGGTTTAGGGTTTGATTAGGCGTACCCGCTACGCGGATCCGCCTAAACCCTTTTCCTTATTCAAGGTCACTAAACCCGCAACAAACTGAACCCCAAGAGGGTATTGGTGAACCCTGTCGTGGATGTGATTCAAAGATGGGGCACTGAACCTTAAGAGTAGGGTACTGCATAAGACGGGACGGAAAAGGGTTTAGGGTTGGATTAGGCGTACCCGCTACGCGGATCCGCCTAAACCAACCCTAAACTCTTTTCCTTATTCAAGGTCACTAAACCCGCAACAAACTGAACCCTAAGAGGGTATTGGTGAACCCTGTCGTGGATGTGATTCAAAGATGGGGCACTGAACCTTAAGAGTAGGGTACAGCATAAGACGGGACGGGAAAGGGTTTAGGGTTGGATTAGGCGTAACCGCTACGCGGCTCCACCTAATCCAACGCTAAACCCTTTTCCTTATTCAAGGTCACTAAACCCCCAAGAAACTGAACCCTAAGAGGGTATTGGTGAACCCTGTCGTGGATGTGATTCAAAGATGGGGCACTGAACCTTAAGAGTAGGGTACTGCATAAGACGGGACGGAAAAGGGTTTAGGGTTGGATTAGGCGTACCCGCTACGCGGCTCCGCCTAATCCAACCCTAAACCCTTTTTCTTATATAAGGTCACTAAACCCCCAAGAAACTGAACCCTAAGAGGGTATTGGTGAACCCTGTCGTGGATGTGATTCAAAGATGGGGCACTGAACCTTAAGAGTAGGGTACTGCATAAGACGGGACGGAAAAGGGTTTAGGGTTGGATTAGGCGTACCCGCTACGCGGCTCCGCCTAATCCAACCCTAAACCCTTTTTCTTATATAAGGTTACTAAACCCGCAAGAAACTCAACCCTAAGAGGGTATTGGTGAACCCTGTCGTGGATGTGATTCAAAGATAGGGCATCGAACCTTAAGAGTAGGGTACTGCATAAGACGGGACGGAAATGGGTTTAGGGTTGGATTAGGCGTACCCGCTACGCGGATCCGCCTAAACCCTTTTCCTTATGCAAGGTCACTAAACCCGCAACAAACTGAACCCCAAGAGGGTATTGGTGAACCCTGTCGTGGATGTGATTCAAAGATGGGGCATTGAACCTTAAGAGTAGGGTACTGCATAAGACGGGACGGAAAAGGGTTTAGGGTTGGATTAGGCGTACCCGCTACGCGGATCCGCCTAAACCAACCCTAAACCCTTTTCCTTATTCAAGGTCACTAAACCCGCAACAAACTAAACCCTAAGAGGGTATTGGTGAACCCTGTCGTGGATGTGATTCAAAGATGGGGCACTGAACCTTAAGAGTAGGGTACAACATAAGACGGGACGGAAAAGGGTTTAGGGTTGGATTAGGCGTAACCGCTACGCGGCTCCACCTAATCCAACCCTAAACCCTTTTCCTTATTCAAGGTCAGTAAACCCCCAAGAAACTGAACCCTAAGAGGGTATTGGTGAACCCTGTCGTGGATGTGATTCAAAGATAGGGCACTGAACCTTAAGAGTAGGGTATTGCATAAGACGGGACGGAAAAGGGTTTAGGTTTGGATTAGGCGTATCCGCTACGCGGATCCGCCTAAACCCTTTTCCTTATTCAAGGTCACTAAACCCGCAAGAAACTGAACCCTAAGAGGGTATTGGTGAACCCAGTCGTGGATGTGATTCAAAGATAGGGCACTGAACCTTAAGAGTAGGGTATTGCATAAGACGGGACGGAAAAGGGTTTAGGGTTGGATTAGGCGTATCCGCTACGCGGATCCGCCTAAACCCTTTTCCTTATTCAAGGTCACTAAACCCGCAAGAAACTGAACCCTAAGAGGGTATTGGTGAACCCTGTCGTGGATGTGATTCAAAGACGGGGCACTGACCCTTAAGAGTAAGGTATTGCATAAGACGGGACGGAAAAGGGTTTAGGGTTGGATTAGGCGTACCCGCTACGCGGATCCGCTTAATCCAACGCTAAATCCTTTTCCTTATTCAAGGTCACTAAACCCGCAAGAAACTGAACCCTATGAGGGTATTAGTGAACCCTGTCGTGGATGTGATTCAAAGATGGGGCACTGAGCCTTGAGAGTAGGGTACTGCATAAGACGGTACGTAAAAGGGTTTAGGGTTTGATTAGGCGTACCCGCTACGCGGATCCGCCTAAACCCTTTTCCTTATTCAAGGTCACTAAACCCGCAACAAACTGAACCCCAAGAGGGTATTGGTGAACCCTGTCGTGGATGTGATTCAAAGATGGGGCACTGAACCTTAAGAGTAGGGTACTGCATAAGACGGGACGGAAAAGGGTTTAGGGTTGGATTAGGCGTACCCGCTACGCGGATCCGCCTAAACCAACCCTAAACCCTTTTCCTTATTCAAGGTCACTAAACCCGCAACAAACTGAACCCTAAGAGGGTATTGGTGAACCCTGTCGTGGATGTGATTCAAAAATGGGGCACTGAACCTTAAGAGTAGGGTACAGCATAAGACGGGACGGGAAAGGGTTTGGGGTTGGATTAGGCGTAACCGCTACGCGGCTCCACCTAATCCAACGCTAAACCCTTTTCCTTATTCAAGGTCACTAAACCCCCAAGAAACTGAACCCTAATAGGGTATTGGTGAACCCTATCGTGGATGTGATTCAAAGATGGGGCACTGAACCTTAAGAGTAGGGTACTGCATAAGACGGGACGGAAAAGGGTTTAGGGTTGGATTAGGCGTACCCGCTACGCGGCTCCGCCTAATCCAACCCTAAACCCTTTTTCTTATATAAGGTTACTAAACCCGCAAGAAACTGAACCCTAAGAGGGTATTGGTGAACCCTGTCGTGGATGTGATTCAAAGATAGGGCATCGAACCTTAAGAGTAGGGTACTGCATAAGACGGGACGGAAATGGGTTTAGGGTTGGATTAGGCGTACCCGCTACGCGGATCCGCCTAAACCCTTTTCCTTATGCAAGGTCACTAAACCCGCAACAAACTGAACCCCAAGAGGGTATTGGTCAACCCTGTCGTGGATGTGATTCAAAGATGGGGCACTGAACCTTAAGAGTAGGGTACTGCATAAGACGGGACGGAAAAGGGTTTAGGTTTGGATTAGGCGTACCCGCTACGCGGATCCGCCTAAACCAACCCTAAACCCTTTTCCTTATTCAAGGTCACTAAACCCGCAACAAACTAAACCCTAAGAGGGTATTGGTGAACCCTGTCGTGGATGTGATTCAAAGATGGGGCACTGAACCTTAAGAGTAGGGTACAACATAAGACGGGACGGAAAAGGGTTTAGGGTTGGATTAGGCGTAACCGCTACGCGGCTCCACCTAATCCAACCCTAAACCCTTTTCCTTATTCAAGGTCACTAAACCCCCAAGAAACTGAACCCTAAGAGGGTATTGGTGAACCCTGTCCTGGATGTGATTCAGAGATGGGGCACTGAACCTTAAGAGTAGGGTACTGCATAAGATGGGATGGAAAAGGGTTTAGGGTTGGATTAGGCGTACCCGCTACGCGGATCCGCCTAATCCAACCCTAAACCCTTTTCCTTATTCAAGGTCACTAAACTCGCAATAAACTGAACCTAAGAGGGTAGTGGTGAACCCTGTCGTGGATGTGATTAAAAGATGGGGCACTGACCCTTAAGAGTAAGGTATTGCATAAGACGGGACGGAAAAGGGTATAGGGTTGGATTTGGCGTACCCGCTATGCGGCTCCGCTTAATCCAACCCTTAACCCTTTTCTTTATTCAAGGTCACTAAACCCTAAACAAACTGAACCCTAAGAGGGTATTGGTGAACCCTGTGGTGGATGTGATTCAAAGATGGGGCACTGAATCTTAAGAGTAGGGTACTGCATAAGACGGGACGGAAAAGGGTTTAGGGTTGGATTAGGCGAACCCGCTACGCGGCTCCGCCTAATCCAACCCTAAACCCTTTTCCTTATTCAAGGTCACTAAACCCGCAAGAAACTGAACCCTAAGAGGGTATTGGTGAACCCTGTCGTGGATGTTATTCAAAGATGGGGCACTGAGCCTTAAGAGTAGGGTACTGCATAAGACGGTACGTAAAAGGGTTTAGGGTTGGATTAGGCGTACCCGCTACGCGGCTCCGCCTAATCCAACCCTAAACCCTTTTCCTTATTCAAGGTCACTAAACCCGCAACAAACTGAACCCTAAGAGGGTATTGGTGAACCCTGTCGTGGATGTGATTCAAAGATGGAGCACTGAACCTTAAGAGTAGGGTACTGCATAAGACGGGACGGAAAAGGGTTTAGGGTTGGATTAGCCGTACCCGCTACGCGGATCCGCCTAAACCAACCCTAAACCCTTTTCTTTATATAAAGTCACTAAACCCGCAACAAACTGAACCCTAAGAGGGTATTTGCGAACACTGTCGTGGATGTGAATCAAAGATGGGGCACTGAACCTTAAGAGTAGGGTACAGCATAAGACGGGACGGAAAAGGGTTTAGGGTTGGATTAGGCGAAACCGCTACGCGGCTCCACCTAATCCAACCCTAAACCCTTTTCCTTATTCAAGGTCACTAAACCCCCAAGAAACTGAACCCTAAGAGGGTATTGGTGAACGCTGTCGTGGATGTGATTCAAAGATGGGGCACTGAACCTTAAGAGTAGGGTACTGCATAAGACGGGACGGAAAAGGGTTTAGGGTTGGATTAGGCGTACCCGCTACGCGGCTCCGCGTAATCCAACCCTAAACCCTTTTCCTTATTCAAGGTCACTAAACCCGCAACAAACTGAACCTATGAGGGTATTGGTGAACCCTGTCGTGGATGTGATTAAAAGATGGGGCACTGACCCTTAAGAGTAAGGTATTGCATAAGACGGCACGGAAAAGGGTTTAGGGTTGGATTAGGCGTACCCGCTACGCGGCTCCGCTTAATCCAACCCTAAACCCTTTTCTTTATTCAAGGTCACTAAACCCTAAACAAACTGAACCCTAAGAGGGTATTGGTGAACCCTGTCGTGGATGTAATTTAAAGATGGGGCACTGAACCTTAAGAGTAGAGTACTGCATAAGACAGGACGGAAAAGGGTTTAGGGTTGGATTAGGCGTACCCGCTACGCGGCTCCGCCTAATCCAACCCTAAACCCTTTTCCTTATTCAAGGTCACTAAACCCTAAACAAACTGAATCCTAAGAGGGTTTTGGTGAACCCTGTCGTGGATGTGATTCAAAGATGGGGCACTGAACCTTAAGAGTAAGGTACTGCATAAGACGGGACGGAAAAGGGTTTAGGGTTGGATTAGGCGTACCTGCTACGCGGATCCGCCTAAACCCCTTTCCTTATTCAAGGTCACTAAACCCGCAACAAACTGAACCCTAAGAGGGTATTGGTGAACCCTGTCGTGGATGTGACTCAAAGATGGGGCACTGAACCTTAAGAGTAGGGTACTGCATAAGACGGGACGGAAAAGGGTTGAGGGTTGGATTAGGCGTACCCGCTACGCGGATCCGCCAAAACCCTTTTCCTTATTCAAGGTCCCTAAACCCGCAACAAACAGAACCCTAAGAGGGTATTGGTGAACCCTGTCGTGGATGTGATTCAAAGATGGGGCACTGAACCTTAAGAGTAGGGTACTGCATAAGACGGGACGGAAAAGGGTTTAGGGTTGGATTAGGCGTACCTGCTACGCGGATCCGCCTAATCCAACCCTAAACCCTTTTCCTTATTCAAGGTCACTAAACCCGCAACAAACTGAACCTAAGAGGGTATTGGTGAACCCTGTCGTGGATGTGATTAAAAGATGGGGCACTGACCCTTAAGAGTAAGGTATTGCATAAGACGGGACGGAAAAGGGTTTAGGGTTGGATTAGGCGTACCCGCTACGCGGCTCCGCTTAATCCAACCCTAAACCCTTTTCTTTATTCAAGGTCACTAAACCCTAAACAAACTGAACCCTAAGAGGGTATTGGTGAACCCTGTCATCGATGTAATTCAAAGATGGGGCACTGAACCTTAAGAGTAGGGTACTGCATAAGACGGGACGGAAAAGGGTTTAGGGTTGGATTAGGCGTACCCGCTACGCGGCTCCGCCTAATCCAACCCTAAACCCTTTTCCTAATTCAAGGTCACTAAACCCGCAAGAAACTGAACCCTAAGAGGGTATTGGTGAACCCTGTCGTGGATGTGATTCAAATATGGGGCACTGAACCTTAAGAGTAGGGTACTGCATAAGACGGGACGGAAAAGGGTTTAGGGTTGGATTAGGCGTACCCGCTACGCGGCTCCGCCTAATCCAACCCTAAACCCTTTTCCTTATTCAAGGTCACTAAACCCGCAACAAACTGAACCTAAGAGGGTATTGGTGAACCCTGTCGTGGATGTGATTAAAAGATGGGGCACTGACCCTTAAGTGTAAGGTATTGCATAAGACGGGACGGAAAAGGGTTTAGGGTTGGATTAGGCGTACCCGCTACGCGGCTCCGCTTAATCCAACCCCAAACCCTTTTCCTTATTCAAGGTCACTAAACCCTAAACAAACTAAACCCTAAACAACCCTAAACCCTTTTCCTAATTCAAGGTCACTAAACCCTAAACAACCCTAAACCCTTTTCCTAATTCAAGGTCACTAAACCCGCAAGAAACTGAACCCTAAGAGGGTATTGGTGAACCCTGTCGTGGATGTGATTCAAATATGGGGCACTGAACCTTAAGAGTAGGGTACTGCATAAGACGGGACGGAAAAGGGTTGAGGGTTGGATTAGGCGTACCCGCTACGCGGATCCGCCAAAACCCTTTTCCTTATTCAAGGTCCCTAAACCCGCAACAAACAGAACCCTAAGAGGGTATTGGTGAACCCTGTCGTGGATGTGATTCAAAGATGGGGCACTGAACCTTAAGAGTAGGGTACTGCATAAGACGGGACGGAAAAGGGTTTAGGGTTGGATTAGGCGTACCTGCTACGCGGATCCGCCTAATCCAACCCTAAACCCTTTTCCTTATTCAAGGTCACTAAACCCGCAACAAACTGAACCTAAGAGGGTATTGGTGAACCCTGTCGTGGATGTGATTAAAAGATGGGGCACTGACCCTTAAGAGTAAGGTATTGCATAAGACGGGACGGAAAAGGGTTTAGGGTTGGATTAGGCGTACCCGCTACGCGGCTCCGCTTAATCCAACCCTAAACCCTTTTCTTTATTCAAGGTCACTAAACCCTAAACAAACTGAACCCTAAGAGGGTATTGGTGAACCCTGTCATCGATGTAATTCAAAGATGGGGCACTGAACCTTAAGAGTAGGGTACTGCATAAGACGGGACGGAAAAGGGTTTAGGGTTGGATTAGGCGTACCCGCTACGCGGCTCCGCCTAATCCAACCCTAAACCCTTTTCCTAATTCAAGGTCACTAAACCCGCAAGAAACTGAACCCTAAGAGGGTATTGGTGAACCCTGTCGTGGATGTGATTCAAATATGGGGCACTGAACCTTAAGAGTAGGGTACTGCATAAGACGGGACGGAAAAGGGTTTAGGGTTGGATTAGGCGTACCCGCTACGCGGCTCCGCCTAATCCAACCCTAAACCCTTTTCCTTATTCAAGGTCACTAAACCCGCAACAAACTGAACCTAAGAGGGTATTGGTGAACCCTGTCGTGGATGTGATTAAAAGATGGGGCACTGACCCTTAAGTGTAAGGTATTGCATAAGACGGGACGGAAAAGGGTTTAGGGTTGGATTAGGCGTACCCGCTACGCGGCTCCGCTTAATCCAACCCCAAACCCTTTTCCTTATTCAAGGTCACTAAACCCTAAACAAACTAAACCCTAAACAACCCTAAACCCTTTTCCTAATTCAAGGTCACTAAACCCTAAACAACCCTAAACCCTTTTCCTAATTCAAGGTCACTAAACCCGCAAGAAACTGAACCCTAAGAGGGTATTGGTGAACCCTGTCGTGGATGTGATTCAAATATGGGGCACTGAACCTTAAGAGTAGGGTACTGCATAAGACGGGACGGAAAAGGGTTTAGGGTTGGATTAGGCGTACCCGCTACGCGGCTCCGCCTAATCCAACCCTAAACCCTTTTCCTTATTCAAGGTCACTATACCCGCAAGAAACTGAACCCTAAGAGGGTATTGGTGAACCCTGTCGTGGATGTGATTCAAATATGGGGCACTGAACCTTAAGAGTAGGGTACTGCATAAGACGGGACGGAAAAGGGTTTAGGGTTGGATTAGGCGTACCCGCTACGCGGATCGGCCTAAACCCTTTTCCTTATTCAAGGTCACTAAACCCGCAACAAACTGAACCCTAAGAGGTTATTGGTGAACCCTGTCGTGGATGTGATTCAAAGATGGGGCACTGAACCTTAAGAGTAGGGTACTGCATAAGACGGGACGGAAAAGGGTTTAGGGTTGGATTGGGCGTACCCGCTACGCGGCTTCGCCTAATCCAACCCTAAACCCTTTTCCTTATTCAAGGTCACTGAACCCGCAAGAAACTGAACCCTAAGAGGGTATTGGTGAACCCTGTCGTGGATGTGATTCAAAGATGGGGCACTGAACCTTAACAGTAGGGTACTGCATAAGACGGGACGGAAAAGAGTTTAGGGTTGGATTAGGCGAACCCGATACGCGGCTCCGCCTAATCCAACCCTAAACCCTTTTCCTTATTCAAGGTCACTAAACCCGCAAGAAACTGAACCCTAAGAGGGTTTTGGTGAACCATGTCGTGGATGTGATTCAAAGATGGGGCACTGAACCTTATGAGTAGGGTACTGCATAAGACGGGACGAAAAAGGGTTTAGGGTTGGATTAGGCGTACCCGCTACGCGGCTCCGCCTAATCCAACCCTAAACCCTTTTCCTTCTTCAAGGTCACTAAACCCTAAACAAACTGAATCCTAAGAGGGTATTGGTGAACCCTGTCGTGGATGTGATTCAAAGATGGGGCACTGAACCTTAAGATTAGGGTACTGCATAAGACGGGACGGAAAAGGATTTAGGGTTGGATTAGGCATACCCGCTACGCGGCTCCGCCTAATCCAACCCTAAACCCTTTTCCTTATTCAAGGTCACTAAACCCGCAAGAAACTGAACCCTAAGAGGGTATTGGTGAACCCTGTCGTGGATGTGATTCAAATATGGGGCACTGAACCTTAAGAGTAGGGTATTGTATAAGACGTGACGGAAAAAGGTTTAGGGTTGGATTAGGCGTACCCGCTACGCGGCTCCGCTTAATCCAACCCTAAACCCTTTTCCTTATTCAAGGTCACTAAACCCTAAACAAACTGAACCCTAAGAGGGTATTGGTGAACCCTGTCGTGGATGTGATTCAAAGATGGGGCACTGAACCTTATGAGTAGGGTACCGCATAAGACGGGACAGAAAAGGATTTAGGGTTGGATTAGGCGTACCCGCTACGCGGCTCCGCCTAATCCAACCCTAAACCCTTTTCCTTATTCAAGGTCACTAAACCCGCAAGAAACTGAACCCTAAGAGAGTATTGGTGAACCCTGTCGTGGATGTGATTCAAAGATGGGGCACTGAACCTTAAGAGTAGGGTACTGCAGAAGACGGGACGGAAAAGGGTTTAGGGTTGGATTAGGCGTACCCGCTACGCGGATCCGCCTAATCCAACCCTAAACCGTTTTCCTTATTCAAGGTCCCTAAACCCGCAACAAACTGAACCCTAACAGGGTATTGGTGAACCCTGTCGTGGATGTGATTCAAAGATGGGGCAGTGAACCTTAACAGTAGGGTACTGCATAAGACGGGACGGAAAAGGGTTTAGGGTTGGATTAGGCGAACCCGATACGCGGATCCGCCTAATCCAACCCTAAACCCTTTTCCTTATTCAAGGTCACTAAACCCGCAAGAAACTGAACCCTAAGAGGGTATTGATGAACCATGTCGTGTATGTGATTCAAAGATGGGGCACTGAACCTTATGAGTAGGGTACTGTATAAGACGGGACGAAAAAGGGTTTAGGGTTGGATTAGGCGTACCCGCTACGCGGCTCCGCCTAATCCAACCCTAAACCCTTTTCCTTCTTCAAGGTCACTAAACCCTAAACAAACTGAATCCTAAGAGGGTATTGGTGAACCCTGTCGTGGATGTGATTCAAAGATGGGGCACTGAACCTTAAGATTAGGGTACTGCATAAAACGGGACGGAAAAGGGTTTAGGGTTGGATTAGGCATACCCGCTATGCGTCTCCGCCTAATCCAACCCTAAACCCTTTTCCTTATTCAAGGTCACTAAACCCGCAAGAAACTGAACCCTAAGAAGGTATTGGTGAACCCTGTCGTGGATGTGATTCAAATATGGGGCACTGAACCTTAAGAGTAGGGTATTGTATAAGACGTGACGGAAAAAGGTTTAGGGTTGGATTAGGCGTACCCGCTACGCGGCTCCGCATAATCCAACCCTAAACCCTTTTCCTTATTCAAGGTCAATAAACCCTAAACAAACTAAACCCTAAGAAGGTATTGGTGAATCCTGTCGTGGATGTGATTCAAAGATGGGGCACTGAACCTTAAGAGTAGGGTACTGCATAAGACGGGACGGAAAAGGGTTTAGGGTTGGATTAGGCGTACCCGCTACGCGGCTTCGCCTAATCCAACCCTAAACCCTTTTCCTTATTCAAGGTCACTGAACCCGCAAGAAACTGAACCCTAAGAGGGTATTGGTGAACCCTGTCGTGGATGTGATTCAAATATGGGGCACTGAACCTTAAGAGTAGGGTATTGTATAAGACGTGACGGAAAAAGGTTTAGGGTTGGATTAGGCGTACCCGCTACGCGGCTCCGCTTAATCCAACCCTAAACCCTTTTCCTTATTCAAGGTCAATAAACCCTAAACAAACTAAACCCTAAGAAGGTATTGGTGAATCCTGTCGTGGATGTGATTCAAAGATGGGGCACTGAACCTTAAGAGTAGGGTACTGCATAAGACGGGACGGAAAAGGGTTTAGGGTTGGATTAGGCGTACCCGCTACGCGGCTTCGCCTAATCCAACCCTAAACCCTTTTCCTTATTCAAGGTCACTGAACCCGCAAGAAACTGAACCCTAAGAGGGTATTGGTGAACCCTGTCGTGGATGTGATTCAAAGATGGGGCACTGAACCTTAAGAGTAGGGTACTATATAAGACGGGACGGAAAAGGGTTTAGGGTTGGATTTGGCGTACCCGCTACGCGGATCCGCCTAATCCAGCCCTAAACCATTTTCCTTATTCAAGGTCCCTAAACCCGCAACAAACTGAACCCTAACAGGGTATTGGTGAACCCTGTCGTGGATGTGATTCAAAGATGGGGCACTGAACCTTAACAGTAGGGTACTGCATAAGACGGGACGGAAAAGGGTTTAGGGTTGGATTAGGCGAACCCGATACGCGGCTCCGCCTAATCCAACCCTAAACCCTTTTCCTTATTCAAGGTCACTAAACCCTAAACAAACTGAATCCTAAGAGGGTATTGGTGAACCCTGTCGTGGATGTGATTCAAAGATGGGGCACTGAACCTTAAGAATAGGGTACTGCATAAGACGGGACGGAAAAGGGTTTAGGGTTGGATTAGGCATACCCGCAATGCGGCTCCGCCTAATCCAACCCTAAACCCTTTTCCTTATTCAAGGTCACTAAACCCGCAAGAAATTGAACCCTAAGAGGGTATTGGTGAACTCTGTCGTGGATGTGATTCAATGATGGGGCACTGAACCTTAAGAGTAGGGTACTGCATAAGACGGGACGGAAAAGAGTTTAGGGTTGGATTAGGCGTACCCGCTACGCGGATCCGCCTAAACCCTTTTCCTTATGCAAGGTCACTAAACTCGCAACAAACTGAACCCTAAGAGGGTATTGGTGAACCCTGTCGTTGATGTGATTCAAAGATGGGGATCTGAACCTTAAGAGTAGGGTACTGTAGAAGACGGGACGGAAAAGGGTTTAGGGTTGGATTAGGCGTACCCGCTACGCGGATCCGCCTAAACCAACCCTAAACCCTTTTCCTTATTCAAGGTCACTAAACCCGCAACAAACTGAACCTAAGAGGGTATTGGTGAACCCTGTCGTGGATGTGATTAAAAGATGGGGTACTGACCCTTAAGAGTAAGGTATTGCATAAGACGGGACGGAAAAGGGTTTAGGGTTGGATTAGGCGTACCCGCTACGCGGCTCCGCTTAATCCAAACCTAAACCCTTTTCCTTATTCAAGGTCACTAAACCCTAAACAAACTGAACCCTGAGAGGGTATTTGTGAACCCTGTCGTGGATGTGATTCAAAGATGGGGCACTGAACCTTAAGAGTAGGGTACCGCATAAGACGGGACAGAAAAGGATTTAAGGTTCGATTAGGCGTACCCGCTACGCGGCTCCGCCTAATCCAACCCTAAACCCTTTTCCTTATTCAAGGTCACTAAACTCGCAAGAAACTGAACCCTAAGAGAGTATTGGTGAACCCTGTCGTGGATGTGATTCAAAGATGGGGCACTGAACCTTAAGAGTAGGGTACTGCATAAGACGGGACGGAAAAGCGTTTAGGGTTGGATTAGGCGTACCCGCTACGCGGCTCCGCCTAATCCAACCCTAAACCCTTTTCCTTATTCAAGGTCACTAAACCCTAAACAAACTGAATCCTAAGAGGGTATTGGTGAACCCTGTCGTGGATTTGATTCAAAGATGGGGCACTGAACCTTAAGATAAGGGTACTGCTTAAGATGGGACGGAAAAGGGTTTAGGGTTGGATTAGGCGAACCCGATACGCGGCTCCGCCTAATCCAACCCTAAACCCTTTTCCTTATTCAAGGTCACTAAACCCGCAAGAAATTGAACCCTAAGAGGATTTTGGTGAACCCTGTCGTGGATGTGATTCAAAGATGGGCCACTGAACCTTATGAGTAGGGTACTGCATAAGACGGGACGAAAAAGGGTTTAGGGTTGGATTAGGCGTACCCGCTACGCGGCTCCGCCTAATCCAACCCTAAACCCTTTTCCTTATTCAAGGTCACTAAACCCTAAACAAACTGAATCCTAAGAGGGTATTGGTGAACCCTGTCGTGGATGTGATTCAAAGATGGGGCACTGAACCTTAAGATTAGGGTACTGCATAAGACGGGACGGAAAAGGGTTTAGGGTTGGATTAGGCATACCCGCAATGCGGCTTCGCCTAAACCAACCCTAAACCCTTTTCCTTATGCAAGGTCACTAAACTCGCAACAAACTGAACCCTAAGAGGGTATTGGTGAACCCTGTCGTTGATGTGATTCAAAGATGGGGATCTGAACCTTAAGAGTAGGGTACTGTAGAAGACGGGACGGAAAAGGGTTTAGGGTTGGATTAGGCGTACCCGCTACGCGGATCCGCCTAAACCAACCCTAAACCCTTTTCCTTATTCAAGGTCACTAAACCCGCAACAAACTGAACCTAAGAGGGTATTGGTGAACCCTGTCGTGGATGTGATTAAAAGATGGGGTACTGACCCTTAAGAGTAAGGTATTGCATAAGACGGGACGGAAAAGGGTTTAGGGTTGGATTAGGCGTACCTTAATCCAAACCTAAACCCTTTTCCTTATTCAAGGTCACTAAACCCTAAACAAACTGAACCCTGAGAGGGTATTTGTGAACCCTGTCGTGGATGTGATTCAAAGATGGGGCACTGAACCTTAAGAGTAGGGTACCGCATAAGACGGGACAGAAAAGGATTTAAGGTTCGATTAGGCGTACCCGCTACGCGGCTCCGCCTAATCCAACCCTAAACCCTTTTCCTTATTCAAGGTCACTAAACTCGCAAGAAACTGAACCCTAAGAGAGTATTGGTGAACCCTGTCGTGGATGTGATTCAAAGATGGGGCACTGAACCTTAAGAGTAGGGTACTGCATAAGACGGGACGGAAAAGCGTTTAGGGTTGGATTAGGCGTACCCGCTACGCGGCTCCGCCTAATCCAACCCTAAACCCTTTTCCTTATTCAAGGTCACTAAACCCTAAACAAACTGAATCCTAAGAGGGTATTGGTGAACCCTGTCGTGGATTTGATTCAAAGATGGGGCACTGAACCTTAAGATAAGGGTACTGCTTAAGATGGGACGGAAAAGGGTTTAGGGTTGGATTAGGCGAACCCGATACGCGGCTCCACCTAATCCAACCCTAAACCCTTTTCCTTATTCAAGGTCACTAAACCCGCAAGAAATTGAACCCTAAGAGGATTTTGGTGAACCCTGTCGTGGATGTGATTCAAAGATGGGCCACTGAACCTTATGAGTAGGGTACTGCATAAGACGGGACGAAAAAGGGTTTAGGGTTGGATTAGGCGTACCCGCTACGCGGCTCCGCCTAATCCAACCCTAAACCCTTTTCCTTATTCAAGGTCACTAAACCCTAAACAAACTGAATCCTAAGAGGGTATTGGTGAACCCTGTCGTGGATGTGATTCAAAGATGGGGCACTGAACCTTAAGAGTAGGGTACTGCATAAGACGGGACGGAAAAGGGTTTAGGGTTGGATTAGGCGTACCCGCTACGCGGCTTCGCCTAATCCAACCCTAAACCCTTTTCCTTATTCAAGGTCACTGAACCCGCAAGAAACTGAACCCTAAGAGGGTATTGGTGAACCCTGTCGTGGATGTGATTCAAAGATGGGGCACTGAACCTTAAGAGTAGGGTACTATATAAGACGGGACGGAAAAGGGTTTAGGGTTGGATTTGGCGTACCCGCTACGCGGATCCGCCTAATCCAGCCCTAAACCATTTTCCTTATTCAAGGTCCCTAAACCCGCAACAAACTGAACCCTAACAGGGTATTGGTGAACCCTGTCGTGGATGTGATTCAAAGATGGGGCACTGAACCTTAACAGTAGGGTACTGCATAAGACGGGACGGAAAAGGGTTTAGGGTTGGATTAGGCGAACCCGATACGCGGCTCCGCCTAATCCAACCCTAAACCCTTTTCCTTATTCAAGGTCACTAAACCCTAAACAAACTGAATCCTAAGAGGGTATTGGTGAACCCTGTCGTGGATGTGATTCAAAGATGGGGCACTGAACCTTAAGAATAGGGTACTGCATAAGACGGGACGGAAAAGGGTTTAGGGTTGGATTAGGCATACCCGCAATGCGGCTCCGCCTAATCCAACCCTAAACCCTTTTCCTTATTCAAGGTCACTAAACCCGCAAGAAATTGAACCCTAAGAGGGTATTGGTGAACTCTGTCGTGGATGTGATTCAATGATGGGGCACTGAACCTTAAGAGTAGGGTACTGCATAAGACGGGACGGAAAAGAGTTTAGGGTTGGATTAGGCGTACCCGCTACGCGGATCCGCCTAAACCCTTTTCCTTATGCAAGGTCACTAAACTCGCAACAAACTGAACCCTAAGAGGGTATTGGTGAACCCTGTCGTTGATGTGATTCAAAGATGGGGATCTGAACCTTAAGAGTAGGGTACTGTAGAAGACGGGACGGAAAAGGGTTTAGGGTTGGATTAGGCGTACCCGCTACGCGGATCCGCCTAAACCAACCCTAAACCCTTTTCCTTATTCAAGGTCACTAAACCCGCAACAAACTGAACCTAAGAGGGTATTGGTGAACCCTGTCGTGGATGTGATTAAAAGATGGGGTACTGACCCTTAAGAGTAAGGTATTGCATAAGACGGGACGGAAAAGGGTTTAGGGTTGGATTAGGCGTACCCGCTACGCGGCTCCGCTTAATCCAAACCTAAACCCTTTTCCTTATTCAAGGTCACTAAACCCTAAACAAACTGAACCCTGAGAGGGTATTTGTGAACCCTGTCGTGGATGTGATTCAAAGATGGGGCACTGAACCTTAAGAGTAGGGTACCGCATAAGACGGGACAGAAAAGGATTTAAGGTTCGATTAGGCGTACCCGCTACGCGGCTCCGCCTAATCCAACCCTAAACCCTTTTCCTTATTCAAGGTCACTAAACTCGCAAGAAACTGAACCCTAAGAGAGTATTGGTGAACCCTGTCGTGGATGTGATTCAAAGATGGGGCACTGAACCTTAAGAGTAGGGTACTGCATAAGACGGGACGGAAAAGCGTTTAGGGTTGGATTAGGCGTACCCGCTACGTGGCTCCGCCTAATCCAACCCTAAACCCTTTTCCTTATTCAAGGTCACTAAACCCTAAACAAACTGAATCCTAAGAGGGTATTGGTGAACCCTGTCGTGGATTTGATTCAAAGATGGGGCACTGAACCTTAAGATAAGGGTACTGCTTAAGATGGGACGGAAAAGGGTTTAGGGTTGGATTAGGCGAACCCGATACGCGGCTCCGCCTAATCCAACCCTAAACCCTTTTCCTTATTCAAGGTCACTAAACCCGCAAGAAATTGAACCCTAAGAGGATTTTGGTGAACCCTGTCGTGGATGTGATTCAAAGATGGGCCACTGAACCTTATGAGTAGGGTACTGCATAAGACGGGACGAAAAAGGGTTTAGGGTTGGATTAGGCGTACCCGCTACGCGGCTCCGCCTAATCCAACCCTAAACCCTTTTCCTTATTCAAGGTCACTAAACCCTAAACAAACTGAATCCTAAGAGGGTATTGGTGAACCCTGTCGTGGATGTGATTCAAAGATGGGGCACTGAACCTTAAGATTAGGGTACTGCATAAGACGGGACGGAAAAGGGTTTAGGGTTGGATTAGGCATACCCGCAATGCGGCTCCGCCTAATCCAACCCTAAACCCTTTTCCTTATTCAAGGTCACTAAACCCGCAAGAAATTGAACCCTAAGAGGGTATTGGTGAACTCTGTCGTGGATGTGATTCAAAGATGGGGCACTGAACCTTAAGAGTAGGGTACTGCATAAGACGGGACGGAAAAGGGTTTAGGGTTGGATTTGGCGTACCCGCTACGCGGATCCGCCTAATCCAACCCTAAACCATTTTCCTTATTCAAGGTCCCTAAACCCGCAACAAACTGAACCCTAACAGGGTATTGGTGAACCCTGTCGTGAATGTGATTCAAAGATGGGGCACTGAACCTTAACAGTAGGGTACTGCATAAGACGGGACGGAAAAGGGTTTAGGGTTGGATTAGGCGAACCCGATACGCGGCTCCGCCTAATCCAACCCTAAACCCTTTTCCTTATTCAAGGTCACTAAACCCTAAACAAACTGAATCCTAAGAGGGTATTGGTGAACCCTGTCGTGGATGTGATTCAAAGATGGGGCACTGAACCTTAAGATTAGGGTACTGCATAAGACGGGACGGAAAAGGGTTTAGGGTTGGATTAGGCATACCCGCAATGCGGCTCCGCCTAATCCAACCCTAAACCCTTTTCCTTATTCAAGGTCACTAAACCCGCAAGAAATTGAACCCTAAGAGGGTATTGGTGAACTCTGTCGTGGATGTGATTCAAAGATGGGGCACTGAACCTTAAGAGTAGGGTACTGCATAAGACGGGACGGAAAAGAGTTTAGGGTTGGATTAGGCGTACCCGCTACGCGGATCCGCCTAAACCCTTTTCCTTATGCAAGGTCACTAAACTCGCAACAAACTGAACCCTAAGAGGGTATTGGTGAACCCTGTCGTGGATGTGATTCAAAGATGGGGATCTGAACCTTAAGAGTAGGGTACTGTAGAAGACGGGACGGAAAAGGGTTTAGGGTTGGATTAGGCGTACCCGCTACGCGGATCCGCCTAAACCAACCCTAAACCCTTTTCCTTATTCAAGGTCACTAAACCCGCAACAAACTGAACCTAAGAGGGTATTGGTGAACCCTGTCGTGGATGTGATTAAAAGATGGGGTACTGACCCTTAAGAGTAAGGTATTGCATAAGACGGGACGGAAAAGGGTTTAGGGTTGGATTAGGCGTACCCGCTACGCGGCTCCGCTTAATCCAAACCTAAACCCTTTTCCTTATTCAAGGTCACTAAACCCTAAACAAACTGAACCCTAAGAGGGTATTTGTGAACCCTGTCGTGGATGTGATTCAAAGATGGGGCACTGAACCTTAAGAGTAGGGTACCGCATAAGACGGGACAGAAAAGGATTTAAGGTTGGATTAGGCGTACCCGCTACGCGGCTCCGCCTAATCCAACCCTAAACCCTTTTCCTTATTCAATGTCACTAAACCCTAAACAAACTGAATCCTAAGAGGGTATTGGTGAACCCTGTCGTGGATTTGATTCAAAGATGGGGCACTGAACCTTAAGATAAGGGTACTGCTTAAGATGGGACGGAAAAGGGTTTAGGGTTGGATTAGGCGAACCCGATACGCGGCTCCGCCTAATCCAACCCTAAACCCTTTTCCTTATTCAAGGTCACTAAACCCGCAAGAAATTGTACCCTAAGAGGGTATTGGTGAACCCTGTCGTGGATGTGATTCAAAGATGGGGCACTGAACCTTATGAGTAGGGTACTGCATAAGACGGGACAAAAAAGGGTTTAGGGTTGGATTAGGCGTACCCGCTACGCGGCTCCGCCTAATCCAACCCTAAACCCTTTTCCTTATTCAAGGTCACTAAACCCTAAACAAACTGAATCCTAAGAGGGTATTGGTGAACCCTGTCGTGGATGTGATTCAAAGATGGGGCACTGAACCTTAAGAGTAGAGTACTACATAAGACGGGACGGAAAAGGGTTTAGGGTTGGATTTGGCGTACCCGCTACGCGGATCCGCCTAATCCAACCCTAAACCATTTTCCTTATTCAAGGTCCCTAAACCCGCAACAAACTGAACCCTCACAGGGTATTGGTGAACCCTGTCGTGGATGTGATTCAAAGATGGGGCACTGAACCTTAACAGTAGGGTACTGCATAAGAGGGGACGGAAAAGGGTTTAGGGTTGGATTAGGCGAACCCGATACGCGGCTCCGCCTAATCCAACCCTAAACCCTTTTCCTTATTCAAGGTCACTAAACCCTAAACAAACTGAATCCTAAGAGGGTATTGGTGAACCCTGTCGTGGATGTGATTCAAAGATGGGGCACTGAACCTTAAGATTAGGGTACTGCATAAGACGGGACGGAAAAGGGTTTAGGGTTGGATTAGGCATACCCGCAATGCGGCTCCGCCTAATCCAACCCTAAACCCTTTTCCTTATTCAAGGTCACTAAACCCGCAAGAAATTGAACCCTAAGAGGGTATTGGTGAACTCTGTCGTGGATGTGATTCAAAGATGGGGCACTGAACCTTAAGAGTAGGGTACTGCATAAGATGGGACGGAAAAGAGTTTAGGGTTGGATTAGGCGTACCCGCTACGCGGATCCGCCTAAACCCTTTTCCTTATGCAAGGTCACTAAACTCGCAACAAACTGAACCCTAAGAGGGTATTGGTGAACCCTGTCGTGGATGTGATTCAAAGATGGGGATCTGAACCTTAAGAGTAGGGTACTGTAGAAGACGGGACGGAAAAGGGTTTAGGGTTGGATTAGGCGTACCCGCTACGCGGATCCGCCTAAACCAACCCTAAACCCTTTTCCTTATTCAAGGTCACTAAACCCGCAACAAACTGAACCTAAGAGGGTATTGGTGAACCCTGTCGTGGATGTGATTAAAAGATGGGGTACTGACCCTTAAGAGTAAGGTATTGCATAAGACGGGACGGAAAAGGGTTTAGGGTTGTATTAGGCGTACCCGCTACGCGGCTCCGCTTAATCCAAACCTAAACCCTTTTCCTTATTCAAGGTCACTAAACCCTAAACAAACTGAACCCTAAGAGGGTATTTGTGAACCCTGTCGTGGATGTGATTCAAAGATGGGGCACTGAACCTTAAGAGTAGGGTACCGCATAAGACGGGACAGAAAAGGATTTAAGGTTGGATTAGGCGTACCCGCTACGCGGCTCCGCCTAATCCAACCCTAAACCCTTTTCCTTATTCAAGGTCACTAAACCCTAAACAAACTGAATCCTAAGAGGGTATTGGTGAACCCTGTCGTGGATTTGATTCAAAGATGGGGCACTGAACCTTAAGATAAGGGTACTGCTTAAGATGGGACGGAAAAGGGTTTAGGGTTGGATTAGGCGAACCCGATACGCGGCTCCGCCTAATCCAACCCTAAACCCTTTTCCTTATTCAAGGTCACTAAACCCGCAAGAAATTGAACCCTAAGAGGGTATTGGTGAACTCTGTCGTGGATGTGATTCAAAGATGGGGCACTGAACCTTAAGAGTAGGGTACTGCATAAGATGGGACGGAAAAGAGTTTAGGGTTGGATTAGGCGTACCCGCTACGCGGATCCGCCTAAACCCTTTTCCTTATGCAAGGTCACTAAACTCGCAACAAACTGAACCCTAAGAGGGTATTGGTGAACCCTGTCGTGGATGTGATTCAAAGATGGGGATCTGAACCTTAAGAGTAGGGTACTGTAGAAGACGGGACGGAAAAGGGTTTAGGGTTGGATTAGGCGTACCCGCTACGCGGATCCGCCTAAACCAACCCTAAACCCTTTTCCTTATTCAAGGTCACTAAACCCGCAACAAACTGAACCTAAGAGGGTATTGGTGAACCCTGTCGTGGATGTGATTAAAAGATGGGGTACTGACCCTTAAGAGTAAGGTATTGCATAAGACGGGACGGAAAAGGGTTTAGGGTTGTATTAGGCGTACCCGCTACGCGGCTCCGCTTAATCCAAACCTAAACCCTTTTCCTTATTCAAGGTCACTAAACCCTAAACAAACTGAACCCTAAGAGGGTATTTGTGAACCCTGTCGTGGATGTGATTCAAAGATGGGGCACTGAACCTTAAGAGTAGGGTACCGCATAAGACGGGACAGAAAAGGATTTAAGGTTGGATTAGGCGTACCCGCTACGCGGCTCCGCCTAATCCAACCCTAAACCCTTTTCCTTATTCAAGGTCACTAAACCCTAAACAAACTGAATCCTAAGAGGGTATTGGTGAACCCTGTCGTGGATTTGATTCAAAGATGGGGCACTGAACCTTAAGATAAGGGTACTGCTTAAGATGGGACGGAAAAGGGTTTAGGGTTGGATTAGGCGAACCCGATACGCGGCTCCGCCTAATCCAACCCTAAACCCTTTTCCTTATTCAAGGTCACTAAACCCGCAAGAAATTGTACCCTAAGAGGGTTTTGGTGAACCCTGTCGTGGATGTGATTCAAAGATGGGGCACTGAACCTTATGAGTAGGGTACTGCATAAGACGGGACAAAAAAGGGTTTAGGGTTGGATTAGGCGTACCCGCTACGCGGCTCCGCCTAATCCAACCCTAAACCCTTTTCCTTATTCAAGGTCACTAAACCCTAAACAAACAGAATCCTAAGAGGGTATTGGTGAACCCTGTCGTGGATGTGATTCAAAGATGGGGCACTGAACCTTAAGAGTAGGGTACTACATAAGACGGGACGGAAAAGGGTTTAGGGTTGGATTTGGCGAACCCGCTACGCGGATCCGCCTAATCCAACCCTAAACCATTTTCCTTATTCAAGGTCCCTAAACCCGCAACAAACTGAACCCTAACAGGGTATTGGTGAACCCTGTCGTGGATGTGATTCAAAGATGGGGCACTGAACCTTAACAGTAGGGTACTGCATAAGAGGGGACGGAAAAGGGTTTAGGGTTGGATTAGGCGAACCCGATACGCGGCTCCGCCTAATCCAACCCTAAACCCTTTTCCTTATTCAAGGTCACTAAACCCTAAACAAACTGAATCCTAAGAGGGTATTGGTGAACCCTGTCGTGGATGTGATTCAAAGATGGGGCACTGAACCTTAAGATTAGGGTACTGCATAAGACGGGACGGAAAAGGGTTTAGGGTTGGATTAGGCATACCCGCAATGCGGCTCCGCCTAATCCAACCCTAAACCCTTTTCCTTATTCAAGGTCACTAAACCCGCAACAAACTGAACCCTAACAGGGTATTGGTGAACCCTGTCGTGGATGTGATTCAAAGATGGGGCACTGAACCTTAACAGTAGGGTACTGCATAAGAGGGGACGGAAAAGGGTTTAGGGTTGGATTAGGCGAACCCGATACGCGGCTCCGCCTAATCCAACCCTAAACCCTTTTCCTTATTCAAGGTCACTAAACCCGCAACAAACTGAACCTAAGAGGGTATTGGTGAACCCTGTCGTGGATGTGATTAAAAGATGGGGTACTGACCCTTAAGAGTAAGGTATTGCATAAGACGGGACGTAAAAGGGTTTAGGGTTGGATTAGGCGTACCCGCTACGCGGCTCCGCTTAATCCAAACCTAAACCCTTTTCCTTATTCAAGGTCACTAAACCCTAAACAAACTGAACCCTAAGAGGGTATTTGTGAACCCTGTCGTGGATGTGATTCAAAGATGGGGCACTGAACCTTAAGAGTAGGGTACCGCATAAGACGGGACAGAAAAGGATTTAGGGTTGGATTAGGCGTACCCGCTACGCGGCTCCGCCTAATCCAACCCTAAACCCTTTTCCTTATTCAAGGTCACTAAACTCGCAAGAAACTGAACCCTAAGAGAGTATTGGTGAACCCTGTCGTGGATGTGATTCAAAGATGGGGCACTGAACCTTAAGAGTAGGGTACTGCATAAGACGGGACGGAAAAGCGTTAAGGGTTGGATTAGGCGTACCCGCTACGCGGCTCCGCCTAATCCAACCCTAAACCCTTTTCCTTATTCAAGGTCACTAAACCCTAAACAAACTGAATCCTAAGAGGGTATTGGTGAACCCTGTCGTGGATTTGATTCAAAGATGGGGCACTGAACCTTAAGATTAGGGTACTGCATAAGACGGGACGGAAAAGGGTTTAGGGTTGGATTAGGCATACCCGCTACGCGGCTCCGCCTAATCCAACCCTAAACCCTTTTCCTTATTCAAGGTCACTAAACCCTAAACAAACTGAATCCTAAGAGGGTATTGGTGAACCCTGTCGTGGATGTGATTCAAAGATGGGGCACTGAACCTTAAGATAAGGGTACTGCTTAAGATGGGACGGAAAAGGGTTTAGGGTTGGATTAGGCGAACCCGATACGCGGCTCCGCCTAATCCAACCCTAAACCCTTTTCCTTATTCAAGGTCACTAAACCCGCAAGAAATTGAACCCTAAGAGGGTTTTGGTGAACCCTGTCGTGGATGTGATTCAAAGATGGGGCACTGAACCTTATGAGTAGGGTACTGCATAAGACGGGACGAAAAAGGGTTTAGGGTTGGATTAGGCGTACCCGCTACGCGGCTCCGCCTAATCCAACCCTAAACCCTTTTCCTTATTCAAGGTCACTAAACCCTAAACAAACTGAATCCTAAGAGGGTATTGGTGAACCCTGTCGTGGATGTGATTCAAAGATGGGGCACTGAACCTTAAGATTAGGGTACTGCATAAGACGGGACGGATAAGGGTTTAGGGTTGGATTAGGCATACCCGCTACGCGGCTCCGCCTAATCCAACCCTAAACCCTTTTCCTTATTCAAGGTCACTAAACCCGCAAGAAACTGAACCCTAAGAGGGTATTGGTGAACCCTGTCGTGGATGTGATTCAAATATGGGGCACTGAACCTTAAAAGTTGGGTATTGCATAAGACGTGACGGAAAAGGCTTTAGGGTTGGATTAGGCGTACCCGCTACGCGGCTCCGCTTAATCCAACCCTAAACCCTTTTCCTTATTCAAGGTCACCAAACCCTAAACAAACTAAACCCTAAGAAGGTATTGGTGAACCCTGTCGTGGATGTGATTCAAAGATGGGGCACTGAACCTTATGAGTAGGGTACTGCATAAGACGGGACGGAAAAGGTTTTAGGGTTGGATTAGGCGTACCCGCTACGCGGCTCCGCCTAATCCAACCCTAAACCCTTTTCCTTATTCAAGGTCATTGAACCCGCAAGAAACTGAACCCTAAGAGGGTTTTGGTGAACCCTGTCGTGGATGTGATTCAAAGATGGGGCACTGAACCTTATGAGTAGGGTACTGCATAAGACGGGACGAAAAAGGGTTTAGGGTTGGATTAGGCGTACCCGCTACGCGGCTCCGCCTAATCCAACCCTAATCCCTTTTCCTTATTCAAGGTCACTAAACCCTAAACAAACTGAATCCTAAGAGGGTATTGGTGAACCCTGTCGTGGATGTGATTCAAAGATGGGGCACTGAACCTTAAGATTAGGGTACTGCATAAGACGGGACGGAAAAGGGTTTAGGGTTGGATTAGGCATACCCGCTACGCGGCTCCGCCTAATCCAACCCTAAACCCTTTTCCTTATTCAAGGTCACTAAACCCGCAAGAAACTGAACCCTAAGAGGGTATTGGTGAACCCTGTCGTGGATGTGATTCAAATATGGGGCACTGAAACTTAAGAGTAGGGTATTGCATAAGACGTGACGGAAAAGGGTTTAGGGTTGGATTAGGCGTACCCGCTACGCGGCTCCGCTTAATCCAACCCTAAACCCTTTTCCTTATTCAAGGTCACTAAACCCTAAACAAACTAAACCCTAAGAAGGTATTGGTGAACCCTGTCGTGGATGTGATTCAAAGATGGGGCACTGAACCTTAAGAGTAGGGTACTGCATAAGACGGGGCGGAAAAGGGTTTAGGGTTGGATTAGGCGTACCCGCTACGCGGCTTCGCCTAATCCAACCCTAAACCCTTTTCCTTATTCAAGGTCACTGAACCCGCAAGAAACTGAACCCTAAGAGGGTATTGGTGAACCCTGTCGTGGATGTGATTCAAAGATGGGGCACTGAACCTTAAGAGTAGGGTACTTCATAAGACGGGACGGAAAAGGGTTTACGGTTGGATTAGCGTACCCGCTACGCGGATCCGCCTAATCCAACCCTTAACCGTTTTCCTTATTCAAGGTCCCTAAACCCGCAACAAACTGAACCCTAACAGGGTATTGGTGAACCCTGTCGTGGATGTGATTCAAAGATGGGGCACTGAACCTTAACAGTAGGGTACTGCATAAGACGGGACGGAAAAGGGTTTAGGGTTGGATTAGGCGAACCCGATACGCGGCTCCGCCTAATCCAACCCTAAACCCTTTTCCTTATTCAAGGTCACTAAACCCGCAAGAAACTGAACCCTAAGAGGGTTTTGGTGAACCCTGTCGTGGATGTGATTCAAAGATGGGGCACTGAACCTTATGAGTAGGGTACTGCATAAGACGGGACGAAAAAGGGTTTAGGGTCGGATTAGGCGTACCCGCTACGCGGCTCCGCCTAATCCAACCCTAAACCCTTTTCCTTATTCAAGGTCACTAAACCCTAAACAAACTGAATCCTAAGAGGATATTGGTGAACCCTGTCGTGGATGTGATTCAAAGATGGGGCACTGAACCTTAAGATTAGGGTACTGCATAAGACGGGACGGAAAAGGGTTTAGGGTTGGATTAGGCATACCCGCTACGCGGCTCCGCTTAATCCAACACTAAACCCTTTTCCTTATTCAAGGTCACTAAACCCTAAACAAACTGAACCCTAAGAGGGTATTGGTTAACCCTGTCGTGGATGTGATTCAAAGATGGGGCACTGAACCTTAAGAGTAGGGTACCGCATAAGACGGGACAGAAAAGGATTTAGGGTTGGATTAGGCGTACCCGCTACGCGGCTCCGCCTAATCCAACCCTAAACCCTTTTCCTTATTCAAGGTCACTAAACCCGCAAGAAACTGAACCCTAAGAGAGTATTGGTGAACCCTGTCGTGGATGTGATTAAACGATGGGGCACTGACCCTTAAGAGTAAGGTATTGCATAAGACTGGACGGAAAAGGGTTTAGGGTTGGATTAGGCGTACCCGCTACGCGGCTCCGCTTAATCCAACACTAAACCCTTTTCGTTATTCAAGGTCACTAAACCCTAAACAAACTGAACCCTAAGAGGGTATTGGTTAACCCTGTCGTGGATGTGATTCAAAGATGGGGCACTGAACCTTAAGAGTAGGGTACCGCATAAGACGGGACAGAAAAGGATTTAAGGTTGGATTAGGCGTACCCGCTACGCGGCTCCGCCTAATCCAACCCTAAACCCTTTTCCTTATTCAAGGTCACTAAACCCGCAAGAAACTGAACCCTAAGAGAGTATTGGTGAACCCTGTCGTGGATGTGATTCAAAGATAAGGCACTGAACCTTAAGAGCAGGGTACTGCATAAGACGGGACGGAAAAGGGTTTAGGGTTGGATTAGGCGTACCCGCTACGCGGCTCCGCCTAATCCAACCCTAAACCCTTTTCCTTATTCAAGGTCACTAAACCCGCAAGAAAATGAACCCTAAGAGGGTATTGGTGAACTCTGTCGTGGATGTGATTCAAAGATGGGGCACTTAACCTTAAGAGTAGGGTACTGCATAAGACGGGACGGAAAAGAGTTTAGGGTTGGATTAGGCATACCCGCTACGCGGATCCGCCTAAACCCTTTTCCTTATGCAAGGTCACTAAACTCGCAACAAACTGAACCCTAAGAGGGTATTGGTGAACCCTGTCGTGGATGTGATTCAAAGATGGGGCACTGAGCCTTAAGAGTAGGGTACTGCAGAAGACGGGACGGAAAAGGATTTAGGGTTGGATTAGGCGTACCCACTACGCGGATCCGCCTAAACCAACCCTAAACCCTTTTCCTTATTCAAGGTCACTAAACCCGCAACAAACTGAACCTAAGAGGGTATTGGTGAACCCTGTCGTGGATGTGATTAAAAGATGGGGCACTGACCCTTAAGAGTAAGGTATTGCATAAGACGGGACGGAAAAGGGTTTAGGGTTGGATTAGGCATACCCGCTACGCGGCTCCGCTTAATCCAACCCTAAACCCTTTTCCTTATTCAAGGTCACTAAACCCTAAGAAAAACTGAACCCTAAGAGGGGATTGGTGAACCCTGTCGTGGATGTGATTCAAAGATGGGGCACTGAACCTTAAGAGTAGGGTACCGCATAAGACGGGACAGAAAAGGATTTAGGGTTGGATTAGGCGTACCCGCTACGCGGCTCCACCTAATCCAACCCTAAACCCTTTTCCTTATTCAAGGTCACTAAACCCGCAAGAAACTGAACCCTAAGAGAGTATTGGTGAACCCTGTCGTGGATGTGATTAAAAGATGGGGCACTGACCCTTAAGAGTAAGGTATTGCATAAGACGGGACGGAAAAGGGTTTAGGGTTGGATTAGGCGTACCCGCTATGCGGCTCCGCCTAATCCAACCCTAAACCCTTTTCCTTATTCAAGGTCACTAAACCCTAAACAAACTGAATCCTAAGAGCGTATTGGTGAACCTTGTCGTGGATTTGATTCAAAGATGGGGCACTGAACCTTAAGATAAGGGTACTGCTTAAGATGGGACGGAAAAGGGTTTAGGGTTGGATTAGGCATACTCGCTACGTGGCTCCGCCTAATCCAACCCTAAACCCTTTTCCTTATTCAAGGTCACTAAACCCGCAAGAAATTGAACCCTAAGAGGGTATTGGTGAAACCTGTCGTGGATGTGATTCAAAGATAGGGCACTGAACCTTAAGAGTAGGGTACTGCATAAGACGGGACGGAAAAGGGTTTAGGATTGGATTAGGCGTACCCGTTACGCGGCTCCGCCTAATCCAACCCTAAACCCTTTTCCTTATTCAAGGTCACTAAACCCTAAACAAACTGAATCCTAAGAGGGTATCTGTGAACCCTGTCGTGGATGTGATTCAAAGATGGGGCACTGAACCTTAATATTAGGGTACTGCATAAGACGGGACGGAAAAGGGTTTAGGGTTGGATTAGGCATACCTGCTACGCGGCTCCGCCTAATCCAACCCTAAACCCTTTTCCTTATTCAAGGTCACTAAACCCGCAAGAAATTGAACCCTAAGAGGGTATTGGTGAACTCTGCCATGGATGTGATTCAAAGATGGGGCACTGAACCTTAAGAGTAGGGTACTGCATAAGACGGGACGGAAAAGAGTTTAGGGTTGGATTAGGCGTACCTGCTACGCGGATCCGCCTAAACCGTTTTCCTTATGCAAGGTCACTAAACTCGCAACAAACTGAACCCTAAGAGGGTATTGGTGAACCCGGTCGTGGATGTGATTCAAAGATGGGGCACTGAACCTTAAGAGTAGGGTACTGCAGAAGACGGGACGGAAAAGGGTTTAGGGTTGGATTAGGCGTACCCGCTACGCGGATCCGCCTAAACCAACCCTAAACCCTTTTCCTTATTCAAGGTCACTAAACCCGCAACAAACTGAACCTAAGGGGGTATTGGTGAACCCTGTCGTGGATGTGATTAAACGATGGGGCACTGACCCTTAAGAGTAAGGTATTGCATAAGACGGGACGAAAAAGGGTTTAGGGTTGGATTAGGCGTACCCGCTACGTGGCTCCGCTTAATCCAACCTTAAACCCTTTTCCTTATTCAAGGTCACTAAACCCTAAACAAACTGAACCCTAAGAGGGTATTGGTGAACCCTGTCGTGGATGTGATTCAAAGATGGGGCACTGAACCTTAAGAGTAGGGTACCGCATAAGACGGGACAGAAAAGGATTTAGGGTTGGATTAGGCGTACGCGCTACGCGGCTCCGCCTAATCCAACCCTAAACCCTTTTCCTTATTCAAGGTCACTAAACCCGCAAGAAACTGAACCCTAAGAGAGTATTGGTGAACCCTGTCGTGGATGTGATTCAAAGATGGGGCACTTAACCTTAAGAGTAGGGTACTGCATAAGACGGGACGGAAAAGAGTTTAGGGTTGGATTAGGCATACCCGCTACGCGGATCCGCCTAAACCCTTTTCCTTATGCAAGGTCACTAAACTCGCAACAAACTGAACCCTAAGAGGGTATTGGTGAACCCTGTCGTGGATGTGATTCAAAGATGGGGCACTGAGCCTTAAGAGTAGGGTACTGCAGAAGACGGGACGGAAAAGGATTTAGGGTTGGATTAGGCGTACCCACTACGCGGATCCGCCTAAACCAACCCTAAACCCTTTTCCTTATTCAAGGTCACTAAACCCGCAACAAACTGAACCTAAGAGGGTATTGGTGAACCCTGTCGTGGATGTGATTAAAAGATGGGGCACTGACCCTTAAGAGTAAGGTATTGCATAAGACGGGACGGAAAAGGGTTTAGGGTTGGATTAGGCATACCCGCTACGCGGCTCCGCTTAATCCAACCCTAAACCCTTTTCCTTATTCAAGGTCACTAAACCCTAAGAAAAACTGAACCCTAAGAGGGGATTGGTGAACCCTGTCGTGGATGTGATTCAAAGATGGGGCACTGAACCTTAAGAGTAGGGTACCGCATAAGACGGGACAGAAAAGGATTTAGGGTTGGATTAGGCGTACCCGCTACGCGGCTCCACCTAATCCAACCCTAAACCCTTTTCCTTATTCAAGGTCACTAAACCCGCAAGAAACTGAACCCTAAGAGAGTATTGGTGAACCCTGTCGTGGATGTGATTAAAAGATGGGGCACTGACCCTTAAGAGTAAGGTATTGCATAAGACGGGACGGAAAAGGGTTTAGGGTTGGATTAGGCGTACCCGCTATGCGGCTCCGCCTAATCCAACCCTAAACCCTTTTCCTTATTCAAGGTCACTAAACCCTAAACAAACTGAATCCTAAGAGCGTATTGGTGAACCTTGTCGTGGATTTGATTCAAAGATGGGGCACTGAACCTTAAGATAAGGGTACTGCTTAAGATGGGACGGAAAAGGGTTTAGGGTTGGATTAGGCATACTCGCTACGTGGCTCCGCCTAATCCAACCCTAAACCCTTTTCCTTATTCAAGGTCACTAAACCCGCAAGAAATTGAACCCTAAGAGGGTATTGGTGAAACCTGTCGTGGATGTGATTCAAAGATAGGGCACTGAACCTTAAGAGTAGGGTACTGCATAAGACGGGACGGAAAAGGGTTTAGGATTGGATTAGGCGTACCCGTTACGCGGCTCCGCCTAATCCAACCCTAAACCCTTTTCCTTATTCAAGGTCACTAAACCCTAAACAAACTGAATCCTAAGAGGGTATCTGTGAACCCTGTCGTGGATGTGATTCAAAGATGGGGCACTGAACCTTAATATTAGGGTACTGCATAAGACGGGACGGAAAAGGGTTTAGGGTTGGATTAGGCATACCTGCTACGCGGCTCCGCCTAATCCAACCCTAAACCCTTTTCCTTATTCAAGGTCACTAAACCCGCAAGAAATTGAACCCTAAGAGGGTATTGGTGAACTCTGCCATGGATGTGATTCAAAGATGGGGCACTGAACCTTAAGAGTAGGGTACTGCATAAGACGGGACGGAAAAGAGTTTAGGGTTGGATTAGGCGTACCTGCTACGCGGATCCGCCTAAACCGTTTTCCTTATGCAAGGTCACTAAACTCGCAACAAACTGAACCCTAAGAGGGTATTGGTGAACCCGGTCGTGGATGTGATTCAAAGATGGGGCACTGAACCTTAAGAGTAGGGTACTGCAGAAGACGGGACGGAAAAGGGTTTAGGGTTGGATTAGGCGTACCCGCTACGCGGATCCGCCTAAACCAACCCTAAACCCTTTTCCTTATTCAAGGTCACTAAACCCGCAACAAACTGAACCTAAGGGGGTATTGGTGAACCCTGTCGTGGATGTGATTAAACGATGGGGCACTGACCCTTAAGAGTAAGGTATTGCATAAGACGGGACGAAAAAGGGTTTAGGGTTGGATTAGGCGTACCCGCTACGTGGCTCCGCTTAATCCAACCTTAAACCCTTTTCCTTATTCAAGGTCACTAAACCCTAAACAAACTGAACCCTAAGAGGGTATTGGTGAACCCTGTCGTGGATGTGATTCAAAGATGGGGCACTGAACCTTAAGAGTAGGGTACCGCATAAGACGGGACAGAAAAGGATTTAGGGTTGGATTAGGCGTACGCGCTACGCGGCTCCGCCTAATCCAACCCTAAACCCTTTTCCTTATTCAAGGTCACTAAACCCGCAAGAAACTGAACCCTAAGAGAGTATTGGTGAACCCTGTCGTGGATGTGATTCAAAGATGGGGCACTGAACCTTAAGAGTAGGGTACTGCATAAGACGGGACGGAAAAGAGTTTAGGGTTGGATTAGGCGTACCCGCTACGCGGATCCGCCTAAACCCTTTTCCTTATGCAAGGTCACTAAACTCGCAACAAACTGAACCCTAAGAGGGTATTGGTGAACCCTGTCGTGGATGTGATTCAAAGATGGGGCACTGAACCTTAAGAGTAGGGTACTGCAGAAGACGGGACGGAAAAGGGTTTAGGGTTGGATTAGGCGTACCCGCTACGCGGATCCGCCTAAACCAACCCTAAACCCTTTTCCTTATTCAAGGTCACTAAACCCGCAACAAACTGAACCTAAGGGGGTATTGGTGAACCCTGTCGTGGATGTGATTAAAAGATGGGGCACTGACCCTTAAGAGTAAGGTATTGCATAAGACGGGACGGAAAAGGGTTTAGGGTTGGATTAGGCGTACCCGCTACGTGGCTTCGCTTAATCCAACCCTAAACCCTTTTCCTTATTCAAGGTCACTAAACCCTAAACAAACTGAACCCTAAGAGGGTATTGGTGAACCCTGTCGTGGATGTGATTCAAAGATGGGGCACTGAACCTTAAGAGTAGGGTACCGCATAAGACGGGACAGAAAAGGATTTAGGGTTGGATTAGGCGTACCCGCTACGCGGCTCCGCCTAATCCAACC
Source organism: Agrostemma githago (assembly GCA_958450325.1). Taxonomy (NCBI): domain Eukaryota; kingdom Viridiplantae; phylum Streptophyta; class Magnoliopsida; order Caryophyllales; family Caryophyllaceae; genus Agrostemma; species Agrostemma githago. Next base: position 38,384,239 of record OY288258.1, read on the forward strand.
CTAAACCCTTTTCCTTATTCAAGGTCACTAAACTCGCAACAAACTGAACCCTAAGAGGGTATTGGTGAACCCTGTCGTGGATGTGATTCAAAGATGGGGCACTGAACCTTAAGAGTAGGGTACTGCAGAAGACGGGACGGAAAAGGGTTTAGGGTTGGATTATGCGTACCCGCTACGCGGATCCGCCTAAACCAACATTAAACCCTTTTCCTTATTCAAGGTCACTAAACCCGCAACAAACTGAACCTACGAGGGTATTGGTGAACCCTGTCGTGGATGTGATTAAAAGATGGGGCACTGACCCTTAAGAGTAAGGTATTGCATAAGACGGGATGGAAAAGGGGTTAGGGTTGGATTAGGCGTACCCGCTACGCGGCTCCGCTTAATCCAACCCTAAACCCTTTTCCTTATTCAAGGTCACTAAACCCTAAACAAACTGAACCCTAAGAGGGTATTGGTGAACCCTGTCGTGGATGTGATTCAAAGATGGGGCACTGAACCTTAAGAGTAGGGTACCGCATAAGACGGGACAGAAAAGGATTTAGGGTTGGATTAGGCGTACCCGCTACGCGGCTCCGCCTAATCCAACCCTAAACCCTTTTCCTTATTCAAGGTCACTAAACCCTAAACAAACTGAATCCTAAGAGGGTATTGGTGAACCCTGTCGTGGATTTGATTCAAAGATGGGGCACTGAACCTTAAGATAAGGGTACTGCTTAAGATGGGACGGAAAAGGGTTTAGGGTTGGATTAGGCATACCCGCTACGTGGCTCCGCCTAATCCAACCCTAAACCCTTTTCCTTATTCAAGGTCACTAAACCCGCAAGAAATTGAACCCTAAGAGGGTATTGGTGAAACCTGTCGTGGATGTGATTCAAAGATAGGGCACTGAACCTTAAGAGTAGGGTACCGCATAAGACGGGACAGAAAAGGATTTAAGGTTGGATTAGGCGTACCCGCTACGCGGCTCCGCCTAATCCAACCCTAAACCCTTTTCCTTATTCAAGGTCACTAAACCCGCAAGAAACTGAACCCTAGGAGAGTATTTGTGAACCCTGTCGTGGATGTGATTCAAAGATGGGGCACTGAACCTTAAGAGTAGGGTACTGCATAAGACGGGACGGAAAAGAGTTTAGGGTTGGATTAGGCATACCCGCTACGCGGATCCGCCTAAACCCTTTTCCTTATGCAAGGTCACTAAACTCGCAACAAACTGAACCCTAAGAGGGTATTGGTGAACCCTGTCGTGGATGTGATTCAAAGATGGGGCACTGAACCTTAAGAGTAGGGTACTGCAGAAGACGGGACGGAAAAGGGTTTAGGGTTGGATTAGGCGTACCCGCTTCGCGGTTCCGCCTAATCCAACCCCAAACCCTATTCCTTATTCAAGGTCACTAAACCCGCGACAAACTGAACCCTATGAGGGTATTGGTGAACCCTGTCGTGGATGTGATTCAAAGATGGGGCACTGAACCTTAAGAGTAGGGTACTGCAGAAGACGGGACGGAAAAGGGTTTAGGGTTGGATTAGGCGTACCCGCTACGCGGATCCGCCTAAACCAACCCTAAACCCTTTTCCTTATTCAAGGTCACTAAACCCGCAACAAACTGAACCTAAGGGGGTATTGGTGAACCCTGTCGTGGATGTGATTAAAAGATGGGGCACTGACCCTTAAGAGTAAGGTATTGCATAAGACGGGACGGAAAAGGGTTTAGGGTTGGATTAGGCGTACCCGCTACGTGGCTTCGCTTAATCCAACCCTAAACCCTTTTCCTTATTCAAGGTCACTAAACCCTAAACAAACTGAACCCTAAGAGGGTATTGGTGAACCCTGTCGTGGATGTGATTCAAAGATGGGGCACTGAACCTTAAGAGTAGGGTACCGCATAAGACGGGACAGAAAAGGATTTAGGGTTGGATTAGGCGTACCCGCTACGCGGCTCCGCCTAATCCAACCCTAAACCCTTTTCCTTATTCAAGGTCACTAAACTCGCAACAAACTGAACCCTAAGAGGGTATTGGTGAACCCTGTCGTGGATGTGATTCAAAGATGGGGCACTGAACCTTAAGAGTAGGGTACTGCAGAAGACGGGACGGAAAAGGGTTTAGGGTTGGATTATGCGTACCCGCTACGCGGATCCGCCTAAACCAACATTAAACCCTTTTCCTTATTCAAGGTCACTAAACCCGCAACAAACTGAACCTACGAGGGTATTGGTGAACCCTGTCGTGGATGTGATTAAAAGATGGGGCACTGACCCTTAAGAGTAAGGTATTGCATAAGACGGGATGGAAAAGGGGTTAGGGTTGGATTAGGCGTACCCGCTACGCGGCTCCGCTTAATCCAACCCTAAACCCTTTTCCTTATTCAAGGTCACTAAACCCTAAACAAATTGAACCCTAAGAGGGTATTGGTGAACCCTGTCGTGGATGTGATTCAAAGATGGGGCACTGAACCTTAAGAGTAGGGTACCGCATAAGACGGGACAGAAAAGGATTTAGGGTTGGATTAGGCGTACCCGCTACGCGGCTCCGCCTAATCCAACCCTAAACCCTTTTCCTTATTCAAGGTCACTAAACCCTAAACAAACTGAATCCTAAGAGGGTATTGGTGAACCCTGTCGTGGATTTGATTCAAAGATGGGGCACTGAACCTTAAGATAAGGGTACTGCTTAAGATGGGACGGAAAAGGGTTTAGGGTTGGATTAGGCATACCCGCTACGTGGCTCCGCCTAATCCAACCCTAAACCCTTTTCCTTATTCAAGGTCACTAAACCCGCAAGAAATTGAACCCTAAGAGGGTATTGGTGAAACCTGTCGTGGATGTGATTCAAAGATAGGGCACTGAACCTTAAGAGTAGGGTACCGCATAAGACGGGACAGAAAAGGATTTAAGGTTGGATTAGGCGTACCCGCTACGCGGCTCCGCCTAATCCAACCCTAAACCCTTTTCCTTATTCAAGGTCACTAAACCCGCAAGAAACTGAACCCTAGGAGAGTATTTGTGAACCCTGTCGTGGATGTGATTCAAAGATGGGGCACTGAACCTTAAGAGTAGGGTACTGCATAAGACGGGACGGAAAAGAGTTTAGGGTTGGATTAGGCATACCCGCTACGCGGATCCGCCTAAACCCTTTTCCTTATGCAAGGTCACTAAACTCGCAACAAACTGAACCCTAAGAGGGTATTGGTGAACCCTGTCGTGGATGTGATTCAAAGATGGGGCACTGAACCTTAAGAGTAGGGTACTGCAGAAGACGGGACGGAAAAGGGTTTAGGGTTGGATTAGGCGTACCCGCTACGCGGATCCGCCTAAACCAACCCTAAACCCATTTCCTTATTCAAGGTCACTAGACCCGCAACAAACTGAACCTAAGAGGGTATTGGTGAACCCTGTCGTGGATGTGTTTTAAAGATGGGGCACTGACCCTTAAGAGTAAGGTATTGCATAAGACCTGACGAAAAAGGGTTTAGGGTTGGATTAGGCGTACCCGCTACGCGGCTCCGCTTAATTCAACCCTAAACCCTTTTCCTTATTCAAGGTCACTAAACCCTAAACAAACTGAACCCTAAGAGGGTATTGGTGAACCCTGTCGTGGATGTGATTCAAAGATGGGGCACTGAACCTTAAGAGTAGGGTACCGCATAAGACGGGACAGAAAAGGATTTAGGGTTGGATTAGGCGTACCCACTACGCGGCTCCGCCTAATCCAACCCTAAACCCTTTTCCTTATTCAAGGTCACTAAACCCGCAACAAACTGAACCCTAAGAGAGTATTGGTGAACCCTGTCGTGGATGTGATTCAAAGATGGGGCACTGAACCTTAATAGTAGGGTACTGCATAAGACGGGACGGAAAAGGATTTAGGGTTGGATTAGGCGTACCCGCTTCGCGGATCCGCCTAAACCCTTTTCCTTATGCAAGGTCACTAAACTCGCAACAAACTGAACCCTAAGAGGGTATTGGTGAACCCGGTCGTGGATGTGATTCAAAGATGGGGCACTGAACCTTAAGAGTAGGGTACTGCAGAAGACAGGGCGGAAAAGGATTTAGGGTTGGATTAGGCGTACCCGCTACGCGGATCCGCCTAAACCAACCCTAAACCCTTTTCTTTATTCAAGGTCACTAAACCCGCAACAAACTGAACCTAAGAGGGTATTGGTGAACCCTGTCGTGGATGTGATTCAAAGATGGGGCACTGAACCTTAAGAGTAGGGTACTGCATAAGACGGGACGGAAAAGGGTTTAGGGTTGGATTAGGCGTACCCGCAACCCTTTTCCTTATTCAATGTCACTAAACCCGCAACAAACTGAACCTAAGAGGGTATTGGTGAACCCTGTCGTGGATGTGATTCAAAGATGGGGCACTGAACCTTAAGAGTAGGGTACTGCATAAGACGGGACGGAAAAGGGTTTAGGGTTGGATTAGGCGTACCCGCTACGCGGCTCCGCCTAATCCAACCCTAAACTGTTTTCCTTATTCAAGGTCACTAAACCCGCAATAAACTGAACCCTAAGAGGGTATTGGTGAACCCTGTCGTGGATGTGATTCAAAGATAGGGCACTGAACCTTAATAGTAGGGTACTGCATAAGACGGGACGGAAAAGGTTTTAGGGTTGGATTAGGCGTACCCGCTACGCGGCTCCGCCTTATCCAACCCTAAACCCTTTTCCTTATTCAAGGACGGAAAAGGGTTTAGGGTTGGATTAGGCGTACCCGCTTCGCGGTTCCGCCTAATCCAACCCCAAACCCTATTCCTTATTCAAGGTCACTAAACCTGCAACAAACTGAACCCTATGAGGGTATTGGTGAACCCTGTCGAGGATGTGATTCAAAGATGGGGCACTGAACCTTAAGAGTATGGTACTGCATAAGACGGGACGGAAAAGGGTTTAGGGTTGGATTAGGCGTACCCGCTACGCGGATCCACCTAATCCAACCCTAATCCCTTTTCCTTATTCAAGGTCACTAAACCCGCAACAAACTGAACCCAAAGAGGGTATTTGTGAACCCTGTCGTGGATGTGATTCAAAGATGGGGCACTGAACCTTAAGAGTAGGGTACTGCATAAGACGGGACGGAAAAGGGTTTATGGTTGGATTAGGCGTACCTGCTACGCGGATCCGCCTAATCCAACCCTAAACCCTTTTCCTTATTCAAGGTCACTAAACCCGCAACAAACTGAACCTAAGAGGGTATTGGTGAACACTGTCGTGGATGTGATTCAAAGATGGGGCACTGAACCTTAAGAGTAGGGTACTGCATAAGACGGGACGGAAAAGGTTTTAGGGTTGGATTAGGCGTACCTGCTACGCGGCCCCGATTAATCCAATCCTAAACCCTTTTCCTTATTCAAGGACGGAAAAGGGTTTAGGGTTGGATTAGGCGTACCCGCTTGGCGGTTCCGCCTAATCCAACCCTAAACCCTTTTCCTTATTCAAGGTCACTAAACCCGCAACAAACTAAACCCTAAGAGGGTATTGGTGAACCCTGTCGTGGATGTGATTCAAAGATGGGGCACTGAACCTTAAGAGTAGGGTACTGCATAAGACGGGACGGAAAAGGTTTTAGGGTTGGATTAGGCGTACCTGCTACGCGGCTCCGCATAATCCAACCCTAAACCCTTTTCCTTATTCAAGGACGGAAAAGGGTTTAGGGTTGGATTAGGCGTACCCGCTTCGCGGTTCCGCCTAATCCAACCCTAAACCCTTTTCCTTATTCAAGGTCACTAAACCCGTAACAAACTGAACCCTAAGAGGGTATTGGTGAACCCTGTCGTGGATGTGATTCAAAGATGGGGCACTGAACCTTAAGAGTAGGGTACTGCATAAGACGGGACGGAAAAGGTTTTAGGGTTGGATTAGGCGTACCTGCTACGCGGCCCCGCCTAATCCAACCCTAAACCATTTTCCTTATTCAAGGACGGAAAAGGGTTTAGGGTTGGATTAGGCGTACCCGCTTCGCGGTTCTGCCTAATCCAACCCTAAACCCTTTTCCTTATTCAAGGTCACTAAACCCGCAACAAACTGAACCCTAAGAGGGTATTGGTGAAGCCTGTCGTGGATGTGATTCAAAGATGGGGCACTGAACCTTAAGAGTAGGGTACTGCATAAGACGGGACGGAAAAGGTTTTAGGGTTGGATTAGGCGTACATGCTACGCGGCTCCGCATAATCCAACCCTAAACCCTTTTCCTTATTCAAGGACGGAAAAGGGTTTAGGGTTGGATTAGGCGTACCCGCTTCACGGTTCCGCCTAATCCAACCCTAAACCCTTTTCCTTATTCAAGGTCACTAAACCCGTAACAAACTGAACCCTAAGAGGGTATTGGTGAACCCTGTCGTGGATGTGATTCAAAGATAGGGCACTGAACTTTAATAGTAGGGTACTGCATAAGACGGGACGGAAAAGTTTTTAGGGTTGGATTAGGCGTACCCGCTACGCGGCTCCGCCTTATCCAACCCTAAACCCTTTTCCTTATTCAAGGACGGAAAAGGGTTTAGGGTTGGATTAGGCGTACCCGCTTCGCGGTTCCGCCTAATCCAACCCCAAACCCTATTCCTTATTCAAGGTCACTAAACCCGCAACAAACTGAACCCTATGAGGGTATTGGTGAACCCTGTCGAGGATGTGATTCAAAGATGGGGCACTGAACCTTAAGAGTAGGGTACTGCATAAGACGGGACAGAAAAGGGTTTAGGGTTGGATTAGGCGTACCCGCTACGCGGATCCACCTAATCCAACCCTAAACCCTTTTTCTTATTCAAGGTCACTAAACCCGCAACAAACTGAACCCAAAGAGGGTATTGATGAACCCAGTCGTGGATGTGATTCAAAGATGGGGCACTGAACCTTAAGAGTAGGGTACTGCATAAGACGGGACGGAAAAGGGTTTAGGGTTGGATTAGGCGTACCTGCTACGCGGATCCGCCTAATCCAACCCTAAACCCTTTTCCTTATTCAAGGTCACTAAACCCGCAACAAACTGAACCTAAGAGGGTATTGGTGAACACTGTCGTGGATGTGATTCAAAGATGGGGCACTGAACCTTAAGAGTAGGGTACTGCATAAGACGGGACGGAAAAGGTTTTAGGGTTGGATTAGGCGTACCTGCTACGCGGCCCCGCCTAATCCAACCCTAAACCCTTTTCCTTATTCAAGGACGGAAAAGGGTTTAGGGTTGGATTAGGCGTACCCGCTTCGCGGTTCCGCCTAATCCAACCCTAAACCCTTTTCCTTATTCAAGGTCACTAAACCCGCAACAAACTGAACCCTAAGAGGGTATTGGTGAACCCTGTCGTGGATGTGATTCAAAGATGGGGCACTGAACCTTAAGAGTAGGGTACTGCATAAGACGGGACGGAAAAGGTTTTAGGGTTGGATTAGGCGTACCTGCTACGCGGCTCCGCCTAATCCAACCCTAAACCCTTTTCCTTATTCAAGGACGGAAAAGGGTTTAGGGTTGGATTAGGCGTACCCGCTTCGTGGTTCCGCCTAATCCAACCCTAAACCCTTTTCCTTATTCAAGGTCACTAAACCCGTAACAAACTGAACCCTAAGAGGGTATTGGTGAACCCTGTCGTGGATGTGATTCAAAGATGGGGCACTGAACCTTAAGAGTAGGGTACTGCATAAGACGAGACGGAAAAGGTTTTAGGGTTGGATTAGGCGTACCTGCTACGCGGCCCCGCCTAATCCAACCCTAAACCATTTTCATTATTCAAGGACGGAAAAGGGTTTAGGGTTGGATTAGGCGTACCCGCTTCGCGGTTCCGCCTAATCCAACCCTAAACCCTTTTCCTTATTCAAGGTCACTAAACCCGCAACAAACTGAACCCTAAGAGGGTATTGGTGAACCCTGTCGTGGATGTGATTCAAAGATAGGGCACTGAACCTTAAGAGTAGGGTACTGCATAAGACGGGACGGAAAAGGGTTTAGGGTTGGATTAGGCGTACCCGCTACGCGGCTCCGCCTAATCCAACCCTAAACTGTTTTCCTTATTCAAGGTCACTAAACCCGCAATAAACTGAACCCTAAGAGGGTATTGGTGAACCCTGTCGTGGATGTGATTCAAAGATAGGGCACTGAACCTTAATAGTAGGGTACTGCATAAGACGGGACGGAAAAGGTTTTAGGGTTGGATTAGGCGTACCCGCTACGCGGCTCCGCCTTATCCAACCCTAAACCCTTTTCCTTATTCAAGGACGGAAAAGGGTTTAGGGTTGGATTAGGCGTACCCGCTTTGCGGTTCCGCCTAATCCAACCCCAAACCCTATTCCTTATTCAAGGTCACTAAACCTGCAACAAACTGAACCCTATGAGGGTATTGGTGAACCCTGTCGAGGATGTGATTCAAAGATGGGGCACTGAACCTTAAGAGTATGGTACTGCATAAGACGGGACGGAAAAGGGTTTAGGGTTGGATTAGGCGTACCCGCTACGCGGATCCACCTAATCCAACCCTAATCCCTTTTCCTTATTCAAGGTCACTAAACCCGCAACAAACTGAACCCAAAGAGGGTATTTGTGAACCCTGTCGTGGATGTGATTCAAAGATGGGGCACTGAACCTTAAGAGTAGGGTACTGCATAAGACGGGACGGAAAAGGGTTTAGGGTTGGATTAGGCGTACCTGCTACGCGGATCCGCCTAATCCAACCCTAAACCCTTTTCCTTATTCAAGGTCACTAAACCCGCAACAAACTGAACCTAAGAGGGTATTGGTGAACACTGTCGTGGATGTGATTCAAAGATGGGGCACTGAACCTTAAGAGTAGGGTACTGCATAAGACGGGACGGAAAAGATTTTAGGGTTGGATTAGGCGTACCTGCTACGCGGCCCCGATTAATCCAATCCTAAACCCTTTTCCTTATTCAAGGACGGAAAAGGGTTTAGGGTTGGATTAGGCGTACCCGCTTCGCGGTTCCGCCTAATCCAACCCTAAACCCTTTTCCTTATTCAAGGTCACTAAACCCGCAACAAACTAAACCCTAAGAGGGTATTGGTGAACCCTGTCGTGGATGTGATTCAAAGATGGGGCACTGAACCTTAAGAGTAGGGTACTGCATAAGACGGGACGGAAAAGGTTTTAGGGTTGGATTAGGCGTACCTGCTACGCGGCTCCGCATAATCCAACCCTAAACCCTTTTCCTTATTCAAGGACGGAAAAGGGTTTAGGGTTGGATTAGGCGTACCCGCTTCGCGGTTCCGCCTAATCCAACCCTAAACCCTTTTCCTTATTCAAGGTCACTAAACCCGTAACAAACTGAACCCTAAGAGGGTATTGGTGAACCCTGTCGTGGATGTGATTCAAAGATAGGGCACTGAACCTTAAGAGTAGGGTACTGCATAAGACGGGACGGAAAAGGGTTTAGGGTTGGATTAGGCGTACCCGCTACGCGGCTCCGCCTAATCCAACCCTAAACTGTTTTCCTTATTCAAGGTCACTAAACCCGCAATAAACTGAACCCTAAGAGGGTATTGGTGAACCCTGTCGTGGATGTGATTCAAAGATAGGGCACTGAACCTTAATAGTAGGGTACTGCATAAGACGGGACGGAAAAGGTTTTAGGGTTGGATTAGGCGTACCCGCTACGCGGCTCCGCCTTATCCAACCCTAAACCCTTTTCCTTATTCAAGGACGGAAAAGGGTTTAGGGTTGGATTAGGCGTACCCGCTTCGCGGTTCCGCCTAATCCAACCCCAAACCCTATTCCTTATTCAAGGTCACTAAACCTGCAACAAACTGAACCCTATGAGGGTATTGGTGAACCCTGTCGAGGATGTGATTCAAAGATGGGGCACTGAACCTTAAGAGTATGGTACTGCATAAGACGGGACGGAAAAGGGTTTAGGGTTGGATTAGGCGTACCCGCTACGCGGATCCACCTAATCCAACCCTAATCCCTTTTCCTTATTCAAGGTCACTAAACCCGCAACAAACTGAACCCAAAGAGGGTATTTGTGAACCCTGTCGTGGATGTGATTCAAAGATGGGGCACTGAACCTTAAGAGTAGGGTACTGCATAAGACGGGACGGAAAAGGGTTTAGGGTTGGATTAGGCGTACCTGCTACGCAGATCCGCCTAATCCAACCCTAAACCCTTTTCCTTATTCAAGGTCACTAAACCCGCAACAAACTGAACCTAAGAGGGTATTGGTGAACACTGTCGTGGATGTGATTCAAAGATGGGGCACTGAACCTTAAGAGTAGGGTACTGCATAAGACGGGACGGAAAAGGTTTTAGGGTTGGATTAGGCGTACCTGCTACGCGGCCCCGATTAATCCAATCCTAAACCCTTTTCCTTATTCAAGGACGGAAAAGGGTTTAGGGTTGGATTAGGCGTACCCGCTTCGCGGTTCCGCCTAATCCAACCCTAAACCCTTTTCCTTATTCAAGGTCACTAAACCCGCAACAAACTAAACCCTAAGAGGGTATTGGTGAACCCTGTCGTGGATGTGATTCAAAGATGGGGCACTGAACCTTAAGAGTAGGGTACTGCATAAGACGGGACGGAAAAGGTTTTAGGGTTGGATTAGGCGTACCTGCTACGCGGCTCCGCATAATCCAACCCTAAACCCTTTTCCTTATTCAGGGACGGAAAAGGGTTTAGGGTTGGATTAGGCGTACCCGCTTCGCGGTTCCGCCTAATCCAACCCTAAACCCTTTTCCTTATTCAAGGTCACTAAACCCGTAACAAACTGAACCCTAAGAGGGTATTGGTGAACCCTGTCGTGGATGTGATTCAAAGATGGGGCACTGAACCTTAAGAGTAGGGTACTGCATAAGACGGGACGGAAAAGGTTTTAGGGTTGGATTAGGCGTACCTGCTACGCGGCCCCGCCTAATCCAACCCTAAACCATTTTCCTTATTCAGGGACGGAAAAGGGTTTAGGGTTGGATTAGGCGTACCCGCTTCGCGGTTCCGCCTAATCCAACCCTAAACCCTTTTCCTTATTCAAGGTCACTAAACCCGTAACAAACTGAACCCTAAGAGGGTATTGGTGAACCCTGTCGTGGATGTGATTCAAAGATGGGGCACTGAACCTTAAGAGTAGGGTACTGCATAAGACGGGACGGAAAAGGTTTTAGGGTTGGATTAGGCGTACCTGCTACGCGGCCCCGCCTAATCCAACCCTAAACCATTTTCCTTATTCAAGGACGGAAAAGGGTTTAGGGTTGGATTAGGCGTACCCGCTTCGCGGTTCTGCCTAATCCAACCCTAAACCCTTTTCCTTATTCAAGGTCACTAAACCCGCAACAAACTGAACCCTAAGAGGGTATTGGTGAAGCCTGTCGTGGATGTGATTCAAAGATGGGGCACTGAACCTTAAGAGTAGGGTACTGCATAAGACGGGACGGAAAAGGTTTTAGGGTTGGATTAGGCGTACATGCTACGCGGCTCCGCATAATCCAACCCTAAACCCTTTTCCTTATTCAAGGACGGAAAAGGGTTTAGGGTTGGATTAGGCGTACCCGCTTCACGGTTCCGCCTAATCCAACCCTAAACCCTTTTCCTTATTCAAGGTCACTAAACCCGTAACAAACTGAACCCTAAGAGGGTATTGGTGAACCCTGTCGTGGATGTGATTCAAAGATAGGGCACTGAACCTTAATAGTAGGGTACTGCATAAGACGGGACGGAAAAGTTTTTAGGGTTGGATTAGGCGTACCCGCTACGCGGCTCCGCCTTATCCAACCCTAAACCCTTTTCCTTATTCAAGGACGGAAAAGGGTTTAGGGTTGGATTAGGCGTACCCGCTTCGCGGTTCCGCCTAATCCAACCCCAAACCCTATTCCTTATTCAAGGTCACTAAACCCGCAACAAACTGAACCCTATGAGGGTATTGGTGAACCCTGTCGAGGATGTGATTCAAAGATGGGGCACTGAACCTTAAGAGTAGGGTACTGCATAAGACGGGACAGAAAAGGGTTTAGGGTTGGATTAGGCGTACCCGCTACGCGGATCCACCTAATCCAACCCTAAACCCTTTTTCTTATTCAAGGTCACTAAACCCGCAACAAACTGAACCCAAAGAGGGTATTGATGAACCCAGTCGTGGATGTGATTCAAAGATGGGGCACTGAACCTTAAGAGTAGGGTACTGCATAAGACGGGACGGAAAAGGGTTTAGGGTTGGATTAGGCGTACCTGCTACGCGGATCCGCATAATCCAACCCTAAACCCTTTTCCTTATTCAAGGTCACTAAACCCGCAACAAACTGAACCTAAGAGGGTATTGGTGAACACTGTCGTGGATGTGATTCAAAGATGGGGCACTGAACCTTAAGAGTAGGGTACTGCATAAGACGGGACGGAAAAGGTTTTAGGGTTGGATTAGGCGTACCTGCTACGCGGCCCCGCCTAATCCAACCCTAAACCCTTTTCCTTATTCAAGGACGGAAAAGGGTTTAGGGTTGGATTAGGCGTACCCGCTTCGCGGTTCCGCCTAATCCAACCCTAAACCCTTTTCCTTATTCAAGGTCACTAAACCCGCAACAAACTGAACCCTAAGAGGGTATTGGTGAACCCTGTCGTGGATGTGATTCAAAGATGGGGCACTGAACCTTAAGAGTAGGGTACTGCATAAGACGGGACGGAAAAGGTTTTAGGGTTGGATTAGGCATACCTGCTACGCGGCTCCGCCTAATCCAACCCTAAACCCTTTTCCTTATTCAAGGTCACTAAACCCGTAACAAACTGAACCCTAAGAGGGTATTGGTGAACCCTGTCGTGGATGTGATTCAAAGATGGGGCACTGAACCTTAAGAGTAGGGTACTGCATAAGACGAGACGGAAAAGGTTTTAGGGTTGGATTAGGCGTACCTGCTACGCGGCCCCGCCTAATCCAACCCTAAACCATTTTCATTATTCAAGGACGGAAAAGGGTTTAGGGTTGGATTAGGCGTACCCGCTTCGCGGTTCCGCCTAATCCAACCCTAAACCCTTTTCCTTATTCAAGGTCACTAAACCCGCAACAAACTGAACCCTAAGAGGGTATTGGTGAACCCTGTCGTGGATGTGATTCAAAGATGGGGCACTGAACCTTAAGAGTAGGGTACTGCATAAGACGGGACGGAAAAGGTTTTAGGGTTGGATTAGGCGTACCTGCTACGCGGCTCCGCATAATCCAACCCTAAACCCTTTTCCTTATTCAAGGACGGAAAAGGGTTTAGGGTTGGATTAGGCGTACCCGCTTCACGGTTCCGCCTAATCCAACCCTAAACCCTTTTCCTTATTCAAGGTCACTAAACCCGTAACAAACTGAACCCTAATAGGGTATTGGTGAACCCTGTCGTGGATGTGATTCAAAGATAGGGCACTGAACCTTAATAGTAGGGTACTGCATAAGACGGGACGGAAAAGGTTTTAGGGTTGGATTAGGCGTACCCGCTACGCGGCTCCGCCTTATCCAACCCTAAACTCTTTTCCTTATTCAAGGACGGAAAAGGGTTTAGGGTTGGATTAGGCGTACCCGCTTCGCGGTTCCGCCTAATCCAACCCCAAACCCTATTCCTTATTCAAGGTCACTAAACCCGCAACAAACTGAACCCTATGAGGGTATTGGTGAACCCTGTCGAGGATGTGATTCAAAGATGGGGCACTGAACCTTAAGAGTAGGGTACTGCATAAGACGGGACAGAAAAGGGTTTAGGGTTGGATTAGGCGTACCCGCTTCGCGGATCCACCTAATCCAACCCTAAACCCTTTTTCTTATTCAAGGTCACTAAACCCGCAACAAACTGAACCCAAAGAGGGTATTGATGAACCCAGTCGTGGATGTGATTCAAAGATGGGGCACTGAACCTTAAGAGTAGGGTACTGCATAAGACGGGACGGAAAAAGGTTTAGGGTTGGATTAGGCGTACCTGCTACGCGGATCCGCCTAATCCAACCCTAAACCCTTTTCCTTATTCAAGGTCACTAAACCCGCAACAAACTGAACCTAAGAGGGTATTGGTGAACACTGTCGTGGATGTGATTCAAAGATGGGGCACTGAACCTTAAGAGTAGGGTACTGCATAAGACGGGACGGAAAAGGTTTTAGGGTTGGATTAGGCGTACCTGCTACGCGGCCCCGCCTAATTCAACCCTAAACCCTTTTCCTTATTCAAGGACGGAAAAGGGTTTAGGGTTGGATTAGGCGTACCCGCTTCGCGGTTCCGCCTAATCCAACCCTAAACCCTTTTCCTTATTCAAGGTCACTAAACCCGTAACAAACTGAACCCTAAGAGGGTATTGGTGAACCCTGTCGTGGATGTGATTCAAAGATGGGGCACTGAACCTTAAGAGTAGGGTACTGCATAAGACGAGACGGAAAAGGTTTTAGGGTTGGATTAGGCGTACCTGCTACGCGGCCCCGCCTAATCCAACCCTAAACCATTTTCATTATTCAAGGACGGAAAAGGGTTTAGGGTTGGATTAGGCGTACCCGCTTCGCGGTTCCGCCTAATCCAACCCTAAACCCTTTTCCTTATTCAAGGTCACTAAACCCGCAACAAACTGAACCCTAAGAGGGTATTGGTGAACCCTGTCGTGGATGTGATTCAAAGATGGGGCACTGAACCTTAAGAGTAGGGTACTGCATAAGACGGGACGGAAAAGGTTTTAGGGTTGGATTAGGCGTACCTGCTACGCGGCTCCGCCTAATTCAACCCTAAACCCTTTTCCTTATTCAAGGACGGAAAAGGGTTTAGGGTTGGATTAGGCGTACCCGCTTCGCGGTTCCGCCTAATCCAACCCTAAACCCTTTTCCTTATTCAAGGTCACTAAACCCGTAACAAACTGAACCCTAAGAGGGTATTGGTGAACCCTGTCGTGGATGTGATTCAAAGATGGGGCACTGAACCTTAAGAGTAGGGTACTGCATAAGACGAGACGGAAAAGGTTTTAGGGTTGGATTAGGCGTACCTGCTACGCGGCCCCGCCTAATCCAACCCTAAACCATTTTCATTATTCAAGGACGGAAAAGGGTTTAGGGTTGGATTAGGCGTACCCGCTTCGCGGTTCCGCCTAATCCAACCCTAAACCCTTTTCCTTATTCAAGGTCACTAAACCCGCAACAAACTGAACCCTAAGAGGGTATTGGTGAACCCTGTCGTGGATGTGATTCAAAGATGGGGCACTGAACCTTAAGAGTAGGGTACTGCATAAGACGGGACGGAAAAGGTTTTAGGGTTGGATTAGGCGTACCTGCTACGCGGCTCCGCATAATCCAACCCTAAACCCTTTTCCTTATTCAAGGACGGAAAAGGGTTTAGGGTTGGATTAGGCGTACCCGCTTCACGGTTCCGCCTAATCCAACCCTAAACCCTTTTCCTTATTCAAGGTCACTAAACCCGTAACAAACTGAACCCTAAGAGGGTATTGGTGAACCCTGTCGTGGATGTGATTCAAAGATAGGGCACTGAACCTTAATAGTAGGGTACTGCATAAGACGGGACGGAAAAGGTTTTAGGGTTGGATTAGGTGTACCCGCTACGCGGCTCCGCCTTATCCAACCCTAAACCCTTTTCCTTATTCAAGGACGGAAAAGGGTTTAGGGTTGGATTAGGCGTACCCGCTTCGCGGTTCCGCCTAATCCAACCCCAAACCCTATTCCTTATTCAAGGTCACTAAACCCGCAACAAACTGAACCCTATGAGGGTATTGGTGAACCCTGTCGAGGATGTGATTCAAAGATGGGGCACTGAACCTTAAGAGTAGGGTACTGCATAAGACGGGACAGAAAAGGGTTTAGGGTTGGATTAGGCGAACCCGCTACGCGGATCCACCTAATCCAACCCTAAACCCTTTTTCTTATTCAAGGTCACTAAACCCGCAACAAACTGAACCCAAAGAGGGTATTGGTGAACCTTGTCGTGGATGTGATTCAAAGATGGGGCACTGAACCTTAAGAGTAGGGTACTGCATAAGACGGGACGGAAAAGGTTTTAGGGTTGGATTAGGCGTACCTGCTACGCGGCTCCGCATAATCCAACCCCAAACCCTTTTCCTTATTCAAGGACGGAAAAGGGTTTAGGGTTGGATTAGGCGTACCCGCTTCGCGGTTCCGCCTAATCCAACCCTAAACCCTATTCCTTATTCAAGGTCACTAAACCCGCAACAAACTGAACCCTATGAGGGTATTGGTGAACCCTGTCGAGGATGTGATTCAAAGATGGGGCACTGAACCTTAAGAGTAGGGTACTGCATAAGACGGGACAGAAAAGGGTTTAGGGTTGGATTAGGCGAACGCGCTACACGGATCCACCTAATCCAACCCTAAACCCTTTTTCTTATTCAAGGTCACTAAACCCGCAACAAACTGAACCCAAAGAGGGTATTGGTGAACCTTGTCGTGGATGTGATTCAAAGATGGGGCACTGAACCTTAAGAGTAGGGTACTGCATAAGACGGGACGGAAAAGGGTTTAGGGTTGGATTAGGCGTACCTGCTACGCGGATCCGCCTAATCCAACCCTAAACCCTTTTCCTTATTCAACGTCACTAAACCCGCAACAAACTGAACCTAAGAGGGTATTGGTGAACACTGTCGTGGATGTGATTCAAAGATGGGGCACTGAACCTTAAGAGTAGAGTACTGCATAAGACGGGACGGAAAAGGTTTTAGGGTTGGATTAGGCGTACCTGCTACGCGGCCCCGCCTAATCCAACCCTAAACCCTTTTCCTTATTCAAGGACGGAAAAGGGTTTAGGGTTGGATTAGGCGTACCCGCTTCGCGGTTCCGCCTAATCCAACCCTAAACCCTTTTCCTTATTCAAGGTCACTAAACCCGCAACAAGCTGAACCCTAAGAGGGTATTGGTGAACCCTGTCGTGGATGTGATTCAAAGATGGGGCGCTAAACCTTAAGATTAGGGTACTGCATAAGACGGGACGGAAAAGGTTTTAGGGTTGGATTAGGCGTACCTGCTACGCGGCTCCGCATAATCCAACCCTAAACCCTTTTCCTTATTCAAGGACGGAAAAGGGTTTAGGGTTGGATTAGGCGTACCCGCTTCGCGGTTCCGCCTAATCCAACCCTAAACCCTTTTCCTTATTCAAGGTCACTAAACCCGTAACAAACTGAACCCTAAGAGGGTATTGGTGAACCCTGTCGTGGATGTGATTCAAAGATGGGGCACTGAACCTTAAGAGTAGGGTACTGCATAAGACGGGACGGAAACGGTTTTAGGGTTGGATTAGGCGTACCTGCCACGCGGCTCCGCCTAATCCAACCCTAAACCCTTTTCCTTATTCAAGGACGGAAAAGGATTTTGGTTTGGATTAGGCGTACCCGCTACGCGGGTCCGCCTAATCCAACCCTAAACCCTTTTCCTTATTCAAGGTCACTAAACCCGCAACAAACTGAACCTAAGAGGGTATTGGTGAACACTGTCGTGGATGTGATTCAAAGATGGGGCACTGAACCTTAAGAGTAGGGTACTGCATAAGACGGGACGGAAAAGGTTTTAGGGTTGGATTAGGCGTACCTGCTACGCGGCCCCGCCTAATCCAACCCTAAACCCTTTTCCTTATTCAAGGACGGAAAAGGGTTTAGGGTTGGATTAGGCGTACCCGCTTCGCGGTTCCGCCTAATCTAACCCTAAACCCTTTTCCTTATTCAAGGTCATTAAACGCGCAACAAACTGAACCCTAAGAGGGTATTGGTGAACCCTGTCGTGGATGTGATTCAACGATGGGGCACTGAACCTTAAGAGTAGGGTACTGCATAAGACGGGACGGAAAAGGGTTTAGGGTTGGATTAGGCGTACCCGCTTCGCGGTTCCGCCTAATCCAACCCCAAACCCTATTCCTTATTCAAGGTCACTAAACCCGCAATAAACTGAACACTATGAGGGTATTGATGAACCCTGTCGAGGATGTGATTCAAAGATGGGGCACTGAACCTTAAGAGTAGGGTACTGCATAAGACGGGACGGAAAAGGTTTTAGGGTTGGATTAGGCGTACCTGCTACGCGGCCCCGCCTAATCCAACCCTAAACCCTTTTCCTTATTCAAGGTCACTAAACCCGCAACAAACTGAACCCTAAGAGGGTATTGGTGAACCCTGTCGTGGATGTGATTCAAAGATGGGGCACTGAACCTTAAGAGTAGGGTACTGCATAAGACGGGACGGAAAAGGGTTTAGGGTTGGATTAGGCGTACCCGCTTCGCGGTTCCGCCTAATCTAACCCTAAACCCTTTTCCTTATTCAAGGTCATTAAACGCGCAACAAACTGAACCCTAAGAGGGTATTGGTGAACCCTGTCGTGGATGTGATTCAACGATGGGGCACTGAACCTTAAGAGTAGGGTACTGCATAAGACGGGACGGAAAAGGGTTTAGGGTTGGATTAGGCGTACCCGCTTCGCGGTTCCGCCTAATCCAACCCCAAACCCTATTCCTTATTCAAGGTCACTAAACGCGCAACAAACTGAACCCTAAGAGGGTATTGGTGAACCCTGTCGTGGATGTGATTCAACGATGGGGCACTGAACCTTAAGAGTAGGGTACTGCATAAGACGGGACGGAAAAGGTTTTAGGGTTGGATTAGGCGTACCTGCTACGCGGCCCCGCCTAATCCAACCCTAAACCCTTTTCCTTATTCAAGGTCACTAAACCCGCAACAAACTGAACCCTAAGAGGGTATTGGTGAACCCTGTCGTGGATGTGATTCAAAGATGGGGCACTGAACCTTAAGAGTAGGGTACTGCATAAGACGGGACGGAAAAGGTTTTAGGGTTGGATTAGGCGTACCTGATACGCGGCTCCGCATAATCCAACCCTAAACCCTTTTCCTTATTCAAGGACGGAAAAGGGTTTAGGGTTGGATTAGGCGTACCCGCTTCGCGGTTCCGCCTAATCCAACCCTAAACCCTTTTCCTTATTCAAGGTCACTAAACCCGTAACAAACTGAACCCTAAGAGGGTATTGGTGAACCCTGTCGTGGATGTGATTCAAAGATGGGGCACTGAACCTTAAGAGTAGGGTACTGCATAAGACGGGACGGAAAAGGTTTTAGGGTTGGATTAGGCGTACCTGCTACGCGGCCCCGCCTAATCCAACCCTAAACCCTTTTCCTTATTCAAGGACGGAAAAGGGTTTAGGGTTGGATTAGGCGTACCCGCTTCTCGGTTCCGCCTAATCCAACCCTAAACCCTTTTCCTTATTCAAGGTCACTAAACCCGAAACAAACTGAACCCTAAGAGGGTATTGGTGAACCCTGTCGTGGATGTGATTCAAAGATGGGGCACTGAACCTTAAGAGTAGGGTACTGCATAAGACGGGACGGAAAAGGTTTTAGGGTTGGATTAGGCGTACCTGCTACGCGGCTCCGCATAATCCAACCCTAAACGCTTTTCCTTATTCAAGGACGGAAAAGGGTTTAGGGTTGGATTAGGCGTACCCGCTTCACGGTTCCGCCTAATCCAACCCTAAACCCTTTTCCTTATTCAAGGTCACTAAACCCGTAACAAACTGAACCCTAAGAGGGTATTGGTGAACCCTGTCGTGGATGTGATTCAAAGATAGGGCACTGAACCTTAATAGTAGGGTACTGCATAAGACGGGACGGAAAAGGTTTTAGGGTTGGATTAGGCGTACCCGCTACGCGGCTCCGCCTTATCCAACCCTAAACCCTTTTCCTTATTCAAGGACGGAAAAGGGTTTAGGGTTGGATTAGGCGTACCCGCTTCGCGGTTCCGCCTAATCCAACCCCAAACCCTATTCCTTATTCAAGGTCACTAAACCCGCAACAAACTGAACCCTATGAGGGTATTGGTGAACCCTGTCGAGGATGTGATTCAAAGATGGGGCACTGAACCTTAAGAGTAGGGTACTGCATAAGACGGGACAGAAAAGGGTTTAGGGTTGGATTAGGCGTACCCGCTACGCGGATCCACCTAATACAACCCTAAACCCTTTTTCTTATTCAAGGTCACTAAACCCGCAACAAACTGAACCCAAAGAGGGTATTGGTGAACCCTGTAGTGGATGTGATTCAAAGATGGGGCACTGAACCTTAATAGTAGGGTACTGCATAAGACGGGACGGAAAAGGGTTTAGGGTTGGATTAGGCGTACCCGCAACCCTTTTCCTTATTCAATGTCACTAAACCCGCAACAAACTGAACCTAAGAGGGTATTGGTGAACCCTGTCGTGGATGTGATTCAAAGATGGGGCACTGAACCTTAAGAGTAGGGTACTGCATAAGACGGGACGGAAAAGGGTTTAGGGTTGGATTAGGCGTACCTGCTACGCGGATCCGCCTAATCCAACCCTTAACCCTTTTCCTTATTCAAGGTCACTAAACCCGCAACAAACTGAACCTAAGAGGGTATTGGTGAACACTGTCGTGGATGTGATTCAAAGATGGGGCACTGAACCTTAAGAGTAGGGTACTGCATAAGACGGGACGGAAAAGGTTTTAGGGTTGGATTAGGCGTACCTGCTACGCGGCCCCGCCTAATCCAACCCTAAACCCTTTTCCTTATTCAAGGACGGAAAAGGGTTTAGGGTTGGATTAGGCGTACCCGCTTCGCGGTTCCGCCTAATCCAACCCTAAACCCTTTTCCTTATTCAAGGTCACTAAACCCGCAACAAACTGAACCCTAAGAGGGTATTGGTGAACCCTGTCGTGGATGTGATTCAAAGATGGGGCACTGAACCTTAAGAGTAGGGTACTGCATAAGACGGGACGGAAAAGGTTTTAGGGTTGGATTAGGCGTACCTGCTACGCGGCTCCGCATAATCCAACCCTAAACCCTTTTCCTTATTCAAGGACGGAAAAGGGTTTAGGGTTGGATTAGGCGTACCCGCTTCGCGGTTCCGCCTAATCCAACCCTAAACCCTTTTCCTTAGTCAAGGTCACTAAACCCGTAACAAACTGAACCCTAAGAGGGTATTGGTGAACCCTGTCGTGAATGTGATTCAAAGATGGGGCACTGAACCTTAAGAGTAGGGTACTGCATAAGACGGGACGGAAAAGGTTTTAGGGTTGGATTAGGCGTACCATCTACGCGGCCCCGCCTAATCCAACCCTAAACCCTTTTCCTTATTCAAGGACGGAAAAGGGTTTACAGTTGGATTAGGCGTACCCGCTTCTCGGTTCCGCCTAATCCAACCCTAAACCCTTTTCCTTATTCAAGGTCACTAAACCCGAAACAAACTGAACCCTGAGAGGGTATTGGTGAACCCTGTCGTGGATGTGATTCAAAGATGGGGCACTGAACCTTAAGAGTAGGGTACTGCATAAGACGGGACGGAAAAGGTTTTAGGGTTGGATTAGGCGTACCTGCTACGCGGCTCCGCATAATCCAACCCTAAACCCTTTTCCTTATTCAAGGACGGAAAAGGGTTTAGGGTTGGATTAGGCGTACCCGCTTCACGGTTCCGCCTAATCCAACCCTAAACCCTTTTCCTTATTCAAGGTCATTAAACCCGTAACAAACTGAACCCTAAGAGGGTATTGGTGAACCCTGTCGTGGATGTGATTCAAAGATAGGGCACTGAACCTTAATAGTAGGGTACTGCATAAGACGGGACGGAAAAGGTTTTAGGGTTGGATTAGGCGTACCCGCTACGCGGCTCCGCCTTATCCAACCCTAAACCCTTTTCCTTATTCAAGGACGGAAAAGGGTTTAGGGTTGGATTAGGCGTACCCGCTTCGCGGTTCCGCCTAATCCAACCCCAAACCCTATTCCTTATTCAAGATCACTAAACCCGCAACAAACTGAACCCTATGAGGGTATTGGTGAACCCTGTCGAGGATGTGATTCAAAGATGGGGCACTGAACCTTAAGAGTAGGGTACTGCATAAGACGGGACAGAAAAGGGTTTAGGGTTGGATTAGGCGTACCCGCTACGCGGATCCACCTAATCCAACCCTAAACCCTTTTTCTTATTCAAGGTCACTAAACCCGCAACAAACTGAACCCAAAGAGGGTATTGGTGAACCCTGTCGTGGATGTGATTCAAAGATGGGGCACTGAACCTTAAGAGTAGGGTACTGCATAAGACGGGACGGAAAAGGGTTTAGGGTTGGATTAGGCGTACCTGCTACGCGGATCCGCCTAATCCAATCCTAAACCCTTTTCCTTATTCAAGGTCACTAAACCCGCAACAAACTGAACCTAAGAGGGTATTGGTGAACACTGTCGTGGATGTGATTCAAAGATGGGGCACTGAACCTTAAGAGTAGGGTACTGCATAAGACGGGACGGAAAAGGTTTTAGGGTTGGATTAGGCGTACCTGCTAGGCGGCCCCGCCTAATCCAACCCTAAACCCTTTTCCTTATTCAAGGTCACTAAACCCGCAACAAGCTGAACCCTAAGAGGGTATTGGTGAACCCTGTCGTGGATGTGATTCAAAGATGGGGCACTGAACCTTAAGAGTAGGGTACTGCATAAGACGGGACGGAAAAGGTTT
This sequence comes from Agrostemma githago, assembly GCA_958450325.1. Classification (NCBI taxonomy): domain Eukaryota; kingdom Viridiplantae; phylum Streptophyta; class Magnoliopsida; order Caryophyllales; family Caryophyllaceae; genus Agrostemma; species Agrostemma githago. The sequence continues at coordinate 38,406,654 of OY288258.1, forward strand.
TAGGGTTGGATTAGGCGTACCTGCTACGCGGCTCCGCCTAATCCAACCCTAAACCCTTTTCCTTATTCAAGGACGGAAAAGGATTTAGGTTTGGATTAGGCGTACCCGCTACGCGGATCCGCCTAATCCAACCCTAAACCCTTTTCCTTATTCAAGGTCACTAAACCCGCAACAAACTGAACCCTAAGAGGGTATTGGTGAACCCTGTCGTGGATGTGATTCAAAGATGGGGCACTGAACCTTAAGAGTAGGGTACTGCATAAGACGGGACGGAAAAGGATTTAGGGTTGGATTAGGCGTACCTGCTACGCGGCTCCGCATAATCCAACCCTAAACCCTTTTCCTTATTCAAGGACGGAAAAGGGTTTAGGGTTGGATTAGGCGTACCCGCTTCGCGGTTCCGCCTAATCCAACCCTAAACCCTTTTCCTTAGTCAAGGTCACTAAACCCGTAACAAACTGAACCCTAAGAGGGTATTGGTGAACCCTGTCGTGAATGTGATTCAAAGATGGGGCACTGAACCTTAAGAGTAGGGTACTGCATAAGACGGGACGGAAAAGGTTTTAGGGTTGGATTAGGCGTACCATCTACGCGGCCCCGCCTAATCCAACCCTAAACCCTTTTCCTTATTCAAGGACGGAAAAGGGTTTACAGTTGGATTAGGCGTACCCGCTTCTCGGTTCCGCCTAATCCAACCCTAAACCCTTTTCCTTATTCAAGGTCACTAAACCCGAAACAAACTGAACCCTGAGAGGGTATTGGTGAACCCTGTCGTGGATGTGATTCAAAGATGGGGCACTGAACCTTAAGAGTAGGGTACTGCATAAGACGGGACGGAAAAGGTTTTAGGGTTGGATTAGGCGTACCTGCTACGCGGCTCCGCATAATCCAACCCTAAACCCTTTTCCTTATTCAAGGACGGAAAAGGGTTTAGGGTTGGATTAGGCATACCCGCTTCACGGTTCCGCCTAATCCAACCCTAAACCCTTTTCCTTATTCAAGGTCATTAAACCCGTAACAAACTGAACCCTAAGAGGGTATTGGTGAACCCTGTCGTGGATGTGATTCAAAGATAGGGCACTGAACCTTAATAGTAGGGTACTGCATAAGACGGGACGGAAAAGGTTTTAGGGTTGGATTAGGCGTACCCGCTACGCGGCTCCGCCTTATCCAACCCTAAACCCTTTTCCTTATTCAAGGACGGAAAAGGGTTTAGGGTTGGATTAGGCGTACCCGCTTCGCGGTTCCGCCTAATCCAACCCCAAACCCTATTCCTTATTCAAGATCACTAAACCCGCAACAAACTGAACCCTATGAGGGTATTGGTGAACCCTGTCGAGGATGTGATTCAAAGATGGGGCACTGAACCTTAAGAGTAGGGTACTGCATAAGACGGGACAGAAAAGGGTTTAGGGTTGGATTAGGCGTACCCGCTACGCGGATCCACCTAATCCAACCCTAAACCCTTTTTCTTATTCAAGGTCACTAAACCCGCAACAAACTGAACCCAAAGAGGGTATTGGTGAACCCTGTCGTGGATGTGATTCAAAGATGGGGCACTGAACCTTAAGAGTAGGGTACTGCATAAGACGGGACGGAAAAGGGTTTAGGGTTGGATTAGGCGTACCTGCTACGCGGATCCGCCTAATCCAATCCTAAACCCTTTTCCTTATTCAAGGTCACTAAACCCGCAACAAACTGAACCTAAGAGGGTATTGGTGAACACTGTCGTGGATGTGATTCAAAGATGGGGCACTGAACCTTAAGAGTAGGGTACTGCATAAGACGGGACGGAAAAGGTTTTAGGGTTGGATTAGGCGTACCTGCTAGGCGGCCCCGCCTAATCCAACCCTAAACCCTTTTCCTTATTCAAGGTCACTAAACCCGCAACAAGCTGAACCCTAAGAGGGTATTGGTGAACCCTGTCGTGGATGTGATTCAAAGATGGGGCACTGAACCTTAAGAGTAGGGTACTGCATAAGACGGGACGGAAAAGGTTTTAGGGTTGGATTAGGCGTACCTGCTACGCGGCTCCGCCTAATCCAACCCTAAACCCTTTTCCTTATTCAAGGACGGAAAAGGATTTAGGTTTGGATTAGGCGTACCCGCTACGCGGATCCGCCTAATCCAACCCTAAACCCTTTTCCTTATTCAAGGTCACTAAACCCGCAACAAACTGAACCTAAGAGGGTATTGGTGAACACTGTCGTGGATGTGATTCAAAGATGGGGCACTGAACCTTAAGAGTAGGGTACTGCATAAGACGGGACGGAAAAGGTTTTAAGGTTGGATTAGGCGTACCTGCTACGCGGCCCCGCCTAATCCAACCCTAAACCCTTTTCCTTATTCAAGGACGGAAAAGGGTTTAGGGTTGGATTAGGCGTACCCGCTTCGCGGTTCCACCTAATCTAACCCTAAACCCTTTTCCTTATTCAAGGTCATTAAACCCGCAACAAACTGAACCCTAAGAGGGTATTGGTGAACCCAGTCGTGGATGTGATTCAAAGATGGGGCACTGAACCTTAAGAGTAGGGTACTGCATAAGACGGGACGGAAAAGGTTTTAGGGTTGGATTAGGCGTACCTGCTACGCGGCTCCGCATAATCCAACCCTAAACCCTTTTCCTTATTCAAGGACGGAAAAGGGTTTAGGGTTGGATTAGGCGTACCCGCTTCACGGTTCCACCTAATCTAACCCTAAACCCTTTTCCTTATTCAAGGTCACTAAACCCGCAACAAACTGAACCCTAAGAGGGTATTGGTGAACCCTGTCGTGGATGTGATTCAAAGATGGGGCACTGAACCTTAAGAGTAGGGTACTGCATAAGACGGGACGGAAAAGGTTTTAGGGTTGGATTAGGCGTACCCGCTACGCGGCTCCGCCTTATCCAACCCTAAACCCTTTTCCTTATTCAAGGACGGAAAAGGGTTTAGGGTTGGATTAGGCGTACCCGCTTCGCGGTTCTGCCTAATCCAACCCCAAACCCTATTCCTTATTCAAGATCACTAAACCCGCAACAAACTGAACCCTATGAGGGTATTGGTGAACCCTGTCGAGGATGTGATTCAAAGATGGGGCACTGAACCTTAAGAGTAGGGTACTGCATAAGACGGGACAGAAAAGGGTTTAGGGTTGGATTAGGCGTACCCGCTACGCGGATCCACCTAATCCAACCCTAAACCCTTTTTCTTATTCAAGGTCACTAAACCCGCAACAAACTGAACCCAAAGAGGGTATTGGTGAACCCTGTCGTGGATGTGATTCAAAGATGGGGCACTGAACCTTAAGAGTAGGGTACTGCATAAGACGGGACGGAAAAGGGTTTAGGGTTGGATTAGGCGTACCTGCTACGCGGATCCGCCTAATCCAATCCTAAACCCTTTTCCTTATTCAAGGTCACTAAACCCGCAACAAACTGAACCTAAGAGGGTATTGGTGAACACTGTCGTGGATGTGATTCAAAGATGGGGCACTGAACCTTAAGAGTAGGGTACTGCATAAGACGGGACGGAAAAGGTTTTAGGGTTGGATTAGGCGTACCTGCTAGGCGGCCCCGCCTAATCCAACCCTAAACCCTTTTCCTTATTCAAGGTCACTAAACCCGCAACAAGCTGAACCCTAAGAGGGTATTGGTGAACCCTGTCGTGGATGTGATTCAAAGATGGGGCACTGAACCTTAAGAGTAGGGTACTGCATAAGACGGGACGGAAAAGGTTTTAGGGTTGGATTAGGCGTACCTGCTACGCGGCTCCGCCTAATCCAACCCTAAACCCTTTTCCTTATTCAAGGACGGAAAAGGATTTAGGTTTGGATTAGGCGTACCCGCTACGCGGATCCGCCTAATCCAACCCTAAACCCTTTTCCTTATTCAAGGTCACTAAACCCGCAACAAACTGAACCTAAGAGGGTATTGGTGAACACTGTCGTGGATGTGATTCAAAGATGGGGCACTGAACCTTAAGAGTAGGGTACTGCATAAGACGGGACGGAAAAGGTTTTAGGGTTGGATTAGGCGTACCTGCTACGCGGCCCCGCCTAATCCAACCCTAAACCCTTTTCCTTATTCAAGGACGGAAAAGGGTTTAGGGTTGGATTAGGCGTACCCGCTTCGCGGTTCCACCTAATCTAACCCTAAACCCTTTTCCTTATTCAAGGTCATTAAACCCGCAACAAACTGAACCCTAAGAGGGTATTGGTGAACCCAGTCGTGGATGTGATTCAAAGATGGGGCACTGAACCTTAAGAGTAGGGTACTGCATAAGACGGGACGGAAAAGGTTTTAGGGTTGGATTAGGCGTACCTGCTACGCGGCTCCGCATAATCCAACCCTAAACCCTTTTCCTTATTCAAGGACGGAAAAGGGTTTAGGGTTGGATTAGGCGTACCCGCTTCACGGTTCCACCTAATCTAACCCTAAACCCTTTTCCTTATTCAAGGTCACTAAACCCGCAACAAACTGAACCCTAAGAGGGTATTGGTGAACCCTGTCGTGGATGTGATTCAAAGATGGGGCACTGAACCTTAAGAGTAGGGTACTGCATAAGACGGGACGGAAAAGGTTTTAGGGTTGGATTAGGCGTACCCGCTACGCGGCTCCGCCTTATCCAACCCTAAACCCTTTTCCTTATTCAAGGACGGAAAAGGGTTTAGGGTTGGATTAGGCGTACCCGCTTCGCGGTTCCGCCTAATCCAACCCCAAACCCTATTCCTTATTCAAGATCACTAAACCCGCAACAAACTGAACCCTATGAGGGTATTGGTGAACCCTGTCGAGGATGTGATTCAAAGATGGGGCACTGAACCTTAAGAGTAGGGTACTGCATAAGACGGGACAGAAAAGGGTTTAGGGTTGGATTAGGCGTACCCGCTACGCGGATCCACCTAATCCAACCCTAAACCCTTTTTCTTATTCAAGGTCACTAAACCCGCAACAAACTGAACCCAAAGAGGGTATTGGTGAACCCTGTCGTGGATGTGATTCAAAGATGGGGCACTGAACCTTAAGAGTAGGGTACTGCATAAAACGGGACGGAAAAGGGTTTAGGGTTGGATTAGGCGTACCTGCTACGCGGATCCGCCTAATCCAATCCTAAACCCTTTTCCTTATTCAAGGTCACTAAACCCGCAACAAACTGAACCTAAGAGGGTATTGGTGAACACTGTCGTGGATGTGATTCAAAGATGGGGCACTGAACCTTAAGAGTAGGGTACTGCATAAGACGGGACGGAAAAGGTTTTAGGGTTGGATTAGGCGTACCTGCTAGGCGGCCCCGCCTAATCCAACCCTAAACCCTTTTCCTTATTCAAGGTCACTAAACCCGCAACAAGCTGAACCCTAAGAGGGTATTGGTGAACCCTGTCGTGGATGTGATTCAAAGATGGGGCACTGAACCATAAGAGTAGGTACTGCATAAGACGGGACGAAAAAGGGATTAGGGTTGGATTAGGCGTACCCGCTACGCGGATCCGCCTAATCCAACCCTAAACCCTTTTCCTTATTCAAGGTCACTAAACCCGCAACAAACTGAACCCTAAGAGGGTATTGGTGAACCCTGTCGTGGATGTGATTCAAAGATGGGGCACTGAACCTTAAGAACAGGGTACTGCATAAGACGGGACGGAAAAGGGTTTAGGGTTGGATTAGGCGTACCCGCTTCACGGTTCCGCCTAATCCAACCCCAAACCCTATTCCTTATTCAAGGTCACTAAACCCGCAACAAACTGAACCCTATGAGGGTATTGGTGAACCCTGTCGAGGATGTGATTCAAAGATGGGGCACTGAACCTTAAGAGTAGGGTACTGCATAAGACGGGACGGAAAAGGTTTTAGGGTTGGATTAGGCGTACCTGCTACGCGGCTCCGCATAATCCAACCCTAAACCCTTTTCCTTATTCAAGGACGGAAAAGGGTTTAGGGTTGGATTAGGCGTACCCGCTTCACGGTTCCACCTAATCCAACCCTAAACCCTTTTCCTTATTCAAGGTCACTAAACCCGCAACAAACTGAACCCTAAGAGGGTATTGGTGAACCCTGTCGTGGATGTGATTCAAAGATGGGGCACTGAACCTTAAGAGTAGGGTACTGCATAAGACGGGACGGAAAAGGTTTTAGGGTTGGATTAGGCGTACCCGCTACGCGGCTCCGCCTTATCCAACCCTAAACCCTTTTCCTTATTCAAGGACGGAAAAGGGTTTAGGGTTGGATTAGGCGTACCCGCTTCGCGGTTCCGCCTAATCCAACCCCAAACCCTATTCCTTATTCAAGATCACTAAACCCGCAACAAACTGAACCCTATGAGGGTACTGGTGAACCCTGTCGAGGATGTGATTCAAAGATGGGGCACTGAACCTTAAGAGTAGGGTACTGCATAAGACGGGACAGAAAAGGGTTTAGGGTTGGATTAGGCGTACCCGCTACGCGGATCCACCTAATCCAACCCTAAACCCTTTTTCTTATTCAAGGTCACTAAACCCGCAACAAACTGAACCCAAAGAGGGTATTGGTGAACCCTGTCGTGGATGTGATTCAAAGATGGGGCACTGAACCTTAAGAGTAGGGTACTGCATAAGACGGGACGGAAAAGGGTTTAGGGTTGGATTAGGCGTACCTGCTACGCGGATCCGCCTAATCCAATCCTAAACCCTTTTCCTTATTCAAGGTCACTAAACCCGCAACAAACTGAACCTAAGAGGGTATTGGTGAACACTGTCGTGGATGTGATTCAAAGATGGGGCACTGAACCTTAAGAGTAGGGTACTGCATAAGACGGGACGGAAAAGGTTTTAGGGTTGGATTAGGCGTACCTGCTAGGCGGCCCCGCCTAATCCAACCCTAAACCCTTTTCCTTATTCAAGGTCACTAAACCCGCAACAAGCTGAACCCTAAGAGGGTATTGGTGAACCCTGTCGTGGATGTGATTCAAAGATGGGGCACTGAACCATAAGAGTAGGTACTGCATAAGACGGGACGAAAAAGGGATTAGGGTTGGATTAGGCGTACCCGCTACGCGGATCCGCCTAATCCAACCCTAAACCCTTTTCCTTATTCAAGGTCACTAAACCCGCAACAAACTGAACCCTAAGAGGGTATTGGTGAACCCTGTCGTGGATGTGATTCAAAGATGGGGCACTGAACCTTAAGAGTAGGGTACTGCATAAGACGGGACGGAAAAGGGTTTAGGGTTGGATTAGGCGTACCCGCTTCACGGTTCCGCCTAATCCAACCCCAAACCCTATTCCTTATTCAAGATCACTAAACCCGCAACAAACTGAACCCTATGAGGGTATTGGTGAACCCTGTCGAGGATGTGATTCAAAGATGGGGCACTGAACCTTAAGAGTAGGGTACTGCATAAGACGGGACGGAAAAGGGTTTAGGGTTGGATTAGGCGAACCCGCTACGCGGATCCGCCTAATCCAACCCTAAACCCTTTTCCTTATTCAAGGTCACTAAACCCGCAACAAACTGAACCTAAGAGGGTATTGGTGAACGCTGTCATGGATGTGATTCAAAGATGGGGCACTGAACCTTAAGAGTAGGGTACTGCATAAGACGGGACGGAAAAGGTTTTAGGGTTGGATTAGGCGTACCTGCTACGCGGCTCCGCCTAATCCAACCCTAAACCCTTTTCCTTATTCAAGGACGGAAAAGGGTTTAGGGTTGGATTAGGCGTACCCGCTTCGCGGTTCTGCCTAATCCAACCCTTTTCCTTATTCAAGGTCACTAAACCCGCAACAAACTGAACCCTAAGAGGGTATTGGTGAACCTTGTCATGGATGTGATTCAAAGATGGGGCACTGAACCTTAAGAATAGGGTACTGCATAAGACGGGACGGAAAAGGTTTTAGGGTTGGATTAGGCGTACCTGCTACGCGGCTCCGCCTAATCCAACCCTAAACCCTTTTCTTTATTCAAGGACGGAAAAGGGTTTAGGGTTGGATTAGGCGTACCCGCTTCGCGGTTCCGCCTAATCCAACCCTAAACCCTTTTCCTTATTCAAGGTCACTAAACCCGCAACAAACTGAACCCTAAGAGGGTATTGGTGAACCCTGTCGTGGATGTGATTCAAAGATGGGGCACTGAACCTTAAGAGTAGGGTACTGCACAAGACGGGACGGAAAAGGGTTTAGGGTTGGATTAGGCGTACCCGCTACGCGGCTCCGCCTAATCCAACCCTAAACCCTTTTCTTTATTCAAGGTCACTAAACCCGCAACAAACTGAACCCTAAGAAGGTATTGGTGAACCCTTTCGTGGATGTGATTCAAAGATGGGGCACTGACCCTTAAGAGTAGGGTACTGCATAAGACGGGACGGAAAAGGGTTTAGGGTTGGATTAGGCGTACCTGCTACGCGGATCCGCCTAATCCAACCCTAAACCCTTTTCCTTATTCAAGGTCACTAAACCCGCAACAAACTGAACCCAAAGAGGGTATTGGTGAACCCTGTCGTGGATGTGATTCAAAGATGGGGCACTAAACCTTAAGAGTAGGGTACTGCATAAGACGGGACGGAAAATGGTTTAGGGTTGGATTAGGAGTACCTGCTACGCGGATCCGCCTAATCCAATCCTAAACCCTTTTCCTTATTCAAGGTCACTAAACCCGCAACAAACTGAACCTAAGAGGGTATTGGTGAACACTGTCGTGGATGTGATTCAAAGATGGGGCACTGAACCTTAAGAGTAGGGTACTGCATAAGACGGGACGGAAAAGGTTTTAGGGTTGGATTAGGCGTACCTGCTAGGCGGCCCCGCCTAATCCAACCCTAAACCCTTTTCCTTATTCAAGGTCACTAAACCCGCAACAAGCTGAACCCTAAGAGGGTATTGGTGAACCCTGTCGTGGATGTGATTCAAAGATGGGGCACTGAACCATAAGAGTAGGTACTGCATAAGACGGGACGAAAAAGGGATTAGGGTTGGATTAGGCGTACCCGCTACGCGGATCCGCCTAATCCAACCCTAAACCCTTTTCCTTATTCAAGGTCACTAAACCCGCAACAAACTGAACCCTAAGAGGGTATTGGTGAACCCTGTCGTGGATGTGATTCAAAGATGGGGCACTGAACCTTAAGAGTAGGGTACTGCATAAGACGGGACGGAAAAGGGTTTAGGGTTGGATTAGGCGTACCCGCTTCACGGTTCCGCCTAATCCAACCCCAAACCCTATTCCTTATTCAAGGTCACTAAACCCGCAACAAACTGAACCCTATGAGGGTATTGGTGAACCCTGTCGAGGATGTGATTCAAAGATGGGGCACTGAACCTTAAGAGTAGGGTACTGCATAAGACGGGACGGAAAAGGGTTTAGGGTTGGATTAGGCGAACCCGCTACGCGGATCCGCCTAATCCAACCCTAAACCCTTTTCCTTATTCAAGGTCACTAAACCCGCAACAAACTGAACCTAAGAGGGTATTGGTGAACGCTGTCATGGATGTGATTCAAAGATGGGGCACTGAACCTTAAGAGTAGGGTACTGCATAAGACGGGACGGAAAAGGTTTTAGGGTTGGATTAGGCGTACCTGCTACGCGGCTCCGCCTAATCCAACCCTAAACCCTTTTCCTTATTCAAGGACGGAAAAGGGTTTAGGGTTGGATTAGGCGTACCCGCTTCGCGGTTCTGCCTAATCCAACCCTTTTCCTTATTCAAGGTCACTAAACCCGCAACAAACTGAACCCTAAGAGGGTATTGGTGAACCTTGTCATGGATGTGATTCAAAGATGGGGCACTGAACCTTAAGAATAGGGTACTGCATAAGACGGGACGGAAAAGGTTTTAGGGTTGGATTAGGCGTACCTGCTACGCGGCTCCGCCTAATCCAACCCTAAACCCTTTTCTTTATTCAAGGACGGAAAAGGGTTTAGGGTTGGATTAGGCGTACCCGCTTCGCGGTTCCGCCTAATCCAACCCTAAACCCTTTTCCTTATTCAAGGTCACTAAACCCGCAACAAACTGAACCCTAAGAGGGTATTGGTGAACCCTGTCGTGGATGTGATTCAAAGATGGGGCACTGAACCTTAAGAGTAGGGTACTGCACAAGACGGGACGGAAAAGGGTTTAGGGTTGGATTAGGCGTACCCGCTACGCGGCTCCGCCTAATCCAACCCTAAACCCTTTTCTTTATTCAAGGTCACTAAACCCGCAACAAACTGAACCCTAAGAAGGTATTGGTGAACCCTTTCGTGGATGTGATTCAAAGATGGGGCACTGACCCTTAAGAGTAGGGTACTGCATAAGACGGGACGGAAAAGGGTTTAGGGTTGGATTAGGCGTACCTGCTACGCGGATCCGCCTAATCCAACCCTAAACCCTTTTCCTTATTCAAGGTCACTAAACCCGCAACAAACTGAACCCAAAGAGGGTATTGGTGAACCCTGTCGTGGATGTGATTCAAAGATGGGGCACTAAACCTTAAGAGTAGGGTACTGCATAAGACGGGACGGAAAATGGTTTAGGGTTGGATTAGGAGTACCTGCTACGCGGATCCGCCTAATCCAACCCTAAACCCTTTTCCTTATTCAAGGTCACTAAACCCGCAACAAACTGAACCTAAGAGGGTATTGGTGAACCCTGTCGTGGATGTGATTCAAAGATGGGGCACTGAACCTTAAGAGTAGGGTACTGCATAAGACGGGACGGAAAAGGGTTTCGGGTTGGATTAGGCATACCCGCTTCGCGGTTCCGCCTAATCCAACCCCAAACCCTATTCCTTATTCAAGGTCACTAAACCCGCGACAAACTGAACCCTATGAGGGTATTGGTGAACCCTGTCGAGGATGTGATTCAAAGATGGGGCACTGAACCTTAAGAGTAGGGTACTGCATAAGACGGGACGGAAAAGGGTTTAGGGTTGGATTAGGCGTACCCGCTACGCGGCTCCGCCTAATCCAACCCTAAACCCTTTTCCTTATTCAATGACGGAAAAGGATTTAGGTTTGGATTAGGCGTACCCGCTACGCAGCTCCGCCAAATCCAACCCTAAACCCTTTTCCTTATTCAAGGTCACTAAACCCGCAACAAACTGAACCCAAAGAGGGTATTGGTGAACCCTGTCGTGGATGTGATTCAAAGATGGGGCACTAAACCTTAAGAATAGGGTACTGCATAAGACGGGACGGAAAAGGGTTTAGGGTTGGATTAGGCGTACCTGCTACGCGGATCCGCCTAATCCAACCCTAAACCCTTTTCCTTATTCAAGGTCACTAAACCCGCAACAAACTGAACCTAAGAGGGTATTGGTGAACACTGTCGTGGATGTGATTCAAAGATGGGGCACTGAACCTTAAGAGTAGGGTACTGCATAAGACGGGACGGAAAAGGTTTTAGGGTTGGATTAGGCGTACCTGCTACGCGGCTCCGCCTAATCCAACCCTAAACCCTTTTCCTTATTCAAGGACGGAAAAGGGTTTAGGGTTGGATTAGGCGTACCCGCTTCGCGGTTCCGCCTAATCCAACCCTTTTCCTTATTCAAGGTCACTAAACCCGCAACAAACTGAACCCTAAGAGGATATTGGTGAACCTTATCGTGGATGTGATTCAAAGATGGGGCACTGAACCTTAAGAGTAGGGTACTGCATAAGACAGGACGGAAAAGGTTTTAGGGTTGGATTAGGCGTACCCGCTACGCGGATCCGCCTAATCCAACCCTAAACCCTTTTCCTTATTCAAGGTCACTAAACCCGCAACAAACTGAACCCTAAGAGGGTATTGGTGAACCCTGTCGTGGATGTGATTCAAAGATGGGGCACTGAAGCTTAAGAGTAGGGTACTGCATAAGACGGGACGGAAAAGGGTTTAGGGTTGGATTAGGCGTACCTGCTACGCGGATCCGCCTAATCCAACCCTAAACCCTTTTCCTTATTCAAGGTCACTAAACCCGCAACAAAATGAACCCAAAGAGTGTATTGGTGAACCCTGTCGTGGATGTGATTCAAAGATGGGGCACTAAACCTTAAGAGTAGGGTACTGCATAAGACGGGACGGAAAAGGGTTTAGGGTTGGATTAGGCGTACCCGCTACGCGGCTCCGCCTAATCCAACCCTAAACCCTTTTCCTTATTCAATGACGGAAAAGGATTTAGGTTTGGATTAGGCGTACCCGCTACGCAGCTCCGCCAAATCCAACCCTAAACCCTTTTCCTTATTCAAGGTCACTAAACCCGCAACAAACTGAACCCAAAGAGGGTATTGGTGAACCCTGTCGTGGATGTGATTCAAAGATGGGGCACTAAACCTTAAGAATAGGGTACTGCATAAGACGGGACGGAAAAGGGTTTAGGGTTGGATTAGGCGTACCTGCTACGCGGATCCGCCTAATCCAACCCTAAACCCTTTTCCTTATTCAAGGTCACTAAACCCGCAACAAACTGAACCTAAGAGGGTATTGGTGAACACTGTCGTGGATGTGATTCAAAGATGGGGCACTGAACCTTAAGAGTAGGGTACTGCATAAGACGGGACGGAAAAGGTTTTAGGGTTGGATTAGGCGTACCTGCTACGCGGCTCCGCCTAATCCAACCCTAAACCCTTTTCCTTATTCAAGGACGGAAAAGGGTTTAGGGTTGGATTAGGCGTACCCGCTTCGCGGTTCCGCCTAATCCAACCCTTTTCCTTATTCAAGGTCACTAAACCCGCAACAAACTGAACCCTAAGAGGATATTGGTGAACCTTATCGTGGATGTGATTCAAAGATGGGGCACTGAACCTTAAGAGTAGGGTACTGCATAAGACGGGGCGGAAAAGGTTTTAGGGTTGGATTAGGCGTACCCGCTACGCGGATCCGCCTAATCCAACCCTAAACCCTTTTCCTTATTCAAGGTCACTAAACCCGCAACAAACTGAACCCTAAGAGGGTATTGGTGAACCCTGTCGTGGATGTGATTCAAAGATGGGGCACTGAAGCTTAAGAGTAGGGTACTGCATAAGACGGGACGGAAAAGGGTTTAGGGTTGGATTAGGCGTACCTGCTACGCGGATCCGCCTAATCCAACCCTAAACCCTTTTCCTTATTCAAGGTCACTAAACCCGCAACAAAATGAACCCAAAGAGTGTATTGGTGAACCCTGTCGTGGATGTGATTCAAAGATGGGGCACTAAACCTTAAGAGTAGGGTACTGCATAAGACTGGACGGAAAAGGGTTTAGGGTTGGATTAGGCGTACCTGCTACGCGGATCCGCCTAATCCAACCCTAAACCCTTTTCCTTATTCAAGGTCACTAAACCCGCAACAAACTGAACCTAAGAGGGTCTTGGTGAACACTGTCGTGGATGTGATTCAAAGATGGGGCACTGAACCTTAAGAGTAGGGTACTGCATAAGACGGGACGGAAAAGGTTTTAGGGTTGGATTAGGCGTACCTGCTACGCGGCTCCGCCTAATCCAACCCTAAACCCTTTTCCTTATTCAAGGACGGAAAAGGGTTTAGGGTTGGATTAGGCGTACCCGCTTCGCGGTTCCGCCTAATCCAACCCTTTTCCTTATTCAAGGTCACTAAACCCGCAACAAACTGAACCCTAAGAGGATATTGGTGAACCTTGTCGTGGATGTGATTCAAAGATGGGGCACTGAACCTTAAGAGTAGGGTACTGCATAAGACGGGACGGAAAAGGTTTTAGGGTTGGATTAGGCGTACGTGCTACGCGGCTCCGCCTAATCCAACCCTAAACCCTTTTCTTTATTCAAGGACGGAAAAGAGTTTAGGGTTGGATTAGGCGTACCCGCTTCGCGGTTCCGCCTAATCCAACCCTAAACCATTTTCCTTATTCAAGGTCACTAAACCCGCAACAAACTGAACCCTAAGAGGGTATTGGTGAACCCTGTCGTGGATGTGATTCAAAGATGGGGCACTGAACCTTAAGAGTAGGGTACTGCATAAGACGGGACGGAAAAGGGTTTAGGGTTGGATTAGGCGTACCCGCTACGCGGCTCCACCTAATCCAACCCTAAACCCTTTTCCTTATTCAAGGACGGAAAAGGGTTTAGGGTTGGATTAGGCGTACCCGCTACGCGGCTTCGCCTAATCCAAACCCTAAACCCTTTTCTTTATTCAAGGTCACTAAACCCGCAACAAACTGAACCCTAAGAAGGTATTGGTGAACCCTTTCGTGGATGTGATTCAAAGATGGGGCACTGACCCTTAAGAGTAGGGTACTGCATAAGACGGGACGGAAAAGGGTTTAGGGTTGGATTAGGCGTACCTGCTACGCGGATCCGCCTAATCCAACCCTAAACCCTTTTCCTTATTCAATGACGGAAAAGGATTTAGGTTTGGATTAGGCGTACCCGCTACGCGGCTCCGCCAAATCCAACCCTAAACCCTTTTCCTTATTCAAGGTCACTAAACCCGCAAGAAACGGAACCCTAAGAGGGTATTGGTGAACCCTGTCGTGGATGTGATTCAAAGATGGGGCACTGAACCATAAGAGTAGGTACTGCATAAGACGGGACGGAAAAGGGATTAGGGTTGGATTAGGCGTACCCGCTACGCGGATCCGCCTAATCCAACCCTAAACCCTTTTCCTTATTCAAGGTCACTAAACCCGCAACAAACTGAACCCTAAGAGGGTATTGGTGAACCCTGTCGTGGATGTGATTCAAAGATGGGGCACTGAACCTTAAGAGTAGGGTACTGCATAAGACGGGACGGAAAAGGTTTTAGGGTTAGATTAGGCGTACCTGCTACGCGGCTCCGCCTAATCCAACCCTAAACCCTTTTCCTTATTCAAGGACGGAAAAGGGTTTAGGGTTGGATTAGGCGTACCCGCTTCGCGGTTCCGCCTAATCCAACCCTAAACCCTTTTCCTTATTCAAGGTCACTAAACCCGCAACAAACTGAACCCTAAGAGGGTATTGGTGAACCCTGTCGTGGATGTGATTCAAAGATGGGGCACTGAACCTTAAGAGTAGGGTACTGCATAAGACGGGACGGAAAAGGGTTTAGGGTTGGATTAGGCGTACCCGCTACGCGGCTCCACCTAATCCAACCCTAAACCCTTTTCCTTATTCAAGGACGGAAAAGGGTTTAGGGTTGGATTAGGCGTACCCGCTACGCGGCTTCGCCTAATCCAAACCCTAAACCCTTTTCTTTATTCAAGGTCACTAAACCCGCAACAAACTGAACCCTAAGAAGGTATTGGTGAACCCTTTCGTGGATGTGATTCAAAGATGGGGCACTGACCCTTAAGAGTAGGGTACTGCATAAGACGGGACGGAAAAGGGTTTAGGGTTGGATTAGGCGTACCTGCTACGCGGATCCGCCTAATCCAACCCTAAACCCTTTTCCTTATTCAATGACGGAAAAGGATTTAGGTTTGGATTAGGCGTACCCGCTACGCGGCTCCGCCAAATCCAACCCTAAACCCTTTTCCTTATTCAAGGTCACTAAACCCGCAAGAAACGGAACCCTAAGAGGGTATTGGTGAACCCTGTCGTGGATGTGATTCAAAGATGGGGCACTGAACCATAAGAGTAGGTACTGCATAAGACGGGACGGAAAAGGGATTAGGGTTGGATTAGGCGTACCCGCTACGCGGATCCGCCTAATCCAACCCTAAACCCTTTTCCTTATTCAAGGTCACTAAACCCGCAACAAACTGAACCCTAAGAGGGTATTGGTGAACCCTGTCGTGGATGTGATTCAAAGATGGGGCACTGAACCTTAAGAGTAGGGTACTGCATAAGACGGGACGGAAAAGGTTTTAGGGTTAGATTAGGCGTACCTGCTACGCGGCTCCGCCTAATCCAACCCTAAACCCTTTTCCTTATTCAAGGACGGAAAAGGGTTTAGGGTTGGATTAGGCGTACCCGCTTCGCGGTTCCGCCTAATCCAACCCTAAACCCTTTTCCTTATTCAAGGTCACTAAACCCGCAACAAACTGAACCCTAAGAGGGTATTGGTGAACCCTGTCGTGGATGTGATTCAAATATGGGGCACTGAACCTTAAGAGTAGGGTACTGCATAAGACGGGACAGAAAAGGCTTTATGGTTGGATTAGGCGTACCCGCTACGCGGCTCCGCCTAATCCAACCCTAAACCCTTTTCCTTATTCAACGTCACTAAACCCGCAAGAAACTGAACCTTAAGAGGGTATTGGTGAACCCTGTCGTGGATGTGATTCAACGATGGGGCACTGAACCTTAAGAGTAGGGTACTGCATAAGACGGGACGGAAAAGGGTTTAGGGTTGGATTAGGCGTACCCGCTTCACTGTTCCGCCTAATCCAAGCCCAAACCCTATTCCTTATTCAAGGTCACTAAACCCGCAACAAACTGAACCCTATGAGGCTATTGGTGAACCCTGTCGAGGATGTGATTCAAAGATGGGGCACTGAACCTTAAGAGTAGGGTACTGCATAAGACGGGACGGAAAAGGGTTTAGGGTTGGATTAGGCGTACCCGCTACGCGGATCCGCCTAATCCAACCCTAAACCCTTTTCCTTATTCAAGGTCACTAAACCCGCAACAAACTGAACCCAAAGAGGGTATTGGTGAACCCTGTCGTGGATGTGATTCAAAGATGGGGCACTAAACCTTAAGAGTAGGGTACTGCATAAGACGGGACGGAAAAGGGTTTAGGGTTGGATTAGGCGTACCTGCTACGCGGATCCGCCTAATCCAACCCTAAACCCTTTTCCTTATTCAAGGTCACTAAACCCGCAACAAACTGAACCTAAGATGGTATTGGTGAACACTGTCGTGGATGTGATTCAAAGATGGGGCACTGAACCTTAAGAGTAGGGTACTGCATAAGACGGGACGGAAAAGGTTTTAGGGTTAGATTAGGCGTACCTGCTACGCGGCTCCGCCTAATCCAACCCTAAACCCTTTTCCTTATTCAAGGACGGAAAAGGGTTTAGGGTTGGATTAGGCGTACCCGCTTCGCGGTTCCGCCTAATCCAACCCTAAACCCTTTTCCTTATTCAAGGTCACTAAACCCGCAACAAACTGAACCCTAAGAGGGTATTGGTGAACCCTGTCGTGGATGTGATTCAAAGATGGGGCACTGAACCTTAAGAGTAGGGTACTGCATAAGACGGGACGGAAAAGGGTTTAGGGTTGGATTAGGCGTACCCGCTACGCGGCTCCACCTAATCCAACCCTAAACCCTTTTCCTTATTCAAGGACGGAAAAGGGTTTAGGGTTGGATTAGGCGTACCCGCTACGCGGCTCCGCCTAATCCAACCCTAAACCCTTTTCTTTATTCAAGGTCAGTAAACCCGCAACAAACTGAACCCTAAGAAGGTATTGGTGAACCCTTTCGTGGATGTGATTCAAAGATGGGGCACTGACCCTTAAGAGTAGGGTACTGCATAAGACGGGACGGAAAAGGGTTTAGGGTTGGATTAGGCGTACCTGCTACGCGGATCCGCCTAATCCAACCCTAAACCCTTTTCCTTATTCAAGGTCACTAAACCCGCAACAAACTGAACCCAAAGAGGGTATTGGTGAACCCTGTCGTGGATGTGATTCAAAGATGGGGCACTAAACCTTAAGAGTAGGGTACTGCATAAGACGGGACGGAAAATGGTTTAGGGTTGGATTAGGAGTACCTGCTACGCGGATCCGCCTAATCCAACCCTAAACCCTTTTCCTTATTCAAGGTCACTAAACCCGCAACAAACTGAACCTAAGAGGGTATTGGTGAACCCTGTCGTGGATGTGATTCAAAGATGGGGCACTGAACCTTAAGAGTAGGGTACTGCATAAGACGGGACGGAAAAGGGTTTAGGGTTGGATTAGGCGAACCCGCTACGCGGCTCCGCCTAATCCAACCCTAAACCCTTTTCCTTATTCAAGGACGGAAAAGGGTTTAGGGTTGGATTAGGCGTACCCGCTTCGCGGTTCCGCCTAATCCAACCCCAAACCCTATTCCTTATTCAAGGTCACTAAACCCGCAACAAACTGAACCCTATGAGGGTATTGGTGAACCCTGTCGAGGATGTGATTCAAAGATGGGGCACTGAACCTTAAGAGTAGGGTATTGCATAAGACGGGACGGAAAAGGGTTTAGGGTTGGATTAGGCGTACCCGCTACGCGGCTCCGCCTAATCCAACCCTAAACCCTTTTCCTTATTCAATGACGGAAAAGGATTTAGGTTTGGATTAGGCGGAGCCGCGTAGCGGGTACGCCTAATCCAACCCTAAACCCTTTTCCGTCCCGTCTTATGCAATACCCTACTCTTAAGGTTCAGTGCCCCATCTTTGAATCACATCCTCGACAGGGTTCACCAATACCCTCATAGGGTTCAGTTTGTTGCGGGTTTAGTGACCTTGAATAAGGAATAGGGTTTGGGGTTGGATTAGGCGGAACCGCGAAGCGGGTACGCCTAATCCAACCCTAAACCCTTTTCCGTCCTTGAATAAGGAAAAGGGTTTAGGGTTGGATTAGGCGGAGCCGCGTAGCGGGTTCGCCTAATCCAACCCTAAACCCTTTTCCGTCCCGTCTTATGCAGTACCCTACTCTTAAGGTTCAGTGCCCCATCTTTGAATCACATCCACGACAGGGTTCACCAATACCCTCTTAGGTTCAGTTTGTTGCGGGTTTAGTGACCTTGAATAAGGAAAAGGGTTTAGGGTTGGATTAGGCGGATCCGCGTAGCAGGTACTCCTAATCCAACCCTAAACCATTTTCCGTCCCGTCTTATGCAGTACCCTACTCTTAAGGTTTAGTGCCCCATCTTTGAATCACATCCACGACAGGGTTCACCAATACCCTCTTTGGGTTCAGTTTGTTGCGGGTTTAGTGACCTTGAATAAGGAAAAGGGTTTAGGGTTGGATTAGGCGGATCCGCGTAGCAGGTACGCCTAATCCAACCCTAAACCCTTTTCCGTCCCGTCTTATGCAGTACCCTACTCTTAAGGGTCAGTGCCCCATCTTTGAATCACATCCACGAAAGGGTTCACCAATACCTTCTTAGGGTTCAGTTTGTTGCGGGTTTACTGACCTTGAATAAAGAAAAGGGTTTAGGGTTGGATTAGGCGGAGCCGCGTAGCGGGTACGCCTAATCCAACCCTAAACCCTTTTCCGTCCTTGAATAAGGAAAAGGGTTTAGGGTTGGATTAGGTGGAGCCGCGTAGCGGGTACGCCTAATCCAACCCTAAACCCTTTTCCGTCCCGTCTTATGCAGTACCCTACTCTTAAGGTTCAGTGCCCCATCTTTGAATCACATCCACGACAGGGTTCACCAATACCCTCTTAGGGTTCAGTTTGTTGCGGGTTTAGTGACCTTGAATAAGGAAAAGGGTTTAGGGTTGGATTAGGCGGAACCGCGAAGCGGGTACGCCTAATCCAACCCTAAACCCTTTTCCGTCCTTGAATAAGGAAAAGGGTTTAGGGTTGGATTAGGCGGAGCCGCGTAGCAGGTACGCCTAATCTAACCCTAAAACCTTTTCCGTCCCGTCTTATGCAGTACCCTACTCTTAAGGTTCAGTGCCCCATCTTTGAATCACATCCACGACAGTGTTCACCAATACCATCTTAGGTTCAGTTTGTTGCGGGTTTAGTGACCTTGAATAAGGAAAAGGGTTTAGGGTTGGATTAGGCGGATCCGCGTAGCAGGTACGCCTAATCCAACCCTAAACCCTTTTCCGTCCCGTCTTATGCAGTACCCTACTCTTAAGGTTTAGTGCCCCATCTTTGAATCACATCCACGACAGGGTTCACCAATACCCTCTTTGGGTTCAGTTTGTTGCGGGTTTAGTGACCTTGAATAAGGAAAAGGGTTTAGGGTTGGATTAGGCGGATCCGCGTAGCGGGTACGCCTAATCCAACCCTAAACCCTTTTCCGTCCCGTCTTATGCAGTACCCTACTCTTAAGGTTCAGTGCCCCATCTTTGAATCACATCCTCGACAGGGTTCACCAATAGCCTCATAGGGTTCAGTTTGTTGCGGGTTTAGTGACCTTGAATAAGGAATAGGGTTTGGGCTTGGATTAGGCGGAACAGTGAAGCGCGTACGCCTAATCCAACCCTAAACCCTTTTCCGTCCCGTCTTATGCAGTACCCTACTCTTAAGGTTCAGTGCCCCATCGTTGAATCACATCCACGACAGGGTTCACCAATACCCTCTTAAGGTTCAGTTTCTTGCGGGTTTAGTGACGTTGAATAAGGAAAAGGGTTTAGGGTTGGATTAGGCGGAGCCGCGTAGCGGGTACGCCTAATCCAACCATAAAGCCTTTTCTGTCCCGTCTTATGCAGTACCCTACTCTTAAGGTTCAGTGCCCCATATTTGAATCACATCCACGACAGGGTTCACCAATACCCTCTTAGGGTTCAGTTTGTTGCGGGTTTAGTGACCTTGAATAAGGAAAAGGGTTTAGGGTTGGATTAGGCGGAACCGCGAAGCGGGTACGCCTAATCCAACCCTAAACCCTTTTCCGTCCTTGAATAAGGAAAAGGGTTTAGGGTTGGATTAGGCGGAGCCGCGTAGCAGGTACGCCTAATCTAACCCTAAAACCTTTTCCGTCCCGTCTTATGCAGTACCCTACTATTAAGGTTCAGTGCCCCATCTTTGAATCACATCCACGACAGGGTTCACCAATACCCTCTTAGGGTTCAGTTTGTTGCGGGTTTAGTGACCTTGAATAAGGAAAAGGGTTTAGGGTTGGATTAGGCGGATCCGCGTAGCGGGTACGCCTAATCCAACCCTAATCCCTTTTCCGTCCCGTCTTATGCAGTACCTACTCTTATGGTTCAGTGCCCCATCTTTGAATCACATCCACGACAGGGTTCACCAATACCCTCTTAGGGTTCCGTTTCTTGCGGGTTTAGTGACCTTGAATAAGGAAAAGGGTTTAGGGTTGGATTTGGCGGAGCCGCGTAGCGGGTACGCCTAATCCAAACCTAAATCCTTTTCCGTCATTGAATAAGGAAAAGGGTTTAGGGTTGGATTAGGCGGATCCGCGTAGCAGGTACGCCTAATCCAACCCTAAACCCTTTTCCGTCCCGTCTTATGCAGTACCCTACTCTTAAGGGTCAGTGCCCCATCTTTGAATCACATCCACGAAAGGGTTCACCAATACCTTCTTAGGGTTCAGTTTGTTGCGGGTTTAGTGACCTTGAATAAAGAAAAGGGTTTAGGGTTTGGATTAGGCGAAGCCGCGTAGCGGGTACGCCTAATCCAACCCTAAACCCTTTTCCGTCCTTGAATAAGGAAAAGGGTTTAGGGTTGGATTAGGTGGAGCCGCGTAGCGGGTACGCCTAATCCAACCCTAAACCCTTTTCCGTCCCGTCTTATGCAGTACCCTACTCTTAAGGTTCAGTGCCCCATCTTTGAATCACATCCACGACAGGGTTCACCAATACCCTCTTAGGGTTCAGTTTGTTGCGGGTTTAGTGACCTTGAATAAGGAAAAGGGTTTAGGGTTGGATTAGGCGGAACCGCGAAGCGGGTACGCCTAATCCAACCCTAAACCCTTTTCCGTCCTTGAATAAGGAAAAGGGTTTAGGGTTGGATTAGGCGGAGCCGCGTAGCAGGTACGCCTAATCTAACCCTAAAACCTTTTCCGTCCCGTCTTATGCAGTACCCTACTCTTAAGGTTCAGTGCCCCATCTTTGAATCACATCTACGACAGGGTTCACCAATACCCTCTTAGGGTTCAGTTTGTTGCGGGTTTAGTGACCTTGAATAAGGAAAAGGGTTTAGGGTTGGATTAGGCGGATCCGCGTAGCGGGTACGCCTAATCCAACCCTAATCCCTTTTCCGTCCCGTCTTATGCAGTACCTACTCTTATGGTTCAGTGCCCCATCTTTGAATCACATCCACGACAGGGTTCACCAATACCCTCTTAGGGTTCCGTTTCTTGCGGGTTTAGTGACCTTGAATAAGGAAAAGGGTTTAGGGTTGGATTTGGCGGAGCCGCGTAGCGGGTACGCCTAATCCAAACCTAAATCCTTTTCCGTCATTGAATAAGGAAAAGGGTTTAGGGTTGGATTAGGCGGATCCGCGTAGCAGGTACGCCTAATCCAACCCTAAACCCTTTTCCGTCCCGTCTTATGCAGTACCCTACTCTTAAGGGTCAGTGCCCCATCTTTGAATCACATCCACGACAGTGTTCACCAATACCATCTTAGGTTCAGTTTGTTGCGGGTTTAGTGACCTTGAATAAGGAAAAGGGTTTAGGGTTGGATTAGGCGGATCCGCGTAGCAGGTACGCCTAATCCAACCCTAAACCCTTTTCCGTCCCGTCTTATGCAGTACCCTACTCTTAAGGTTTAGTGCCCCATCTTTGAATCACATCCACGACAGGGTTCACCAATACCCTCTTTGGGTTCAGTTTGTTGCGGGTTTAGTGACCTTGAATAAGGAAAAGGGTTTAGGGTTGGATTAGGCGGATCCGCGTAGCGGGTACGCCTAATCCAACCCTAAACCCTTTTCCGTCCCGTCTTATGCAGTACCCTACTCTTAAGGTTCAGTGCCCCATCTTTGAATCACATCCTCGACAGGGTTCACCAATAGCCTCATAGGGTTCAGTTTGTTGCGGGTTTAGTGACCTTGAATAAGGAATAGGGTTTGGGCTTGGATTAGGCGGAACAGTGAAGCGGGTACGCCTAATCCAACCCTAAACCCTTTTTCGTCCCGTCTTATGCAGTACCCTACTCTTAAGGTTCAGTGCCCCATCTTTGAATCATATCCACGACAGGGTTCACCAATACCCTCTTAGGGTTCAGTTTGTTGCGGGTTTAGTGACCTTGAATAAAGAAAAGGGTTTAGGGTTTGGATTAGGCGAAGCCGCGTAGCGGGTACGCCTAATCCAACCCTAAACCCTTTTCCGTCCTTGAATAAGGAAAAGGGTTTAGGGTTGGATTAGGTGGAGCCGCGTAGCGGGTACGCCTAATCCAACCCTAAACCCTTTTCCGTCCCGTCTTATGCAGTACCCTACTCTTAAGGTTCAGTGCCCCATCTTTGAATCACATCCACGACAGGGTTCACCAATACCCTCTTAGGGTTCAGTTTGTTGCGGGTTTAGTGACCTTGAATAAGGAAAAGGGTTTAGGGTTGGATTAGGCGGAACCGCGAAGCGGGTACGCCTAATCCAACCCTAAACCCTTTTCCGTCCTTGAATAAGGAAAAGGGTTTAGGGTTGGATTAGGCGGAGCCGCGTAGCAGGTACGCCTAATCTAACCCTAAAACCTTTTCCGTCCCGTCTTATGCAGTACCCTACTCTTAAGGTTCAGTGCCCCATCTTTGAATCACATCCACGACAGGGTTCACCAATACCCTCTTAGGGTTCAGTTTGTTGCGGGTTTAGTGACCTTGAATAAGGAAAAGGGTTTAGGGTTGGATTAGGCGGATCCGCGTAGCGGGTACGCCTAATCCAACCCTAATCCCTTTTCCGTCCCGTCTTATGCAGTACCTACTCTTATGGTTCAGTGCCCCATCTTTGAATCACATCCACGACAGGGTTCACCAATACCCTCTTAGGGTTCCGTTTCTTGCGGGTTTAGTGACCTTGAATAAGGAAAAGGGTTTAGGGTTGGATTTGGCGGAGCCGCGTAGCGGGTACGCCTAATCCAAACCTAAATCCTTTTCCGTCATTGAATAAGGAAAAGGGTTTAGGGTTGGATTAGGCGGATCCGCGTAGCAGGTACGCCTAATCCAACCCTAAACCCTTTTCCGTCCCGTCTTATGCAGTACCCTACTCTTAAGGGTCAGTGCCCCATCTTTGAATCACATCCACGAAAGGGTTCACCAATACCTTCTTAGGGTTCAGTTTGTTGCGGGTTTAGTGACCTTGAATAAAGAAAAGGGTTTAGGGTTTGGATTAGGCGAAGCCGCGTAGCGGGTACGCCTAATCCAACCCTAAACCCTTTTCCGTCCTTGAATAAGGAAAAGGGTTTAGGGTTGGATTAGGTGGAGCCGCTACGCGGATCCGCCTAATCCAACCCTAAACCCTTTTCCTTATTCAATGACGGAAAAGGATTTAGGTTTGGATTAGGCGTACCCGCTACGCGGCTCCGCCAAATCCAACCCTAAACCCTTTTCCTTATTCAAGGTCACTAAACCCGCAAGAAACGGAACCCTAAGAGGGTATTGGTGAACCCTGTCGTGGATGTGATTCAAAGATGGGGCACTGAACCATAAGAGTAGGTACTGCATAAGACGGGACGGAAAAGGGATTAGGGTTGGATTAGGCGTACCCGCTACGCGGATCCGCCTAATCCAACCCTAAACCCTTTTCCTTATTCAAGGTCACTAAACCCGCAACAAACTGAACCCAAAGAGGGTATTGGTGAACCCTGTCGTGGATGTGATTCAAAGATGGGGCACTGAACCTTAAGAGTAGGTACTGCATAAGACGGGACGGAAAAGGGTTTAGGGTTGGATTAGGCGTACCCGCTACGCGGCTCCGCCTAATCCAACCCTAACCTGTCGTGGATGTGATTCAAAGATGGGGCACTGAACCTTAAGAGTAGGGTACTGCATAAGACGGGACGGAAAAGGGTTTAGGGTTGGATTAGGCGTACCCGCTACGCGGCTCCGCCTAATCCAACCCTAAACCCTTTTCCTTATTCAATGACGGAAAAGGATTTAGGTTTGGATTAGGCGTACCCGCTACGCGGCTACGCCAAATCCAACCCTAAACCCTTTTCCTTATTCAAGGTCACTAAACCCGCAAGAAACTGAACCCTAAGAGGGTATTGGTGAACCCTGTCGTGGAAGTGATTCAAAGATGGGGCACTGAACCATAAGAGTAGGTACTGCATAAGACGGGACGGAAAAGGGATTAGGGTTGGATTAGGCGTACCCGCTACGCGGATCCGCCTAATCCAACCCTAAACCCTTTTCCTTATTCAAGGTCACTAAACCCGCAACAAACTGAACCCTAAGAGGGTATTGGTGAACCCTGTCGAGGATGTGATTCAAAGATGGGGCACTGAACCTTAAGAGTAGGGTACTGCATAAGACGGGACGGAAAAGGGTTTAGGGTTGGATTAGGCGTACCCGCTACGCGGATCCGCCTAATCCAACCCTAAACCCTTTTCCTTATTCAAGGTCACTAAACCCGCAACAAACTGAACCCTAAGAGGGTATTGGTGAACCCTGTCGTGGATGTGATTCAAAGATGGGGCACTAAACCTTAAAAGTAGGGTACTGCATAAGACGGGACGGAAAAGGGTTTAGGGTTGGATTAGGCGTACCTGCTACGCGGATCCGCCTAATCCAACCCTAAACCCTTTTCCTTATTCAAGGTCACTAAACCCGCAACAAACTGAACCTAAGAGGGTATTGGTGAACACTGCCGTGGATGTGATTCAAAGATGGGGCACTGAACCTTAAGAGTAGGGTACTGCATAAGACGGGACGGAAAAGGTTTTAGGGTTGGATTAGGCGTACCTGCTACGCGGCTCCGCCTAATCCAACCCTAAACCCTTTTCCTTATTCAAGGACGGAAAAGGGTTTAGGGTTGGATTAGGCGTACCCGCTTCGCGGTTCCGCCTAATCCAACCCTTTTCCTTATTCAAGGTCACTAAACCCGCAACAAACTGAACCCTAAGAGGGTATTGGTGAACCTTGTCGTGGATGTGATTCAAAGATGGGGCACTGAACCTTAAGAGTAGGGTACTGCATAAGACGGGACGGAAAAGGTTTTAGGGTTGGATTAGGCGTACCTGCTACGCGGCTCCGCCTAATCCAACCCTAAACCCTTTTCTTTATTCAAGGACGGAAAAGGGTTTAAGGTTGGATTAGGCGTACCCGCTTCGCGGTTCCGCATAATCCAACCCTAAACCCTTTTCCTTATTCAAGGTCACTAAACCCGCAACAAACTGAACCCTAAGAGGGTATTGGTGAACCCTGTCGTGGATGTGATTCAAAGATGGGGCACTGAACCTTAAGAGTAGGGTACTGCATAAGACGGGACGGAAAAGGGTTTAGGGTTGGATTAGGCGTACCCGCTACGCGGCTCCACCTAATCCAACCCTAAACCCTTTTCCTTATTCAAGGACGGAAAAGGATTTAGGGTTGGATTAGGCGTACCCGCTACCCGGCTCCGCCTAATCCAACCCTAACCCTTTTCCTTATTCAATGACGGAAAAGGATTTAGGTTTGGATTAGGCGTACCAGCTACGCAGCTCCGCCAAATCCAACCCTAAACCCTTTTCCTTATTCAAGGTCACTAAACCCGCAAGAAACTGAACCCTAAGAGGGTATTGGTGAACCCTGTCGTGGATGTGATTCAAAGATGGGGCACTGAACCATAAGAGTAGGTACTGCATAAGACGGGACGGAAAAGGGATTAGGGTTGGATTAGGCGTACCCGCTACGCGGATCCGCCTAATCCAACCCTAAACCCTTTTCCTTATTCAAGGTCACTAAACCCGCAACAAACTGAACCCTAAGAGGGTATTGGTGAACCCTGTCGTGGATGTGATTCAAAGATGGGGCACTGAACCTTAAGAGTAGGGTACTGCATAAGACGGGACGAAAAAGGGTTTAGGGTTGGATTAGGCGTACCCGCTTCACGGTTCCGCCTAATCCAACCCCAAACCCTATTCCTTATTCAAGGTCACTAAACCCGCAACAAACTGAACCCTATGAGGGTATTGGTGAACCCTGTCGAGGATGTGATTCAAAGATGGGGCACTGAACCTTAAGAGTAGGGTACTGCATAAGACGGGACGGAAAAGGGTTTAGGGTTGGATTAGGCGTACCCGCTACGCGGATCCGCCTAATCCAACCCTAAACCCTTTTCCTTATTCAAGGTCACTAAACCCGCAACAAACTGAACCCAAAGAGGGTATTGGTGAACCTTGTCGTGGATGTGATTCAAAGATGGGGCACTGAACCTTAAGAGTAGGGTACTGCATAAGACGGGACGGAAAAGGTTTTAGGGTTGGATTAGGCGTACCTGCTACGCGGCTCCGCCTAATCCAACCCTAAACCCTTTTCTTTATTCAAGGACGGAAAAGGGTTTAGGGTTGGATTAGGCGTACCCGCTTCGCGGTTCCGCCTAATCCAACCCTAAACCCTTTTCCTTATTCAAGGTCACTAAACCCGCAACAAACTGAACCCTAAGAGGGTATTGGTGAACCCTGTCGTGGATGTGATTCAAAGATGGGGCACTGAACCTTAAGAGTAGGGTACTGCATAAGACGGGACGGAAAAGGGTTTAGGGTTGGATTAGGCGTACCCGCTACGCGGCTCCACCTAATCCAACCCTAAACCCTTTTCCTTATTCAAGGACGGAAAAGGGTTTAGGGTTGGATTAGGCGAACCCGCTACGCGGATCCGCCTAATCCAACCCTAAACCCTTTTCCTTATTCAAGGTCACTAAACCCGCAACAAACTGAACCCAAAGAGGGTATTGGTGAACCCTGTCGTGGATGTGATTCAAAGATGGGGCACTAAACCTTAAGAGTAGGGTACTGCATAAGACGGGACGGAAAAGGGTTTAGGGTTGGATTAGGCGTACCTGCTACGCGGATTCGCCTAATCGAACCCTAAACCTTTTTCCTTATTCAAGGTCACTAAACCCGCAACAAGCTGAACCTAAGAGGGTATTGGTGAACACTGTCGTGGATGTGATTCAAAGATGGGGCACTGAACCTTAAGAGTAGGGTACTGCATAAGACGGGACGGAAAATGGTTTAGGGTTGGATTAGGAGTACCTGCTACGCGGATCCGCCTAATCCAACCCTAAACCCTTTTCCTTATTCAAGGTCACTAAACCCGCAACAAACTGAACCTAAGAGGGTATTGGTGAACACTGTCGTGGATGTGATTCAAAGATGGGGCACTGAACCTTAAGAGTAGGGTACTGCATAAGACGGGACGGAAAAGGTTTTAGGGTTGGATTAGGCGTACCTGCTACGCGGCTCCGCCTAATCCAACCCTAAACCCTTTTCCTTATTCAAGGACGGAAAAGGGTTTAAGGTTGGATTAGGCGTACCCGCTTTGCGGTTCCGCCTAATCCAACCCTTTTCCTTATTCAAGGTCACTAAACCCGCAACAAACTGAATCCTAAGAGGGTATTGGTGAACCCTGTCATGGATGTGATTCAAAGATGGGGCACTGAACCTTAAGAGTAGGGTACTGCATAAGACGGGACGGAAAAGGTTTTAGGGTTGGATTAGGCGTACCTGCTACGCGGCTCCGCCTAATCCAACCCTAAACCCTTTTCTTTATTCAAGGACGGAAAAGGGTTTAGGGTTGGATTAGGCGTACCCGCTTCGCGGTTCCGCCTAATCCAACCCTAAACCCTTTTCCTTATTCAAGGTCACTAAACCCGCAACAAACTGAACCCTAAGAGGGTATTGGTGAACCCTGTCGTGGATGTGATTCAAAGATGGGGCACTAAACCTTAAGAGTAGGGTACTGCATAAGACGGGACGGAAAAGGGATTAGGGTTGGATTAGGCGTACCCGCTTCGCGATTCCGCCTAATCCAACCCCAAACCCTATTCCTTATTCAAGGTCACTAAACCCGCAACAAACTGAACCCTATGAGGGTATTTGTGAACCCTGTCGAGGATGTGATTCAAAGATGGGGCACTGAACCTTAAGAGTAGGGTACTGCATAAGACGGGACGGAAAAGGGTTTAGGGTTGGATTAGGCGTACCCGCTACGCGGATCCGCCTAATCCAACCCTAAACCCTTTTCCTTATTCAAGGTCACTAAACCCGCAACAAACTGAACCCAAAGAGGGTATTGGTGAACCCTGTCGTGGATGTGATTCAAAGATGGGGCACTAAACCTTAAGAGTAGGGTACTGCATAAGACGGGACGGAAAAGGGTTTAGGGTTGGATTAGGCGTACCTGCTACGCGGATTCGCCTAATCGAACCCTAAACCTTTTTCCTTATTCAAGGTCACTAAACCCGCAACAAGCTGAACCTAAGAGGGTATTGGTGAACACTGTCGTGGATGTGATTCAAAGATGGGGCACTGAACCTTAAGAGTAGGG
This sequence comes from Agrostemma githago, assembly GCA_958450325.1. Taxonomy (NCBI): domain Eukaryota; kingdom Viridiplantae; phylum Streptophyta; class Magnoliopsida; order Caryophyllales; family Caryophyllaceae; genus Agrostemma; species Agrostemma githago. The sequence continues at coordinate 38,435,556 of OY288258.1, forward strand.
TACTGCATAAGACGGGACGGAAAAGGTTTTAGGGTTGGATTAGGCGTACCTGTTACGCGGCTCCGCCTAATCCAACCCTAAACCCTTTTCCTTATTCAAGGACGGAAAAGGGTTTAGGGTTGGATTAGGCGTACCCTCTTCGCGGTTCCGCCTAATCCAACCCTTTTCCTTATTCAAGGTCACTAAACCCGCAACAAACTGAACCCTAAGAGGGTATTGGTGAACCCTGTCGTGGATGTGATTCAAAGATGGGGCACTGAACCTTAAGAGTAGGGTACTGCATAAGACGGGACGGAAAAAGTTTTAGGGTTGGATTAGGCGTACCTGCTACGTGGCTCCGCCTAATCCAACCCTAAACCCTTTTCCTTATTCAAGGTCACTAAACCCGCAACAAACTGAACCCTAAGAGGGTATTGGTGAACCCTGTCGTGGATGTGATTCAAAGATGGGGCACTGAACCTTAAGAGTAGGGTACTGCATAAGACGGGACGGAAAAGGGTTTAGGGTTGGATTAGGCGTACCCGCTACGCGGCTCCACCTAATCCAACCCTAGACTCTTTTCCTTATTCAAGGACGGAAAAGGGTTTAGGGTTGGATTAGGCGTACCCGCTACACGGCTCCGCCTAATCCAACCCAAAACCCTTTTCCTTATTCAAGGTCACTAAACCCGCAAAAAACTGAACCCTAAGAGGGTATTGGTGAACCCTGTCGTGGATGTGATTCAAAGATGGGGCACTGAACCTTAAGACTAGGGTACTGCATAAGACGGGACGGAAAAGAGTTTAGGGTTGGATTAGGCGTACCCGCTACGCGGCTCCACCTAATCCAACCCTAGACTCTTTTCCTTATTCAAGGACGGAAAAGGGTTTAGGGTTGGATTAGGCGTACCCGCTACACGGCTCCGCCTAATCCAACCCAAAACCCTTTTCCTTATTCAAGGTCACTAAACCCGCAAAAGACTGAACCCTAAGAGGGTATTGGTGAACCCTGTCGTGGATGTGATTCAAAGATGGGGCACTGAACCTTAAGACTAGGGTACTGCATAAGACGGGACGGAAAAGGGTTTAGGGTTGGATTAGGCGTACCCGCTACGCAGATCCGCCTAATCCAACCCTAAACCCTTTTCCTTATTCAAGGTCACTAAACCCGTAAGAAACTGAACCCTAAGAGGGTATTGGTGAACCCTGTCGTGGATATGATTCAAAGATGGGGCACTAAACCTTAAGAGTAGGGTACTGCATAAGACGGGACGGAAAAGGGTTTAGGGTTTGATTTGGCGTACCCACTACGCGGATCCGCCTAATCCAACCCTAAACCCTTTTCATTATTCAAGGTCACTAAACCAGCAACAAACTGAACCTAAGAGGGTATTTGTGAACCCTGTCGTGGATGTGATTCAAAGATGGGACACTGAACCTTAAGAGTAGGATACTGCATAAGACGGGATGGAAAAGGGTTTAGGGTTGGATTAGGCGTACCCGCTACGCGGCTCCGCCTAATCCAACCCTAAACCGTTTTCCTTATTCAAGGTCACTAAACCCGCAAAGAACTGAACCCTAAGAGGGTATTGGTGAACCATGTCGTTGATGTGATTCAAAGTTAGGGCACTGAACCTTAAGAGTAGGGTACTGCATAAGACGGGACGGAAAAGGTTTTAGGGTTGGATTAGGCGTACCCGTTACGCGGCTCCGCCTAATCCAACCCTAAACCCTTTTCCTTATTCAAGGACGGAAAAGGGTTTAGGGTTGGATTAGGCGTACCCGCTTCGCGGTTCCGCCTAATCCAACCCTAAACCCTTTTCCTTATTCAAGGTCACTAAACCCGCAACTAACTGAACCCTAAGAGGGTATTGGTGAACCCTGTCGTGGATGTGATTCAAAGATGGGGCACTGAACCTTAAGAGTAGGGTACTGCATAAGACGGGACGGAAAAGGGTTTAGGGTTGGAATAGGCGTACCCTCTACGCGGATCCGCCTAATCCAACCCTAAACCCTTTTCTTTATTCAAGGTCACTAAACCCGAAACAAACTGAACCTAAGAGGGTATTGGTGAACCCTGTCGTGGATGTGATTCAAAGATGGGGCACTGAACCTTATGAGTAGGGTCTTGCATAAGACGGGACGGAAAAGGGCTTAGGGTTGGATTAGGCGAACCCGCTACGCGGCTCTGCCTAATCCAACCCTAATCCCTTTTCCTTATTCAAGGACGGAAAAGGGTTTAGGGTTGGACTAGGCGTACCCGCTACGCGGATCCGCCTAATCCAACCCTAAACCCTTTTCCTTATTCAAGGTCACTAAACCCGCAACAAACTGAACCCTAAGAGGGTATTGGTGAACCCTGTCGTAGATGTGATTCAAAGATGGGGCACTGAACCTTAAGAGTAGGGTACTGCATAAGACGGGACGGAAAAGGGTTTAGGGTTGGATTAGGCGTACCCGCTTCGCGGTTCCGCCTAATCCAACCCCAAACCCTATTCCTTATTCAAGGTCACTAAACCCGCAACAAACTAAACCCTATGAGGGTATTGGTGAACCCTGTCGAGGATGTGATTCAAAGATGGGGCACTGAACCTTAAGAGTAGGGTACTGCATAAGACGGGACGGAAAAGGGTTTAGGGTTGGATTAGGCGTACCCGCTACGCGGCTCCACCTAATCCAACCCTAAACCCTTTTCCTTATTCAAGGACGGAAAAGGGTTTAGGGTTGGATTAGGCGTACCCGCTACGCGGCTCCGCCTAATCCAACCCTAAACCCTTTTCTTTATTCAAGGTCACTAAACCCGCAACAAACTGAACCCTAAGAAGGTATTGGTGAACCCTTTCGTGGATGTGATTAAAAGATGGGGCACTGACCCTTAAGAGAAGGGTACTGCATAAGACGGGACGGAAAAGGGTTTAGGGTTGGATTAGGCGTACCTGCTACGCGGATCCGCCTAATCCAACCCTAAACCCTTTTCCTTATTCAAGGTCACTAAACCCGCAACATCCTGAACCCAAAGAGGGTATTGGTGAACCCTGTCGTGGATGTGATTCAAAGATGGGGCACTAAACCTTAAGAGTAGGGTACTGCATAAGACGGGACGGAAAATGGTTTAGGGTTGGATTAGGAGTACCTGCTACGCGGATCCGCCTAATCCAACCCTAAACCCTTTTCCTTATTCAAGGTCACTAAACCCGCAACAAACTGAACCTAAGAGGGTATTGGTGAACACTGTCGTGGATGTGATTCAAAGATGGGGCACTGAGCCTTAAGAGTAGGGTACTGCATAAGACGGGACGGAAAAGGTTTTAGGGTTGGATTAGGCATACCTGCTACGCGGCTCCGCCTAATCCAACCCTAAACCCTTTTCCTTATTCAAGGACGGAAAAGGGTTTAGGGTTGGATTAGGCGCACCCGCTTCGCGGTTCCGCCTAATCCAACCCTTTTCCTTATTCAAGGTCACTAAACCCGCAACAAACTGAACCCTAAGAGGGTATTGGTGAACCCTGTCGTGGATGTGATTCTAAGATGGGGCACTGAACCTTAAGAGTAGGGTACTGCATAAGACGGGACGGAAAAGGTTTTAGGGTTGGATTAGGCGTACCTGCTACGCGGCTCCGCCTAATCCAACCCCAAACCCTTTTCTTTATTCAAGGACGGAAAAGGGTTTAGGGTTGGATTAGGCGAACCCGCTTCGCGGTTCCGCCTAATCCAACCCTAAACCCTTTTCCTTATTCAAGGTCACTAAACCCGCAGCAAACTGAACCCTAAGAGGGTATTAGTGAACCCTGTCGTGGATGTGATTCAAAGATGGGGCACTGAACCTTAAGAGTAGGGTACTGCATAAGACGGGACGGAAAAGGGTTTAGGGTTGGATTAGGCGTACCCGCTACGCGGCTCCACCTAATCCAACCCTAAACCCTTTTCCTTATTCAAGGACGGAAAAGGGTTTAGGGTTGGATTAGGCGTACCCGCTTCGCGGTTCCGCCTAATCCAACCCTAAACCCTTTTCCTTATTCAAGGTCACTAAACCCGCAACAAACTGAACCCTAAGAGGGTATTGGTGAACCCTGTCGTGGATGTGATTCAAAGATGGGGCACTGAACCTTAAGAGTAGGGTACTGCATAAGACGGGACGGAAAAGGGTTTAGGGTTGGATTAGGCGTACCCGCTACTCGGATCCGCCTAATCCAACCCCAAACCCTATTCCTTATTCAAGGTCACTAAACCCGCAACAAACTGAACCCTATGAGGGTATTGGTGAACCCTGTCGAGGATGTGATTCAAAGATGGGGCACTAAACCTTAAGAGTAGGGTACTGCATAAGACGGGACGGAAATGGGTTTAGGGTTGGATTAGGCGTACCTGCTACGCGGATCCGCCTAATCCAACCCTAAACCCTTTTCCTTATTCAAGGTCACTAAACCCGCAACAAGCTGAACCTAAGAGGGTATTGGTGAACACTGTCGTGGATGTGATTCAATGATGGGGCACTGAACCTTAAGAGTAGGGTACTGCATAAGACGGGACGGAAAAGGTTTTAGGGTTGGATTAGGCGTACCTGTTACGCGGCTCCGCCTAATCCAACCCTAAACCCTTTTCCTTATTCAAGGACGGAAAAGGGTTTAGGGTTGGATTAGGCGTACCCTCTTCGCGGTTCCGCCTAATCCAACCCTTTTCCTTATTCAAGGTCACTAAACCCGCAACAAACTGAACCCTAAGAGGGTATTGGTGAACCCTGTCGTGGATGTGATTCAAAGATGGGGCACTGAACCTTAAGAGTAGGCTACTGCATAAGACGGGACGGAAAAGGTTTTAGGGTTGGATTAGGCGTACCTGCTACGTGGCTCCGCCTAATCCAACCCTAAACCCTTTTCCTTATTCAAGGTCACTTAACCCGCAACAAACTGAACCCTAAGAGGGTATTGGTGAACCCTGTCGTGGATGTGATTCAAAGATGGGGCACTGAACCTTAAGAGTAGGGTACTGCATAAGACGGGACGGAAAAGGGTTTAGGGTTGGATTAGGCGTACCCGCTACGCGGCTCCACCTAATCCAACCCTAGACTCTTTTCCTTATTCAAGGACGGAAAAGGGTTTAGGGTTGGATTAGGCGTACCCGCTACACGGCTCCGCCTAATCCAACCCTAAACCCTTTTCCTTATTCAAGGTCACTAAACCCGCAAAAAACTGAACCCTAAGAGGGTATTGGTGAACCCTGTCGTGGATGTGATTCAAAGATGGGGCACTGAACCTTAAGACTAGGGTACTGCATAAGACGGGACGGAAAAGGGTTTAGGGTTGGATTAGGCGTAACCACTACGCGGATCCGCCTAATCCAACCCTAAACCCTTTTCCTTATTCAAGGTCACTAAACCCGCAAGAAACTGAACCCTAAGAGGGTATTGGTGAACCCTGTCGTGGATATGATTCAAAGATGGGGCACTAAACCTTAAGAGTAGGGTACTGCATAAGACGGGACGGAAAAGGGTTTAGGGTTTGATTAGGCGTACCCACTACGCGGATCCGCCTAATCCAACCCTAAACCCTTTTCCTTATTCAAGGTCACTAAACCAGCAACAAACTGAACCCTAAGAGGGTATTGGTGAACCCTGTCGTGGATGTGATTCAAAGATGGGGCACTGAACCTTAAGAGTAGGGTACTGCATAAGACGGGACGGAAAAGGGTTTAGGGTTGGATTAGGCGTACCCGCTACTCGGATCCGCCTAATCCAACCCCAAACCCTATTCCTTATTCAAGGTCACTAAACCCGCAACAAACTGAACCCTATGAGGGTATTGGTGAACCCTGTCGAGGATGTGATTCAAAGATGGGGCACTAAACCTTAAGAGTAGGGTACTGCATAAGACGGGACGGAAATGGGTTTAGGGTTGGATTAGGCGTACCTGCTACGCGGATCCGCCTAATCCAACCCTAAACCCTTTTCCTTATTCAAGGTCACTAAACCCGCAACAAGCTGAACCTAAGAGGGTATTGGTGAACACTGTCGTGGATGTGATTCAATGATGGGGCACTGAACCTTAAGAGTAGGGTACTGCATAAGACGGGACGGAAAAGGTTTTAGGGTTGGATTAGGCGTACCTGTTACGCGGCTCCGCCTAATCCAACCCTAAACCCTTTTCCTTATTCAAGGACGGAAAAGGGTTTAGGGTTGGATTAGGCGTACCCTCTTCGCGGTTCCGCCTAATCCAACCCTTTTCCTTATTCAAGGTCACTAAACCCGCAACAAACTGAACCCTAAGAGGGTATTGGTGAACCCTGTCGTGGATGTGATTCAAAGATGGGGCACTGAACCTTAAGAGTAGGCTACTGCATAAGACGGGACGGAAAAGGTTTTAGGGTTGGATTAGGCGTACCTGCTACGTGGCTCCGCCTAATCCAACCCTAAACCCTTTTCCTTATTCAAGGTCACTTAACCCGCAACAAACTGAACCCTAAGAGGGTATTGGTGAACCCTGTCGTGGATGTGATTCAAAGATGGGGCACTGAACCTTAAGAGTAGGGTACTGCATAAGACGGGACGGAAAAGGGTTTAGGGTTGGATTAGGCGTACCCGCTACGCGGCTCCACCTAATCCAACCCTAGACTCTTTTCCTTATTCAAGGACGGAAAAGGGTTTAGGGTTGGATTAGGCGTACCCGCTACACGGCTCCGCCTAATCCAACCCTAAACCCTTTTCCTTATTCAAGGTCACTAAACCCGCAAAAAACTGAACCCTAAGAGGGTATTGGTGAACCCTGTCGTGGATGTGATTCAAAGATGGGGCACTGAACCTTAAGACTAGGGTACTGCATAAGACGGGACGGAAAAGGGTTTAGGGTTGGATTAGGCGTAACCACTACGCGGATCCGCCTAATCCAACCCTAAACCCTTTTCCTTATTCAAGGTCACTAAACCCGCAAGAAACTGAACCCTAAGAGGGTATTGGTGAACCCTGTCGTGGATATGATTCAAAGATGGGGCACTAAACCTTAAGTGTAGGGTACTGCATAAGACGGGACGGAAAAGGGTTTAGGGTTTGATTAGGCGTACCCACTACGCGGATCCGCCTAATCCAACCCTAAACCCTTTTCCTTATTCAAGGTCACTAAACCAGCAACAAACTGAACCTAAGAGGGTATTTGTGAACCCTGTCGTGGATGTGATTCAAAGATGGGACACTGAACCTTAAGAGTAGGGTACTGCATAAGACGGGACGGAAAAGGTTTTAGGGTTGGATTAGGCGTACCTGCTACGTGGCTCCGCCTAATCCAACCCTAAACCCTTTTCCTTATTCAAGGTCACTAAACCCGCAAGAAACTGAACCCTAAGAGGGTATTGGTGAACCCTGTCGTGGATATGATTCAAAGATGGGGCACTAAACCTTAAGAGTAGGGTACTGCATAAGACGGGACGGAAAAGGGTTTAGGGTTTGATTAGGCGTACCCACAACGCGGATCCGCCTAATCCAACCCTAAACCCTTTTCCTTATTCAAGGTCACTAAACCAGCAACAAACTGAACCTAAGAGGGTATTGGTGAACCCTGTCGTGGATGTGATTCAAAGATGGGGCACTGAACCTTAAGAGTAGGGTACTGCATAAGACGGGACGGAAAAGGTTTTAGGGTTGGATTAGGCGTACCTGCTACGTGGCTCCGCCTAATCCAACCCTAAACCCTTTTCCTTATTCAAGGTCACTTAACCCGCAACAAACTGAACCCTAAGAGGGTATTGGTGAACCCTGTCGTGGATGTGATTCAAAGATGGGGCACTGAACCTTAAGAGTAGGGTACTGCATAAGACCGGACGGAAAAGGGTTTAGGGTTGGATTAGGCGTACCCGCTACGCGGCTCCACCTAATCCAACCCTAGACTCTTTTCCTTATTCAAGGACGGAAAAGGGTTTAGGGTTGGATTAGGCGTACCCGCTACACGGCTCCGCCTAATCCAACCCTAAACCCTTTTCCTTATTCAAGGTCACTAAACCCGCAAAAAACTGAACCCTAAGAGGGTATTGGTGAACCCTGTCGTGGATGTGATTCAAAGATGGGGCACTGAACCTTAAGAGTAGGGTACTGCATAAGACGGGACGGAAAAGGGTTTAGGGTTGTATTAGGCGTACCCTCTACGCGGATCCGCCTATTCCAACCCTAAACCCTTTTCTTTATTCAAGGTCACTAAACCCGCAACAAACTGAACCTAAGAGGGTATTGGTGAACCCTTTCGTGGATGTGATTCAAAGATGGGGCACTGAACCTTAAGAGTAGGGTCTTGCATAAGACGGGACGGAAAAGGGCTTAGGGTTGGATTAGGCGAACCCGCTACGCGGCTTTGCCTAATCTAACCCTAATCCCTTTTCCTTATTCAAGGTCACTAAACCCGCAAGAAACTGAACCCTAAGAGGGTATTGGTGAACCCTGTCGTGGATATGATTCAAAGATGGGGCACTAAACCTTAAGAGTAGGGTACTGCATAAGACGGGACGGAAAAGGGTTTAGGGTTTGATTAGGCGTACCCACTACGCGGATCTGCCTAATCCAACCCTAAACCCTTTTCCTTATTCAAGGTCACTAAACCAGCAACAAACTGAACCTAAGAGGGTATTTGTGAACCCTGTCGTGGATGTGATTCAAAGATGAGACACTGAACCTTAAGAGTAGGGTACTGCATAAGACGGGACGGAAAAGGTTTTAGGGTTGGATTAGGCGTACCTGCTACGTGGCTCCGCCTAATCCAACCCTAAACCCTTTTCCTTATTCAAGGTCACTAAACCCGCAAGAAACTGAACCCTAAGAGGGTATTGGTGAACCCTGTCGTGGATATGATTCAAAGATGGGGCACTAAACCTTAAGAGTAGGGTACTGCATAAGACGGGACGGAAAAGGGTTTAGGGTTTGATTAGGCGTACCCACAACGCGGATCCGCCTAATCCAACCCTAAACCCTTTTCCTTATTCAAGGTCACTAAACCAGCAACAAACTGAACCTAAGAGGGTATTGGTGAACCCTGTCGTGGATGTGATTCAAAGATGGGGCACTGAACCTTAAGAGTAGGGTACTGCATAAGACGGGACGGAAAAGGTTTTAGGGTTGGATTAGGCGTACCTGCTACGTGGCTCCGCCTAATCCAACCCTAAACCCTTTTCCTTATTCAAGGTCACTAAACCCGCAAAAAACTGAACCCTAAGAGGGTATTGGTGAACCCTGTCGTGGATGTGATTCAAAGATGGGGCACTGAACCTTAAGAGTAGGGTACTGCATAAGACGGGACGGAAAAGGGTTTAGGGTTGTATTAGGCGTACCCTCTACGCGGATCCGCCTATTCCAACCCTAAACCCTTTTCTTTATTCAAGGTCACTAAACCCGCAACAAACTGAACCTAAGAGGGTATTGGTGAACCCTTTCGTGGATGTGATTCAAAGATGGGGCACTGAACCTTAAGAGTAGGGTCTTGCATAAGACGGGACGGAAAAGGGCTTAGGGTTGGATTAGGCGAACCCGCTACGCGGCTTTGCCTAATCTAACCCTAATCCCTTTTCCTTATTCAAGGTCACTAAACCCGCAAGAAACTGAACCCTAAGAGGGTATTGGTGAACCCTGTCGTGGATATGATTCAAAGATGGGGCACTAAACCTTAAGAGTAGGGTACTGCATAAGACGGGACGGAAAAGGGTTTAGGGTTTGATTAGGCGTACCCACTACGCGGATCTGCCTAATCCAACCCTAAACCCTTTTCCTTATTCAAGGTCACTAAACCAGCAACAAACTGAACCTAAGAGGGTATTTGTGAACCCTGTCGTGGATGTGATTCAAAGATGGGACACTGAACCTTAAGAGTAGGGTACTGCATAAGACGGGACGGAAAAGGTTTTAGGGTTGGATTAGGCGTACCTGCTACGTGGCTCCGCCTAATCCAACCCTAAACCCTTTTCCTTATTCAAGGTCACTAAACCCGCAAGAAACTGAACCCTAAGAGGGTATTGGTGAACCCTGTCGTGGATATGATTCAAAGATGGGGCACTAAACCTTAAGAGTAGGGTACTGCATAAGACGGGACGGAAAAGGGTTTAGGGTTTGATTAGGCGTACCCACAACGCGGATCCGCCTAATCCAACCCTAAACCCTTTTCCTTATTCAAGGTCACTAAACCAGCAACAAACTGAACCTAAGAGGGTATTGGTGAACCCTGTCGTGGATGTGATTCAAAGATGGGGCACTGAACCTTAAGAGTAGGGTACTGCATAAGACGGGACGGAAAAGGTTTTAGGGTTGGATTAGGCGTACCTGCTACGTGGCTCCGCCTAATCCAACCCTAAACCCTTTTCCTTATTCAAGGTCACTTAACCCGCAACAAACTGAACCCTAAGAGGGTATTGGTGAACCCTGTCGTGGATGTGATTCAAAGATGGGGCACTGAACCTTAAGAGTAGGGTACTGCATAAGACGGGACGGAAAAGGGTTTAGGGTTGGATTAGGCGTACCCGCTACGCGGCTCCACCTAATCCAACCCTAGACTCTTTTCCTTATTCAAGGACGGAAAAGGGTTTAGGGTTGGATTAGGTGAACCCGCTACACGGCTCCGCCTAATCCAACCCTAAACCCTTTTCCTTATTCAAGGTCACTAAACCCGCAAAAAACTGAACCCTAAGAGGGTATTGGTGAACCCTGTCGTGGATGTGATTCAAAGATGGGGCACTGAACCTTAAGACTAGGGTACTGCATAAGACGGGACGGAAAAAGGTTTAGGGTTGGATTAGGCGTAACCACTACGCGGATCCGCCTAATCCAACCCTAAACCCTTTTCCTTATTCAAGGTCACTAAACCCGCAAGAAACTGAACCCTAAGAGGGTATTGGTGAACCCTGTCGTGGATATGATTCAAAGATGGGGCACTAAACCTTAAGAGTAGGGTACTGCATAAGACGGGACGGAAAAGGGTTTAGGGTTTGATTAGGCGTACCCACTACGCGGATCCGCCTATTCCAACCCTAAACCCTTTTCCTTATTCAAGGACGGAAAAGGGTTTAGGGTTGGATTAGGCGTACCCGCTTCGCGGTTCCGCCTAATACAACCCTAAACCCTTTTCCTTATTCAAGGTCACTAAACCCGCAACTAACTGAACCCTAAGAGTGTATTGGTGAACCCAGTCGTGGATGTGATTCAAAGATGGGGCACTGAACCTTAAGAGTAGGGTACTGCATAAGACGGGACGGAAAAGGGTTTAGGGTTGGATTAGGCGTACCCTCTACGCGGATCCGCCTATTCCAACCCTAAACCCTTTTCTTTATTCAAGGTCACTAAACCCGCAACAAACTGAACCTAAGAGGGTATTGGTGAACCCTTTCGTGGATGTGATTCAAAGATGGGGCACTGAACCTTAAGAGTAGGGTCTTGCATAAGACGGGACGGAAAAGGGCTTAGGGTTGGATTAGGCGAACCCGCTACGCGGCTCTGCCTAATCTAACCCTAATCCCTTTTCCTTATTCAAGGACGGAAAAGGGTTTAGGGTTGGATTAGGCGTACCCGCTACACGGCTCCGCCTAATCCAACCCTAAACCCTTTTCCTTATTCAAGGTCACTAAACCCGTAAAAAACTGAACCCTAAGAGGGTATTGGTGAACCCTGTCGTGGATGTGATTCAAAGATGGGGCACTGAACCTTAAGACTAGGGTACTGCATAAGACGGGACGGAAAAAGGTTTAGGGTTGGATTAGGCGTAACCACTACGCGGATCCGCCTAATCCAACCCTAAACCCTTTTCCTTATTCAAGGTCACTAAACCCGCAAGAAACTGAACCCTAAGAGGGTATTGGTGAACCCTGTCGTGGATATGATTCAAAGATGGGGCACTAAACCTTAAGAGTAGGGTACTGCATAAGACGGGACGGAAAAGGGTTTAGGATTTGATTAGGCGTACCCACTACGCGGATCCGCCTAATCCAACCCTAAACCCTTTTCCTTATTCAAGGTCACTAAACCAGCAACAAACTGAACCTAAGAGGGTATTTGTGAACCCTGTCGTGGATGTGATTCAAAGATGGGACACTGAACCTTAAGAGTAGGGTACTGCATAAGACGGGATGGAAAAGGGTTTAGGGTTGGATTAGGCGTACCCGCTACGCGGCTCCGCCTAATCCAACCCTAAACCGTTTTCCTTATTCAAGGTCACTAAACCCGCAAAGAACTGAACCCTAAGAGGGTATTGGTGAACCATGTCGTTGATGTGATTCAAAGATAGGGCACTGAACCTTAAGAGTAGGGTACTGCATAAGACGGGACGGAAAAGGTTTTAGGGTTGGATTAGGCGTACCCGTTACGCGGCTCCGCCTAATCCAACCCTAAACCCTTTTCCTTATTCAAGGACGGAAAAGGGTTTAGGGTTGGATTAGGCGTACCCGCTTCGCGGTTCCGCCTAATACAACCCTAAACCCTTTTCCTTATTCAAGGTTACTAAACCCGCAACTAACTGAACCCTAAGAGTGTATTGGTGAACCCTGTCGTGGATGTGATTCAAAGATGGGGCACTGAACCTTAAGAGTAGGGTACTGCATAAGACGGGACGGAAAAGGGTTTAGGGTTGGATTAGGCGTACCCTCTACGCGGATCCGCCTATTCCAACCCTAAACCCTTTTCTTTATTCAAGGTCACTAAACCCGCAACAAACTGAACCTAAGAGGGTATTGGTGAACCCTTTCGTGGATGTGATTCAAAGATGGGGCACTGAACCTTAAGAGTAGGGTCTTTCATAAGACGGGACGGAAAAGGGCTTAGGGTTGGATTAGGCGAACCCGCTACGCGGCTCTGCCTAATCTAACCCTAATCCCTTTTCCTTATTCAAGGACGGAAAAGGGTTTAGGGTTGGATTAGGCGTACCCGCTACACGGCTCCGCCTAATCCAACCCTAAACCCTTTTCCTTATTCAAGGTCACTAAACCCGTAAAAAACTGAACCCTAAGAGGGTATTGGTGAACCCTGTCGTGGATGTGATTCAAAGATGGGGCACTGAACCTTAAGACTAGGGTACTGCATAAGACGGGACGGAAAAGGGTTTAGGGTTGGATTAGGCGTACCCGCAACGCAGATCCGCCTAATCCAACCCTAAACCCTTTTCCTTATTCAAGGTCACTAAACCCGCAAGAAACTGAACCCTAAGAGGGTATTGGTGAACCCTGTCGTGGATATGATTCAAAGATGGGGCACTAAACCTTAAGAGTAGGGTACTGCATAAGACGGGACGGAAAAGGGTTTAGGGTTTGATTAGGCGTACCCACTACGCGGACCGCCTAATCCAACCGTAAACCCTTTTCCTTATTCAAGGTCACTAAACCAGCAACAAACTGAACCTAAGAGGGTATTTGTGAACCCTGTCGTGGATGTGATTCAAAGATGGGACACTGAACCTTAAGAGTAGGGTATTTCATAAGACGGGATGGAAAAGGGTTTAGGGTTGGATTAGGCGTACCCGCTACGCGGCTCCGCCTAATCCAACCCTAAACCGTTTTCCTTATTCAAGGTCACTAAACCCGCAAAGAACTGAACCCTAAGAGGGTATTGGTGAACCATGTCGTTGATGTGATTCAAAGATAGGGCACTGAACCTTAAGAGTAGGGTACTGCATAAGACGGGACGGAAAAGGTTTTAGGGTTGGATTAGGCGTACCCGTTACGCGGCTCCGCCTAATCCAACCCTAAACCCTTTTCCTTATTCAAGGACGGAAAAGGGTTTAGGGTTGGATTAGGCGTACCCGCTTCGCGGTTCCGCCTAATCCAACCCTAAACCCTTTTCCTTATTCAAGGTCACTAAACCCGCAACTAACTGAACCCTAAGAGGGTATTGGTGAACCCTGTCGTGGATGTGATTCAAAGATGGGGCACTGAACCTTAAGAGTAGGGTACTGCATAAGACGGGACGGAAAAGGGTTTAGGGTTGGATTAGGCGAACCCTCTACGCGGATCCGCCTAATCCAACCCTAAACCCTTTTCTTTATTCAAGGTCACTAAACCCGCAACAAACTGAACCTAAGAGGGTATTGGTGAACCCTGTCGTGGATGTGATTCAAAGATGGGGCACTGAACCTTAAGAGTAGGGTCTTGCATAAGACGGGACGGAAAAGGGCTTAGGGTTGGATTAGGCGAACCCGCTACGCGGCTCTGCCTAATCCAACCCTAATCCCTTTTCCTTATTCAAGGATGGAAAAGGGTTTAGGGTTGGACTAGGCGTACCCGCTACGCGGATCCGCCTAATCCAACCCTAAACCCTTTTCCATATTCAAGGTCACTAAACCCGCAACAAACTGAACCCTAAGAGGGTATTGGTGAACCCTGTCGTAGATGTGATTCAAAGATGGGGCACTGAACCTTAAGAGTAGGGTACTGCATAAGACGGGACGGAAAAGGGTTTAGGGTTGGATTAGGCGTACCCGCTTCGCGGTTCCGCCTAATCCAACCCCAAACCCTATTCCTTATTCAAGGTCACTAAACCCGCAACAAACTAAACCCTATGAGGGTATTGGTGAACCCTGTCGAGGATGTGATTCAAAGATGGGGCACTGAACCTTAAGAGTAGGGTACTGCATAAGACGGGACGGAAAAGGGTTTAGGGTTGGATTAGGCGTACCCGCTACGCGGCTCCACCTAATCCAACCCTAAACCCTTTTTCTTATTCAAGGACGGAAAAGGGTTTAGAGTTGGATTAGGCGTACCCGCTACGCGGCTCCGCCTAATCCAACCCTAAACCCTTTTCTTTATTCAAGGTCACTAAACCCGCAACAAACTGAACCCTAAGAAGGTATTGGTGAACCCTTTCGTGGATGTGATTCAAAGATGGGGCACTGACCCTTAAGAGTAGGGTACTGCATAAGACGGGACGGAAAAGGGTTTAGGGTTGGATTAGGCGTACCTGCTACGCGGATCCGCCTAATCCAACCCTAAACCCTTTTCCTTATTCAAGGTCACTAAACCAGCAACAAACTGAACCTAAGAGGGTATTTGTGAACCCTGTCGTGGATGTGATTCAAAGATGGGACACTGAACCTTAAGAGTAGGGTACTGCATAAGACGGGATGGAAAAGGGTTTAGGGTTGGATTAGGCGTACCCGCTACGCGGCTCCGCCTAATCCAACCCTAAACCGTTTTCCTTATTCAAGGTCACTAAACCCGCAAAGAACTGAACCCTAAGAGGGTATTGGTGAACCATGTCGTTGATGTGATTCAAAGATAGGGCACTGAACCTTAAGAGTAGGGTACTGCATAAGACGGGACGGAAAAGGTTTTAGGGTTGGATTAGGCGTACCCGTTACGCGGCTCCGCCTAATCCAACCCTAAACCCTTTTCCTTATTCAAGGACGGAAAAGGGTTTAGGGTTGGATTAGGCGTACCCGCTTCGCGGTTCCGCCTAATACAACCCTAAACCCTTTTCCTTATTCAAGGTCACTAAACCCGCAACTAACTGAACCCTAAGAGTGTATTGGTGAACCCTGTCGTGGATGTGATTCAAAGATGGGGCACTGAACCTTAAGAGTAGGGTACTGCATAAGACGGGACGGAAAAGGGTTTAGGGTTGGATTAGGCGTACCCTCTACGCGGATCCGCCTATTCCAACCCTAAACCCTTTTCTTTATTCAAGGTCACTAAACCCGCAACAAACTGAACCTAAGAGGGTATTGGTGAACCCTTTCGTGGATGTGATTCAAAGATGGGGCACTGAACCTTAAGAGTAGGGTCTTTCATAAGACGGGACGGAAAAGGGCTTAGGGTTGGATTAGGCGAACCCGCTACGCGGCTCTGCCTAATCTAACCCTAATCCCTTTTCCTTATTCAAGGACGGAAAAGGGTTTAGGGTTGGATTAGGCGTACCCGCTACACGGCTCCGCCTAATCCAACCCTAAACCCTTTTCCTTATTCAAGGTCACTAAACCCGTAAAAAACTGAACCCTAAGAGGGTATTGGTGAACCCTGTCGTGGATGTGATTCAAAGATGGGGCACTGAACCTTAAGACTAGGGTACTGCATAAGACGGGACGGAAAAGGGTTTAGGGTTGGATTAGGCGTACCCGCAACGCAGATCCGCCTAATCCAACCCTAAACCCTTTTCCTTATTCAAGGTCACTAAACCCGCAAGAAACTGAACCCTAAGAGGGTATTGGTGAACCCTGTCGTGGATATGATTCAAAGATGGGGCACTAAACCTTAAGAGTAGGGTACTGCATAAGACGGGACGGAAAAGGGTTTAGGGTTTGATTAGGCGTACCCACTACGCGGATCCGCCTAATCCAACCGTAAACCCTTTTCCTTATTCAAGGTCACTAAACCAGCAACAAACTGAACCTAAGAGGGTATTTGTGAACCCTGTCGTGGATGTGATTCAAAGATGGGACACTGAACCTTAAGAGTAGGGTATTTCATAAGACGGGATGGAAAAGGGTTTAGGGTTGGATTAGGCGTACCCGCTACGCGGCTCCGCCTAATCCAACCCTAAACCGTTTTCCTTATTCAAGGTCACTAAACCCGCAAAGAACTGAACCCTAAGAGGGTATTGGTGAACCATGTCGTTGATGTGATTCAAAGATAGGGCACTGAACCTTAAGAGTAGGGTACTGCATAAGACGGGACGGAAAAGGTTTTAGGGTTGGATTAGGCGTACCCGTTACGCGGCTCCGCCTAATCCAACCCTAAACCCTTTTCCTTATTCAAGGACGGAAAAGGGTTTAGGGTTGGATTAGGCGTACCCGCTTCGCGGTTCCGCCTAATCCAACCCTAAACCCTTTTCCTTATTCAAGGTCACTAAACCCGCAACTAACTGAACCCTAAGAGGGTATTGGTGAACCCTGTCGTGGATGTGATTCAAAGATGGGGCACTGAACCTTAAGAGTAGGGTACTGCATAAGACGGGACGGAAAAGGGTTTAGGGTTGGATTAGGCGAACCCTCTACGCGGATCCGCCTAATCCAACCCTAAACCCTTTTCTTTATTCAAGGTCACTAAACCCGCAACAAACTGAACCTAAGAGTATTGGTGAACCCTGTCGTGGATGTGATTCAAAGATGGGGCACTGAACCTTAAGAGTAGGGTCTTGCATAAGACGGGACGGAAAAGGGCTTAGGGTTGGATTAGGCGAACCCGCTACGCGGCTCTGCCTAATCCAACCCTAATCCCTTTTCCTTATTCAAGGTCACTAAACCCGCAACAAACTGAACCCTAAGAGGGTATTGGTGAACCCTGTCGTAGATGTGATTCAAAGATGGGGCACTGAACCTTAAGAGTAGGGTACTGCATAAGACGGGACGGAAAAGGGTTTAGGGTTGGATTAGGCGTACCCGCTTCGCGGTTCCGCCTAATCCAACCCCAAACCCTATTCCTTATTCAAGGTCACTAAACCCGCAACAAACTAAACCCTATGAGGGTATTGGTGAACCCTGTCGAGGATGTGATTCAAAGATGGGGCACTGAACCTTAAGAGTAGGGTACTGCATAAGACGGGACGGAAAAGGGTTTAGGGTTGGATTAGGCGTACCCGCTACGCGGCTCCACCTAATCCAACCCTAAACCCTTTTTCTTATTCAAGGACGGAAAAGGGTTTAGGGTTGGATTAGGCGTACCCGCTACGCGGCTCCGCCTAATCCAACCCTAAACCCTTTTCTTTATTCAAGGTCACTAAACCCGCAACAAACTGAACCCTAAGAAGGTATTGGTGAACCCTTTCGTGGATGTGATTCAAAGATGGGGCACTGACCCTTAAGAGTAGGGTACTGCATAAGACGGGACGGAAAAGGGTTTAGGGTTGGATTAGGCGTACCTGCTACGCGGATCCGCCTAATCCAACCCTAAACCCTTTTCCTTATTCAAGGTCACTAAACCCGCAACAAACTGAACCCAAAGAGGGTATTGGTGAACCCTGTCGTGGATGTGATTCAAAGATGGGGCACTAAACCTTAAGAGTAGGGTACTGCATAAGACGGGACGGAAAATGGTTTAGGGTTGGATTAGGATTACCTGCTACGCGGATCTGCCTAATCCAACCCTAAACCCTTTTCCTTATTCAAGGTCACTAAACCCGCAACAAACTGAACCTAAGAGGGTATTGGTGAACACTGTCGTGGATGTGATTCAAAGATGGGGCACTGAACCTTAAGAGTAGGGTACTGCATAAGACGGGACGGAAAAGGTTTTAGGGTTGGATTAGGCATACCTGCTACGCGGCTCCGCCTAATCCAACCCTAAACCCTTTTCCTTATTCAAGGACGGAAAAGGGTTTAGGGTTGGATTAGGCGCACCCGCTTCGCGGTTCCGCCTAATCCAACCCTTTTCCTTATTCAAGGTCACTAAACCCGCAACAAACTGAACCCTAAGAGGGTATTGGTGAACCCTGTCGTGGATGTGATTCTAAGATGGGGCACTGAACCTTAAGAGTAGGGTACTGCATAAGACGGGACGGAAAAGGTTTTAGGGTTGGATTAGGCGTACCTGCTACGCGGCTCCGCCTAATCCAACCCCAAACCCTTTTCTTTATTCAAGGACGGAAAAGGGTTTAGGGTTGGATTAGGCGTACCCGCTTCGCGGTTCCGCCTAATCCAACCTTAAACCCTTTTCCTTATTCAAGGTCACTAAACCCGCAACAAACTGAACCCTAAGAGGGTATTGGTGAACCCTGTCGTGGATGTGATTCAAAGATGGGGCACTAAACCTTAAGAGTAGGGTACTGCATAAGACGGGACGGAAAAGGGTTTAGGGTTGGATTAGGCGCACCCTCTTCGCGGTTCCGCATAATCCAACCCTTTTCCTTATTCAAGGTCACTAAACCCGCAACAAACTGAACCCTAAGAGGGTATTGGTGAACCCTGTCGTGGATGTGATTCAAAGATGGGGCACTGAACCTTAAGAGTAGGGTACTGCATAAGACGGGACGGAAAAGGTTTTAGGGTTGGATTAGGCGTACCTGCTACGTGGCTCCGCCTAATCCAACCCTAAACCCTTTTCCTTATTCAAGGTCACTAAACCCGCAACAAACTGAACCCTAAGAGGGTATTGGTGAACCCTGTCGTGGATGTGATTCAAAGATGGGGCACTGAACCTTAAGAGTAGGGTACTGCATAAGACGGGACGGAAAAGGGTTTAGGGTTGGATTAGGCGTACCCGCTACGCGGCTCCACCTAATCCAACCCTAGACTCTTTTCCTTATTCAAGGACGGAAAAGGGTTTAGGGTTGGATTAGGCGTACCCGCTACATGGCTCCGCCTAATCCAACCCTAAACCCTTTTCCTGATTCAAGGTCACTAAACCCGCAAAAAACTGAACCCTAAGAGGGTATTGGTGAACCCTGTCGTGGATGTGATTCAAAGATGGGGCACTGAACCTTAAGACTAGGGTACTGCATAAGACGGGACGGAAAAGGGTTTAGGGTTGGATTAGGCGTACCCGCAACGCGGATCCGCCTAATCCAACCCTAAACCCTTTTCCTTATTCAAGGTCACTAAACCTGCAAGAAACTGAACCCTAAGAGGGTATTGGTGAACCCTGTCGTGGATATGATTCAAAGATGGGGCACTAAACCTTAAGAGTAGGGTACTGCATAAGACGGGACGGAAAAGGGTTTAGGGTTTGATTAGGCGTACCCACTACGCGGATCCGCCTAATCCAACCGTAAACCCTTTTCCTTATTCAAGGTCACTAAACCAGCAACAAACTGAACCTAAGAGGGTATTTGTGAACCCTGTCGTGGATGTGATTCAAAGATGGGGCACTGAACCTTAAGAGTAGGGTCTTGCATAAGACGGGACGGAAAAGGGCTTAGGGTTGGATTAGGCGAACCCGCTACGCGGCTCTGCCTAATCCAACCCTAATCCCTTTTCCTTATTCAAGGATGGAAAAGGGTTTAGGGTTGGACTAGGCGTACCCGCTACGCGGATCCGCCTAATCCAACCCTAAACCCTTTTCCTTATTCAAGGTCACTAAACCCGCAACAAACTGAACCCTAAGAGGGTATTGGTGAACCCTGTCGTAGATGTGATTCAAAGATGGGGCACTGAACCTTAAGAGTAGGGTACTGCATAAGACGGGACGGAAAAGGGTTTAGGGTTGGATTAGGCGTACCCGCTTCGCGGTTCCGCCTAATCCAACCCCAAACCCTATTCCTTATTCAAGGTCACTAAACCCGCAACAAACTAAACCCTATGAGGGTATTGGTGAACCCTGTCGAGGATGTGATTCAAAGATGGGGCACTGAACCTTAAGAGTAGGGTACTGCATAAGACGGGACGGAAAAGGGTTTAGGGTTGGATTAGGCGTACCCGCTACGCGGCTCCACCTAATCCAACCCTAAACCCTTTTTCTTATTCAAGGACGGAAAAGGGTTTAGGGTTGGATTAGGCGTACCCGCTACGCGGCTCCGCCTAATCCAACCCTAAACCCTTTTCTTTATTCAAGGTCACTAAACCCGCAACAAACTGAACCCTAAGAAGGTATTGGTGAACCCTTTCGTGGATGTGATTCAAAGATGGGGCACTGACCCTTAAGAGTAGGGTACTGCATAAGACGGGACGGAAAAGGGTTTAGGGTTGGATTAGGCGTACCTGCTACGCGGATCCGCCTAATCCAACCCTAAACCCTTTTCCTTATTCAAGGTCACTAAACCCGCAACAAACTGAACCCAAAGAGGGTATTGGTGAACTCTGTCGTGGATGTGATTCAAAGATGGGGCACTAAACCTTAAGAGTAGGGTACTGCATAAGACGGGACGGAAAATGGTTTAGGGTTGGATTAGGCGTACCTGCTACGCGGATCCGCCTAATCCAACCCTAAACCCTTTTCCTTATTCAAGGTCACTAAACCCGCAACAAACTGAACCTAAGAGGGTATTGGTGAACACTGTCGTGGATGTGATTCAAAGATGGGGCACTGAACCTTAAGAGTAGGGTACTGCATAAGACGGGACGGAAAAGGTTTTAGGGTTGGATTAGGCATACCTGCTACGCGGCTCCGCCTAATCCAACCCTAAACCCTTTTCCTTATTCAAGGACGGAAAAGGGTTTAGGGTTGGATTAGGCGCACCCGCTTCGCGGTTCCGCCTAATCCAACCCTTTTCCTTATTCAAGGTCACTAAACCCGCAACAAACTGAACCCTAAGAGGGTATTGGTGAACCCTGTCGTGGATGTGATTCTAAGATGGGGCACTGAACCTTAAGAGTAGGGTACTGCATAAGACGGGACGGAAAAGGTTTTAGGGTTGGATTAGGCGTACCTGCTACGCGGCTCCGCCTAATCCAACCCCAAACCCTTTTCTTTATTCAAGGACGGAAAAGGGTTTAGGGTTGGATTAGGCATACCTGCTACACGGCTCCGCCTAATCCAACCCTAAACCCTTTTCCTTATTCAAGGTCACTAAACCCGCAAAAAACTGAACCCTAAGAGGGTATTGGTGAACCCTGTCGTGGATGTGATTCAAAGATGGGGCACTGAACCTTAAGACTAGGGTACTGCATAAGACGGGACGGAAAAGGGTTTAGGGTTGGATTAGGCGTAACCGCTACGCGGATCCGCCTAATCCAACCCTAAACCCTT
Organism: Agrostemma githago; assembly: GCA_958450325.1. NCBI lineage: Eukaryota > Viridiplantae > Streptophyta > Magnoliopsida > Caryophyllales > Caryophyllaceae > Agrostemma > Agrostemma githago. Next base: position 38,457,086 of record OY288258.1, read on the forward strand.
TTCCTTATTCAAGGTCACTAAACCCGCAAGAAACTGAACCCTAAGAGGGTATTGGTGAACCCTGTCGTGGATAAGATTCAAAGATGGGGCACTAAACCTTAAGAGTAGGGTACTGCATAAGACGGGACGGAAAAGGGTTTAGGGTTTGATTAGGCGTACCCACTACGCGGATCCGCCTAATCCAACCCTAAACCCTTTTCCTTATTCAAGGTCACTAAACCAGCAACAAACTGAACCTAAGAGGGTATTTGTGAACCCTGTCGTGGATGTTATTCAAAGATGGGACACTGAACCTTAAGATTAGGGTACTGCATAAGACGGGATGGAAAAGGGTTTAAGGTTGGATTAGGCGTACCCGCTACGCGGCTCCGCCTAATCCAACCCTAAACCGTTTTCCTTATTCAAGGTCACTAAACCCGCAAAGAACTGAACCCTAAGAGGGTATTGGTGAACCATGTCGTTGATGTGATTCAAAGATAGGGCACTGAACCTTAAGAGTAGGGTACTGCATAAGACGGGACGGAAAAGGTTTTAGGGTTGGATTAGGCGTACCCGTTACGCGGCTCCGCCTAATCCAACCCTAAACCCTTTTCCTTATTCAAGGACGGAAAAGGGTTTAGTGTTGGATTAGGCGTACCCGCTTCGCGGCTCCACCTAATCCAACCCTAGACTCTTTTCCTTATTCAAGGACAGAAAAGGGTTTAGGGTTGGATTAGGCGTACCCGCTACACGGCTCCGCCTAATCCAACCCTAAACCCTTTTCCTTATTCAAGGTCACTAAACCCGCAAAAAACTGAACCCTAAGAGGGTATTGGTGAACCCTGTCGTGGATGTGATTCAAAGATGGGGCACTGAACCTTAAGACTAGAGTACTGCATAAGACGGGACGGAAAAGGGTTTATGGTTGGATTAGGCGTACCCGCTACGCGGATCCGCCTAATCCAACCCTAAACCCTTTTCCTTATTCAAGGTCACTAAACCCGCAAGAAACTGAACCCTAAGAGGGTATTGGTGAACCCTGTCGTGGATATGATTCAAAGATGGGGCACTAAACCTTAAGAGTAGGGTACTGCATAAGACGGGACGGAAAAGGGATTAGGGTTTGATTAGGCGTACCCGCTACGCGGATCCGCCTAATCCAACCCTAAACCCTTTTCCTTATTCAAGGTCACTAAACCAGCAACAAACTGAACCTAAGAGGGTATTTGTGAACCCTGTCGTGGATGTGATTCAAAGATCGGGCACTAAACCTTAAGAGTAGGGTACTGCATAAGACGGGACGGAAAAGGGTTTAGGGTTGGATTAGGCGTACCCGCTACGCGGATCCGCCTAATCCAACCCTAAACCCTTTTCCTTATTCAAGGTCACTAAACCCGCAACAAACTGAACCCAAAGAGGGTATTGGTGAACCCTGTCGTGGATGTGATTCAAAGATGGGGCACTAAACCTTAAGAGTAGGGTACTGCATAAGACGGGACGGAAAAGGGTTTAGGGTTGGATTAGGCGTACCTGCTACGCGGATCCGCCTAATCCAACCCTAAACCCTTTTCCATATTCAAGGTCACTAAACCCGCAACAAACTGAACCTAAGAGGGTATTGGTGAACACTGTCGTGGATGTGATTCAAAAATGGGGCACTGAACCTTAAGAGTAGGGTACTGCATAAGACGGGACGGAAAAGGTTTTAGGGTTGGATTAGGCGTACCTGTTACGCGGCTCCGCCTAATCCAACCCTAAACCCTTTTCCTTATTCAAGGACGGAAAAGGGTTTAGGGTTGGATTAGGCGTACCCTCTTCGCGGTTCCGCCTAATCCAACCCTTTTCCTTATTCAAGGTCACTAAACCCGCAACAAACTGAACCCTAAGAGGGTATTGACGAACCCTGTCGTGGATGTGATTCAAAGATGGGGCACTGAACCTTAAGAGTAGGGTACTGCATAAGACGGGACGGAAAAGGTTTTAGGGTTGGATTAGGCGTACCTGCTACGTGGCTCCACCTAATCCAACCCTAAACCCTTTTCCTTATTCAAGGTCACTAAATCCGCAACAAACTGAACCCTAAGAGGGTATTGGTGAACCCTGTCGTGGATGTGATTCAAAGATGGGGCACTGAACCTTAAGAGTAGGGTACTGCATAAGACGGGACGGAAAAGGGTTTAGGGTTGGATTAGGCGTACCCGCTACGCGGCTCCACCTAATCCAACCCTAGACTCTTTTCCTTATTCAAGGACGGAAAAGGGTTTAGGGTTGGATTAGGCATACCCGCTACACGGCTCCGCCTAATCCAACCCTAAACCCTTTTCCTTATTCAAGGTCACTAAACCCGCAAAAAACTGAACCCTAAGAGGGTATTGGTGAACCCTGTCGTGGATGTGATTCAAAGATGGGGCACTGAACCTTAAGACTAGGGTACTGCATAAGACGGGACGGAAAAGGGTTTAGGGTTGGATTAGGCGTACCCGCTACGCGGATCCGCCTAATCCAACCCTAAACCCTTTTCCTTATTCAAGGTCACTAAACCCGCAAGAAACTGAACCCTAAGAGGGTATTGGTGAACCCTGTCGTGGATATGATTCAAAGATGGGGCACTAAACCTTAAGAGTAGGGTACTGCATAAGACGGGACGGAAAAGGGTTTAGGGTTTGATTAGGCGTACCCGCTACGCGGATCCGCCTAATCCAACCCTAAACCCTTTTCCTTATTCAAGGTCACTAAATGAGCAACAAACTGAACCTAAGAGGGTATTTGTGAACCCTGTCGTGGATGTGATTCAAAGATGGGACACTGAACCTTAAGAGTAGGGTACTGCATAAGATGGGACGAAAAAGGGTTTAGGGTTGGATTAGGCGTACCCGCTACGCGGATCCGCCTAAACCCTTTTCCTTATGCAAGGTCACTAAACCCGCAAAAAACTGAACCCTAAGAGGGTATTGGTGAACCCTGTCGTGGATGTGATTCAAAGATGGGGCACTGAACCTTAAGACTAGAGTACTGCATAAGACGGGACGGAAAAGGGTTTATGGTTGGATTAGGCGTACCCGCTACGCGGATCCGCCTAATCCAACCCTAAACCCTTTTCCTTATTCAAGGTCACTAAACCCGCAAGAAACTGAACCCTAAGAGGGTATTGGTGAACCCTGTCGTGGATATGATTCAAAGATGGGGCACTAAACCTTAAGAGTAGGGTACTGCATAAGACGGGACGGAAAAGGGATTAGGGTTTGATTAGGCGTACCCGCTACGCGGATCCGCCTAATCCAACCCTAAACCCTTTTCCTTATTCAAGGTCACTAAACCAGCAACAAACTGAACCTAAGAGGGTATTTGTGAACCCTGTCGTGGATGTGATTCAAAGATCGGGCACTAAACCTTAAGAGTAGGGTACTGCATAAGACGGGACGGAAAAGGGTTTAGGGTTGGATTAGGCGTACCCGCTACGCGGATCCGCCTAATCCAACCCTAAACCCTTTTCCTTATTCAAGGTCACTAAACCCGCAACAAACTGAACCCAAAGAGGGTATTGGTGAACCCTGTCGTGGATGTGATTCAAAGATGGGGCACTAAACCTTAAGAGTAGGGTACTGCATAAGACGGGACGGAAAAGGGTTTAGGGTTGGATTAGGCGTACCTGCTACGCGGATCCGCCTAATCCAACCCTAAACCCTTTTCCATATTCAAGGTCACTAAACCCGCAACAAACTGAACCTAAGAGGGTATTGGTGAACACTGTCGTGGATGTGATTCAAAAATGGGGCACTGAACCTTAAGAGTAGGGTACTGCATAAGACGGGACGGAAAAGGTTTTAGGGTTGGATTAGGCGTACCTGTTACGCGGCTCCGCCTAATCCAACCCTAAACCCTTTTCCTTATTCAAGGACGGAAAAGGGTTTAGGGTTGGATTAGGCGTACCCTCTTCGCGGTTCCGCCTAATCCAACCCTTTTCCTTATTCAAGGTCACTAAACCCGCAACAAACTGAACCCTAAGAGGGTATTGACGAACCCTGTCGTGGATGTGATTCAAAGATGGGGCACTGAACCTTAAGAGTAGGGTACTGCATAAGACGGGACGGAAAAGGTTTTAGGGTTGGATTAGGCGTACCTGCTACGTGGCTCCACCTAATCCAACCCTAAACCCTTTTCCTTATTCAAGGTCACTAAATCCGCAACAAACTGAACCCTAAGAGGGTATTGGTGAACCCTGTCGTGGATGTGATTCAAAGATGGGGCACTGAACCTTAAGAGTAGGGTACTGCATAAGACGGGACGGAAAAGGGTTTAGGGTTGGATTAGGCGTACCCGCTACGCGGCTCCACCTAATCCAACCCTAGACTCTTTTCCTTATTCAAGGACGGAAAAGGGTTTAGGGTTGGATTAGGCATACCCGCTACACGGCTCCGCCTAATCCAACCCTAAACCCTTTTCCTTATTCAAGGTCACTAAACCCGCAAAAAACTGAACCCTAAGAGGGTATTGGTGAACCCTGTCGTGGATGTGATTCAAAGATGGGGCACTGAACCTTAAGACTAGGGTACTGCATAAGACGGGACGGAAAAGGGTTTAGGGTTGGATTAGGCGTACCCGCTACGCGGATCCGCCTAATCCAACCCTAAACCCTTTTCCTTATTCAAGGTCACTAAACCCGCAAGAAACTGAACCCTAAGAGGGTATTGGTGAACCCTGTCGTGGATATGATTCAAAGATGGGGCACTAAACCTTAAGAGTAGGGTACTGCATAAGACGGGACGGAAAAGGGTTTAGGGTTTGATTAGGCGTACCCGCTACGCGGATCCGCCTAATCCAACCCTAAACCCTTTTCCTTATTCAAGGTCACTAAATGAGCAACAAACTGAACCTAAGAGGGTATTTGTGAACCCTGTCGTGGATGTGATTCAAAGATGGGACACTGAACCTTAAGAGTAGGGTACTGCATAAGACGGGATGGAAAAGGGTTTAGGGTTGGATTAGGCGTACCCACTACGCGGCTCCGCCTAATCCAACCCTAAACCGTTTTCCTTATTCAAGGTCACTAAACCCGCAAAGAACTGAACCCTAAGAGGGTATTGGTGAACCATGTCGTTGATGTGATTCAAAGATAGGGCACTGAACCTTAAGAGTAGGGTACTGCATAAGACGGGACGGAAAAGGTTTTACGGTTGGATTAGGCGTACCCGTTACGCGGCTCCGCCTAATCCAACCCTAAACCCTTTTCCTTATTCAAGGACGGAAAAGGGTTTAGGGTTGGATTAGGCGTACCCGCTTCGCGGTTCCACCTAATCCAACCCTAAACCCTTTTCCTTATTCAAGGTCACTAAACCCGCAACTAACTGAACCCTAAGAGGGTATTGGTGAACCCTGTCGTGGATGTGATTCAAAGATGGGGCACTGAACCTTAAGAGTAGGGTACTGCATAAGACGGGACGGAAAAGGGTTTAGGGTTGGATTAGGCGTACCCTCTACGCGGATCCGCCTAATCCAACCCTAAACCATTTTCTTTATTCAAGGTCACTAAACCCGCAACAAACTGAACCTAAGAGGGTATTGGTGAACCCTGTCGTGGATGTGATTCAAAGATGGGGCACTGAACCTTAAGAGTAGGGTCTTGCATAAGACGGGACGGAAAAGGGCTTAGGGTTGGATTAGGCGAACCCGCTACGCGGCTCTGCCTAATCCAACCCTAATCCCTTTTCCTTATTCAAGGACGGAAAAGGGTTTAGGGTTTGACTAGGCGTACCCGCTACGCGGATCCGCCTAATCCAACCCTAAACCCTTTTCCTTATTCAAGGTCACTAAACCCGCAACAAACTGAACCCTAAGAGGGTATTGGTGAACCCTGTCGTAGATGTGATTCAAAGATGGGGCACTGAACCTTAAGAGTAGGTTACTGCATAAGACGGGACGGAAAAGGGTTTAGGGTTGGATTAGGCGTACCCGCTTCGCGGTTCCGCCTAATCCAACCCCAAACCCTATTCCTTATTCAAGGTCACTAAACCCGCAACAAACTAAACCCTATGAGGGTATTGGTGAACCCTGTCGAGGATGTGATTCAAAGATGGGGCACTAAACCTTAAGAGTAGGGTACTGCATAAGACGGGACGGAAAAGGGTTTAGGGTTGGATTAGGCGTACCCGCTACGCGGATCCGCCTAATCCAACCCTAAACCCTTTTCCTTATTCAAGGTCACTAAACCCGCAACAAACTGAACCCAAAGAGGGTATTGGTGAACCCTGTCGTGGATGTGATTCAAAGATGGGGCACTAAACCTTAAGAGTAGGGTACTGCATAAGACGGGACGGAAAAGGGTTTAGGGTTGGATTAGGCGAACCTGCTACGCGGATCCGCCTAATCCAACCCTAAACCCTTTTCCATATTCAAGGTCACTAAACCCGCAACAAACTGAACCTAAGAGGGTATTGGTGAACACTGTCGTGGATGTGATTCAAAGATACGGCACTGAACCTTAAGAGTAGGGTACTGCATAAGACGGGACGGAAAAGGTTTTAGGGTTAGATTAGGCGTACCTGCTACGCGGCTCTGCCTAATCCAAACCTAAACCCTTTTCCTTATTCAAGGACGGAAAAGGGTTTAGGGTTGGATTAGGCGTACCCGCTTCGCGGTTCCGCCTAATCCAACCCTTTTCCTTATTCAAGGTCACTAAACCCGCAACAAACTGAACCCAAAGAGGGTATTGGTGAACCCTATCGTGGATGTGATTCAAAGATGGGGCACTAAATCTTAAGAGTAGGGTACTGCATAAGACGGGACGGAAAAGGGTTTAGGGTTGGATTAGGCGTACCTGCTACGCGGATCCGCCTAATCCAACCCTAAACCCTTTTCCTTATTCAAGGTCACTAAACCCGCAACAAACTGAACCTAAGAGGGTATTGGTGAACACTGTCATGGATGTGATTCAAATATGGGGCACTGAACCTTAAGAGTAGGGTACTGCATAAGGCGGGACAGAAAAGGGTTAAGGGTTGGATTAGGCGTACCCGCTACGCGGCTCCACCTAATCCAACCCTAAACCCTTTTCCTTATTCAAGGACGGAAAAGGGTTTAGGGTTGTATTAGGCGTACCCGCTACGCGGCTCCGCCTAATCCAACCCTAAACCCTTTTCTTTATTCAAGGTCACTAAACCCGCAACAAACTGAACCCTAAGAAGGTATTGGTGAACCCTTTCGTGGATGTGATTCAAAGATGGGGCACTGACCCTTAAGAGTAGGGTACTGCATAAGACGGGACGGAAAAGGGTTTAGGGTTGGATTAGGCGTACCCGCTTCGCGGTTCCGCCTAATCCAACCCCAAACCCTATTCCTTATTCAAGGTCACTAAACCCGCAACAAACTGAACCCTATGAGGGTATTGGTGAACCCTGTCGAGGATGTGATTCAAAGATGGGGCACTGAACCTTAAGAGTAGGGTACTGCATAAGACGGGACGGAAAAGGGTTTAGGGTTGGATTAGGCGTACCCGCTACGCGGATCCGCCTAATCCAACCCTAAACCCTTTTCCTAATTCAAGGTCACTAAACCCGCAAAGAACTGAACCCAAAGAGGGTATTGGTGAACCCTGTCGTGGATGTGATTCAAAGATGGGGCACTAAACCTTAAGAGTAGGGTACTGCATAAGACGGAACGGAAAAGGGTTTAGGGTTGGATTAGGCGTACCTGCTACGCGGCTCCACCTAATCCAACCCTAGACTCTTTTCCTTATTCAAGGACGGAAAAGGGTTTAGGGTTGGATTAGGCATACCCGCTACACGGCTCCGCCTAATCCAACCCTAAACCCTTTTCCTTATTCAAGGTCACTAAACCCGCAAAAAACTGAACCCTAAGAGGGTATTGGTGAACCCTGTCGTGGATGTGATTCAAAGATGGGGCACTGAACCTTAAGACTAGGGTACTGCATAAGACGGGACGGAAAAGGGTTTAGGGTTGGATTAGGCGTACCCGCTACGCGGATCCGCCTAATCCAACCCTAAACCCTTTTCCTTATTCAAGGTCACTAAACCCGCAAGAAACTGAACCCTAAGAGGGTATTGGTGAACCCTGTCGTGGATATGATTCAAAGATGGGGCACTAAACCTTAAGAGTAGGGTACTGCATAAGACGGGACGGAAAAGGGTTTAGGGTTTGATTAGGCGTACCCGCTACGCGGATCCGCCTAATCCAACCCTAAACCCTTTTCCTTATTCAAGGTCACTAAACCAGCAACAAACTGAACCTAAGAGGGTATTTGTGAACCCTGTCGTGGATGTGATTCAAAGATGGGACACTGAACCTTAAGAGTAGGGTACTGCATAAGACGGGATGGAAAAGGGTTTAGGGTTGGATTAGGCGTACCCGCTACGCGGCTCCGCCTAATCCAACCCTAAACCGTTTTCCTTATTCAAGGTCACTAAACCCGCAAAGAACTGAACCCTAAGAGGGTATTGGTGAACCATGTCGTTGATGTGATTCAAAGATAGGGCACTGAACCTTAAGAGTAGGGTACTGCATAAGACGGGACGGAAAAGGTTTTAGGGTTGGATTAGGCGTACCCGTTACGCGGCTCCGCCTAATCCAACCCTAAACCCTTTTCCTTATTCAAGGACGGAAAAGGGTTTAGGGTTGGATTAGGCGTACCCGCTTCGCGGTTCCGCCTAATCCAACCCTAAACCCTTTTCCTTATTCAAGGTCACTAAACCCGCAACTAACTGAACCCTAAGAGGGTATTGGTGAACCCTGTCGTGGATGTGATTCAAAGATGGGGCACTGAACCTTAAGAGTAGGGTACTGCATAAGACGGGACGGAAAAGGGTTTAGGGTTGGATTAGGCGTACCCTCTACGCGGATCCGCCTAATCCAACCCTAAACCATTTTCTTTATTCAAGGTCACTAAACCCGCAACAAACTGAACCTAAGAGGGTATTGGTGAACCCTGTCGTGGATGTGATTCAAAGATGGGGCACTGAACCTTAAGAGTAGCGTCTTGCATAAGACGGGACGGAAAAGGGCTTAGGGTTGGATTAGGCGAACCCGCTACGCGGCTCTGCCTAATCCAACCCTAATCCCTTTTCCTTATTCAAGGACGGAAAAGGGTTTAGGGTTGGACTAGGCGTACCCGCTACGCGGATCCGCCTAATCCAACCCTAAACCCTTTTCCTTATTCAAGGTCACTAAACCCGCAACAAACTGAACCCTATGAGGGTATTGGTGAACCCTGTCGAGGATGTGATTCAAAGATGGGGCACTGAACCTTAAGAGTAGGGTACTGCATAAGACGGGACGGAAAAGGGTTTAGGGTTGGATTAGGCGTACCCGCTACGCGGATCCGCCTAATCCAACCCTAAACCCTTTTCCTAATTCAAGGTCACTAAACCCGCAAAGAACTGAACCCAAAGAGGGTATTGGTGAACCCTGTCGTGGATGTGATTCAAAGATGGGGCACTAAACCTTAAGAGTAGGGTACTGCATAAGACGGAACGGAAAAGGGTTTAGGGTTGGATTAGGCGTACCTGCTACGCGGCTCCACCTAATCCAACCCTAGACTCTTTTCCTTATTCAAGGACGGAAAAGGGTTTAGGGTTGGATTAGGCATACCCGCTACACGGCTCCGCCTAATCCAACCCTAAACCCTTTTCCTTATTCAAGGTCACTAAACCCGCAAAAAACTGAACCCTAAGAGGGTATTGGTGAACCCTGTCGTGGATGTGATTCAAAGATGGGGCACTGAACCTTAAGACTAGGGTACTGCATAAGACGGGACGGAAAAGGGTTTAGGGTTGGATTAGGCGTACCCGCTACGCGGATCCGCCTAATCCAACCCTAAACCCTTTTCCTTATTCAAGGTCACTAAACCCGCAAGAAACTGAACCCTAAGAGGGTATTGGTGAACCCTGTCGTGGATATGATTCAAAGATGGGGCACTAAACCTTAAGAGTAGGGTACTGCATAAGACGGGACGGAAAAGGGTTTAGGGTTTGATTAGGCGTACCCGCTACGCGGATCCGCCTAATCCAACCCTAAACCCTTTTCCTTATTCAAGGTCACTAAACCAGCAACAAACTGAACCTAAGAGGGTATTTGTGAACCCTGTCGTGGATGTGATTCAAAGATGGGACACTGAACCTTAAGAGTAGGGTACTGCATAAGACGGGATGGAAAAGGGTTTAGGGTTGGATTAGGCGTACCCGCTACGCGGCTCCGCCTAATCCAACCCTAAACCGTTTTCCTTATTCAAGGTCACTAAACCCGCAAAGAACTGAACCCTAAGAGGGTATTGGTGAACCATGTCGTTGATGTGATTCAAAGATAGGGCACTGAACCTTAAGAGTAGGGTACTGCATAAGACGGGACGGAAAAGGTTTTAGGGTTGGATTAGGCGTACCCGTTACGCGGCTCCGCCTAATCCAACCCTAAACCCTTTTCCTTATTCAAGGACGGAAAAGGGTTTAGGGTTGGATTAGGCGTACCCGCTTCGCGGTTCCGCCTAATCCAACCCTAAACCCTTTTCCTTATTCAAGGTCACTAAACCCGCAACTAACTGAACCCTAAGAGGGTATTGGTGAACCCTGTCGTGGATGTGATTCAAAGATGGGGCACTGAACCTTAAGAGTAGGGTACTGCATAAGACGGGACGGAAAAGGGTTTAGGGTTGGATTAGGCGTACCCTCTACGCGGATCCGCCTAATCCAACCCTAAACCATTTTCTTTATTCAAGGTCACTAAACCCGCAACAAACTGAACCTAAGAGGGTATTGGTGAACCCTGTCGTGGATGTGATTCAAAGATGGGGCACTGAACCTTAAGAGTAGGGTCTTGCATAAGACGGGACGGAAAAGGGCTTAGGGTTGGATTAGGCGAACCCGCTACGCGGCTCTGCCTAATCCAACCCTAATCCCTTTTCCTTATTCAAGGACGGAAAAGGGTTTAGGGTTGGACTAGGCGTACCCGCTACGCGGATCCGCCTAATCCAACCCTAAACCCTTTTCCTTATTCAAGGTCACTAAACCCGCAACAAACTGAACCCTATGAGGGTATTGGTGAACCCTGTCGAGGATGTGATTCAAAGATGGGGCACTGAACCTTAAGAGTAGGGTACTGCATAAGACGGGACGGAAAAGGGTTTAGGGTTGGATTAGGCGTACCCGCTACGCGGATCCGCCTAATCCAACCCTAAACCCTTTTCCTAATTCAAGGTCACTAAACCCGCAAAGAACTGAACCCTAAGAGGGTATTGGTGAACCCTGTCGTGGATGTGATTCAAAGATGGGGCACTGAACCTTAAGAGTAGGTTACTGCATAAGACGGGACGGAAAAGGGTTTAGGGTTGGATTAGGCGTACCCGCTTCGCGGTTCCGCCTAATCCAACCCCAAACCCTATTCCTTATTCAAGGTCACTAAACCCGCAACAAACTAAACCCTATGAGGGTATTGGTGAACCCTGTCGAGGATGTGATTCAAAGATGGGGCACTGAACCTTAAGAGTAGGGTACTGCATAAGACGGGACGGAAAAGGGTTTAGGGTTGGATTAGGCGTACCCGCTACGCGGATCCGCCTAATCCAACCCTAAACCCTTTTCCTTATTCAAGGTCACTAAACCCGCAACAAACTGAACCCAAAGAGGGTATTGGTGAACCCTGTCGTGGATGTGATTCAAAGATGGGGCACTAAACCTTAAGAGTAGGGTACTGCATAAGACGGGACGGAAAAGGGTTTAGGGTTGGATTAGGCGTACCTGCTACGCGGATCCGCCTAATCCAACCCTAAACCCTTTTCCATATTCAAGGTCACTAAACCCGCAACAAACTGAACCTAAGAGGGTATTGGTGAACACTGTCGTGGATGTGATTCAAAGATACGGCACTGAACCTTAAGAGTAGGGTACTGCATAAGACGGGACGGAAAAGGTTTTAGGGTTAGATTAGGCGTACCTGCTACGCGGCTCTGCCTAATCCAAACCTAAACCCTTTTCCTTATTCAAGGACGGAAAAGGGTTTAGGGTTGGATTAGGCGTACCCGCTTCGCGGTTCCGCCTAATCCAACCCTTTTCCTTATTCAAGGTCACTAAACCCGCAAAGAACTGAACCCAAAGAGGGTATTGGTGAACCCTGTCGTGGATGTGATTCAAAGATGGGGCACTAAACCTTAAGAGTAGGGTACTGCATAAGACGGAACGGAAAAGGGTTTAGGGTTGGATTAGGCGTACCTGCTACGCGGATCCGCCTAATCCAACCCTAAACCCTTTTCCTTATTCAAGGTCACTAAACCCGCAACAAGCTGAACCTAAGAGGGTATTGGTGAACACTATCGTGGATGTGATTCAAAGATGGGGCACTGAACCTTAAGAGTAGGGTACTGCATAAGACGGGACGGAAAAGGTTTTAGGGTTGGATAAGGCGTACCTGCTACGCGGTTCCGCCTAATCCAACCCTAAACCCTTTTCCTTATTCAAGGTCACTAAACCCGCAACAAACTGAACCCTAAGAGGGTATTGGTGAACCCTGTCGTGGATGTGATTCAAAGATGGGGCACTAAACCTTAAGAGTAAGGTACTGCATAAGACGGGACGGAAAAGGGTTTAGGGTTGGATTAGGCGTACCCGCTTCGCGATTCCGCCTAATCCAACCCCAAACCCTATTCCTTATTCAAGGTCACTAAACCCGCAACAAACTGAACCTAAGAGGGTATTGGTGAACCCTGTCGTGGATGTGATTCAAAGATGGGGCACTGAACCTTAAGAGTAGGGTCTTGCATAAGACGAGACGGAAAAGGGCTTAGGGTTGGATTAGGCGAACCCGCTACGCGGCTCTGCCTAATCCAACCCTAATCCCTTTTCCTTATTCAAGGACGGAAAAGGGTTTAGGGTTGGACTAGGCGTACCCGCTACGCGGATCCGCCTAATCCAACCCTAAACCCTTTTCATTATTCAAGGTCACTAAACCCGCAACAAACTGAACCTTAAGAGGGTATTGGTGAACCCTGTCGTAGATGTGATTCAAAGATGGGGCACTGAACCTTAAGAGTAGGGTACTGCATAAGACGGGACGGAAAAGGGTTTAGCGTTGGATTAGGCGTACCCGCTTCGCGGTTCTGCCTAATCCAACCCCAAACCCTATTCCTTATTCAAGGTCACTAAACCCGCAACAAACTAAACCCTATGAGGGTATTGGTGAACCCTGTCGAGGATGTGATTCAAAGATGGGGCACTGAACCTTAAGAGTAGGGTACTGCATAAGACGGGACGGAAAAGGGTTAGGGTTGGATTAGGCGTACCCGCTACGCGGATCCGCCTAATCCAACCCTAAACCCTTTTCCTTATTCAAGGTCACTAAACCCGCAACAAACTGAACCCAAAGAGGGTATTGGTGAACCCTTTCGTGGATGTGATTCAAAGATGGGGCACTAAACCTTAAGAGTAGGGTACTGCATAAGACGGGACGGAAAAGGGTTTAGGGTTGGATTAGGCGTACCTACTACGCGGATCTGCCTAATCCAACCCTAAACCCTTTTCCATATTCAAGGTCACTAAACCCGCAACAAACTGAACCTAAGAGGGTATTGGTGAACACTGTCGTGGATGTGATTCAAAGATGGGGCACTGAACCTTAAGAGTAGGGTACTGCATAAGACGGGACGGAAAAGGTTTTAGGGTTAGATTAGGCGTACCTGCTACGCGGCTCTGCCTAATCCAAACCTAAACCCTTTTCCTTATTCAAGGACGGAAAAGGGTTTAGGGTTGGATTAGGCGTACCCGCTTCGCGGTTCCGCCTAATCCAACCCTTTTCCTTATTCAAGGTCACTAAACCCGCAACAAACTGAACCCAAAGAGGGTATTGGTGAACCCTATCGTGGATGTGATTCAAAGATGGGGCACTAAACCTTAAGAGTAGGGTACTGCATAAGACGGGACGGAAAAGGGTTTAGGGTTGGATTAGGCGTACCTGCTACGCGGATCCGCCTAATCCAACCCTAAACCCTTTTCCTTATTCAAGGTCACTAAACCCGCAACAAACTGAACCTAAGAGGGTATTGGTGAACACTGTCATGGATGTGATTCAAATATGGGGCACTGAACCTTAAGAGTAGGGTACTGCATAAGGCGGGACGGAAAAGGGTTTAGGGTTGGATTAGGCGTACCCGCTACGCGGCTCCACCTAATCCAACCCTAAACCCTTTTCCTTATTCAAGGACGGAAAAGGGTTTAGGGTTGGATTAGGCGTACCCGCTACGCGGCTCCGCCTAATCCATCCCTAAACCCTTTTCTTTATTCAAGGTCACTAAACCCGCAACAAACTGAACCCTAAGAAGGTATTGGTGAACCCTTTCGTGGATGTGATTCAAAGATGGGGCACTGACCCTTAAGAGTAGGGTACTGCATAAGACGGGACGGAAAAGGGTTTAGGGTTGGATTAGGCGTACCCGCTTCGCGGTTCCGCCTAATCCAATCCCAAACCCTATTCCTTATTCAAGGTCACTAAACCCGCAACAAACTGAACCCTATGAGGGTATTGGTGAACCCTGTCGAGGATGTGATTCAAAGATGGGGCACTGAACCTTAAGAGTAGGGTACTGCATAAGACGGGACGGAAAAGGGTTTAGGGTTGGATTAGGCGAACCCGCTACGCGGATTCGCCTAATCCAACCCTAAACCCTTTTCCTTATTCAAGGTCACTAAACCCGCAACAAACTGAACCCAAAGAGGGTATTGGTGAACCCTGTCGTGGATGTGATTCAAAGATGGGGCACTAAACCTTAAGAGTAGGGTACTGCATAAGACAGGACGGAAAAGGGTTTAGGGTTGGATTAGGCGTACCTGCTACGCGGCTCCGCCTAATCCAACCCTAAACCCTTTTCCTTATTCAAGGACAGAAAAGGGTTTAGGGTTGGATTAGGCGAACCCGCTTCGCGGTTCCGCCTAATCCAACACTTTTCCTTATTCAAGGTCACTAAACCCGCAACAAACTGAACCCTAAGAGGGTATTGGTGAACCCTGTCGTGGATGTGATTCAAAGATGGGGCACTGAACCTTAAGAGTAGGGTACTGCATAAGACGGGACGGAAAAGGTTTTAGGGTTGGATTAGGCGTACCTGCTACGCGGCTCTGCCTAATCCAACCCTAATCCCTTTTCCTTATTCAAGGACGGAAAAGGGTTTAGGGTTTGACTAGGCGTACCCGCTACGCGGATCCGCCTAATCCAACCCTAAACCCTTTTCCTTATTCAAGGTCACTAAACCCGCAACAAACTGAACCCTAAGAGGGTATTGGTGAACCCTGTCGTAGATGTGATTCAAAGATGGGGCACTGAACCTTAAGAGTAGGTTACTGCATAAGACGGGACGGAAAAGGGTTTAGGGTTGGATTAGGCGTACCCGCTTCGCGGTTCCGCCTAATCCAACCCCAAACCCTATTCCTTATTCAAGGTCACTAAACCCGCAACAAACTGAACCCTATGAGGGTATTGGTGAACCCTGTCGAGGATGTGATTCAAAGATGGGGCACTGAACCTTAAGAGTAGGGTACTGCATAAGACGGGACGGAAAAGGGTTTAGGGTTGGATTAGGCGTACCCGCTTCGCGGTTCCGCCTAATCCAACCCCAAACCCTATTCCTTATTCAAGGTCACTAAACCCGCAACAAACTGAACCCTATGAGGGTATTGGTGAACCCTGTCGAGGATGTGATTCAAAGATGGGGCACTGAACCTTAAGAGTAGGGTACTGCATAAGACGGGACGGAAAAGGGTTTAGGGTTGGATTAGGCGTACCCGCTACGCGGATCCGCCTAATCCAACCCTAAACCCTTTTCCTTATTCAAGGTCACTAAACCCGCAAAGAACTGAACCCAAAGAGGGTATTGGTGAACCCTGTCGTGGATGTGATTCAAAGATGGGGCACTAAACCTTAAGAGTAGGGTACTGCATAAGACGGAACGGAAAAGGGTTTAGGGTTGGATTAGGCGTACCTGCTACGCGGCTCCACCTAATCCAACCCTAGACTCTTTTCCTTATTCAAGGACGGAAAAGGGTTTAGGGTTGGATTAGGCATACCCGCTACACGGCTCCGCCTAATCCAACCCTAAACCCTTTTCCTTATTCAAGGTCACTAAACCCGCAAAAAACTGAACCCTAAGAGGGTATTGGTGAACCCTGTCGTGGATGTGATTCAAAGATGGGGCACTGAACCTTAAGACTAGGGTACTGCATAAGACGGGACGGAAAAGGGTTTAGGGTTGGATTAGGCGTACCCGCTACGCGGATCCGCCTAATCCAACCCTAAACCCTTTTCCTTATTCAAGGTCACTAAACCCGCAAGAAACTGAACCCTAAGAGGGTATTGGTGAACCCTGTCGTGGATATGATTCAAAGATGGGGCACTAAACCTTAAGAGTAGGGTACTGCATAAGACGGGACGGAAAAGGGTTTAGGGTTTGATTAGGCGTACCCGCTACGCGGATCCGCCTAATCCAACCCTAAACCCTTTTCCTTATTCAAGGTCACTAAACCAGCAACAAACTGAACCTAAGAGGGTATTTGTGAACCCTGTCGTGGATGTGATTCAAAGATGGGACACTGAACCTTAAGAGTAGGGTACTGCATAAGACGGGATGGAAAAGGGTTTAGGGTTGGATTAGGCGTACCCGCTACGCGGCTCCGCCTAATCCAACCCTAAACCGTTTTCCTTATTCAAGGTCACTAAACCCGCAAAGAACTGAACCCTAAGAGGGTATTGGTGAACCATGTCGTTGATGTGATTCAAAGATAGGGCACTGAACCTTAAGAGTAGGGTACTGCATAAGACGGGACGGAAAAGGTTTTAGGGTTGGATTAGGCGTACCCGTTACGCGGCTCCGCCTAATCCAACCCTAAACCCTTTTCCTTATTCAAGGACGGAAAAGGGTTTAGGGTTGGATTAGGCGTACCCGCTTCGCGGTTCCGCCTAATCCAACCCTAAACCCTTTTCCTTATTCAAGGTCACTAAACCCGCAACTAACTGAACCCTAAGAGGGTATTGGTGAACCCTGTCGTGGATGTGATTCAAAGATGGGGCACTGAACCTTAAGAGTAGGGTACTGCATAAGACGGGACGGAAAAGGGTTTAGGGTTGGATTAGGCGTACCCTCTACGCGGATCCGCCTAATCCAACCCTAAACCATTTTCTTTATTCAAGGTCACTAAACCCGCAACAAACTGAACCTAAGAGGGTATTGGTGAACCCTGTCGTGGATGTGATTCAAAGATGGGGCAATGAACCTTAAGAGTAGGGTCTTGCATAAGACGGGACGGAAAAGGGCTTAGGGTTGGATTAGGCGAACCCGCTACGCGGCTCTGCCTAATCCAACCCTAATCCCTTTTCCTTATTCAAGGACGGAAAAGGGTTTAGGGTTGGACTAGGCGTACCCGCTACGCGGATCCGCCTAATCCAACCCTAAACCCTTTTCCTTATTCAAGGTCACTAAACCCGCAACAAACTGAACCCTAAGAGGGTATTGGTGAACCCTGTCGTAGATGTGATTCAAAGATGGGGCACTGAACCTTAAGAGTAGGTTACTGCATAAGACGGGACGGAAAAGGGTTTAGGGTTGGATTAGGCGTACCCGCTTCGCGGTTCCGCCTAATCCAACCCCAAACCCTATTCCTTATTCAAGGTCACTAAACCCGCAACAAACTAAACCCTATGAGGGTATTGGTGAACCCTGTCGAGGATGTGATTCAAAGATGGGGCACTGAACCTTAAGAGTAGGGTACTGCATAAGACGGGACGGAAAAGGGTTTAGGGTTGGATTAGGCGTACCCGCTACGCGGATCCGCCTAATCCAACCCTAAACCCTTTTCCTTATTCAAGGTCACTAAACCCGCAACAAACTGAACCCAAAGAGGGTATTGGTGAACCCTGTCGTGGATGTGATTCAAAGATGGGGCACTAAACCTTAAGAGTAGGGTACTGCATAAGACGGGACGGAAAAGGGTTTAGGGTTGGATTAGGCGTACCTGCTACGCGGATCCGCCTAATCCAACCCTAAACCCTTTTCCATATTCAAGGTCACTAAACCCGCAACAAACTGAACCTAAGAGGGTATTGGTGAACACTGTCGTGGATGTGATTCAAAGATACGGCACTGAACCTTAAGAGTAGGGTACTGCATAAGACGGGACGGAAAAGGTTTTAGGGTTAGATTAGGCGTACCTGCTACGCGGCTCTGCCTAATCCAAACCTAAACCCTTTTCCTTATTCAAGGACGGAAAAGGGTTTAGGGTTGGATTAGGCGTACCCGCTTCGCGGTTCCGCCTAATCCAACCCTTTTCCTTATTCAAGGTCACTAAACCCGCAAAGAACTGAACCCAAAAAGGGTATTGGTGAACCCTGTCGTGGATGTGATTCAAAGATGGGGCACTAAACCTTAAGAGTAGGGTACTGCATAAGACGGAACGGAAAAGGGTTTAGGGTTGGATTAGGCGTACCTGCTACGCGGATCCGCCTAATCCAACCCTAAACCCTTTTCCTTATTCAAGGTCACTAAACCCGCAACAAGCTGAACCTAAGAGGGTATTGGTGAACACTATCGTGGATGTGATTCAAAGATGGGGCACTGAACCTTAAGAGTAGGGTACTGCATAAGACGGGACGGAAAAGGTTTTAGGGTTGGATAAGGCGTACCTGCTACGCGGTTCCGCCTAATCCAACCCTAAACCCTTTTCCTTATTCAAGGTCACTAAACCCGCAACAAACTGAACCCTAAGAGGGTATTGGTGAACCCTGTCGTGGATGTGATTCAAAGATGGGGCACTAAACCTTAAGAGTAAGGTACTGCATAAGACGGGACGGAAAAGGGTTTAGGGTTGGATTAGGCGTACCCGCTTCGCGATTCCGCCTAATCCAACCCCAAACCCTATTCCTTATTCAAGGTCACTAAACCCGCAACAAACTGAACCTAAGAGGGTATTGGTGAACCCTGTCGTGGATGTGATTCAAAGATGGGGCACTGAACCTTAAGAGTAGGGTCTTGCATAAGACGGGACGGAAAAGGGCTTAGGGTTGGATTAGGCGAACCCGCTACGCGGCTCTGCCTAATCCAACCCTAATCCCTTTTCCTTATTCAAGGACGGAAAAGGGTTTAGGGTTGGACTAGGCGTACCCGCTACGCGGATCCGCCTAATCCAACCCTAAACCCTTTTCATTATTCAAGGTCACTAAACCCGCAACAAACTGAACCTTAAGAGGGTATTGGTGAACCCTGTCGTAGATGTGATTCAAAGATGGGGCACTGAACCTTAAGAGTAGGGTACTGCATAAGACGGGACGGAAAAGGGTTTAGCGTTGGATTAGGCGTACCCGCTTCGCGGTTCTGCCTAATCCAACCCCAAACCCTATTCCTTATTCAAGGTCACTAAACCCGCAACAAACTAAACCCTATGAGGGTATTGGTGAACCCTGTCGAGGATGTGATTCAAAGATGGGGCACTGAACCTTAAGAGTAGGGTACTGCATAAGACGGGACGGAAAAGGGTTAGGGTTGGATTAGGCGTACCCGCTACGCGGATCCGCCTAATCCAACCCTAAACCCTTTTCCTTATTCAAGGTCACTAAACCCGCAACAAACTGAACCCAAAGAGGGTATTGGTGAACCCTTTCGTGGATGTGATTCAAAGATGGGGCACTAAACCTTAAGAGTAGGGTACTGCATAAGACGGGACGGAAAAGGGTTTAGGGTTGGATTAGGCGTACCTACTACGCGGATCTGCCTAATCCAACCCTAAACCCTTTTCCATATTCAAGGTCACTAAACCCGCAACAAACTGAACCTAAGAGGGTATTGGTGAACACTGTCGTGGATGTGATTCAAAGATGGGGCACTGAACCTTAAGAGTAGGGTACTGCATAAGACGGGACGGAAAAGGTTTTAGGGTTAGATTAGGCGTACCTGCTACGCGGCTCTGCCTAATCCAAACCTAAACCCTTTTCCTTATTCAAGGACGGAAAAGGGTTTAGGGTTGGATTAGGCGTACCCGCTTCGCGGTTCCGCCTAATCCAACCCTTTTCCTTATTCAAGGTCACTAAACCCGCAACAAACTGAACCCAAAGAGGGTATTGGTGAACCCTATCGTGGATGTGATTC
Organism: Agrostemma githago; assembly: GCA_958450325.1. Lineage (NCBI taxonomy): Eukaryota > Viridiplantae > Streptophyta > Magnoliopsida > Caryophyllales > Caryophyllaceae > Agrostemma > Agrostemma githago. The sequence goes on from OY288258.1 coordinate 38,477,181, forward strand.
AAAGATGGGGCACTAAACCTTAAGAGTAGGGTACTGCATAAGACGGGACGGAAAAGGGTTTAGGGTTGGATTAGGCGTACCTGCTACGCGGATCCGCCTAATCCAACCCTAAACCCTTTTCCTTATTCAAGGTCACTAAACCCGCAACAAACTGAACCTAAGAGGGTATTGGTGAACACTGTCATGGATGTGATTCAAATATGGGGCACTGAACCTTAAGAGTAAGGTACTGCATAAGGCGGGACGGAAAAGGGTTTAGGGTTGGATTAGGCGTACCCGCTACGCGGCTCCACCTAATCCAACCCTAAACCCTTTTCCTTATTCAAGGACGGAAAAGGGTTTAGGGTTGGATTAGGCGTACCCGCTACGCGGCTCCGCCTAATCCATCCCTAAACCCTTTTCTTTTTTCAAGGTCACTAAACCCGCAACAAACTGAACCCTAAGAAGGTATTGGTGAACCCTTTCGTGGATGTGATTCAAAGATGGGGCACTGACCCTTAAGAGTAGGGTACTGCATAAGACGGGACGGAAAAGGGTTTAGGGTTGGATTAGGCGTACCCGCTTCGCGGTTCCGCCTAATCCAACCCCAAACCCTATTCCTTATTCAAGGTCACTAAACCCGCAACAAACTGAACCCTATGAGGGTATTGGTGAACCCTGTCGAGGATGTGATTCAAAGATGGGGCACTGAACCTTAAGAGTAGGGTACTGCATAAGACGGGACGGAAAAGGGTTTAGGGTTGGATTAGGCGAACCCGCTACGCGGATTCGCCTAATCCAACCCTAAACCCTTTTCCTTATTCAAGGTCACTAAACCCGCAACAAACTGAACCCAAAGAGGGTATTGGTGAACCCTGTCGTGGATGTGATTCAAAGATGGGGCACTAAACCTTAAGAGTAGGGTACTGCATAAGACAGGACGGAAAAGGGTTTAGGGTTGGATTAGGCGTACCTGCTACGCGGCTCCGCCTAATCCAACCCTAAACCCTTTTCCTTATTCAAGGACAGAAAAGGGTTTAGGGTTGGATTAGGCGAACCCGCTTCGCGGTTCCGCCTAATCCAACACTTTTCCTTATTCAAGGTCACTAAACCCGCAACAAACTGAACCCTAAGAGGGTATTGGTGAACCCTGTCGTGGATGTGATTCAAAGATGGGGCACTGAACCTTAAGAGTAGGGTACTGCATAAGACGGGACGGAAAAGGGTTTAGGGTTGGATTAGGCGTACCTGCTACGCGGCTCCGCCTAATCCAACCCTAAACCCTTTTCCTTATTCAAGGACGGAAAAGGGTTTAGGGTTGGATTAGGCGAACCCGCTACGCGGATCCGCCTAATCCAACCCTAAACCCTTTTCCTTATTCAAGGTCACTAAACCCGCAACAAACTTAACCCTAAGAGGGTATTGGTGAACCCTGTCGTGGATGTGATTCAAAGATGGGGCACTGAACCTTAAGAGTAGGGTACTGCATAAGACGGGACGGAAAAGGGTTTAGGGTTGGATTAGGCGTACCCGCTTCGCGGTTCCGCCTAATCCAACCCCAAACCCTATTCCTTATTCAAGGTCACTAAACCCGCAACAAACTGAACCCTATGAGGGTATTGGTGAACCCTGTCGAGGATGTGATTCAAAGATGGGGCACTGAACCTTAAAAGTAGGGTACTGCATAAGACGGGACGGAAAAGGGTTTAGGGTTGGATTAGGCGAACCCGCTACGCGGATCCGCCTAATCCAACCCTAAACCCTTTTCCTTATTCAAGGTCACTAAACCCGCAACAAACTGAACCCAAAGAGGGTATTGGTGATCCTTGTCGTGGATGTGATTCAAAGATGGGGCACTAAACCTTAAGAGTAGGGTACTGCATAAGACGGGACGGAAAAGGGTTTAGGGTTGGATTAGGCGTACCTGCTACGCGGCTCCGCCTAATCCAACCCTAAACCCTTTTCCTTATTCAAGGACGGAAAAGGGTTTAGGGTTGGATTAGGCGAACCCGCTTCGCGGTTACGCCTAATCCAACACTTTTCCTTATTCAAGGTCACTAAACCCGCAATAAACTGAACCCTAAGAGGGTATTGGTGAACCCTGTCGTGGATGTGATTCAAAGATGGGGCACTGAACCTTAAGAGTAGGGTACTGCATAAGACGGGACGGAAAAGGTTTTAGGGTTGGATTAGGCGTACCTGCTACGCGGCTCCGCCTAATCCAACCCTAAACCCTTTTCCTTATTCAAGGACGGAAAAGGGTTTAGGGTTGGATTAGGCGAACCCGCTTCGCGGTTCCTCCTAATCCAACCCTAAACCCTTTTCCTTATTCAAGGTCACTAAACCCGCAACAAACTGAACCCTAAGAGGGTATTGGTGAACCCTGTCGTGGATGTGATTCAAAGATGGGGCACTGAACCTTAAGAGTAGGGTACTGCATAAGACGGGACGGAAAAGGGTTTAGGGTTGGATTAGGCGTACCCGCTACACGGCTCCGCCTAATCCAACCCTAAACCCTTTTCCTTATTCAAGGTCACTAAACCCGCAAAAAACTGAACCCTAAGAGGGTATTGGTGAACCCTATCGTGGATGTGATTCAAAGATGGGGCACTGAACCTTAAGACTTGGGTACTGCATAAGACGGGACGGAAAAGGGTTTAGGGTTGGATTAGGCGGACCCGCTACGCGGATCCGCCTAATCCAACCCTAAACCCTTTTCCTTATTCAAGGTCACTAAACCCGCAAGAAACTGAACCCTAAGAGGGTATTGGTGAACCCAGTCGTGGATAGGATTCAAAGATGGGGCACTAAACCTTAAGAGTAGGGTACTGCATAAGACGGGACGGAAAAGGGTTTAGGGTTTGATTAGGCGTACCCGCTACGCGGATCCGCCTAATCCAACCCTAAACCCTTTTCCTTATTCAAGGTCACTAAACCAGCAACAAACTGAACCTAAGAGGGTATTTGTGAACCCTGTCGTGGATGTGATTCAAAGATGGGACACTGAACCTTAAGAGTAGGGTACTGCATAAGACGGGATGGAAAAGGGTTTAGGGTTGGATTAGGCGTACCCGCTACGCGGCTCCGCCTAATCCAACCCTAAACCGTTTTCCTTATTCAAGGTCACTAAACCCGCAAAGAACTGAACCCTAAGAGGGTATTGGTGAACCATGTCGTTGATGTGATTCAAACATAGGGCACTGAACCTTAAGAGTAGGGTACTGCATAAGACGGGACGGAAAAGGTTTTAGGGTTGGATTAGGCGTACCCGTTACGTGGCTCCGCCTAATCCAACCCTAAACCCTTTTCCTTATTCAAGGACGGAAAAGGGTTTAGGGTTGGATTAGGCGTACCCTCTTCGCGGTTCCGCCTGATCCAACCCTAAACCCTTTTCCTTATTCAAGGTCACTAAACCCGCAACTAACTGAACCCTAAGAGGGTATTGGTGAACCCTGTCGTGGATGTGATTCAAAGATGGGGCACTGAACCTTAAGAGTAGGGTACTGCATAAGACGGGACGGAAAAGGGTTTAGGGTTGGATTAGGCGGATCCGCCTAATCCAACCCTAAACCCTTTTCTTTATTCAAGGTCACTAAACCCGCAACAAACTGAACCTAAGAGGGTATTGGTGAACCCTGTCGTGGATGTGATTCAAAGATGGGGCACTGAACCTTAAGAGTAGGGTCTTGCATAAGACGGGACGGAAAAGGGCTTAGGGTTGGATTAGGCGAACCCGCTACGCGGCTCTGCCTAATCCAACCCTAATCCCTTTTCCTTATTCAAGGACGGAAAAGGGTTTAGGGTTGGACTAGGCGTACCCGCTACGCGGATCCGCCTAATCCAACCCTAAACCCTTTTCCTTATTCAAGGTCACTAAACCCGCAACAAACTGAACCCTAAGAGGGTATTGGTGAACCCTGTCGTGGATGTGATTCAAAGATGGGGCACTGAACCTTAAGAGTAGGGTACTGCATAAGACGGGACGGAAAAGGGTTTAGGGTTGGATTAGGCGTACCCGCTTCGCGGTTCCGCCTAATCCAACCCCAAACCCTATTCCTTATTCAAGGTCACTAAACCCGCAACAAACTGAACCCAAAGAGGGTATTGGTGAACCTTGTCGTGGATGTGATTCAAAGATGGGGCACTAAACCTTAAGAGTAGGGTACTGCATAAGACGGGACGGAAAAGGGTTTAGGGTTGGATTAGGCGTACCTGCTACGCGGATCCGCCTAATCCAACCCTAAACCCTTTTCCTTATTCAAGGTCACTAAACCCGCAACAAACTGAACCTAAGAGGGTATTGGTGAACACTATCGTGGATGTGATTCAAAGATGGGGCACTGAACCTTAAGAGTAGGGTACTGCATAAGACGGGACGGAAAAGGTTTTAGGGTTGGATTAGGCGTACCTGCTACGCGGCTCCGCCTAATCCAAACCTAAACCTTTTTTCCTTATTCAAGGACGGAAAAGGGTTTAGGGTTGGATTAGGCGAACCCGCTTCGCGGTTCCGCCTAATCCAACCCTTTTCCTTATTCAAGGTCACTAAACCCGCAACAAACTGAACCCTAAGAGGGTATTGGTTAACCCTGTCGTGGATGTGATTCAAAGATGGGGCACTGAACCTTAAGAGTAGGGTACTGCATAAGACGGGACGGAAAAGGTTTTAGGGTTGGATTAGGCGTACCTGCTACGCGGCTCCGCCTAATCCAACCCTAAACCCTTTTCTTTATTCAAGGACGGAAAAGGGTTTAGGGTTGGATTAGGCGTACCCGCTTCGCGGTTCCGCCTAATCCAACCCTAAACCCTTTTCCTTATTCAAGGTCACTAAACCCGCAACAAACTGAACCCTAAGAGGGTATTGGTGAACCCTGTCGTGGATGTGATTCAAAGATGGGGCACTGAACCTTAAGAGTAGGGTACTGCATAAGACGGGACGGAAAAGGGTTTAGGGTTGGATTAGGCGTACCCGCTACGCGGCTCCACCTAATCTAACCCTAAACCCTTTTCCTTATTCAAGGACGGAAAAGGGTTTAGGGTTGGATTAGGCGTACCCGCTACGCGGATCCGCCTAATCCAACCCTAAACCCTTTTCCTTATTCAAGGTCACTAAACCCGCAACAAACTGAACCCAAAGAGGGTATTGGTGAACCTTGTCGTGGATGTGATTCAAAGATGGGGCACTAAACCTTAAGAGTAGGGTACTGCATAAGACGGGACGGAAAAGGGTTTAGGGTTGGATTAGGCGTACCTGCTACGCGGATCCGCCTAATCCAACCCTAAACCCTTTTCCTTATTCAAGGTCACTAAACCCGCAACAAACTGAACCTAAGAGGGTATTGGTGAACACTGTCGTGGATGTGATTCAAAGATGGGGCACTGAACCTTAAGAGTAGGGTACTGCATAAGACGGGACGGAAAAGGTTTTAGGGTTGGATTAGGCGTACCTGCTACGCGGCTCCGCCTAATCCAAACCTAAACCCTTTTTCCTTATTCAAGGACGGAAAAGGGTTTAGGGTTGGATTAGGCGAACCCGCTTCGCGGTTCCGCCTAATCCAACCCTTTTCCTTATTCAAGGTCACTAAACCCGCAACAAACTGAACCCTAAGAGGGTATTGGTTAACCCTGTCGTGGATGTGATTCAAAGATGGGGCACTGAACCTTAAGAGTAGGGTACTGCATAAGACGGGACGGAAATGGTTTTAGGGTTGGATTAGGCGTACCTGCTACGCGGCTCCGCCTAATCCAACCCTAAACCCTTTTCTTTATTCAAGGACGGAAAAGGGTTTAGGGTTGGATTAGGCGTACCTGCTTCGCGGTTCCGCCTAATCCAACCCTAAACCCTTTTCCTTATTCAAGGTCACTAAACCCGCAACAAACTGAACCCTAAGAGGGTATTGGTGAACCCTGTCGTGGATGTGATTCAAAGATGGGGCACTGAACCTTAAGAGTAGGGTACTGCATAAGACGGGACGGAAAAGGGTTTAGGGTTGGATTAGGCGTAACCGCTACGCGGATCCGCCTAATCCAACCCTAAACCCTTTTCCTTATTCAAGGTCACTAAACCCGCAAGAAACTGAACCCTAAGAGGGTATTGGTGAACCCTGTCGTGGATATGATTCAAATATGGGGCACTAAACCTTAAGAGTAGGGTACTGCATAAGACGGGACGGAAAAGGGTTTAGGGTTTGATTAGGCGTACCCGCTACGCGGATCCGCCTAATCCAACCCTAAACCCTTTTCCTTATTCAAGGTCACTAAACCAGCAACAAACTGAACCTAAGAGGGTATTTGTGAACCCTGTCGTGGATGTGATTCAAAGATGGGACACTGAACCTTAAGAGTAGGGTACTGCATAAGACGGGACGGAAAAAGGTTTAGGGTTGGATTAGGCGTACCCGCTACGCGGCTCCGCCTAATCCAACCCTAAACCCTTTTCCTTATTCAAGGACGGAAAAGGGTTTAGGGTTGGATTAGGCGTACCCGCTTCGCGGTTCCGCCTAATCCAACCCCAAACCCTATTCCTTATTCAAGGTCACTAAACCCGCAACAAACTGAACCCTATGAGGGTATTGGTGAACCCTGTCGAGGATGTGATTCAAAGATGGGGCACTGAACCTTAAGAGTAGGGTACTGCATAAGACGGGACGGAAAAGGGTTTAGGGTTGGATTAGGCGTACACGCTACGCGGATCCGCCTAATCCAACCCTAAACCCTTTTCCTTATTCAAGGTCACTAAACCCGCAACAAACTGAAGCCAAAGAGGGTATTAGTGAACCCTGTCGTGGATGTGATTCAAAGATGGGGCACTAAACCTTAAGAGTAGGGTACTGCATAAGACGGGACGGAAAAGGGTTTAGGGTTGGATTAGGCGTACCTGCTACGCGGATCCGCCTAATCCAACCCTAAACCCTTTTCCAATTTCAAGGTCACTAAACCCGCAACAAACTGAACCTAAGAGGGTATTGGTGAACACTGTCGTGGATGTGATTCAAAGATGGGGCACTGAACCTTAAGAGTAGGGTACTGCATAATACGGGACGGAAAAGGTTTTAGGGTTGGATTAGGCGTACCTGCTACGCGGCTCCGCCTAATCCAACCCTAAACCCTTTTCCTTATTCAAGGACGGAAAATTGTTTAGGGTTGGATTAGGCGTACCCGCTTCGCGGTTCCGCCTAATCCAACCCTTTTCCTTATTCAAGGTCACTAAACCCGCAACAAACTGAACCCTAAGAGGGTATTGGTGAACCCTGTCGTGGATGTGATTCAAAGATGGGGCACTGAACCTTAAGAGTAGGGTACTGCATAAGACGGGACGGAAAAGGTTTTAGGGTTGGATTAGGCGTACCTGCTACGCGGCTCCGCCTAATCCAACCCTAAACCCTTTTCCTTATTCAAGGACGGAAAAGGGTTTAGGGTTGGATTAGGCGTACCCGCTTCGCGGTTCCGCCTAATCCAACCCTAAACCCTTTTCCTTATTCAAGGTCACTAAACCCGCAACAAACTGAACCCTAAGAGGGTATTGGTGAACCCTGTCGTGGATGTGATTCAAAGATGGGGCACTGAACCTTAAGAGTAGGGTACTGCATAAGACGGGACGGAAAAGGGTTTAGGGTTGGATTAGGCGTACCCGCTACGCGGCTCCACCTAATCCAACCCTAAACTCTTTTCCTTATTCAAGGACGGAAAAGGGTTTAGGGTTGGAATTGGCGTACCCACTACGCGGCTCCGCCTAATCCAACCCTAAACCCTTTTCCCTATTCAAGGTCACTAAACCCGCAAAAAACTGAACCCTAAGAGGTTATTGGTGAACCCTGTCGTGGATGTGATTCAAAGATGGGGCACTGAACCTTAAGACTAGGGTACTGCATAAGACGGGACGAAAAAGGGTTTAGGGTTGGATTAGGCGGACCCGCTACGCGGATCCGCCTAATCCAACCCTAAACCCTTTTCCTTATTCAAGGTCACTAAACCCGCAAGAAACTGAACCCTAAGAGGGTATTGGTGAACCCTGTCGTGGATGTGATTCAAAGATGGGGCACTGAACCTTAAGAGTAGGGTACTGCATAAGACGGGACGGAAAAGGTTTTAGGGTTGGATTAGGCGTACCTGCTACGCGGCTCCGCCTAATCCAACCCTAAACCCTTTTCTTTATTCAAGGACGGAAAAGGGTTTAGGGTTGGATTAGGCGTACCCGCTTCGCGGTTCCGCCTAATCCAACCCTAAACCCTTTTCCTTATTCAAGGTCACTAAACCCGCAACAAATTGAACCCTAAGAGGGTATTGGTGAACCCTGTCGTGGATGTGATTTAAAGATGGGGCACTGAACCTTAAGAGTAGGGTACTGCATAAGACGGGACGGAAAAGGGTTTAGGGTTGGATTAGGCGTACCCGCTACGCGGCTCCACCTAATCTAACCCTAAACCCTTTTCCTTATTCAAGGACGGAAAAGGGTTTAGGGTTGGATTAGGCGTACCCGCTACGCGGATCCGCCTAATCCAACCCTAAACCCTTTTCCTTATTCAAGGTCACTAAACCCGCAACAAACTGAACCCAAAGAGGGTATTGGTGAACCTTGTCGTGGATGTGATTCAAAGATGGGGCACTAAACCTTAAGAGTAGGGTACTGCATAAGACGGGACGGAAAAGGGTTTAGGGTTGGATTAGGCGTACCTGCTACGCGGATCCGCCTAATCCAACCCTAAACCCTTTTCCTTATTCAAGGTCACTAAACCCGCAACAAACTGAACCTAAGAGGGTATTGGTGAACACTGTCGTGGATGTGATTCAAAGATGGGGCACTGAACCTTAAGAGTAGGGTACTGCATAAGACGGGACGGAAAAGGTTTTAGGGTTGGATTAGGCGTACCTGCTACGCGGCTCCGCCTAATCCAAACCTAAACCCTTTTTCCTTATTCAAGGACGGAAAAGGGTTTAGGGTTGGATTAGGCGAACCCGCTTCGCGGTTCCGCCTAATCCAACCCTTTTCCTTATTCAAGGTCACTAAACCCGCAACAAACTGAACCCTAAGAGGGTATTGGTTAACCCTGTCGTGGATGTGATTCAAAGATGGGGCACTGAACCTTAAGAGTAGGGTACTGCATAAGACGGGACGGAAAAGGTTTTAGGGTTGGATTAGGCGTACCTGCTACGCGGCTCCGCCTAATCCAACCCTAAACCCTTTTCTTTATTCAAGGACGGAAAAGGGTTTAGGGTTGGATTAGGCGTACCTGCTTCGCGGTTCCGCCTAATCCAACCCTAAACCGTTTTCCTTATTCAAGGTCACTAAACCCGCAACAAACTGAACCCTAAGAGGGTATTGGTGAACCCTGTCGTGGATGTGATTCAAAGATGGGGCACTGAACCTTAAGAGTAGGGTACTGCATAAGACGGGACGGAAAAGGGTTTAGGGTTGGATTAGGCGTAACCGCTACGCGGATCCGCCTAATCCAACCCTAAACCCTTTTCCTTATTCAAGGTCACTAAACCCGCAAGAAACTGAACCCTAAGAGGGTATTGGTGAACCCTGTCGTGGATATGATTCAAATATGGGGCACTAAACCTTAAGAGTAGGGTACTGCATAAGACGGGACGGAAAAGGGTTTAGGGTTTGATTAGGCGTACCCGCTACGCGGATCCGCCTAATCCAACCCTAAACCCTTTTCCTTATTCAAGGTCACTAAACCAGCAACAAACTGAACCTAAGAGGGTATTTGTGAACCCTGTCGTGGATGTGATTCAAAGATGGGACACTGAACCTTAAGAGTAGGGTACTGCATAAGACGGGACGGAAAAAGGTTTAGGGTTGGATTAGGCGTACCCGCTACGCGGCTCCGCCTAATCCAACCCTAAACCCTTTTCCTTATTCAAGGACGGAAAAGGGTTTAGGGTTGGATTAGGCGTACCCGCTTCGCGGTTCCGCCTAATCCAACCCCAAACCCTATTCCTTATTCAAGGTCACTAAACCCGCAACAAACTGAACCCTATGAGGGTATTGGTGAACCCTGTCGAGGATGTGATTCAAAGATGGGGCACTGAACCTTAAGAGTAGGGTACTGCATAAGACGGGACGGAAAAGGGTTTAGGGTTGGATTAGGCGTACACGCTACGCGGATCCGCCTAATCCAACCCTAAACCCTTTTCCTTATTCAAGGTCACTAAACCCGCAACAAACTGAAGCCAAAGAGGGTATTAGTGAACCCTGTCGTGGATGTGATTCAAAGATGGGGCACTAAACCTTAAGAGTAGGGTACTGCATAAGACGGGACGGAAAAGGGTTTAGGGTTGGATTAGGCGTACCTGCTACGCGGATCCGCCTAATCCAACCCTAAACCCTTTTCCAATTTCAAGGTCACTAAACCCGCAACAAACTGAACCTAAGAGGGTATTGGTGAACACTGTCGTGGATGTGATTCAAAGATGGGGCACTGAACCTTAAGAGTAGGGTACTGCATAAGACGGGACGGAAAAGGTTTTAGGGTTGGATTAGGCGTACCTGCTACGCGGCTCCGCCTAATCCAACCCTAAACCCTTTTCCTTATTCAAGGACGGAAAATTGTTTAGGGTTGGATTAGGCGTACCCGCTTCGCGGTTCCGCCTAATCCAACCCTTTTCCTTATTCAAGGTCACTAAACCCGCAACAAACTGAACCCTAAGAGGGTATTGGTGAACCCTGTCGTGGATGTGATTCAAAGATGGGGCACTGAACCTTAAGAGTAGGGTACTGCATAAGACGGGACGGAAAAGGTTTTAGGGTTGGATTAGGCGTACCTGCTACGCGGCTCCGCCTAATCCAACCCTAAACCCTTTTCCTTATTCAAGGACGGAAAAGGGTTTAGGGTTGGATTAGGCGTACCCGCTTCGCGGTTCCGCCTAATCCAACCCTAAACCCTTTTCCTTATTCAAGGTCACTAAACCCGCAACAAACTGAACCCTAAGAGGGTATTGGTGAACCCTGTCGTGGAAGTGATTCAAAGATGGGGCACTGAACCTTAAGAGTAGGGTACTGCATAAGACGGGACGGAAAAGGGTTTAGGGTTGGATTAGGCGTACCCGCTACGCGGCTCCACCTAATCCAACCCTAAACTCTTTTCCTTATTCAAGGACGGAAAAGGGTTTAGGGTTGGAATTGGCGTACCCACTACGCGGCTCCGCCTAATCCAACCCTAAACCCTTTTCCCTATTCAAGGTCACTAAACCCGCAAAAAACTGAACCCTAAGAGGTTATTGGTGAACCCTGTCGTGGATGTGATTCAAAGATGGGGCACTGAACCTTAAGACTAGGGTACTGCATAAGACGGGACGAAAAAGGGTTTAGGGTTGGATTAGGCGGACCCGCTACGCGGATCCGCCTAATCCAACCCTAAACCCTTTTCCTTATTCAAGGTCACTAAACCCGCAAGAAACTGAACCCTAAGAGGGTATTGGTGAACCCTGTCGTGGATGTGATTCAAAGATGGGGCACTAAACCTTAAGAGTAGGGTACTGCATAAGACGGGACGGAAAAGGGTTTAGGGTTTGATTAGGCGTACCCGCTACGCAGATCCGCCTAATCCAACCCTAAACCCTTTTCCTTATTCAAGGTCACTAAACCAGCAACAAACTGAACCTAAGAGGGTATTTGTGAACCCTGTCGTGGATGTGATTCAAAGATGGGACACTGAACCTTAAGAGTAGGGTACTGCATAAGACGGGATGTTAAAGGGTTTAGGGTTGGATTAGGCGTACCCGCTACGCGGCTCCGCCTAATCCAACCCTAAACCGTTTTCCTTATTCAAGGTCACTAAACCCGCAAAGAACTGAACCCTAAGAGGGTATTGGTGAACCTTGTCATTGATGTGATTCAAAGATAGGGCACTGAACCTTAAGAGTAGGGTACTGCATAAGACGGGACGGAAAAGGTTTTAGGGTTGGATTAGGCGTACCCGTTACGCGGCTCCGCCTAATCCAACCCTAAACCCTTTTCCTTATTCAAAGACGGAAAAGGGTTTAGGGTTGGATTAGGCGTACCCGCTTCGCGGTTCCGCCTAATCCAACCCTAAACCCTTTTCCTTATTCAAGGTCACTAAACCCGCAACTAACTGAACCCTAAGAGGGTATTGGTGAACCCTGTCGTGGATGTGATTTAAAGATGGGGCACTGAACCTTAAGAGTAGGGTACTGCATAATACGGGACGGAAAAGGGTTTAGGGTTGGATTAGGCGTACCCACTACGCGGCTCCGCCTAATCCAACCCTAAACCCTTTTCTTTATTCAAGGTCACTAAACCCGCAACTAACTGAACCCTAAGAGGGTATTGGTGAACCCTGTCGTGGATGTCATTCAAAGATGGGGCACTGAACCTTAAGAGTAGGGTACTGCATAAGACGGGACGGAAAAGGGTTTAGGGTTGGATTAGGCGTACCCGCTACGCGGATCCGCTTAATCCAACCCTAAACCCTTTTCTTTATTCAAGGTCACTAAACCCGCAACAAACTGAACCTAAGAGGGTATTGGTGAACCCTGTCGTGGATGTGATTCAAAGATGGGGCACTGAACCTTAAGAGTAGGGTCTTGCATAAGACGGGACGGAAAAGGGCTTAGGTTTGGATTAGGCGAACCCGGTACGCGGCTCTGCCTAATCCAACCCTAATCCCTTTTCCATATTCAAGGACGGAAAAGGGTTTAGGGTTGGACTAGGCGTACCCGCTACGCGGATCCGACTAATCCAACCCTAAACCCTTTTCCTTATTCAAGGTCGCTAAACCCGCAACAAACTGAACCCTAAGAGGGTATTGGTGAACCCTGTCGTGGATATGATTCAAAGATGGGGCACTGAACCTTAAGAGTAGGGTACTGCATAAGACGGGACGGAAAAGGGTTTAGGGTTGGATTAGGCGTACCCGCTTCGCGGTTCCGCCTAATCCGACCCCAAACCCTATTCCTTATTCAAGGTCACTAAACCCACAACAAACTGAACCCTATGAGGGTATTGGTGAACCCTGTCGAGGATGTGATTCAAAGATGGGGCACTGAACCTTAAGAGTAGGGTACTGCATAAGACGGGACGGAAAAGGGTTTAGGGTTGGATTAGGCGTACCTGCTACGCGGATCCGCCTAATCCAACCCTAAACCCTTTTCCTTATTCAAGGTCACTAAACCCGCAACAAACTGAACCTAAAAGGGTATTGGTGAACACTGTCGTGGATGTGATTCAAAGATGGGGCACTGAACCTTAAGAGTAGGGTACTGCATAAGACGGGACGGAAAAGGTTTTAGGGTTGGATTAGGCGTACCTGCTACGCGGCTCCGCCTAATCCAAACATAAACCCTTTTCCTTATTCAAGGACGGAAAAGGGTTTAGGGTTGGATTAGGCGTACCTGCTACGCGGATCCGCCTAATCCAACCCTAAACCCTTTTCCTTATTCAAGGTCACTAAACCCGCAACAAACTGAACCTAAGAGGGTATTGGTGAACACTGTCGTGGATGTGATTAAAAGATGGGGCACTGAACCTTAAGAGTAGGGTACTGCATAAGACGGGACGGAAAAGGTTTTAGGGTTGGATTAGGCGTACCTGCTACGCGGCTCCGCCTAATCCAAACATAAACCCTTTTCCTTATTCAAGGACGGAAAAGGGTTTAGGGTTGGATTAGGCGTACCCGCTTCGCGGTTCCGCCTAATCCAACCCTTTTCCTTATTCAAGGTCACTAAACCCGCAACAAACTGAACCCTAAGAGGGTATTGGTGAACCCTGTCGTGGATGTGATTCAAAGATGGGGCACTGAACCTTAAGAGTAGGGTACTGCATAAGACGGGACGGAAAAGGGTTTAGGGTTCGATTAGGCGTACCCGCTACGCGGCTCCGCCTAATCCAACCCTAAACCCTTTTCTTTATTCAAGGTCACTAAACCCGCAACAAACTGAACCCTAAGAAGGTATTGGTGAACCCTTTCGTGGATGTGATTCAAAGATGGGGCACTGACCCTTAAGAGTAGGGTACTGCATAAGACGGGACGGAAAAGGGTTTAGGGTTGGATTAGGCGTACCCGCTACGCGGCTCCGCCTAATCCAACCCTAAACCCTTTTTCTTATTCAAGGACGGAAAAGGGTTTAGGGTTGGATTAGGCGTACCCGCTTCGCGGTTCCGCCTAATCCAACCCCAAACCCTATTCCTTATTCAAGGTCACTAAACCCGCAACAAACTGAACCCTATGAGGGTATTGGTGAACCCTGTCGAGGATGTGATTCAAAGATGGGGAACTGAACCTTAAGAGTAGGGTACTGCATAAGACGGGACGGAAAAGGGTTTAGGGTTGGATTAGGCGTACACGCTACGCGGATCCGCCTAATCCAACCCTAAACCCTTTTCCTTATTCAAGGTCACTAAACCCGCAACAAACTGAACCCAAAGAGGGTATTGGTGAACCCTGTCGTGGATGTGATTCAAAGATGGGGCACTAAACCTTACGAGTAGGATACTGCATAAGACGGGACGGAAAAGGGTTTAGGGTTGGATTAGGCGTACCTGCTACGCGGATCCGCCTAATCCAACCCTAAACCCTTTTCCTTATTCAAGGTCACTAAACCCGCAACAAACTGAACCTAAGAGGGTATTGGTGAACACTGTCGTGGATGTGATTCAAAGATGGTGCACTGAACCTTAAGAGTAGGGTACTGCATAAGACGGGACGGAAACGGTTTTAGGGTTGGATTAGGCGTACCTGCTACGCGGCTCCGCCTAATCCAAACATAAACCCTTTTCCTTATTCAAGGACGGAAAAGGGTTTAGGGTTGGATTAGGCGTACCCGCTTCGCGGTTCCGCCTAATCCAACCCTTTTCCTTATTCAAGGTCACTAAACCCGCAACAAACTGAACCCTAAGAGGGTATTGGTGAACCCTGTCGTGGATGTGATTCAAAGATAGGGCACTGAACCTTAAGAGTAGGGTACTGCATAAGACGGGACGGAAGAGGTTTTAGGGTTGGATTAGGCGTACCTGCTACGCGGCTCCGCCTAATCCAACCCTAAACCCTTTTCTTTATTCAAGGACGGAAAAGGGTTTACGGTTGGATTAGGCGTACCCGCTTCGCGGTTCCGCCAAATCCAACCCTAAACCCTTTTCCTTATTCAAGGTCACTAAACCCGCAACAAACTGAACCCTAAGAGGGTATTGGTGAACCCTGTCGTGGATGTGATTCAAAGATGGGGCACTGAACCTTAAGAGTAGGGTACTGCATAAGACGGGACGGAAAAGGGTTTAGGGTTGGATTAGGCGTACCCGCTACGCGGCTCCACCTAATCCAACCCTAAACTCTTTTCCTTATTCAAGGACAGAAAAGGGTTTAGGGTTGGATTTGGCGTACCCACTACGCGGCTCCGCCTAATCCAACCCTAAACCCTTTTCTTTATTCAAGGTCACTAAACCCGCAACAAACTGAACCCTAAGAAGGTATTGGTGAACCCTTTCGTGTATGTGATTCAAAGAAGGGGCACTGACCCTTAAGAGTAGGGTATTGCATAAGACGGGACGGAAAAGGGTTTAGGGTTGGATTAGGCGTACCCGCTACACGGCTCCGCCTAATCCAACCCTAAACCCTTTTCCTTATTCAAGGTCACTAAACCCGCAAAAAACTGAACCCTAAGAGGTTATTGGTGAACCCTGTCGTGGATGTGATTCAAAGATGGGGCACTGAACCTTAAGACTAGGGTACTGCATAAGACGGGACGGAAAAGGGTTTAGGGTTGGATTAGGCGGACCCGCTACGCGGATCCGCCTAATCCAACCCTAAACCCTTTTCCTTATTCAAGGTCACTAAACCCGCAAGAAACTGAACCCTAAGAGGGTATTGGTGAACCCTGTCGTGGATGTGATTCAAAGATGGGGCACTAAACCTTAAGAGTAGGGTACTGCATAAGACGGGACGGAAAAGGGTTTAGGGTTGGATTAGGCGTACCCGCTACGCGGATCCGCCTAATCCAACCCTAAACCCTTTTCCTTATTCAAGGTCACTAAACCAGCAACAAACTGAACCTAAGAGGGTATTTGTGAACCATGTCGTGGATGTGATTCAAAGATGGGACACTGAACCTTAAGAGTAGGGTACTGCATAAGACGGGATGGAAAAGGGTTTAGGGTTGGATTAGGCGTACCCGCTACGCGGCTCCGCCTAATCCAACCCTAAACCGTTTTCCTTATTCAAGGTCACTAAACCCGCAAAGAACTGAACCATAAGAGGGTATTGGTGAACCCTGTCGTTGATGTGATTAAAAGATAGGGCACTGAACCTTAAGAGTAGGGTACTGCATAAGACGGGACGGAAAAGGTTTTAGGGTTGGATTAGGCGTACCCGTTACGCGGCTCCGCCTAATCCAACCCTAAACCCTTTTCCTTATTCAAGGACGGAAAAGGGTTTAGGGTTGGATTAGGCGTACCCGCTTCGCGGTTCCGCCTAATCCAACCCTAAACCCTTTTCCTTATTCAAGGTCACTAAACCCGCAACTAACTGAACCCTAAGAGGGTATTGGTGAACCCTGTCGTGGATGTGATTTAAAGATGGGGCACTGAACCTTAAGAGTAGGGTACTACATAATACGGGACGGAAAAGGGTTTATGGTTGGATTAGGCGTACCCGCTACGCGGATCCGCCTAATCCAACCCTAAACCCTTTTCTTTATTCAAGGTCACTAAACCCGCAACAAACTGAACCTAAGAGGGTATTGGTGAACCCTATCGTGGATGTGATTCAAAGATGGGGCACTGAACCTTAAGAGTAGGGTCTTGAATAAGACGGGACGGAAAAGGGCTTAGGGTTGGATTAGGCGAACCCGCTACGCGGCTCTGCCTAATCCAACCCTAATCCCTTTTCCTTATTCAAGGACGGAAAAGGTTTTAGGGTTGGACTAGGCGTACCCGCTACGCGGCTCCGCCTAATCCAACCCTAAACCTTTTTCCTTATTCAAGGTCACTAAACCCGCAAGAAACTGAACCCTAAGAGGGTATTGGTGAACCCTGTCGAGGATATGATTCAAAGATGGGGCATTGAACCTTAAGAGTAGGGTACTGCATAAGACGGGACGGAAAACGGTGTAGGTTTGGATTAGGCGTACCCGCTACGCGGATCCGCCTAATCCAACCCTAAGCCCTTTTCCTTATTCAAGGTCACTAAACCCGCAACAAACTGAACCTAAGAGGGTATTGGTGAACCCTGTCGTGGATGTGATTCAAAGATGGGGCACTGAACCTTAAGAGTAAGGTACTGCATAAGACGGGAAGGAAAAGGTTTTAGGGTTGGATTAGGCGTACCCGCTACGCGGCTCTGCCTAATCCAACCCTAAACCCTTTTCCTTATTCAAGGACGGAAAAGGGTTTAGGGTTGGATTAGGCGTACCCGCTTCGCGGTTCCGCCTAATCCAACCCCAAACCCTATTCCTTATTCAAGGTCACTAAACCCGCAACAAACTGAACCCTATGAGGGTATTGGTGAACCCTGTCGAGGATGTGATTCAAAGATGGAGCACTGAACCTTAAGAGTAGGGTACTGCATAAGACGGGACGGAAAAGGGTTTAGGGTTGGATTAGGCGTACCCGCTACGCGGATTCGCCTAATCCAACCCTAAACCCTTTTCCTTATTCAAGGTCACTAAACCCGCAACAAACTGAACCTAAGAGGGTATTGGTGAACCCTGTCGTGGATGTGATTCGAAGATGGGGCACTGAACCTTAAGAGTAGGGTACTGCATAAGACGGGACGGAAAAGGGTTTAGGGTTGGATTAGGCGTACCCGCTACGCGTCTCCGCCTAATCCAACCCTAAACCCTTTTCCTTATTCAAGGACGGAAAAGGGTTTAGGGTTGGATTAGGCGAACCCGCTTCGCGGCTCTGCCTAATCCAACCCTAAACCCTTTTCCTTATTCAAGGACGGAAAAGGGTTTAGGGTTGGATCAGGCGTACCCGCTACGCGACTCCGCCTAATCCAACCCTAAACCCTTTTCCTTATTCAAGGTCACTAAACCCGCAACAAACTGAACCCCAAGAGGGTATTGGTGAACCCTGTCGTGGATGTGATTCAAAGATGGGCACTGAACCTTAAGAGTAGGGTACTGCATAAGACGGGACGGAAAAGGGTTTAGGGTTGGATTAGGCGCACCCGCTACGCGGCTCCACCTAATCCAACCCTAAACCCTTTTCCTTATTCAAGAACGGAAAAGGGTTTAGGGTTGGATTAGGCGTACCCGCTTCGCGGTTCCGCCTAATCCAACCCTAAACCCTATTCCTTATTCAAGGTCACTAAACCCGCAACAAACTGAACCCTAAGAGGGTATTGGTGAACCCTGTCGTGGATGTGATTCAAAGATGGGACACTGAACCTTAAGAGTAGGGTACTGCATAAGACGGGACGGAAAAGGGTTTAGGGTTGGATTAGGCGTACTTGCTACGCGGATCCGCCTAATCCAACCCTAAACCCTTTTCCTTATTCAAGGTCACTAAACCCGCAACAAACTGGACCTAAGAGGGTATTGGTGAACCCTGTCGTGGATGTGATTCAAAGATGGGGCACTGAACCTTAAGAGTAGGGTACTGCATAAGACGGGACGGAAAAGGGTTTAGGGTTGGATTAGGCGTACCCGCTACGCGGATCTGCCTAATCCAACCCTAAACCCTTTAACTTATTCAAGGTCACTAAACCCGCAACAAACTAAACCCTAAGAGGGTATTGGTGAACCCTGTCGTGGATGTGATTCAAAGAGGGTTATGTACTACTGATATAGAATTATGTACAATGATGTACTAAGATTGATTATGTACAGTTGATATAGAATTATGTACCATGATGTCCTCAAATGGGTTATGTATAGCTGATATAGAAATATGTACAATGATGTCCTCAAATAGGTTATGTACAGCTGATATAGAATTATGTAGCTTATATAATGATCCTAAGTCCTGTACATAATAATGAATACAGTGTACATAATTATTTACGAAGATATACAGTTTGCATTGTGTTTTTTTAATTAAAAATATGATATACATAATTATGAATACAGTGTATATAACTAATTATTTAGTATCAGTACATTTTCAGTCTAAGATGTAAATAGATGAGTTATGTACAACTAATATAGATTTATGTATAATGATGTCCTCAGATAAATTATGTACTACTGATATGAAAATATATACATTATCTAGTGACAAATATGTACATAATGAGTTATAAACGTAATTCAGCAGAGCAATTATGTACATTATCTGATGGGTTATGTACATCTGATCTAGAATTATGTACAATAATATCCTCAGTCGGGTTATGTACAACTAATATAAAATTATGTATAGTAATATCCTCAGAAAAATTAAGTACAACTGATATGTAAATATATACATTACATAATGACCTATATACTATACTTTGTAAATTATTACAAGCGCAACAAAATTTCTACTTTAAGATGTAACTAGATGAGTTATGTACAACTAATATAGAATTATGTCTACTGATGTCCTCAGATGGATTATGTACAAATGATATCAAAATATCAACAGTATTCAGTGACAAATATGTACTTCACAAGTTATCAAAATAGTTCAGTAGAGAATCATTAGAGAATCTACGTAATTCTTGATAATCGATTTTCTACTTTAGAACAAATATATTAATTTCTTGGATCAGCAGGTTCATAATCACTGTTCTCTAAACGAATTGTTCAGGATTACAATCAAATGTGCAAGTGAAAATGACGACAATCAAATCAAGCATAGAAATCGTTGATAATCAAGCATAGAATTCCTTGATAATCAAATGATGAAGATCTGCAATTGAAATGATGAAGACGCTCGATTTTACGAGTGAGCACAATTAAATCTGCAAGTGAAAATGATGAAGATCAAACGATGAAGATCTGCAACGGAACTGATGAAGATGATCGAATGATTTGAATGAAAAAATAAACAAATTTCTAGAGAGAGAAAGTCGACTAATTCAAAAGGAAAAGAAGGAGATGGCGCGCGTTTGTTTTTGTGCTTTGAATTTTGATCAAGCCTGGTCCGTTGATCTCAATCAGATCTAACGGCCCAGATGTTGCCTCAACGGTTGCAAGGAATTAGGCTGCCTCAATGGATCCCGAATCTATATATATATATATATAGAGGAGGGTTCTTATGAGTCCTTCTATATATTTGAGTCCCTAAGTCCTTCTACCATCCATTGGATGATAATACAATGGATGGATGAGATGGATTGAGATTTTATATTTAAAAAACAAGATATTGTTTCCTAATTTGAAGGAGTGTAACATCCAACAAAATAGGAAACACAATCAATATTTCAATAATTTTATGTAAGGCATATTTATTAGAGTAACACGTTTGTAACATTGAAGTAACACAAAGTATCTATTAGAATAACACGTTTGTAACGTAGTAACACAAAGTATCTATTAGAGTAACACGTTTCTAACGTTGGAGTAACACAAAGTATCTATTAGAGTAACACGTTTGTAACGTAGTAACACAAAGTATCTATTAAAGTAACACGCTTCTAACGTTGGAGTAACACAAAATATCTATTGGAGTAACACGTTAGTAACGTTGGAGTAACATTATTATTCATATGTTGTGTTAATAATTATGTTTAGTGTTGGAGGCATATAACTCTGAAATCAATTTAAGCATATTTGCATGATATTCGTTAGAGTAACAACAAACTTTAACCAGAGTAACAGTTCTATACAATAAGAGTAACACAAAATAAATTAAGGAGATGAGAAGATATGCAGTAAATTATTATTTTTAGATCTATATAATAATAATTTAATTTTTTTTAAATGAAAATCTTAATTGTGAAGGAATATGTGTGTGAGAGATGATAATTATTTTTTTATAGAAGAGATATTAAATGATGAGTAAATTAAGGAGAGAGATATTTACCAAATATAGTTACTTGCTTTAATTAGTCAAACAAATCACAACCATCAATCTCTTTCTAATCCAAGAGATGTGGTGAGGACTCACGGACTCAATTTTAAAAGGTGGACTCACTTGATCCTTCCTCTATATATATATATATATATATATATATATATATATATATATATATATAGGGATGGGATCCCATCCGAACCTTACTTCGGTACGAACCGTCCGAACTAACCTTTAAACATTCCGGTTACACTTTTAAGGATCCCAATTAAACTTTTAAGATTAAAACAAACATAAGAGTATTTGGTGTCCCATTATTCCCTTAATTTTTGAATAATTTTTAAGTAGTTAGAAATTACATTCTCTAATGATCCCATTACCCTCTCATTTTTTGTTTTTTCTCAAAAGTGTAACTGAGGTCCTTAAAAGTGTAACTAAGGTCACTAAAAGTGTAACTAGTTAAACTTTAAAAGTGTAAGTGGGGTCCTTAAAAGTGTAACTAGTTGGTTCGGACGGTTCGCACCGAAGTTGGTTCGGACGGGATCCTAATTCTATATATATATATATATATATATATATATATATATATATATATATATATATATATATATATATATATATATATATATATATATCTAGGATCCTTTGAGGCAGCTCAACTCGCCGCACCCATTGAGGCACAATCTCAACCATTAGTTTAAAATCAAATTAAAGGCTAAGATTAAAACAAAAACTCATACATAAAAAAAATTCCCCAATTTTTTTCCCGGGGAAAAAAAAAATCGGAATATTTTTTTCCAAAAAAAAAAAAAATTTCTGAAAAAAAAATCGGAATTTTTTTTCGGAAAAAAAAAATCGGAATTTTTTTTCCCAAAAAAAAAAATATTTTTTCCGAAAAAAAAATATCGGAATTTAAAATAAAATTGGTGTATATAAAAATAATTTCAGTGTACATAATAACTGTTTTAAGGTATATAACAATTCTATTATATCGAATAATTAAGTACATATGCCAATTATTTCAGTGTATATATGTTGATTAATTGGTGTACATAGTAACCATTTGAGTGTATATAACAATAACTATTTTACTGTATATATATTTAGTTCTTAAGTGTATATATAAATATATATAAAGTGAGTTTAATAGCGTATATAATGAGGTTTTTAGTGTATATAACAGTTATTTTGATGTATGTTCCATTGTTGATTAACTGATGTACATATTAATTATTTGGGTGTATATAACAATTATTTTACTGTATATATTGAGTTCTTAAGTGTATATATACAGTGAGTTTAATAGCGTATATAATGAGTTTTTTTAGTGTATATAACAGTTATTTTGATGTATGTTTCATTGTTGATTAATTGATGTACATAATAACTATTTGAGTGTATATAACATTTTTTTATTTGAGTGTATATAATATTTTTTTTTACTGTATATATTGAGTTCTTAAGTGTGTGTATATAGTGAGTTTAATAACGTATATAATGAGTTTTTTTAGTGTATATAACACTGATTTGGATGTATGTCTCATCTTAATCTAATGGTCTAGATTGTGCCTCAATGGGTGTAAGGAGTTACCCTGCCTCACCGGAACCCACCTATATATATATATATATATATATATATATATATATATATATATATATATATATAGAAGTGGGATCAGGTGAGTCCCCTTATATAAGTTGAGTCCGTGAGTCTCAATCATAGCCTTTGATTCAATGTTAGATTAACGCACGAGATTTGATCTCATAATTAAGGCAATATTTAAGATATCTATCAAAATATATTATATTCTCTCTCCTCCTTAATTTTCTCCCGCCTATCCCACATCTCACGTCACCTTTTCACCCTATTCTGTCAAACCATTCAGTTCCTCAAGATTTTCACCGCTCAACTCACCTCTTCACCCCTTCAATTTCAATTTCAATTTCAATTTCAATTTCTACCTCCATCTTCGTCTTCAATTTCTACCTCTATTTTCGTCTACTATCATCTCACACTCCCGCCTTGACTACAGTCATCCTCGTCTTCTATTCGCGCATACTGACTTCAACTGTTCTCTACACCATTTTTTAACTTTAAACTAAGGTAAATCAGGTTTTTGGGGTTTAATCACTATTCTTTCAATATATTTCACTGAGTTTGTGGTTTAATCAGTGTATATTTCGTTGTACTTCTTTCCAATTGAATTGCTTGTTATGGTAATTTAATTGTTTTCATGTTCGAAATTGATTATACACACTCCGCTTTCAATCGTTCCCCTGCATTTACGGTATAAACATTTTTTGTGTTACTTCAATGTACATTACTCGTTATTTTAACTCGTATCATTCGTTATTTTAATGTGTAACATGCACCACTAATCTAAGTCTTCTTTTATACCTACTCACGTCGAACCTGCACAACTGGATCTAATGGCGTTACTTTAATTCACATAACGTGTTACTGTGGTGCTTATTATCTGTTACTTTAATTGTTTTCGTTGCATCGCTTGCAATGCATGTGTTACTTGTTACTTTAATGCAGATATTACGTTACTTTAATGCATAATATATGTTACTGTAATGCATAAATCCATGAACAAAGATCTTTTTTCTCTAGTCAGTTTGTACCATTGACATTATTCTCATAATAATATATCTTCAGATGGCAGAAGAAGGTCAGATTGTCGTTGCTGGTGAGAAGAAGGGGCAGGTTAAGAAGCGTGTTTAACGGTCAAAGAAAACGGCTGTTAAGCCATCGAAGTTGAAGGAACTAGCTACTGATTTGTCTGGTGCAGCGAACGTCGACCGTTCGTCGTCTGTAAGGTGCAGCCCGCAGCTCCTTGTTGATCTAATATCTCATTTAAACCAGAGGCAGCGGGAGGCGCTTTCAGCTATCGGATTTGGCGGTGTACTTGAAATGCACCTTAGGAGCTTCCCTGTAAAGTTTGCTACTGATTTCATGTCTTTATTCAGCGATGACACGCTGATTTTTAGATGCGGGAGCAATCAGTTCCTCGTAACCAAGCATGATGTACATGATTGCTTCCTCCTTCCATTTGGACCGGACCCTGTTGAGCTGCTGCCGATGGGTCGATCGAAGGCCGCCGAAGAGAAGTCTGTCGTGGCGCTGAAGAAAAAGTGGAGGGGTGACTTCCATATCGGCAATGAAAGCGATGCAATCCCTCTGTCAAAGGTCCTTAAGAAACTGCCGGACGATGTAGAGGGTGGAGAGATGTTCTGTAGGATGTTCGTTCTCTATAGCATGTCGATATTCTTCTGCCCGACGTCCAACCATGGGGTTGATCTGAGACTATTGAAGGCTATGCAAGATGTACAGCAGATTAAAAACCTTGACTGGTGCACATTCATCCTGGATGGACTGGCGCAGGCGTGCGAGGATTTTGTGTTCCGTAGCCGATCATATTTACTTGGCTGTGTGCCTTTTTTAATGATTACATACTTCCAGCGGTTTGACTACCGCAATATCCCGTGCCCGTGTGATCTCCCTTTGATCAAGCACTGGGATCATAAACGCATTCTTGAACGGTTGGCCGGTGAGTTCATTTGTGGGGGGGCTGGGCCGGCTTACCCGATCTGATGTGGAGTACCCCCGGTGTTTACATGCGGTGAGGGGGGCAGACCCGCCACCGCTGTTGAAGATTACACAGAACCGTCACACAGATGATGGTACATTGCCTGGACAAGAGCACGATAAGTTCACCACCATCAAACTTTCTCGTGGTCTTGAAGATGATAGTGAACTGAGGGCCAAGGCGGCCGACGTAAGTAATCATGTCAATAATTCATTAATGAATCTATATGTGTCTGAGTTGGAAACCATGGAATCAGTAAGGATGTAAATCTGTGATGTCTGTAAATCTGCATGTTACTCTTAACATATCTTCTGTCACTTTAGCAGATAAATGATGTTACTTTAGTGTTCAACATGTGTTACTTTAATTCTTATAATCCGTTACTTTAAACTGGATCGTCCACATTATTGCTCCAACATATATGATGTTACTTTAATCCATACCATTTGTTACTTTAGTTGATACTGTCTGTTACTTTAGTGTCCACTCTCTTTCAGTACACATTCTGTCAGTTGATTATACATTTCATGCACCGTTACTTTACTACATATTTCCAACACAATTATTCTTTCCTGCAGGAGGTCCACCACATTCATCTGATGATGGGAAGGAATGCAATCGCATTCCATGATTGGTGGGTCTCACATGCTGCGAAGATCAGGAGGATAACTTCGGGCAATCCATTACCCGAAGACCCGGTCCCATCACAAGCAACCCAGGCATTCTGGGGAGGAGCAGAGCTGCACCGGGTGGATGAAGTTTATGAGGCGCTGCGTCGCACTAGGGAGTTGTCGGAGCAGGGGCCGGTACTTGAGGCCAAAAATACTAATCAAGCTGAGGAGGATGATCCTAACATTCAGCCATACTCGACGGCTGAGGTTAATGATATTCAGGGGGGACTGAATTTAAGCAGTGACCGCCAGATAGTGCTTTCTCTGTGGGATATTGACAGAATTGGAGACGAGGATGTCGGTGAGTGTTTGTCGGTGGTGGTAGACGGAAGGAAGGTCTTCCACCCTTTCTTTTTTCATTCTGAAAAGCTGTTGGGATGTATGCAAGTCGTCGATGAGAGGCTTGGGTGCTCTTGGGACTGTGACGTCCCAGATCCTGACCAGCTCACGCTGTCGGACTTCCTGGGTGGGGACGACAGGCTTTTCAGGTCTGTTTTGTCTGTGAGGAAAGTCGTAATTGACTACGTCTTCTACAAAAATGAAAAATACAGTACATTGTAAGTGGTCTACATCACCTAATTCTTTTTTAGTGCGCATTATTGTCGATTTTTGTTAAATGTTTCATAATCCTTTCGATTATTTGCAGGGAAATGATTGTGAGGTTCAGTGACTTTTTCAACATACCCCGTGGTGAGTTGGCCACGCTTGCGCCTGGAGAGCAGCTCTCGAATGCTGTGATTGACTGCTGGTGCATACTCATGAATCACTTGACAGCTGCCCAGTCTGCACCGCGTCGGACATCACGATGCTTTTTTGGTGTCAGCCACAGCGTAAGCTAATTTATTTACTTGCTTATCCCAAATGATAACTGTAGTTCTATGGCTGTGTTACTGTAATGTACTCTCTGCATTACTCTAATGATAGCGACTTGTTACTCCATGCAGGATACAGCTCTCCAGATTTGGAGAAATAGAAAGCGTGGTTTGTTTGTGGACATGAGCGAAGCATTGTTCAACTTCTGGAACATATGGGTCGATGCAAATGAAGGGAATCTCGAGCTAGATTCTGACCTGGTATTTTTGATTTTAGATCACATATTTTGTAAGACTGGAATGTCTGTAAATCTGCATGTTACTCCAACATATCTTCTGTTACTTTAGCAGTTAATCGACGTTACTTTAGTGAACAATATGTGTTACTTTAATCACTGAGGCCCGTTACTTTAACCTGCATCATCTACATTATTATCAGAATATATGATGTTACTTTAATTTATTCAACTTGTTACTTTAGTTTATATTATATGTTACTTTAGTGTCCACTCTCTTTTAACTACACCAACATGATACCCATTTCCTACCTACGGGTATTCGTTCCGGTGCTGTCAGAAAACAATGACCATTACAGCTGCGCGTGTATCAATTTTTTGGCACAACGGATTGAATACCTTGATAATAGGTCTTACGACGAGGGGGAGTTTGAAAGTCTTCCTTACGTTGGGATGGCACGGCTCTCGGTAAGTCTGCTTCATTTTGGGATATATTTAAACATTCCTATGTACAAGACGTTCTATATAAGGATAACCAAAAAACAAATTTTTTTCCTTCATTTTCTCGGTCTTTTATTTATTTACTTTATTTTATCTAATACCACCAAGGCTGAAGAAATGGGTAAGTACATGGTTCAGCGAGGCATCAACAAAGGGGCCAATGTCTCTTCGTTCCCTCTCGTCAACGTCCCGTTTCGATGGCAGGGCAGCGGGTTCTCGGGTAACGATTGCGGCGTATACCTCATGATACACATGATGTTGTACGTCGGGGAGGCCTTCGACTGTTCCTTGGGCACGAGCGAGGCGAACAATCTGTACAGGGCAGAAATCGCGGCGACGCTGTGTCTCTGCGACATTAACAAGGAGAGGGACTTGTTGATTTCGCGGGTGTCATCCTTTGTTACTGACAAAGCCAACCTTGCCATCAGTAAGACAATGTCAGATGTTGCCATGCCCGTCAGTGAGTCTGGAAAGAGGTCACGAGAGCAGACACCCGACGTGCGACCCTCTAAAAAGAGCCGCGTGCTACCATCCACTCCAGGAACACCTGCCGTAGAAACCGCATATATATCACCGGACACTGCCGCTGAATTATCTATTCTTGGGAGTCGATCTAGGGGGTATGGGGACGGCTTAGGCTGCTCCATTGATTGTGGTAATCCAGATCCAAGTGCACCCATGGCATGTCCGTTCCTTTCAAACAACAGGACCCTGTTGGGCTTTGTTGAAATATTGCGGAAAAATGTCGTGGACTACTGCTTATTTCAGCACAAAAACTACAACGGCAGGTAATAAGACGGACACTACACATATTTGGAATATATAGCGTTGTTTAAATTTTTGTCACCTATCTCTTGTTCGCAATGCATACTGATCTGTCCTGAATGCAGCGACTTGGTTGCGGAGTATTCACCGTTGGCTGTACTGACCCGGGGTGATGTGATGTCCATGCTCCCAGGTAATGACATGTCGCCCTCTGTCGTCGAGAGCTGGTCAATGCTTCTGAACATTCTTGTCGCGAACGGGAGCGGGTCTGATGATTATCCTAAGATGGCGTTCCTTGGTCTACGGCAGACGGTATGTCTAACGAGTTACTTTGTACATATGCATTATTTTTGCCTCATATTCTGATTCTTTTTGGAAAGTTCTTGATTAGAGTAACACTTCAACTGCATTGAAGTAACACTCTACACCTGTTTCAGTAACAAGGACACCAACTAATTACTGTGTACTTACTGAAAATATTCACACAATCCCAACCTTCTTACAGGATGCGATCATGAGGATTGTTGCTGAAAATCTAAGATCAGCGTCCTTAAAGAACTCAAACGCATTGTTGAAGGAATGGCATACTTTCAAGGATAACTGTGGCGATACATTCCAGGTGGACGCTGATCTTATCTTTGTGCCCATCAACGTTGACGGGTACTTCTCATGCGTAGCCGTCAACCGAAAGAAGAAGACTGTCGATTTCCTCGACCACCGTCTCTACACATCGATTAGAGAAACAAATCTCTTTGCAGCCATCAAGACAATTGTGAGCCTCTATTCTTTATTTCATCAGTTTTTTATCACAATCTTGTGCGCCAATGAGTGATTTCCTTGACCACTATCATCAATGATATTCAGGTGGCGTCAATGAGTGACTTCCTTGACTATTATGAAGTTCCTGGTGCGGCGGATATTGTGTCATACAGGTTCCGTGCGATTAAGCTTGGCTGGCAGTCTACAGTCACTAACAAGGACGAGTCAGGGATATTTCTTCTGATGCATATGCTGTTGTACGAGGGCCGCGAATTCAATAACGATGACCTCCACAGGAAGGTTAATAGAAGATACTTGGTCGTCCAGCTTGCAGCAACAATCCTCCTAGCAGACTTGAACATTTATCGAAGGCGGTTGATCGGTGATGTAGATAAGTTTGTGGCAGCGAGGCCGAAATTAATTGAAGAATTGAAGGCCACGCGAGGAAAGAGCCGGAAACGGTAGTCAGTGAATGTTTAGATTGATTGATCATTATTTTGTACAAGGGTTAACCAAAAAACTAAGTGTCATTTTGTACAAGGTTACCCTATCCCTAAAACGTTGTCACTCAATGTCAGTATATCCCTTAAACTTTGTTACTCTGAGCCCCGTAATTTGTTACTTCAATGAATGTCAAGTGTTACTTTAATTCTTACATCTTCTACGCTGCAATTTTTACCTTAATTCTTACTCTTGTCAATTATAACATTCGATCAACACTTAAAAAATGATATCCCGTGTTATTCTAATTCATCTATCACGTTACTTTAATGAATAACTTGTGTTACTTTAACTGAATCTTCCTCTACCTATTATACTATCCAGGGAATGAATATCTGGAAGGAATTTATATCTGCAATTCCATCAAACTCTTCAAAAATAATAGCCCGTGTTACTCTAACTCATCTATCACGTTACTTTAATGAATAATGTGTGTTACTTTAACTGAATCTTCCTCTACTTATAATATTCTCCAAGGAATGAATATCTGTAATTCAATAAACCTTTAAAAAATAATTTACTGTAATGTTTCCAATTTATTACTGTAAAGAATAAGCTATGTTACTCTAACGAAGCAAATTGCCCTAATCAGAATACTGGTTCATCTTTTACATCTTCCTCGTCCTCGTCCTCATCTTCTTCATCTGATTCTGATTCATCGTCAGACGGTTCGACAGGCGGTGGCGGCCGTGCTGCAAAGGGATTGGGGCAATTCCTCTTGTCGTGGTGGGCCATATGCTTACAATTGTTGCACATGCGCTTCGGCTTCTTTGCAAGTGCAATGGATTTCGCCTTGCTCGATAACAACCTCTTGCCGCTTCCTTTCGTCTTGGAAATCTTCGGTGGGAGTATCGTTATCTCTTCTGTTGACGTACATCCTAGCATCTCTTCCAATTCTTGTGTTTTATTCAACGTCTCGCTCCCCCCAATCGGCTTAAGCTTCATCCTGAATTCGTGGATCAAAGCGCACATGTCCTCCACATCCTCTTTATTAGCAGACCGTAGAATACCTATCGTCTCATGAACTTCCGACCACAGTTTAGACATTTCTATCTGCTTTCCGTCTATGATGCCATTTTCATCGCCTTCCACACCGTCATGAACAACACGATATTTGCGCAGTGCATCCCTCGACCACCTTCTAGCTACGTAGTTATCGGGTACTGGTCAGGCCCTTCGAGGAATATATCCAAATTATGTGTCGACACAGTATTCCCCTTATCTCAAACAATTTACACGTGCACTTGACGTCCGACGTTTCTGCAGTAGGTTAGTATAGCATTAAGACTATCAGATATACAACCCACAAACTCACAAATCTCTCAAAACATGTGTTATTTTAATACGGTTTACTTTAATCAAATCACGTTACTTTAACTAATACTATGTGTTACTTTAATACGTGCATTCTGTTACTTTAACGCATAAGGTGAGTGATCCAAAACTGTAATACTGCATCCTGTGCTTGATCTACAACATACAATCCTCATTACTTTAACTAATAAGTTGTGTTACTCTAATACGTTCATCCCGTTACTTTAACCCATAAATCCCGTATAAGAGAAGACAGCAACTGCGTACCTTGTTTGTAGTGGACTAGAAATTCTTTACCCCTTGTGGCGTCCCTCACCGTAGTTACTTCAACCCCATCCCTTTCAGCAAAACCTCTCACACTGCACGTCCCAACTGAACATTTTACCTCCTCTTGAAATTCATCAAACACCACGTGGGTGTAGACCCTTGCTGCGTGCTGTTCTATCAGGAGGTGGGTCATTGTCTTCGGCAGAGATTGTATATTCTCGCTGTCAAGCTTTTTCTGGTTATACCTCTGCTGATCCATGGCGCTCTCAAACCGCATCCAGAATTCAACCAACGTTCCATGCTGGTTCTCAAACCGCTTGAAGAAGCTGTTTTCGCTCTCCGATCTCTGTGTTGTTCGCATTAAGCCTCCCATCTTCAGATCCCTGCAGTGCGCCATGACCCACTGCTTCCTAATTGAAAATGCAGTTTCGAACCACTGAACATCCCCCATGTCGTGCTCCTCCATTATTTCCATCCACCGCTCGTCGAATTCCGCTTCATCGATCTCGTCATCCCACACTATTGCATTCAATTTCTTCAGGAATTCCTGGTAGTCGGCCCGCGAGGCACCGTATTTAGTCGGTACCTTATTCATTATATGCCACATACAAAATCTTTGCCAAGCCGATTTAAACATCTTCTCAAAAGATGCAATGATACCGGGGTCCTGATCGGTGATGATGTACTCTGGCTCCTTGCCGTCCATAGCCGTCAGGAACCGTTCGAACACCCAGTTGAACGATTTCTCATCCTCGTGCGCGATGAGAGCGCCACCGAAAGTCACCGATCGTTTGTGGTGATCGACACCGGTGAATGGGGTGAATATCATCTTATATTTATTCGTCCCGTATGTTGGGTCGAACGAAACTGCGTCACCAAATAACCTGTAGTTCCTCCTAGCAACACCGTCAGCCCAAAAGACCCTGCTCAAACTACCATCCTCATCCAGGTCGTAATCAAAGAAAAATCCATTGTGATTGTCCGCCATACTCCTGAAACGATCGATGAATAACTGACCGTCCCTCTCATGGATGAAGCACTTTATATCTCATCCAAAGTTTTTGAAGTCGACCAGGCTGGCACCTACGTTTGCGAACCCTTCAACCTGCTCCTTACACATCTTGTAAGTCTGCGTTGCACCGATCTTCAGCTACAACAATTCGTTGATTAAAGTAACGTATGACAAATGTTGAAGTAATAGTTAGACGTCATTAAAGTAACATGTTGATTGAGTAACCAGAAACTGGTAATTAACAGACGACTTTTCATTAAAGTAACGGACTACATAAACCACAGTAACACAGAATCTGCATTAGAGTAACGAAATATTAATACAGAATGTGGATTAGAGTAACAAAATATTACCTATGGCGCAGTGAACTAAACACGCAGTGATCTCAATTTAAATAATTGAACCTGCAAGAAGTTACTCAACACATACCCGTGAATTATTCAGTATCATTTGCTTGTGGTACTTCGTGAGGTTTCTCGATAACTTATGGAACTCTCTGTCTTTTGGTGAAATTAGCTCGTGGTTGTGCCCGCTGTGAAACTTAATAATTCTAAGAGGCCCGCCTTCGCAGAACAACTTAATTCTTGCCATACAGCCAACACGACGGACCTTTGTTTTCCTTTTTGGTTCCTCCACAGCGACTCCCTCTGTCTTCCCCTCCGCTGCTTCCCCCTTCGACGTGCCCTCCTTGGATGCCGCATCTCCGTTGACTTTTTTTTTTGTAAAAACCCTGCCTGTTGCATACTAGCAGCTTTGATTTAATCTCACCACCCCGCCATCTTTTCGTTGTGTACCTCCTCACATCGAACCCGCAGGCCAATGCGTAGATGATAAGTGTCATTTTTAGTGCCTATTTTGTAGTGTTTTGGTCCCGTTTCCTTGTAGAATCGCTCCTTGGGAGCGGTTTAGGGGCTTCTTATGCTTCCTTTAGTTCGTTTCAGGTTCCCGAGACCGATTTGGAGCCAACGAAGCTAAGGAACGATGACTCAATGCCTTGGAATCGACCCCAAGACCTTGGGACCCAATCCCGAGCCTCCGAGACTCGATCTCGAGTCCCGAGAATCGGTGAGAAGCCCATGATAAGCAAGGAGGGACCAAAAAGATCATAATGGAGGCCTACAAGGCTCATCCCGTTCGGGCTGATGGAGCAAAAAGAGAAGCTGCTGACCTGGGCCCATCCCGATCGGGATGGAGGCGTCCCGACCGGGACCGACCTCGTCCCGACCGGGACCAACCCGTCTCGGCCGGGACGGGCCACTGCTACTCCGCTTTGTTTTCTTTTCTTCTCCCTTTCATTTGTAACCCTATATATACTCTTCCCTTGTTATGTTAAGCATATGTTAGACATTAGAGACAAAACCCTAGATAATTTTAGCGTAGATTAGCATAGATTAGTGTAGATTAGTCCTTAGATTATCGTTAATCTTAGATTAGTACTTGTAATTTGGGAATTCTTCAAGATCTCCACCAAGCTTGACAAACTTGGATGTACGTTTTGGGTTATTCTCATTTATGCAAGTTTCCTTCTTCCTTTCATCTTGTTAGTAGGTATAATCTTCTTTTCCTTTCTCTTAATCTTGTTCTTTCATTAAAGTTTGAATCTTTGTTGTTTGGATTGCTTATAGTTCATAGTACTTGTTAGTTTCTTCTTGTTTGTTTTAATGTTTGTGATGATTCCTCTTCTTAGTGTTAGTTTTAGTATAGATATGTTAGAGTAGTATCTTGCTAGGGTTAGTAAGGTGATTAGGGTGTTAATTGGATGATTAAGGGATTGTTGGAGATGTTGGTGGAAGATTTGGGTTTCCTCTTATATGATGCACATCACGTGTTTGTTGAAATGCTTGATTGACTAAGTATGTACGAATGCTTGTTTTTCTTGCTTTTCTTTTGTGGGTGATAGTTGTTTGTGGGTTCGGTCCCCTCATTAAGTTGCGAGAGCCCGGTGAGGACGAACCCTAGGTCGGTCTAAGTTGCGAGAGCCCGGATTCGACCTAGGCCTATAGCGTGCTAATAACCCCGATTGTGTTGTGTATCGCCGAGTTGGGTTTTAGGTGGAACCTCTAGGTGAGTCTAAGTTGCGAGAGCCCGGGCATCACCTAGATTACCCTACTACCTCCTTCACCTCTAGTTCTCCCTCGACCATTCCGTTACCCCTTTGACCCCGACCTAATCCTAGCCCGTTCTCCTTTGTTTGTTTCCTTTGTTTAGACCTTAGCTTAGTCCATAGCCATCCCCCTTAGACTAGCTTGTCTCGAACCTAGTCCTTGACCGTAGCATACCTTAGTCCGACCTCCCGTCCCTGTGGATTCGACCCGACTTACCCTAGCTACCCTAGTTAGGTTAGTTGGTTTTGTTTGACGGTTGGGATTCATGACAAATCCCTCCCATCAAATTGGCGTCGTTGCCGGGGACGGCGTAGTTTAGACTTTTGTTTGCTTAGTTTTTGGACTTTGTTCTTGATTTTTGTGTTCTCTTCTCCTTGTGTATCTCCGTTTTTCTTCTTGTGTGTTACTCTCCCTTCCTAGTGCCTCAAAAGCACTAGGATACTAACGTTTGCTCAAGTGCTTCTAGCTCATCCTAGGTACCAAAGCGACGTTATAGACATGGCTTGTCCAAGCTACCATCAATCATCACGAGACAACTATGGGGCGAATTACCAAAACCCACAACTTTACCAACCATATCAACCTCATCAACAATCTTATGAACCCTCTTCTTATGGTTACCAAGAAAGTTGTCAAGGATCGTTCCCACATCCTAACAACTACCAAACACCCTCACATAACCCACAACCAAATATCCTTGAGACTTGTCAAATGTTGGCCCAAACACAAGGGAGCCAACATGAGATGATGATGTTATTGCAAAAGGGTCAACAATGTTGTTGACTCAAATACAAGGGGTTAGGGAGGAGTTCAAGGCCCAAATAGAGGTGCAAGATGCTCGCATCAATGCACTCATGGCTCATATCACGATGTCGGCCACTCGAGCTCCACAACATGTTGAGGAAGGTTCATTTTGGCAAGAAGGTCGGGTGCCTCCACAAGAAAGTCAACCCAACCTTGAAGCTACAAATGATGAAGAGAGGGTCGATCAAGAGACCATTGTTGAGTGTTGCTTGGGCGGTGAAGATAGGGGAAGAGTAGAGGAAGTTGAAGCTTCAAGGGTCGACAATGAGAAGGGATTTGAACATGACGATCAAGATAACTCTTGGGGAGCCAATGTATTGGCTATAAAGTTGGATTTGTTTGATTTTCTTCGTGATGAACCGGATGGTGACAATCCAAACCCAAGTGAAGAGATGACCCCTCATGACCAATTAGACAAGGTGAGTGAAAAGGAGCGCAACACTTGGGAAAAAGAAGTGGACGCCTTGGAACTTGCCTTATATGGGAAGTTGGAGGATCCTAAAGCCTCCAATGAAGAAAACTTGATGCTTTCTCCTCCTCTACCGCACTCGATGTCTAGCCCGTTGTCTTGTGAGACGGTTGGTGAAGAGGATCCTTGTCGGGCGGTGGAAAAGAGTTCCACTCTCGACCCCGTAGAAGAAGCGACACCTCTAGGGTGTGATCTCCCACATCATGACACCGAGCACGACTCTAGACCACTATACCTACCGGATGGTCATAAGAGTCGTAGCTATGTTGGTTCCGAAGACCCGGAAGATCACGAGAACCCCGAGCATATTGAAGACGATCGCTTCTTCCCTCTGACTTGGAAACTTTTGGGAGTGGCTAGGCTCGGCCATGTGAGCTTAATTGAAGATGTTGCTAGAGCATTTGACTTACTCCTCCGAGCTCTTGATGGCTATGGAGGCGTTGTTGGCGAGAGTAATTAGTGTAAATATCTTTTCCATTTCTTTTGTGCTTGTATTTGTGTTTATGTTTGTGTTTAAGACTTGTTAGTTTTTGTGGAATTCTTGTTTATTTGGATTTTTGATGAGCGATGTGAGGGAGGGAATTTGATGTTGTATTTGAGTTCATTGTGATAGGTGTGAAGGAAAGGTGATACCTAGAGGAGAGTAGATAATGATAGAGCTTGGATCGTGGGAATGGAAGTCGGTTTTTGAAGCTTCGATGAAGCTTTTGAGGTTTTGGGAGTCATGAAGACCCCTCCCGACCGAGAAGGAGGTTTCCCGACCGGGAAGGGTATGCCATCCCGACCGGGAAGGAGCCGTCCCGATCGGGATGGAGGTGCAAAAACTGGAGCTTGCTGGAGTGCCGTCCCGACCGGGAAGGGAGCTTCCCGATCGGGACGGGTGTGTCATCCCGATCGGGACCATCCATTCCGACCGGGATGGTCTCTTTTCTCCTCTTTTGGCCTCTTCTTTGACATTTGAGCCCACCCAACCATTGTATACCCCCACCCGACCTCCCTACCCATCCTTGCTCATGTCATATGACCATTACACTTCATTTACATACCCTCACCTCGTTTCTCTTCCCTTTACACCGAGTTTCACATCGAATCCCCCCCCCCTCACACCATTACTACCTCTCCCATGCGGTTCTATCGAGCTTGAAGCGGAATAGCAATGATGAAGATAAGCAAGTACCTATATTGATCTATGAGACGATGGTGAGAGTGAGTTGCTAACCTATGGTACGGCAACTATCCTTTCTTTTCCGTCTTTTATTGCTTGTTTTCCTTTGTTTACTCCCCTTCCCCTTGTACACTTTTGTGTCATGATGTCATGGTGGCCTTCGAGGCCTCGGTAGTTGTTACTCCCGACTCTCGATGATGTGACTACATTAAGAGTCATTTCAAAATCCAAATTTTACAAGATTTTTACTTTCTTTTTTGAGGATTTAGTCGGATTTAGGCGGAATCCGGGCTAGGTGACTTGATTATACCTAGCCCTCCTCACCCATTTCCTTTTATTTCCTTCTTTTTATTTTCTTCCCCCATCCATATCTTTTTCTCGTCTCGGCCCATGGTGACTTGATTACACCCCGCCCGGACACCTTCTACCTTTTCTTCATCTTTATTTTTGATTTTTAGCTTTATTTTCGTAGTTTCTTTTTCTTTCTTTTGTCTCTCCGCACCCTACGATCGAGCATGAGGACATGGCTCGATTTAAGTGTGGGGGAGCGATATTCTAGCATAGTTTAGTTTATTTTCGTAGTTTTTCCGAAAAAATCTTAAAATCCCTAAAAATTTGAAAAATTTCACAAAAATCAAAAAGATTTTCCTTTTGTGTGTTTTCCTTTTGTGTCTTTGTGTCGTGTATTTGTTTTGTTTTGTTGTGTTTGCCCTCTTTTCCTTATAGGTTGCTAAAATCGCCGCTAATTTTGGAGAGCTCTCATGACCTCCGGTAACATCTCTTCACCCCTTTTTCCTCTTTGTTCCTTGTGGAGTTTGGAGGATTTGTGTGGTGTGGTGTGCTCGGGTGGAGCTTTGTAAAGTTTGAGGTTGATTTGGAGACTTGTTTGGAAGATCGGGGTGGTGTTTGTGTTGTGTTTGTTTTGTAATGTTTTGTTTTTGTTGCCTTTGTTTCTTTTCCTTTCATTTTCGTTGAGTCTTTGTTTTGTGTTGTGTTGTGTGTTTTGTGCGTAAACCGTTTTCGAAAACCCGGTTTAGAGGCTAGTGTGTGAGTGTGTACTTTCCCTTCCTAGTAGTGTAAATCGAATCTTGGACTTTAATCTAGTAGAATGACCCTAAATCAATGAATTTGTTGGTCCTTTACCTTGAGTCCACCTAGCTTACTAGGAATTTACTACGGGATTTGCATTTTGACCATTATGACCACCCACGGTGTGAAAAGGCCTTGGTTACCGAGTCTCGTCCCTTAGGTGACCGTGTTTAGGATTGTTTGATTAGTCCAAGTTCTCCCCTTTTTGTGAGTATGAAGGGAAGACGTCGTCCCGACATACCCATTTCCCTACTTCCTACACAAATCCACACAATAAAAATGCAATTTGTTGAAATCTCTCTTTCTTATTACTAAGGAATGCCAAAAAGCCGAATCAAGCCAAAAAGGGCAAGGAAAAGAAAGAAAAAAAAAATGAAAGAAATGAAGAAAAAGAAAAGGCACAAAAGCCAAAAAGAAAATAGAAAAGAAGAAAAAGAATGGCATGGCAAAACAAAGCAAAAATGCAAAAGAAAAGAGAAAATGCCAAAAGAAAACCCGACTCACAAAAATAACCCCTACCTCTCAAAATAAGTCTTTTTCCCGACTTTTGCCATGAAGAGCCTACCAAAGGACCGAGTCCCTAGGAAGGATGATAGCGGTAAAGGTTGGTCTTCCCTCATTTTGCATTATTTCCACCTTTTTACTTGGACTAGTTAGGCAGTTTTGGACACGGGACGACCCTCTCGGCTCACGCTAAAGGGGGCGGGGTCTCACTTACCTACAGTGTCGACTAACACCGTGGTTCTTCACTTTTCCACTCCGCCGATCGTCCCGTAGTACGTTTTTAGAAAGTTAGGAGGACCTAGGTAAGTTACCAACGTTTTTTGTTGCTTTATCGTCATACTATTAGGGTTTAGTTCACTTTGGTTTGTATGTCTAGCTTGGGAACGTTGTCACTTACCTCGAGTCCTAAACCGGTGTTTCTTTCACCGCTTTTAGAGGGAAGTGGTATTTCTTTTTTTTTGGGTGCAACCGTCTATGTGTTTGTTTGTGTGTTTGTTTGTTTTATGTGTTTTGTGTCCGGTTGCATCCACAGTTTTGTCGCAAGACCCAACTTGCCTTGCTGAGTGCACTTGTCCTCTAAGTGCACTCGCGTGAGTTGAAGGAGCGTAGGGTGCGCTAATACCCACTCGGATAGTTTAGTAGTAGTATGTGCTTACTCGAGGGCGAGTAAGGGTTAAGTGTGGGGGAGTTGATAAGTGTCATTTGTAGTGCCTATTTTGTAGTGTTTTGGTCCCGTTTCCTTGTAGAATCGCTCCTTGGGAGCGGTTTAGGGGCTTCTTATGCTTCCTTTAGTTCGTTTCAGGTTCCCGAGACCGATTTGGAGCCAACGAAGCTAAGGAACGATGACTCGATGCCTTGGAATCGACCCCGAGACCTTGGGACCCAATCCCGAGCCTTCGAGACCCGATCCCGAGTCCCGAGAATCGGTGAGAAGCCCATGAGAAGCAAGGAGGGACCAAAAAGATCATAATGGAGGCCTACAAGGCTCATCCCGTTCGGGATGATGGAGCAAAAAGAGAAGCTGCTGACCTGGGCCCATCCCGATCGGGATGGAGGCGTCCCAACCGGGACCGACCTCGTCCCGACCGGGACCAACCCGTCTCGGCCGGGACGGGCCACTGCTACTCCGCTTTGTTTTCTTTTCTTCTCCCTTTCATTTGTAACCCTATATATACTCTTCCCTTGTTATGTTAAGCATATGTTAGACATTAGAGACAAAACCCTAGATAATTTTAGCGTAGATTAGCATAGATTAGTGTAGATTAGTCCTTAGATTATCGTTAATCTTAGATTAGTACTTGTAATTTGGGAATACTTCAAGATCTCCACCAAGCTTGACAAACTTGGATGTATGTTTTGGGTTATTCTCATTTATGCAAGTTTCCTTCTTCCTTTCATCTTGTTAGTAGGTATAATCTTCTTTTCCTTTCTCTTAATCTTGTTCTTTCATTAAAGTTTGAATCTTTGTTGTTTGGATTGCTTATAGTTCATAGTACTTGTTAGTTTCTTCTTGTTTGTTTTAATGTTTGTGATGATTCCTCTTCTTAGTGTTAGTTTTAGTATAGATATGTTAGAGTAGTATCTTGCTAGGGTTAGTAAGGTTATTAGGGTGTTAATTGGATGATTAAGGGATTGTTGGAGATGTTGGTGGAAGATTTGGGTTTCCTCTTATATGATGCACATCACATGTTTGTTGAAATGCTTGATTGACTAAGTATGTACGAATGCTTGTTTTTCTTGCTTTTCTTTTGTGGGTGATAGTTGTTTGTGGGTTCGGTCCCCTCATTAAGTTGCGAGAGCCCGGATGCGACCTAGGCCTATAGCATGCTAGTACTCCGTTTGTCGTTTGTGTCGCCAAGGTGGGTTTTAAGATGAACCTCTAGGTGAGTCTAAGTTGCGAGAGCCCGGGCATTACCTAGATTACCCTACAACCTCCTTCACCTCTAGCTCTTCCTCGACCATTCCGTTACCCCTTTGACCCCGACCTAATCCTAGCCCGTTTCCTTTGATTGTTTTCTTGCTTTAGACCTAGCTTAGTCCTAGTCTCCCCCTCCTTAGATTAGCTTGTCTCGAACTTAGTCCTAGACCGTAGCATACCTTAGTCCGACCTCCCGTCCCTGTGGATTCGACCCGACTTACCCTAGCTACCCACTAGGTATAGCCGGTTATTATTTGACGGTTGGGATTCACGACAAATCCCACCCATCAGTAGATTTTATAAAAGTTTACCGCTTCTTCCTGGTCTTTGAATATATGCCCTACGTATGGCGTGAAAGTCTCACCTACATCCCTACACCATTCGTTTGCTTCTGCGTCAACTGAAAAACAAACCAGTGCAGTGAGGTAATTAGATTAGCAGAAGATGCGTATAAAATAGACATAAAGTAACAGATGTCTGTCTCCACGGTAACGGTTAGTGTGCATTAAAGTAACGAATATTGTGCACAAAAATAACTCCAGGTATATCTCATTCACGTATTTAAAAAGTATGTGATAACATGCAGTTTAAATACAATGAGCGTAACATCTAATAAAATATAGATTTGTAATTGCCTCCATGGTGTCTACAGTATAAATCACAGACAAAAAAGTTACAGTTTGTTTGTTTGACGGGTTGATTATCGGCCATAGAAGTAGATGTTGCAGCGGCACAACGTAGAAGATGAATGACCTAACGTCTATTATAATTCGTTGACTGAACTCGTGTACTTTTATTGTAGGTTATTTTGATTTGAAGTCGTTGACGATAGTGAAGCAGTATATTTCTTTGAATGGGCAATTACTCTTTTTATTTTGTTTCCTAATTTGTTGGCAATCACGTCCCACTATTATAAGGAACAATATCTTTTTTAATCATTATTTTAATACGGCAGTTTCATATATTCCAATGACTATCTTATGCGCTACAATAACAGATGTTAAGAGCTAAAGTAACGAATTATATGTATTAAAGTAACAGAGCATAAAAGTAGTAGACTCCCACTATTATAGGAAACAATATCTTTTTTTATTATTATTTAGAAATATCGGTTTCAAATATCCCCATGACTCACTAATGCGTTACAATAACAGACGTTAAGAACTAAAGTAACATCTTCGTTGAATTAAAGTAACGTATCATAAAAATAACATAAGTTTGTCATTAAAATAACGGACATTCTACACTAAAGTAACACATTACCTGAACTGAAATAACCAAATACCTTTTCTGTGTGCAGACATCATGCGATTAATATGCAGCATTACTATAGTTGAACGTAGAAAAGTAGAAACTACAATATATACTCACAGTTTGTAACTTCCACGATTTGCATATCAGCCATTGATTGTGTCACTGTATGTGTTATTGAATGAATAAAAGTAGAAGCCGAATTGAATGAAAAGCAGCGCGACGAAGACAATTATTCACTGAATGTGTTATTGATTGTGTCGTATTGAAATTAATGGCAGCGGCACGTTGAAGATGATGAATGACTGAATGTATTTTTGAAGAATGAATGATTGAATGAGCGAGAGAACGATGAAGAAGAAGGTGGCGGAAACGTAAATGACGAAAGCGAGAATGAATGATTGAATGAATGAGATTGATACGTTACTGAGATATTCACTTTTCTATTTTGTTGGATGCAGTATCTTTTTTTTTTTATTAAATCAGTGATTTTATCTCGTCCCTTGATCCATCTCCCATCCAACGGATGGGATGAGGACTCAAGGACTCAACACATATATAGGGACTCATTAGAACCCATCTATATATATATAAATATATATATATAAATATATATATATATATATATATATATATATATATATAAATATAAATATATATATATATATATATATATACATACATATATATATATATATAGAATTTGCATCTCGTGCATCCTCATTATTTAGGTGAGTCGGTCCTATGAATCTATACCACATGATCCGATGAGATGAGTGGCTGAGATTCAATCTCAGCGTCCTCTTCATTATATATAAATTCCTCTGCCTCTCCACACTTTCTCTCTCTAAGCATCACTTCCTCTGCCTCTCTGTTTCTTCAACCTCGTGTTTATTAACTTTTACCATGGCTTCTACTAGATTAGTTGCCGTTTTTCCTTTAAAAATGAGACCTCTCTAAGTCCGATGACTATGCTTTGTGTTCACCATACACAAATGTCGGGTATAATTTTAATTTTTCAATCATTTTTCTCTTGGTCAAATTCTATTATTTGGTATATTTCAAACCTAGAGATACAATTCGACTTGTATATGTGGTAGATCATCGGTTAAATAGACTTCTTCTACTCCAATTTCAATGTTACTCCGTACAATTTTTTTAATCTGATTTTTTGATCAAGAATCAAAAGGAAAGGTGTGATGGCAGCAATTTTATGAACTGATTTCTATGTTAATTAGTTGACAAATGATGATTATAGTGTAATATCTCAGAGTTCTTAACCCTTCTAATTAGGCGGGTTTATACACTTCCCCGGTATCTTGTATCTCAATTCATTAAATAATTTACAATTCAGCCACTTGAAGTTGCATATATTAAAATACGTTTGCTCTTAGAATTATGTTTCTACTTAATTTGCAATTTTAATTTTGGGTTGCGTACATGGTGGCATGGTGTCATTTCTTTTTATTACTAATGTTACAGTAACATTACTGTAACACTATTACTGTAAAAAGATTACAGGAATATTACAGTAACATTATCACTTTAATATTCACACTCTAATATTACAACATTGAATACCACGTCTATAATAGAATTACAATAACATTGTTGTACTAATGTGATACGAATAATGTGTTATTAAAAAAATATCATTTACTCTATATGGTGTAACCCTGTTACTGTAATAATATAGGTGTTACATTACTGTTGTCACATTTATTTTGTTACTGAAAGTGTTGAAATGGTGTAATTATATTACGACAACGATATAATCGTGTTGTTAAAAGATATTTTTTATCCTCTATAGTGTACCCCTCTTACTATAATAACATAGATGTGTTACAGTATGTAACGTTGTCAACTTGTCACATTAGTATCATTACTCGATAAATTAAAGTGTAAATGGTGCAACTATGTTACGTAAAAATATAATCGTGTCATATAAAACATTAACAATTCTCTATCGAGTAACCTTTTTACGATAATAATATAGATGTGTTCCAATCACATTGTCAGAGTAATATCGTTATTGTTACATTGTCACGGTAATGTCGTTACTGTTACATTGTCACGGTAATGTTCTTACCGTAACATTGATACAGTAACTTTATTTTGTCACATTTGTTATACGTTCTAGACTCCAACCAGTGAAATCAGTAATACTCTTTCAATAAATATAAAATACAAACAAATGAACAAGATGGAAGAAGTGTAAAAAAATATTAATTATTCTCTATGGTGTAACCCTGTTAAGATAATAATAGAGATGTGTTACCGTAACAATGTCACAGTAACGTCATACTCTATAAAGTGTAAACAGTGTCACTGTTACGACAAAGATATAATTGTGCTTTACAAAAAAAATTATTTACTCTATGGAGTAACCCTATTACAGTAATAATATAGATGTGTACGTTACAATAACGTTGTCAAAGTAATGATTACTGTAACATTGTCACAGTAATATCTTCACCGTAACATTGATACATCAATCCAACTACGTGTTCTACGTACACTCAAACAAGTTAAATCGCTAACACAGTAACACTAGTTATCATTTAGAATAACACTACTTAATCAACAAATTAATAATAATTTTACTGTGACGAAAGTTTCTTTGCAATTCGGTATCGATTTTGTTAAGTTCACAATAAATACAATCGACGACGGATATAGATTGGATCACTCTCTTGTGGGTTCACCGGTTCACCCTTTGATTTTGCCTTCAATAATATAATGTCGATTCCACCATTTCTTTCTAATCGTCAACCGCAGATGAACCCTTCTCCGATGAAAAATACATCGAAAGATGCAATAATAATCCAGCTGCAGCCAATCACACAAGCCCTTTTCTAAAAAAACCTTGTGAAATATGTGGATCGATGCCTTTAATTTCACAAAATACTGAAGATTAAGGTGTTCGTGATGTTGTTTGCAATTATCGCTTAATTTCTGTTATTTTGTGGAGTTTTATATTTAGAGCAGAGAGAGATGCATGGGAGAGAAATTAAGTAACTGCTTTTGTGAATTGTGATTAGAGATTTGCTCTAATTTATTCCGTAGGTTTTAGCTGGGGACTACGTAGTATTATCTAATTACGTGGATCAATCTGATTGTCCATCTCCTTAGATCTAAAGGTCCTAAATTACGGGACCGACTCATTTAAATATGAAGACTCACCGGATCCTCACTCTATATATATATACATATATATATATATACATATATAGAGGGGGGATCAAGGGAGTTACTAACTCTCCAACTCTCCCTTAGTGTTGATCCCCTCCATCCATTCATCCTAACATGGATGGTGGATGGATGGGGTTCAATTAAAAAAAATAATAATAAAAAAAAAATAATAATAATAAACTAACACAGCAGCAGTGGAAAGAGGGAAACATCCCCTCACCCAAATCAATCCCTCCATTACTTCCCTCATACACTTCCCAATCCCCTCATTTTCAA
Organism: Agrostemma githago; assembly: GCA_958450325.1. Taxonomy (NCBI): domain Eukaryota; kingdom Viridiplantae; phylum Streptophyta; class Magnoliopsida; order Caryophyllales; family Caryophyllaceae; genus Agrostemma; species Agrostemma githago. The sequence goes on from OY288258.1 coordinate 38,521,263, forward strand.
TTCATTTCTCAACTAAATTCATCTCTCTCTAACAAGATTCCAACAAATAATCACCATTAATAACTCTGACCATACTCCGTCAACTACTCCGACCATATTGCGTTACTTTGATCATCATACGAAGGTATGTTCATCTTCATCATCTTTATCTTCATCTTCATGCTTCTTTTTATTTTTCATGTCTTTTTTTTGTATTTATAAAATTATTCATCTTCATTATCTAAAAAAAAGAACAACTTCATCTTTAAGATGAAGTTTGAAGATGAAGTTGTTCTTTTTTGTGGGATGAATGGAGCTTGAAGATGAAGATGAAGATGAACAAGTCATTTAGTGCGTAATATTTTTGCAGAATTGCAAAGTCACACTCATTATGCTGTACAGTCACACTCATTATGTTGTAGAATCACGCAGATGTACACTCATTGTAGTCACATATTCAGTTGTATAGTCATACTCATTATGTTGTACAGTCACACTCGCTATGTTGTAGAATCACGCAGCTGTAGAATACCTTGAGATTAAGGTATCATTCGTTGAATCATCTTCATCTTCATGCTTGTTTTACTTTTCATACCTTTTTTTTTTGTATTTATAAAATTATTCATCTTCATTATCCAAAAAAATGAAGATTAAATATGGATTAAAATGAAGGTTGAATATGAATGAATGAAGGTTGAATATTTAATGAATGTTATAATTTAGTTGTATAGTCACAGAGATTATGTTGTACAGTCACACAGTTGAAGTTGTATAGTCATACTCGTTATGTTGTAGGATCACAGTCATTATGTTGTAGGATCACACCGTTTATGTTGTACAGTCACACAGTTAAAGTTGTATAGTCACACTCATTATGTTGTACAATCATGCAGTTGTACAGTCATTGTAGTCACATATTCAGTTGTATGTGTGATTTAGATTGATTGTGTGTTTTGTTGCAGCAAAATGATTGGTGGAAAGAGGAATGTTGGTAAAAGGGGCGGTGGGAAGAAGAAATTCGTGGAAGATACAGCGATCGACCACGTAATTGGACAATGTATTGTTGCGAAGATTAAAATGAAGGTTGAATATGAATAAATGAAGGTTGAATATTTAATGAATGTTTAGATAATTTGTTCTGAATCGTATGTATAATCATCTTTCTAATTATGAATGTGACTTTGCTAATGATGATTGAAGAATAATTGACTATATGGCTTTTATTTTCCATTTTACGGTTTCAGTTTTGTAGTGACACACTTTAGGTTGTATAGTCACACTCATTATATTGTATAGTCACACTCATTATATTGTAGAATCACACAAATTCTTGCAGTGATTAGTGTATGTAATCATCTTTGCTAATGATGATTGAAGTATAAATAAGTACGAGTATAATTTAGTTGTATAGTCACAGAGATTATGTTGTATAGTCACACAGTTGAAGTTGTATAGTCATACTCGTTATGTTGTAGGATCACACAGTTTATGTTGTATAGTCACACAGTTAAAGTTGTACAGTCACACTCATTATGCAGTACAATCATGCAGTTGTAGAGTCATTGAATTGTAGAATCACACAAATTTTTGCAGTGATTAGTGTATGTAATCATCTTTGCTAATGATGATTGAAGTATAAATAAGTACGAGTATAATTTAGTTGTATAGTCACAGAGATTATGTTGTATAGTCACACAGGTGGAAGGATAAATGATTTTGCTATAGACTTCGCGTGATTAATTATGAAACCAGAAAATAGCGATGAAAATATATTACATTGGACAAAGTCCATCCTTTACATATAGTACGTCAAACATAAAAACATTCTAACCCACCAAACATCATTTACACATAGTACGTTCATCCTAAAGCAAATATTTTATCTCACATAAACACACAAGAGCTTAACGATGGTCTCCGGTACGTGCGCAACAATATATACATTGTCCAATTACGTGGTCGGTCGTTGTATCTTCCACGACCTTCTTCTTCCCACCGCCCCTTTTACCAACATTCCTCTTTCCACCAACTATTTCGCTGCAACAAAACACACAATCAATCTAAATCACACAACACAACTGAATATATAACTACAATGACTCTACAACTGCATGATTGTACAGCATAATGAGTGTGACTATACGGAATAAAGTGTGTGACTGTACGCCTTATAGCGTGTGGTTGTACACATCAACATGTGTGACTGTGCATCTCATATCACGCGATTGTACACCTCAATATTTGTGACTATACCGAATAAAGTGTGTGACTGTACAGCATAAAGTGTGTGACTGTATGCCTTATAGCGTGTGGTTGTACACATCAACATGTGTGACTGTGCATCTCATATCACGCGATTGTACACCTCAATATTTGTGACTATACCGAATAAAGTGTGTGATTATTTTGGGGGCAGCGTCTGATTGAGGGGGCAGCTTGTAATCATCATTATCAAAGTCACATTCATAATTAGAAAGATGATTATACATACGAATCAGAGCAAATTATTTAAACATTCATTAAATATTCAACTTTCTTTCATCCATATTCAACCTTCATTCATTAAAAAAAAATACCTGAAAAAAGTCACGTAATTTAAGTTGTATAGTCACACACTTTAAGTTGTACAGTCACATTCATTATGTTGTAGAATCACGCAGCTGTAGAATACCTTGGGATTAGGGTATCATGCGTTTAACCATCTTCATTTTCATACTTGTTTTATTTTTCATACCTTTTTTTTCTGTATTTATAAAATTATTCATCTTCACTATCCAAAAAAAAATGAAAGTTGAATATATATGGATGAATGAACGACTATGACTTTAAAAAAATGAAAATATCTAAACATTCATTAAATATTCAACATCCATTCATCCATATTCAACCTTCATTTTTTTGGATAATGAAGATGAATAATTTTATAAATACAAAAAAAAAGTATGAAAAATAAAACAAGCATGAAGATGAAGATGATTCAACGAATGATACCTTAATCCCAAGGTATTCTACAGCTGCGTGATTCTACAACATAGCGAGTGTGACTGTACAGCATAATGAGTATGACTTTGCAATTCGGCAAAAACATTACGCACTAAATGACTTGTTCATCTTCATCTTCATCTTCAAGCTCCATTCATCCCACAAAAAAAGAACAACTTCTTCTTCAAACTTCATCTTAAAGATGAAGTTGTTCTTTTTTTTTAGATAATGAAGATGAATAATTTTATAAATACCAAAAATAAAATATGAAAAATAAAAAGAAGTTTGAAGAAGATGAAGATGATCGAAGATGAAGACGAGGATGAAGAAGAAGCTAAAAAAAATGAAGATGATCAAAGCTTATGCATAAACATACCTTGGTATAATTATCCGTCATGTTGTGTTAAAAACGGAGTATGATCGGAGTTGTTGACGGAGTATGGTCGGAGTTATTAATGGAGCTTATTTGATGGAGTTTTGTTAGGGAGAGATAAATTGAATTAGGGAAATGAATTGAAAAGGAGAGGAGGGAAGTAATGAAGAAGGGAGAATTTGATTGAGGAGAGGATGCTCCCCTCTCTCCACTGCTGCGAAGTGTGATTGAGGGAGGGTTGCTTTCTCTCTCCACTGCTGCTTGTCAGTTTGCTGTCTCCTTTCCTTTTTTTTTTTACACATCATCCATCTAAGCCATCCATTCAACCCAAGATCAAGGGCCAAAAACACAACTTCCCACTTTTCACCAAACTCTCTTGATCCCTTTTCTACATATATACATATATGCATATATGTATATATATACATACATATGTGTGTATATATATATATATATATATATATATATATATATATATATATATATATATATATATATATATATATATATATATATATATATATATGCCGAATCTTTTTCATGAGAGTAGAGTGTAACCGTGAGAGTCCGACAATGACAAGCCCAGCAAGGTTGACGGTTCACTGCTATTATTTTGATTTTGCCGTAACTTGAGTTAGTTCATGATTTCTAAGTGTCGCTAGCTTGAGTTAGTTTTTGTAATGAGTCTCGTTGGTGTAAATAGCTTTAAGTTGTATACCGTTCCCATAGATTTTGTGTTTGATTGCTTGAAGACAAGCAATGGTTCGGTTTGGGGAGATTTGATGCGTGCCATTCCTATTCGTTTTTTCACCTATTTTGGCACGCATTTTCGTGTCATTTTATTATTTTTAGGAGTCGGAATACGTTATTTTCTCCCATATGTGATACTCGGGTATTCTTTTGTTGTTCTGCAGATAATCGAGACCGAGTAGTTAAAAGAGCTAAAAATTGCATCAAAAATCTTAAAGCTCTAAAACCGATTCGTCGTAGATTAAGAAGAAAGAAGCAAGTCTATAGACTAGACTGTGAGTCTGTAGACTGAGAAGAAGAAAGTAAGAAAGCTGTAGACCAAAACACACGTGTATAGACTAGGAAACAAGTCTATAGATTGAGAAAGTCCAGGCAAAGAAAACAAACAAGTCCGTAGACTGAGGAGAAGTCCGTAAGAATTGGAGGCCTAGACTGAAGAACTCGGTAGGCAGACTTGGATCTCAAGTCTGCCAGCATAAAATCCAAGTCTGCAGAATAGGATACTGCCACCAATTCAGGGAAGATATTTTTGAAGCTACCCACCATTCCCCCTCTTACGCATCTTCAGTTCTTCCCACTACCTAGTTAATGAGATTGAAGATAGCAGTTTAAGCAGGGAATTAAGGACAGTTATTGAGGGCTTGAGCACTATAAATAGAGCTGTAATTCTAGGATGTCAATCATCTTTTCATCTTTCATTTATCTTTTATTCAATCATTCACACAATTCTGTAAATAGTTAGTTTTAGTTTATTCGAATTAATTCTCAAAATTCCATTGTTCGTATTATTTGGGTTTTATTATTTTCGTCTTTATTTCTTCGGTCTTCATTGTAATTTATTCTGATCTCGGTAATTTTTATTTTTCTTCCTTGATCTCCCTCTTCTAATTACTGTAGTTTTTGTTTTTGTTTCCTTTTACGTTTTCTGTACTTTTTCATCTTTCTGATTCTTCTTGTTTCCTTATCTTCTTAATTTTTCTTATCTTCTGTAATTATTAATTATTTTGCTTTCTTCTTTCTTTTCCTCATCTTGTTTCTTCTTTTATCATCATGTTTCATTCAATAATTATTATTATCATTACTGTAAATATGTTTAGCTAATCTTCCGTCACTAGAGTTTAGGTGAACTACGAATTGAACCAAGTTTTTATGTGATGACTAAGTAATCGACTTTTACGAGTTAAATCGCTCTTGCAACATTATAACGACGAGTAATTAATTATAGGTCGTAATTGATTTCTTGTATCCTGTAAATCTCGACCTAAGATCGAAAACCTGGAACGGATTAGACTCGTTGTAATCGATAGAATTCCCTAATAAGTAGCGAGAGCCCGTTAGGTGATTTCTAGGATGACTAGTGATCCGAGAGGACCGTGTCAATATTCTTTAACTCGTCTTAACTAATTATTTGGAAATCGTATGTATGCTTGTTTTAATCGTAGTGATCCGACGACTCTGGTGTTTTTCCTAATTCATATTTTCAATTATTTTCTTCAATTTTATTAGACCGTCGATTCACCCAATCGTTATAAATCGTGACCTGTTAGATTAATTGACTAGCATATAATTTTCAACCTGCCTCCCTGTGGAATTGACTATACTTACCGCTAGCTATCTGTTAGTAGTAATCTAGGATTATTTTGATTACGGTGACACGACTAACCCGTATCAAATATATGTATTTAGTTGATTTTGGGCTCCACTAACGTTCATTTTACCTTGAGAAGTGATGTACACTCCTTCCAATGAGTACGGTTTTAGAGACTTGCTATAACATATTTCAAGACATGGAGATTTTCGATGAACGTGTAGAAACTACAAACTTCTTGATTAGCTATGACTCACGTTCAGCCACCATAATTTTTTTTTGAACGAAGCCACCATAACTTTTAATTGTGTGTCAACCAATTGGCGACATGCTATATCTTTCAATTAAGATTAAGCTAATTGTTCTGTCATCGTAGCTTTCAGTCGAATTTAAAAAATTTCTATTACCTGATAATATCAAGTACAAACTTCTTTCAATTGGCTAAATATAGTACACAATTTAATTTTATACAAACAATAGTTTTGCTATCTTCTCCTAAATCCATGTACATTTTTTTACATAACTATTTTCCTAAATACATGTCCATCTTTGACGCAACTAAATAGTTCGTTCTTGGAGTCGAGTCGACTAATATTAACATTTAGCCAAACCCAATTTATCTACAAATTGGGATTGCTTAGGCGTCCATCTTTAGAAACACCTTTGACAAATGCAATAATATCTTAAAATAAGATTTTTTTTAAGGTGCGACTATATATTTGGCAATGACATGTTTGAGAACTTGAATTTGGATTTGAAATTCGGATTTGAAATATTTCAAGCGTTTGGAACATTGAGAATTGGATTTGAAATTTAGACAAAATCAAACCTATTTCAAATTTGGCTATCTCAAATCCTTGGTACATGGGTGGTCATTTCAATTTCGTCACTTGTCATTTGTTTGTTTTTTCCGCATAATCTTGTCATAATATATTTTTTCTTTATTTTTTTTCCGTATTTGAAAATTTACATTTTTTTAATGAAAAGTTTTTTTAAAAAATTTTGGTGACCTTGAGCCGACTCCACCCGCCCGAAATCCAAATTCAAGGGTACCCAAACACAATTTTGGATTTGGATTTGGATTTGAATTCTAGAAATTCAAATACAAGAATTAAATTCATGATATTCGAATCAATTCTGAGTGTGTCCAAACGCAACCCAAAGGAAATCAGAAGTAAAAACGATAAAGAGAAACGAAATATGAAACATAGGATATCGTATCCCTTAGATAACTTACTGGACCAAGATATCCACTACTAATTGTAAATATTTCATGTCGCATTCAACACAATGTAACTTCACAGATGAACATGTTTTGCTTTCCTACTATGCCACAATTATTTTTGAAATCGAAAAAAGAATAGTGGACGTGAAGTAGGTTAGGAGGTGAGGCTGATCCAACGGACAAAAGCTAGTAGGAGAGAAAATCAAATGACTAACAATCAGGGAACACTATTCATAAGGAAAATAATATTCCTAAGGAAACATTATCCACATTTTTTATTTTTAAAGAGTTATAGAAGTGGGAACATAGTGTTCTTCAAAAAAAAAAGTAGGAACATAGTGCAATGGAGGGAGTATTTTTATCATGGTTATTAGTATAACTAGTATAGGCCTCGTGCATAAATGCACGGTATACATAAAGTTTACTTTGTAGCATACTAATTAAAGATTTTAAATTGGAGATATATTAATGTTTACATTCCTCAATTTTGAGAAAATAATTTCAAATTGATAAGCAATCAAGGTAATGAGTAAAATTAATAAATGTATGTTTAGATGAAAATATTGTATCTACAAAATATATTTTTATTTATGTTATTCTGATAAAATATAAAGAGATTTGTATTATTGAATAATGTTCTGTCTTAATATGATTACAATAATCCGACTCATATTTATAAGGGCACGAAGATATCGCAGTATCTTCTAATATGGTAGATAATATAAGATAATCTCTAAATTTTGATATTATTCTGATTATGGTATATTACAATATACCGTAATCTTACTAATATATTATTCCTAATATTTAGGATTAGGTCTATCAGGATACCGTAATACTACGGTATCCTCTATACCCTTCCTCAAGCTCAAGGTAATTTTGTTAAGAATTTCCTTGAGATTGTACCTACAATAAAACCATGAAGGAAAAAAAAAATTACGATCTTTCTTCGTCTTCATAATTTTCTTCCTTCACTGCTTCGTATCAGACCCGTCGGCCAAGATAAGTGTGTAACTCGCCAGTTTATCAGTGCGTAATCGGACTCGCCAGTCAATCGGTGCGTAATCGGACTCGCCAATCAAGAGTTGAACTTTCAACTCAATTTTTTTCATAGGTTACCCGACTCACCGAGACGGGAATAACCAAACACAATAATCTGACTCACCGAGTCAGGGATAACCAAAACAATGACCCGACTCACCGAGACGGGAATAATCAACACAATAACCTGACTCACCGAGACAGGGAATAACCAACACAATAACCCGACTCACCGAGACGGGAATAACCAACACAATAACACAACTCACCGATTCAGGGATATTCTTATTTTGTAGTAGGGTAGGGATTTTTTTTTTTTGAATTGTCTACAACAAAGAAAATCGTAGATCCGTGCCGGCGGGTGCCGTATATTATCAACCCACCGGCACGGCAGCGGAAGCGTAATAATTAGGTTCAAGAATCGAGAAGCTCTGATACCATGATAAAATATAAAGAGATTTGTATTATTGAATAATGTTCTGTCTTGAATATGATTACAAAAATCAGACTCATATTTATAAGGGCACGAAGATATCGCACTATCTTCTAATACGGTAGATAATATAAGATAATCTCTAAATTTTGATATTATTCTGATTATGGTATATTACAATATACCGTAATCTTACTAATATATTATTCCTAATATTTAGGATTAGGTCTATCAGGATACCGTAATATTACGGTATCCTTATATATTCTCATATTTCGAAATACTTAATTAATTCCTTCATATATATATATATATATATATATATATATATATATATATATATATATAGAGAGAGAGAGAGAGAGGTAGGTTCAAATAAGGTCCACAATTTTTTTAAGTCTATATTGAAGTTACTGATGACATACGCTAAAGTTGCATTTGTATATATATCAATTTTGAACAAATGCAACTTTAGCGTATGTCATTTGTAACTTCAATATAAAACTTAAAAAAATTGTGGACCTTATTTGAACCTACCTCTATATATATATATATATATATATATATATATATATATATATATATATATATATATATATATATATATATATATATATATATATATATATATATATATATAATATATATATATATATATATATATTTAAGATCACGTGAGAACCATCAACTTGATGAGAACCTTGAGAACTCCATTAAATTATTATTTTTTTCGAAATTTAATGACATATTTGAATTCGTCGTACAATTTAATGGTTGGGTAACATATTTTTCGGTAAAAAAAATCTCGTTTAGTGACGGAAACGGAAACATATAATTTTAGTGTACCTAATAATCGTTTTAGTGTATCTAATTTTTTTGATGTACCTTATTGCACTTTTAGTGTACCTAAATTGCATTTCAGTGTACCCTTTCAACTTTTCGTGAATAATTAGCAATTTTCTTAATATTTTTAATAAAATATGATTAGTTATGCCTAATAAAGCATTTGAATAAATTAAGCTAAGAGTAAATTAGTCATCTAAATTTTTGGAAAAAATAATAATTGAGTTTTTATTGAGGTTCTCACGGTTCTCAACGAGTTGTGGTTCTCACCGGATCTTGACTCTATATATATATATATATATATATATATATATATATCCTCTATATATTAAAACAGAAACCACTTCCCACTTTTTAAGACAATGTGAGGCTTCCATTTTGAAATAAGCCTCATTTTTTACACTTTCTACTTCCCATCCAGTGTGAACACAACTTTGTATGCATAAAGAGTGAGGATTCCTCTTCACCTTTGTCAATTGATCATTCAATTCATCCTCCTCGAAAATGCATCACCAATTCAACCTCCTCGAAAATCCGATTCTTCATCACTTATTCTCCTCTTCCCAACTATCCCTCTAATTAATAATCCATTATCTCACTTTTTCCAATTTTTCAATCACATCAATTCATACTATAAATAAGATTCTAGGCATTGCAATCTGAATTCAAATCGTAAAATCTGAAGGAAAAAAAACATCTGTTTTAATTTGCAAATTTAGATATATATGAGTTTCGTTTTTCTGATTTATTAATATAATTGCCAATTGATGTTTCAGAAATCTGATTTTGTTTTTTAAATTGATTGGTGAATTTTCAGGCAGAAGAAAGCCAAAATATTAGGGAAATTGAAAGATCGAATCATCCTGGTAATTTTTCGATTTTTGATTTAGTTGATTTCATGTATCGATTTGTTTTATTTTTAAATTCAATCAAGATCAATTTTTGAGATTCAATGACAAAAAAACTAATTCAGTGAATTTGTATTTTCGATTTTTAATGTGTATAATAATCGACCGTGATGTTAATTTTTGAGTTATGATATTTTTTTTTTCAGGTGATGATGAAAGAGGATTATAAAATGAATTTCGTAGAGGTATTTTAGGAATTAAAGTCAATTCATTTTTTTTATAGCTATTTGTTTAATTATTTTTAGGCGATAATATATATATATATATATATATATATATATATATATATATATATATATATATATATATATATATATATATATATATATATATATTTCGAGTTATATTATATTTTATATACATACACACCTTTTATTTTATATATTCGTAAATAATATAAATATTTTTGTTTAACATAAATAATATTTCGGATTGAATTTTGAACAATTATATTAATATATAATAGTTCTAATTATATTTTCTAATTTTGTAGATTTATAAATTTTAATTATAATATTTTGTATTTTTGGTTTGAATTTTATTTTCAGATAAATTATTTATAAATAATTTTATTTAATTAGATTGAATTACATTTATAAATTGTTATTAAATAGTTCTAATATTTTCGAATTGAATTTCATATTTTGAAAAATATATAAATAATTTTTTAATAAATATTTATTAGAAGATTTTTACCCGAAAGAGATTTATTCTAAATGTTTTTGTTTATCATATATAAATAAATAACTACATTTATATTTATATATATATTTCGAATTATATTATATTTTATATACATATACATCTTTTATTTTATATAATTTTAAATAATATGAATATTTTTGTTTATTATAAATAATATTTCGGATTGAATTTTAAACATGTATATTAATATATAATAGTTCCAATTATATTTTCTAATTTTTTAGATTTATAAATTGTAATTTATATTCCGTATTTTGTATTTTCAGATTGAGTTTTATTTTTGGATAAATTATTTATAAATAATTTTATTTATTTTCGAATTGAATTTTATTTATAATTTGTTATATAACAGTTTTAATATTTTTGGATTGAATTTTATATTCGAATTATTTTTCTAATAAATTGTATATGTTTTTTTTGAAAGTTTTTGCAGAATTAGGTACTACTGACTCTTACCGTTAATGGGGAAAACCAAAATAGCACTTTTGTGCTTGATTTTGTATATCAAGTAATTAATTGCATTGCAGAATTTTCTTAGTCGTTGACTACAAGTAATTGGTTGTTTATTTTCGAGACGAAATAATTAATTGCGTATTTAGTTTTTTTTTAAAAAAAAAAATTGACAACGGATTTAGTTGGTAAACGCAATTCACAATTATTTAATCGCGTAGTTTTTTTGTATGTTAAGAAAAAATTTAGTGTTTGATTTTCGAGACATAGTAATTAATCGCATTAGAATATTTTTCAAGTTGGTACCGTTTTAATTTTATTTGGTACAAGATTTTTTTTTTTGGTAATTAATCGCATTACAATTATTTAAGGGTCGTGCTTTTTCCTAACGAGCTTTTACTCGATCCTAACGACATTTTACCAATTTGTCCTTGTCATTTCACCCAAATTGATTTTCTTTAAAAAAAACCTAAATTCAACCACCCATCAACACCAACAACCACCACCAAAAACACCAACAAACACCACCCAAAACACAATTAATTAAGTTTAATTTCACATAATAAAATGAAGAAAAATAAGATAGTAAGAAACTGAATTTAAAAAATTACATGAAAAGAAAAAAAGTTACAATATCAGGATATACGATTGGTGTCCTAGAACCCTAAATCCCTAACCCTAATTTAAAAAGTTAATTAAACCCTGCAAAATATAAATCAATTAATTAAATAATTAATTACAATGATATTACTTCATTAATAATTGAATTAAAATTTACAATCGAATTTGAAAAAGTTCGTTGATTAAAGAAATTAGGGAGGTAAAGAGACAAAGAAGAAGAGAGAAAAGTACAAGTTACGTTAAATTATGGAGAGGGTAAAATTGGAAAAGTGACGTTATTTTCGTTAGGATTGAGTAAAGGTTCGTTAGGAAAAAGTAATTTCGTTATTTAATCGTGTAGTTTTTTTTGTATGTTAAGAAAAAATTTAGTGTTTGATTTTCGAGACATAGTAATTAATCGCATTAGAATATTTTTTAAGTTGGTACCGTTTTAATTTTATTTGGTACAAGATTTATTTTGTGTATAACCAGTGGCGGATGCAGGATTTTAGTTGAGGGAGGGCACAATTTTTTTTTCTCCATGTACTCTATATTTTATTTTCTAAAATTATGTCATCCAATGAAAATAATTGATACTATTACTCTAATTAATGCTCCAACCTTCCATTTTCCCACTCCCTCTGAAAAAAATTTAGTAACCTTAATTGCTTTCCTTAAATTAGTATTCTTCCCATAAATATGTTTCCCCTTTCCATAGACTTTTCTCCCCTCCCCATAAATTGATTTTCCCATAATTTTTTCTTTCATTAATATAATGAACAAATGTATCAAAATCACTATTAACAGACTTAAATATTGAAATTAATTGATGCGTTGCGTCGAATCTAAATTAATTACGTACTCCATATTTTTTTTGCTTCAAAACATTTCATATAAAAATGTCAAACAACCCGGGTATGAAGGTCACGGTCGGGTCAGAATATAGGGTGATGAGGTGTTGTCATATTATTATTAAAGATTACTGATATTTTTATTTATATGATAAATATTAATTTAAATTGACAAAAAAACATTGTACATTAAAATTATTAAATAATAATCCGTCTAAAATTATAAAATTCAATTTTTGATTTAAAATATCAAAATAATAATTTGGTAACTTCTTATCTCACTATGTATAATTGTATAGTCCAGTAAATTTGGTAAATGATTATTCATTATGTAAAATATATTGATATAAAAGTATATCGATCACGTCTAAGTTTAACCACGTATATGCATTAATACTAATTGCATAGAAAATGAAACACACATTAATCATTTTTTTTCAATTGTGCATTAATGTAGTTTTGGTTTTCAATGATATACATTGGTTTACAAAACTACTATTGATTCTATGTTAAGCCACTTCCCATTGATTTTCCTATAATTATTAAAGATTACTGATATTTTTATTTATATGATAAATATTAATTTAAATTGACAAAAAAACATTGTACATTAAAATTATTAAATAATAATCTGTCTAAAATTATAAAATTCAATTTTTGATTTAAAATATCAAAATAATAATTTGGTAACTTCTTATCTCACTATGTATAGTCCAGTAAATTTGGTAAATGATTATTCATTATGTAAAATATATTGATATAAAAGTATATCGATCACGTCTATGTTTAACCACGTATATGCATTAATACTAATTGCATAGAAAATGAAACACACATTAATCATTTTTTTCAATTGTGCATTAATGTAGTTTTGGTTTTCAATGATATACATTGGTTTACAAAACTACTATTGATTCTATGTTACAAAATTAATTGCATCAGAAAGAAAGTAAGAGCCTTAATTAAGTTGTATTTTAAGGGATTGATTGAAACAATAGTAAGAATTAGTATTTAATGCATATAGGTTCAATGGAGTATTTGTGTTAGCCACCACATTTACTTAATTGTTCTTTACTTCTTTTCTTTTTAATTTGATTAAAGTGTCAAATATCCGTGATCTAAATTTAGTAAATAAATTTTACATCTAATAAGTTGTAAAACTGTTAAAAAAATATAGAACACCTCACTTGAATAAATAGATAGTTGGTGATGACGTATGATTGTTACGACCTTCACTTTTCAGCAAATAGTTGTATAATTATCGCATATTATAATATAGCTATTAGTATGGGCCGGGTTTATACGGGTTTCGGGTCAAATACGCTGGATCGGGGTTATACAGATTTTGGGTCGGGTTTTGGGTCAAATGCGCATTATTAACGTATTTGAAAAACGTTAATTGTCTTTACTTTAATGTAAATCCAATTTTATTTATTGTTTTCTCAAGCATTTATTAAAAAAAGATGATACTCCGTATTAATAAGGATAAACGTGTGTTATTTAATACTGCATTCGTTTAAGTATATCGGCATATATTGTAACTTGAATTTTATTACACATATATAACAAACTTTGACTCAATTTAAAATTAAAAGAAAAATTACATCAAAAATTGTTAGGTTTAAAATATCAAAATAATAAAAGTATACAAAACAATTTTTTAAATTAGTTTTCAAATATGTAAATATTATTCATTTTCTAAAATATATACTGAGTAAATATTATCGCAAGAAAATTGTTATTATTCATATTTTTATTAATTCTTATCTCAGTAATGTGTGACGTATATTATATTCTATTTTTAAAATGGAGTCTAAGTGCAACGTATTGGTACAATAATATTTGAGAATTGCATGCAATAATAATAATAATAATATATAAAGTCATATGTTCGGGTCAAATTGGATATACATTAGGAATCATTTTTTAAATAAATGGTGGTGAATTAGGTGGATAAAAAAATGAATTGATTTTAAGAAAAAATAACGCTCTTAAACGCGCATAATTTGCATTGATTATGTACGGATAATTTGTAGTCCCAAATGCAATTAAAAAAACTTTAATCCTCCAATTATCTATACTTCTTGGACCCGAGAAAAAATTAAATTATCTCATTTATAGCTCAGTGGGAGTTGGGGCTTTAGTATAATTAATACGGAGTAATTAAAAATGAGTAACAATGTAACAATGTTGCACATTCTCATTGTTGCATTTCTTTCTTTTTCCAATATTTCTGAAGACTCTCATATTTTATCTTTCCTTTGGAATAATTTTATTATTCTCCCATTTTTTTTTCTTTCACATAATTTTAATAAACCACGTTTTCCCCTATTAACCGGAGAAAGGGAATAACATTTCACATGTCATCAACTATTCAATTGGCAAGTGTTATTTTACCGATTTTTGTCCCAAATTTCTATTCTTATTTAGATGATTTATTATGTCTGTTTTGTCTTTAATCTAACTACGAGTAGTAGACTTTCAACTTAGTTAATGTATATTGATCATATTTCTCAGAATTTTGCTACTGTGCTTCGATGTTTCTATTTGTAGGTGCAGACTCAAGATAGACGGGACAAAGTGAGTCGAAACGGGTCAAACAAAAGCCAAAAGATTCAGTTTAACTATTTCACAACAATCAAACGATATTCCATATATGGTTATTCGATATTACTTCCAACTTATTGTAAGGCTATCCCATATATGGTTATCGTGTTTGATTAATTATGCATTTGTCGTAAAGAATTACGTATATAATCTTTGTAAATATAATAAATTTATAAACAATCCTGTGAGATTACATGAGTTTTGCACTAAGTGTATAAAAGAAAGTAAATTGATTTTTAAAGAAATAAGACTCTTAAATGTATTTGCAGTCCCAAATGAATAATTTGTATTGATTAGGTTTGTATAATTAATTACCAATAGACTCTTAAAGAGTAAATACCAATAAGTATTAAATGAATCTCGGTAAATACCAGTAAGTTTCGCTTTTCGTTTGTAATACGAAGTATAAGACTACAGTGTAATACACGTGATAAATTACGGGAGTCTATTGATCTTACTTTTTAAATTCTGAAGTATCGTAAGGTTTATTATCAATATTGAATGCGTTTATTGAAGCAATAAAAATGATTTCTATACATTACACATTCCGATGAAGTCTACAGGGTTGTGTACGTTCACTAATATGACAGAGAGTTTGACTGTTTGACGGACATTATTTTTCACTATTCTTACATGACGAAGATGTCAACTAACTACAACTGATGATAATCGATCAAGATCAAATAGTTGGTGAGGAAGGTCTTCATTCCTCAACTAATAGATTTTTCTTTTTTGGATTTAAAGAGTAATTTAAGGATTACGGTTGGGTGTATAAGGGTCGGGTTTATACGGATTTCTACATTTATCATAACGGTCGGGTTTATACGGGTTTCTACGTTTAGTATAACTATATTCATCGGTGGACAATTGACTACTTTACGTACTCTATGTTGTTCATACTTTTGTCCACCTATTAATAAATAGATTAACTTTCAGACTCTGAACGAATAATCCAAAATAATCACGGGTATCATACTTTTCTTAGACACACATTTCAATGTGTAACGTGTTGTTTTTAGTTTCTTACACCTATTAGTATACTAACTAACTTTCACTCCCTTAACGTATTATCTCCAAACGATATTAGCTTCATAATATTTTATATGAAACTAAAACTGGACAACCCGTGAAAAACGGGTAACACACTAGTATATATATATATATTACTTTTTTTTTTATGAAATAGAAATTGGACTATTTCCACATTTTTATATAAATTAATGTTTAGAGATTCAACTCGAAAAACAAAACGTTATTTATTTAGAAAAAAGAATCGAATATATTTTTCTAGTGTGAAGCTAAGAATGACTATACTATATATTTACCATTTTGATGATTTTATCATCATCCATGAAATATAATGAGTTACCAATTTATTTTAATAAGTACTCTTTGTTTAACTTTCATCTTTAGAAATAATGTATTTTGGAGGGAAAATTTTGGAAAGTTGTTATTCTTTTAGTATACAGGGGATGATAATTTTCTAATAAATCGAGTCAATGTTTGTCATATACGTCATACGTGTAACTAATTTAAGTAAAAATATATCCGTACTTATTAAAAATAAATTAAATAAATCATGCTTATCTTGCTAATATTATATACGAGTATTAAATTATATGATTAAGAAAATTAAAAATAAAATTATATTTATGATAAAAAAAAGTAAAAGCAATTAACATTTTCAAAAGCGTTAATAACTCGTATTTGACCTGAACCCAAAATACATATCAACCCGACCCGTATAAAATCTGTATTCTCCAAACCCGAAATACACCTAATTCATATTTTACACGAACCTGAAATGACCGATTGTGAAATCCAACCGCCCGACCCGTTCGACAGGTGTACCCATAACCCATACCACAAATTCTTGTTTGTCACGAACGTGTAACGGATCAAATAGATAGAATAAGACAAAAATAAAATTGGTGGAACCTAGGTAAACCATTGTGTTTCTCTCCTCATGTGTCACATACTTGACCCGTTTTACTTTTACGATGGATACCGTCCTAAGGGAGACCAACCGAACATACATAGTTACTATTCGTACATACGAAACGACAGTTAGTCTTACACTCTCTTACATAGGTGCATACTTACATGGCAGTAGTCTCCTTTTCTCCCCCATCTCCCAACTCAACATTACTCCACCTAGACTAAAGGAAGTAAAGAAGATGAAGGAGAGCAAAGAGAAGAACGATGGATATGTAAGAGCAGATCAAATCGATCTAAAGAGCTTGGATGAGCAACTTCAGAGACACCTGAACAAAGCATTAACACTCGAGAGAAGAAGGAAGGAAAAGGAGGAGGAGGAGGAGGAAGAAGAAAAAGAAAAAGAACGAGGAAAAAGTAGGAGAGCTGAGTGGGAGATTGACCCATCTAAGCTCCTCATTAAATCCGTCATTGCTCGTGGAACCTTTGGCACTGTTCATCGCGCCATTTATGATGGCCTTGATGTTGCAGGTTTTTTTTCTATTTCTCTCACGCATTTCCTCATTCACTTGGTCGGCATCTCAGAATTTCGTTTTTTTCCAATTTACTTCAGTTTTGGTTTCATCTATATGTTTGTTTCCTTACACGGAGTAGTGTTTAGATCAGAATTCATGCTCAGTTTGCTGGGTTTGTATCTGTTTCTCAAAATGCTTCCTTTGATTCTGCATATTTTCTGGAAATTACTCAAAAATGTTTTCAAAATGCACTTACTTCGTGGTCAATTGGCTGTTTAATGGCATCATTATTACTCGGTACGGAGTATTTGTTAAATGTGTTTTTCTAAAATATGTCCCATGGGCACAGGTAAGAAACTTATTATGGAAAATAATCGGACAAAATAAATTTTAAACACAAAATTATCATAATTGGAGAATTATATTTGTAAATCTTATCATAATAGGTTTCTTATTATGTGTCCATTAGACATATTTTAGAAAAATCCTTGTTAAATTCACTCGTAAATGTTTAGGTGGGGGCAACTCTTTAATCACGGTTAAGAAATGAAAATCCGTGAGGGTGGTAATTGGTTAATGGTACTGGTACTCACTCCCGTCAGATAATTTACATCTGGAGAATAATTAATGTTTGTCTATTAAAAATATAAAGCTGAGGGTAACAAGAAGGAAAGTGCGAAGAAAAGTATGAAATATCGACTGAGATGGAGCAGTACTGATGTGCAACATTATTAATTGTCGAGGGCATGCTACAGTACTTAGTTAGCATGCTTTTTTTGGGGCACCTTTTTTTGTGTTGGTTGAATAAAGATAATCCGTGATTCACGAGATTGTCTGTCAAAGTGAAGGATGAAAAGCCGTAACTTTTTGACAATTAAAGCTCTTCACAGGATTCATGCGTTTTCACCTTAACTATCCTGAAATGATGTGCAACTCTGTTTTCTGTAAAAAAAAAAAAGTTTTGATGATGTAGATTTTGCAAGTTGCGCGTTCAGAAGTACGCTGCCTTATTTCTATGATAGCTTCACAAAGAGGCTGTTTACAAATATGGATCCAGACTAGCTCCTAGTGTGGATCTTGAGCGAAAAATTACGGGTTCGAATAAATTTTTCATAAATTATCACTCTGTAATTTTTTATCACTTTTTCAAATTTCTAACTTTTGGTATTAAATCATTCTTTTTAGACTCTCAAAAAACGGATACATTGGAATTTTATAAAAAAAACCCCGATAAAACTCATATATAAAGTGCCTAATCAAAATATTGCATATGTAAGATTTGAACTTGGGCCATTATGTTAGTACCAAAGCTCCCAACTAAACGTGACATTCTAAACAAGTGATATAAAATCTAATTAACATATTATTATTTTAAAGGACTACTTGGGTCGAATCTAATACTAGTTTCGTGATTGGGCTGGGGGGCGGGCAGGTAGCCCAACCAAGATCCGCCCCTGATAGCTCCTATGGTTGATACTAGATTTAACCATTACTTCAATAACATACTGTTGTGATAAGCCACAAGGCTAAAGAAAAGGGCTTTTAGTCTAGGTTGCACGGACACTCCTCCAACTCGTCGTGTCGTGTCGGATACCCGTATCGGACACCGACACACGTCGGACACATGACAATACGTCTCGGACACCTAAAAAATCGTGTCCGGTTTTTTAAATTTATTTAGAGACGTGTCAGACACGTTTCATCTTATTTTGAGACGTGTCGGCCACGATTCATACTATTTAGAGACTCATCGGACACACTTAGCGTTGTTTATGAATTTGTGGACTTTAATAAAACAACAGTATTATATGTTTAGAGGGTTACTTATACTCTAAACCTTCTACTTAATACTAAATAAATAATTAATTATTATATTACAGTAGTATAACTGTTTGAGCTTTTTAAGATTTGATTTTAACTTTAGTTTTTAAGATTTTAAATTTTGTTTTGTTATTTTACGATAATTGTGATAGTTTACGTAACCAAACTTATATTTTAGGTATAAAAATCTTCAAATTTTCTTTGTTTAAATATGTATATTGATTTTTTTTTTCTGCCGTGTCCGTGTCCTATAAATTTTCGAACGCCGTGTCCCGTGTCCGATACGTCTCCGTGTCCGTGTCCGTGTCTGTGCAACCTAGCTTTTAGTTAGAACGTACGGAGTATGTCATTACCTTGGTGCTTCAAAGGTCATGCCTAAGACGGGCGAGGCGTCGACTGTTGGCTGTTTTAATTCTTACCCTTTACCGAAAGTATTTAAAAACTATGTTCGGATGACTCATAATGTAATATTAAAAAATTTAAGCCAATGGTGTAGGAAGTTAATTTATTCTGTGTTATCTTACTCAACAACTATATAATGCCGTGTCATTGGCTCCATTGGAAATGGTAAAGCAAACATGTAGGCATAATGTTGTATACTTTAGAGTGTGTATTACTGCCGTTTTTATTAATTTTGAGATCTTTTCTTCAAAATATTTATTTAAATGCAATCATCGTCTTACTCTCAGTTAAACTTCTTGACTGGGGAGAAGAGGGTCATCGATCAGATGCTGAGATTGCCCAGTTAAGAGCAGCTTTTGCTCAAGAAGTTACTGTGTGGCACAAACTGGAGCACCCAAATGTGACAAAGGTACCTATGTATCACTTTGCATTTGTTCATTAATATGCTTGGCTCAAGCCTTTGCGAATTGACAAGAACCATTGCACGTAAAATAAATTTGGAGGATATATTTGAGATTATAATTATACAAGAACCCTTGACACTCTTACAAAATCCGTTCCTCATGCGGCTCACCAACCTAACACTCTTTGGCTCCTTAACTCAGGCGCCTCTCACCATATTACTACCTATTTCTCTAATCTTGCCCTTCACTCTCCTTATGATGGCATCGATGAAATCATAATAGGTTACGGATCGGGCCTCTCGATCCACAACTATGATTCCATCATGATTACCTCCTCCACTAATTCTTTTGCTCTCAAAAACGTAATGCATAAAAATATTATCTCCGTTTCTAAATTTTGTGCTGATAATTCCATTTTTATTGACTTTTCATCCTCTTATTTCAATGTTAAGAACATTCGAACGGGCAAAATTCTTCACACAAGCAATGCTAAAGACGGTGTTTACTATTGACCCACCTCCCCCGTTTCCCAAGTAAACTCCACCGTCCTCCCTCCTGTTAATCTCCACCATCATTTTAAACACCCGTGTCTACCTATCCTTAAATCTATTTTATCCAGTTTTTCTAATAATTTCAAACTTAGCTCGGATGCGTGCAATTCGTGCTTTCAATTTAAAAGCACGAAACTTCCCTTTAGTACTTCGAGTCTTACTAGTCTATTTCTACTTCAAATTATTTTAGTTATTACTAAAGCACGAAACGTTTCCTATTTTATCCCAACATTTTTTAAGTATTATGTTATTTTTGTTGATCACTTTACTAAGTTCACCTGGCTTTATCCTTTAAAGAAAAAATTCGACACCTATTCTACTTTCGTTAGTTTTAAAACCCTTGTCGAAAAAAAAAATTGCGACCAATTATCACTTTTTACTCCGATAATGGAGGTGAATTTGAAAAACTTAAAACTCCTTTTAGTCATGGAATTCAATATCTCACCGCTCCCTTCACACACTCGAACATAATGGGTTCGCGGAAAGACGACACCGACGCATTGTTGACACCGGTCTTAAGCTGCTTGCTCACTCATCTATGCTCGATCGATATTGGCCCTTTGCATTCCATACCGCGGTTTATTTAATAAATCGCATGCCCATCCTCGGACTTCAAATGTCCACCCCGTACTCCAAACCCCGTACTCCAAATTATTCGGTAAGCCTCCTAATTATTCTAATTTTCATAGCTTCGGGTGCCTTTGTTACCCGTGGCTTCGCCCATATACTTCTCACAAAATGGACCCTCGATTCGTCGGTTATTCTCCGTCTCTAACACTCTTTCCTATGCCTTGACCCGAAAACAAATAGACTCTACTCCTCAAGACACGTGCGTTTTATTGACTCAATTTTTCCTTTTTCAAACAATGCCCCACCCTCCCCTTTGACAACTGACAAAGCCACTGACCCCACCCATTTCCAACAAATCAATTCCCCAGATTCATACATCTCCCCCACCAAATACTTCCCCTGCCTCCCGCATCTCATACCACCATCCCATCCTAAATCACCACCCCACCTCCCTCGACCCCCCTCCGCGTCTACCACCGAAAGAATCGACCTCCGTCCTCGCCCACCACCCCTGCTCCACCCGAACCTCCCATCATCCCCTCCCCGTCGCCGATCGCCGATGACCCCATCCCCACCTCCGATGCACCCACAATCACTCCCCTTGACTCAGCTGATCCTCCTTCCTGCCCCTCCAGCGCCACTACTACCACCACCACCTCTGCCCGTGAACCTCCCTCTCCCACCCGTGCCTCCACCCGGGTCTCCAAGCCTCCTGTTCGCCTTAATCTCTCATCCCAGCTAACCCCCACTAAACCAACCTCGGTCAAGCAGACTCTCACCGATCCTGTTTGGCACACCGCTGTGAAAATTCAACATCAAGCCCTCCTTGATAACCACACATGGGACCTCGTCCCATCGTCCCCGTCTTACAACATTGTCTGCTGTAAGTGAATGTTTCGTACAAAATATAAGCACGATGGCTCCCTTGATAAACACAAAGCCCATCTCGTGGCCAAAGGTTTCCACCTACGGCTCGGACTCGACTATACTGAAACATTTAGTCCAGTACTCCAGTTATTAAGCCCGCCACGGTTCAATTACTATTAAGTCTTGCTGTAATGATGTCTTCCTTCAAGGCACCCGACAGACTAAAGTCGTATGCCTCAAATTAGAATTTATAAACACTTAAATCCAGATACTAAAACGTAGTAAAGTAGAAATAAGGGTCGAACCCAAGAGAATCAGATTAATCTAATTATGCTATCAGATTAATCTAATTATGCTAACTAACGTGTAGATAAAATCGACCTCTAATGTAATTAAAGACCGTAGTAACCAAAGGGGGGTTTTTATGAATGAGATTCTAATAAACTAAAACGAAAAGCTAATAAATTGAGATATCAAATGATGAAATAGAACTTAGACACAAGCACGAATCCACACTCAATAGCGATTGATCATCGTAAGACGGTTTCAATTAGTAACCTTGACTACTCTATCGTGAACATGAAATTCCAATTCTCTTAAGAATAGTTAACCAAAACGAATCCCGTTTTTAATTAACCCTAACCGTAAAACAACCTAAACAATCCAGTTCTAGGTTCAATTAGACGGAAGCAATATAGATCTGAGAATTCGATAGAGAATAAATAGCACGTACAATCCAGTCTTGCCTTAGATATTTATATGAATCGCTTCTAAGTACTAATATTAACTTATCCCGTTCAATATTATTTCCTAGATGTTACCAATGTAAAGTTAAAAGTAAATTCTACTCAATTAACAATATTAACGATAGAATGAAGAAATCAAGTACTAGTTGCGCATCTAGCAATCAATAACAACATTCATAAATTTAATAACAAAGCAATTCACAATAATCAAGATTAATAATTAAAACATTCAAACTCACAATCGATTATCAAGTGCTTCAAAGGCTTGAATCTAAGTAGAGAAGATTAGTTACACATACTTGCAATGGGAAATTAGGGTTCTTCAAAGTTCTCCCTTTCCTTCCTTAATGTAACGTTAAACTAGATGTGAATGATCTGAATAATATAATCTAAAGCTAAACTTAACCTAATAATAGTTTACTAATAATAAAATAATAATAAAAACATCCTAGTAATAATAAAGTTTCCTAATTAAAACCCAAGTCTTAAACGTAGCCAAATATCACAAAATAGGACGATACGTTTCAGGCATGCGCGCGGCTCGCACGAGTGTGGCGCGACTCGCAGGAGCGCGCGACCCGCGTGGCTTCTATGCGACTCGCGTGGCAGGCTGTAGCTATTTCTCGCGATTCTTCGATTCTTCCGTTCCAGGTCTTCAAGTGGGCTTTCTTCTTCTTCATGTTTTAATCGTTCTTAGCCCAAATTGACAGTCAATGGTTAGCATCCTCAAAATAGCCTTTATTACATTAATACATTCATACCAAATTGACACAAATGAAATACAAGACAACCGATTTAGCTCACAAAATACACCAAAATCGTCGTAATAAATACGACTAAATGCGGCCCATCAAATATCCCCACGCTTGAACCTTTACTCGTCCTCGAGTAAAACTCGAAGAACACCATAAACACAACCATCATCGATTCAAAACGCGTGAGAATAACGTTACACACGCCGGCTCTCACTCGTCTTCCACCAATCTCCCTCGTTATGAGATAATGCACATGCTAATCCAACATTCTCATGAAACTCAACTCAAATGCTCCATTGAATCAACACACCCAATATCAAACTATTATCATCGACCCAATTCATCAAAACAAGGCACATTAGCAAATAAATATAAGCTAAAATCCACATCTAACGCCCCTTATTTCTCCAATCCTGATCACATGTGCTACAAATGTCATCGGTGGTACAAAACATATACCACAATATTCCACAACCCACACATGCGATCAATCCTAACGCCTCTAATAGTTCAATATAAACCAAACAAACATCATCAATCGCATAGAATTTAGTGCTACGACTACACCGCACCGCGATTCTTCTCACCTTAGCCAACTAATCCTACCCTTCCGACCTTCTATGTCGCCCTTCTTATGACGCCAACACCAAAAACGGAGAAAGTAGTAGTGATTTTTTTTCCTAATTCCCTCATTTTGCCTAGAGCGTCCGCCCTTGCGGATTTTCACTCTAACTTTCCTTTTTTTTCCCTCACACTACTCTCGTGGCACGCAACTCGATTTTTCTTTTTGCCCGGAGCGCCCTTTCGGGTTTTCACTCCGTCCTCGCCCACATCTCCCATTCTTGCCTAGGCGCCTTTTCGGGTTTTCACCTAGCCGGGACTTTTCTTTCTTTCTTTTTTCAATTTTTTTTCTTTCTTTTCAAATTACAACACAAAAGACGGTTACAAAGACGAGACAAATATAAATCCCTCCCCACGCTTGTTCCAAGCATTGCCCTCAATGTGAGACTAAGGACATAGATAAAAACCATAAACGGGGAAAATGATCTTCAACACCGATAAACAACTCGTTTTAACTCGTACCAAGACAAATTTCTATAATCAGTCAAACTTTCATCTCACATGCATCCTCACTAACTCTCGTAACTCTCAACCTCTAACTCTCGAGACAAAAAACACTGGCGCCACCAAACAAAGCCAACACTAGTAGCCAACTTCACCCCCAAAACAACAATAAATTTGGCCAAACGCAACAATACCAACCACAATCAACCCAACAATCTAATCAACAAGACAAGGCCCAAGATGTTTACCCATGTGAGAGCTCTGAACACCAGTGCCACGAGCTGTTTCAAGAAGGTAACCCGACTCGTACGCAGCTGTTTGCAACACGACCTCCCAGCTCACCATCAGACTGAGACGCACCGCACACGACGACGACGAACGGAACTGACGGTGAATTGACCGTCAGACACGCAGAACCGACGAAAAGCCCGAGCCCGACACACGATAGCAACCTGATAGCACACAGACGGTAGAACTGACGACGGCGACTCGCCGGCAACACAGACTGACCGGAATACAATCACAACCCCGACTACAGTCTGACCCAGAGGCTGGCACGAACCAGGCAACATCGACGACATGACGCAGCAGCGGCAACAGACCCGACAAGACCGGCGACAGCAAACGGACCCACCGGCGACAGCAAACAGATCCACCGGCGACAACACAGACGGTGAACCGGGGTGCGCGATTGACGAACCACAGATTGGGAAGTAGTGGAGGAGAGGAAGTTGAATTGGATTTTAAGGTGAAGAGGAAGATGGGGAATAGATTAGGGATGGAGTTTTGATGTGAGTTGGAATGTGGTTAATGTTTATGGTAGATCTGAAGCAGGAGATTTGAATTGAAGATGGTGAATGGAAAAGGGGATGAATGGAGATGATGAAGTTAGGGATTAGTGGAGATTGGGGTTTAGGATTTGAATTGAAAAGGGGATGAGGAGGAAGAAGATGAAGAAGGGATACTGGATAGCGACTAATGAACGTGTTTTATTTTTTTTTTGATTTTTTGATTTTTTTTACATAATAGAAAACAGACCTGTAGGGAGAAGAAGAAGGCGCGACTCGCGTCAGTCATATGCGACCCGCGCGGAAGCCTGATGTTTCGTCCCTCAAAGACGGATTTCTTCAATTTTTCTTCGATTTTTGGTACTCTGTCATGCTATTCGCCCCGAGCTCCCACAAGTCGCACGAATTCCTGAAAAAATCCACCTTTCTCGTCCCTATAAGTACTAAAAATTAGAAAATATTTAAAATTAAAAATGAAAATATAAGCGACTTATTCTACAAAAAATACGAAAAATTATTATTACTAATCTAATACTATGAAAAATGACCCTAAAAAAATATGAAAATAAAAATAAAATAAAAACATACCAGACACGGGTTGCCTCTCGAAAGCGCTTTTGTTTAATGTCGTTCGCTCGACTTCTTGCAGAAAATTGACCCGAATTAAAATAGTACTAAATTATTTACCTCAACTGACAATCAAGCAATCGAGTGAAGCGAATGCTACATTATGTGCAGAACAACTCAATGCCCTTAGCAATCGATCAAAAATACTCGCAAATAAATTAGAATAGTGACGATAAGAGATAAAAATCAATTGACACCACCTATAAATAAGCACATCATAATAATCACGCAATGAACGTCTTTCCGACCTTATATGCTCAAAAAATGAATTCATATCAATGTACTCCTCTTTATAAGATGGATTTTTCATAGGTATAGTCAAATAAGCTCGAGGGCAAACATAAAACTTTCCCGGAATTAACACCGATGAAGACTCAAAAGGTATTATGGGTGGTTCTTCCTTGTGAATATAAAATTCAGTAAATATGTCCCCTATTTCTCCCACTATGTCATGACTGTCATGACAGTTGAGGCTCACTAATTCAATTTTCTCACAGAAATCGTCTTCCACCTCATCAAAAACAGTTATCTCTTCTTCTCCTACTTCGACTTCCATAGTTTCCTCAAGAGTCACGCTCGTTCCCTCTTTCTCCTCAACCATCATAATTAGAGAATTCTCCAAGATTGAAATATCACTCGTATCATTGTGACTTGAGGAATCTTCCAAAACGTGTGTTTCGTTGGTGCAAGAGGGATCGATATGTGTAGAAATAGTGGTAGAAGGTGAGGAGTATATCGAATCATCATAGTCATCCTCCTCGTCATCCCAAAAACCATCATCATCACTATCGCACTCTTTATAAGAGTGACATACCACATCCGGTTCAATGGGGAGAGTGTCATCATACTCTATGTTCTCAATAACTCCGGACTCCTTAACATTAAGAGAAAACTCATTATGTGTCTCAAGTCTATCATTAGATGTCGTTATTTGCATTACATGACTCTCAAGGTTCTTGATACTAACATTGTTCTCTTGCTCGTATTGAGTCATACTAGCTTGAAGGGTCGCTTGAGCAGTAATCAGGTCTCTAATCATGTCTTCTGTGGATATACGAGAATCATGTTGGGTGTTCAAATTTTTATTGAGACTCACTGAAGGTGTCCTAGAGCGTGAGTTTTCCAACTCCCATTCTTCAGTGTCGTGAGCCAAGTATATGAAAAGTTCCCACTTCTCTTCATAACTAAGTCCATCAACGAACCTCCCCTCACTTAAAGAATCAACATGCATTAAAGTTTCATCATTTAACCCATTGTATATCACATGACAGAGTTCCCAAATTTGATATCGATGACGACATCTAGCGACATACTCACTCAATCTATCAAAATACTTGTAAAACAGTTCATGCTCATATTAAGGAAAATATTTAGTCGCCATTTATCGGATAAACTAAAACACAATAAAAGATTCAACAAAAATTAAAATGAAACTAGACTCTAAAAAAAACTAACTAACTAAAAATCTCTACACTAACACAAAAAAATAATTAACGCCAATTCCCCGGCAACGGCGCCAAAATTTGACAGGCTAAAGTCGTATGCCTCAAATTAGAATTTATAAACACTTAAATCCAGTTACTAAAACGTAGTAAAGTAGAAATAAGGGTCGAACCCAAGAGAATCAGATTAATCTAATTATGCTAACTAACGTGTAGATAAAATCGACCTCTAATGTAATTAAAGACCGTAGTAACCAAAGGGGGGTTTTTTATGAATGAGATTCTAATAAACTAAAACGAAAAGCTAATAAATTGAGATATCAAATGATGAAATAGAACTTAGACACAAGCACGAATCCACACTCAATAGCGATTGATCATCGTAAGACGGTTTCAATTAGTAACCTTGACTACTCTATCGTGAACATGAAATTCCAATTCTCTTAAGAATAGTTAACCAAAACGAATCCCGTTTTTAATTAACCCTAACCGTAAAACAACCTAAACAATCCAGTTCTAGGTTCAATTAGACGGAAGCAATATAGATCTGAGAATTCGATAGAGAATAAATAGCACGTACAATCCAGTCTTGCCTTAGATATTTATATGAATCGCTTCTAAGTACTAATATTAACTTATCCCGTTCAATATTATTTCCTAGATGTTACCAATGTAAAGTTAAAAGTAAATTCTACTCAATTAACAATATTAACGATAGAATGAAGAAATCAAGTACTAGTTGCGCATCTAGCAATCAATAACAACATTCATAAATTTAATAACAAAGCAATTCACAATAATCAAGATTAATAATTAAAACATTCAAACTCACAATCGATTATCAAGTGCTTCAAAGGCTTGAATCTAAGTAGAGAAGATTAGTTACACATACTTGCAATGGGAAATTAGGGTTCTTCAAAGTTCTCCCTTTCCTTCCTTAATGTAACGTTAAACTAGATGTGAATGATCTGAATAATATAATCTAAAGCTAAACTTAACCTAATAATAGTTTACTAATAATAAAATAATAATAAAAACATCCTAGTAATAATAAAGTTTCCTAATTAAAACCCAAGTCTTAAACGTAGCCAAATATCACAAAATAGGACGATACGTTTCAGGCATGCGCGCGGCTCGCACGAGTGTGGCGCGACTCGCAGGAGCGCGCGACCCGCGTGGCTTCTATGCGACTCGCGTGGCAGGCTGTAGCTATTTCTCGCGATTCTTCGATTCTTCCGTTCCAGGTCTTCAAGTGGGCTTTCTTCTTCTTCATGTTTTAATCGTTCTTAGCCCAAATTGACAGTCAATGGTTAGCATCCTCAAAATAGCCTTTATTACATTAATACATTCATACCAAATTGACACAAATGAAATACAAGACAACCGATTTAGCTCACAAAATACACCAAAATCGTCGTAATAAATACGACTAAATGCGGCCCATCAAATATCCCCACGCTTGAACCTTTACTCGTCCTCGAGTAAAACTCGAAGAACACCATAAACACAACCATCATTTGTTTCAAAACGCGTGAGAATAACGTTACACACGCCGGCTCTCACTCGTCTTCCACCAATCTCCCTCGTTATGAGATAATGCACATGCTAATCCAACATTCTCATGAAACTCAACTCAAATGCTCCATTGAATCAACACACCCAATATCAAACTATTATCATCGACCCAATTCATCAAAACAAGGCACATTAGCAAATAAATATAAGCTAAAATCCACATCTAACGCCCCTTATTTCTCCAATCCTGGTCACATGTGCTACAAATGTCACCGGTGGTACAAAACATATACCACAATATTCCACAACCCACACATGCGATCAATCCTAACGCCTCTAATAGTTCAATATAAACCAAACAAACATCATCAATCGCATAGAATTTAGTGCTACGACTACACCGCACCGCGATTCTTCTCACCTTAACCAACTAATCCTACCCTTCCGACCTTCTATGTCACCCTTCTTATGACGCCTACACCAAAAACGGAGAAAGTAGTAGTGATTTTTTTTCCTAATTCCCTCATTTTGCCTAGAGCGTCCGCCCTTGCGGATTTTCACTCTAGCTTTCCTTTTTTTTCCTCACACTACTCTCGTGGCACGCAACTCAATTTTTCTTTTTGCCCGGAGCGCCCTTTCGGGTTTTCACTCCGTCCTCGTCCACATCTCCCATTCTTGCCTAGGCGCCCTTTCGGGTTTTCACCTAGCCGGGGACTTTTCTTTCTTTCTTTTTTCAATTTTTTTTTCTTTCTTTTCAAATTACAGCATAAAAGACGGTTACAAAGACGAGACAAATATAAATTCCTCCCCACGCTTGTTCCAAGCATTGTCCTCAATGTGAGACTAAGGACATAGATAAAAACCATAAACGGGGAAAATGATCTTCAACACCGATAAACAACTCGTTTTAACTCGTACCAAGACAAATTTCTATAATCAGTCAAACTTTCAACTCACATGCATCCTCACTAACTCTCGTAACTCTCAACCTCTAACGCTTGAGACAAAAAACACTGGCGCCACCAAACAAAGCCAACACTAGTAGCCAACTTCACCCCCAAAGCAACAATAAATTTGGCCAAACGCAACAATACCAACCACAATCGACCCAACAATCTAATCAACAAGGCAAGGCCCAAGATGTTTACCCATGTGAGAGCTCTGAACACCAGTGCCACAAGCTGTTTCAAGAAGGTAACCCGACTCGTACGCAGCTGTTTGCAACACGACCTCCCAGCTCACCATCAGACTGAGACGCACCGCACACGACGACGACGAATGGAACTGACGGTCATCAGACACGCAGAACCGACTAAATGCGGCCCATCAGCACCCTCCAAGAAACTGTTTAAATGTCTCAACTGCCCGCGTTTCAGGACTCGGCTCACCCGGACCATGTTTATCGACTCAAAACGACCATTTATGGCCTCAAACAGGCTCCCCGAGGCTAGTATACGGAATTGCGAACTCATCTCCTCGGACTTGATTTTATCAATTCTGTCACGGATACGTCCCTTTTTATTTTTCGTAATACTAACCCGATCTATGTTCTCGTATATGTTGATGATATCATTATAACAGGTTTGTCTCGTGACTCGGTCACATCTTTTATAACGTTTCTTGCGGATCATTTTTCTCTTAAAGACCTCGGTGAACTCTCTTACTTTCTTGGGATTTGAATGTCAACCATGCTCGGCCGAGCTCTTTCTAAGTCAACACAAATATATATTGGATGTCTTGGCACATGCCAAGTTATCCAATGCTAATCCCGCTACTACTCCACTTGATCCGAATATACGCCATAAACTCACTAACGGAGCAGGTCCTCACGATAATCCGACCGAATTTCGGGCCTTACTTGGTGCTCTTCGGTATCTGTCTCTGACCCGTTCCGATATTGCCTTTGTTGTAAACAAGTTGTCTCAGTTTATGCATGCCCTTATTATGACTCATTGGGCCGCTCTTAAGCGGTTACTTCGCTATCTAGCCAGTACTCCCACACATGGAATCACTATCTTTCGTGATTTACCCCTTCCCGTCAACGCCTACTCAGACTCCGATTGGCTCGAGATTGTTCCGACTGTACCTCCAAAGTTGCTTATATTGTCTTCTTAGGATGGAACCCAATTTCTTGGAGCTCCAAGAAACAAAACTAGGTCTCTCGTTCCTCGACCGAGGCAGAATATCGGGCCGTTGCCGATGCCGCGGCCGAACTTACTTGGTTAGCCCATCTTTTACTCGAAATTCGTGTGTCGCTTCCGACATCTCTCTCTATTTATTGTGATAATCTCGGTACGGTCAGTCTCGCTGCTAATCCCGTCTTCCACTCTAAAATGAAGCATCTCGTCATTGATTATTACTTTCTTTGTGAGAAGGTGCAATCCGGTTTTCTTCGGGTCGTTCCGATTGCTAATGACGATCAATTAGCCGATGCCTTAACGAAGTCTCTTCCTCGAGACCAGCTTCAGATGCTACTCTCCAAAACTGGACTTGCTCTTAGGCCGTCCATTTTGCGGGGTAATGATAAAGTTATTAATTAGATAATGTTTTATTCTTTTGTATTCTATTGTCTATCTACTTGTATTCCTTACTTAGTCTTTGAATTCAGCTTGCTTAGCACTAACTGTATTTGGTAGCTACTCTGATACTCCTAGTATAAATGTAATAATTTGTCATCAATAATATTTACGATTCAACCTCTACATAAAGTACACTCTTGGAAGCTGACGAACTAACTCACATTCCGCACATTCCATATTTTTTTTTCTCTGCCAATAAAGAACCACAAGTTGATCTTTTGGAGTTTCTGATGCCACTGGGGACCTACTTTGTTTCTGGACATTGGCTTCTGCACTCCTCAACATAATCTGAAGAATTTTTTTTTTTGTTTTTTCATGGGTCATGAACTCATGATGTGCTCTTTTGCTTGTATTTTTTCCCCTGGATCATAAAGTCTGCTCTTTAATATTGTACGGAGTTATTAGATAGTAAATAGTTCATACCGATGGTTTTAACACATGTCTCATGTTGCCTTCATTCTGCCTATCTGTCTATTACCTCTAAATATCTGCTTCAATTGCAGTTTATTGGCGCAACAATGGGCTCATCTGACTTGACAATCCAAACAGAAAATGGTCAAATTGGGATGCCAAGAAATGTTTGTTGCGTTGTGGTTGAGTATCTGCCTGGAGGTGCACTGAAGAATTTCCTCATAAAGAACAGAAGGAGGAAGCTCGCTTTCAAAGTAGTAATTCAATTGGCTCTTGACCTTGCGCGTGGGTTAGAACTTACTTCCACCTATTCTGATTTTTTTCCATGTTTCCATCCTACTGAATATATACTCTGTATTATATTTCTAGTTTATCCCGTAAGATAGTTTAGATGATATTTGTTATTTGTAACAAAAAAAGATACTCCCTCCTAGTAAGAGTAATCTTCCCTCTTTTTTTTAGGCACAAGAAATAAGAAAGGAATAGAGAATTGATTAAAGTAAGAAAAAGTGAGGTATAAGGTGGAAATATGGTGGAGGTTGCATGTAAATGAAAGAATAAAGAATTGATTAAAAGTACAGCCCAAAATGGAAAGTGAGAAGATAAGCAAACTAGTGCCAATAAGGAAAGGGAAGAAAACTCATAATAGGAGGGAGTACTATTCAGTGCAGTTGCTTCCAAATCAAGATAAAATGAGATGCATGGTCAGAGGCTACAGGCGCAAAGGCAGTTGAGATTTAACACTGAAACTAGCTAACAAGTAATGCGACTCGATGACTTTACAAGCAAAGCTATCACTGAAACCATATCCCTTCTCCACATTGTCATAAATTTCGGCCTGGCTGTGCTCAATGAGAGCTACAAAGAACAACATGATTTGTTAAATGCTACGGAGTACAAAGCATATTATATGTAGGGTGTGAAACCTACATGTTTGAGGCATCAAATCCCTGTCATGTATCCTTAGCAGTGTCTTCTTCTGCCCTGGATTTACAACTTGTCTTGGTCAAAAAGTCTCTTGCACTTTTTAGCACTTCGTCTGATAAAGACAACAGTGAACTAGTTGCCTTCTTGAATTCTGTGCAATAACTCAAGAAATAAAAATCTATATAACTACGGAGTATTAAAGTTGTGAAATCTGGCTGTTTTTGGAGCTTTTTCGTCATATATTAAAGCATATACGAGTATTTGTTTTTGCATCTGGGTGACTTGACAATTAATAATACATATATTTTCCAAAATTTGTGTAGATTGTGCTATCTTCACTTGAAAAAGATTGTCCACAGAGATGTTAAAACTGAAAATATGCTTCTAGACAAACAAAGGACTCTGAAAATTGCTGATTTTGGTGTTGCTCGTGTTGAGGCTTCAAATCCACATGACATGACGGGTGAAACTGGAACTCTTGGTTATATGGCTCCTGAGGTCGGTAAAACCGTTTTGCAATTCCTCTACTATTTACCCCCTCTAACCCCCCCGGTTCTTAGTATGGAGTAGTTTTTTTAATTTTTATTTCCATCTTTTAATTTTTATCATTTGCGGATGTTCTTTGTTACACCAACTCATATATGAATGTACGACATGGGTGCATGTCCAAGTGTCAAATATTTTATGAAAGAACCTTATGTTCTAATAGAATATAAAGACTATAGTTGGGCCTCAACCATTACCTTAAGGTTTTGGTTGAGTTGGTTCATCTAACATGTTTTTGGGTTAATTTGAAGTGTCCAACTATCATACCTGTGTCGATGGTCAAATACCCATGTCCAAGTTGTCATTTTTCTCTCTCGTATACTATATGTAGAACAGCCCGGTCTTTGGCATTCCTCCTTTGATTCTGTATGTCCCTCTTTTTTCCCGCCATACATCCTTCATAAGTCAATGTTGTACTGTGTGTCATCTCTTTAGATCCTCTTGGATCTAATTTATTAATCTGACAATAATGTTTCGTACTTCGTAGCATTTGTGTCAATAATCGGTAGACATTCTTCAAGCTCGAACAGATCAACAGTACTACTAAGTTTATCTTACTCGAAGATAAATCTCCAGCAACTCTTGCTGCTAGCGCAGGTGTTAGCTTGTTCATTCCTTATGAACTTCCTGTCCAATGTGTAACTGTTTGGGAAAATGCTGCAGGTTCTCAATGGTCATCCGTACAATAGGAAATGTGATGTGTACAGCTTTGGTATTTGCCTCTGGGAGATATACTGCTGTGAGATGCCATATCCTGATCTTAGCTTCTCAGAGGTGACGTCAGCTGTTGTCCGACAGGTAAGATTTAGATTTCAGAATGGAGTCATGGACTGATGGACTAAAAGAACAAGTTCCAGTAGGACTGCCATATGGTTCATCGTGGTGAATTCTTAAGGTTTTTGGATGAGTTATCAACTTTGGTATTTCAGTAGCCGGCATTCAATGCTTGATGCCTTAATCTTCAACTTTCTTACTTTTAAAGGTTCTTATTACCCGACAATTTTGCCAGATACTTCTGCTGTTTCCTTGATACTTTCTGTTAAATTTCAACAATGGGCTTGGGTCACACCCAAATAGATGAGAGGGAGTCCACAGTGCAAGTCCAAGAGGGTTCCACTCTAAAACCAATTGGTAATAGAGGGAGTAATCCATCAGCCTTATATAGTGATAAAGGCTCTTCCTCTTCTAGCAACGTGGGACAACTCACATAGCCAATTCTGAACAAGAGAAATTTTTGGGGTGTTCAATGATACCCTTTGTACATTTGTTTCCCCTAATCCACTTGGTAGTAGATCGGAAGTTCAATCATTTACATTAGAAATTCCCAATACGGTAATTGAAAGATAGGAGTATCGAACTACAGAACTGACATACCAAAAATGATACTTTATGTTTGAAGATATAGTAGATTAGTTGCATACCAAAATAAGGAGAAGCCATATTGATCATGGATAATAATACTGAGCCAAGGGACTAATAAGCTCCTGATTAGATTCTAGTCTTCTTACCCTTCCACTTAGGCAGTAGATGAACAATGACAAAGGTAACATGGATTACTCACTTGAACTCAAAATCTGACTATGTATTGATTATTCTCATGTTAACTTTAATTTCAGAATCTAAGGCCAGAGATACCGAGGTGTTGTCCGGGGGCCCTGGCATATGTAATGAAACGATGTTGGGATGCAAATCCGGATAAGAGGCCAGAAATGGATGAGGTAGTCTCATTGTTGGAGGCAATTGATACATCGAAAGGCGGTGGTATGATTCCTGTTGATCAACAACAGAGTTGTTTATGCTTTCAGAGAACTCGTGGTCCTTGAACTGAACCCAGTTTTCAAACCTCATATCATATACTCGGACGTTAAACCAAAGAGATGCCCACTTAATAACCTCTTATTAGTTTCTAGCACATCACATTAGGTACATGTAATATATAAAACCTGGTTCATGTTTCTACTTTAGAAAAATGTAAACTAGTTGTGTAGACTGTAGTCCGTAGAGGATGTTATATTGGTAGCCACATGTCCTTTATTTTGTACCCCGTATGTGATTAAATTTGTATTTTGTGTCATCTTGTTTCTTGTTGTTCTAGTGTCTAGTACTAGATGAAATATTGTAAGCCACATTTCTTTTATTATGTAACTTTCAACTTTGGGAATAATTAAATGAATTGATCTCGAAGTTTTTTTTAAAAAAAAAAAAAAAAAACGAATGTACCCTCCAAGTTTGACGTACACAAGTTACCCTATTTAAGTTTGTTTATGTGAAAATCTTGTGTTTTGTGTGTTAGTTCTCATTGTACTCCTAAGCAGTCCATTAAAAGTTAGCTTAATTATACTACTTAACTAGTATAGACCCCGTGCATACATGTATGCACGGTATTTATAGAATTTTATTTATTTTTAGTTAATTATTTATACAAAATAGATTTTAATTAGCAACCCGATAATTTTTCATTATTTTTATCTTTGTTTTTGGATATAATAAAATAATTTGAAATTACATAATTAATCAAAATAACGACCCCGGCTAATATCATGAAATATGTATCTGTCATTCATATTTCTTGAGACAATCATTTCTCTTTTAAATATTTTTTAGTATAATATATGAATAAATTGTGAAATGTATATTCACTTTAAATTCTATTTGATATATAATTTTATACTCTTGATGTTTGGATGTACTCCCTCCGTCTCGTTCATTTGTTTGACTTTAATTAAAATATTTTTCACAATTAATATAAAAAACAAACAAATGAATAGAACAGAGGGAGTAGTTATTTTCTTTTATCACAGTATATATCATTTGTTCATAAAAATAGTTCATAATTGTTGTTCGAAATTTAAGCAACTATATTTCTACAATTTATTTTCATCGATACACCCATTGTTAGTTTTTAAATATTTAACCTGTAAATATTATTTATATAATATGATTGATAATTGAGTGTGATTCTTTCCTTATTTGTTATATTCATTTTGTCCAAATTAAGTGCTTCAAATATATGCGGGAATTTTTTTTGAGAATTTTTATTCTCTTATCTAATAGAGGATTACAATATTTAATTACACATGATTATTATGTACGGAGTATTTCCGTTGGTATATAAGCTCTCGGTATTTAGTATACACTAATGCAAATTATAGAGATTGTAAAATATACTTATCATATCATTCATGAAGCTACATTTAGACGTTAATTTAGTCATTTTTGTGCATATATCAATCTTAAATTATGAATGTCGTTCATTTATACTTAAATATTCCAATCTGCACGTTAATTTAGTCAATCATCCCTAAATCATGACTATCTTTCATTTATAATAAAACATTCTAATTTGCACGAATGATTAATAGTTTAATTATGTTGGTTAATTGGTAGTGTGTCTGATCATGTCAAGTTAACTAAATTTCAGTAGTACATGACCAAAACAACAAAGACCCAATATGAATAGGTAGAAAAATATAGGGGTGTTAATCTCTTAGTATATTATGGATATATACTACAATTTGGTTACATTTTGGTTAATTAATAATTTAGTACCGTTAGAAACATATTATTTTCTTAATTTTCCTTGATTAAATTATTGGAGTATATAGCTTTAGGGTTAATTTAGTGATGATGAATCAATGAGATATTGAAGTGTAGTGGTAGAGAATAAGTACTACATGTCTAAGGTTAAGGGTACGATTTGCATGTAACCCATTTCGCTTACTATCTTGTTCTTTTTATTTTTTGATGGTGGACAACTTCAGGCGGTATAAACGTGAGTTGTGTTATTCTTTTAGTGGAAAGGGGATTAGTGATTAATTTATTCTGGAGGAAATCAGTTACAATAATTAACGAACCTAAAATTAAAATAGATGAAAATTGAGTGATGTCCAAGATATCCCTATGTTGTCAATGTTTGCTCATGGTACTCCGGATGAATTGCAATTGTACCTTGGATTGACAAAGAAGCTTGAGACATAGTTAAAGGCTCATCCGAACAATGCTAGTTAAGTGGAGTGGCTAAATGAACAAATGAGTAAAAAAAGCACCTCTAAGGTGACGGATTGATGAAAATAGTTAAAAAAATGGCACCTAAGTGACAGATTGGTAAAATAAAGTCAACGGTGTCAAAGTGATACTCGAGCGACAAATTGGTAAAAAAACGTAATCGGTGTCAAATTGTTACAGAGTAATAAAAATTATAGTCGATGCGAAGTTAGTTTTGAAATCAATGTTCGTAAAATAAATAACCTAGCGTTTTTGGTCGGTTTAGAATTTTTTTACAAAGTGTATCGATAGCTTCGGAGTGGCTCACGTTCGGGTTACAGATTTCAGTTTGACTTCGGATCGGGCCGGGTCATTTCGGGTTCAGTCATTTTTGGGTTTGCTACACTACTACAAAAGAAGACTATTGCAAAAAGAAGACTATTGCAACATCATAAAACTGTCGCATAATGACTTAAAAGTGTTGCAATATGGTTTATGTAACACTTTATTGTAGGGGTGTGCAAAATCCGTTCCGGACCGGGCCCGGAATAAAAAATTCTGACCCGGTCTCAGGTCATCATTTTGGGCGATTCCGGGTTCCATTCCGGTCCTGACCCGAGTTTTTCCGGTCCGGACCGGCAAGACCGGAATTATATTTATTTGATAAAAATTCCGGTCTAACTGTGCCTAACTGGTCCAGAATTTCGGACCCGAATTTCAAAAAAAAAAAAATTAAAATTCCAGTCCAATCGGTCTCGGTCCGAAATTTTTAGATTCCGGTCCGGATTTTTTTGAAGATTCCGGTCCGGTCCGGGCCTGGACAGGTGCACAGCCCTACTTTATTGTGTGCTGCTTAAAGCTCCGATGCATTAGCCTAATTCAACACTTTAAGCAACAGTTTATTATCAAATGCAACACTTTGTACAAGTGTTGCAACTAATTAGAATATGCAACACTATTTTGGCAATACTTTCAATTGGCTAGTGCAACACTTTCAACGGGGAAAAGGCAACACATTGTAGGGAAAAATGTAACATTTTGTCTTTTATTACAACACTTATAATTGGGAAAAACAACATTTAGAAGAGGGAAATGCAACACTTATAATGATTTTTCACAACACTTTCTTTTACCAAATGCAAAAATAATGGTCCAAATTCAAATAAATTAACGAAAAAATTATGCCGAATTTATTTTTTTATCCGTATAACATAAATAATTACAACAATACATGTAGCAAGGTTCTCAATGTTGAATACTAATTACGTCACAAAACATAGACATCCACCTCTCCCTGTTCCATATTCAAAAAGTACATCTCCAAAAATATTACTCGTACTTAAGAAAAAAATGACTACTATCCACATCAGTTTTGTTCCAACTATCCTCCTTCAAGTGCATGACAAATTTAAGCCTCCGTTGTTGCAATATTAGCTAGTACGGAGTATTTATCATTTTCCAATAAGACACTTTTCATCCATCAACAACAAGGCGACGCCATCTGCAAATAGATTATATAGGTTAAAGAATTATATGAGTGAATAAGGCTGCCTTGGAAACGATTGCAACGTAAACAAAATCAAGTAAACTTTTCAAAAAAAAAAATGAATACTAAACTGCATAAATATATATATATATATATATATATATATATATATAGAGAGAGAGAGAGAGAGAGAGAGAGAGAGAGAGAGAGAGAGAGAGAGAGAGAGAGAGAGAGAGAGAGAGAGAGAGAGAGAGAGAGAGAGAGAGAGAGAGAGAGAGAGAGAGAGAGAGAGAGAGAGAGAGAGAGAGAGAGAGAGAGAGAGAGAGAGAGAGAGAGAGAGAGAGAGAGAGAGAGAGAGAGAGAGTTGAGATCGGGTGAGAACCTATCTCTCAATGAGAACTGTGAGAACTATATCTTATTCACATCTAATGTCTGACATTATTCTTAAAAAACATCTTCTCTTCAGGTCCTCCTGTAACTTCAACAGCCACAACACCAGCCAACTACAAGCAATCAACAAGTAAAATCAATCAATCAATGAATCCGTAAATAACAAAAGCAAGGTTTTTCATCGAGGTTCTCATGGTTGATTCCGAGGTATTACGTCTTATTTTTTTGATACGTCAATCTTTCGTATTTTCTCTACTTTTTATATGATATTTATTTTGATTATATTTTTTACATGGTTGTATTCCCTTATGTGTTTATTTGAATACTTTGGCCCATATTTTGTATGACCACTTTTTGTTACATATTCGTTTTATCCGTCAAATTCGCGTTTATTCGATGACTATTTTCTTTTTCTTCGCCGGTTTTTCCTTTTTTTAGTAGAATTCCTTTGCGTTTCTGTCAAATCAATTGATCGCATTGTCTTACTCGCGTTACTTCGTGCTTGATGTTTTTGCAGCATGAAATCGTTCAGGGCACTGTCCGTAAGCAGATTCTGAGCAAATACACCGACCCTGACACGCTTGCCGTTGGACGTGTATACATTATTCGTAACCTAACTATCAGTTCGAATACCGGCTACGATAGGGCAACCCCGAGCAACATTCGACTTCACTTCGAGTACTCGAGCAAAGTTGTTCCTTACGATGGAAACCTTTCCATACCTCTCTATGGATTTCGATTTGCTGATTTCGAGGACATCATCAACGGTCGTGTGTCCACTACTCACTACATCGGTACATGCTTATTCATTTTCATAACCGATTTACATATTCAAAATTGTTTTACATATTGTTTATTCACTCATTCTCTTAAAGACTCATACACGTGTTCT
Organism: Agrostemma githago; assembly: GCA_958450325.1. Taxonomy (NCBI): domain Eukaryota; kingdom Viridiplantae; phylum Streptophyta; class Magnoliopsida; order Caryophyllales; family Caryophyllaceae; genus Agrostemma; species Agrostemma githago. Next base: position 38,561,816 of record OY288258.1, read on the forward strand.
TGGGGATAACGTCCTTATAATATTCACAGATTTGGTTGGGAAGCTTTTCGAGATCGGTCCGGTTAGTCACACTAAGAACGGTTTCGAATATCGCAACATCAAACTCGAGGATATCAAGTACTGTTCTGTCCTTCCCTTCATACGTCCCTTCTTCCACGCCCTATTTTTTTCACATATATCGTTCGTTTTCTCTGTGTCCCTACCGATTCTTATTTTTCTTCGTATTCTGCTCTTTATTTGTTTTCTACATTAGCACAGTCCCTCACTGTATAACTATGTCGACTGTGTCACTCAGTTGCTGTCAGGTTTCATGCACTCTTTGGGCACCGCACAGTGACACTCTCCCCCAATTGATTAGCAGCTTGCCTAATCCAACGCAATCCAAGATCATCGTTATCAAGTGTGTTGAGGTCAAGAAATATGACCGTAAGTTTTACATACTATAGGTCCCCCTTTCTTAATCTTGAGTTCTGCATAATGTCGTCCGCTCCATGATTCTTTAGTGACACTAACCTGTGTCACGTTATTATATATACAGGAATGTGGAGGCTCCAAACCACTTATAACGCTACTTCCTTCCACTTTGACGTGGACATTCCAGAAGTGTTGGCTTTCTCAAACAGGTTCGATATGTTCTCATCAGTGCACTTACATAATTTCATTATGTATCCTTTCTGATATATTAGTACCTAATTAAATCGCTCTTTCGCATATCATCTGACACGGATATTTGTACACAGTATTTCAACCCCCGCACCGAGCAACTCTCTTCAGATTGTTGACGTCCATGATGACGAGGAGGTGAACCTCATAACAATGGAAAATATCAGGACAATATCTGAGATTAAGCTTAACGAAGAGGTATATATGTGGTATTTATGCAGTTCATTATTACGCAATATGGACTCATATTATGTTCGTTTTCTGACTATGCAACGTAATACTCGCAGGCTGGTGTATTCTACACATACGGTCGCATAATCGACCTCGATTGCTCGGTGGGTTGGTACTACAACAGCTGCAAAACATGCTGGGCGAAAACGGCAAAGAACGAAGACGGTCGTTGGAAATGTAGTAGGACAGGCTGCGATGGGAACACCCGTGGTTACGCATCCAGGGTACCGAGGTAATATTTCGATCAGTTTTATCGTCTTTCTTTTATTTGTCATTATTGATTGCGTCGTCTCACTATTGTCTGTCGATTGGTTAATTGCGTTCAGATTTCAGGTCAAGTTTGTTATATCTGATATCGGCGACGACATCATTAACTTTGTGGTCTTCGACGGACAGATAACGCAATTCATAAACCACACTGCTTCCGAATTGATTAGTGCTCTCGAGCAGGTCTACTTACTATTTCCAATTCGATATTCTTCGTTTTACAAATTCAGTTGCACCGTATATTTTGTTATAGTCACATACATTATAGACTCCATGTCAGCAATGAATATCTCCCAATATTGTTTTTATCATGCGCAATGTAGGCTGGCGAACCGGATTCCATCCCTACTGAATTGGAGTTCTTCATTGAAAAAACATTTGTGTTCAAAATCGACGTCAGTGAACGCTACCATGTCCAGCAGGGATCAAATTCGTACACCGTCTCGAGCATGAGCGACGACCCTGGCATGATGGATTGTTGGATGCAGACCTGCACACACAAGCTGAAGGTGTCTTTCTGTTCTCTGTACGTTATGACCTCAGTTTGCCTCCATCTCTTTTCAACATTCGTCTAAGTTGTACCCTGTTTTTCTTGATGTGCAGCGTGAAATGGTTGCATTGAAGAACAGCACAGAACAAGTTGCCGTCATTACAGACTCCGCAATGGTAACGTCAATATACCACGGTCCCTATATGCTTTTTACTAACAATTTTCTGACTTCCTATCACCAATTTATTAGACTCAGATAAAGAACCTCAAGGACAAGGATGTCGTTGACGAAGAGGTTGTTCTGTCCAACATACTAGCTCCCGTCAACCAGGTATTCATTGACATCCCTATTTAACACCGTATTTTAGAATTCTCAAGTAATCGTGTAATATATTTTTTTAAGTTTATCATGTCGCTCACGTATTTCATTCGTTTCATGCCAAGGTCGCTGAAGCATTCTCTCCACCTTCCACGTCCAAGTTGACGCCACTCAAAAGAACCCTCCCTTTTAATGAGTGCATTATGGACGACATGGCTGCAGTTGATGCCGGATCAACGTCTAAAGCAAATGGAGCCGACAAGGTGGAGAAGACGGATGCATAGTCGATTTCATGTGCTTCAGTTTCAGCGTCTTTTTAGAGACAAAATTTTCAACATTTTTTTATTTCTCCGAAAAACAATTACTACGTTCTATGTCGAAATTTGCGACAGGTTTCTAGACAACCAGTTCTGCTTTTTTGGTTGTTGGTTTCGATAGACAATTTATGCTGCGCTTCTTTTTCGAAGCATTAGTCTCAATAATTTCGTTTCGTCATATTCAATTCAACGTTGATGTCTTTACTGCAATATTGCTTGATAAAATATTTGTGGTAGCGGTGGATCTTTCGTGCCAGCAACATTAACAACAAACCATTCATATTGTGAGCTTAGATCAATGTGCGAACAAGCAAACGCTTATTTTGTGAGATAGATGACCTAGACTCACACTAACGAAACATCGATGGAAATTAGCTATTCATTCCCTAACCATATATTGTAATCTTTGAATAGTACGTTTGTAACTCTAAAAATCTGTTTGTGACTGTAACTTGATATCTCTAACAATCTCCAATTAAATAAAATATATCTTATAACAACCTCTTCAGTGTACCATGAATATAGTAGCGCAAAACAATGACAACTACAATATAGTGAATCCGAATTTATAAAGATATAGCTGAAATAAAGCTCTCACGTAGTTACATTGATACCATCACCTAACGACCTCAAGGCTGTGGACTTCCATTTCGGATTTACAATTCACGTACATATTCTACATTCTCGATTTCAAATATTCTGTTTTATCTACTACGGTATCATATATTCTACGATTATCCTTCACATATTCGGTATTATCTTATACAATATTTCACAATATACTTTCTCAAATGGTGGGTTATAAAATATTATTTTGATTATTGTTATTCTTATACATTACTTATATGCTTCTCACAGACAACGATTTTTTTTTTTATTTCATTATTTACACAGTTCTCTTCTTGATCTTTAGATGCAGTATGGTGAATCCAAAGGTCGATAAACGATCCAGAGTCCTGAATTCAACCCTACCTCAATCTGAGGACATTGGTATTACGCAATATGAACTTTTGTGCTCATACATTCAATGATGTACTCATATCTTAGTGATTATAGAATGTACTACTCATGATAGTACCCACTTGCAGAGAACATACCACAAATCCATCGTCCATCATCGGAACATGTTGTTAGGCCACGTAGTTCTCTTCAACCTCTTGGTGGAGGTAAGCGAAAGTCAAGTGGACTCATACTTGAGGACATATCCAATCGCGATAGTCAGCAGCTTCGAAGAGATGTACATTTTCAATCATCGCTTGCTGAAATACGTAAGTACATTTTTTGTCATTATGTTTTGTTCATTGAATCTAATATGTACTAATAGTTCATTCATTGTCCCTCTGTTCTATTGTTGTAAATCGTTCCCGACCATAAAACATATATTTATCGATGCTTTTATCAATCTCAAATTACAGAGGACAGCGCACCGCAGACCACCCAAATTCCTTCCTAGGATACACGCAAAGGCAAACAGAAAAAAAATTACGTTAGTAAGAGAAAACAAATCCCAACTAAAGGTACATTCATGAACGATTGATTTATGTGCCTGTAATTCTTGCATCGTCGGTTATGACTGTCAACCTTTACTTTGTGTGCCTATTCGTCCTGATTCCAATTATTATAGCAAGTCGTTTTCAAAGTCTCTAATGCAGGTTCATCTTTAGCATTCAATGAAAGTGACACTAATCGAAATAGCTCTTTGGACTGTGATGCGTCCACATTCCGTGCACTCTCAACCGACGGTATTTCTCATTATATTTTACAATTGGGTTCTATAATTCTTATATATTATGCAAATTTAAACCCCCCAATCGTGCATGAAGTATACAAATTTCTCCCCGCACTGTCGATTCCGTTACAAGTTTATTACTCTGTCTCGCAGATCAAAATGTTGGTAGAGCCCACACAGAACTTCAACCTGTTTCCACGAACGATGATACTCATGCATCCAATGATGTTCAACATAATCCAACCGTGATCAGCCAAATCGGTTATCACATCTTTTCTAGACGATTTCTCTTCAACTTCAATCTAACCCTTTCATCATACTATTATTTTTATAGTAATATTCATTGTGATCAATGTAATGTAATTGTAACAGGTTTGTCCCTGCATATTCATAAGTACGTCAACCGTTATTACACTGCTCAAGTAAAAAGGCACGACCGTAGACGTATTGTGAACGAAAAGGCAGCAGCATTGAATGGAACCCCACCCACAGTGCCCTCGCACCCTATTTTCGGTACGCATGTTGATCACCGGTGGCGGACCAAGCTTGCCAGACATAATAGGCGCGTTCAATTATACGAAGAAAGGGAAACTCAGGGTGTTTTATCTCCTCAGCCACTTACCGTTTTGCCTTCAGTGTCTTCTTCATCAAATGGTGTGTTACGCACCTACAAAAAACCATACTTGACACAGAATTTTTCGTTATGACACTCACTATTGCACTGTATTTGCAGGCAATGCGTCCAGCTCTATACCTCGAACACCGTCATCAACTTTCCAGAGTTGTGTCACCGCTGCGTCAGTACTGTCTCATCCATCCGTCAATAGGCAATGTGATAGGGACTCAATTATACACAGTCTTGCAAGAGACATATTCGGCGCTGGGTCGTCTTCATCTACAGCTGAAGACAACCAACAATCGAACGAAGGTTTATTTCGTTTAACTATTAATCTAAAAATTGCATACTCATCTCACCAATGTGTCATTTCATCAATCTAGATTTACATAAATTCATCAGTGTTTTTTAAAATTTCAATAGAGTGGGATGGTTACGTGGACATCGGTGACCCAGAGCACTCTTGCCGTAAGTGCGCGGCACAGTTGTGGTACAACGAAAGGGATCGTATGGATCGAAAACCGTTGTCCCCAAATTTTACGATGTGCTGCAGAGATGGTACTGTGGAGCTACCGTACCTACAAAATCCTCCACAGCCTTTGCTCGACTTACTCACTGGTCAACACCCAAAGAGCGCTCACTTTAAGGACAACATACGCAACTACAACAATGGTTTTACCATGACGTCCATAGGGGGCAAGATTGACCATGAAATTAATAAAGGAAGGGGTACATACACCTTCAGACTGAATGGACAGAACAGTCACCGTATCGGCAGTCTCTTACCTCCTGAAAATGAAGCCCCAAAATTTTGCCAATTGTATATATACGATACAGAGGAAGAGATATCAAATAGGAAAAACGCATTGAGGTAAGTCCTACTTCTAAGTACGAAATAGAATGATATGACAGCTTCTAACATTTTCTTGGTAACTTAAAACTGTTCAAATTGTTTGACATGCAGTTCGTATAAGAAGAACAATTGGGACTCAGATCTTATGGCTGATCTAAAAAGGATGCTTGATGAATTCAATCCCTTAGTGAAGTGTTTCAGGATGGCAAGGGATCGCCTTATAAATGCTGAAACTGAGGACGAGGTCAGGCTAAGACTTATCAGTGGCAGGAACGTCGACGGAAGGATATATAATTTGCCTTCCGTTTCTGAAGTTGCTGCTCTGATTTTTGGTGACATTGAGGACACTATAGACAGTCGAGATATCATCGTCGAGGAGAGATCTGGCAAATTGCAACGAATTTCGGAGCTTCATCCATCTTACCTTTCACTTCAGTACCCTTTTCTTTTCCCACGAGGCGAGGACGGTCCACGTCTAGGAATTGCACACAGTGAACAGTCGATATCTGCATCTAAAAATCCAGAGACTGGAAGGAATAAGCTTACACTCAGAGAATGGTTTGCATTTCGTCTCATGGATAGGCCTGCTGACGTTGAGCCACCGACGATATTAAACGCTGCCAATCTATTCCAGCAGTTCTGCGTCGACGGTTACACTATGGTCGAAGCTCAAAGACTCCTATTTTTTAGGCTTAATCAGCCTAAATTGAGGTCAGAGAATTACAAACGTCTGGCCGCGTCCGTCGAAAGCGGCGTTACAGAACCTGGGTCGTCTGGCGCACGTTATATTGTTCCGTCAAGTTTTCTCGGGGGAAAAGGGTATATGAGGGAGACTTATCAGGACACCATGGCCATATGTAGGTGGTGTGGTTACCCGGATTTATTTATCACATTCACCTGTAATCCCAAGTGGCCAGAAATCACCAGATTTGTGAAGTCGAAGGGATCACGTAGCGAACACAGGCCTGATATCCTTAGCAGAGTCTTCAAGATGAAACTCGAGCAATTGATCAAGGACTGCAAAGACGGACTCATATTCGGTAGAACAAGGGCAGGTAACCCCGCAATCCCATATTTATGTTCTCACTAGCATTTGTTCTAACAAGTCCCAATCAGATGTTTCTTTTATATGCCATACAATAAGTACCCAACTATAGAAAATAAGACGGTCTTTATTACAAGTCTCCTGAATGCTAGCTTGTGCAAACAATGTTGTACCGAACCATAACCTTTTTTCACGCTATATGCTAACACATGTCATACTTACGAGAATTTTACGAATCCATGTTTGTCACAGTTGTCTACACTGTTGAATTTCAGAAGCGTGGTCTTCCTCACGCTCATATATTGTTATTTCTACACCGTGAGGATAAGTTCCCTGTCGCAGAGGACGTAGACGGCATCATCAGTGCTGAATTACCGGATAAAGATGAGAACCCCGTCCTATTCAACGCAGTTTCTGAGTTGATGATACATGGTCCATGTGGTGCTGCAAATCCCAACGCAGTTTGTATGAAGGATGGGGTATGCACCAAGAGGTTCCCGAGGCCATGCAGTGATCGCACCACTGTCGATGGCGATGGTTATCCAATCTACAAGAGGCCAGACAATGGTGTATCCGTGGTTAAGGGTGGCGTTCCGATTCACAACGGATTTGTTGTTCCATACAATCCTGACTTAATGATGCGTTACCGTGCACACATTAACGTCGAATGGTGTAATCAAGGTAGGTCTATTAAGTACCTTTTCAAATATATAAACAAGGGTTATGATAGGGTGACCGTGGGTGCATCAGTCAGAGGGAAAACCGGCGAAGTTGATCAGATCAAAGAATACTACGACTGCCGTTACATATCTCCGTGCGAGGCTGTTTGGAGGATATTTGCTTTCGATATTCATTACAGAACTCCTCCAGTTATGCGACTCGACTACCACCTGCCTAACGAGCAGAATGTCGTTTTCAATGATGATGACCCTTTAGAGGAAGTCATGGCTCGATCAGGTGGTGCACGAACGAAATTCACGGCTTGGCTTGACTACAATAAAGAACACCCTGACGGTCGTGACCTTACGTACTCAGAGTTCCCGAACAAGTTTGTTTGGCACGCCAAGGACAAGCAGTGGGCCCCTAGAAAACAAGGATTCAGCTTGGGCAGGATGTTCCATATGTCTCCTACGGGTGGTGAGAGATATTATATGAGGACCCTCCTCAACTTTGTGAAAGGTGCTACTTCTTACCAAGACATCAGAACCGTTGACGGCGTCATTCACCCTACTTTCAAGGACGCTTGCTATGCCCGTGGTCTTCTCGGGGATGACAAGGAATACATCGACGCCATAGAGGAGGCAAGCTATTGGGGATCGGGGCATTTCCTTCGAAATTTGTTTGCAACTCTTCTTTTCTCCGGATCTTTGATTAAACCAGATTATGTTTGGGAGAAGACTTGGCATTTTTTGAGTGAAGATATATTACACTTGAGGCGGACTCAGCTGCGTAGATACGGTAATATTTTCTACCCCCTATCTAATTTAACATAATTTGTGTAGAAGATGAATTCATGTCCATCAATCTCACATTATCTATCGTTGCATGTTTGGAACACCAGATCTGACAATGACCACTGAAGAGTTGCAGAATTATGCTTTAGCAGAAATAGAGAGCGCGCTGCAACGTAACGGAAGTAGTTTGCGGAAGTTTGACAATATGCCTTTTCCGGACTTCGAGTTAGCATCAGTCCACAGAAACAGATTAATCTCAGACGAACTGTCATACAATAAGGACGAGCAGGCTACGATACATGACAATTGTATGAAGTCCCTTACCGATGAACAGAGGCATGTTTACGACGAGATAATGGGCGCAGTGCAGCGTTCTGATGGGGGAATGTTCTTCCTGTACGGTTACGGGGGTACTGGCAAGACGTACATATGGAGAACACTGTGTGCTGCACTCCGAAGGAAGGGCGAAATTGTTCTTCCCGTTGCTTCAAGCGGGATTGCTGCAATACTAATGCCGGGTGGACGGACAGCTCATTCTAGATTCAGCATACCAATTAACGTTGAAGAGAATTCGACGTGCCCCGGAATTAAGCCAGGTACAGACCTTGCTGAACTCATTCTGCGAGCTAAGCTCATTATATGGGATGAGGCGCCCATGGTTAATCGTTATTGTTTTGAGGCGTTGGATCGTAGTTTGCGCGATATTGCAAGATTCGCACCGGATGGTGACATTGACCAACCTTTCGGTGGTAAAGTCGTCGTTCTAGGTGGTGATTTCAGGCAAATTCTTCCCGTTGTACCGAAAGAGAGCCGTCAGGACATTGTCCGTGCATCGATATGCTCATCTCCTCTGTGGAGATATTGCAAGGTACACGTCACATTTCGTCTATCAACAATATATTTCATTTGCACATTTTTACGCAGCCCTTGCCACCGCTCAAATTCGTACTTCATATAATTATCATTCCAATTGACCATCCCTTCAAATACGCAACTTTTATGTATATGTTGTCAGTCTCTTTGTGACAGTAACTTATCCTTTTTGATGCCTCAGATTCTCAGATTGTCCCGCAACATGAGACTAGAATCAGGGCTAACTGAGAAGGAAAACGCAGAGTTGCGTGACTTCTCACAATGGATCCTCAATGTTGGGGATGGCATTGCTGGTGGACCTAATGACGGAATAGCGGAAGTTAAGCTCCCAGATGACATTACAATTGAAGATGAAGGGGATCCAATATCCGCAATTGTTCAGTCAGTTTACCCCGAGCTCGATCGCAAACAGAAGGACACTGAGTACTTCCATTCAAGAGCTATCCTAGCACCAACCAACGACGTTGTTGAAGAAGTCAATAACCACATTCTGACTCTGATTGAGGGTGATGAGAGAACGTACCTTAGCTCTGATGAAATCAGCCACAACGAGACATCCATTGTAATACGTGAGCTCTACTCCACAGAGTTTCTTAACACAATTCACTGCTCCGGACTTCCTAATCATAGATTGACACTGAAAGTCGGATGCATTGTTATGCTGTTGAGGAACATAGACCAGGCTAATGGACTATGCAATGGTACTAGGTTGGTGGTGACGGATTTGGGAGATAGAGTAATTGCAGCTGAGGTTATCTCTGGAACGACAAAGGGTCTCAAGGTCTTCATTCCGAGAATCAGTCTCGACCCATCGGACGAGACAAAGTTCCCCGTTAAATTCTTCAGGCGGCAGTTCCCTATTACAGTTTGCTATGCAATGACTATTAATAAGAGCCAAGGTCAATCACTGAAACACGTTGGGCTGTACTTACCTAGGCCGGTTTTCACACACGGTCAGCTTTATGTTGCTATATCGAGGGTGACGAGCAGACGTGGGCTGAAAATATTGGTTCCATCTGACGCAACTGCATTAGATGTTGTCACTCCTACGACAACCAATGTCGTATACAAGGAGGTATTTTGTCATGTAAGTTAGCTAACGAAACTTTGTTAGTTACTAATGCAGTGTGTTTTCTATTCGAATAATAACGAATGCAACGTTTATTTCCTGCTTTTCACCGATTTGGTGTGACATGTAATTTCACAGCTATTTACACATACTCTTACATTCTTATGCGTGCGCTATTTTTGAGTACGAACGTTGGATGGTAATGGACAGCAGCGTAGAAAACAGTGAGTAATCACCCGATTATATTACATTGAAAATGCGGATGATTAATTTACAAAGACAACTACACATTCATACTTCGGAACCCTTAGACTATTCCCTATTCGACCGTACTGACCTAGGGTCGAATCCTTCATTGTAATACCGACATTGTAGCATTACACACTACATTAAACTGAAAATTAGCATTGCCCCACCTAGCATTCCGCTATGGTTGCATACATACTGTAAGGTGTAATATATTACACCATGAAAATTTGCCCATCAATATGGACCACAGGTGATAACACCTATTACTTATTTCTTACGACCGACAACCACCACGACCACTAACTTACTACAGACTTGGAGCTTTAGCACGAAAGATAAAAACACATTTCATACATATATATATATGTAGATATTTCCTTAGCACGGATCACCGAATTCTGCAACAAACCACAAACATGGACCACCATTTCTGCAACATTGGGTACTGACTGACGTTCTAGGCATTCCTTCGATAGAACCTTGGGTACTGACTGCCAAGTAGGTTCATCACAGACATATAGGTCGATACTGGATCATTGTCGTTGTCAGAGTAACCGCCCGCCACGACATCATCAGGAACCTTTTTGAAAGCTGTTCCGTATCTTACGTAGTCAGTATCATCTTCAGTTAACACCCAAGCATGGGGACCTGCTGTCGAATGAGTCTGGGTAGCATAGCTTTCCTTCCCTTTTCCGGCCCTCTCGAATGCGCACTGCAGTTTGAAAGCTTGCCTGTAGGTCTCCACACCACTCTCAAACTCAAGCACAACTGACCTCATGAAACATCTGGTTCGGCCATTGTATATTGGTCTGTGTTGTCTCACAAGGTAACCTAGGCGCCTGAACTCATCACGTAGCGAACTAAAACTCTTTCCTGTAACGATGTTGCCATTTGTGTCATAGGGTAAATTTGTCACTATGACCATCGGAGGGTAGAAGCAGTTTTTAGGCATTTTCACTTTGTAGAACTTTTTCTTTTATGAAGGTTTTGCTTATGGATGCTTCAAGACCACATCCTATATATATAGTGTCAAAATATAGCATATGAGTAACATGTGAAATCTCACCCTTTCAAAAACAGTAAAAGTGAACTCTGATTTTGTGAAACCTAACCCATGCAATTGTCAAGTCCCAAGCCCTTCTGCTCGACATGTGTTTGGGGAGAGTTACCATGGCAAGCAAGCAATCACATTCAGCCTTCTTTCTGCAAGAAAACATTGAGTAACAGTGTATTGTCTCATCCATTGTGCACTCTTCCCCAATTGTTCTTCCCTTTTTACCAGGTTGCACTAATATTCTCTGCTGCCTAATGTTGAATGAGCCCACTGGATGATTGACTACTCAATCAGAGTGTCAGTTTTCATGTGCAATACCCAGTGAGTTGGCGAGTTCTTCTTCCTCACAAGTGAGCAATTCAAACAAGTAAAGGAGTCTGAGTTTCTTGAAAGTGGAAATGGCTGAAGTGCTGCTTTGGTTGAGCCATTGTTAGTCAGTAATATTCACCGCTTGGTTACGATAAGTATTTCTCAATACACATTTATGCAGTAATCGGATGAATGAATTGCAAAACAGGTGTCATATAACAGAATCAGGTCGTATACCCTGTCGTATTTCATAAGACGTGAACATTTAATTGCATTCCGATAGTGTTCCGTTGTCAAAGTACAACATATTCATAGTATACTACACCCAGAAAATTATCCTCAGTACATAGAATTGAAGTACGTAGGATTATCAGTATTTCGTTACATCCGACAACAACCCACACAGTTGATTCATATTAAAATAAAAAACATTCATATATATACAAATCTTCGATTACTGCATGATGCATTCTTAAATTAAAAATTACTTGACGTTCCTTCCACCGGAGTTCTGCCGTAGAACCTTGGGTACTTCTTTGCAAGCAGCCGCATAACAGATGCATAAGTCGACACTGTATCGTTATCAGCGTCAGAGTATCCACCAGCTATGAGATCATTTGGTACCAACGAGTAAAACGTTTTCTCTTTCGTGTACACGTAGTCATCTGCAGTTACAACCCATGCGTGCGGCCCCGCTGTTGAATACAGTTGTTTTTCGTAGTCCGCCTTCCCTTTACCAGCCCTCTCAAAAGCTCGCTGAAGCTTGAAGGCCTGCCTGTACCTGTCCATGTCAGGCTCAAACTCCATCACCACTGCTCTCATAAAGCAGTCTGTCTCACCATTCCAAATAGGTCGCTGCTGTGTTATGGGGTAGCCAAGGCTGCTCAAATGATCACGGAGGGAACTGAAACTTCTTCCAGTCACTCTATTGCACTGCGTTTCATAAGGAAGATTGTGGATTATAACCATGGGAGGATAGGAATATGCAGTAGGCATTTTTTCTTATTAGAATGTTAGATGTAAAAATGGTTTGCTCATTTGCTCACTGCCTTGCAAACCAGATTTATATAGCCTAAACATGTTGGTATGCATCCCAAGCTTATCTATTCTTGCCACATGTTGATAGACCCTTCTATTAACAGTAAAAGGGAAGCCCCAATTGCTTGCAAATTTGAAGAAAGGGGTATTCAATTGTCAAATCTAAATACAACAATTTCATCAAGTGTTGTGTGAAGGTTAATACTGCAAGCAAGCTATCTACATCAATGCATATTGCTGCTAGAAAATATGGAAAAAATGTAAATTACCTTCTAACGATGGAATCTATTCCATATCTTCTTCTCTAATTTCGCCAGTTTCACGTAATTCTCAGTCGAAAATGTATATATATCGTCGACAATTTCCGTTTGCTCGATCAATTCAACTGCAGCATTCCAATGTAGACTGCCAGAAGAAGTGTTGTTCAATGTGATGGCTGGGTGTTGTGGTCCGTAGACTTAACATTTTCGTGTCAAGGATAATTCATGTCTAATTTTGAGATATATAGTAAAGTACTCGGTTATATATCTCATATCGGCGTTCTCTACCATGCATAAGTTTACATGGTTTAAAAAAAATGTTGATTTAATGTGTCAAAAAAACATGTACGTCGCTACATTTAATCTTCCCGTACTTTCTGTACATTATATTCCCGACATTTGCACTAAAAATTATTTGCTCAATATCCCATCCCATTTCTTTTACAAAAAGGTAAAACAACTTTGCTAAACTTCGATTTGTAGTATTTCTTGATACATTGTGTCATCTTCCTTGGTTTTACATACATCTTCTTTTTTGACATTATTTGTGCTATAATAGTCCTAATTTGCTATTATAGAATACAAGTTCAGTTGGTGAATATATTTATTGAATATGCCTTCTTTGCCGTAACACGTTTCCTTTACAACCCCGTGACGTGTCACGGGTATTATACTACAAGTTTACATTGTTGAAAAAAAATTATGATTTCATGTGTCAAAAAATCATGTATGTCGCTACATTTAATCTTCCCGTATTTTCTGTACATTATACTCCCGACATTTGTACTAAAAATTAGGTGCTTAATACCCCATCCCTTTTCTTTTATAATAAGGTAAAACAACTTTAATTAATGTGGCTGCTAAACTCCGATTTGTAGTATTTATTGATACGTTGTGTTATCTTCCTTGCTTTAACATACATCTTCTTCTTCGACATTATTTGTACTATAATAGCCCTAATTCTCTATTACAGAATACAAGTTCAGTTGGTGTGTATATATATCGAATATGCCTTCTTTGCCGTACCACGCTTCCTTTACAACCCCGTGACGTGTCACGGGTGTTATACTAGTATATATATATATATATATATATATATATATATATATATAGAGTTGAGATCGGGTGAGAACCTATCTCTCAATGAGAACTGTGAGAACTATATCTTATTCACATCTAATGTCTGACATTATTCTTAAAAAACATCTTCTCTTCAGGTCCTCCTGTAACTTCAACAGCCACAACACCAGCCAACTACAAGCAATCAACAAGTAAAATCAATCAATCAATGAATCCGTAAATAACAAAAGCATTCATTCACTAAACACATGTTCGACCGAATACTGTTCATCCAGTTCTGTAGAGCTATAAACCTGATAGAAGTCGTCATGGGAGATGATGGGGAATTGTTCCTGGACAGGTGCGATCAACCTGAGAGCAATGTTGATACCACTGTTAGCTCCATGGCTTTGCTCTTCCTTGAACCTCATTGTTCCGAAGGTCTTCCGGTCTTTGATTGGCAGTCAAAGGTACCAGCAGAGTGCCATCTGCCAAACACATACCAATTAATTAAGATCGTGACACGGAAATCGGAGCACTCAATAACGAGATATACACGGTCAATTTAGGAACTTCAGATATACATGGACCGCCTATAAACTACTGTATTCATTCTATATATCTTACGGACTACAATTATTCAATTATAGTTTAAGTAGCACCTCAATGTTATATACGGAGTAATAACTTTTCGGTTTTTCACAATTGAAGATTGGATCGATGTAGCCACGTTTCTTCTTAAAATTCAAAAAGGGTACACCAAAACGGGTACGCTAAAATTGAGAAAGGGTACACCAAAATTAAAAAAATGTACGCTAAAATTCAAAAGTGAGGGTACGCTAAAATTAAATTGAAAAAAGGTACGCTAAAATAGAAGAAGGGTACGCTAAAGTAGAAAAAGGGTACACTAAAATTGCAATTGAAAAAAAAGTACGCTAAAAGTGAAAAAGGGTACGCTAAAATTTGAAAAAGGTACGCTAAAATTGAAGAAGGGTACACTAAAATTGAAATTGAAAAAAGGTACGCTGTAATTTAAAAAGGGTACGCCAAAATTGAAAAAGGGTACGATAAATTTAAGAAAGGGTACGGTACGCTAAAATTGAAAAATGGTACGCTAAAATTTAAAAAGAAAATTAAATCGGATAGGGCTTGAAGAAGAAGTTTTGTATTCCATATAAAATCCGTACAAAAGGAAATTAAAGAACAATATTTTAGATGAACTCCTAAGTTAATGAGAAAATTTGGAAAAAAAAAAACGATAGCTGAGATTATTGCAATTATATTTGCCGACGATAATACTATTACTATTGTAATGAAATAATGAATTTAGTCGAATAAGTTAACTCATAAAATAATTAATTTTTTAAAAAAAATTAAAAGTTACTTAGGTTATTGAGGTTCAATACCTAATTGTGATAAATTGATGGATTGAAAAAAAGTCGATTGAAAAATTGATAGATTGAAAATCGGATTCAATGGTCGATTGAAGAATTGTTGAAGGCCCAAGCAATTGTGATTAATTGATTGGATTGAAGAATTTTGAAGGATCCAACAAATGAGATTGAACGCTATGATCTAATGGTTCATATTATAGTTCTCACAGTTCTCATTGAAGGGGTGGTTCTCACATGAACCTAAATATATATATATATATATATATATATATATATATATATATATAAAACAAGGAAAAAACATTGAATACTCCTTCCATTTTCCAATATCTTCCTATTTGCACAATGTATTAAACGCTATCTATTAATTAATCCTTATTCCTACAAATGTTGACAACCAAGGCTAAGCATCAAAAGTTGAACATGTACACATATGATACACAATGTAAGTGTTTGTACAAAAAAGGCTCTAGGTGAACCAAGCAAAGTGATTTGGCAACAAATTCAATACATATAGTTGAACACGAAAAGTAATTTGGCAATAGTTTACATACATGTAGCGGACCATCCGTCTATATTAATTAGTGTTTTCAAAATCTGGACATGCCTCGTGCACATTTGGTTCTTAAATTAAATTATCCCATTAATCTAACATCAAGACATCTATGATTCACTTATCATTCGCAATTCAATATTGATGATTCACACAAAATAACATGCCAGCTCATTATAAGGACTACATAAATTTAATAACAGCATTAATACTCAATTAAGTATAGTAGTCGAGATCAATTATCCAATTATATATTTTCATGTTTTTTAATCAATATTCTCCGGAATATCAATGAACTCTACAAAGGATCTAGAAATAACTCTAACACATTTTAGAGTACGTACGTACTTGCTTTTTCTACTCCTCCATAAAGGCTACCTCCAAAACTTTTTTGCACGGGCTTTTTGTTCTTGTATTAATAGAAGTTTCAACAACCCCATTATTAGAGGTTCCGTAACTTGCTCATGCTTATCTTGGAAGGCCAAATTAGTTTTATCCTGCTCTTGTAAGAAAAAGTCACTAGAAAAACACCAACTCTTAAAAAATATTCACGTGTGCTATATATATATACAACATTTTATTTACAAGAAACTAATAACAGTGATATACTATTACGTATAACACTAGGCAAAGTCAAACAGAAATATTGCTTGAATATGAGAAAGAAATACTCTGTAATAAATGAAACTAACATAGAATTACTTGATTAATCAAGCATTAACATATCTAACCAGAGACATGAGAGATTAAGCGTAAATTAAACACCAATTTTCAACCAACCTAAAGTCAAATTCGCAATTTAGGAACATTCAAGCAAAATAAATTTGATTTATAATCAAGCAAAATGTGGGATGGACCAATATTTGAGACAGTAAGCTAAGGGCTTGCTTGTATTTTTTGTGTGCAGGAAAGAAAAGGTTACAAGAATATATTAAAGATAAAAGTACAAGATGCTTAAGATCTAGGAGTACTATATAAAGAAGACCAATGGGGCCACCCTAAGAACAAAATAAACATTCACAAACTGAACTAACCGTCTAAGCAAGGAAGCTTAAATTTGACCACCTTTAAGCAAACTATATTGATAGTCTAAGAAATCACGCTTAAATTGGGCCATCTATAACCAAAGTAAACAATAAATGCTAAGGACTAATACAAAGGGATGACAATAACGGTGAAAAACCTATGATTTCTTTCCTTCCAACTGATAAAGATAGTCACAACAAGACATATTTTCTAAGGCGTTTGAGCCTACTAACACCTCTATAGCAAGCACGAAACCAAGCTAGAATGAAATGAGAGGTAAATGAACAACTTAAATTTTAATCCAAGCTAGAGACATGCTAGTTCCTGCTTATGCTGCAAATGCGATTACAGTACAAGGTTCCAATGAGTACAATATAGCAGCTGCCTATGAGTGGCTTAGGGAAAGAAGTTCTAAAGTGAATTGGCACAATCAAATTTGGACGAACTGGTCCATCCCAAAGCATAAAATGATAGCATGGATGAATCAACACCAAACCCTCAATCTGAAAGAGAAATTGCATAAACTTGGTATTTCTCAGGATGATGCGTGTTGCATTTGTGCTAATGATACTGAATCAGTTGAACATTTCTTCACTCGGTGTGAATACAGCAGGAGGCTCATTGTTGCAGTAAAGAAGGACATTAACTGGACGTATGGAATAGAACCGAGCTCGCGAGGAAGGAATAGGTTGAAAGGAACAAAACTTCAAAGAGCCATTAAGAATGGTATTGTTAACGCATTGATATACCATATATGGAATCAAAGAAACAAGTGCAGGATGGAACAACATTTGATAAAACCGGAAGTTCTAGCTAGCAATATCTCTAAAGAATTCCAAGAGTTGTGTAAGAATAAGAAAGTTCATAACCTGGACACTAGAGATGCTGATTTTATTACTAGCCTTTTGAGGCATCATTTGTAAATATCATGACATAAATTTTATTTCATCAATATACTTACCTTTACCAAAAACAAAAAAAAAAAAAAAATCTTGTATCACCATACCAATACTGGAACCACTGGAATCTACATAAATAAGTTTTTATCAACTGGTTGATGCTACAACCAGGCTTGAATGTGTATTCGGTTGACCTGTCTGGTTTGGTGATTACTTTGTTAAGCTCCTCACTAATTGGGTTAGAATGTACATGATAAAATATTCAAAATAGGTCTTGGACAAAATGAACTATATGTGTTACTTAAGTGGTCAGGCCTCAGAAACTCGGTATCATTTGTTCTTCAATTGCTGATATAGTCAGACTGTTACATCAATGACCATAACTTGGAGCTCATTGGAAATTCCAGTGAAAATGTAATACATTTTGTAGGGAAAATGCAATGTGTGGACGTTCGTCCGCACCGCCCGGCGTCCCGCACGGGACCGACCCGGTTTTGATCACGGCGGCCACCAACGCGGCCCCCTCCTGGTCGAGGGCCGGTCCGATCTCGCATTCGGGGCGATGTGCCGGATCTCGATTCAGATGACGATTCAGATTTGTACTAGACGGGCGCAGGCGCCCGCGTTTCCGTTGGAATCGATCGAGTCGTGGTTGTAAATGTTTAAAGGCCGATATGTTTGGTAAGGCGACCGTTTTAGTGAACTGAATTTGTTGCCGATTTGTGGAGTCACCACCGAGTCAATTATGGGGATTCGGAAACCATTCAAGTCACTTTTGATCCTTAGCCGGCTCAAAGCTGAGGGGCACGGGACCTAAAGATAAAAACTTGTACCCTTAAGCACTCCATGCCTGGAATGACTCTCATTGCCAATGTTTTCGGACATCCGGAAACCGTCGATTCTGAGTAAGGGGTGAGGGTACGTATTGGGAAGCCAATGTCCGTTAGACATTGACATCCAATCCCGCCCGCACGTAGCGGCCTCTACTAATCAATCAGTGGGCTGATAACTTCGTTTCCTTGTTGTGGCAGAAGTACTATAACATCCATTGTTTCAACCCCATATTTAGCTACGTCGGTTGTTTAGAGACAAGTAAGCTTTGTCGTCGGAGTAGTCATATTTACATTCTTTGCATGCGATTTCACGTGACAAGCAGGCCATGAAAAGATGCACATAGGAGAGTAGAGAGTACTAATATTATAGGTATTAGCAAGTTATTTTTAACGTGATAATACGGATATTAGTCGTTCTCGTGGTATACCTTACCTGGTATTCTGCTTAAGATGCGTCTGTTCGGCATTAAAGGAGATGCATCGAACCTTATAAGGTGAGCACCGGGACTAACATGGAACCCGACCATCGCTTTGTTCATTTTTAGCTTGTTTACGTTTTGATTTCCGTGTTATGTGATTTAGCATGCGATTATAAGGTCATAAAAGCAATAAATCATACGAAAGCTGTAAATGCGAAATGTAAGTAAATTACGTAGTGAGGAGTTGCACCCTCGGAGTATACGCTAAACGGGACACGATGCATAGATAGTTGAGAACGGATCTTGGAACTGCTCGGGTCTTATTTAGGGTGTTTTAGTATTTGTGATTGAAGTTGGGACGTTACGTGTTTTAGTACGTGTCGTGGACCTAGTGTCCACATTTAATATTATCGTAGTGCATAATAAAGGTACGAGAATGTAAGGTTTTGTTTAGACGACAACCTAGTGACAGTTAGAATTCAAAAGGCGGATCCTCCTAGCTCGCCTGGTGATTCCGGCAGAGTTCCGTAACCGTTGGCCCTCCTTGCGGCTAATCCGGCAGAACTTCGGTGCTATTCGCTAGTTCTGCGGCTAATCCGGTAGAACTCCGTTACTAGGATCGGAGTAGCTAGTCGATCACAGGCACCTCGGTATCGAGTGGGGTGCTCGAAGGTGAGGAGTAGCGTCGATTTTGCTTTCGGGACTACGATCGAGTGGATCGTTTGCTTTGGGTGTCAGAGTACGAGCCAAAGCGAGATACTCTTAACGAGCAAAGAGAGAAGGGAAGATATGTGTTTTGTCGAATGAAGGGGGTGGAGGGGGGCTTTTTTTATAGGTGTTTTTGGCTCTCGTCACCCGGATGGACGCATGAGTCCAGGCGCACCAGAACTCAGGCGCATGGGTTTAGGCGTGTGAGGACTAAGACGCGTAGGGTGAGGCGCTCGGAAATTTGAAAACACGATTTTGATACTTTCCAAAACCGAGAGTTGTGCGTCTTATACGTGAATTAGAGGCTAAGCTTGCTCTCTTTGACCTAGCGTCGTTGCGCCGAGTGGGCCTCAGGTGTGCATCCCGAGGTTCGCTTGGCGCGGTGCTGGCTCGATTCGTGTTTCGAGACCGATTCGGAGTCCTGGTGTCAGAATTGACTCTAATTAGTGTCTATGCGACCGTAATGATATGACTAAGGCTGCCTTGATGTTAATTTAATTTTCTGTGTAATTATTTGATCCGTTCTATAGATAAACTATCTAAAACATCGTAAACTCGCGTCGCGTTGCAGTCCGATCGTCATCGGGTGTTTGCTGGACACTTCTGCAGCCACCAGGTCCAAATCTAGGTGTCTACAGAAGCCCCCACTTTGACTGAGGCTTGGACAAGACGAAAGTCAAAGTATAGCCACCCAGGTCAATCGAGGATTACGACCTAATGGCTGTCCGGTCAGGTCGTTTTAAGTCCGTTGGACTACGTGTTGAGGCTCGCCAGCAAGGCTTAGAAATCGTATCTGACGTCTTCGCTTGTGGTCTCCTATCGGGGCCCGGGCCCGGGCCCGGGCTTGCCATCTCGTTCTAGGTTCTTCATGTTCATGTGCCTTGCCTTTTCGAATGTTTAAGAATTCGTTCGAATTTGGATCACTTATGACGCGTCAATCGTGAATGTGAAAAATGTTCGTATGTGTCAGCTTTCATTCGAACAGTCGCCTTCGGGATGCCTATGATCCCTTGGGCTTGAAAACAAAATGCTCGAGTGTGTCAGTATCCACTCGGAGAGTTGCTGTTTGCTGTGCATCCGGGGCACTTATGTCCCCTCGGGCAAAATGTTTGAGTGTGTCAGTATCCGCTCAAACTCAAGTTGTTGTCGCTATGCCTTCAGGATAACTAAGACCCGTTAGGCAAAATACGTTTGAGCGTGTCAGTATCCGCTCGACTTAAATCACTGTTGCTTTGCCCTCGCGATGACTAAGACCCGTTAGGCTCGAATTTTTTTTGAGCGTGTCAGTATCCGCTCAGACTCAAATTACCTTTAGGATAACTCAGACCCGTTAGGCTCGAAAAATGTTTGAGCATGTCAGTATCCGCTCAAACTCAAATTGCCTTCAGTATAACTTAGACCCGTTAGGCTCGAAAAATGTTTGAGCGTGTCAGTATCCGCTCAAACTCAGGTTGCCTTTAGGATAACTCAGACCCGTTAAGCTCGAAAACTGTTTGTGCGTGTCAGTATTCGCTCAAACTCAAATTGCCTTCAGGATAACTCAGACCCGTTAGGCTCGAAAAATGTTTGAGCGTGTCAGTATCCGCTCAAACTCAAGTTGCCTTCAGGATAACTCAGACCCGTTAGGCTCGAAAACTGTTTGAGCGTGTCAGTATCCGCTCAAACTCAAATTACCTTCAGGATAACTCGGACCCGTTAGGCTCGAAAAATGTTTGAGCGCGTCAGTATCCGCTCAAACTCAAATTGTCTTCAGGATAATTCAGACCTGTTAGGCTCGAAAAATATTTGAGCGTGTCGGTATCCGCTCAAACTCAAATTGCCTTCAGGATAACTCAGACCCGTTAGGCTCGAAAAATGTTTGAGCGTGTCGGTATCCGCTCAAACTCAAATTGCTTTCAAGATAACTCAAACCCGTTAGGCTCGAAAAATGTTTGAGCGTGTAAGTATCCGCTCAAACTCAAATTGCTTTCAGGATAACTCAGACCCGTTACGCTCGAAAAATGTTTGAGCGTGTCAGTATCCGCTCAAACTCAAATTGCCTTTAGGATAACTCAGACCCGTTAGGCTCGAGAAATGTTTGTTGCCACCTTGTTTATCTTGTTTGAATTAAATTCGTTTTACGGATTTTTCTTCTTTTATTCGGATTCGCTTTGCTTTCTTCTGACTTATTATGTGCTTGGATTTATTCGGGCTTTGTTTGGATTAGTTTATTTTTGCTTGATTTATCTCGTGCTCGAGCATGAGCATTCCTGTCAGTCAAAGTTATTATGCTTGTTTTATTATTGTTCTCTGTTCGAGATTTGCTTATGGGCTTGCTTTGCCGGTATCGGTTAGTAAATCGGCTCGTCGTTTCTTCATTTGTTCGGTTTACGAGTGCGTACGTTGTGAATGTTAGGCAGCGTGCTTCCTTTGTTCTCGTTTGGGTTTTAAGTCGAGTAATTAGGCGCGCACCCTACTGCGCTTCAAAATTCAGGCGCCTAGCCCCCAGCGGTCCAGGATTTGGACGCGCGACCTGAGGCGCCTGAATTCTCGTGGGTCAGGTCCGCTTAAATCAACTAAGCTTAGGGCGAACGATTTATTTATCTCAAATTTCAAACGCGCGCCCCTCTTCGCTTCAATCTTGCTTTTTCGACATATTCAACCGATTTCCATCTCGATTTTTGTCATACATGATAATGTCGACGTCGGGTAAGTGTTCTTTACTCCTCAATTGTTGATTTTGCTTAATCTGGTTGAATGTGAGTTGAATTAGTTAAAACCCTAGAAAATCAATTTGGGTATTTTGAATTTGCTAAGTTTCGATGTTTATGCTTGGTCTCATTGTTAAATTAGGGTTGAATAGTGCTCGTCAGGGTAGTTATAAGCTTGATAGAAGACTTTGAGGTACGACAATGGCCTCCTATGTGGGTAGACTCGAAATGCTAGGGTTAGGGACCGTTCTCTCGGTTATTCCCGTACTTGTCCTATGTAATCTTGCTCGATTAGTGTTTGTGACGTTGTGGGTGCTTTCTATATCGGCCTTTGTGAGCTAGAATGACCTTAGGGCGTTCCGTGAGGTTTTGTGTGACTTACGACGGACAAAAAGATGTCGGATTTTCCCGAAACTACTTCCATTGTGATCGGAATTGAAAATGGGTGTTATTGGGCCTTTCGGAATTTTGATATCTCTATCCGAAATTTTGACCTTATTTTGACCTGTTTGAACTATTTGAGCCTGACCTGGGACATGGATTTTTGTACTTTGTTTGGTTTTGCAGCTAGGGATGATACCGAGCGTCCCGAGGGAGCTCCTCCTATTGGCACTAGTGGCGAGGCCGCCGGGACTAGTTTACTGACTCCCCCTGGGATTCGTAGGAGACGACGGAGTGTTACTTCGCAGCGTCGTGATCCAAAGGTCAGAAATGAGGCCGATTTCGATAGAGTAAGAAAGCGTAGGTTTCCTGAGACGGTTGCTAGGAGGGCTCACGTCCCGATTCCTATACTAGAGAATGAGGAGATTGGCTACGAGGATCCCGAGTGGGCTCGGGACTAGGACGGCCATCGGCTTTTGTTTCGTCCTGACTTGCACGTTTCCCACCGCATTGTGTAGGGTCTGGTGAGTATTTTAGCTCGTGCCTATTAGCTTTAGGCTTTGAATTTTGGTTTTGGTTGGGTTTGGTTTGTTTTGTTTATACTTGTATTGTCCCGATCTGCAGCCCCCAGGTCCAATGAGGACCTTCTCGGGTTTCACAACATGCCTTGAGATATATTCTCAAAAGTTAACCTCCACGGTAAAGGGGATTATCGCGAGGACCACCCTGGGTCCCGTGGTCGAGCAATGGGTTTGATTGGTGGGTTGCAAGACCAAGTACAACCTTATGGTGATTAGAGCGATGGTAGATCACTTTCACGACACTACCTCGACCTTCCATATGTCCTTTGGGGAGGTCGGGATGACTTTAGAGGACTTCGAGGTTATTACGGGTTTACCCTGGGGTCCTGAGAGGATTAGATGGGCTGCCGAGGGCCCTAGGTTAGATAGTGATGAGGTCTGGGGCCTCATCGAGGATTGTTTGGAGCGTGAGGCTTACAGTACGCCTCATGCTCTGGTGAGTTCGTATGTACATTACCGATCACTTTGAGAGGGTGACGTTGTTAGAGGGTCGAGCACCCAACACACCGGAGTAGGATGCTCGGTTGTGGTTGTGGTACTTCCTAGGATCGACCCACTTCTCGGATAAGGGGAGAGGATTAGTACTAGAATTCTGCCTCTCCTAGCTGATCTAGATCAACTGGGACGTTTGATTGGGTGAACGCGGCTTTCGCGGAGATGACTCGCTGCTTCCAAGTCATGGTGAGGCCGTTACAGGTGAAGTCGGCCTCAGCTCTGCCCATCGTGGGTCCTGGCCTTGTGCTGGAGGTTAGTTGTTGTTCTCGTATTTGTTTTTTTTTTTGGGTTTCACTTAGTTTGGCTTAAATCTGCTAAGGATGTTTTGGTTTGGGTTTTTGCAGGCTTGGATCTATTCCTACTTCCCTTGCTTGGCGCCTAAAACAGTGCGGGGATCGAATGGAGGTTGGCTCAGGTCAAGATCACGATGAGTCACTACCCGTCGGAGAACGTGCTGGTGAACCAGCTGGTCCTCGAGGATGTAAGTGTCCTAGTTATAGGTCGTCTTATTTAGTAGCCCCTAAGGGTTCAGGGTTATTCAAATGCTAGTTTTGTTTGTGTAGTTCGTGGCCCGTCCTCGGGCTGACTACAAGGGTGTGCCCGGGTATGTGACGGCAGAGTTGAGGCCCAGAAGTTACAGGAGGATGCTTCTTCCTGCGTTATTTCGCCCGGTTTGGTATCCGGGCGAACGGTTGGTGTGTCAGTGCCTATATGACGACTTCAGAGTACTGGTTGATCCTCCCCGGACCATGTTTAGACCACCGACTGCCGCAGAAGTCCTCGAGGGCAGGGATGGAGAAGGAGGTGACGCGTTGCTCATTCCTGACGCCTTCTATCTATCTCATGTCAGCCAGCGGCTAGCTTGCCACCGCCTCGTGGTGAGTACTCGATTCCTGGTATTGGGGTTCGTTTTGTTCTATGGTTTAGTTGCTTGTTCGCACCTTGACCGGTTCGCCTTTCTTTTAGCTGGCCGATCCTGCCGATGCTATTCAGCCCCCAGACTTTCCTTTGACGCTGCGCAGGGTTGATACAGCCAGGTTAGCCTTCACTGAGCCTCTCCCCCCATGTTTTGTTGAGGAGATGGATGCCGGGATGGAGTGGCGTGATCGGGTGTATCGGGATCGGGTGTATCGGGTAAGTTTTCGATTTTTATTTTGGATTTGGACCCTGTGGGTTAGGCTACGTTTGGCTAACTAGTTTGCTTCGCCTTTCAGGTTTTGTCAGCTTGCCATCAGCGGTTGTGGTAGGCTGCCAACTGCTTCCGGGCCTATGCTTCGAGAGTCTCACGTGATACTTCGGGGCCTCGACTGGTGAGTATGTGTGCTTAGAGTGATTTTTTAGGCTGTCTGCGTGATTTACTAAGGTGTGGGTGTACTCGCTGGATACTTCTGACATGGTAGGGCAGCTGGAGACTCGGGTGACCGAGCTGGAGGCAGAGGTGGCCAATGCGAGACAACTCTTGCAATCTCGGGACAACGAGATTGCTCGACTTAAGGAGCAGTTGGCTCGGCATCAGAGTGAGACCTCAGCGCAGGGTGAGGCTAGGCAAAGGGTTGAGATGGAGAGGAAGGCTGAGGCTGAGGCTGCAGGTCACGTCAGGGTGCTACCGAGGATGTTGGAGGGATTCCCGATACAGTCACTCTAGACATGCTGTCGGGAATGAATGGTAGTGAATCTCTTACCTTCATTTTGGAGGACCTAGGCTTGGATGACAACATCGGTGAGCTCGTAATAGATATAGGCGCAACTTCTAGGGGTCCTCCTTAGTTTATGAACTCGGTTTGCATATGAATTTGTATATACGTAACTTTTAGTGTTTGATTAGTCAGTCTTTGCGTTTTTTTTTCGAGATGCTGGCCTAAATTGACAAGTAATCACTTCATGGTTGTTCTATTTGCGATTTCGTCGTATTTTAGGATGTTTTAAATGCGTTAGGATTGTGTGAGAGCACGAAAGCAGTTTTTTGGATTTTCTGAAACGCGTTAGTTTGAGCTGGGAATTAAATCAGATAGTACGTCGATTAAAACATTTTGACTTGAGACGTGCGACATGTAAGGGGTCAACGTGCTCTGACCGAGTGCGATAGAAGGCAAGTGTAGTTGTCTCGACATTCATAATGAGGTCGAAGCCAAAATCTAGGCTACTTTTGAAAAAAAAAAGTCAGACCACGTTTTGTATATTCATGACAATGCCGTACTGGGCTACAGACACGACTTGACAATAACCGCTAAAGGCTACGACACGCCTAGGTGGGGTAGCTTATCCCCCTTAAAAAAAAGAAAAGAAACGTCTAAGTCCAGTGAATCCGTCGGGTGGAAGTTGTTGTCCGTGCGACCTCGTAACTTTTGCGCGGGTGTTTTAGTTTCTTTGAGGAGAGTTTTAGTGACCTCGGGAGGTCGTTCCCGATGCTCGAGGTTGCTGGATGGTTGTTATGCGGTAAACTAGGCTGGTGTCATAACTTTATGGTGCCTTGGAAGCGAATGTTTTGACTGAGTGGGCGGGTCGTTTTAAGAAATGTAATTTCGAGGTTGGTTCAAGTGATGATTTTTCTGCGGTTATTGCGTTAAGGCAGGTTAAGGTATATTGAAAACCACACCTGAGCTGTGTGGTTCAAAGAACTACACTATGTGGAGGCGCCAAATGGAACTGGCCCTCTCTACAAAACGTAAGGTAGGCTACATCAATGGATCTGTAATCAAACCTGAGAAGGATGCATCTAAAATTGAGTCATGGGACTCATCAAACAACTTGGTTATATCCTGAATGCTTCAAAATGTGAGTGACAGAAACAAGTATGTCATAATATACATTGATACAAAAAAAGAAATATGGGAAGTGCTTCAAACGAGGTTCAAGTGACTAATGGTGCAAGAAAGTTCAAATTGAATAGAGACACCTATGAAATCTGTCGAAACAATAGAGATGTAGAGGAATACTGCACCCAATTGCAGATTGTGTGGGATGAACTTAACAATATGAACGAATGTCCTATCCTTAAGTCTATAATTGTTGAAATGAAAGCTTACCTTAGAGTTGTAGAGAAACAGTCTGAGGAGAGGAAGCTCTTTCAGTTTTAGACAAGGAATATGCAACCTTGAGGCGCAATATCCTGCTCATGAGCCCTCTGCCACGTGTTGATGTTGTTGTGGCCATTTTGCTCCAAGAAGCTCAAAACAGGACCTTTAACAAAGAAAGGAATGTGGAAAACTCTGCATTCTTAGGAAGAAAAGAGCCAAATGAATGCAAATGCATTCATTGTGGAAGGAACAACCATATGTCATAAATGTGTTTCGAGAAAAATCCTAAACATGAATGTAATCATTGTAGGAGATACAATCACAAGACTGAAATGTGTTGGGAAGTCATTGGCTATCCTAAGAACAAAGGCGGAAGCAACTCTAAACCAAGAACCAAAGGGTAAAATAACTTCAAATCCCACAAGCCAAACCAGAATTCAGGAAGAGTCAACAACAATCATTAAGGAAATGGGAACAAAATAACTGTTGCTGCAGCAAACAAGGATGCAAACCTGGCAATGGCTACAGCTTGTGCCTGGCAGCAGCAAGTCCAATAATGGTGAGGACACTGATGAGGAATTTGAGTGCAGTTATGTAGGTATGAGCTATAATTACTCTCAAATTTTCGAACATAAATGGGTCATACAATCTGGAGTTTCTGATCATATGAAAGCTCACAAATCTCTATTAATCAATCTGATTAATTTAGAAGGAAAACCAAAAGTAAACCTACCAAATGGGGAGGTTGTGTTTTTAACACATAAGGGTGATGTTGCATTATAGAATGGCCCGGTTCTAAAGAATGTTCTACATGTGCCTGAATTCAAGCAAAACCTTATATCAGTCCAAAAACTCACCCAAGACAATAACTGTTGTGTGTCATTCTCACACAATTAGTGTATTATGCAGGATTGTTCTAAAAGAAACTTCAAAATCCTTGGATGGGCTGCAGGGGTCTTTACTACCTTACAAACCAAAAAGAAATGACCAAAGAAGACCACAAGAGTACTAGACAGGCACTTAGTATTGCTCAAAACTGTAATCATATTGTCAAGTCTTTTGTAGCCAAGTCAGTGGCAAAATTCCTTTGTAATGAATCATCTACTTCTATGAATATTAGTGAAAATGATTGAAGTTATTCTCTTTGGCATCATATGCTTGTCATGCTCCTATCTCAAAACTGAAACATATGTGTGGACATGACGTAGGTCCACCCCGACGCGGCCACGCGCGGGTTTGGGTTAGGCGAATGCACCTCCATATGAGAAGGATCGAATTGAAATTTAAGTCGAAATGGAGTCGCCACCGAATTTTATGGTTATTCGGAACCATTCGAGCCCACTCTATATCGCCATGGTCCATACACAAAGTATGGCCCATTTCGGTTTGAGAGTTTACTGGGCTCGTCCCTTTGCATATCGATATAGATGCCGACTTGAGCGGTTAATCGTATATTGAATGACTCTCGTTGCCAATGGATTCGGACATCCGGAAACCACGGTTCTGAGTAAGGGGTGAGGGTACGTGTTGGGAAGCCCACTAAGGACACCCAACCCCGCCCGCACTTAGCGGCCTCTACTAGGACATCGTTTGACTTTTTAATATGCGCGTTAGTGATTCGGTGAAATGTTATGCAAACAGCGTTTTAGCTAAGCATGTGAATTAAATGTGAGCTACGTCAATTTAATGCATCTAATTTATTGTCGAGGTGGTTTAGCATGCGAGGGTTCATTTAAAAGCGGTAAAATGCAAATAAATAAAGCAAAGCAAAATAAATCGGTTACAAGTTACACGGGCGGAATACAACCCGGAATTCACAATACGGCGTACAATAAAATAGACAATTGAAATATACAATTGAAATGACGAGCAATAATTATAAACGGACCCGTGTATAAACTAGACCGTGATTTTGTGTAGGTGGACGAACTTTAATTAGTTACACATTATATTGCGTATTAATCAAAGGACGGAGGTTCGAGACCTAGACGTGGTGCTAGCCCGATCTCGAGCCTCGATGCCTTGTCCCGATTTATCACCTCGAGAAATGGAGTCTAAATTAATTATACATCGGATACGACTAAAGAGCCGTCGGCATAAAATTAATAATGTGAGACCGTCGATCAAAATCGTTTAAGTGAAGTGACATGCATGAATTTTGGAAAAGCCACGTGATTGACTTTACACGTGTCGACTAGGTCGCTTAAAAAGGATGAGGCTCGAATGATAAAAAAAAAAGCTCTCGGTTTCTGGGCTGCAGGACCCACTCGGTCGAGTCATGGCTGGACTCGGCCGAGTGCGTCCTGGAAGACGCTACTGCCCGTAATTTAGGGTGCTGCTCGATCGAGTAGCAGGTGTACTCGGTCGAGTGGCACCTGTGCGAGTTATGACTCGTTTGTTTTAATGTGTTTTGAATCGATGATTGGCCGAGTCAAATAAAAATATTGACGGATTTAGATTTAACTCGGTTTGTCGGTATTATAATCATGTCTTATATGATTAT
Source organism: Agrostemma githago (assembly GCA_958450325.1). Classification (NCBI taxonomy): domain Eukaryota; kingdom Viridiplantae; phylum Streptophyta; class Magnoliopsida; order Caryophyllales; family Caryophyllaceae; genus Agrostemma; species Agrostemma githago. The sequence goes on from OY288258.1 coordinate 38,591,210, forward strand.
AATACCGTTATCGGAATTTTGTAAAAAAGGTTATTGTTAGATAAAAAATTTGATTAGTGACGGAATTGCGTCCCTCTACGTCACAACATCGATATTAATCCTTGCGGATTATGTGACGTCGATTTTCGTGTCAACGGGTTCCATACTAATCTTTGAAATGGATCTATACGCGTTCAACTACGAATGATCGGGATCGTGTTAATAAACGAACCTTAAAAAAATGATCATCGTAGTCAAACGAGTTCGGATTCGAGTTTTGATATTATTATATATATACACGGTACATACGATATTATAGTAAAATATAATAACGATGATTAAATGCGAAAAGTAAAATGTTAGTGTTAGTAAAAATGTCGTTACTATCGACTAAATAAAATACTATAAGCGTAAATAAAAATGTACGAATATATATATATACAAAAAAGACGAGAAAAAGGAGGGAAGAAGGAGAAGTCGATGTTGAATGTTACACCCTCAACCTACATGTTCTTGCTTCTCGGGATACGGTTCGTCAAATGGCGGCAATGGCACGGGAACGTCGAGATATGTAGGAGGAGTTGACGGTGTGTGTATGAGGTTTTGTATGGAGACGGATTTTAACGAGTTTTGCTCTCGAAGTGTGTATAAGCGTGATGATGTTTGAGGGTTGGATTATGGCTGAAAATGAGAGGTTTTGGATGTGTAAAGTTGGCTGAAAATTCTGGTTGAGAAGTTGTGTTTTGTGCTTAGGATTGACGGGTATTTATAGGGAGCATGATATAGGGTTACTCGACCGAGTGGCGCGGGTGCACTCGGTCGAGTGCTCTCGCGGATGCACCTGGACCGTTTTTGTGAGGCTCCACTCGATCGAGTGGTCAATCCACTCGACCGAGTGGATCAATTAGGCCGTGCTAAATCGGGAAGGATTGGCCTTGATTTGCTCTTGATTGATTGTGATTGATTTTGAATGATTTGGAATGATTTTGGCTGATTTTCGAACCTGGTGCATGTTTCGAGAATGCACCCGGTCGTTCTTTGTGTCGGGTTTGTCTTGACCGGGTTTTGACCCGGTCGCTAAAAGACGGGAATTATTTTTGGTGTCGGTTTTGGCCCAAATTAGTCTTGTTTGACTCGGAATGATCCACTGGGCCTGGTTTTGAGGTTGGTTTTGTGAGATTTGTATCCCGTTAATAGCCCATGCCGAACATTATTAATTTCGAGCCCGTATCCGAGCGCGTTAGAGCACGTTAGCGTCCGATCATCATCGGGTGTTTTTTGGAAACTGCTGTAGACACCTGGCGGTCAAAATTTGGGTGTCTACAATATGACCTCCATTGATCTTAAAATAACACATATTAAGGGGAAAATTTGCCTTACTTGCCCTATGGCTAAGCACACTGAGTTGCCTTTCACCTTATGTAAAACTTATGCTGCTCAACCCTTTGATTTAATCCATATAGATATATGGGGACCATACAAGCAGGTCACTTACAAACAAAGGTTTAGGTATTTCTTGATTGTGGTAGATGATATGTCTAAGGGAACATGGTTGTACCCACTTGAACACAAATATGAGGCCCTTAATCACATCAAATCCTTTTGTACATATGTTGGAACACATTTTGGAACAAAGTTAAGACACTACAATGCTCTTGAGTTTGGGGATCAAGCATGTAGACACTACTTTGTTGTGCAAGGGATTGTGCACCAAACCAGTATTATGGATAGACCACATCAAAATGGGGTGGTTGAAAGAAAGCATAAACATTTGCTTGATATTAGCAGGGCCTTGAGATTTCAGGCTGGTCAATCGTTGGGTTACTGGGGGGACTGTGTATTGGTTGCTGCATACTTCATCAACATGCTACCATATCCAGTCATATACAACAAAACACCATATAAAATTATACAGAAAACCCCACCTGATTATAAGAAATTGAGGAGTTTTGGATGTTTGGTGATGGCATACAACCCACATAGACACAAAGACAAATTCCAGGCCAGAGGAGTTGCCTGTGTGTTCTTAGGATATCCAATAGATCAAAGAGATATAAGGTGGACGAACATGATAGCAAAAGGGGATTTGTTACCAGGATTGCCACCTTCTATGAGCATATATATCCTTACTCACAACAATCTAAACCAAATATAATGTTAAGGGGGAGACATGGTATCAACTGAGGAAGAAAAAGAAGGTGAGGTTGAAAATGAACCTGACCAGGATCAGGCTCAGAAAATACTCAAGGAGATGATCTCCAAACATCAGGACAGGAGGAGAATCCTCAGGGTAACCAAGAGGTGCAACAGAGAAAGTCACTAAGGCAAAGGAGAGTTCCTAACTGGATGAAAGATTTCATAACAAATCAAGAAGGAAGAAAGGATAGGCAGAATATAACTGAAGCACAAACTAGAACTGAAACTGTGGTAGAAGAATCATTTGTGAATCTGGTGAATTAGGCTACAACTTGTCATGAGCCTTATCATTTGAATGAGGCAGTGCAGAGTGAAAAATGGGTCACAACCATGAACCAGGAGCTGGAAGCTTTGGAATAAAATGACACATGGAGCATTGTTGAACTTTCACCTAGGAGAAAAGCTATAGGATGTAGATGGCTTTAGAAAATAAAAATGCTCCCTGATGGAAGCCTGGATAAGTACAAGGCTAGGCTTGTCATACAAGGACGTAGACAAAGGGAAGGCCTAGACTACAAGGAGGCCTTTGCTCCTGTTGCTAATAAGATGACAACAATTAGAACTCTGTTGGCTATTTCATCTATGAGAAACTGGATGACTTGTCAAATGGATGTGTCCAATGCCTTTCTCCATGGTGATTTTCATGAGAAAGTCTATATGCAACTACTAAAAGGATAGTATGGATTGGGGGATAGAATCAGTAGCAGCAAGGGGACAAAACCTAAGTTTACAGGGTCACTAGTTTGCAAGCTAAACAAGTCCTTGTATGGACTTAAGCAAGCACCAAGACAATGGTTTGCAAAGCTATCAACTGTACTCAAAGCACCTAGATTTACTCAGCCTGGGGCTGATCATTATGTGTTTATCAAGAACCAAGGGACTGCTATAACAGTTGTCCTATTTTATGTGGATGACATTGTCATCACAGGGAACAACACTAAAGAAATTAAGAGCTTGAAGACCTCCTTAAAGGCACAGTTTCACATAAAAGGTTTGGAAAAATTAAGCTACTTCCTTGGCCTGGAAATAGCCGATACATCTCAAGGTATTTTTATCAGCCAAAAGAAGTATGCAACATACATTATCACTAAGTTTGGGGCTCTCAAAGAAAGAAGGCTGAAAGTACCACTAGAGTCACACATCAAGTTAGAACCTAACAAGGGAATTCCCCTTACTAATCCTGAACCCTACAAGAAGCTTATTGGGAAACTTATCTACTTGACCATAACTAAACCTGATATTTCCTTCTCTGTGCAACTTCTGAGCCAATTGAAACACCCCATGCTGATTGAAGATGTTCTATTTATGAGCTTTGCATAAAGGGATTTGAAGTACTACTCATATCAGCAAAGTGCACTTTCTTTTCTGGTTTGCCCATGATAAGAACTCCGTAGTTAAGCGTGCTTGGTTGTGCTTGGCTGGGAGTATGGGTGACCTCCTAGGCAGGTTCCCGGGATGTGCATGAGAGAGGAAAAAATGCGCTAGAAAAGACTCGTGTTGGTTTGTGGGACCAGTACAAAGCCTGGCGAGCTACCGTAGTTAACATTTCCGGTTCTAGGATTGGGCCGGGGTATTATAAATGGTATTAGAGCAACCCTAGGACCGTGTATTTGGCACCTAGGGGGTGGATTCTAGGTCAGCGGTTAAGCTGAGTTACCACAGTTATATTTCCGGTCCTAGAATTGGGTCGGGGTGTTACACAAATCTTGTAGAGTCCTACCTCAGATCATATGTAGAGTGCTAAAAGGGTCTTAAGATATATCAAACGTTCCCTAGGACATGGTATCCTACTGGAAAACTCTTCCTTAGCTCACCTCACAACATACGGTGACTCTGTTTGGGCATCATGTCCCTTCTCTAAGAGATCAACGACAGGTTCACTACTAAAAACAGCGGAAATAGCGTCAGAATGGTTGCGTCGAATTATAAATCCGACGCAACTGGCATAACTTTGTCAATTTGCGTCGGCTAATCCGATGCAATAATATTGCGTGGGACTAGCCGACGCAATCCGACTCCATTATGTAGGCGCCAATAATTTTGGGTTGGCGCCACTATGTGAAAGGGTTTGCGTGGGATTAACCGACGCAAAGCCGATCCAAATGGAAGGATTTGCGTCGGCTAATCTCACGCAAAGGTTGTTGACTAAAGAATCAGAATTAATAGCATTGCATCGGATTAGCCGACGCAAAGTTTAATTTTGCGTCTGACTGCGTTGGCTAATCCGATGCAATATGCGTCAAAGTAAAAAAATTCAGTCAACAGAATTAATAGCATTGCATCGGATTAGCCGATGCAAAGTTAAATTTTGCGTCTGGTTGCGTCGGCTAATCCGATGCAGTATGCGTCAAAGTAAAAAAATTCAGTCAACAGAATTAATAGCATTGCATCGGATTAGCCGACGCAAAGTTAAATTTTGCGTCTGGTTACGTCGGCTAATCCGATGCAGTATGCGTCAAAGTAAAAAAATTCAGTCAACAGAATTAATAGCATTGCATCGGATTAGTCGACGCAAAGTTAAATTTTGCGTCTGGTTGCGTCGGCTAATCCGATGCAGTATGCGTCAAAGTAAAAAAATTCAGTCAACAGAATTAATAGCATTGCATCGGATTAGCCGACGCAAAGTTAAATTTTGCGTCTGGTTGCGTCGGATAATCCGATGCAATGAATGTTAAATTAAAAAAAAAAAACAAAATTAAATGTGTTGCATCGGATTAGCCGACGCAAACTTTATTATTGCGTGGGATTGCGTCGGCTAATCCCACGCAACATATCTTAAAATAAAAAAAAAACGCGACAGTCAGACACAAACCCAATCTCCCTATCCCTCTCCAACCCCGAGCGATCCCAATCCCCAACCCGAACCCGCACAACCCCTACCCACCTCCGGCGACCTTCTTCCGGCGACTTCCCTCCGGCGCGCACACCCACCCAGATCCGGCGACTTCCCTCCGGCGCGCACACCCACCCAGATCCGGCGCACCAACAACCAAACCCTAGGTTTCCCCTACCCATTTCCGGCGAACCCTGCCCCGAACCCCCGGCGAACGGTCCCCCCGAACCCTACCCTTTCCGGCGCACCCAAACCCGGCCCCGAACCCCCGACCTTAACCCGACCCAGCCCCGAAAAACCCTAACCCGACCTTCAAATCTCAGGTATGGACTCTACTGTTTAAGTTTTTTTTTGATTAGTTTAGTTTTTACTTAATTAGTTCAATTAGTTTACTGTTTAGATTACTTAATTAGATTAACCTAATTACTAAATTGTTTTGATTAAGTTAGATAATTATGGTAATTAGATTGTATGGTAATTAGATTGTAGGGTGAGTATGTTAATTAGGTTAGTTAGTTTAGTAATTAGGTTAATTATGTTAATTTGTATATTAATTAGGTTAATTAGTATGTGAATTAGGTTAGATTTCGTTTTATTGTTAGACGGTAATTGTAGTATGTGAATTAGGTTAGCATTATTAGTAGTAGTAATCTAATACTAATTAGTAGTAGTAGCATGTAGTAATATAATAATTAAATTTGTTGAGGTAGATGGGTAGTAGTATTAGTAGTAGATTAATTAGTAGTTTTAGTAGTAGTACATTAGTAGTGCTAGTAGTAGTATTACTAATCTACTACTAATATTACATTTGAATACTTCATTACTACTACTAATGCCACTACTAATATTACTAATACTAATAACCTACTACTAATACTATGTACTACTAATACTACTACTAATATTACTAATCTAATACTAATAACCTACTACTAATACTACTACTAATATTACTAATCTAATACTAATATTACTAATACTAATAACCTACTACTAATACTATGTACTACTAATTTTCTACTACTACTACTAATTTTCCTCTACTACTACTACTACTACTACTACTATACTACTACTACTACTAAACTACTACTACTACTACTACTACTAAACTACTACTACTACTATACTACTAGTACTACTATACTACTAATTTACTACTTTTACTACTACTATACTACTAGTACTACTATACTACTACTACTAATTTACTACTTTTACTACTACTATACTACTAGTATTACTATACTACTACTACTAATATACTACTACTACTTCTACTTGTAGACGTGATTATGGCAGGTAGCAGTGAGATGCTGACGGGGGGCAGCAGCCATGGTGACCATATGGAGGAGGACGTGCCTAGGACTCCTGTCATCCTAGGTGTGGACGCTGTCCAGGAAGTCGGGGCGACGGTCTACGTTGCCACGCCTGAGAAATCGTACCTATCACGGCAGAAAGTGTCTTCCGCTACTTGGTGAGTTTTAGTTGTTGTAACCAGTTCTTGTCTAAATTTTCACTCATTTATTTGCTTCACATTATCATAATTGACTTGTGTAGGTGGGACGACAAGAAGTACTCTGATTATTTGCGGGGATTCCGTAGTCATGACGTATGCGTCCACCCCTGGCGCCTACCGTAGCTGGACGGAGGCGCCACCGGAAGCTCGGGAAGCGATGTATATGCACTTCGCGGTAATTACCTCGTCTGTGTTTCTAAGGTTTTCGTTGCACGATTTATACATTCAATTGTAGCTAACGAATCTTTTTTTTTGACAAAAAGAAGAGAGTGCGTATAGACCTGGGGTACGACCTCAGGTCGGATTAAGAAGAAGATAACCGACATATTCCAGCGAGCTGTTCCGAGGGTCGAGAAGGCGGACTGGATTCCGCAAGAGAAGTGGGAGATATTGAAGAAGAACGCTGCCGACCCAAGCTTCAAGAAGAAATCGGCGATTAAGTCGTCGAACAGGAGAGGTGGGCAGGTGGACGGGGTGGCCAAACCCACTAGCTGCCTTGGAAGTAGGAGTGCAGCAACAGCCTTCGCGCAGTTGGTAAGTGCTTATAACACAAGTAAAAAATTTGAGTATAATTCAATATATACTATTGGTAAATAAATGCTGAAAATTTTAACACTGTTATATGAAGGGCCCATCTGCAACCCCGGTCCAGCTCTTGGAGAAGACGAAGAAGGGGAAAGACGGCAAGTGGATTGACCCTAGAGGACCGGAGATCGTTGTGAGTAGTAGTAATGTTTTTAAAAAATATACTAGGCATGAAAATTACGATGTGATAGTATGTGTTCCTAAAGTTATAACACTGTTTCATGTTGCTGTTTCAGGAGAGCTACGAGAAAGCGGTGGAGGAGGCACGCGCCTCTGATCAAGCACCCAACATCTTGAAGATCTTCCACGATGTGACAGGTGGCTACAACTCGAAGAAAAGGTTTTGGGGGATAGGTAACGTGGCGAAAGAGCTCTTTCGCCCATGCTTGAACCGTGGTAAGGAGGTATCTGCGGACACATACCTCCCCACTGCCACCTCGCAGGAACGCACACTCAACGAGCGTATGGAAGATAAATTCGAAAGACAAGAAGAGCGCCTGAAGACATTGGAGAAGAGGTGCGAAGAGCAGGACCAGTTTATTCAGTTCATGAGGGAACGGTTCGCCATGGGGAACGAGGGATGCGGTGGAGGACCACGCATGACTAGGCGCGACGATGATGACAACAACGATGGTCATCCCTTTGGGTCGGAGCAGATTGAGTCCCTTTCGTAGGTAGTTCCGCTCTCTTATGTTACTTGTTTAGATTCTGGTTGCATTGTGTGTATATATTTTACAACTCCTAGATAGAATTCTGAACCTAGCGCTGGTTGTCTTTGTAATATTTTCATTTTCTATAACAGTATACTAGTTTATGTTTGTTTCGTTTTGTGGAGTTTTGTGAAGAAGACATGTACGAGAGCTTTGATTGGAGTTATTGATGGATTTTTGTTTGGGATGTGGTGCTGTTGTCGTTTGTTGTAGGAGTGGGTTGGTTAATTGCAGCTTGTTTTATTTTGCGCATACGGGGAGCTGAAAACAAAGAAACGGTTTTTTGTTAATAGGCTTTGCGTGGGATTAGCCGACGCAAAGTCAACAGAATGTTTGACTTTGCGTCAGCTAATCCCACGCAAAGCCTCTCAGTCAGATCCCAGTCAATGGGTTTGCGTGAGATTAGCCGACGCAAAGTCAAACATTCTGTTGACTTTGCGTCGGCTAATCCCACGCAAACCCATTGACTGAGATCTGACTGAGAGGCTTTGCGTGGGATTAGCCGACGTAAAGTCAAACATTCTGTTGACTTTGCGTCGGCTAATCCCACGCAAACCCATTGACTGGGATTTGACTGAGAGGCTTTGCGTGGGATTAGCCGACGCAACGTCAAACATTCTGTTGACTTTGCGTCGGCTAATCCCACGCAAAGCCCATTGACAGGGGTGTTGACCTCCATTTCTTCGTGTCGTATTAGCCGACGCAAAGTCGACGCAAATTCCATGCGTCGGATTAGCCGATGCAAAAAAAAAAAATTGCGTCAAAATATAACGGCGGCCGATTGCGTCGGTTAATCCCACGTAATCTTCAATTTGCGTCGGATTTGTTCATTTGCGTCGGATTTGTCCGACGCAATTCCGGCTCGATTTTTGTAGTGGTTATTGCATCCTACTTGGTTCCTCTCCTATTTCATGGAAATCAAAGAAACAAACAGTCACAATCATGCCCTCTGCTGAAGCAGAATACAGGGCCATGACTTTGACCACCTGTGAAGTCAATTGGCTTCTATCTCTTCTAAAAGACCTAGGTTTAGACAAACTACAAGCTACAGCCCTCAAGTGTGATGTGTAGGCTGCATTTGTCATTGCTGTCAACCCAGTCTACCATGAGAGGACAAAACAGATTGATTTAGATTGTCATTTCATTCGTGACAAGGTAGCAAAAGGAGTCATCAAAACAACCTAGCTATGTCCCTTCATGTCTCCAACTAACTGATGTCCTTACTAAGTCACTATCTATGTCTCAACAAGCAAAACTTCTAAGCAAGATGGGAGTGATGAAATTACCCCACTCTCATCTTGAGGGGGAATGTAAAAGGACACTAAGTCTCCAACAGAAACAACAAGAACAATAGCAGATAAAAAGCAACAACAGCTGCAACAAGTCAGCAATTGCAGCAGCAGCAACAGTGGGTGATGCATTAAAAAAATGATGAAAATGAAATGACACTAAGGGTAGTGCGGAAGACAACATAACACACCTCACAACCTCAAGCTCATGTTAAACAATGACAAAGACAAGTGAAGAAGTCAACTAAGGAGAACAAACAAGGAACGAGACAAAGTTAACTTTATGTCCTAGGGATTGAGACATAAGATCTCTTATATATAGATGTGTCAAGCATTGTATTAGGACGTATAAAAAATCTCGAACACATTAGTTATGTAGCCTCAATGACATTTCTATCATTCTAAACATGATGTGAGTTCGGTTTGCAGTGTTGTTTTGATCGGTCCATATCTTGAGTTATACTTGGAATTTTGTAGTCATTCAAAATGGAGGAGATAGATTTCGAGCTTATATTTTCAATGACTACTCTTGAAAGTTCATTGAACAAGTATTGACAAAGTTATGCCCCAAACAAGTCAGCTATGCATTGAATGTAATACCCCGTATTTTTCAAATAGAGTTAAAAGTTTAAACATTTATTTAAACCAAGTTTAACGCTTGAAAAATTATTTTCGTGAATAAAATATTTTGTTTTCGTTAAATTAAAAATTATTCCGTTATAAAAACGTGATAATTTATTTATCGAATTATTAAAAAAATTATCTTTCGTTAAATAAAGTTTTAAACTCGAAATTATTTTCAAATAAATGACCTGTTGTTTTGACATTTTCTTGTCTCGTAAAAATTTAATAATTTATCGAATTCTTAAAATAATAATTTCTTATAAACTATTGTCTCGTAAAACTATTTACCGTCTTACAAATTTGTTTTTTTAAAAAAAAAAAACATATTTTACGGTTTCCATTATTTTAATTCCGTAATCTTATATTTCAACTTTTTAAGAAAGAAAGACGTTTGTACGAGAAACGGACCGAAACTCGAAAGAGTTGGATTTCTATTTGAACTCCTACGTAAATGCATGTCATTCATGCACCATGCTAACCTAAACATACTACATCTGCCTACCCTACCCTCATTTCAATCCTACACATGTACTACCTACACATACTACCTACGTACTATATGTGTATATATACTCCGTATTGCTGCTACTACTCCATATGTAGTATACTAACTACATTACTCCACCCTACTTCATTTACACTACTCCTACTAACGTACTACTACTAACGTACGTACTACTATTGTAAGACTACCATTTCTACGTACTACATATTACAAAGTATCATACTACATTATATACTATATTTACTATTTCGTCCTTCTTTATAATTGGAGCATCGGAAATGAGGAGTTGACCAGTATTTGACGGGATCACTGTTCGGGAATCGTATTTGGGTCAAATCATTTCGACCCGAAAATGTCTTTATAAGGGGGAGAAGACGACTTTCCTAACCTAGACGATATTATTGACCCCGTCGACCTTTTATTCTTAATAACGTTAATAAATAGTAGCTTATTAAAGTAACCAAACTTTTCTTCTAACAACATTTCTTATATATAAGTATATTATGTTAGTAATTTAATAAATTGCTTATTTAAATATTTAGGCTTGTTTGTATGACTAAATTACTTATGTATATATAAAAATGTTACGTGATATTTTATTATGACTAAATTTAACTTGACTAAACTATCACTTGTTTAATTTATTTATTTATCACCTTTACATTTCTGTTTATATGAAAAATGATAAAATGAATAAAAGAACTTAAAATGATAAAATTTACTTATATCATTTTCATTGTATTTTATATGTATGTTTAATTCTATTTGTTATGTATGTTTATTCTATTTTCTATATATTTTGTATGTGTTTTATATGATTGTAATTTTGGTCATATTTAATTTTCTTTAGTACATTTACAATTGTTTATAGATTATAATAATAGAGTAAATTAGTAATTTGAAAAATATTTTATTTTAATAAAAATTTATTTATTAATTTTATATAGATAAAGATTTATAAATTTCATTTTTCTAAAATAAATGGATTTATTTTATTCCGAAATTTTTACATGACATTTATAAATATTTAAAAAATGATTTTACGTCAAATTTTGTAAATCGATTAAAAATGACTTAAATTTTTTTTTTCATAAACTATAAGTTTTAAAACAATATTTTATTATACCTAAAATTTATTTTTATAAAACTTCATTTAAAAGATTTACTCTTTTAAAAATATTATACGATATTTGGGATATGACGTTTCGGGTGACACTTGAGGATTAAAGTATAACGTTGTCACACCGAATGTAAGAATTTGAGGATTTGACTGTTTCAAATGAGTCCGACCGATTATTGAAGGTCACCAAATAAAGTACTACTTGTTCACGGGCGACTTTTATATAAAGTTTACGATGCGAGTCTGGGACGAATAGCTTGTGTTGGATTCTACCATGCGTGGTGTTTCGACTGCACTTGTAATGAAAAGCAGACTCGGAGGCTGCGGTCCGAGAGTCGACCTAGTGTTTAAGGTAGTCGTCCTACGGCAGTGAGTTCTGCGGTTCAAGAGTCTGCGTAGGGTATGTGGCGCACATATAGACAAGTACTTGATCAGTATTACCACCTAGGTAGCGGGGGCAGAACAGGATTCTGAAAACTGCAAGTTCCCTCTTGGTGATGCAGAGAATGTAATCATCAGCTTTCATTTCAGCCCAGAGTCCCGTTTGAATAAACGTATAATATAATAGAAGTTCGGGCCCAATTGAGCCTTATGGGTGAGATGTAAACCTCATAAGATTGGTTCAGTCTACGAGTTGGTAACACGGTTACTTCTATTGGTGAGATGCAAGCCAATATGGAGTAGCGGTGATACTAGGAGCCACGACTCGTGTATTTATTCTATGCTTACGTGAAAAATGATTTTTAAAATCAAATGGCTGTCAATGTCCCATCTTTTAAACTTTACCGTTTTCATCACCCCACATGTTGGTTAATTGAGTTAAAGAAAACTATCTGTTACGTGATATCCTTTAATATTTTTATAAGCATATTATTTGTTATTCACATGATTATCTTATGTGTTCGAGGTGATGTTAGATGAACGGCTTGGTTGTTGTCCCGCTAAGCGGTCTCTCTATTCTATATATTTGTGCAGGTATGGGGCGATGGGAAAGGATCGAGCGAGAGAGATTTAATAATATATTTGTATAAAATACAATTTATATTCTGTACTAAGTGAATCAAGACTATGTAATTAATAGTCGTTTATTGTAAGGATCCGTAGCGATCCGGATTTATTTACACTCTGATATAATTTTAAATTAAATGACTTAGATAACTTCCGCATTATCTATTATTTTAAGTCATCGAAAATCCGGGTTGTTACATTGAAAAACGCTGTTGTTAAATTCTTTGACATAATTGTTTCTTTTGCCTCGACTTTCTTTAAAGGTTTCAATAAATCCCGAGACTTATTCCACCATACCAAGATGGAAGCATCAAGATCATCTGGTGCAACGAGATACATTGTAAAACCGTGTACAATGTATGTGCATGGCAGATTAAATGAAGTGCTTAGTTCTTTGTAGTGTGATCAAGTCTTAGTTCATTGCACTTGTTTTCTTATTCTTTGTTCCTTTATTAAATAGCTTGACCAAGTAAGGCTTATTGTATTGATCTTTTGCCCTTGGTTCTAACGTGTGGGATGGTTATTTATAGCCTCCTACATTGTTTGTAACAATTCAGATTTTAAAGAAAGAAAATTGTAAACTTTTGCTTGTTTAATTTTAATTGTCGCTAGCCAAAACAAACATGGAGAGTAAAGGGATTGAGCTTGTAGAATACTTTGAGAAGCAACAAAAGATACTTGATCCATTCTTGTTCACAACAAGTAAAGTAGAGTTCACAAACATTCAAAACAACACCTATTTGAAAAAGAGTCGAGCTTGTGGTCGAGCCATGATACCAACATTACCCATACTTGTGCCTATTTTGCGTGAGGCTGTGTTAATCCTAAGAAAGTTTGTATTTGATCCTGGTGGGTTTATTAGTGACAAGAAATGAGGGCAATTCTTTTAAAAGAAGGAGAGTATGACGTGAGTCCGGTTTGCAGTGTTGTTTTGATCGGTCCATATCTCGAGTTATACTTGGAATTTTGTAGTCATTTGGAGGAGATAGATTTTGAGCTTATCTTTTGTAATCCCCTAGAAATTCTAACGCAATACAGTGGCGGAAACACTGTAGATTTGGGATTAAAACACACTGATGCTCTATATTTTAATAAAAGAACGGTTAGTCAATACACAGACCACTTTTTACAAAAGGGCTAAAATAAATATTCTCCAAACAGAGTTACAAAAATCCATAAATAAAAATGTATGAAGGAGTAGGATTCATGCTACTCGCTAGCTCACACCCGAAACCCAACAGCAAATACCTGTCATGTTATAAACATAACAGCCACGTCAGTGGGGAGTAACTCGGGCGTTCTCTCAGCCATATTATATCATATGGAAAAATAATAGCATTATTATATCAAAATAATTAAAATGAAAAACATTAAATGATACAATAAAAATAAGCTTTCGAAGAAAACTCAAAATATTGGAACAATAAAATCAGAACAAGTTTTCAGAAGAAAACTTCAAATATTTGCCAACCTGCAAATCAAAATGTATCGATAATAATAAAAATATTCAAAAAGACGTTATGGATAGGATTAGTGTAGACGGCTAGACTTTTACTAGAAGAATACTAAAACTAGCTTCGAGAACTTAGTTCAAACAAATCAAACTTCGGTCTCTAACTAGGCTACTCAACCATAATAGGACGGCGACTTATAAATGTGTGGCCCTAGTTTAAGACAATTCACACCCCTCTTGGGATTACCTGTCACCCAGTTCAACTTATGACGGCGACTTACTGCGAGGCCTAAGCTTAAGGTCAAAATGTACACAACTCCCGGGATACTTGTCACCCGGTTCAACAACTAATGTACCGATTCCTGATACACTAGCCTTATAGTTGATGGCAAAACCGTACACCCTAGAATATATTACTCTAACCTCACATTTGTCCTTATTCCATAACTTCAAAACAAAGCAATTATCGATATTCGAAAGATATAATCAATATAAATAATATGAAGAAAAAGGAATAAACATTTATATAAAAGGGAAACTTTCTATAAATAGAAACTTATTAATTTTAGAAAGTAACTTAAAATAGAAATAGTCTTATAGAAAATACGTAAGTTATTAAAATAAGTAAAACGTATAAAAATAGCATTTCTAACCAAATTAACATTTTTTTATTATCGTCGTTATCGTAACTTTAATATATTTCTAAATTCGTTAATCAAAATATTAATAAAATATAATACGTCAATCAATATATATTAATAAAGCAGGAACTTTTCGAGCGATATGATTGGTCCAAATTTTTTAATATATTTTTTTATGTTAATAATGAATATAAAAATTTGTATATGAAAAAAAAATCCTACCCTACCTCAGACTCGATTTTGTTAAAATTTAGATAAAAAAAAACATGGATTTGTATAGAAAAAAACAATCCTACCCCATTTAAGATTAAAAAATTATCACTATATAAATCGACGATTATCACCTCATAAGACAACAAAAGTTGGACCTCATAAGATTATAAACTTAAGTAAAAATTACATCATCGAAAAATTATAATAAGACGATGAATTCTATATTGATAAGCAGAAGTGATGAAACTTTTCATTATAAATAAGAGTAATAATTAGGTAAAAATTATCTACATCGAAAAATTATGATGGTGATGAAATTTTATATTATAAATAAGAGCAATCATTTGTCCTTAGATATCAACTAAAAATCTTTTTAGTCTTAAAAAGAGCAATCTTATGAATATAAACTTAAGTTAAATTGTCTCACATTGAAAATTTATAATATAATGAGATAGAATTTTATTATATAAATAAGAGTAATAATCATTCATTTTTAGATATTAACCAAAAAAATTTCGAGTCTTAAAAAATTTCTTTAGACTATAAAGTTAAATAAAATTATCTCACATCAAAAAATTATAATGGGGTCATAGATTTCTATAATATAAATAAGAGTAATAATTCGTTATTAAATATCAATAAAAAAAAATCTTTTGAGTCATAAAATGAATTTAAAAATTCTTTAGAAATTCTAAAAATATAAAATTAAAATTTTAAAATAATTAATAATAAAAATAAAATTATCATTATTATTATTGTTATTATCCTAATATAGGTAGATATATTATCTTTTCTTTTATTTTATTATGATAAATAAGAGTAACTGTTCGTCCTTAGATATCAACCAAAAAATTAACCCACATCTAAAAATTATAAGAAGAAAATTATAAAAAAAGTGATGGAATACTATATTATAAATAAGAGTAATTGTTCGTCCATAGATATCAACAAAAAATTTAAGAAAGTAAGATTATCAACCACAGTACATCGCATGGTCTTAAGACTCTAACGTGGTGAACAATTGAACATAGTATCTACAAGACTACAATTATAAATATGAAGTCGTAATTTTGAACTTTACTATCATTTCAAATGCATTTATAATTGTACTATTATAAATAAGCAAAGATATGCATCGTTACTTTAAGCTCAACATTCATAAGAATAACTTGTGCGATGATGATGACAAATTTGTTTTTTATCCCATGTTTCATCGTTGTTGACGGTAATACATTCCCATTTTACCCAGTGAATATTTATATCTACGTATATTTATGTGCGAGAAACTTTAATTAGTCTTTTATTTCTAATTACAACGCACCATATATAATGCCTATAATTTAATTTGATCTTTATTGTATATATTATCTCTGATTCCTTGAAACACATTTAGGTATATGGATAATATTTCTTTACTATTAGGCATACTCTTAACCTCGACTGAATTTCTACTGTTGTACAGTTTCACAAATTTATGCAATCATTCAACTTGGTATCCTTATCAAGGTCACTAAAAAGTGGTCCGTGCAACGCACGGGCTTTACATCTAGTATATAGTACTCCCTCCGATTCTTTAGGTTCGCAACATTTACTATTCACACCAAAAATAAGAATAGTAAGTGTGGACCACTTATGAGTGATGTTATTGTGAGAATAAACAATATAATAATGGAAAAAGTTATATAGGTAAAAAGTTAGTAGATATTTTGGAATATAATAATGAAAAGTGAATGGTATGTTGGTCATTTCATAAGAAAAATAAAGCCCAAAATGGAAATGTAGCAAACCTAATGAATTTTCATAAAAGAGTATTTTATAAATAATTAGAAAATCAAGTTAAAACTATAAATTTTCAGACGATATCAAAATTATTTGAGTCAACGAGTTTTATAAATGAAATGAATTTTACAAAGGTTTCAAATTATTTTTAGCAAATAGCTTTTATTAATAAATAATACGAATTTTACTAAAATAGTCAATTGTAAACAAATAAGAAATTATTATTGAAATAATCTTGACTAAAAATATATTTAAAACAAAATCGACTATTTTCTCATTTATTAATATAATTCGTAAAACGAAAATTAATTTATTAAACAAGTATAAAAACTCGATTATAATATAAAAATACGATTTTGAGTTAAAATTATAAATTAACGAAATGTGAAGAAAATATGAAATATTATTTAGTTACTAATGTCACGGTAACCAACAAAATATTATAACGATCGCAAATAATTAAATTACTAACGATTCATAAAATGATATCGAAAATTTGTAAAATATTTATAAGGTACACGATTTACAAGAATATTTTTAGCAAATAATAAATAGCTAAAATTAGAAAACCGAAGTTAAAATATTTACTACATACTACTACTCAAACATACGATATAAAATCGAGTAACGTCCTAGAGTTACCTTGAGTTGATACCCGCATCAACCACGTACTCAACCTTGATGAGTCCAAGCTCCGAATCGATAGTAAAGTCTTTTTAAGCACCAAGTTGTAGAATCGTTAGCCTTAAAAGCGTGCTCCACCAAAACCGAGTTGACTAGAAGCAAAAGAAAGAAAATAAGGGTTGGATTAAAGTCCAACAAATAGACCCGAGTAAGGAGGAGGAAAGTTAGAACAAAAAATAAGTGAATGGGTCGGAATAAAGCGATACTCAGACTCGAGACAAGGAAAAACAAAGAGACACGAGAATTTGACATAAGACGGAAAGGAATATATCGAAATAGGAATGTGAAGACTCGAAGGAACCGAGTCGATAAACACGGTAACGAATCGATATGGATAGGCCTGAAAACGACTTACTCCTACAGTACAAAACATACACAACGAAACCCAGTCACGAAAGTCGACTAGTGTGAACTACGAACAAGGCATAGACAACCAAGGCTTCGATTAAAGTAGCAGCAGCGACAAAGAGACGGAGAGAGACACAGACCGAACAACGATAACAGGTGAAGTGGCAAATAAATTGGGACAATAAGCAGCAGCAATGTCTCAACAGAAATGGGAAGAGGAAGAAATAAGAAGAGCAGAATGAAGAAGAAAGAAAAAAAACGGACAGCAGCTGCAACTACTACAACAACGCACAAGTAACAGCAGTAGGGATGGGTAGCGAGACCAACAACAACAATCATAGGAGCAGCAGACAGAAGAAATAGGGTCACAAGACAAAGGGAACAGCAAAAGGAACGATCAGCAGCGAACAGAACGAAGCAGCAGAAAAGGAAGAAGAAACGGACAGCAGGAACCGTGACAGAACAACAGCAGATGCAACAGGACAGTAGCAGTAGAATTAACGTTAATACCAGCATCAAAACGGACCATCAACAGACCCGACAAGGAAGAAGAAGAAGAGGAGAAAAAGAAACGAAAACAACAGCAGCATAACGAAGAAGACAACAGGAAGAAAACATAGTAACAGCAGTACAACCGCAAAAAGGAGACGAAGAGAACGAAGGAGAACGGGATTACCTATCCAAATCAGACGACACCGGAACCGACATCGGAGCAGAGAAAAGAAACAGCAGCAACGAACCACAAATGCCACACAGAAGGAGAAAGAAAAATAAAAAGGAAGAAGGAGGGAGGCGGATGAGATGAAGAGGACTAGAGGAGGATGCCAAGGGGTAAGAATGAGGGATGTTAACAGGTGTGAGGAAGTGATAAATGAAGGGGGTTACGTGAATGTGGGATACAAAAGAAAATTTGTTGAAGCGGTGGGGATTATAGTAAAGGGAGGAGGGGAAAGGATCAAGAGAAGGGGGAAGTACGTAATTAATTGGGATGAAATCAACCAGAGCAAGGGAATCCGTAAAAAGAAGGGAGAAAAGAGATGAATCATCTTGAGTTAGAATTACGGATAAAATAAATTTCGGGACGATAAGTTGATTGACCCACAAATCGAATTAAAACGAGTTAAAAATATAAATAAATAATCGGGCCGTCAAATAAAAATGAGTAAATAAATTATTCGAGATGAAATCGAAACATATAAAAATAAATAATTAGACGATGAAATAGTATTTCCCGTTAAATAATAAATCTTCGATAAAGTGAATTAAATTGATTTCTCGAGGAAAGGTAATAAATGTTTTGACGAAACTTTAAAATAAATGAGCTTCGAGCCAAAAATAGAAATTCGAGCTTAAATATAAATAAATAAATAAAAGTTAGAATTTAAATCGTCGAAATAGACTTTCGATAAGAATTACAGTAAATCAAATGTATAAAATAAATCCAAACAAAAATAAAAATATGTTTTAAATATAAGAAGGGTTTCCGAGACAAATAGAATTTTAGAAGTTTGAAACGATTTAACTATAAATTCTTTTTATAATAATTTTAAGAATTACGAGTGAAATCGTAAAAATAAAAATACGGACAAAATTTTAATTCAATTTAATTTATAAAATCGGGGTGTTACATCTTTTCAATAACTACTCGTGAAGGTTCATTGAACAAGTATTGACAAAGTTATGCCCCAAACAAGTCAGCTGTGCATTGAAAAACGCTGCTGTTAAATTCTTTGACAGAATTGTTTCTTTTGCCTCGACTTTCTTTAAAGCTTTCAATATATCCCGAGACTTATTAAACCATACCAAGATGGAAGCATCAAGATCATATGGTGCAACGAGATACATTGTAAAACCGTGTACAATGTATGTGGCAGATTAAATGAAGTGCTTAGTTCTTTGTAGTGTGATCAAGTCTTAGTTCCTTGCACTTGTTTTCTTATTCTTTGTTCCTTCATTAAATAGTTTGACCAAGTAAGGCTTATTGTATTGATCTTTTGCCTTGGTTCTAACGTGTGAGATGGTTATTTATAACCTCCTACATTGTTTGTAACAATTCAGATTTTAAAGAAAGAAAATTGTAAGCTTTTGCTTGTTTAATTTTAATTATTGAGTTACAATTAAGAGTCATAGAGTTCGACGCGTTTTCGAGTTCTAATTCCCGCTTATTCAATTGAGTGTTTGAATAGCGACCCGCTTAGTTTAGATATAGGTCTATCTCACTTAGCATACTATCCCTTTTGTTTTACTTTTATCTATTTTTGTTTGTTTCTTGTCGTGACCAGCAAGATAGTTTCGTGTCCTTGTGATACGAGATCAAGGTCCGTGCCAAATCACATCAAAACTTTAATACAATCATTATCATTCACATAGTTATTGAACCAAGGTTTATTTTACTCAACAGAAAAGAAAAAAAAAAAACAAGTGCACCTCCTCAAATAATGTTACTCAATACGCTTTTACGGAGGGTGAACGGTTAGGTGTCCTGTTAACCAAATTCTTGGACTTAAATGAGGATGTTCCTTGGGAGTTGCAAGCATGATCGACTGGAAACCTGTGTTTCAAGCAAAACTTGAGGCTGCAAAATCTACAGATCACACTGTTGGAAAATGTGAGCATCTCCTTACAACGGTGTCCTGGGCATCTGGATTTATTCTTCTTTGAAGGATCACAATCTTTCGAGTTTAGGTGTTTCTCAATGATTGCCTTCTCCTCCTCTTCGTAACACCCCGTGGTTTCTATTGACCTTGAGCAAATTTTGCACACGAATACCTTTCTATTTTTCTCATCGGGTCTTGTGCATTCATGTGATTTATACGTTCTATGATCCATGCAAAATGTCTGCAATTAAAATATTAAATTAAAGAGTTCCATCTAATGTTACATTATGTTTTTCATCAGGTTTTTAAAAAAAAAGTGATTTGATTATAAAGTACGGCAAACGATTAATAAAATGGGAAATAATAATTCTTTAATACAAGTATTAATTACATTAATGTGTAATTTGTTTTTAATCCCCGTGTTTTTATTAAGTATTGAAGATTAGTATTGTATTTAACCTTACCAATAAAGTAATGATAATATTGATACTTCGTATATCAAAGGATCTACTTCCTCCGGTTTTCTTTTATATTTCCGTATTCCTTTTTGGTCCGACTTTTATTTTTATCTTCCCATTTGGTTTCTTTCCAATTTGGGCCATACTTTTTACCTTATTACTCTTACTATTTACAACACTTTACACCTTTATTATTTTCTATTACAATGACTTACCATTCTACCCTCAATATTTCTTAAGGTTGCGTTTGGTACTCGTAATTAATTTGAATATAATGAATTCAATTCTTGTATTTAAATTTCTAGAATTCAAATCCAAATTCAAATCCAAAATTGTGTCTGGGTACCCTTGGAATTGGATTTGGATTTGGGCGGGTAGAGTCGGGTCAAGATCATCAATTTAAAAAAAAAACACTTTATCATTAGAAAAATAAAAAAATTCAAATAGAAAAAACAAAAAAAATTAACTGAGGGATTTGAAATGATCTAAATCCAAGGGTTCCCAAAGGCTTTGGATTATCCAAATTCAAGTTCCCAAACATTACCATAAATTTAAAATTTTATATTCATTACAAAAAAATCTTTACCAAAGGCAAACAAGAAGATAAATAAACGGAATTACTTTTTCATAATTGTGTATTACTCAATCATCCCTAAAATTTCATAAATTTTCTAATGTTATCATTTTTCTCTTTTTCATTATTTTTCTACTAAACCAAACCCTAAATTTTTTCATCAAAATTAATCCCGTCAATTCTAAAACTGATTCCATCAATTATCCTTTATTCTTTAAAGTAGCAACATTTTGAGGCTCCATATCGCGCCACGTAGGATTATGATTAGGATGATGAGGTGGATCTTACGTGTCGGATGATGTGGCCACTTAAAACCTCCTATAACTGCCTACTTAATTGACGGTTATGAAAAAAAAACATTTGTCAATTTTCCAGAACTGTATAACTTCCCATCCCACAAAAAAATCACTTCACTCAACTGCACCACACTATTAATATTAACTGTTTCATTAACCTCCTACTAAAGTAGTGGGGCAGGAGTTACAAAATTAATCCTCCTTAAATACTCAGTTTTCCCCCTCCAGTATCGTTGCCACAAAATTAAATCAACGATTACAATGGCGTTTCAGTTTCGAGTTGTGCCGATTTCAGATATTACAGAAAAAACTAACACGGTATCAATTGTAGCTATGGTAATGCGAAAATGGGAAAGGAAGCCAAAGAACCCGAATCTCAGTTACAAAAAAATTCTTCGAAAAAGGGGTCGATCTTTCCTTCATTCACTATTATTCATATTGAATATGAACCCCAATGATGACCTTACTCCCCGTCGTTTGGTATCCGTCGCCGGTACAACAACCATTTTTCCGTCACATTGAAAAGTAGATCGATGTAGTCTTGGTCTGGCATATTATTGAAGTATAAGATTTTGGGTTTTTGTTGTTGGATTGAGGCTTCTGATTCATGTTTTTTTTTGAAGGCTGTCATTGATATCACTGAGAGTGACAATAGACATTAGAGAGGAGGGACAGCGAGAGGGGAAGTGTTTAGGATGGGGGCAGAGATTTAGAGTGAGCGGGTGAGTGTACAGAGTGAGGACTAGGATTTGACTCCTTTACAATGGAGTGTAGCATCAGGGTTAAGTAATTTCTGGGTTGTTCACTAATTCCCCCAATTCGAACATATGAGTCCATCGCTTCATGGGTTGTTCAGCTCGGCCCAATTACAATTGGCAATCATCCATGCTGTGGGTTAATTTATTTCGACTGTTAATTGTACACGACCCATTAGGTTAAGACGATATTTGTACTTTTTTTTATCGTAATATTGAGTTATGATGTATTAACGTTTAATTTTTATGTCACGTCACTTCTCTCCAGCAAATGTAATTCCTGAAAACATTTGCGATGTTGTATTTTAGACATTTCCTAAATATTGATTAATACCCCGTGTATCCTATTTTGTTGAAAATTTCTCTTTCAATTGAATATTTATCAATATCAACTACTTGATTCCTACGTTTTCTCCGACCTTCCTTTTTAATATTTTGGATTGTGCATTTTCCGTCAAGTATTTCTTTGTACTTTTTGTTTGTCAAGCGAAACATGGTAAATAGTAGTAATAGAGTAAATAACAACAATATTGTGGACTAAAAAATGGTAGGTCATGGCTAAGATAACATGATAGGTTGACTAAAGGTGACAACTATATTAAAGGACTAAATTAATGTAAGTGTGACTAATGAAGGTTACATAATCAATACGCCCATTAATAATGCACGCTAAATCGCTAATCACCTTCTATCTCTACATCCAATTGTGTTCATCGTGTTTCCATTGTATGTTTTATATTATCGAAGATTTGTATCAAGCGGTGTATGTATCAAAAAGTTTTCTAATATTTGTAACCAAATTTGTATACTTGCATAGATATTGACTTTTGTTATTTCTTACTTAATTTTAAATTTTAATGTACATGTCATTTCAACAAAAAAAAAAATCATTACTCCCTCCCCACCACAATGATCTTCCCATTTTATAATGGCACATGGATTAAGAAGTGAGTAATGAAAGGTGGTAAATTGTTGGGTGGAGTTCAACATGTCAAATTACAAAAAGTAACAAATAGAAAGAGAGTATAATGGATGAATAAGGAAAGTTTTGAAGTGGGAAAATCTTAGTGGAGTTTTCTTTTAAGAAAAGTGGGAAAATCTTAGTGATGGGGAGGGAGTATCTTTTATGAATTACTTATTTTTAGTCCGACGCTTTTGATTTGAATTGATGTAAATTTTTCGCTATTTAGCTATTGTCTTCGTCATGACGTGTTTTATGCAATCGTGCAATTTGCACGGGTTTAAAACTAGTTTGCGAATTAAATATGGATCATAATTTGTTAATCGATATTTTATCGTAAATTAGTTTTAATTCATTAATTAAGGGATTCGATTTAGGGTTAATTGGATAACATTGAATTTTAGGGTTTAGGATTTAAAGCTTGTACGTTTTTTTTTAAAATTTGTCTTGTATTATTATTTGACTTGTACGAGTATTTTTTAATTAATTTCATCTTTTTTATTTTGTTATAATTTTAATTAATTATAGTTAATTTTAATTTTAATCTTGAAAAAATAATAGAATTAATAATAATCTTTTAGGAAAACTAAAAAAAAAAACTGAAAAATAATTGAGATGGCCGGAGTGGTGGTCGGCGCAGTGGGCCGGAGTGGTCGCCGGTGACCGGCGTGGTGGGATGGCGGAGAGAGATGAACTTTGGAGTATGATATTTTTCTCTCTCTAGAAACTTATGTGGGAAATGGAGGGGTAGGGTAGTAATTTTGAGGTATGATTGAGTAATGTCAAAGTATAAAAAAGTATCACCCTAAGACCATGTTTATCCATGAGTCTTCTTCACCAAGGTCTAATATTATAAATACAATTCTTTATAAAATTGATATATTGATATAAATACATGGTCTAAATAAAACCCGGGGGAAGTATAATATTGATATATCAAATGAAAGTAAAAGGTAGAGTTTGGATCCGATGATAGTAAAAAATATTCTTGAGATTGGATGAAATGGGCAACTAAACAACTTACTGAAAATATAATTCATGTGGATCTTACACTTCCTAGACACTTCCTAGACATTAGAGGAGTAACCAAACGAGCCTTTAGTTATTTGTTTTAGTTTTATTTAGTACTCCATCATTTCTTTACTTTTCTATTATTATATCTAAAAAATATTTAATTTAATTTTAATCAATGATAAACAAATGATCGAGATCAAAATGGTCGAGACTTCCTCCGTATCTATATATTTGTCAACTTTCAATATAATATTCCGCTCATATATTAAACAAAGTGGACGAACATATAGATACGGAGGAAGTAATAATGTATCGAATTCATCTTCACTTGTAAAGAAATAAATCAATGTTTAGTAAAAAAGTTGAAAGATTATCACTATTGTATTTGTTAATCTCTTCTTCCGTGTTGTAATTTCAACTCGAGTGGGGTTCATCTGTTCATGCATCCTTTAATTAGAAGTTGGAGGATTAAATTAGATGATCATGTTGCAAGTTACTCACTCCTTAAAAAAGTATATGAGAAATTACATGAGAGGGTCGGTAAGATAGTAAAAAAAATAGAACTTTACAAAAATTCAAAAAGAAATATGAGCTTTATTGAAGAAGAATGATGGAGTATTAGGAAGACACAAAAACAGGGGCACGTGATGATGATAAGAATTTGTAAAGTGGAGAAGAGAGCTGTTGTTGTGTTTGTGGCTCAATTAGAGGATTATAAAACAAGTTGTAACTATGTGTACAACTAATTTTAAGATTTTTTTTTGAGTTTTAGTGTAAAGTTGTGGAGTTAAATAACACGAATGCTTAAGCTAAAAACTCAGAAATTTTTATAAGCTCGATAAATATACACAAACTTGACAATTTTGTCTTAACAATTTTACCTTGATTGTACAATGTTATTGTACAACCAGATGTATAATCCTATTTTCCGTTGTGGCTAGTACTGGCCACCAGGAGCCTAGGTTGCACAGACACCGATACCGAAACGGACACGGAGAAGTATCGGACACGGGACACGGCTAGTCGAAAATTTATAGGACATAAACACGACAGAAAAAAAAAATTAATATACATGTTTAAACAAAGAAAATTTGAAGATTTTATACCTAAAATATAGGTTTGGTTACCTAAACTATCACACTTATCGTAAAATAAGTGAACAAAACTTAAAGTCTTATAAAGACAAAGTTAAAATCAAATCTTAAAAAGCTCAACCAGTTATACTACTATAATATAATAATTAATTAATTATTTAGTATTAAGTAAAACGTTTATAGTATCAAATAATCCCATAAATATATAATACTGTTGTTTTATTAAAGTCCACAAATTCATAAACAACGCTAAGTGTGTCCGATGAGTCTCTAAATAGTATGAATCGTGGCCGGCACGTCTCAAAATAGCATGAAACGTGTCCAACACGTCTCTAAATAAATTAAAAAAACCGGACACGGTTTTTCAGGTGTCGGAGACGTATTGTCATGTGTCTGACGTGTGTCGATGTCCGACACGGGTATCCGACACGACACGACGGGTTGGAGAAGTGTCCGTGCAACCTAGCCAGAAGCAGAACAATCTCGAATAATTAACCTACAGTATCTATCTAATTTGGTACTCTTACACGAATTAAATCAGAAAAGAATAAGTACCTTACGGCAACGGTCGCAATTGAAAGGAAGAAAGTCAAGCTGGTGACAATCAGGGCGTTGACAATGTGCTCCTAAATCCGGGAATGCTTCGGTGCCTCCTCCACCTCCACCTCCACCTCCACCCACATCTTCCTCCCGCCACATTATTACCTGAATTCAATTACGCTCCTACCTAGTTACGGAATACTACCCAATAATAATCTGAATAATTAAGGGCTCAAAACTTGATTCAGCCTTCTTCTTCTACCGTGTATAATAATAAACGAGTGCAGCTGCTGCTTCGTAATTTGTATGGAATAGATGGGTGATTACCGGAAGGAATAGTGAGGGCAGAGGTTTATATATAGATAATAGATATAGGGGGTTGACAACTGCACTGCGTGCACGTGGCTTGGCAAACAAGACATACCTTCCTTAATTAACTCAATTTCCTTTCTACATCTATGACGTATAGGATTGCGCAACTCCAATTTTTTTTCTCAACTCAAATTCGGTTTGGTCAAATGTTGGTCTTTGTGACCACGACCTGGACTCGTACTCGGATTCGACTCGAGAACTTAACAAATCAAGCCGAACAATCAATATAATTAGGTGATTAGTTAACACCGAGTATTTAATTTACACTTAATGTAAAAAAAATATTAATCATAATTGTATGCTCGGTAGTTTTTTTTCACCCTATGAAATGTTCTAATTTATTTGTACTGTGTGATACTTTTTTTATATACTCCCTCCGTTTCTATGATTTCTTCCACCTTAAAAGTGGCACATTTCTTAAGAAAAACAATAAAATAAGTAAGAGTAGAGAGGGAGTAAAGTGAGTGGGCCACTAGGTAAGAGAGAAGTGTGATAGAAAAAAGGAAAGGGGAAGAAATCAAAGAAATGGTTGAAAAAGGAAATATGGAAGATATCAAAGAAACAGAGAGAGTATATTTTTGGATCCAAGTTATTAAAAAGTACATACTTTCTCCGTCCCAATGAATTCTTTGTCTATTCCATATTGGGGCGTCTAAATGAATTCTTTGTCTTTCTATTTTAAGAATTTTTTTATATATAATTTGACACTCATGAATTTGGCTCCACCTGTCACCTCATCACTGAACCTATTCCTCTTTGTGCTAGAAGCAAAGGTAAAGAATTCATCGGGACGGAGGGAGTATCGATGAAAAAACACGTAAATTTTATATTTATATATAGCCTCGAACACGGATTTTAGCTTTCTAGTTTGTTTATGTGCTTAATTTTTTCAAGCTTGAGTTCGAATTTTACTTAACGAGTACAACTCGGGGAAAGCGAAGCTAATGCTCAAATCGCACCCATATTACCACCAAATCATGCCTCTTAGTCTCTTGTTATTCGATCCAACACCACACAAAAAAAAGGTCACAGACTTCCATGAACCTCGTCCGAATAAGGTCGCCAGGTTAACACGGGCGTTCGTAGTCGGACGCCACAGTGTGGACGACCCAGGGAGTCACCTTTTTTTTAGAACGGGCATCCACCGGCGGACGCCAGAAAATGGCGTCCACATTGGCGTCCGACTGGAGACGCCAATAGCTCAGAAATGGTGTCCGACTATGGACCTCATATCATTGACTGTGGCGTCCACAGTTAGACGCCAAGCAGCATTATTGGCGTCCGACAGTAGATACTAGGCAGCTTGATATGACATCCACTGTCGGAAGCCATCTGGGTTTAAAAACTGTACTAAGTGGCATCCAACAGCGGACGCCATCTTTGATGTCATAAGGCCGTAAAGAATTGTTTTTTGTCTAGCCAAAATCTGCCAAAAAAGACACATAACAACGACCATACAACCAATATCAACTCTCAACCATTAGCCATAGCAGACTCCACCAAATGCTCAATAGACCAACGTCATCATTTAAGCCGGTAATAAGGATAAGAACATCGTCTTCATACAAACTAATGAATTCAAATTCGTCTAACAAACAATTCAAAATAGTTGTATCTGAAGAAACGATAATCTAAAATAAAATAAAAAAATCCTAAGTGTTTACAACAACTTAGATTGAGATCTAGTTAATTATCTAACCGGAAAACTAGTAGAAGCACCATTGTTACCACCGCCCCCGTTGAAGGGGTCTCTCTCGTTGGAGGACGGGAAGTATATCCGGAGTTGCAGGAGCCAAACAATGACATGAATCAATCCATTTCGGCTCACAACCTTCTAATTTCATCGTCCTGGCGCGTCATTTGATCTTTCATTTCCTGCTCTCTTCGTTTGGCAGCCTCCTCTCTTTGTCTAGACGCCTCTTGGTCCGCGTCATACTGCGACATCATCTGCGTCATAAGAGACGGTTTATACTGGGTCTGCGTAGAGGTACCCAAACGTGCTGAAGGAGGTGTGAAATATAGATCGTGCGCATTTTCAGTACCTTATACACCCCCTTTCCTTTACCCGCTGACGACATCTAAGAATATGGCATTTGAGTCTGGGTTTGAATCGGGAACGCTCTCAGTTCGTTCCGTGTACGCATCCTAAACAACAAACATTTTAGGATTATATATTATACATAAAGAAAAATATACTTTTATGTGTTTTCACTACAACACAGTTGATATTTTGAAATAGGAACTCACCCAAATTCTTTGGTCCTTATCGGTGACAAAATGTCCCTCCCCCTTATCATCCGTCTTTGCATGTGTGCCAAAGAACAACAGCGGAGCGACGGTGGACAGTTTTCCTTTTTCTTTTCGTATCTATTATATTTAATTAAATGTTAGTTGATTACGCAAATATCAGTGATGATGAAAAAAACACAACGGTACTAATTAAATATATACTTGTCTCCATGGCACGTTAGAAGGTTGATTTTGACCCCCGATGATGTGTAGGCTTAGCGCCCCTCTCTAGATTGCCTTTCAGCTTGTTCTTTTTTGCTTGTAATGATCTTTTTCTAAATTCAGAAGTTGAAATACTTCTGTTAAACTTCTTGTGGACATGACATAGATCCACCCCGACGCGGCCACGCGCGGGTTTGGGGAGGCGAATGAATCTCCATATGAGATGGGTCGAATTGAAATTTAAATTCAAGTTGGAGTCGCCACCAAACTTTGTGGGAGTTCGGGCCCGTTCGAACCCACTCTATGTCGTAGTGGGCCATGCACAAAGTATGGCCCATTCCGATGTCATAGTTTATTGGGTTCGTCCCTTTGCATTTGATACCGATACCGACATTATCGGATACCGTGTACTGAATGACTCTCGTGTGCCAATGGTTTCGGACATCCGGAAACCACGGTTTTGAGTAAGGGGTGAGGGTATGTGTTGGGAAGTTCACAAAGAACACCCAACCCCGCCCGCACATTAGCGGCCTCTACTAAGATATCGTTTGATTTTGAAATATGCGCGTTAGTAATTCGATGAATGATATGCAAACATTGTTTTGACTAAACATGCGAATAATTGAATGGGTTGCTAAGTCGATTTAATGCATCTAAAATTAACGTCAAAGTTGTATTTAACATGCGAGGTTCGTTTAGTATAATAAACAAACAACGAAAATAAATCGCTAAAAAACATGAACAAACAAGTTAGTAACAGTTTTTAAATCGAATAAACGATGTAGATATGATGCGATGCATGATTTTGAAAAGATGAATCACGTGATAGACTTGACACGTGTTGACTGAAGTCATAGAATTATTTATCGGGACTCGAAATATGCTAAAAAGCTCGCTGTTTTGCTAAATCAGGAGCCACTCGATCGAGTGGGCTAGGCACTCGATCGAGTGCCCCCTGTACGGACTGCTGTCCGGTTTGTTTTTGCTCTCTAAATTGTTTTATGAAAAATCGATAATTTTGTTAAGTCGCGTAAAAATATAATACGATTTATACCCGACTTAAATTTCGATGCTCGTTATATTCGACACTTGATTATGGAATCAATATCGAATATTCGGAGCGACTTTTTAGAAAAGATGTTTTGAAAATCGAACTAAAAACAATGTAGATTCTCTCCGCGTTGAAATCGTCGTATTATGTTTTTAGGACTATATGACGATTATCTTAGCATTAACGAGATTAATTTGATTCTTGTAGATACGATATTCAACTATAGAGTCGGTATCGTATTTTAAGAATGACTGTTTTCGTATAAAAATTAGATAGTTGCGATAATATCGATATTAGAAATGAGAAAAGAAAAATAAAAAGACGCGACGACGACCCGTATAAAAAGACGGACGGACGAGAGAAAGAGAAGAAAAGGGAGAAGACGGGATTTGTAACACCCTCAACCTACATGCTTGATTATCTCGAAAACGGACTCGTAATAGCGGCCTAGGCGCGGGAGCGTTAAGATGTATATAGGTGAGTTATGGTGTGTATGGTTAGAGAGGGGATTTGGCGAGTTTTGCTCTCGGGTTTGTATATGGTTTGCCTAAAATTGCCTAGAATTTCGGGTTGGTATTTGGTCGGGAATCCTATAGGATTTCTAGAGGGAAGATCGGAATATAATATGCCTAGTATTGCTGGAATTTCGGGTTGTAACTTGTGTATGTTGGGATTGGAATTGTTGTGGATGATTGATGATGTGAATAATTGGTGTTGTTGATGAATGAATTGTGTGTGCAAGGGTGGGGTATTTATAGGATGAAATACCCGACTTGGGATAGGAGATTGGTGACTTGCAAAGGAAGAAAACAACCGGTTGGGGTGAAGTGAGATTCCGTCTTTGGATAGGAAAAGGTTACTTGTAGGGGAAGAAACACCCGGTTTAGATGGAGTAGGATTCCGACTTTGGATAGGAAAGGATTCCTACTTTGTAGCTGATATTTGTGTAGTATTTGACTTCGAGTCAGATTTTTGAAGTGGCGTGACAGATTTTTCCGCTTCGGAAATGTCTTTGATCGGGGTTTGACCCGATTGCTAAAAGACGGTTTTGCCCTTGGTCTCGGTTATGACCCAAATTAGTCTCATTTGACTGGAAACGACCCACTGGGCCTGAATTTGAGGTCTGTTTTGTGAGATTTGTACTCCGTAAAAAGTCCAAGCCAAATACTAACAATTTTGAGCCCATATACGAGTATGTTAAAGCATGTTTGCGTCCGATCATCATCGGGTGTTTGTCGAAAACTGCTATAGACACCTGGCAGCCAAATGTGGGTGTCTACACTTCTCCAATGCTTCACCTATAAATTTAGAATAATAGAGTAATTATTAAGAGAAGATCAAATATAGATTATTCGCTAATTAATTAATTAATTAATTAATTAATAACATCAACAACCGAGTACTTGAATGTTTGAAAATTTAATTAGTCCTCAAAAATACCGTAGTAGTCATCACCATCAAGAGAAGATACAGTCACACCAAAATTACATCTAGCCTTATTCTTTCCATAATTGAATGTTTGAAAATTAAACCCAATTACCGATTACCGATTCCAAGTTCTAACCTCTCTCAAAGGACCGTATGCCAAACTTCTAACCAAATCATCCTGCATATCTAATCATATTACATGATCCTTAAGCCACATTAGAAACTGCTCCTCATGCTTAATCCAAACATCCTCAGGTTTCACATTTAATTTGGGTTAGCGTCCACGAATTCGAATACAAACTTCTTCTCATAAGGTTCCAAAATCTCGTAATTGGACAAGAGATAAAGGTGAGCACAATTATATTCATTTTCATCAAAAATCCTAGAACCCCCAATTAATGAAGCTCCTTCATCATTCAGAGTTTGAAAAAACTCTGGTATAGTAGGATCAATCGTCTTAGCCTTTTCTAAATTAAGTTTCTTGGTTTTGGTTTGGAAATGTTTCTCAAAGTAGAGAGAGCAGAAGTTCGCAATCTCTTCGGTTAGATAGACATGACATATAGAATCCTCTACTCTAACCTTGTTACCAATTTTTTTTCTACAAATGATTAAGGAACCTATATATAAAAGTTAAGAAATTCAATTTCAGCTGAAAATTTTGATGTCGTATGCAGAGAAGTCGTTTATAGTCCACAACAAAGCTACTTTCAGCTGAAAGTTTTGTTTCAAAGATACATCATATGTTTTAACCCCTATTTCCCACAAGTGTTTCAATTCTTCAATCACTGGTTGTAAGTAAACATCCAAATGATGTTTTGTTTTTTTTCGGTCCAAGAACAATAAAAGATAGAAAGATGAAGGGTTTTTTCAGACTCGTCCACGGGGGTAAGTTATAAGGTGTGACCATCATAGGCCAACAATGTAACACCCGCTATTTTTCCTAGCGCTTTTATCTTGTCCGTTATGACTTTGTCATAACTCTATCACGTTTCGACCTTCTGTTTCATCATATTTTTCGAAGCTTTATTTTTATTTTCGAGTCAAATATTTTTTTTTTATTTTAAAAGATTTTAATTCTTTTAAACCTATTTATTTGATTTTCATCGTAAACTATTTATTTTTCCGCGAGAAATTCTATTTCTCTACGAATTAACGTTTTAAGCTCAGATTTAAGTTATTTCTTTTCCTAAAATGTCTAAACACATTCATGTAATGTTTCCAACTAAGAAATATTTTTATTTATGAAAATTTACCCTTTAATAATTCTATTACGAAGTTTCGTAAATAATTATTTTCTACCGCGAGGTTTACTCGAATTGCTTTGAAATGCCTTTAATAATTTTACGATTCTTATTTTTATCGACCGACCTAAAACTATTCTAGTACCACCTTGAACCTTTTTTTTCGTGACACTCATGTCACACTTCCACTACACATTATTTTTGTGTAACATTTTATTTTTATAAAAACAAATTGATTAAAGCATAAGATATTTCTTTATCACAAATTAATATTGTTGACTCATGCAAACTCTTCACACTCCTCTCACATGCACTCTTGGGTAAAATTTTGGAGGTGAATGTACCTAGTATCAACTTTTAAGTCACCATTCATTCCATATCTCTTCACATTTTTCTCTTTATTCATTCATTCATTTTATTCAAGCAAATACTCTCGTTCTCCCTATCTTTTTTTGTGAAATCTGTCCAAAAACTAGCAACATTTCTGCCCAAAAATTTCGTGATCATCATCTCCATTTTTACGTCTTCATTTGCGCTATATTGATCCCCGTTCCGTCTCCTTTGTTAAGGTATTAATCGATTTTATTTCCAATCGTTGTCACCTTGATTTTTTCAGCGATATTATGGTATTTTCATACCATGGAATTCATGTTTTTTAGGCTTCCGAAGCGATCCCGCAGAAAATGAATATAACGTAGATTCGAATTTGGATTAGAGGCAACACCGATGTTACTCGGTATTGCATGATTTTATTTGTATAATTGCATGTATATTATTATAATTTTATTTTTGGTAATATATATATGTCTCATATTCTGGAAAATTTTTTAAAGTCGTAAATTTGCATGTTTCAATATTTTTATCGCTTGTACGAGATTAACGATTCAATTGTTGTATTGTTTTGTAAAATCATAATACTTGGTATAAACATGTAAAATATGAATATATTCTGTAAAAAAAAATATTTTAAATAGTTCTGGACGATTTTATATTTTTCTGATATTTTAAGAGTTGATTATTGATTTATTACCGATTTCGGACAAAAACGATTAAAAACCGATTTTTAGTTCTTATACTTATAAAATTCATTTTAATCTGAAATTTTGCATGGATGACTATTCTAATGAAAAAGAATTTTACGAATTATTTCATAATTATTCAGAATTGTTAAGGGGGTGAAATATTTAATCATTTTAAATCGTCGTTTATCGTTAAAACCGTGTTTGTCGTTTTAATTCTCGATTTCTGAGTTTCGTTTTGAATCTGGAAAAAATGTGTTCCTGACTTTTTCTTGAAGAATATAATGCATTTTATACATAATGCATTTTATTATTATTATTATTTGAATGTGTTACATAATATTTTTTATTATAGTAACAGTATGATATTACGTATACATAGTGCATTGTATAATTTGAGTGTGTTGTGTAGTATTTTAAAATTTTAGTAACGGTATGATATCATTATATTTTAGGCCGTATTCATTTATTAACGAATTAAACTCGAAGAGGAGCGATTGGAAAATCAGAGTCTATGTTTCTAGATTGCGGGATGTGGAAAGCATTAAGAAAAAAGGATTCGTGATTTATACCGATATGATGCTTATTGATGAAGAGGTAAATAATCTATGTTATCATTATCCAAATAATAGATGGATTATGAAAATTACGATTAATTGATCTTAATTCGTTCACATCCTACATGATAATTTTCAACATTTTTTTTGCATTGCAGGGTGAATATGTCCACGCAACACTACGCAGTGGTCAAAATTCACGATTGCGTCAAAAGATTGTGGAAGGAAAATAATGTTAAACTTTCAATTTGATACTTTTGTTAAGTCTGTTAGTGAAGACGTGGAAGTCATTATTTCTAAGCATAAATTTGACTTTGTGCAATTTCATATCTTGAAGACCGTCGTGACAACTTCTCGGTTTTAAGTGGTATGTTACTTACTTTAATTTGTTATAAGTATTTCTATTTCACATTATTATTATACACGATTTAGTTTACAATCTAGATTACCATTTAAATATACATATGTATTTACAGATATATTTGGAAATATTGTCGATGATTCAAGAGAAGATGTCAACAAAAAAAATTGAAATAGAAGACCAACGATAATTTTTTTTCAAGAGAAAATAAAAAAATCTATCCTTATACAATTGAAAAATTATCTAATACGGAGTATAAATTTTTGCTACAGAGGACAATGTGTAAAAGTGAAATTATGGGGTCAATGTTCCACCGATTATATTGCACAAAAACGACTTCTTGATCTTGAAGATAATCTTAAGATAGTGATAATAACATCTCTTTTTGCAAGAGATTACAACGGTAGCTCAAAATTCAACAATATTGCTTATTATATTATGCTTACTACAAGCGTAAAATTATTTCTACATCGAAAAATTATAATAAGGTGATGAAATTTTATATTATAGATAAGAGAAATCATGTGTTCTTTTGAGTTTAAAATGAATTATTAGGATTATAAACTTAGTTGAAATTAAGTTTGAAAACTAATATCATGTCATCATATTATTTACTATTCCGTATAATGATATAGATTGATTAAGTTTCTTATTTAACGAATGTATATCATCGATGTAATTAAGTCAACTAATCCGTGCAACGCACGGGCTTTAATCTAGTTATAATAAAAATAAGCTTTCAGTGAAAAACTTCACATATCGAAATAGTGTAATAAAAATGAGTTATAATACAAATTCTTGGTTCGAAACCAAGTTTGGAGGTTATTTTTATGTAAAATTATTGTGGTGATGTATAGGTGGAGGAAAATAGGCAACCGAGAACGCGCGCCATTCCCGGATAACCCACAAAAAGGCGGAAAGAATTTGGACTAAAGGTGCAATGGTCATTTGAGCAAGGTCACCTAGAAAACGGGATGTGGAAACCAAGACCTAACTTCTCCATGGGTGGTCAATGTGGTCAAATGCAAAACCCGAAGTAAATCTCTAGTAGAAAAGGTGGACTCAAGCTAAAAGATCAACAAGTTGATTGTTTTAGAGTCATTCTACTAGATTAAGGTCCAAAATCTACAATGAGTTATCTACAATGGAATGTAAACTCTTGTAATAAGTTCGTAATCGGGTTTTCGAAATACTTTTAATCCTAGACATACTATACAAAAGCAAAAAGAACACAAGAAAAAAAAAGGCAAGTAAATGAAAACACGAGTAAAGTCAAGTACTCCATACTCCATCGACATTCAAGCACACAATTAACAACAACACCTAAATGCTCATTTCTTCGAGAGCCTCCCAATAGCAACAACCTAACTCCTCCACAAAAGTAAAGAAGAAAGCGAAAAGGAAAGAAGTTACCTAGCGGGTTGCTTCCATAATCTCTTCAACTCGTGCTATCAAGGTGGTGATTTTCATGTAAGAGTAGGGAACAAGACTATACAAAGGACATGAAAATATAATGAAAATGAGAAAAGGAAAAGGAAAAAGAAGGAAAATATTTTTGGTTTTTCGAATTTTTATGGTTTTTGAAAAGATTTTTGAAAATAAAAGATAGGAGATCCCTCCCCCACACTAAAATTGTATATTGTCCTCAATGGGCAAGTAGGAAAGATCGAAAAAGATGGAACGAAAAGCAAAAAAAACTTTTTGGATTTTTATGATTTTTCAAATGTTTTTGTATTTTTCGAAATTTTTGAGAAAAAGGAAATAAAACAAACAAGAAGGAAAATAGAAGGGTGGTGGACCTAGGTGTAATCACGCCACTTAGACCCTAGCCAAGTGGCTGAGAAAATGAATAAAAGAAGAGAAATTAAAAGAAAGGGTGAAAAATTGGGCGTAGGTGTAGTCACGTCACCTAGCCCGGATTGAGGAAAATGGAAAAAGGTAAGAAAATTTAAAAAAATTTGAATTTTCAAATTGGTCAATGGTGTAATCACCTCGCCTAAAGACCGAGAGCAATACCAAGGCCGCTTCGGCCGCAACAATCGATGGGACAACTTGCAAAGTTTTGTTAGAGATAAATCAATCACAATGATCATGGAATAAGAGGAACAAGAAACAGAATTAACCCACGGACATGCAATTATAGACACAAAGACTCACCTACCTAACCGGCACATATACACAACACACACGCCCATCACACTACCGATACCGGGATAAGGTCTAGAACGAGTAATCGTCCGACGCAAATGAAGCGTTAGGAGACCCAGGGTATAATCATATACCCTCGGAGGATGGCTCGGGAGAAAAGTCCTCCGGACCTTCGCTAAGCGAGAGGGCATAGTCAGATTCAATCTCAAAAAGGTCGTAGATCGTACGACCTTCGAGCAACGTGTAGTGCACATACTCCCAAACTCCCCTTCCTCCCGACTCAGTCTTGGTCAATCGAAATTCATCGGGTCCCAAAGGTTGGTCCCAATTGTGGTGAACAAGGATAGTGGTTCGGCGTGTGTTGGGAACGATTAAAGCTCTTCCACGGCTAATGTAGACGAGGCGCTGGTGGGGTACATGAAAAATCTATGTCGGAAAATAGGCCTCGTCAAGCCAAATGGAATTGTCTAGCGGGGTGAGGTGGTCGGTCAAATAACCCAATTTGTTCGCAATTACAGTCACAAGACCTCCACAATCTAAGGAGGGGCGTTGGGTGTTAATGATACGTTGGAAGTGCAACGCCACAACAATGGGTAAGTCTAAAGGTTTAGGATTACCGACTAAGGAGTCAAAGATCAATTGCAAGACACACACATTAAGATTATAAATATTATCGGTCGAGGGTAAAAAGCAGTGGGAGAGGATCTCACAAAAGTAGCGAATTGCAGGGTTACAAATTTTGGAAGCAAAAGATAAATTAGACTCGTAACCCCCTTTACAGCGTGATAATAAGCGCTTCCAAAGGTCTCTCCTAGATACACAAGCTTGTATGTTGGTCGAGGGTTCACTAAGTCCGGTACCCGATAAGGGTAGGCCTAGCGTGAGGCCGAACTCAGAAATAGTCAAACGATGGGGTTTGCCGAATAGTCTAAATTTGATCGGTCTTGGTGTGGTCGGGTCGTCATGGGTAAAAGTTCC
This sequence comes from Agrostemma githago, assembly GCA_958450325.1. NCBI lineage: Eukaryota > Viridiplantae > Streptophyta > Magnoliopsida > Caryophyllales > Caryophyllaceae > Agrostemma > Agrostemma githago. The sequence continues at coordinate 38,628,591 of OY288258.1, forward strand.
TAAGAACTCACAAGTAAGGTCTTTGTAGGTAAAATTAGCAAGGCTTAAGAGCTCGCTAGTTCCGGTTCTCGACGATAATTCCTTAATATCGTCTACTATTCCTAGATTGGTCATTGTGTGGGGACAAGGCCACCTAGTACTCTGAAAGATCTTTTCAGAGAAGTTAAGAGACAAAGAAGTATTAAGACAAGGCGAATTTGTAGACTTATATTAGGAGATTTAGAAGATTTAGAAGTTGAAGTCATACCTTGCTTACGAGCAGCTCGTTTTGCTCTTGTCTCCATAATGATAGATTTGCAAGAATGTACCCAAAACTTTAGCTTTACCTCTTTAAAAACCCAAAGATAATCACCCAAGTGAGATGGGAAGGAGGTATGAATGTGGTTGTGGAATGGAAGGTGGTGGTTTAATGGTGTGAGGAGTGATAAGGTGGAATGAAAGAGAGGTGAAGGTGATATAAATAAAGGTAGCTGAGAGGGAAAGGAAAGTTTTAAAGTAGATTGTGAATATTTGGTGTTTGAGTTTTGGAGGGAAAGTTATGTGGGGTATTGTTTTTTTTTTTTTTTTTGGTAAAGTGTAAACTTTATAAATGCTCGAATACAAACATACAAATATAGGAGTTATGAAAAAAACTCCACAAACATCGTTAAAAAAGAAAACAATTACTCCCTCCATACCACTAATTTCTTCCCACTTTCCTAATAAGGAAATACCACGAACTTCTTCTCATTTCATTTCTTTCCTTTTTCGGCAAATTTTTTACACGAAAATTCCTAAATTATTTTACTAATAATTTCAAACTTCGATAATTAACATCATTAAAATCAATATTAATAATATAACATCATCCATTAATAACTAATTTACCATCTTAACCCATTAATTAATTTTTGAATTTTTTTATTATTTATTTAACATGTCCTCCTTAATCCACGTGCCACAATGAAATGGGAAGATCATTGTGGTACGGAGGGAGTAGCCCATTAGGAGCCTGTCAAGCCAGTTTCTATCCCTTCTATGTAGCTTGCCCTTAATCTGATTCTGAAGTCTTCTTTTAACTTCCCGTCGAATCTCCTCAAAACACGCTTTTGGATGTTGAATGACGATATTATGTGTACTATTCTTCCTTTGCTTCCAAACATGATACATTGTTGCGTTAATGCAGCTGTTGACAACTCCAGTTTTCAGTCTAGACCATCGCCTACTCAGCCGCCATTGAAGGAGGTCCGTCTTAGGTATTTGTATCTTTAGCCATCGGTGCATCTCCTCCAACACCCTCTTACTATATTGACAGGAAAAGAAGAGGTGCTGTAACGTTTCTTCACCCTTGACCACAGGTGCAACATAGCGAGTCACCACTAATTAATGCCCAGATTGTACAATTTATCTTTCGTATTTAGACCGCGTTGGTGTACCATCCATGCTAAGATGATATGTTTAGGTACAGTCCACTGGGTCCAAACCCAGTGATGCCACTCCACCTCCCTTGGGCAGGGGGGTCCTTTCGAGATAGTATACTGTCGGCCGGGGACATTGACCCACTCATTCTGCTCGTATGCTTGATCTAGTTCAGTCCTGATTTTAAATACCTTCTTCCACATCCAATTTGCGTTTGTAGGCGGATTATATTCCTCCCATCGTTTCCCTTTCAAATAAATTGAGTGAACCCACTTCACCCAAAGTTTATCCTTGCATTCTTTTACCCACCAAACAAGCTTACCAATCACTGCGTTGTTCCATATGATGTCGTTCTTGAGTCCCAATCGTCCTCCTTTCTTGTGGTTGCAGATCTTCGCCCAGGCAACAGTAGGCGTCCTGGTGAATTTGGCTCCCCCATCCCACAAGAAATTCCTACAAATCGATTCAATCTTCATAATAAGAGCTTTCGGAAGAATAAAAATGAAAGCCCAATACGAATGGAGGGTCTTAAGAATAGCCTTCACGAGTATTAGGCTCCCAGCATATGACAATTTTTTGGCCCCAAAGCCCCTAATCTTCTCTAGTACTTTATCAATAATGGGTTGGCAATCCTTGATCAGCAGTTTTGAGGGCTTAATAGGCACCCCCAAGTATCTAAAAGGTAAGCAACCCTCTTTTCTCAGCTCATTAGATACTCCGTTAATGTATACATTCGACTTCCCCTTACTTAGTTTCAAACCAGTCACCTGAGAGAAAGTAGCGAATGTTCTGAGAAGGATCATGATAGATTTCACGTCCCCCTTGCAGAAAAAAAGTAAGTCATCCGCGAACATTAAGCTACTAAGCTTCAAGGGCTTACATAAAGGATGGAATCGAAAATCCATGTTAGTAGTTGTATAGTTAAGTAGCCTTGTCAAGTATTCCATGCATATAGTAAATAACAAAGGTGATAAGGGGTCACCTTAGTCCTCTCTTCCCCTAAAACCAACCAAAATAATCTCCGTTTAAGCTAAGGGTATAGGAGGCCGTGGTCACACATTCTCGAATAAGCATAATGAATTTTGGTGGGAATTGAAGTTTCTGCAGCATCTGAAACAGAAATTCCCATTCGACGGAATCATATACCTTTTGGAGGTCCAATTTGAACATACATCTCGGAGACGCGGACTTCCTTCCATATAGCTTGACTAAGTCCTAGCAAATAAGAATATTATTCATAATGCTATGACCAGGCCATGGATAAAATCCCTTGTGTAATGGAGATGATATCCGGTAGTATCTGGGCTAATCTGTTACACAGGAGCTGTGAGATGCATTTATAAACAACCTTACAGCAAGATATAGGTCTAAACTGCATAACGTTTTGAGGCTGATTGAGCTTAGGAATCAACGTGACATTAGTAGCATTCAGCTGCTTCAAAAGTTTCCCATAATCAAAGCATTCATGGATGGCTAAGCATACCTCATGTCCAACAATTTCCTTGCAGTAGTCCTTGAAGAATTTGCTAGAAAAACTGTTGGGTTCGGAAGATTTCTCATTAGGAATGCTGAAAAGAGTGGCTTTGATTTGCTCATTAGTGACCGGGGCCAAAAGTTTCTGAGCCTGATCATGCCCACATATCGAACCCATTTGAATTGCCTTCTTGCAGTTATGTGGGATATTTGGAAAGGAGAGAATTGATATTGTAGTGGGTAAATAGTGAATAGGTGATTCGGCCAAAGTTATCGGGTGAAGTTTCACCCGGTCGAGCACCATCATGTGAAGTTTCACCCGACGGGTTTTCATCGTGAAAATCAATTTCTGCCAAATTTTTCCGCCGGGTGAAGTTTCACCCGTTGAAAATCTCATCGGGCAAAATTTCGCCCGATGGTTCCTAGTCAATTATGGCAATTTTGACAATTCTGGGATTTTTTCGTAATGCGAAGTTTCGCCCGGTCATAACCTCATCGGGTGAAGTTTCACCCGACGGTAAATCTTCATCAAATCCCATGGCGTGGCAAAAATCCCATCGGGTGAAGTTTCACCCGACGGTAAACCTTCAATATTCTCACCAGGCGAAGTTTCGCCCGGCGGTCTTGTATGCTTAGTTTTTCCGCCTTGCCATTTCATGGCTCTTCAATAATCACCTAAAGTTTCAAATAACGACATGACTCACATTACATAATCAATTTCTCCCACAAACATGCTTGTGGTCTTCAATTTAAGCTCCATAACTTCTCCAAAGGCTTGATTTTCATCCAAATAAATGCTCCATGATGAAATCCCAGTTCATCCATTCATCCCAAGCTAAATAAAACTAACAAACTCAAAGAATATGATACATATAGACAAGGTGGTTGTTGAGGATACTACCAAACCTACTTCAATTGAGAAGGGGTTTAAACAACGCTCCCCAATGGGAGCTCACCAAGTTTCACGGAAGCAAAGGTCTCCTGAACGTGACCGGCATGGTAAATCTTCAAGCGTTGCCCATTAACCATAAATTTTCTGGTTTCCATGATAGATATATTTATTGATTCATATGGTTGCACCTTGGTCACTTCAAATGGACCCGACCATTTCGATTTCAACTTACTGGGGAAGACCTTAAAACGAGATTTGAAGAGTAATACCTTATCACCAACGAAAAAGTTCTTACGAAGTATCCTAGAATCGTGCCATTTAAGAGTTCGCTCCTTGTAGATCTTCGAATTTTCGTAGGCTTCAAGTCTTAATTCTTCCAATTCTTGTAGTTGGAGAAAGCGATTATCTTTGACAACATTCTCATTAAAGTTTAGCTCTTTAATAGCCCATTTTGTTTTGTGTTCTAATTCCACCGGTAAGTGACAAGCTTTTTCATACACAAGACGATAAGGAATGGTTCCAATTGACGTTTTGTAGGCCGTTCTCAATGCCCAAAGGGTGTCATTTAACTTCAGTGACCAATCCATTCGGTGTGTATTTACAACTTTTTCCAAAATTCCTTTGATTTGACGGTTGGAGATCTCGGCTTGCCCATTTGATTGAGGGTGGTAGGCTAAGGACATCTTGTGAGTGATACCATATTTCCTAAGAAGGTGTTCAAAGGTATCTTTCCTAAAATGATAGCCTCCATCACTAATTATGGCTCTAGGCATACCAAATCTCGGGAAAATCACATTCCTGAAAAGTTTAATTACGACCTTGGAATCATTATTGGTAGGGGAAGCTACGGCCTCGATCCACTTTGAGACATAGTGCACCGCGACTATGATGTATTTGTTGCCAAAAGAGGATGTAAACGGAACCATGAAGTTAATGCCCCAAACATCGAACAATTCGATTTCTAGGATGGGTTGAAGGGGCATCTCATTCCTCCTTGTTATATTGCCACATTTTTGGCAAGCATCGCATGTGAGAATGAAAGGTCCTTGAACATGGAAGGTCACCAAAACCCGCTTTGGAGAACCATGACAATTGTCTTTTGGTTGGCCAAGTTTCCACCATAAGATGTCGAGTGGAGGTGCTTCACAATATTAAACCCTTCGTCGGCCGTAACACATCGGTGATAAATACCATCTATACAACGGCGGAATAAATATGGCTCATCCCAATAATAGCGTCGGGCTTCATAACGTAGTTTCTTCCTCTCTTGCTTGGAATAATCGTCCGGAATATAATGAGATACTAAGAAATTGACGATATCCGCATACCAAGGTGTAAATGTTTCAATGGCCATCAAAGCCTCATCTCTCAATGCTTCATTGATGGATATACCATCGTCTTCATTACTACTTCCACTAACCGCTAGTATACTAAGGTGATCCACTACCAAATTCTCCGATCCGGCTTTGTCTCTAATCTTGATGCCAAATTCTTGTAAAAGGAGAACCCACCGAAAGAGTCGGGACTTTGTCTCCTTTTTGGACATGATATAACGAATGGCCCCATGATCGGTATGAATAATGACTTTGGAACTGGCAACATAAGTTTGAAATTTTTTCATGGCATAAACAACGGCTAGCATTTCCTTTTCACTTGTGGTATATCTCTATTGGGCTTTATCAAGGGTCTTACTTGCATAATATATCACATGTAGCTTCTTGTCCACCCATTGGCTAGGAACGGCACCAACGGCAAAATAGGAGGCATCACACATGATTTCTGTTGTGTGTCAAATTTAGACCATTTTTCCTCCCATTTAGACCCGTTTTTCCCTCGTTTTGCGAGATTAGAGTGCGATTATCGCCTTATTTTGATTATTTCTCGCATTAGCGTCCCTCTTGTGCGTTTTACGTGTTTTTGGTAGTTTTTCTATCAATTTTGATAGGATTTGGCGCCGAAAGCATGATCGAGCTTCTACGAGCACAAGAGAGGGAAATACCGTCTGAAAAGCAAAGCACACAACTTAAAATCCAAAGTCCAAGTATCAAAGGGTGAAACCTTGAGCAAAAGAGCAAAACTATAGTCCATTGGGCATCTTCACCGGAGAGGTCGAACTTCAAATGAATATATCTAGAGTTCTAGACCTCGTATCGAAGCAATTCAAGTTGGAGGTGAAAGCTTATCTTCTTAGCTTTCCAAAAACATATCACACGCCCCAATCAGAGTTCAATTGAGAGAGTTATGGCCCTCTGAAGTCACAGGGCAAAATTTCACCCTATGATAATTTGACCAGGCAAAATTTCGCCAGACCTCCCCAGGTTGCCATTTCGGACAACAAAATGCATAGGGTGAAATTTGACCCTATGATATTTTGATCGGGCGAAATTCGCCCCGCGGTATTTCGACCATATTGGAGAGAATCTGTAACACCCCGTATTTTATAATAATATTTTATTCGGAAAGTTATTTATTTAAAATAATTATTTCCGTATTTTATAATAATATGCATTCTATATTTTATCGCCTCCTTTATCCGTTTTAAATTATTGTCTTGTTTTGACTCACTTTTAATGGGTTAAAATATCTGTACACGATTTGACAATTTGAAAATTGTAACCGCTTTTTTTTATATCTATTCTCCAAGCATTTTATTATGCTCTAACTCAATTTGTAATTGGATGATCCATTGTATGAGGTAATAGACCCAAAGCTCATTTGTTAATCTTCTTATAAAAAGAAGTTAACCTAGCAAGCAACTAGGTCATTCTCATTTTGTGCGTGATTTTTGCCGCATGCCTTCCTCCCCTCCTCTTCTCTTTGTTTCTCATTTTCTCCATTTAACTCCATTGTTATACATCTATCCTTTCTCCAATCTCATACATAAATTATATTTTCATAATCTTGGCTTTTTCCTCTACAACATATTCATCTCCATTTATTTTTATGAGATTTATTTTTATGAACATTTAGACCTACCTTTAGGGTCCCTAATTAAAGAAGAAGATACCATTCTTTTGGTCGTTTTAAAAGGGGATTTGTGTCGTACAATTTTTATCAAATGGGTTTCGGTTTGTTCATCAAAGTTGATTTACGGGGATGATGACACGTGTTGGAGATAAGGTTTTGTTTGTCGCGTTCTTCATGGTGCTTCTTATTAATGTTTATCATTAATTGCCAAAAGGTAACTAGATGTGTCTTTTAATCGCGTTTATGATATGTGAATGTCATTAATATGATGAAAGAATGTATAATATGATATTGGATGTTGTGTGGTATTATTATGCACGTTTAATATTTCGTTGATACTTGCACGATTTAATTGTATCGTTAATTTTATCGTTAAGACGTTAATTACCGTTATGTCACGAATTAGTAAGTTGTGGATCGTTTTGTAAGAGAATTTTAGGACGTGCGTGAACCGACCGTGGCCTCCCTTGGTGGAGATGCTTGGGTGTTTCATCGATGCTTTAGGGTTTCAAACCCTAGATTCAATGATGACTCAATCTACCATCACCCGGTGGTTGAGGTTAGGGTTGAGGTTAATATAACCTTATTTGAAGTTAATGTAACTTCGTTGAGAAGTACTATGTAACTTCACTTCAGGTTAAGATAACTTCAACACGGGGTTATAATCTTGTCGAGATTCTCGAACTTCGCAAGGTTATAGTCAAGGTTAATGTAACCTTACCTTAGAGTTAAGGATAGGGCAAAGGTTAAGGTAACCTTAGCATGGACTTAAGGTTATAACTACGGTTAATGTAACCTAAACAAGAGTTGAGGTGATAGCCGAGGTTAATGTAACCTTGATTGAAGTTAATGTACCTTCATTGAGAAGTTACTACACCACTTCACTTGAGGTTAATGTAATCTCGTCGTAGCATCATAATCTTGTTACATTTAATGTAACTCTACGAGGTTATGGTTGAGGTTAGGTCAACCTCAACATAGTAGACAAGGTTATAGTCAGCGAACCTTAACCTTGAATACTATTAGGCATTAGATATGCAAGATTAACATTATGGTCATAGTTAGTTGTACTATCTACTATTCACGTATTGTTGAAAGGTTACTTCTATGTATGTTCTTCATAGTTCAGTCAGTTATATTGTCCTATGTTTGAGACATGATTGGTATCTATTATAGTCGGTTATACTATATTGGATGGGATTACTACCTTGTATAGTTAGTTATACTATACTAGGGTGGGTTGCCATTGAGTACAGTCAGTTATACTGTACAAGGATCGGAATCGTGACGTTATTCACAAGAACCTTGTGCAGTCAGTTATACTGTACAGTTACACGAAAGCTAGTGGTATAGATGACGTGCGGTATCAGTTATATACCAATCAGAATGAAAAAGCGCCAAATGCCGTTGGTCTATGTTCGAGCGTGCCTTGAGACGTCAGTTATACGCTCCGGGTCCCGTGTGTCGTTCGGTGTACAGTTATTGCATCGAGAGTCCTAGCTAGGCTTAGACATATAGTTGTCAGTTATACGGCTATACATAGTACCGTGGAGTATCAGTTATATGCTCCACACCGATGGGAAGTCTGTTATACGACCCGTCCGTTCTGGGTATCAGCTATATGCTCTGGCAGGTGAGAGTGTCAGTTATACACTTGAGCCGGTGTTCGCTCTATACCCTAGACGTAGTGTAAGAAGGTTATCTGTGTGTGATCAATCCGGTTTGGATGTTTGAATTTCTTAGTGATTGTATGATCCTAAGTGGTCGAGTATGATAATGCTTTCATGTACTCCTTATCCGTATTATTCATTGATTGCTGATTATTAGTTGCTTTCATCAAAGACGAATGAGAGAGCATCTAGTTACTCCCCACTGACTGTGGACCTCCCCTTTCAGGTCTTTCAGGATGTTGTTGAATGCTTTGATGTTGGGGGAAGACTTGTGGAGAGAGACCCTTTATTTAAGTCTTTAATTTTCAGTTTGAACACTTTTGAATAATGTATTAGATGATTGTCGAGATAGTGACGATTCAGATTTGGTCGGGTGTTTCCGCCACCTTTGACCCTATTATTTATACTATTTATATTATTTAAAGTTTTTAAAAATCCGGGTTGTTACAGAATCTGCAGGGCAAAACTTCACCCTATGAAGACTCAAAGGACAAAGTCTCATTCAAAGGGTAGAAGTCTCACTAATGGGCAATGATTGGATTATGGGCTTTAAGATTGTGTGACCCATTAAGGGCTTAGTATATATATAGTAACCTTAGGTTTTCATTTCATTTTGTGCCTTAAGTGTGCCTCATTAGGTTAGGGTAGTTTTAGTAGGCCTCCATTAGTAGATCATTCTAGTAGTATTTCTATTAATTCTCTACAAATCTTGTAGTTTAGATAGTAATCTAGTAGTAAATCTCCATAGTTTTCTTCATCAATTCTCTAGATTTACATTCAAGTTTGTAGAATCTCTAGTTTAGATTTAATCTTGTTCTTTCAATAATGTTCATTTTATTGCTATTTCATTATTGTCTTGTTTTGATCATCTTTTTGTTGTTAGTTTCTCTAGATCTAAATTATGTTGTTCTACATTATTTCCTAGTTTATTTTGTTGATTGCACTTTCTTCCATAGTTTTGAGGTTAAATTGTTAGACCGTAACCTCCTTGTTGTTTTGTTGTTATTTTCTTTAGATTTAGTTAATATGCATGTTTTGGTTATTTTCTCCTTTGTTAATGTTTTGTTGGTCTTTCTCCAAGACCAACTGGAATTAAGGGGAGGCTTACAAGACTTCCCATCCCTAATTGCTCAAGGTCGATCGTATGATGTGCATGAAGGATATGAATGGCTACGGATACAAGGACAAAAAGTGGCATGAGATAAGCTAGTTTGGAACAAAATTAGCCTTCCAAAGCATGGTTTCATCGCTTGGCTAATTTGTCACAATAGGCTACTTACTAAAGATAGGCTTGCTAAGATGAGTGTTGTGGGAGATCCTACTTGCTTTATATGTGGTGTAGCTACTGAAACACATGACCACTTATTCACGCATTGTGTGTATGTGCAACAATGTTTCAGCCGTCTATCTTGCTGGATACAACAAGCTATACCTTGGCATGAAACAGCAAAGTGGTGGACAAAGCTTAGAACCAAATCTCTGTTGATGAAGCATGTTTACGCAGCAAGTATTACAGCAATCTGGTATCATGTATGGAGGAATCAGAACCATGTCCGAGTGTATCAGATGATAGAACACCCTGCGAAACTGGTCGAGATAGTTAAGAAAGAAATTTGTACTAGAATTAAGATAATCAGGCATAACATTCCTAGTAAATATCATATCAGTATAGACAGATTACTAGCTTGATCAATCCGGAAAGATGTAATTGGTGGATTTGACATTTGGAATATATATACTTACATTTGCACCAAAAAAAAAAAATGTTTTGTTGTTTTCCATTATGAGTAGTGAGTAGATTTCTAGTTAAGGGTTTGGGGAGGAGGATCTTGGATTATTTGAATTTTGGAGTTTTTGGTTGGTTGGTTGCTTGTTGGTTTATCTTGCTTAAAGTTGTTGTGTCATTGTTGTTTTAGTCCGGCCGGGTAGATCGACCTTGACTCACTCCTATCAATATGGGGAAACTCGGGGTAGAAGTTACCTTGACTTGAGACTTACCCTTTTTCGCCGCGAAAGCGGGATATTAGGTGAGTTAGGTGAAGAAACCGAAAGGTGGCATTCTCCCTCTACTGATATTGTGACCGACCCGAATCCCGGGATTCCTTGACCCCAATTTCCGAATCCCGACTTCCCCCTAACACCTTTTCCTGAATTGATCATCTCTTGTTATTTATTGCGTTTTAGTATAGTCTCGACCCTTAAAACCCCCATTAGATCCCATGCACATCGCTTTTACTCAATTCTAAACCGTTCCTTGTGGACCGACCTCGACTTACCACGAATAAACTTTGTTGTTTTTGTGTTATTTACGAGTCTTTCAAGCATTGTTTGATCCCCCATCCTTCGCTAAACGACCGATCCGATTGGGAGGCGATCAAAATGGCGCCGTTGCCGGGGAGCGGCGTTAGTTAATTGAGTTTTAGTCATTGTGTTTGGTTAAAAACAAAAAAAATAAAATAAAAAAAGTTAGTCTTTTTGTTTGCTTCTTGGTGATCATATTGCTTATCTCTTGCTTTCATCTCATTCGTTGACCAATCTCTTATATGTCTCTCATGATAACTTTAGCCGACCATAGTACACTCTATGACCACATGGTTACCTCACCTATTACCATTAGAGATGAGGATAGAACGAAATTTGAAGTGGATCAAGTATTTATCACGGTGCTTCAAGGAGATATGTGTTGGGGATTGCCTAATGAAAATGTGCTTGAGCACCTTGCGGAATTTCATACAAATTGTTTAGTTGCGGGGAAGAATGGTTTGCCAATCAACACCTTTAAACTCTTAGTTTTTCCTTTCACCCTTGGAGGTAAAGCCAAGAAACGGCTACGTTATTATCCTCCTAACACATTTTGTACTTGGGATGAACTTGTTCAAGCCTTTCTAAACCACTTCTTCCCACATCACAAGACCAATAAACTTAGGCGAGAGATCTATACCTTTGAACAAGGTGAGTTTGAGTGTTTAAGTGATGCTTGGGATAGATTTCGAGATTTGTTGACATATTGCCACGCCATGGGATTCCGGTTTGGCTAACCACGACAATATTCTTTGACAACTTGCTTAAACACGTTAGAGACTTGATTCATATTTCGGCCGGTGGTAACTTTTATGAATTAGGTGATGATGAGGCGAGATTATTGCTTAAAGTGGCTAGAACCGATGCCCGTGAGGGATATGGGAGAGTGACACCTTTGAGAGAACCGGGAGTTGAATCTTCCTCTCTTGTTTGTAATGTTCAATCCTCTCTTGTTAACTCTTCTCCAATTTTTGTGAATAATTTGCATGATTCTTCACCTTATGCCATATGTGATGATGTGAAACACGAGCTTAATGCTTCTTCTTCTTATACATCTCCACCCCTTTCTTATTTGGATATAATATACGAAGAAGAAGAAGAAGATGAAGAAGATGACGTGCATATTGTTCAATCCCAACATGCTCCCCCACTCCCTTCGAATACATGTATTGTGCATAATTCTCCATTGCATTTGATTGATAATGATGCTCTTGATAACGATTTTATGGAGTCATGTAAGAATTGTGATGATGTCAATGTGTCTTGTAATGATGATGTGCTTGAGCTAATTAACTCCTCCTCTATGCAACATGATATGAGTTCCAAGCCTTTAAATGTGACACTTGACGATAATCTTGGGAGTAGAAGATGTGTTGGTGATGAGGTTATTGAGGAGACTCTTGTTGAGGAATTTGAGGGTGTTGACGAGCCTTATAATGAGGAAATTGTGAGTATGTCTTGTGATGTTCTTGAGATGAAGAGGGATGGTGATTGTGTGTTAATGGAGGTTGAGAACCCCGTTCTTTCCCTTGAGAATGATTGCATCCCCCACTTTGTTGATGATGAGAGTAAATTTGAGAACATACCTACAACTACTTGTGATAAGCCTATTAAGCTTTCCAATACCAACACCTTTGAAAATCCGATAATTGAGAGCTTATGTGAGGTTGTGATGCATAATCCTCTATTTGAGCGCATGATAGAGGCACTTAGAAGTGAAGAGGGTGAGATGTTTGATGATGGAGCGAATTGTGGAGAAGCTCCTAAGACCCACCTTATTGAGGAGTGTGACACTTTGAGTGATAATGGAAAGGATGAGGAGAACTCTAATGTGATCATTATTAAGATATTGTCTAAGGATGACTTCTTTTACCCTCACCTTCTTTATAAAATGCCTCTCCCTACCCCTTTACAAGCCTCACTTGAGCTAGATTTGAATGGTTCCTGCACCATATATCCTCCATCCTCTTTGATATTCCTTCCTCACTCACATAAGGAGTTTAACAATGACATGAAAGTGCCTTTTGAACATAGAGGTGATAAGTGTAGTTTGTAGTGCCTATTTTGTTGTATTTTGGTCCCATTTTCATTGTGGAATCGCTCCTTGGAAGCGGTTTATGGGCTACTCATGCTTCCTCTAGTTCGTTTCAGGTTCCCGAGACCATTCATGAAGAATTGGAACGATTCCGACTCGTTTCATACACTTTTGGAGCCAACAAAGAGAAGGAACGATCACTCGATGCCTTGGATTCAACCCCGAGACCTTGACACCCAATCCCGAACCTCTTAGAATCGATCCCGAGACCCGAGAATCGGTGAGAAGCCCATGAGAACCAAGGAGGGACCAAATAGATCATAATGGAGGCCTACAAGGTTCTTCCCGGGCGGGATAATGCCGTCCCGACCGGGAAGGAGTGCACAAAAGGAGAGGCCACTGTCTTGAGCCCGTCCCGGCCGAGAAGGAACTCGTCCCGGTCGGGACCGTCTCGTCCCGGGAGGGACCAATCCGTCCCGGGTGGGACGAAGCAGCAGCATTACGCCTTTGCTTCTTTTCTTCTCCTTACTCATTGTAACCCTATATATACCCTTCCTCTTGTATTCTTATGAGGAGGCTAGACATTACCCATTAAACCCTAGACTAATTTAGCATATATTAGATTAGATTAGACTAGATTAGTCGGTAATTAGTCGTTAATCTTAGTTTAGCACTTGTATTAAGGGAATTCTTCAAGATCCATCCAAGATTGACAACCTTGGTTGATTGTTTTGGGTTTTTCTTATTTATGCAAGTTTCAATCTTCTTTTCATCTTGTTAGTAGGTATAATCTTCTTAATCCTTCCTCTTAATCTTGTTTATTCATCCAAGTTTCAATCTTTGTTCATTGTTATGTTTATTGCCCATTGTTTTCACTAGTTTCATTATGTATGTTTTGTTGGTTATGTTGATTCCTCTTGTTCTTGTTAGTTTTAGCTTAATTATGTTTGAGTAGACTCTTGCTAGGGTTAGTAGGGGGATTTGGGTGTTTAATGGGTGATTAAGGGTTTGTTGGAGATGTTGGTGGAAGTTTTGGGTTTCCTCTTGGTTAGATGCATGGAACATGTTTGATGAAATGCTTGAATGACATGTAGCTGCATATGCTTGTTTTTCTTGCCTTTTCTCTTGTGGGCGGTGGTTTGCTCGTGGGTTTGGTTCCCTCATTACGTAGCGAGAGCCCGGTGAGGACGAACCCTAGGTCGGTCTACGTAGCTAGAGCCCGGACGTGACCTAGGCTACGAAAGCACGCTAGTAACCCCGTTTGTCATGTGTGTCGCTAAGATGGGTTCTATCAAGAACCTCTAGGTCGGTCTACGTAGCGAGAGCCCAGACTACACCTAGATTACCCGACTACCCCTTTACCTTAGCTCTTCCTTGACCATTCCATCATCCCTTGAACCCGACCTAATCCTAGCCCGTTTCCTTATTTGTTTTCTCCGTCACCTTATTCTTAGCCTTCTCCCCTCCTTATCATCCTAGTTTAGCTTAGTTCGTTGACCTAGTCTCGTATTTGGGTGACCTTAGTCTAGACGCCTCTTACCGTCCCTGTGGATTCGACCCGACTTACCCTAGCTACGTGTTAGGAATAGCCGGTTATTATTTGACGGTGGGGATCCGCGGCAAATCCCTACCATCAAGAGGCATGATGGATACTCTATTATTTGCTTTGACCTCTTATGTTTATGTACTATCTTTGTGCATCAATGCTTCATATTGTCATTTCTTTGAGTCCCATGCAAAATTGTTTGATCTACTTCTAAGAGCATTGAATTGCTCTTTACTTGAAAACTCGAATGAGTTTTTCCCCGGTAAGTTGAAATCGAAATGGCCGGGTCCATTCGAGGTGACCAAGGTGCAACCATATGGATCAATTGAAATCTCAAGCCCGAAAACCGGGAAGTTTATGGTTAACGAACAACGCTTAAAGATTTATCAATGCCGGTCACGTTCGTGAGACCTTCGTTACCGAGAAACTTGGTGAGCTCCCGTTGGGGAGTATTGGTTAACCCCCTCTCAATTTGATGTAGGTTTGGTGGTATCCTCAACAACCACCTTGTATGTATGTATCATATTTCTTTGTGTTTGTTAGCTTTGTTAGCTTGAGAACAATGGATGAACTTGGATTTCGCCATGGAGCAATTATTTGGATGAAGATCAAGCTTTTGGAGAAGTTATGGAGCTTAATTTGAAGACCACAAGCATGTTTGTGGAAGATATTGATTATGTAATGTGAGTCGAGTCATTATTTAAAATTTCAGGTGATTATTGAAGTGCCATGAAATGGCAAGGCGGAAAAAGGAATCATAAATGACCGCCGGGCGAAACTTTGCCCGGTGAGATTATTGAAGGTTTCCCGTCGGGTGAAATTTCACTCGATGGAATTTTGCCACGCCGAAGGATTTGCTGAAGATTTGCCGTCGGTTGAAATTTCACCCGATGAGGTTATGACCGGGCAAAACTTCGCTCTACGCAAAAATCCCAGTTTTGCCAGAATTGACGAGTTACCGTCGGGCGAAACTTCGCCCGGTGAGGATCTCACCGGGTGAAACTTCACCCGGTGGAAAAAGTTGGCAGAATGGTTTTTTACGATGAAAACCCGTCGGGTGAAATTTCACCCGATGGTACTTGACCGGGTGAAATTTCACCCGACGACATGAGCTGGATCAATCACCTATATCCTATTTACTCACTACACTATCAATTCCCTCCTTCACATTTACCCCACATAACTTTCCCTCCAAAATATTTACACCAAATTTTTACCAATCTACTTCAAAACTTTTATTTCCCTCCTCAACCACCCTATTTATATCACTCTTTACCACACTCTTCATCCCACCTTTTCACCCCTCATAAAAACATCAAACCACCACCTTCCATACCCCAATCACATTTAAACCTCCATTCATACTTCCATCTCCATCTTGGGTGATTATTTTGGGTGCTTGAAGAGGTGAATCTAAAGTTTTCGGGATTATTCTTGCAAGTTTATTATTATGGAGACAAGAGCAAGGCGAGCCGCTCGTAAAGAAGATATGGCTTTGACTTCTACATCGTCTAGATCTTCTACATCTTCTAAGTCTTCTAAGCCTACAAATTTACCTTGTCTTAATACTTCTTTAGCTCAGACCTTCTCTGAAAAGATCCTTAAGAGCACTAGGTGGCCTTGTCCCCACACAATGACCAATTTAGGAGTAGTATACGATATTAAGGAATTATCGTTGAGGACCGGAACTAGCGAGCTCCTTAGCCTCGCGGCCTTCACATATAAAGACCTTACTTGCGAGTTCATAGGAACTTTTGCCATTGACAATCCGACCACACCAAGAGCGGTCAAATTTAGACTATTCGCCAAACCCCACCGTTTGACTATTTCTCAGTTCGGCCTTATGCTAGGCCTACCCTCATCGGGTACCGGACTTAGTGAACCCTCGAGCAACATACAAGCCTGTGTATCTAGGAGAGACATTTGGAAGCGCTTAGCACGCTGTAAAGGGTGTTATAAGGCTAATCTTTCCTTTGCCTCTGAAATCCGTAACCCCGCAATTCGCTATTTTTGCGAGATGCTCTCCCACTGCTTGTTACCCTCGGCCGATAATATTTATACTCTTAATGTGTGTGTCTTGCAATTGATTTGTGACTCTTTGTTGGGTAACCCTAACCCCTTAGACCTACCACTTGTCGTGGCGTTGCATTTCCACCGTACCATTGTCACCCAACGCCCCTCCTTAGATTGTGGAGGTCTTGTGACAGTAATTGCGAACAAATTGGGTTATTCGACCGACCACCACACCCCACTAGAAGATTCCATATGGCTTGATGAGGCCTATTTTCCGACTTGGATTTTTCATGTACCTCATCAGCGCCTCGTCTGCATTAGCCGTGGAAGAGCTTTAATAGTTCTGAACACACACCAAACCATTATCCTTGTTCACCACATACAATTGGGACCTACCCTTGGGTCCCGCTGAATTCCGACTGACCAAGACTGAGTTGGGAGGAAGGGGAGTTTGGGAGTATGCGCACTACACGTTGCCCAAAGATCGTGCGATCTATGACCTTTGTGAGATTGAATCCGACTTTGCCCTCTCGCTTAGCGACGGTCCGGAGGAGTTTTCTCCCGAGCCATGCTCCGAGGGTATACCCTTTTTCTATGGGTCTCCTAGCGCTTCATTTGTGTCGGACGATCACTCAGACTAGACCTTCTACCGGAGTCGGTGGTGTGTGTGTGTGTTGTGTATTTGTGTGGGGGTTGGGGTCGGTGAGTCTTTAATCATCTATAATTGCATGTCCTTTGGTTGATTCCGTTCTTGTTCCTTTTATCCTATTGTCATTGTGATAGTTTTACCTCTAACATAAGTTTGCAAGCTGTCCCATTGTTCGATTGTTGCGGCCAAAGCGACCTTGGTATTCCTCCCGGTCATTAGGCGATGTGATTACGCCATTGACCTTTTGAAATTCCAAATTCTTCTCATTTTTTCAAATTTTTTCTTAATCCAGGCTAGGTGACGTGATTACACCTATGCCCATTTTTCATCCTTTCTTTTAATTTCTTTTCTCTTATTTTACTTCATTTTCTTAGCCACTTGGCTAGGGTCTAGGTGATGTGATTGCACCTAGGCCCGCCACCCTTTTATCGTTTTCTTTTCGTTTGTTTTCCTTCTTCAAAAGTTTCGAAAAATCCAAAAGCATTTGAAAAATTATAAAAATCCAAAAAGATTTTTCTTATTTTTCTTTTTCCGTCTTTTTCGATCTTCTCCTACTTGTCCATTGAGGACAATATACAGTTTTAGTGTGGGGGAGGGATCTACTATCTTTTATTTATCAATAATCTTTTTATTTTCCTTTTCTTTTTCCCTTTTTCTTTTCTCGTTTTCGTTATGTTTTCGTGTCCCGTGTATGGTCTTGTTCTCTACTCTTACAAGATAACCACCACCTTGATATCACAATTTGAAGATTCTGGAAGCGACCCGCTCGGTAACTTCTGTCCTCTCCGCTTTCTTCTTTACTTTCGTAGAGGAGCTAGGTTGTTGCTATTTGGGAGGCTCTAGAAGAGATGAGCATTTTGGGTGTTGTGGTTGATTTTTGTGCTTGAATGTCGACGGAGTACGGAGTGCATGACTTTACTCGTGTTTTTTTTTTATTTGCGTTTTCTTTTTCGTGTGTTCCTTTTGCTTTTGTATAGCGTGTCTAGGACTAAATGTTTTCGAAAACCCGATTACAAACTTATTACAAGAGTCTACATTCCATTATAGATAACTCATTGTAGAGTTTGGACCTTAATCTAGTAGAATGACTCTAAGGCAATGAACTTGTTGATCCTTTAGCTTGAGTCCACCTTTTCTACTAGAGATTTACTTCGGGGTTTACACTTGACCACCTTGACCACCCTTAGAGGAGTTAGGCCTTGGTTCCCTAATCCCGTTTTCTAGGTGACCTTGCTCGAATGACCATTGCACCTTTAGTCCAATTTCCTTCCGCTTTTTGTGGGTTATCCGGGAATGGCGCACGTTCTCGATTACCTATTCTTCCTCCACCTATACACCACCACAATAAGTTTACACAAAAATAACCTCCAAGCTTGGTTTCGAACCACATCAAAAAGCCAAAAAGGGCAAACCAAAGCAAGAGAAAAGGGCACAAAAATATGAAAAACAAGGGAGAGAAAAGGAGCTTCAAATGAAATCATATCATCAAAAACATCTCCTTCAAAAAAAAAAGAAAGAAAAAAGAAGAAAAAAAAGAAGAAGTAGAAGCCCTTTGATCGATTCGTCGCCGTGAAGTGCCTACTAGAGAACCGAGTCCCGAGTTAGGAAGATAGCGGTGATTGGTCGATCCACCCCAAAAATTGTAAACACTCCACTTTTTGTTTGGGCTAATTCAGGAAATTCGAGTTTGGAACGACCCTCTTGGCCTTAACCAAAGAGAGCGGGACTACACCTACCTACAGTGTCAAACAACTCTATGGTTCGCTTATTCCACGCCATTTAATACCCTGTCGTACCCCTTTAGAAGATTAGGAGGACCTAGCTAAGTCATCAACATCTTTATTGCTTTAATGTCAGACTATTAGGCTTTGGTCCTTGTCTACTTGGGTAATCTATCTTGGAAAGTTTATGGTTGTTTTTGGTGAGTAATCGGTGTCTTCCCCACCGTCTCGATGAGGGATTCGGTGTTTTATTTTTGCTTTGGATGCGTCTATTCTTTCGTGTTATATTTTTTTGTGTTTTTATTCGCATCCACCATTTTGAGCAAGCCCCAACTTGCCTTGCATGGGAGTACCTTACCTCGTAGGTATTCCAATGTGATTTGAAGGGACGAAGCGGGCCCGTTAATTGCCCTGTATCGGCTTAGCGTAGTCTAGCTAGTAGTAGTATGTAATTTCTTTTTGGGTCTTTGCTCGAGGACGAACAACGGTTTAGTGTGAGAGAATTGTTGTGTGCCAAATTTAGACCATTTTTCCTCCCATTTAGACCCATTTTCCCCTTGTTTTGCGAGATTAGAGTGCAATTATCGCCTTATTTTGAGTATTTCTCGCATTAGCGTCCCTCTTGTGCATTTTACGTGTTTTTGGTAGTTTTTCTATCAATTTTGATAGGATTTGGCACTGAAAGCATGATCGAGCTTCTACGAGCACAAGATAGGGGAATACCGTCCAAAAAGCAAAGCACACAACTTAAAATCCAAAGTCCAAGCATCAAAGGGTGAAACCTTGAGCAAAAGAGCAAAACTATAGTCCATTGGGCATCTTCACCGGAGAAGTCGAACTTCAAATGAATATAACTAGAGTTTTATACCTCGGATCGAAGCGATTTTAGTTGGAGGTGAAAGATTCTCTTCTTAGCTTTCCAACGACATATAACACGCACCAATAAAAGTTCAAAAGAGAGAGTTATGGCGCTCTGATTTATAGTAAGTGTTTGACCTTAGCTCTAAGTTTTCAGTTACAAAACCACTTTGTTAAACAAACAAGAACCTCTATTAATCTTAGTATTATAATAATCCCCTCCCTCTTCCTCCCCCTTTTCTATCTCCGCTCTTCTCGCGTCTTATTACTCTCTCCCCAAAAAAACACACATTCGACGAAAACATTCTGAGGTTATTTCTCCGATGCCTACTCCACCCTTTCTGCCTCTTTTTTTTCATATCTAAGGGGATCATCTTAATAGAATTATCGAGTGTGTTTTCACACTTTTTTTTGCGTGTCGTGTCCTTGTGTCGACACGAGAAACGAGGGAAAATTGGCTAGATTAGAGTGTTGTCGGGGTAATATAGGGCGGGCGACGGGGAGATGACCCTGAAAGGCGGGACCAGCCAAGCCTGCGTTGCCTGCAAATATCAAAGGAGGAAATGCACTCCTGAGTGTCCTCTAGCACCTTATTTTCCTCCCGATCAGCCCGAGATGTTTCAAAATGTTCATAAATTATTCGGCGTTAAGAAAATTCAGAAACTTTTATCAGCTCTTCACCCGAGTCACCAACCCGAGGCGATGAGTTTGATCATTTACGAAGCCAATGTCCGGGACCGGTTCCCTGTGATGGGCTCACTCGGCGTGATTCATAGGCTACAGAATGAGATTCGTAAATGTGAGGAAGAGCTTTACGCTGTTCACGCCATGCTCGCCATGTGCCGGCAACAGCAAGATCAGCAACAACATATTCCATCTGACTTTCTGTGGACATGACATAGGTCCACCCCGAAGCGGCCACGCGCGGGTTTGGGGAGGCGAATGAATTTCCATATGAGATGGTCAAATTGAAATTTAAATCGAAGTAGGAGTCGCCACCGAATTTTGTGGTTATTCGGAACCATTCGAGCCCACTCTATGTCGTAGTGGGCCGTATACAAAATACGGCCCATTTCCGATGTCAGAGTTTATTGGGCTCGTCCCTTTGCATTACGATACGGATACCGACATTATCGGATACCGTGTATTGAATGACTCTCGTTGCCACTGGATTCGGACATCCGGAAACCATGGTTCTGAGTAAGGGGTGAGGGTACGTGTTGGGAATTTCACTAAGAACACCCAACCCCGCCCGCACTTAGCGGCCTTTACTAAGACATCGTTCGTTTTTGGTGTACACGGGTTAGTTCGACGGTTGAATGATATGCAAACATTATTTTCCTAAGCATGTGAGAAAAATAAATAAATGGGTTGCTAAGTCGTTTAATGCATGTTAAACTAATAACGTCAAAGTTATTTTAGCATGTGAAGTCGTTTTAGTCTAATAAAACGATAAAAAAACAAATAAAAAGCTACAAACACGAGAAAATGAGTTAGTAACGGTGAATAAATCGAATAAAGATGTAAATAAATAATATGCATGATTTGAAAAAAGACTTAATGACACGTGATGGATTAGCACGTGTTGACCGAGGTCGAAAAAAATTATTTATCGAAATATGTCGCGAAAGTCGCTTTTTAATGTAAGGTTCGAAAAGAATAAAAAAATAGAAAAGCGAAGAAACAAAAAAAGGAGCCGACGAACCAGGCTGCCGCGCGGGTCGCCTGACAGGCGCGCGACCCGTGTGGTGGCCTGCGGGTTTTTTTTTTGTTTGTCGAAAATCGTTAATTTTTATAAATCGCGTACAAATATGGATTAATTTATACCCGATTCATATTTTCGATATTCGTCGTATTCGATATTCGATTATGAAATCGATATCGAATAGTCGGAATGACTTTAAAAAAGGTTTTGAAAAAAAGTTTGTTTTGTACGAAAAGTTAAAAAAAAGGATTTGAACGAAAAAAAATGTTAATTCTCTCCGCGTCTAAAATCATCGAATTTTGTTTAAAAAGGGTGATGATTTTATTAGCATCAACGAGAATTAATTTATTTTGTTCTTGTAGATACGATATTCGATTAGAGAATCGGTATCGTATTTTAAGAACGTTATATGAAAAATAGTTTTTATAGTATCGATTATTAGAAATAAATAAAAGTATGTGATGAACGACCCATATTAAAATATGAAACGACCGACGAAAACAAAATAAAAAAAGGAGAAAAGGACGAAGAGGAGGAGAAAAGAGAAGAGAGAATCGGGTTTGATTTACACCCTCAACCTACATGCTTTATTTTCTCGGTACGGATCTCGTCGGAAAGTGGTTTAAACTTGGGAGCGTCGAGATGATGCGGGTGAGTTTGGGATGGTGCGTTTTTGGTCGTGTGGGACGCCGAGTTCGGCCAGATGGGGGTGGTTTCGTCGGTATTTCGAGACTTCTTCGGGAATACGTCGGGATTTGCTTTGTATTGCTTTTACTAGATGTCGAGGATGATGGATGTATGTATATTTCGGTCGGGCTAAATCCGTATAGTCGTTGTGTAAATCGTAGATGTGTAAAATCGTGTCCTTTGTGTTGAATATGAGGTCCTATTTATAGGAGTGGAGGTAACCTTGTTTGTATGACAAGAAATACCGGTTTGGATAGGAAACGCGAGAGTTCGAAAGGGAACGAAAGTCTCGTTTCTTGGTGGAGAAGCCAAGTAACTCGACTGAAAGGGGAGTATTTCGGCTGTTTAGGGAGTTCTAGCCGAGTGTCTGAGCTCGGTTTGTGAACTGTTTCGGTTTCCGGATAGAATTCCTACTTGAGATCGAATTCTATCCTTAGACGGATTTGTTTAATATTTTTTTGAAGCTGATTTTTGTAGTATTTGGAACCAAATCAGCCGCGTGAGGTGTCACGGCTGACTCGTGTGTCCCGAGAATATTTTTGACCGGGTTCTGACTCGGTCGTAAAAAGACGGTTTTACCCCTGGTGCCGGAATCGACCCAAATTAGTCTCATTTGACTCGAAACGACCCGCTGGGCCTGGATTTGAGGTTGGTTTTGTAAGATATGTACTCCGTAATAAGCCTAAACCAAATGTCCATGATTTCGAGCCCATATCCGAGTCCATTAAAGCATGTTTGCGTCCTATCATAATCGGATGTTTGGTGGGACCTACTATAGACACCTGGCGGTCAAAATGTGGGTGTCTACAGAGCCCCCACTCTGACTGAGGCTTGGACAACGCGAAAGTCAGAGTAGCTACCAGGCCAATCGAGGATTAAGACCTGGCAGACTTCCGATCGGGTCGTTTAGAGTCCATTAGACTTGCGTGAAGGGCCCGCCAGCCATAAGATAGAAATCATACCTGGGTAGATGTCAATAATCTCGCGGGGACTTTCTTCTAAAAAAGTCCTGGGTGTTTCTGTTTACAGACAATCCCATCTTTGAATTGCGCGGGTGCTTGCCTTGGCAGCTATGGGTGTGTCTGTTTACAGACATATCCTATCTTTGAATGACGTGGGAGCCTGCATTGGAGGCTACGGGTGTACCTGTTTACAGATGCATCCAAAAAATGTCGCTTGTACCTTTCCATTGGAAAATACCTCGGGAGCTGGGGTATCTGTTTGTAAATTGCATGTAATATTCAGATAAAATACCGACTCACGCTGGGGAAGGAAATGATTTTGATTTTTTTTTGAAAATGCCGAATAAAATTTTCGAATTTTTTTGGAAAATGGCGAAAATAATTTGAAATTTTTTTGGAAATAAAACTGCTTGGGATGACTTGATTCCTGATCAGATTCTGACACGGATTCCTAAAACCTTCTGGTTAGGCCTGTATGCCTAGATGAAGTAGGGAACATCGTAAAAATCCCAATTCCAGGGGTGACTAGGAGAAGGGGTTTCTATATTATAAATAGAGAGTTCTTGCCCTTAATCTTCTCATATTCCAACCCAAATATTTCCTTCTATCTTAAAAATCCTTTAGACTTTTAAGACAAAACAAAACTTTTTGCTATGGGTAGTGAACATTTGACTACGATGCTTCATGCGTGGGCCCAGAATTTCCGAGATGAAGACAAGGTTCAGCTAACTCAGATGGGGATTGTGGCTTTGTTCCCGCTTCAGCGACTCAAGGTGGATGCACATTTCTTGGACGCTTGCTTAACTTTTTGGGATACTACCCACCATGTTTTCGCTTTTCCCCGAGGAGAAATATGTCCCCTTCCCGAAGAAATTGCCGCCGTAGGGGGTTGGTGCCCAAACGCTCATCCTGCTATTCCTCCTTTTTATCCTGATCCAAGGAGGAGACTGAGGGATTTTCTTGGGTTGTCTCATGCTGAGACTTCTCGTATGGTAAAGGGAAATTCTGTTTCCCTGTTTGACTTAGCCGACAAATTCATGGATCCAAATGGTGCCAGAATTTCTTCTATCCATAGGCGTAGAGCTTTTGCCTTCTGTATGCTACATCGATACGCCTTCGAAGGTCGGATGGATGCTGACTCATGTCTAGGTGAAATCAGGCTGCGGATCAGATGGAGGCAGGTTATAGCCCAGCCTGGCTGATAACTGGGGAGATTATCATGGGCCTTGACGCTAGGAGGCTTGACTCAGATCGGCAATTAACAGGCAGTATTCGTCTTCTGCAGGTATTTGACATTTTTCCCTTTTTTCGAAATTTTTTCCGAAAAATTAATTTTGATTTCCGATTTTTTTTTTTTTTTAAATTTTTTTTCAAATTTTCTTTTTTTTTTTAATTTTCCGATTTTTTTTTTGAATTTTCCGAATTTTTGAATTTCCGAAAATTTCGATTTTTTTTATTTTTTTCGGAATTTTTCGATTTTTTTTTTCGAAAGTTTTTGACTTTTCGAAAATTTTGCAGATCTGGTTATCCGAGCGCCTGTCGATCATAGAGCCCCCGGTGAACATATCCAGATATCGAAGCTGTCAAATTGGCTCGCGGTCCCGACGAATTAGCTCCAGCCATCACATAAATCGGAAGTATTGGGATGAAGAGCTAAAATTCCATGGCGGGCCCTTGATTAGGTGGAACGTGATCTGGTGGTTCCTCTCGAAGATGACGGGCCTAGCTAAAAGAGATAAAGCCCGTTACCTGGTGATCTTGTCCTTGGACTGGACCGTCCATATCTACCCGGATCGTCTTCTAAGGCAGTTCGGCTCGCTCCAACAGATCCCCGAAACTGAAGCAATCATTAGCGTTTCGCTCCAATTGACAGACGCTATGTGTGACACGTGGTTACAACGCTGGTTTACTCGTGTCATGTGGACCATACCTCGCCCTTGTCAAACCACTTGGGCTTCTGAATCATATCGCAAATGGACTTCCGAAGAATCTGAAGAAGCCCGTAAGACTTTGAAGACCAATGAGGCTTTTGACTTGGCCCGCAGAGAATCAGTAAAAGATAATAGATGGTTCTTTAACGACGAAGAAACTCCAACTACCTTTATCCGGCCGGAGTCAGGTTCTAAGTCAAAAACTAAGACTCGAGCTAAAGAGACCGTGCTAGCGACTTGGAGAGAAGACTCGGACCAAAGCTAGCGGTCCGAGACAGACTAGGGCCGAGGGACCGGTTACCCGAGAGGGTAAGGGCCCGACTAGGGCCGACCGAGGTGGCCGGGGAGTCAAGTTCGAAGAAACGAGCCCGGGTTAAGGAGGTTCCCTTGGTGATTCGGGAGCGTTCACCTCCGCGTCGACGCCGGTGGACCGAGAAAGACGCTAAGGACAAGGGAAAGGGAAAAATGCCTTAGATTTTTTTTTATTATTTGAATATTAGTACTATTTGTGTGATTTTTTTTGGATTTTTTTTTTATTGAATTTTTTTGAAATAAATAAATGAAGTTTATTAAAAATCGTTTCTGTTTTTCGATTGCGGTGGTTGTGCCCTTTTGAGGGGCTGCCTACGTATCCACAAATAGCGGAATCAAACCAAACGTAGTTCAGACATAATTTGCAATTTCGAAATACATCAAGACTATTGGTTCAAGATGCTTATAACAGTAGAATAAGTAATTCTAACTTTGGACTTGTCTTTAAAAGTTTATTTTTGAAAAGATGTTTTTTTTAATAAACTTTTGCAAATGACATTGAGAGAAACGGGTTAAGGGTAATAACGTTTCAGCTGGTCCAGGTTAGTTGGGTTGACAAACTCGTTCCCGTCCAGATCTGTTAGCATTACCGCTCCGCCTGATAGAATCTTCTTTACCAGATATGGTCCGGCCCAGTTAGGTTTGAATTTTCCCCTTGGGTCTACTGGTAATAAAGCTTGTACAGACTTGAAGTCTCCTTCTTTGATGTTCCTGGGCCTCACCCTTTTGTTGAAGGCCCGTTCGTCTAAAAGGACTAGCGAGTCATATCGTGCTCGGACCCAATCGACTTCGGGTACTTGACTTTCGAGTAGGATTCTGAGTGACGGTACTTCCAACTCAACAGGTTGGACCGCTTCCATCCCGTATGTAAGGTAATACGGTGTTGCCCCGGTCGCAGTACGAATCGAGGTTCGATATCCCCAAAGGGCAAATGGTATCTTGTTGGGCCAGTCCCGATAATTGTCAGCCATCTTTTTGAGTATGGTGACAATAGTTTTGTTAGTCGCTTCTACCGCTCCATTGGTTTGGGGTCGGTAAGGTGAAGACGTATGCCTTTGGATCTTGTACTTGGCTAACAAGGCCGCCGTTTCGGCTTGGAAATGGGTCCCGTGATCACTGTTGAATTCATGAGGGATTCCATACCGACATATTATCCTATTTTGGATAAATTTGGCAACATGGGTGGCGTTGAGAATACGGTAGGATTCCGCTTCGACCCATTTTGTGAAATAGTCGATTGCTACCAAAATGAAGCAGTGTCCTCCGGTTCCCGAGGGGTTTATCTTTCCGATTATATCGATTCTCCATGTTGAAAACGGCCAGGGTGACGTCATAGTATACAGCAGGGATGGTGGCATATGCTGTACGTTGGTGAAAATCTGGCAATTATGGCAACATCTGACGTAAAGCTGACAATCGGTTTCCATGCTGTTCCAGTAGTATCCGAGTCTCATGATCTTCCGGACTAGCATCTGGGCGTTCATGTGAGGACCGCACTCGCCGTCATATACTTCGGCCATAACCATTTCGACGTTACCCTTATCGACACATAAAAGGAGAGCTCCCTGCGGTGTCTTTTTGTAAAGTTGTCCGTCGTCGGTACGGACGAACTGGGTCGCTAGCCTACGTAAGGCCTTCTTGGCTCGATTGTCGGCCCCGAGTGGATATTCCCCGGCTGTCAGGTATACTTGGATAGCCTTATACCACGGCTCGGGATCAGGTATCTCGATATCGTGGATATATGCTGGTTCGGATCACCTTTCGACACAGATTGGCATGCTGGTCATATGATCGGGAATGTTTAGTAAAGACGCTAGTTTTGAAAGTGCATCTGCGAACTGATTTTCTTCCCGAGGTAGATATATATATTCTACCTTTTGGAATTGTTTCTCGAGATCCCTTACTCGTGCATGGTAGGCCACGAGATTAGCATTTCGGGTTTTCCATTTTTGGAGTGCTTGGTTAATGACCAGAGATGAGTCGCCGTGTACTCGGAGGTTTGTGACCCCTAAATCGGCGGCGGCTTGTAGCCCGTGGATACATGCTTCATACTCAGCAGTGTTATTGGTGACGTCAAAGTCCAATTTGATAGACACGGGAGTATGTTCCCCTCTTGGCGAGATTAGGAGGATTCCGACTCCAAATCCTCGGAAGTTGGATGCTCCGTCGAAGTATAAATCCCACGTCTCGGTGTCAGTATGGAAAATATCTTTATCCGGGAAGGACCAAGTGTCAGTGTGTTCTTCTTCGGTTACGGGACTGTCGGCGAGAAATTCGGCTACTATTCGGCCTTTGATGGCTTTTAATGGTACGAACTTTAGATCGAACTCCGCCAACATCAGGGTCTATCTCGATATCCTGCCGTTGAGAATGGGCTTTTCGAAGAGATACTTAATCGGATCCATTCTTGACAGTACTTGCACCTCATAACTGAGCATGTAATGTCGGAGCTTCTTAGTGGACCAGACTAAAGCTAAACACGTCTTTTCGAGCATGGTGTACTTACACTCGTACTCTAGAAACTTTTTGCTGATGTAATATATAGCTCGTTCTTCGGAGTTAACCGTTTGAGCTAGCATAGCCCCCATGACTGTCTCTGTCGTGGTTAGGTACAACGATAAAGGCAAACCGGGTTGAGGTGGCATCAGGACCGAAGGTGAGGACAAGATTTCTTTGATTCTGTCAAAGGCTGCTTGACACTTGTCGTCCCATAGTAACCGTTCCCCTATTTTCAGCTTTTTGAAGATCGGTTCACACACCATGGTTAGTTTTGAAATGAACCTGCTGATGTATTGCACCTTCCCGAGAAAACCTCTTATCTCCTTTTCGGTCTTAGGAGGCTGCATCTCGGTGATAGCCTTAATTTTGGCTGGATCGACTTCGATACCGCGTTGGCTAACGATGTGACCCAATAATTTGCCAGAGGTTACCCCGAAACTGCATTTCTGAGGGTTTAATCTCATGTTGTATTTGTGTAATCGGGTGAAAAATCTTCTCAGGGCGGTGATGTCACCGTCCCTGTCCTTGGATTTGACGATCATATCGTCCACGTAAACTTCTACTTCTTTATGCATCATGTCATGTAATAAAGTTTTGGCGGTTCGTTGATAGGTGGCCCCGACATTGATGAGACCAAACGGCATGACGGTATAGCAATAAGTACCCCAAGGTGTAATGAAGGTGGTCTTATCCATATCTTCCTCTGCCATTTTTATTTGATTGTACCCGACATACCCGTCCATGAATGATAGAAGGGCATGATCAGCTGTGTTATCCACCATTATATCGATGTGTGGTAACAGGAAATCGTCTTTCGGGCTCGCCTTGTTAAGATCCCAAAAGTCTACACAGACACGTACCTGATGGTAAGGATTCGTCATGTCCCTAGCCGATCAATAAAACACCGACCTACCTAGTGGGTAGCTAGGGCAAGTCGGGATCGTATCCACGAGGATGGTATATCAAAGCTTAGACTAGGTTGGCCTACAACGAGACTAGATTACCAAACAAACACAAAGAAGATGAAAAGGAAAACTATGATGGAGGAGAAGAGCTATGACTAAGCTAATGATGAACTAACAAATAAACTAGAGTAAATGATGGCTAACTAAGAGGATTAACACAAATATGGAAAGAAGTGGGGTAGGTCGGGTTCATAGAAGTAGAAGGGTAATTGGGGTGATCAAGGGTATAGGTGTCTCCTAGTTACTAGAGTCGGTCCGGGCTCTCGCAACTTAGACCGATGTCAAGTTGGGTCCGGGCTCTCGCAACTTAGACCCTAGTCCGCGCTCTCGCGACTAAACTATTCTCAACATTTCCACAAAATAAACAATCAATGAGAAGATGAACACAAGTATGGGAAGCATGGCCACTACAACTCACTCAAGCATATCAACAAACTCATAGAGTGCCTACAATGTGAATAACAACAAAGATATAACCTTTTCCCCTTAATCAACCCTAATCATCCATAATCTACCCCTAATCCCCCTACTAACCCCACAAGATTACTACTCACTCATTATCAAATTACCCATAACAATAACAGGAGAAAACAAACTAAACATCAAAACATTCATTATGAACAACTAACAACAATAACAATATAAAAAGATGGAAACAAGATTAAATAACTAAAAACAAGAGTAAGAAAGGTTATACCAACACTAGGAAGATGAAAAGATGCAAATTTGTATAAATAAGAACCCAAATAAAACCCAAGGTTGTCAATCTTGGAGAATTCTTCAAGTACCCTCTTAATACAAGAACTAATTACAAGAATTAACTAAAGATTAACTAAGATTAAGGGAAGATTAAAACTAATGAGTGAGAGTAAATCTAGGGTTTTGGAGGCTTAAGAGAGTCTAAACTAACATAATATATCTTAAAATTACAAGAAGGGAGTATATATATGGGTACAAGAATGAAGGAGAAGAAAAGAAGAAGTGCGGGTGAGCTGTAGCCCATCCCGACCGGGACGGATCTTCCCGATCGGGAAGGGTTCTGTCTTCCCGATCGGGAAGGATTCAACCCGACCGGGAAGGACCCACAGTAACGCTCCTAATCGTGCACCCCTTCCCGATCGGGAAGGCCACTATCCCGACCGGGAAGGGTCTTGTGTGCCTCCAAATAGAGCTCTAGGGTCCCTCCTTGTATCTCATGGGCTTCCCGTCGATTCTCGAGACTCGGGATCGGGTCCCAAGGTCTCGGGGTCGATTCCAAGGCCTCGAGTCATCGTTCCTTTACTCCGTTGGCTCCAAAATGTGTATGTATTGAGTCGGAATCACTCCAACTCTTCCAAATCGGTCTCGGGAACCTGAAACGGACTAAAGGAAGCATAAGAAGCCCATGAACCGCTCCCAAGGAGCGATTCCACAAGGAAATGGGACCAAAACACTACGAAATAGGCACTACAAATGACACTTATCAACTCCCCCACACTTAACCCTTACTCGCCCTCGAGTAAGCACATACTACTACTAAACTATCCGAGTGGGTATTAGCGCACCCTACGCCCCTTCAACTCACGCGAGTGCACTTAGAGGAAAAGTGTACTCCGCAAGGCAAGTTGGGTCTTGCGACAAAACCGCGAATACAACCGGACACAAAACACACAAACAAACAAACACACAAACAAACACTTAGATGGTTGCACCCAAAACAAAAGAAATACCGCTTCCCTCTAAAAGCGGTGAAAGAAGCACCGGTTTAGGACTCGAGGTAAGCGACAACGTTCCCAAGCTAGCAATACAAACCAAGGTGGACTAAACCCTAATAGTATGACGATAAAGCAACAAAAACGTTAGTAACTTACCTAGGTCCTCCTAACTTTCTAAAAACATACTACGGGACGATCGGCGGAGTGGAAAAGTGAAGAACCACGGTGTTAGTCGACACTGTAGGTAAGTGAGACCCCGCCCCCTTTAGCGTTAGCCAAGAGGGTCGTCACATGTCCAAAACCGCCTAACTAGTCCGAGTAAAAAGATGGAGACTCGGTAACCAAGGCCTTTTCACACCGTGGGTGGTCATAATGGTCAAAGGTGCAAATCCCGTAGTAAATCCCTAGTAAGCAAGGTGGACTCAAGGTAAAGGACCAATGAAATCATTGATTTAGGGTCATTCTACTAGGCTAAAGTCCAAGACTCGATTTATACAACTAGGAAGGGAAAGTAAACACTCGCACACTAGCCTCTAAACCGGGTTTTCGAAAACCATTTACACACAAGACGCAACTAACATAACACAAGACGAAGACATGATGAAAAAATGAAAGGGAAAAGAAGAAAAAACAACAAAACAAAAACAAAACAAAACAAACATATAACAAAACACAAACACCACCCCGATCTTCCAAATAAGTCTCCAAATCAACCTCAAACTTTACAAAGCTCCTCCCGAGCACACCACAACACACAAATCCTCCAAACTCCACAAGGAACAAAGAGGAAAAAGGGGTGAAGAGATGTTACCGGAAGTCTTGAAAGCTCTCCAAAGCTATCGGTGATTAAGCGACCTATAAGAAAAAAGGGAGACAAAACACGCAAACAAAACAAATACACGACACAATGACACAAAATGAAAACACACCAAAGAAAATCTTTTTGATTTTGTGAAAATTTTTCAAATTTTTAGGGTTTTTTCGAAAAAGTAAGAAAATAAAGCAACCTATGCTAGAATATCGCTCCCCCACACTTAAACCAAGCCATGTCCTCATGCTCGATCGTAGTGTGCGGAGAGACAAAAGAAAAAGAAAAGAAACTACGAAAATAAAGCTAAAAATCAAAGATAAAAGTGAAGAAATGTAGAATGTGTCCGGCCGGGGTGTAGTCAAGTCACCATGGGCCGAGACAAGAAAAGATATGGAAGGGGGAAGAAAAATAAAAAGAAGGAAATAAAAGGAAATGGGAGGGGAGGGCTAGGTGTAATCAAGTCACCTAGCCTGGATTCCGCCCAAATCCGACTAAATCCTACAAAAAAGGTTGAAAAACTTGTAAAATTTGGATTTTGAAAAGGACTCTCGATGTAGTCACGTCATCGAGAGTCGGGAGCAATAACTACCAAGGCCTCGAAGGCCACCATGACACCAATGATAAGGGAAGGGGAGTAAACAAAGGAAAACAAGCAAAAAAAGACAGAAAAGTAAAGATAGTTACCCAAACCAATCGGCTAGTAACTCACTCGCTCCATCGTCTCAATGATCATTATAGGCACAAAGCTTGTTTTCGTCATTGTCATCTCGCTTCAAACTTGATAAAACCGCATGGTAGAGGTAGTAATGGTATTGGGGGGGGGGGGGGTAGAAATTGATGTGGATCTCGGTGTAATGTGAGGTGTACGGGTCATATGATAGGAACAAGGAGGAGTAGGGAGGTTGGGAGGGGGTATAAAATGGTTGGGTGGACTTGATTTGCGAAGAAGAATCACAAAGGCGGAGCAGAGGACCTTCCCGGTCGGGAAGATTGATCCCGATCGGGTTACCTCACCCTTCCCGATCGGGACGCCCTCATCCCGGTCGGGAAGGACTCACAGGAAGCTCGAAATATGGTGCCCCCTTTCCAATCGGGAAGGCACCCTTCCTGGTCGAGAAGCCTTACCCTTCCCGGTCGGGACGCCTCATCCCGATCGGGATGGGCCTTCTTCAACTTCCACAATCCCAAAAGCTCGCTCGAAGCTTCAAAAACCCGATCCTCGTGCTTACAACCCAAGGTATATCATAGCCACTCTTCTCTAGGAGCATTCTCATTTCACCTATCAAGCAATACTCAAACACACATCAAACTCGCTCTCTCACAACGCTCATCAATCAATCCAAATAACAAGAATTCACAAAAATCCAACTAACTACAAGAAAGAGATATATACAATGAGACGGTTCTTGTGGAACTCCTTCAAACCAAGGTGGTGCTTTCTTCAATCTTTTTCAACAACCAAAACTAGTTCCATCTCCATCAAGGGCACGTAAGAACAAGTCGAAGGCCCTAGAGAAGTCTTCAATCAAGCATGTCATATAACCGACCATATCCCAAGGCTCCTCATGGCCTTGCCTTGACGTTCCCGGGGCATCCCGCTCTTCCAAGTTCAACGACTTGAACTTGTACTTTTGATCCTTGGGGACATACCCAAACGTCCACCGGTCCTCATGCGGCCCCAAGGGAGGCTCATCTTCTTCCTTGTCATTGCACTTCAACTTGTCATCAAGCCCATGACATGGGCACTCATCCTCCTCACTCTCGGAGTCATAATCATCAAGTACATAAGAGTACTTATTCAAGCTTTGTTCCGGTTCACCCCCTAGATCGATGTCTTTCTTGGCTTGGATCATATTGCATGATTCATCCTTAGTAGGCGTAGTGTTGCCTTGGAGGTCGAACACTATCTTTTCCTCGCCTAACTCGAATGTGATCCTACCATTCTTAACATCGATCATGGCACCCGCGGTGTGTAGAAATGGGCGTCCAAGGATGATGGGAGTGTTGGCATCCTCCGGCATGTCAAGCACAATGAAGTCGACCGGAATGAAGTATTTCCCCACTCGTACCGGTACGTCCTCTAACATTCCTAATGGTCGATTGAATGATTTATAGGCCATTTGGAGGGTGAGGGATGTACATTTCAACTCCTTCATCCCGAGTCAGCAACAAATAGAATAGGGAATGATGCTCACACTCGCGCCCAAGTCACATAACGCATTCTTGATCAAGAAGTTGCCTATGGTGCAAGGGATCGAAAAACTACCCGGATCTTTCAACTTCGGAAGCGTGGAACCTTGTATGATCTCGCTCACCACCCTCGTGAACGCTACGGTCTCTTCCTTGTCGACGGATCTCTTCCTAGCTAGGATTTCTCTCATAAATCATCCATATGCCGGGATTTGGGTAAGTAGTTCGGTGAACGGGACACTCACATCCAATCTCTTCACAATACTAAGGAACTTGTCGTATTGAGTGTCCTCCTTAGTCTTCCTTTGCCTTGATGGGTAAGACAACTTAATTTGGTACTTGTTTTGATCAATTGGGGTGGACTCCTCAAAGGACACTTTCCTTTTTCCCTTGTCTTTCTCTTGAAGATGGGGAGGGTTGTCTTTTTGGGGTTTTTCAACTTCCCTTAAGACTTGCTCCTCAATTGGATTGTCCAAGCTTGATTCTTCTTGATTTGGAGATGTCATTTCCATTGTCGGTTCTTGCATCGGCTCTTGCTCATTAGGATATGGAGGGGAGTTGTAGGATGTACCTCTCCTTGTGGTGATAGCATTTACATGCTCAAATATCGGTGTTTCACCTTGAGAAGGAAGTTGCCCCTTTTGTCTTGAGGAGCTCCCCGAAGCAAGTTGAGATACTTGAGTTTCAAGCATCTTCATACGAGCATCTCTTACCGCATTTTCCCCTTGAACATAAGCAAAGAGCTCTTGTTGGGTTTTCGACATATCCATTTGACATTTTTGCACATCTTGAGTATTCTTTTGCATATCTTGATTACTCCTTTGAATTTCCATCAAAGTCTTTTGAATGTCAAAATCTCGAGGTGGGGATGATGGATTATGTGGAGTGTCGGTGATGGCGAGAGGAATGCCATAATCATGAGTAGGAGACCGGCTCCTAGGCTTGCTTTATTGTTGTTGATTTTGAGTTGCTTGTTGACGGTTCCCTAGAAATCCATAAGAATTTCCTTGATTAAGGCCTTGATTGTGGTTTTGTTGTTGTTGGAAGCCTTGGTTTCCTTTGAAACCGCCTTGATTGAAGTTCCCTTGTTGGAACCCTTGATTGTTGTTGTGAAAGGTACCTTGGTTATTTTGCTTGAAGTTGTTGAAAGGTCTTGGACTACCCATGTAACCTTGGTAACCTTGGTTGTTGTCCCTTAAGGGAGGTGGCACATAGGGACGATGTTGTTGTTGATGTTGAAAGGCTTGTTGTTGGGGGACTTGTTGGGAAGCTTGGAATTGATTAGAGTAAGAGGTACCTTGCTTGAACGCTTGAAAGGCGTTCACTTGCTCGATACTTCCACGGCAATACATAGGATCATGTCCAACTATTCCACAAGTATCGCACATCCCATAGTAAGGTAAAGTAGGTGCGAACCCCAAAGCATTCACTTCTTGAATCGGTTGATGGTGTGAGGAACTAGTACCTTGGACTTGGTCAAGGTGACTTTGGAGCTTCTTGTCAATAGTCTCCATGTGTGTTTTCAATTGAGCTCCAAGGTCAATGCTTAATTTGGTGATAGCATCGACCTCATGTATGCCTCCTCGATGTGCCTTCCTAGGCCTAGAATATTGCGAATTATGCACCGCCATCTCTTCGATTCTCGCCCATGTTTGGTCGTCATCGACCTCGGTGAACCTACCGTTGGAGCCCATGTTAAGAATAGCTCTCGAGTCCTCATAAAGTCCATTCCAAAATTGTTGCACTAAGAACCATTGTGAGAGTCCATGATGAGGGCACGATCTTACCAAAGACTTAAACCGCTCCCAAGCTTCATATAGGCTCTCTTCATCCCTTTGTTGGAACCCGGTGATGGAGGCCCTAAGCAAGTTCGTCTTTTCCGGAGGGTAAAACTTTTGGTAGAACGCCAAGGCAAGCTTTTTCCAAGTGTCGATACCCATGGTTGCCCTATCGAGACTCTTGATCCATTGCTTCGCTTTTCCAATAAGAGAAAACGGGAATAGTACCCAACGAATTTGATCTTGAGTAACCCCGGTTTGAGATATAGCGTCACAATAATAGGAGAAGGTCTCCATGTGTTGGTGCGGGTCTTCGGTGGGCAAACCACTAAATGGGCTCCTCTCCACAAGTTGGATAAATTGAGTCTTTGCCACAAAATTCCCGGTATAGGCTTCCGGTAATGCACTCGATCCCGGCAAGACATCCTCATTGAATGTGGAGTGAGAGGAGAACTTAGGCATTCTTGGATGTAAGGGAGAAGATGGTGGTGTAGAGAGTGTTGATGTAGATGAAGAGGGGGAACTAGGAGAAGAATCACCGAAGGGATTGATGAAGGTCCCTCCGGCCGTCTCTCGAGGTGAGATGTTCAAGTCGGCTCCTTGGGCTTGCCCTT
The DNA here is from genome assembly GCA_958450325.1 of Agrostemma githago. Lineage (NCBI taxonomy): Eukaryota > Viridiplantae > Streptophyta > Magnoliopsida > Caryophyllales > Caryophyllaceae > Agrostemma > Agrostemma githago. The sequence continues at coordinate 38,664,262 of OY288258.1, forward strand.
GATGAGTATTGCTTGCACTCGGTTGAGAGGTTCTAACCCGATTAATCGTCCGTTGGCGAAAGGCTCGAAAGAGTCTCTCCGACTCTGGATTAAAGAGATAGAAGTCGCCTCCCCTCCTAGGCATACACTACACACTAGAACAAACATAAGAACGCCTAGTGCTTTATGGGCACTAGGTAACGACAATAAACAAACACAACTAGAGACAAAGAGAAAAAGAAGAGATAACACTAAGGAAAGAAGAAAAATCTAGAGAATATTCACAAAAGAAGATGGGAGAACACAAAGAATGGTAACTAAGTCTAGAAATAAGCAAACTAAGTCTAAACAATGCACCGTCCCCGGCAACGGCGCCAAATTGATGGTAAGGATTCGTCACGTCCCTAGCCGATCAATAAAACACCGACCTACCTAGTGGGTAGCTAGGGCAAGTCGGGATCGTATCCACGAGGACGGTATATCAAAGCTTAGACTAGGTTGGCCTACAACGAGACTAGATTACCAAACAAACACAAAGAAGATGAAAAGGAAAACTATGATGGAGGAGAAGAGCTATGACTAAGCTAATGATGAACTAACAAATAAACTAGAGTAAATGATGGCTAACTAAGAGGATTAACACAAATATGGAAAGAAGTGGGGTAGGTCGGTTCATAGAAGTAGAAGGGTAATTGGGGTGATCAAGGGTATAGGTGTCTCCTAGTTACTAGAGTCAGTCCGGGCTCTCGCAACTTAGACCGATGTCAAGGTGGGTCCGGGCTCTCGCAACTTAGACCCTAGTCCGCGCTCTCGCGACTAAACTATTCTCAACATTTCCACAAAATAAGAAATCAATGAGAAGATGAACACAAGTATGGGAAGCATGGCCACTACAACTCACACAAGCATATCAACAAACACATAGAGTGCCTACAATGTGACTAACAACAAAGATATAACCTTTTCCCCTTAATCAACCCTAATCATCCATAATCTACCCCTAATCCCCTACTAACCCCACAAGATTACTACTCACTCATTATCAAATTACCCATAACAATAACAGGAGAAAACAAACTAAACATCAAAACATTCATTATGAACAACTAACAACAATAACAATATAAAAAGATGGAAACAAGATTAAATAACTAAAAACAAGAGTAAGAAAGGTTATACCAACACTAGGAAGATGAAAAGATGCAAACTTGTATAAATAAGAACCCAAATAAAACCCAAGGTTGTCAATCTTAGAGAATTCTTCAAGTACCCTCTTAATACAAGAACTAATTACAAGAATTAACTAAAGATTAACTAAGATTAAGGGAAGATTAAAACTAATGAGTGAGAGTAAATCTAGGGTTTTGGAGGCTTAAGAGAGTCTAAACTAACATAAGATATCTTAAAATTACAAGAAGGGAGTATATATATGGGTACAAGAATGAAGGAGAAGAAAAGAAGAAGTGCGGGTGAGCTGTAGCCCATCCCGACCGGGACAGATCTTCCCGATCGGGAAGGGTTCTGTCTTCCCGATCGGGAAGGATTCAACCCGACCGGGAAGGACCCACAGTAACGCTCCTAATCGTGCACCCCTTCCCGATCGGGAAGGCCACTATCCCGACCGGGAAGGGTCTTGTGTGCCTCCAAATAGAGCTCTAGGGTCCCTCCTTGTATCTCATGGGCTTCCCGTCGATTCTTGAGACTCAGGATCGGGTCCCAAGGTCTCGGGGTCGATTCCAAGGCCTCGAGTCATCGTTCCTTTACTCCGTTGGCTCCAAAATGTGTATGTATTGAGTCGGAATCACTCCAACTCTTCCAAATCGGTCTCGGGAACCTGAAACGGACTAAAGGAAGCATAAGAAGCCCATGAACCGCTCCCAAGGAGCGATTCCACAAGGAAATGGGACCAAAACACTACGAAATAGGCACTACAAATGACACTTATCAGTACCTTACCGTCTTTTTTAGGGACCGGCACGATATTTGCAACCCAATCTGGATACTCGGAGACTCGTATGAACCCAGCCTTGAATTGTTTGTCGACCTCCTCCTTGACCTTGAGGGACCATTCGGGCCTCATGCGTCGGAGTTTCTGCTTAACCGGCTTGAACCCTTCCTTGATCGGTATATGGTGCTCGGCTATTTCGCGGTCTATCCCCGGCATGTCCTTGTAGGACCATGCGAAGACGTATTTGAATTCTTGAAGGAGATCGATGAATTGTTGCTTCTCCCCGGGATCTAGAGATAACCCTATCTTAAGCATCTGAGGCTCTAAGGTTGTTCCCACGTTGATGGATTCGGTTTCTTCGATTACCGGATTGCGGGATTCCCTTTGCTCTAGTTGCTCGATCAGATGTGGAGGTAAGGATACCTGTTCGTCGGGTTTCTCAATGTCATTGCACAGAATATTTTGAAAATTTAGGAAATTTTGAAAATGAGACAAGTCGTAAGCAGAATGGTTGTTATTATTCATAAATTGGGAAAATAGCTCGAAAAGAGCTGCCATCTGATCGCTAGTCAGTGGCGGGATAGGTAGGGTGCCCGGGACAGACCCCGAAGCACCAGGAAAAGTTAAAGGGAGAGGGGGAGTTACAGGACTGACCCTAGCACCGGACTCACTAGACTCAATCTCAGACTCTGACTCGGACTCAGACTCAGACTCAGACTTAGATTCTGGCATATCTCCTTCCCCTGTGATTAGCTTGAAAGTCCTTCCTTGACTGTCAGTCCACTTGACAGTTTTCCTCCAGCCTGTCTTCCCTGTTCCGGATCTGACATCCGAGATCAGCTTGGATGAATCGAAGGTGCGGCTACGGAGAATAAGACTGACGAGTTCTTTCTTCGATGTTGGGGCTGCGAGCTCCTCCCCAAAAAGTAGTCCTAGTGCAGGCTCAGCATTCTTAGCATCTTCGGACTGGACGAGGGCGAAGATGTCGTCTGGTATGTAGTGGCAGACCTGGGCCAAGTGGGTCCCAGGGCGCGTGGTCGTGGGCCGGTATAGGCCTGTTTGGACGGATTCGAACACCGGTGTGACGAAGTTGATCTTGCCGGCTCCGGTTTGGCCCATATTTTCCGAGGTCAGGGTGTAACCCAGACCGGTTTGAATCCTCCCGTTATCGAGAACTTCGAGGATTTTTCCTACGGGTAGATCGGGCCTTGATGTAGCCCCCGGTAGAAAGCCCAGACTTTGCAACATCCGGTCGATGGTAACCGTGAAGTAGGGTCGGAAAAGGTATTCTTCTTCGATGGCCCCTATGAAGTCGAACCCCCAAAGATCGGTGCGGCCCGAGGTGTTGCAGTTAGCCACAGTCATAGGTGTGGCTTCTAAAGTGATGACAGTATCGTGCAAAGGTAGCTTGATCTTTCGATGCAGGGTGGAGGACACAGCCCTGGTCGCGTGGATCCAGGGTCTTCCTAAAAGAAGGTTAAAGGAAGAAGTCACGTCGATCACTTGAAATTCCAGCACTTTCTCTATTGGGCCTGTTATGACAGTAAGTTTTACGGCCCGGCTACTGACTTTGGACTTCCGTCGAAAGCCTGAATGGTTTGAGCTGAAGGAATATAGTCGGCCTCGGTGATACCGAGGGCTTTGGCGGTCCTCAAGGGGAGGACGTTGACTGCGGACCCGTCGTCGATTAGGGTCATGGGCAAATATTTTCCACGGCAGATTACCGTGATGTAGAGAGCCATGTTGTGGGTTGGCCCAAATGATGGTAGGTCAGCATCGGGGAAGGTGATGAGTGGGCCTTCTTCTTTAGCTTTCCCCTTTAGGTGGGGCAGAACCGTGGCTACCATTTCAGCTGGAGTAGCCGTAGAGTCGATTTTGACTTGATCGAGGGCCTTAGTGAGTGCCTCTCGATGTTCCTGAGAGCTAACTAGGAGTTGCCATATAGAGAGGTCAACTCGAGTCTTGCTTAGCTTCTTCACAAGAGCCCTTTCAGTAGTTGGCGGCTCTTCCGGGACGACCTCCGGTTTAGGTGGCGGCTCGGTGACGATGAGGGCATGACTGCTGGTTAAGGCCTTGGACTTAACCTTCTGGATCTCCTCGGACGTGATGGGGACGGCTTCTCCTTTGGTGAGATAGACGTCGTCTTCATCGTCACACCAGATCCCGTTGATTTGCGGGATAAACGGGGAAATGAGATGTGAACAGTCTATGACTTCCCCAGAGAAAATAGCGTGAGTGGCCAACGGGTTGTCCTTGTTGTTGGGCTTGCCTCCAGGTAAGGGGATTTTCCCGCTTTCGATGAGATCCTGGATAAGATGCTTTAGTTTCCAGCATTTCTCGGTATCGTGTCCCTTACCCTGATGGTATTTGCAGTAGGCTTGGATATCGTAGAACTTGGAGCGACGCTCGACTGGAAGATCAGGTGTTGGGCCTATCGAATTAATCAGGCCTTTTGATGAGAGCCTTTGTAAGGCGTTTGCATAAGTGGTACCTATGTCGGTGAATACCCGGGGTGTGGTATTCTTCTTGGACGGGTTATCAAGTAGATTTACCTCGTCAAAAATGCTACGAGTAGCAGCGACGGATGTGGGCTTGCTTGTTGATGAGCTGGCCCCTTGGTATCCCTTGGTGGAGGCCTTAGTGAGGCTTTCCAACCTTAGATCATCCTCGATTCTCGTTCCCATCTCAGTTAGGATCGCGAAGCTAGGTATGATGGCGTACCGGAGATGGATCCGGTAGGCGGGCAGGAGATTCTTGACAAAGGCTTCAACTAGGACCTTTTCACTGGGCTTATCGACCAGTTTGACGCTTTCAGCCCTCCAGCGCTGAAGGTACTTCGTAAACCCCTCGTTTGGTTCCTGGGTCATTACTTCCAGGGTGCACATCGTGGTTTGGATCTCCGTGATGTCGGCGTAGTTTCGAGCGAATTCCGTTGCCACGTCATCCCAAGACTTGTATTTCTTGGAATCGAGCCTATAGAACCAGGCTTTCGGATGCTTCTCGAGCGAGGAGGCAAACAAATGTTTGAACATGTTTGACTTGACTCCCTTGAGGGCCATAAATTCCTTGAAAGCCCGGATATGTAATACCGTGTCTTCAGTTCCGTCGAACATTGGGAGGCCCGTCAGGTTGAGATTGGCGGGCAATTCGACGGTTAGGGGCGCATAAGTCCGAGCATTCTCCGTGTGAATCGAGTTGTGGGTCAACAAATGGACCTGCTCTTGTAGCTTGATGACTGCGCTAGTCAATTCGGCTAATGGCCAATGAGTTTCATCTTGACCCCTCGGCTTGTCCTGTTCTATGGCGCTAACCCGGGTAACAATGGCGATCTGGTCGCCCCTGATTTGGTCGAGTTGTTCTTGGATCTTGGCCAACGAGGTGTTCAGTTGATCGATAGCGTCCTTAGTCATGGTTCGGGTGTGAGGTGGCCTGTCTGTAAGAACACCGTGTAATCAGAATCGAACCCAGATCGAAGAGTGCATCCCGAGCAAGAAGAAAAGACGACTAGACTCGAAAACTGACTAAAAACCGACTCCTAGATGGGTGACTCGTGGACGGTGGACTTTCTTTTAGGATTTTGGCAGAATTGGCCTAGTCCTGTGTGAAGAAAGACCTACGTGTGAGCTAATCCCTAGACTTTGGACTCGATTGTGTAAGTAGGCTTCCCTTTGTAGAAGTTTGTCCTACGTAGGTGGGCCGTGCCTTGACAAATAAGGCAGACTGGGATGGGGTAGAAACCCGTGATGTAAGATCGACGGAGTTTCGACGATATGGACTCTAACAACTTATGACATGACCCGACACTGCTAAATACGGGAAGTCCTAAGAAGAAGAAAGTTTTGAAAGGAAGATTTGGATTTGAAAACCGAACAAAGTCGGATAGGATGGCCCGATCTTTTTTGAAAATCGAAAAAAGGTGTCATCGGGCCGGGATTTTCGAATTTTTTTTTTGAAAGGATTGGACAGCATACCGGCTAGAAAATAGGCTATTTTGAGTCAAAACCATAAGTCCTAAATTCGGTAGCTTTCCGGGTTTTGAAAAAATGGATAATTTTCGAAAAAGATGCAAGTTTTTGAAAAGGACGGTTTTTGAAAAGATGAGACATGGATCAAGTAGCACGTAGTCACGGAAACAGTATAATGACGCCACGTATGCTCTTAGTCTAAGTCTCAGTCGGTCGAATAGGGTCTATACCAACGACGATAGCTTTCTCGCAAATCAGGACGGTCTTCCTAAGCCGAGTTGGTCTTAGAACCTGCCGAAAACCCATGCGAGTTCCGCCATTGATGTCTTTAGTGGGTCCATTTAGGAACGCACCGCGGTATAATGGGACGTCGGTCACAAGTAACCGGCCCGGGAAAGATTGGGTTATGCATGACCCATTGAACTAAAACGTGTACATTACTATTCGAACAATTTCTTTTCGAGTACCCTAGGGATGCCGATGGTAAGTGACTCATCAGTTGATCCCCAGCGGAGTCGCCAAATTGTGGACATGACATAGGTCCACCCCGACGCAGCCACGCGCGGGTTTGGGGAGGCGAATGAATCTCCATATGAGATGGTCAAATTGAAATTTAAATCGAAGTAGGAGTCGCCACCGAATTTTGTGGTTATTCGGAACCATTCGAGCCCACTTTATGTCGTAGTGGGCCGTATACAAAATACGGCCCATTTCCGATGTCAGAGTTTATTGGGCTCGTCCCTTTGCATTACGATACCGATACCGACATTATCGGATACCGTGTATTGAATGACTCTCGTTGCCAATGGATTCGGACATCTGGAAACCATGGTTCTGAGTAAGGGGTGAGGGTACGTGTTGGGAAGTTCACTAAGAACACCCAACCCCGCCCGCACTTAGCGGCCTTTACTAAGACATCGTTCGTTTTTGGTGTACACGGGTTAGTTCGACGATTGAATGATATGCAAACATTATTTTCTTAAGCATGTGAGAAAAATAAATAAATGGGTTGCTAAGTCGTTTAATGCATGTTAAACTAATAACGTCAAAGTTATTTTAGCATGTGAAGTCGTTTTAGTCTAATAAAACGATAAAAAAACAAATAAAAAGCTACAAACACGAGAAAACGAGTTAGTAACGGTGAATAAATCGAATAAAGATGTAAATAAATAATATGCATGATTTGAAAAAAGACTTAATGACACGTGATGGATTAGCACGTGTTGACCAAGGTCGAAAAAAAGTATTTATCGAAATATGTCGCGAAAGTCGCTTTTTAATGTAAGGTTCAAAAAGAATAAAAAAATAGAAAAGCGAAGAAACAAAAAAAGGAGCCGACGAACCAGGCTGCCGCGCGGGTCGCCTGACAGGCGCGCGACCGCGTGGTGGCCTGCCGGTTTTTTTTTGTTTGTCGAAAATCGTTAATTTTTATAAATCGCGTATAAATATGGATTAATTATACCCGATTCATATTTTCGATATTCGTCGTATTCGATATTCGATTATGAAATCGATATCGAATAGTCGGAATGACTTTAAAAAAGGTTTTGAAAAAAAGTTTGTTTTGTACGAAAAGTTAAAAAAAAGGATTTGAACGAAAAAAAATGTTAATTCTCTCCGCGTCTAAAATCATCGAATTTTGTTTAAAAAGGGTGATGATTTTATTAGCATCAACGAGAATTAATTTATTTTGTTCTTGTAGATACGATATTCGATTAGAGAATCGGTATCGTATTTTAAGAACGTTATATGAAAAATAGTTTTTATAGTATCGATTATTAGAAATAAATAAAAGTATGTGATGAACGACCCATATTAAAATATGAAACGACCGACGAAAACAAAATAAAAAAAGGAGAAAAGGACGAAGAGGAGGAGAAAAGAGAAGAGAGAATCGGGTTTGATTTACACCCTCAACCTACATGCTTTATTTTCTCGGTACGGAGCTCGTCGGAAAGTGGTTTAAACTTGGGAGCGTCGAGATGATGCGGGTGAGTTTGGGATGGTGCGTTTTTGGTCGTGTGGGACGCCGGGTTCGGCCAGATGGGGGTGGTTTCGTCGGTATTTCGAGACTTCTTCGGGAATACGTCGGGATTTGCTTTGTATTGCTTTTACTAGATGTCGAGGATGATGGATGTATGTATATTTCGGTCGGGCTAAATCCGTATAGTCGTTGTGTAAATCGTAGATGTGTAAAATCGTGTCCTTTGTGTTGAATATGAGGTCCTATTTATAGGAGTGGAGGTAACCTTGTTTGTATGACAAGAAATACCGGTTTGGATAGGAAACGCGAGAGTTCGAGAGGGAACGAAAGTCTCGTTTCTTGGTGGAGAAGCCAAGAAACTCGACTGAAAGGGGAGTATTTCGGCTGTTTAGGGAGTTCTAGCCGAGTGTCTGAGCTCGGTTTGTGAACTGTTTCGGTTTCCGGATAGAATTCCTACTTGAGATCGAATTCTATCCTTAAACGGATTTGTTTAATATTTTTTTGAAGCTGATTTTTGTAGTATTTGGAACTGAATCAGCCGCATGAGGTGTCACGGCTGACTCGTGTGTCCCGAGAATATTTTTGACCGGGTTTTGACTCGGTCGTAAAAAGACGGTTTTACCCCTGGTGCCGGAATCAACCCAAATTAGTCTCATTTTACTCGAAACGACCCGCTGGGCCTGGATTTGAGGTTGGTTTTGTAAGATATGTACTCCGTAATAAGCCTAAACCAAATGTCCATGATTTCGAGCCCATATCCGAGTCCATTAAAGCATGTTTGCGTCCTATCATCATCGGGTGTTTGGTGGGACCTACTATAGACACCTGGCGGTCAAAATGTGGGTGTCTACACTTTCCGCTGAGAAATTTCACCCTATGAGAATTTGACCGGGCGAAATTTCGCCAGACGGTGTTCCTCCCCTGATTGCCATTTCGGACAAAAAAATTTCATACGATGAAATTTCACCCTATGAGATTTTGATCGGGCGAAATTTTGCCCCGTGGTATTTCGGCCATATTGGAGAGAATCCGCAAGGCAAAACTTCACCCTATGAAGACTCAAAGGACAAAGTCTCATTCAAAGGGTAGAAGTCTCACTAATGGGCAATGATTGGATTATGAGCTTTAAGATTGTGTGACCCATTAAGGGCTTAGTATATATAGTAACCTTAGGTTTTCATTTCATTTTGTGCCTTAAGTGTGCCTCCTTAGGTTAGGGTAGTTTTAGTAGGCCTCCATTAGTAGATCATTCTAGTAGTATTTCTATTAATTCTCTACAAATCTAGTAGTTTAGATAGTAATCTAGTAGTAAATCTTCATAGTTTTCTTCATCAATTATCTAGATTTACATTCAAGTTTGTAGAATTCAAATTTTATTTTATGTTTTTTTGGGATTATCAAGGGATTAGTGACAAATCCTTTATTCTCTTCATCAAGCTTCATCTTTTATTTATGCAATCTTCTTATTTATTGTTCATTCTTCATAGTTGGTATATTTCTCTTTCACTCTTCAATCTCTAGTTTAGATTTAATCTTGTTCTTTCAATATTGTTCATTTTATTACTCTTTCATTATTGCCTTGTTTTGATCATCTTTATGTTATTAGTTTCTCTAGATCTAATTTATGTTGTTCTACATTATTTCCTAGTTTATTTTGTTGATTGCACTTTCTTCCATAGTTTTAAGGTTAAATTGTTAGACCGCAACTTCCTTGTTGTTTTGTTGTTATTTTCTTTAGATTTAGTTAATATGCATGTTTTGGTTATTTTCTCCTTTGTTAATGTTTTGTTGTTTTTCATTATGAGTAGTGAGTAGATTTGTAGTTGGGGGTTTGGGGAGGAGGATCTTGGATTATTTGAATTTTGAAGTTTTTGGTTGGTTGGTTGCTTGTTGGTTTATCTTGCTTAAAGTTGTTGTGTCATTGTTGTTTTAGTCCGGCCGGGTAGATCGACCTTGACTCACTCCTATCAATATGGGGAAACTCGGGGTATAAGTTACCTTGACTTGAGACTTACCCTTTTTCGCCGCAAAAGCGGGATTTTAGGTGAGTTGGGTGAAGAAACCGAAAGGTGGCATTCTCCCTCTACCGATATTGTGACCGACCCGAATCCCGAGATTCCTTGACCCCAATTTCCGAATCCCGACTTCCCCCTAACACCTTTGATCAAGCATTTGATCAATAAAGGGAAGGGGGAATGGTCTTTTATGGTGGCTGTGTTCAATTTTTAAAAATCTATACACTTGCACCAACCGGTAAGGGTCCTAGTAGAAATCAACTCCCCTTTTTCTCCTTTGACAACCGTCATTCCTCCTTTTTTTTGGCACAACTTGTACGGGGCTAACCCATTTACTTCCGATTATAGGGTATATAATGTTAGCCTCATACAATTTGATGACCTCCTTCATGACAACCTCTTTCATGGTGGGGTTCAACCGGCGTTGACCCTCAACCGAAGGGCGGTGGTCATCATATGATCCTATGCATGCAAACATTTTGACTTATGCCTTGGAGGTTATCAATGCTATACCCAATGCCCCTTTTGTGTTTTCTCAAGACAACCATTTTTCTAATTGAGGACCATCAAGTGTGGCATTGATGATAACGGGATAACTGGTTCCTTCAAGGAAGGCATATTTGAGGGAAGAGGGGAGTAACTTAAGTTCAAGATTAAGAGTAGAGGGTACCATACTTTTACCCACCGGTAGTGGTTCTACCTCTTCTTCATGCATGAGTTCTTCTTCAAGAGGTGGGGAATCAAGTGGTTCCGCTTCTTTCTTATCATCATCCATCAAACTATACTCAACCAAACTATCAATAACTTCAATGGAATACATTTTTTTAATCATTAGTTGTTTAAGAGCTAGAGGAAGGGAAAACTCTACCGACTCGTTCCCTATATTAAACGATAATTTTCCATTCTTTAAGAGCCATGAATGGCAGACCTAAGATAATGGGGGTAATAGTGTCTTCGGGCATATCCATGACAGCAAAGTCAGAGGGGTTGAAAAACTTACCAACCTGCACATGTACATCCTCAAGTATCCCAAGTGGGTACTTGATGGACCTATCTGTAACTTGAATCGACATACTAGTGAGTCTCATCTCCCCCACACTAAGTCTCTTGGCAATAGAATAGGGTAACAAACCAACACTAGCCCCTAGGTCACACAAAGCTTGGTTAACAACGACATTTCCAACCCGACAAGGGATGGAGAAGCTACCGAGGTTATCTAGTTTCTTTGGCATTTGATTCATAAGAATGACACTACATTGTGCCGTAAGAGGGGCACATTCTTTATCCTCTATAGTTCTCTTCTTAGTCAAAACTTCTTTCAGAAACTTAGAATAAAAGGGCATTTGAGAAATTACTTCGGTGAAGGATAAAGCCACCTCCACTTTCTTCAACATATCCACAAAATGGCTAAATTGAGCATTCTCCTTATGTGGCTTAGCTCGCTCGGGAAAAGGCAATGGTGGGACAAAAGCGGGTGGCGGTGGAACATTGGATTCTTCTTCTTCTTCTTCTTCTTCTTCTTCTTCTTCTTCTTCGGCTAAACGCTCCGCCTCTTTCCTTTTTGCTTCTTCCGCTTCCATTTGCTCTTTTTTCTTTCTTCTAAGTTTTCTTTGTTTTCTTTGTTCAATCTCCGCATTTTCAAGAATATCAAACTCTGCTTGTATTCCTCAATTTTGTTTGAGGGAAGTGGGAGATGTGGCTTGTGGTTCACTTTGTTGATTCACTTTGGTTACGGTGCTTTTGGTGTTCAAGTTCACATTCTTATACGGGTCCTCAAGTTCTTTGCCACCTCTCAAAATGACGGCATTTGCTTGGTGTGGAGGGTCTCTTAGCTTTTGGGGTTGCTCGGGCAAACCATGGGGTGGATAAATTGGGGCGGCTAAAGCTTTTGTTGCTTCTTGTGATTCCTAAACCTTTAGCCTCGTCTTTGTGTCTAAGTTCTCACTCCATAAGTGCCCAATGGCTCTTTGCAAATCATTAGTGTTATCCCATGGAACTCCTTGACCATATTGAAAATTGCTTGATTGGCCATAAGATTGATTGTATGGTTGTTGGTTGTAACCTTGATTACCTTGAAAATTGCCTTGGAACCCTTGATTGTATACAAGATTAAAGTTGTTCCCTTGTTGATTTTGATGATGAAAATTGTTGTAATTATTGGGAACGTGGAATTTACTACCTTGTTGATTGAATTTGCTCATTTGGTGAGGAGGCAAATATGGGGGCATCTTTGGAGGACCTTGATTAAAAGGCCTTTGTTGACTTTTGTTAAAGGGCCTCGGTTGACCCCCTTGGGCACATGACATCAGACTTTGGACATTTTGATTTCCATGTGAAAAGTTGGGATGAAACCTTGTGCTGGCATTGTAAGTATTGGAATAGGGATCAAATTAAGGTCTTTGCCCATACACTTGAATAGCTTGCACTTCATTTGGCTCTTCAAAATAAGTTTCTTCATTTGGAATACAAGAGCTAGAATCATGGCCATAATTGCCACAATGTTCACATTGAACTTCCCATGTTAATTTTTGCTTTGATGGTGATGGTTGCCTTGTTGGAACACTCCCTTGAATTTGGTACATACCCCTAGAAGTTGGTTTGGAATTCATGGCATCCATTCTCTTTGTCAATTCTTCAACCTTTGCTTCAAGTTTCTATTCATTAGAACTCTTAGATGAGTTCACTTCAACTTTCTTTCTAGAATCCCTTGATTGACCCACTCTAGAATCACTCTTTTCCATCTTTTCAATAAGACTTTTACATGCCTCATCGGTAAGGGAAGAGAAATCTCCTTCGGCGGCCGAGTTGAGGTTTTCCTTGGTTCTCGATGAAAGGGTGTTATAAAATATTTGGGTTGTTAGCCAATCGGGTATTCCATGGTGTGGGCACTTACGTAGTAAATCTCTAAATCTCTCCCAAGCCTCACTTAGGCTTTCAAATTCATCTTGCTTGAAAGTTTGTATTTCCATGCGATATTGATTAGTCTTTGACGGTGGATAGTATTTCTCCAAGAAGGCATTGGATAATTGAGCCCATGTGGTGAATGTATTATCGGGATGACCATGAAGCCATCTTCGAGCTCCATCTCGCAATGTCTTAGGGAATAATAATCGGTGTAGTTGGCATGATGTTAGCCCATTTAGACGGGCCCCGACTAATTTCTCTTTGAATGATGCAATATTCTCTTGAGCATCTTCTTGGGAAAAACCACGAAAGGTGTCGTGTTGAACCGCATTTGTTAAAGATGCTTTCAATTCATAATTCTCGGAAATTTCCCCAAAATCAACCGGTGAAGGGGTCTCTTCATTTGTAAGTTGGGAATGGGAACCTAAGATCGTCATTGGTTGAATCGGTGGTGGTGGTGGTAGATTTAGAGGGGTTAGATTTTGATTTTGTGGTGGAGTTCTTGGTGATGGTAGGGTTGGTGGTGAATTTTGTGAAGTAGATGATGTGGGTTATATGGTGTAAGTGGTGTATGTGGTAAAATGAGATTAAGATTAGGAGGTGATAATGAAGGATGTGGAATAATAGTTGTTGAGTTATTACCCCGAAATCGCAAAGCTCTAAATGTCATCTCCGGCTCCGGATCGAACCACAAGGGCGATGACTTACTTCTAGGCATAAAATTCAATTAAACGATAAGTCTCCTATGGAAAAGAGAGAAATAAAATTAAAGCAAATAACCAAACACAATGAACTAAAACTCAATTTACTCACCGTTCCCCGACAACGGCGCCATTTTGATCGGCTCACGATTAGATCGGTCGTTTAGCAAAGGATGAGGGATCAAACAATACTTATAAGACTCGTAAATAACACAAAAACAACTAAGTGTATTCGTGGTAAGTCGAGGTCGGTCCACAGGGAACAGTGTAGAATCGAGTAAAAGCGATGTGCGTGGGATCTAATGGAGGTTTTAAAGGTCGAGTCTATACAAAAATGCGATAAATAACAAGAGATGATCAAATAAGGAAAGGGTGTTAGGGGGAAGTCGGGAATCTGATATTGGGGTCTAGGAATCTCGTAATCAGGTCGGTCACAACATCGGTAGAGGGAGAATCCCACCTTTCGATTTCTTCACCCAACTTACCTAAAATCCCGCTTTCGGGCGAAGAAGGGTAAATCTCAAGTCAAGATAATTTCTACCCCGAGTTTCCCCATATTGGTAGAAATGAGTCAAGGTCGATCTAGTTGGTCGGATTAAGTCAACAATGACACAACAACCTCAATCAAGATAAACCAACAAGCAAGCAACCAAACCAAAATTCCTCAATTCAGATAACCCAAGATCCTCCTCCCTAAACCCCCAACAAGAAATCTACTCACACATCATGATGGAAACTATGAAAACAATAGCAATGGAGAAAACAACAAGAACATGCATAATGATTAAATCTAGAGAAAATAACAACAATACAATGAAGAAAATTGCAATCAAAATATACTACAAAGCGATCTAAAAGCAATACAAGTAAAATCAATGATAATGGTGCAATAATGAAAGAACGATATTGAATCTAATCTAGAGATTAGGGAGAAGAAGAGAAATATACCATCAATTGAGGAAAAACAACAATAAAGAAGAAGATTGCATAAAATAAGATGAAGCTTGATGAAGAGGACAAAGGATTTGTCACTAATCCTTTCATAATCTCCAAGAAACTTCAATAAAAATAATTGAATTCTTACAAAGCTCGAATAAATCTAGAAAAATGATAAAGAATTGATGAATACTATGAATAGTGGATTGCTAATGAATGATAGCAATGTGATAATGAATGATAAAGTGATAATGTGCAACTAACTAGGGTATCTATATATATAGTAACAGCTTAATGGATCCTTAAACTCAAGCCCAAATCCATGTTTTTGCTCCATTAGTGAGACTTTTTCCCAATGAGTCTTCATATGATGAACCTTCACCCTATGAAATCAGTCATTCACGAACCAATACCGCCGGGTGAAACTTTACCCGGTGGTTTCACTCGGTGAACTTTCTTCTAGATTTGAGTTTTTGGGGCCTCTTTACCGTCGGGCGAAACTTCACCCGATGGGTGAAAGTTTCGCCCGGTCATTTCGCCCGGTGGAGAAGGTTTTCCGAAGATCTTCGGGGAGGTGAAATTGTCGTCGGGCGAAACTTCGCCCGGTGGTATCTCATCGGGTGAAACTTTGAACTTTAATTGATTGGATAGCTTTGAACTTTAAGCTTTGTGCGTTGCTCTATGGACGTTATTCCCCTCTCTTGTGCTCGTGGAAGCTCAATCATGCTTTCGGTGCCAAATCCTATCAAAATAGATAGAAAAACTACCAAATATACGTAAAATGCACAAGAAGGACGCTAATGCGAGAAAGAATAAAAATAGGGCGATAATCGCACTCTATTCTTGAAAAACAAGGGAAAAGCTAGTCTAAATGGGAGGAAAAACAGTCCAAATATATCACACATCACATTTTTAGTTGTACCGTTTAAAATTTTCTCAACGTGCTTTTTCTATCGTACAATTGGTGTTTTTTTTGGGTCAAATATATGGGTTAATTATGGCTAATCTCTCTTATGATATCAAAAGGTGTCACAAGAAGAAAGAGGCAAGATTCCGAGGTTGACAATAACAAAGCAATATAAAACTAAGGTATTTGTCGTAGTTATTGTAACGTGAGAGGTAGATGCGCTCAATTGATTTGGAGATATTTAGAATTCATTTTAGAAGTGAACTCGCTTCTTCTACACCAAACGCGCGAAACAAAGAAATGAGCGACCAGCAACGCGAGTGTGATACTCTTGTGTTTGTATTTTCTCAATCCATCATCCCACGCATCCTTTGTAATCTGATTGAGTATTTTAGTCATATCGTTCTATTCTATTATGTACATGATGATGTTGAAATTGTTTAATTCATTTGTAATGTAAATAACAAAAGTAAAGAGTTAGAAATGTTAGATGGTTATATTAGTTGCATAAAATAAGTGTTAGTAGAGTTAGTATAAGGAAAGTAAATGTTATATGTCAGCACGATAATTATAAATGAAATGATAAAAGAGAACGAAAATAAAAGGTTTAGAAGTTGAATTTGACAACCTCAACATACATGTTCTTACTTCTATGTGGAACTCGCTTTAGGAATCGACTTTGACACGTAGAGTTCCTCCATATATAGGTGATTTAAGGTGTTCGTTGGGTTTGTATTTTGGATTTGGGAGTATTGAATGCTAGGTTTGAAAAAGGTAGAATGTTGTAGGAAGACTTTTTGATTTCAAATCGCTGACCCTCGAAATGGTTGAGGTGTTCTCGTATTTAAAGAGGTTGGCGGGCTTTGAATTTGTGTTTGGGAGCCGTAACGTAGATTTGGGGATCATGGCTTAGGTGAGGGAGGTCGTGCGCCTTGAGGCTCGGGCACTAGGGTTGAGGCACCCCAGTTCTGGGATGCACAACTCCGTGCATTTAAGTGCGTGCTGTTTGGACGATGTTGCTTGATTTGCGGGATTGAATATCCGTGAACCGAACTCATGATGTGGTGTTGGAGTTGCTACTGAACAATTATCGGGTGTTCAAAAACCTGAAGCATTCTATGTCTAGAATGATACTCATTTCAAGAATTTGGCCATCCACTATCCAGAGATTTGAGTAAGGGGTGAGAGTACGTATTGAGAAGTCAACGTTATGAATAATGAGACCCAATTCCGTCCGTAAATAGCGACCTCTTGTGGACGTCCGTCCGCACCGCCCGGCGCCCCAGCGCCCGCGCGGAACCGACCCCATTTTTCAACGTGTGGCGGCGGTCACCCACGCGGCCCCTCCCTGTCGGGGGCCGGTCCGATCTCGCGTATGGGGTGATGTTTCAGATCTCGATTCGGATGACGATCCGGACTTGTACTAGACAGGTTAGGGCACCCGTGTTTACGTTTTGGGAATCGATCGAGTCGTGGTTGTAAATGTTTAAAGGCCGTTTTGTTTGGTAAAACGACCTTTTTAGTGAACTGAAGTTGTTGCCGATTTGTGGAGTAGCCACCGAGTCAATTATGGGGACTCGGAAATCGTTCAAGTCAACTTCGATCCCTTGCCGGCTCAAAGTTGAGTGGCACGAGACCTAAAGATAAAGACTTGTACCCTTAAGCACTCTATGCCTGGAATGACTCTCATTGCCAATGGTTTCGGACATCCGGAAACAATCGATTCTGAGTAAGGGGTGAGGGTACGTATTGGGAAGCCAACATCCGATAGATGTCAACACCCAATCCCGCCCGCACTATAGTGTGTTTTAGTGTTTATGATTGAAGTTGGGACGTTACGTATTTTAGTAGATGTTTGTGGGCCTAGTGCCCACATCTAGTGTTATCGTAGTGCATAATAATAGAAAGTGCGAATATGGAAAGTTTTGTTTAGATGGCAACCTAGTGACGAATCGATCAACAGGTGGATCCTCCTAGCCTGACCAGTTGATGGGAGGGATTTGTCGCGGATCCCGCCATCAAATAATAACCAACTAACCTAACTAGGGTAGCTAGGGCAAGTCAGGTCGATCCACAGGGACGGAAAATGCGTTTAGACTAATGGGTGCTACGGTCTAGGACTATGTTCGAGACAAGCTAATCTAGGGTGATGGCTAAGGACTAGACTAAGGTCTGAAACGAGGAAAAGGAAGACAAACGAGTAACTAACGACTAATGGAAGCTAGAATAACAATAAGAAGGAAAACTAGGGTTAGGTCGGGTTCATGGGTGCAAAGGATACAAAGAGGGGAAAAACGGGGTTACTAGCATGCTTTCGTAGCCTAGGTAACGCCGATCGGGCTCTCGCTACGTAATCGGCCTAGAGGTCGTCCTCACCGGGCTCTCGCTACGTAGTGAGGCAAACAAACCAACCAACCAAACACATACATACAAGAGAAGATGCAAGAAAAACAAGGATTGATCGGCTCTAGTCTCACAAGCATTTCATCGAACATGTGGAGTGCAAGGTTAATGGGAAACAATAAAAACAACATCTAGTACCACCCATCTCACCCTAATCATCGACAATCACAACCAATCATCCTAATAACCCTAGCAAGAATCTACTCTAACATATCTATGCTAAAACTAACAAGAACAAGAGAAACTAACTCAAGCAACAAAACATTCATAATGATACTAGTGAAAACAATAAACTATGAACAATACAATGAACAAAGAAACAAACTTTAATGATAAACAAGATTAAAGGAAAGGAAAAGAGAGATTATACCTACTAACAAGAGGATGAAAGAATGAAAACTTGCATTAATAAGAAAAACCCAAAACAATCACCCAAGGTTGTCAATCTTGGTGGAGATCTTGAAGAATTTCCTTAATACAAGGTTAAACTAAGATTAAGGACTAATTACCGACTAATCTACTCTAATCTATGCTAATGTAGGCTAAACTATGCTAGGGTTTTTGGGTAATGTCTATTTTTTTTATAAGAATACAAGAGGGAAGTATATATAGTGTTACAAGAATGAAAGAGGAAGAAAGAAAGTGACGCGGGTAGCAGCACCACGGTCCCGACCGGGATGGACCGGTCCCGACCGGGACGGGCAATAACACAGCCTGGTGTTATTGATAACACAACGCGGTGTTATGCTTGATCCCGACCGGGACGGACCCAGGTCAGTAGCTTCGCTAAATGCACACCTCATCCCGGACGGGTTGAGGCCATCCCGACCGGGATGGGCCTTGTAGGCCTCAAATAAGCTCTTTTTGGTCCCTCCTTGCTTCTCATGGGTTTCTCATCGATTTTCGGGACTCGGGATCGGGTCTAAGAGGCTCGGGATTTGGTTCCGAGGTCTCGGGGTCGAATCCAAGGCATCGAGTGATCGTTCCTTCACTTCGTTGGTTCCAAAAAGTGTATGTATCGAGTCGGATTTGCTCCAACTCTTCACAATTGGTCTCGGGAACCTGAAACGAACTAAAGAAAGCATAAGAGCTCATAAACCGCTCCCAAGGAGCGATTCCACAAGGAAAATGGGACCAAACACAGTAAAATAGGCGCTACAATCTACACTTATCAACTCCCCCACACTTAACCCTTACTCGCCCTCACACTAACTACTAAACTAGCCGAGTGGGTATTAGCGCACCCTACGCCCTTTCAACACACGCGAGTGCACTTTAGAGGAAAAGTATGGGGTCTTGCGACAAAACTGTGGATGCAACCGGACACAAGACACAAAAACAAACAAGCACACAAACAAACAAACAAACAAACAAACAAACAAACACAAGGTTGCACCCAAAGAAAAACAAATACCGCTTCCCTCAAACAAGCGGTGAAAGAAGCACCGGTTTTAGGACTCAAGGCAAGTGACAATGTTCCCAAGCTAATCATACAAATCGAAATGAACTAAACCCTAATAGTATGACGACAAAGCAATAAAAACGTTGGTAACTTACCTAGGTCCTCCTAACCTTCTAAGAACGTACTACGGGACGATCGGTGGGATGGAAAAAGGATGAACCACGGTGTTAGTCGACACTGTAGGTAAGTGAGACCCCGCCCCTTTAGCGATGAGCTAAGAGGGTCGTCCCATGTCCAAAACCGCCGAACTAGTCCAAGTAAAAAGGTGGATATGAATGCAAAATGAGGGAGGACCGACCATTACCACTATCATCCTTCCTAGGGACTCGGTCCTTTGGTAGGCTCTTCCCGGTAATAGTCGGTAAAAGGCTTATTTTTTATGGTGGGGACTCTTTTTATGAGACAGTTTTCTTTTGGCTTTTTTTTTTCTTTTGCATTTTTGCTTTGTTTTGCTATGCCATTTCTTTTTCTTCTTTTCTATTTTCTTTTTCTTGGCTTTTTGTGCCTTTTCTTTTTCTTCAATCTCTTCTTTCTTTCTTTTTTCTTTCTTTAGCCCTTTTGGCTAGATTTGAGTCGTAGGCATTTTTTCGCAACTAGAAAGGGAGATTTCAACAAATTGCAATTTTATTGTGTGGATATGTGTAGGAGGTAGGGTAATGGGTATGTCGGGACGACGTCTTCCCTTCATACTCACAAAAAGGGGAGAACTTGGACTAGTCAAACAATCCCAAACATGGTCACCTAAGGGACGGGACTCGGTAACCAAGGCCTTTTCACACCGTGGGTGGTCATAATGGTCAAAATGCAAATCCCGTAGTAAATCCCTAGTAAGCTAGGTGGACTCATGGTAAGAAACGAACGAAATCACTGATTTAGGGTCATTCTACTAGACTAAAGTCCAAGACTCGATTTACACTACTAGAAAGGGAAAGTAAACACTTGCACACTAGCCTCAAAACCGGGTTTTCGCAAACCTTTTATTACACACAAGACATAACTAACACAACAAAGACATGACAAAAAAAATGAAAGAAAAAGAGACAAAAGACAACAAACCAAAACAAAATAAAACAAACACATAGACAACCCAAACACCACCCCTAGCTTCCAAACAAATCACCACATCAGCCACAAACTTTACAAAGCTCCACCCGAGCACACAACATCACAATCTCCTGCAAATTCCGCGAGAGGCAAAGGAGGAAAAAGGGATAGAAGATGTTACCGGACATCTTGAAAACTCTCCAAAGCTATCGGTGATTAAGCGACCTACAAGGAAAAAGGGAGGCAAAACACACAAAACACAACAAAAGCACGACATAACGACACAAAAAGGAAAAGACACAAAAGAAAATCTTTTTTTGATTATTGTGATTTTTTTTCAAATTTTTAGGGTTTTTTAAGATTTTTCGAAGAAACTACGAAAATAAAACTAACTATACTAGAATATCGCTCCCCCACACTTAAGCCGAGCAATGTCCTCATGCTCGATCGTAGTGTATGGAGTCACAAAAGAAAAGAAAAGAAACTACGAAAATAAAGCTAAAAATCAAAAAGAAAAGTGAAGAAAGGGTAGAATGTGTCCGGCCGGGGTGTAGTCAAGTCACCATGGGCCGAGACAAGAAAATATATGAATGGGGGAAGAAATAAAAAGAAGGAAATAAAAGGAAATGGGAGGGGAGGGCTAGGTGTAATCAAGTCACCTAGCCCGGATTCCGCCTAAATCCGACTAAATCCTAAAAAAAGGGTGAAAATCTTGTAAAATAGGGTTTTGAAATCACTCTCGATGTAGTCACGTCATGGAGAGTCGGGAGCAATAACTACCAAGGCCTCGAAGGCCACCATGACACCATGACATAAAAGTGTACAATGGGAAGGGAACAAACACAAAGGAAAACAAGCGATAAAAGACGGAAAAGAAAGGATAGTTGCCGTACCAATAGGTTAGAAACTCACTCGCTCCATCGTCTCATAGATCAATGTAGGTACTTTGCTTGTCTTCATCATTGTCATCCCGCTTCAAACTTGATAAAACTGCATGGTAGAGGTAGTAATGGTATGAGGGGGGTGGGATTTGATGGGAAAGTCGGTGTAAAGTGAAGAGAAGGTGAGGTGAGGGTATGCATATGAAGTGCAAGGTCATATGATAGGTGCAAGGGTAGGTAGGGAGGTTGGGAGGGGTATAAAATGGTAGGGTGGGCTCACATGATGAAGAAGAGGCCAAAAGAGGAGAAGGGGACCATCCCGGTCGGGATGGATGGTCCTCGTCGGGATGAGACACCTGTCCCGGTCGGGAAGCCCTCATCCCGATCGGGATGGCTCCTTCCCGGTCGGGATGGTACATCCTTCCCGGTCGGGAAGCCTCCTTCTCGGCCGGGAAGGGTCTTCATGACTCCCATGACCCCAAAAGCTTATCCAAAGCTTCAAAAACCAACTTCCTAACTCAAAGTCCAAGCTCTATCCACAACCATTCTCCTCGAGACTTCATCTTCACTTCACATCTAGCAAACAAGCTCAAATCATTCATCAAAATCCCTCCCTCACATCGCTCATCAAAATACCAAAATACAAGGATTTCACAAAAACTAACAATCCTAAAAACCAAAATATCCAAACAAACATAAACACAAATACAAGCACAAAAGTAAAGGGAAAAGATATTTACACTAAGCTACTCTCACCAACTACACCTCCATAGCCATCAAGAGCTCGAAGTAGTAAGTCAAATGCTCTAGCAACATCTTCATTGACGCTCATATGGCCAATCTTAGCCATCAACAAGAGTTTCCAAGTCGGAGTCCAGAAGCAATCATCTAATCCATTACGCTCGGGGTTGTTATGATCTTCCGGGTCTTCCGAACCATGATAGCAACGACTCTTATGACCATCCGGTAGGTATAGTGGTCTAGAGTCATGCTCGGTGTTATGATGTGGGAGATCACACCCTAGGGGTGTCGCTTCTTCTACGGGGTCGAGAGTAGAACTCTTTTCCACCGCCCGACAAGGATCCTCTTCACCAACCGTCTCACAAGACAAGGGACTAAAAATCGAGTGCGGTAGAGGAGGAGAAGGCATCAAGTTTTCTTCATTGGAGGCTTTAGGCTCCTCCAATTTCCCGTACAAGGCAAGTTCCGAGGCATCCACTTCTTTCTCCCAAGTATTACGCTCCTTTTCACTTGCCTTGCAACTTTGGTCTTGAGGGGTTATCTCTCACTTGGCCTTGGATTGTCAAGATCCGGTTCATCACGAAGAAAATCGAACAAATCCAACTTAATAGCCAATACATTGGCTACCCAAGAGTTACCTTGAGAATCATGTTCACGCCCCTCCTCATTGTCGACCCTTGAAGCTTCAACTTCCTCTATTCTT
Source organism: Agrostemma githago (assembly GCA_958450325.1). Lineage (NCBI taxonomy): Eukaryota > Viridiplantae > Streptophyta > Magnoliopsida > Caryophyllales > Caryophyllaceae > Agrostemma > Agrostemma githago. The sequence continues at coordinate 38,686,835 of OY288258.1, forward strand.
CCCATATCTTCACCATCCAAGCAACACTCAACAATGATCTCTTGATTGACCCCCTCTTCTTCATTTGTAGCTTCACGATCGGGTTGACTTTCTTGTGGAGACACCCGACCTTCTTGCCCAAATGAACCTTCCTCAACAAGTCATGGAGCTCGAGTGGCCGACATCGTGATACGAGCCATGAGTGCATTGATGCGACCATCTTGCACCTCTATTTGGGCCTTAAGCTCCTTTTCAATCCCTTGTATGTGAGTCATCATCACTTGTTGACTCTTTTGCATTAAAATCATCATCTCATGTTGACCCTTTTACAATAGCATTATCGCCTCTTGTTGACTCTTTTGCATTTGGACCAGCATTTGACGAGTCTCAAAGTTGGGGATTTTTGGTTGTGGGTTATGTGAGGGTGTTTGGTAGTTGTTAGGATGTTGGAGTGATCCTTGACAACTTTCATGATAACCATATGGAGGGCATTTGTAAGATTGTTGATGAGGTTGATATGGTTGGTGAAATTTTGCGACTTGGCCATTTGCCCCATAGTTGTCCCGTGACGATTGATGGAAGCTAGGACGTGCCATTTCCATAACGTTGCTTTCATACCTAGGATGAACTAGAAGCACTTGAGCAAACGTTAGTATCGTAGTGCTTTTGGGGCACTAGGAGGAGAGAATAGCACACAAGAATAGAAAATGGAGATACACAAGGAGAAGGAAACACAAAAATCAAGAACAAAGTCTAAAACTAAGCACACAAAAGTCTAAACTACGCCGTCCCCGGCAACGGCGCCAATTTGATGGGAGGGATTTGTCGCGGATCCCGCCGTCAAATAATAACCAACTAACCTAACTAGGGTAGCTAGGGCAAGTCGGGTCGATCCACAGGGACGGAAAATGCGTTTAGACTAATGGGTGCTACGGTCTAGGACTATGTTCGAGACAAGCTAATCTAGGGTGATGGCTAAGGACTAGGCTAAGGTCTGAAACGAGGAAAAGGAAGACAAACGAGTAACTAACGACTAATGGAAGCTAGAATAACAATAAGAAGGAAAACTAGGGTTAGGTCGGGTTCATGGGTGCAAAGGAGAAAGAGAGGGGAAAGACGGGGTTACTAGCATGCTTTCGTAGCCTAGGTAACGCCGATCGGGCTCTCGCTACGTAATCGGCCTAGGGGTCGTCCTCACCGGGCTCTCGCTACGTAGTGAGGCAAACAAACCAACCAACCAAACACATACATACAAGAGAAGATGCAAGAAACACAAGGATTGATCGTCTCTAGTCTCACAAGCATTTCATCGAACATGTGGAGTGCAAGGTTAATGGGAAACAACAAAAACAACATCTAGTACCACCCATCTCACCCTAATCATCCACAATCACAACCAATCACCCTAATAACCCTAGCAAGAATCTACTCTAACATATCTATGCTAAAACTAACAAGAACAAGAGAAACTAACTCAAGCAACAAAACATTCATAATGATACTAGTGGAGATCTTGAAGAATTCCCTTAATACAAGGTTAAACTAAGATTAAGGACTAATTACCGACTAATCTACTCTAATCTATGCTAATGTAGGCTAAACTATGATAGGGTTTTTGGGTAATGTCTATTTTTTTTATAAGAATACAAGAGAGAAGTATATATAGGGTTACAAGAATGAAGGAGGAAGAAAGAAAGTGACACGGGTAGCAGCACCACGGTCCCGACCGGGACGGACGGTCCCGACCGGGACGGGCAATAACACAGCCTGGTGTTATTGATAACACAGCGCGGTGTTATGCTTGATCCCGAACGGGACGGGCTGGTCTCGACCGGGACGGACCCAGGTCAGTAGCTTCGCTAAATGCACACCTCATCCCGGACGGGTTGAGGCCATCCCGACCGGGATGGGCCTTGTAGGCCTCAAATAAGCTCTTTTTGGTTCCTTCTTGCTTCTCATGGGTTTCTCATCGATTCTCGGGACTCGGGATCGGGTCTAAGAGGCTTGGGATTGGGTTCCGAGGTCTCGGGGTCGAATCCAAGGCATCGAGTGTATGTATCAAGTCGGATTTGCTCCAACTCTTCACAATTGGTCTCGGGAACCTGAAACGAACTAAAAGAAGCATAAGTAGCCCATAAACCGCTCCCAAGGAGCAATTCCACAAGGTAAATGGGACCAAACACAGTAAAATAGGCGCTACAATCTACACGTATCACCAGTGATTCCGGCAGAGCTCCATTACCGTCTGACCCTTTCCTGCGGCTACTCCGGCAGAGCTTTGTTACTATGGATCGGTTATGTGGCTAATCCGACAGAGCTTCGATACTAGACTTGAGCTAGTCGAACACAGGCACCTCGGTATCGAGTGGGGTGCTCGAAGGTGAGGAGTAGCGTCGATGTCGCTTTTTTATCGGAACTACGATCGAGTGGATCGTTTGCCTCGGGTGTCGGAGTGCGAGCCCTTAGCGAGAGTTTAGAGGGGGAAGAGAAGAATGAGATGTCGAAATGAGGACGTGAAGGGGGGTATTTATAGGTGTTTTCGGCCCTCGTCGCCTATATAGGTGCCTGAGCTGAGGCGCACTATGACTCAGGCGCCGGTGCTTAGGCGTGGGGAGACCAAGGCGCGTGAGGTGGGGCGGTTGGAGTTTTGAAGATACGATTTTGATGCTTTCCAAAACCGTGGGACGGGTGTATAATAAGTATCTTGGGGGTTAAGGTTTCCCTTCCTTGACCTAGCGCCGTGAACTTGGTGGGCCTCGGGTGTGCAGCCCGAGGTTCACTTGGCGCGGTGTTGACTCGGCTCGAGTTTCGGGACCGACTCGGGTCCCGGTGTCAGAATTGACTCTAATTAGTGTCTATGTGATCGTAACGACACGACTAAGGCTGCCATCATGTTAGTTTAATTTGCCCGAGTAACTTATTTGATCCGTTGATCAATAGAAGAAACTACCTAAAACATCGCGAACCCACGTCGCGTTGACGTCCTATCGTCATCGGGTGTTTGTCGGGCACTTCTGCAGCCACCAGGTCCAAATCTGGGTGTCTACAGAAGCCCCCACTTTGACTGAGGCTTGGACAAGGTGAAAGTCAAAGTATAGCTGCCCAGGTCAATCGAAGATTACGACCTGGTGGCTGTCAGGTCGAGTCGTTCTAAGTCTGGACTATGTGTTGAGGCTCGCCAGCCAAGGCTTAAAAGTCATACCTGACGTCTTCGCTTGCGGTTGCTTGCTTGAGCCCGGGCCGTTGCTTGTCATCATGTTTTAGATTCTTTGTGCACGCGCGCCTTGTCTTCTTCGGTTTATCTAAAGGTTTTGTTTAATTTTAAGCGCTTTCGTGTGTTAGGCGTAAATGTATTGACTTTTATCTGAACAAATGTTTTTGGGATGCTTGTGAACCCTTGATGACATAAAATGTTCGAGGGCGTTAGTCTCCACTCGAGCGGTCGTCTTCGGGATGCTTGTGACCCCTTGGGTGAAATAAAACAAAGTAAACTACTCGAGGGCGTTAGTCTCCACTCGAGTAGCTGCCTTTCGGGATGCCTATGACCCCTAGGACAAAACAAAATGATATAAAACTATTCGAGGGCGTCAATCTCCACTCGAATAACTGTCTTTCGGGATGCCTCTGACCCCTACGACAAAACAAAATGATATAAAACTATTCGAGGGCATCAGTCTCCACTCGAATAGCTGTCTTTCGGGATGCCTTTGACCCCTAGGACAAAACAAAATGATATAAAACTATTCGAGGGCGTCAGTCTCCACTCGAATAGCTGTCTTTGTGGGATGCTTTGACCCCTAAGACAAAACAAAATAAGATAAACTACTCGAGGGCGTCAGTCTCCACTCGAATAGCTGTCTTTCGGGATACTAACTTCCCTTGGGCAAAATGAACCATCCGAGGGCGTCAGTCTCCACTCAGATGAAAGTTGTTATTGCTGTGCCTCCGGGATCTTATATCCCTCGGGCAAAATTGTTGTGCCTCCGGGATAACTCTGACCCTCGGGCAAAATTGTTGTTGCTGTGCCTCCGGGATCTTAGATCCCTCGGGCAAAATTGTTGTGCCTCCGGGATAACTCTGACCCTCGGGCAAAATTGTTGTTGCCGTGCCTCCGGGATCTTAGATCCCTCGGGCAAAATTGCTGTGCCTCCGGGATAATTCTGACCCTCGGGCAAAATGCTGTTGCTGTGCCTCTGGGATCTTAGATCCCTCGGGCAAAATTGTTGTGCCTCCGGGATAACTCTGACCCTCGGGCAAAATTGTTGTGCCTCCGGGATAACTCTGACCCTCGGGCATAATGTTGTTTGTTTCATTTGTCTTAGTTAATTTTGGTTTTGTAGGTTTGTCTTATCTTGTTCGGGTTTGTTCTTTTAGTAGTTTCAGACTTTTTGCTTAAGTCTTTATTGGTGTCTTATTTTTGATTTAATCCCTGGTGGGTGGTTGCATTACTCCCTCTTGGATGGCTGCGTTAGATTTATCCCTCTCGGGTGGCTGCGTTTAGATTTATCCCTCTCGGGTGGCTACGCTAGATTTATCCCTCCCGGGTGGCTGCGCTAGATTTATCCCTCTCGGGTGGCTGCGCTAGATTTATCCCTCTCGGGTGGCTGCATTAGATTTTTCCCTCTCGGGTGGCTGTGTTAGATTTATCCCTCTCGGATGGCTGCGTTAGATTTATCCCTCTCGTGTGGCTGCGTTAGATTTATCCTTTCCGGGTGGCCGTGTTTAGATTTATCCCTCTCGGGTGGCTGCGTTAGACTTATCCCTCTCGGGTGGCTGCGTTGGATTTTGTGATTATTTTGCTTTTAAATTACTAGTGTTGATGTGTAAGCTCTTTGCATTAGTTCTTGGGCTTGCATTTGCTTAGTGAATTATTCCAGGAATGCGCTAAACTAATAATCCCCCTGGGATGTGAATTGAGTGCTTAGGGACTTGCTAGGATAACAGATTGCTTCGAGTGCTTTGGGGCCTGTTTTAGACTAACAGATTGCTTCAAGTTATTTGGGATCGTAGATTTGTCTTGTTTGTTTTATCACGCGGTCAAGTGCGAGCATTCTTATTAATCGTATTGTAGATTTTTTTTTGTTCGTTTTATCATGCGGTCAAGCGCGAGCATTCTTATTAATCGTGGTTCTCGTGTTCGTTTATTGCTGGGGGTCGATTCGGAATAGAGGAGGCTTTAAGGCTTGCTTTATGGGTTTGAATTTACTCCTAACTCCCTTGATTGGCATCTAAGACGGTGCGTGCTCGTCCGGTTAGGATTCCGAGGGAGACTGAATTGAGGTTGGCTCAGGGTAAGAGCACGATGAGTCACTATTTGTTGGAGAATGTGCTGTTGAACTAGCTGCGCCTTGCAGATGTAAGTTTCTTTCTTACAGTTTGGTTTATTTAGTAGCCCCCAAGGTTTAGGATTATTGAAGTGTCGTTTTGGTTTTATTGCTTGTTTTGTCCTATGATCTAGTGTTTGTTTTCGGTTCGCTTTTCTTTTAGCAGGCCAATTCGGCTGATGTTGTTCAGCCCTCAGACTTCCCCTTGACACTGCTCAGGGTCGATATGGCTGGGTAGCCTTTACATAGCCTTTTTCCCCGTGTTCTGCTGAGGAGATGGAGGCTGAGATGGAGTGGCGTGACCGGGTATAACGGGTAAGTTTCGGTTTCTGTTTCGGATTTGGGTTCTAAGGGTTAGGTTTTGTTTGGCTAACTTGTGTGGTTTCACCTTTCAGGTTTCATCGGCTTGCCATTAGCGGTTGCGGCAGGCTGCCAACTGCTTCAGGGTCTATGCCCCAAGGGTCTCCCGTGACACTTCGGGACCTCGATCGGTAAGTGTGTGTACCTTGGGTTGGCTTTTAGATTGTTTGTGTGTTTTCCTCAAGTGCGGGTTATATTTGCAGGACATTCCCGATATGGTGGGACAGTTGGAGACACGGGTGACCGAGCTTGAGGCGGAAGCGGCTGAGGTGAGACAGTTCTTGCAATCTCGGGACAACGAGATTGCCCGTCTTAAGGAATAGTTGGCTCGGCATCAGAGCGAGACCTCCGCGCAGGGTGAGGCTAGGCATCGGGTTGTGCTACGGGTGCTACTGAGGATGTTGGAGGGATTCCCGAGACAGCTACTCTAGATATGCTGTCGAGGATGGATGGTAGTGAGTCTCCTACCTTTGTTTTGGAGGATTTAGGTCTGGACAACAATATTGGTGAGCTTGTGATAGCTATAGGCGCAGCTTCTAGGGGTCCTCCCTAGTTTGTAAACTCGGTTTGTGTTTGGATTTGTATATTTTAGATTTTAGACTTTTAGTATTTTGATTGATTCGTTAGTCTTGTGTTTTGTTCTGCTCTTGAAATGTTGACCTAGGTGACGAGTAGTCACTTCAAGTTCGGTTTGTTTGCGATTTTGTCGTAGTTTAGGATGTTTTTGAATGCGTTGAAGTTGCATGAGAGTACGAAAGCGGTTTTTTGGATTTTTGCAATGTGTTAGTTTGAGCCGGAATTTGGATCAGATAGTACATTAATTAAAACATTTTGACTCGAGACGGACGAAACGTAAGAGGTCAACGTGCTGTGACCGAGTGTACTAGAATGCAAATGTAGTTGTTTCGTCATTCATAATGAGGCCGAAGCCAAAATCTAGGCTACCTTTGAAAAAAAAAGTTAGACCACTTTTTTGTATATTCAAGACAATGCCGTACTGGGCTTACAGACGCGACTTAACAACAACCGTTAAAGGCTACAACACACCTAGGTGGGGTAGCTTATCCCCCTAAAAGGAAAAAAATGAAAAGACATCTAAGTCTGGTGGATCCGATGGACGAAATGTACCGTCCGTGTGGACCTGTCATTCTTATGCGGGCATTTTGGCTTTTGGAAAGGGGTTTAGCTATTTCAGGATGTCATTCCTGATGTCCGGGGTTTTCGGGTGTGAGAAAAAGGTTAAGAATTGTGGAGATGACAGTACTACATAATAAGGAAGTTATGGGGGCTAATGTCGCTAAGCGCCCGACCGAAGACGGCGTTACCCCATAGTGTTCGTCAGTTTATCTACACGGGCCGAGACCGACAAGACCCATATTGAAAATGTGAGTGAGGAGGGGAAGTGAGATTGGCTGGGCTCGCTTTTGGCTAGGGAGGTGGAAGCTTGCGTTAGGAGGGTCAATGGTGAGAGACCCAAGCAAGCACACCCGAATGGCAAGGGAAAGGAAAAGTTGGACCGGTAGAGCCCAACCGTTTAGTACTATGTTGTATTAGGTGGCGTATTAGTACTAACTTTTTGTAGGGTTTTGCTTGACATATTGTCTTTTTCCGGGGTAGCCGGATATTAGATGCTTGATGTAAAGGGCCTCGACAAAGGCTTGATCCAATTGATGTTGCATTAATGAGAAGCACATTATTTTTTGTTATTTATTATTAATTTTTTTTGGTGGCTCGCAACTCGATTCTTCATTTTGCCCGGGGCGCCCTTTCGGGTTTTCACACCGTCCTCGGCTCACCTTTTGTTTCGTCTTTTTTTTCGCTCTTTTAATATAATTTTTGTTTTTTTTTTCAACGACGACTCGCAACTCGTTTCTTCATTTTGCCCGGGGCGCCCTTTCGGGTTTTCACCCCGTCCTCGGCTCGTTGTTTGTGCTTCATCATTGAAATCACTCGTTAATCGGAACATAGGGATGGTTCCGACTTGCATGTGAATCGAGCAATCGATTTTGATATTTTCGTTGGTTGTACCCTTGAAAGGGTTGCCTACATATCCGCGTTTAGACGGAATCAAACCATGTTCATAGTTCTTTATAGATGTGAGTGATTTTGCTTTAGACTCATTATGCCAATTATCGATATGAGATGTTTAGAGTCTATTCACCCTCGTTAAAGAACTAAGGTGGAGTGATTGGGTGTGACCCCTTGAAAGTGACAATTACCGAGATACCGCGTTTAGGTCAGGGCGACTGGCTTGGATGGTTTTGGAATGTGGAGCCAGGTAGTAAGTGGTTTCGATAGATCGAAATCTGGAGCTTGATTTTTGTGGAGTTAGGGTAACAGGCTAAGGTTTCGTAATGTGGTAGGAAAGGGGAAGCTGAGCAAAAATGACTCAGACTTCAATCGGGCGGGATGTAAATTACGTGGGATCTGATTTCCATGTCTTGCCCTAACGGTTGGGGTTATCCTATTGAGCTTGAATCCTCAAAATTCCGGACTCTCTCCTAACAAGTGTCTCGGGAAGGTCTTAAGGGTTGTAATGTAGGGAGGCTAGTATTTGGGTGCTAGTTGACTAGTCTGTTCATTTTTCTTTTCCCTTTTTTTTGCTTTTTTATTTGTTCGGACTTTGCACTTAAAGTCGAGTTGAGTGATTGGGGGTTTCATTTTGACCGTTGAGTTTGGTCTTGATTATTGAATTGGGCCGGTTTAGCTTGGCCTTGTTTTCACTTTTTCCTTTGCTACGTTTGGCCATTTCAGACTCTCTTTTTCTCTTTTTTTTTTTGGTCAGAGTAGCACCTATGGTAGGAATTGGTCGGTCTTTATTTGAGGGATACTTATTGTGGGAAATGGGTTTGCCTTCCGTCTTTGATCACAAGCTAAAGGACTATCTAGATTCGTCATAGGATTCGGGAATGCTCGTTCTGAGGGATGGTTGTGGCTTTCTATATCAGACATGGAATAGGTAAAAAAAAAAGAACACGGGATATCAGTTCTTGTAGTTCCTTGTTGTTTCGAGGTATGTATGATTGTTATGGCATAGTACCGAGTTGTAAGCAGGAAAGTGCATTATCAAGCGATGGTCGAGGCGCATTATAAAGGAAGAAAAGTTTGTTTATTTTTATTGATAGTGATAAGCGGGCCACGTGCCCGAGACATTGTTTTTTTTGGGGAGGTGGAGGACAGGTCCCTTCGCACCTCCTAATTCGATGTAAGAAAGAAAACATAAGACATTTTTTATACTATTAGGTCTAGGCCCTAAGACGAACTAGACTTTGACTCGGACACGGATTCACTTGTCTTGGACGGGTTCCCGCGGGTAGCCGGGGTTTTCCTCGATATTCAGAACATTCTCCTCTATAGGGTCGAGGTGGGAACAATCGATGGTGTCGTCAAAGATGGCATGGACATTAAAGGGGTTTGTGGTATTGTTTGGTTTCTCGGGTGGAGGGAGAGTAATCGTCCCGTTTTCTATCATATCTTGTATGGTATGCTTGAGCCGAAAATAAGATTCAATTTCATGGCCATTGCCACGATGGAAATGGCAATATTTATTAGCATCCCATGCCCTTTTCCTCTTGTTTGCGGGTGGGTCTGTAGTAGGACCTAATGGCTCGAGCTTTCCTTGCTCAGTTAGCCTTTTTAAGGCTTCGGTGTACGTGATGCCTTGCTTGGAAAATGTCCTAGGGGTGGAATTCATCCTCCCTCTAGTGGTTGGTTCGACAAGGTGTATTTCTTCGGTTTTGTTATTCCCGGATGACCCGTAAGAGCGGGTTCCCGTGGATGTAGTCGAACCTTGATAACCTTTCCCCATTATTTTGGAGAATACTCCCTTTTTCATGTCGTCTTCTAGGCATATCCCTAAGGTAGATAGCTCCTTGAAGGTATGAATATTTTGGTACCAAAGGTGAGAGGCGTAAGGGGGTCTAAGGTTATCGAAAAATTTCTCTACTAAGGTGGCTTCGTCGGGGCGGTTAACTAATTGGGTGCTGACCTTTCTCCACCTAGTCAGAAACTCAGAGAAGCCTTCCTTCTCGTTTTGGGAAAGAACTTCGAGGCTTCTAATGGTGACTTGCGTTTCGGAATTATCCGCATATTGTTTTGCGAATTCTATGGAAATATCGTCCCAGGTGGATATCTTTTTGGGATCGAGCGAATAAAACCAAGATCGAGGTGTGTCCTCTAAAGAGGATGGGAATATCCTAGCGAAAAGGCTGGGCTTGACCCCCTTAATGGCCATGTAATCCTTAAAGGCTCGGATGTGATTGAGGGGGTCCTCAGTTCCTTTGAACTTAGGTATGTCAGCTAAGGAGAAGTTTTCGGGTAATTGGTCGTTCACCATTTCGAATTTCCTATGATTTTTGAGGTGGACGTTGTTCCCTTGGTTTAGGCGCATTTGACTTTCGAGGAAATCTATGCGGTTCATACCGGATTGGAGGGTGTCATCTTGAGGTAGGGCAACAGGATCACTAGGGATGATGCCGACGGGTGCCCCACCTAGCGGGGTCGAATTTAAAAGGACCTCGTTAAGGATCCGGTTGTGGTGTTCATCTGAGGTCCTATCTTCCAAATAGCCTAGGCGATTTTATGCTATTTACAGATGCGTTCACTGTGATAATGGTGGCTTGTAAATCCCGGATCAGGTTAGCTAGGGTTCCTACGGCGTTATCCCCAGATTTTTCGGCATTGTTCCCACTATGGTTACTTGCGTCTGTGCTTGAATCTCCTGACATGACTGGAAGGGGTGGTATTAATGAGAATGGATCTACCACATGGCTTAAAGACTCGTGGAGTGCCCGTAATTGAGCGACACGGAAATAAGACCCTTGACTCGCGTGTGTATACAGTTACGGGTTTAGGGACTTAAGTGCTTTAGACTCTTTGGTGTATTCGGCAAAATGCCTAACGAATTTAGGTCTCTGGAACGAGACGATTTGACACAAACCTCGGAGGTGAGGTTTAAAGAGGACTTCTCGAAATGAGACGACCCGAAATGTAAGACCTCGAGTAGAGGTGATCCTAGTAACTAACATAGACAGTTAATCACATGGTTGTACGACGTAAGAAGTTGATCGCGACCCCGGCTAAGGATCAAAGAATTTTGATATATGTTTTTCTTTTGAAAACGACCATTCTTTGCGGAGTAAAAAACTTTTTTTTTTTGAAAAGGACGATTTGTAAAATTAGGGTGACGATGGTGTGACGACACTGTTCGCGACGTAAAAGTGTGTTTCTATGTGTGTGCGTCGGGAATCCGGGGATAGCAAAAGTGTAAATGTTTTTTAAAGGAGCATGGTTCTTAGGCCAACCAATTCTGAAAATGATAACGTGGTGCTTTTATCAAAATTGCTATTAATTAGCCAGTTCGATACTTGTGGTGTATGTGGTGCTCGTGACAGAGCATGGTGTCCGTGATGGTGTTTTAAAGGTTGGACTGCTAAATCCTTATTAAGAAATTTAGGTAGTGAACAGTGTTTTTATAAAAAAAAAACTTTTAAAACGAGTGACCTACGTTCGTTGGTTGCATTAACTAGCATTTGACGGTGGAGAGTGATGTATTGCGGAAAGTGTTTCGAGAGTGTAACCGTTTTGGATTCCTTGACCTCATTAATTGAAGCTTCGGTTGTGTTAACGGTATGTGTGTAAAAACAATTTTTTTTGAAAATAAAATGTAACCGTTTGGTGTGCCTTGATCCCATTAATTGGGACTATCGGTAGTATTAACGGTATTTGTTGTTTGGCGGGTTTTACTTTAGTCACGTGATGACGTTTGAAAATATGTTTTGTTTGAAAATGTCAAGTGTAAAATTTTTCATGACGACGACATTTGAAAATGTTTTTCCCTTTTTTAGAAATCTTGACTTGATCGAAGTATCGGCGTTTAAGAGGTCGTTTTGAAAAATTGATATTTTTTGAAAACGGAATTGGGTGCGGTTGAATATGTTGGCGTGGTTGAATCCAGATTTTTAGTATTTTATTTGGGTTGGATTGTTCAAACACGCTAGACATAACTAGGAATGCATAATACACTCATACAGGATGCAGACACGGGTAGGTTAGGGTAGGCTACCGCCCACGAATAGTCTTTACTTAGGCATTGACAATGATCTGGGGAGACGAGTGTCATACCGTCCGTTCGGAACTATCCGCTTATTATTCCCGCGGGGTACGCTTTAGGCGGCCAGAGCGTCAATCGAGGGTCTCCACGCGTGTCTCTAAAGATCTTACCGCGAAGAGGTCGATTGGTCCTGATATCGGTTAGGGGGGCTTTTTAGGGCCAAAACCTGTAGTGACCACAACTAGGAACTAAGAAATGAGCTTCAACGACCTCGTTCAAGTTACACCACCGCTGACGTCCGTCCGCACCGCCCGGCACCCCATGCGCACCTGTGCGGGACTGACCCGGTTTCATCGCGGCGGCCACCCACGGGGCCTCCTCCCGGTCAGGGCACTAGGGTTGAGGCACCCCAGTTCCGGGATGCACAACTCTGTGCATTTAAGTGCGTGCTGTTTGGACGATGTTGCTTGATTTGTGGTATTGAATATCCGTGAACCGAACTCATGATGTGGTGTTGGAGTCGCTACTGAACAATTATCGGGTGTTCAAAAACCTGAAGCATTCTATGTCTAGAATGACACACATTTCAAGAATTTGGCCATCCACTATCCAGAGATTTGAGTAAGGGGTGAGAGTACATATTGAGAAGTCAACGTTATGAATAATGACCCCCAATTCCGTCCGTAAATAGCGACCTCTTGTGAATGTCCGTCCGCACCGCCAGGCGCCCCAGCGCGCCCGCGCGGGACCGACCCGGTTTTTCAACGTGTGGCGGCGGCCACCCACTCGGCCCCTCCCTGCCGGGGGCCAGTCCGATCTCGCGTACGGGGCGATGTTTCGGACCTCGATTCGGATGACGATCTGGACTTGTTCTAGACGGGTGGGGGCACCCGTGTTTCCGTTTGGGAATCGATCGAGTCGTGGTTGTAAATATTTAAAGGCCATTTTGTTTGGTAAGGCGACCTTTTTAGTGAACTGAAGTTGTTGCCGATTTGTGGAGTCGCCACAGAGTCAATTATGGGGACTCGGAAACCGTTCAAGTCAACTTTGATTCCTTGCCGGCTCAAAGTTGAGTGGCACGAGACCTAAAGATAAAGACTTGTACCCTTAAGCACTCCAAGCCTGGAATGACTCTCATTGCCAATGGTTTCGGACATCCGGAAACCGTCGATTCTGAGTAAGGGGTGAGGGTACGTATTGGGAAGCCAACATCCGATAGATGTCAACACCCAATCCCGCCCGCATTATAGCGGCCTCTACTAATCAATCGGTGGGCTCATATCCTAGTTCTTTTGTTGTAGTGGAAGTACTGTAACATCTGTTGTTTTAACCCTATGCCTTTTGCTACGTCGGTTGTTTAAGGACAAGTAAGTTTTTGTCGTCAAAGTAGTTGTGTTTACATTCTTTGCATGTGATTTCACGTGACAAGCAGACCATGAAAAGATGCACGTAGGAGAGTAGAGAGTACTAGTATTATATGTATTAGCAAATCAGTTTTAACGCGATAATACGGATATTAGTCATTCTCGTGGTATACCTTACCTGGTATTCTGCTTAAGATGCGTCGGTTCGGCATTAGTAGAGATGCATCGAACCTAATAAGGTGAGCACCGGGACTAATACAAAACCCGACCACCGCGCTGTTCAATTTTAGTTGTTTTACGTTTTGAATTCCGTGTTAGGTGATTTAGCATGCGATTATAAGGTCATTAAAGCAGTAAATAATACGAAAAACAGTAAATGTGAATGTAAGTAAATCATGTAGTGAGGAGTTGCTCCCTCGGAGTATACTCTAAACGGGACTCGATGCATAGATAGTTTGAGAACGGATCTCGGAATTACTCGGGTCTATTTAGTGTGTTTTAGTGTTTATGGTTGAAGTTGGGACGTTACGTATTTTAGTAGATGTTTGTGGGCCTAGTGCCCACATCTAGTGTAATCGTAGTGCATAATAATAGAAAGTGCAAATATGAAAAGTTTTGTTTAGATGGCAACCTAGTGACGACTCGATCAACAGGCGGATCCTCCTAGCTTGACCAGTGATTCCGGCAGAGCTCCATTATCGTCTGACCCTTTCATGCGGCTACTCCGGCAGAGCTTTGTTACTATGGACCGGTTCTGCGGCTAATCCGATAGAGCTTCGATACTAGACTTGAGCTAGTCGAACACAGGCACCTCGGTATCGAGTGGGGTGCTCGAAGGTGAGGAGTAGCGTCGATGTCGCTTTTTTATCGGAACTACGATCGAGTGGATCGTTTGCCTCGGGTGTCGGAGTGCGAGCCCTTAGCGAGAGTTTAGAGGGGGAAGAGAAGAATGAGATGTCGAAATGTGGGCGTGAAGGAGGGTATTTATATGTGTTTTCGGCCCTCGTCGCCCATATAGGCGCCTGAGCTGAGGCGCACTATGACTCAGGCGCCGGTGCTTAGGCGTGGGGAGACCAAGGCGCGTGAGGTGGGGCTGTTGGAGCTTTGAAGATACGATTTTGACACTTTCCAAAACCGTGGGACGGGTGTATAATACGTATCTTGGGGGTTAAGGTTTCCCTTCCTTGACCTAGCGCCGTGAACTTGGTGGGCCTCGGGTGTGCATCCCGAGGTTCACTTGGCGCGGTGTTGACTCGGCTCGAGTTTCGGGACCGACGCGGGGTCCCGGTATCAGAATTGACTCTAATTAGTGTCTATGTAACGACACGACTAAGGCTGCCATCATGTTAGTTTAATTTGCCTCAGTAACTTATTTGATCCGTTCTATAGAAGAAACTACCTAAAACATCGCGAACTCACGTCGCGTTGCAGTCCTATCGTCATCGGGTGTTTGTCGGGCACTTCTGCAGCCACCAGGTCCAAATCTGGGTGTCTACACCTCTGCTAATCAATCGATGTCAAACGTTTCTCGTATTTAAGTGTTGAAAAGTAAAATAATACTCAGCATTTAACCATAGATATGCATTTGTGCTATATCGCTTTATGTAGGAGTAAATAAACTAACGTCAAATTTCAGATTTAATGTTCATTGCATGCGATAAGTGCGATAACACGTAACAAATTGAACATGTAAAGTTGCACGTAAAAGGGTGAATATGGATTATTATTTATTAGTCATAATAGCGAATCTGGAAAACAGGTTTAACGCGATAATATGAACAATAGATGGTTTACGTGATTATAAACCCCCCCGGTATTCCACTTAAATTGTGGACGCTGCCTCCGTGCGAGTTCAACCGCGCTGTCGCAGCGGCCACCCACATGGCCCGCTGGTGGGCCGGTCTGATCCCGCTGCTTAAATTGTGGAGATGGCAAAGTCTACCTCGACGCAGCCACACGCGGGTTAAGGTAGGCGAATGAGTCTCGTGATGAGATATTTTTCGAATTGAAATGGAAATCGAAGTGGTATCGCCACCAAACTTAATTTGTGGAAGTTCGGACCCTTTTGAACCCACTCTACACTTAGGCCAGACCGTGCACAAAGAATGATTTGCCATTTAGTGCTAGAGCTTAGGGGCTTGTTCCTTTGCATATATAAGGATACCGAATATCAAATGTCGAATATCGTATATCGTATGACTCTCGTGACCAATGGTTTCGGGCATCTGAAAACCAAAGATTTTGAGTAAGGGGTGAAGGTGCGTGTAGGGAAGCCCACGAAGGACACCCAACTCTGCCCGCACATAGAGGCCTCTATTAATATATCGATTGGTTTTTAAGTGCGCGCGTTAGTAAGACGATTGAATGTATGACATCCTTGTTTTGAATCTACACATGTGAATTATTGTACTACGTCGTTTAATGCATCTTATATCATGTCAAATTTTTATTTAACAAGTGAGGTTCAATTAGAAAAGCTGTAAATTGCCAAACAAGGGATAAAGACCTAGAAATTTAGATTACAAGTTACACAGGCGGAATACAATCCGGAATTCACAATACTTGAACTAATCACATAATTGAATTTAGAACGTTAATGTAAACTATAAACGGACTTGTAAATAGAAAACGTAAATAGAAATTGTATATCGATTTTATTGGACAGACTCTGATCAGCTACGTATTGCATTACGTAATGACCAGAGGACAAAGGAAACACGTATGGCCTCATGCGCTCTGTAAATCAGGCGCAGGGGACCGTGCGACTCAACCTTAAGGAGATGGAACTGGCGGCCTCAACTGGCAAAGGCCAGGACTAAAGCGTGATGCTAGCTTGATCCAGACGTCTTGGAACGTCTCGTCCCAACTTGTCATTACGAATGTTAGACTCTCCGCATTTCGACTTGATAAGCTAGTCGTATACCTATCAAAAATAACCAACTACGGTCTAACTAAAAATATAGCTAAGGAAGTCGGGATCGAATTCACAGGGAGACAAATAAATTCTACTCGTAATTAAAGTCTATCTACGTAACAAATCGGGGGTTTTTAATTGTGTTTATCTAAACTAAAGTAGTGAAGGAAAGAGAATTAAAAGGGAAGAAATAACTAAAATAAAATAAGATGAATTTAAGATGAATAAATATAAGGAGAGAAAACTAGGATTGTCGGTTCACTACGAATCTCATATGGTCACGGTCTAAATCACAGGTCTGTCGCAGATATTGGTCTAAGAGGTATTGAAAAGGTCCTTCCGGTCCGCTATTCACCCTAGCATGCTTCTAACGGCTTCCGATCTTATTAGGGCATACTAATGTGTTGTAGCAGGTCGAACTTTTACCAGGCTTCCGATCTTAGGTTCAAGTTTACCGAATTCAATTAATCAATTACGTCGACTTAATCAATTAATCTCAATTAAATGCTACAATTGACAACTCAGACACAATATTATTGACAGATCTATAAATTATTTAGCGACCACATTCAATTCGCAGATCCCCTAAATCCTAGCGAGGGAAATTAGCTACTCATAATTAAATTAAGAACAACAAGATTAATAAAAGAATTTACTAGATTAAACATGACAAATAAAATTACCGATTAATAAATCAATCAAAGAAGAAGGAAGAAAGATTAATAATATTACCGTAGGAATGAAGGCGATTCGAATCCAAAAGTTCTTACAATAACCGAGTTTTAGGAAGAAATTAAACTAGAGAATAATGAAAGAGAAGTCTAAAAGAAATCTAAAGAGAAGTGGGAGTTGTGTAGAAGTTTTTTCTAATGTGGCTGAAAAGCCCTATTTATACAGATTAAATGAGTTAAAAACTGTTTAGGAAACTCCTTTGGGTTTAGGAAATTTCTTGCTGATCACGAAACCTGCCCGCGGTCCAAGGAATAGTCGGCCGACTATTGTAATAGTCGGTCGACTAATTATTTATCAACTTGATCTCTGCAGCTCCAGAATAGTCGGCCGACTATAGTAATAGTCGGTCGACTATCGTCATGGTCGGCCGACTATCTTAATAGTTGGTCGACTATCGCTCGCTTCAGCGAACAGCTCCTTCCAACTTCGTTTTGGCCCGGTTTTGGTTCGTTTTAGCTCCTTTGTCTTCCGTTTCTGCAAAATGACAATACAACCACAAAGTAGCTAATTCGGGGCAAAATAATAGTTTTCACTATTCAATAAACATGAGAATGCGCGTATAAAAGGTATAAAAAGTGTATATAAAATACGCGCATCAAATCTCCCCAAACCAAACCCTTGCTTGTCCTCAAGCAAGCACAAAACGATAACTCGATCCTAATGGAATGTATATAGCTCATAGCGGAATATGCTCCAAAGTCACCCAAACTAATGCGCAACGATTAAAATAAATGTAAACCACTACATACAACAAGCTTGACCAATGACAACAATACTGAACCTTCAACCTTGCAAGACTCGTCTATGTCGGACTCTCACGGATCGCTCATCCCACAAATCGGGTGATATTGTGAGTTTATGTAAAAGTGGAAAAAACAAAGCACTCACCTAAACTGCGACCTACAAGAACATGCATGCAATCTAACATGAAATCAATCTTTAATAACCGTACATACGCATTCTATCGGGTAATGACAAGTGCCAAGGACTTACATATAGTATAAAGTGAGGCTAATCGGGAAAGAAGGGGCAAAACGATATGGATATGAGGAGGTAAAAGCCAAGCTAGTACAACTACAATCAACATAAAATTCATTCCGTTCTCACCAAACTCTAGTCGAAGAAATTAGGGATAATAACAAGCGCCTTATAAAAATTGCTTCTCACCAATAACTATGAAATTAGAGAGATCAGTTCTTTTTTCATAGCAAAAACACATTCTTCTTCTAGTTTCACTTCATTTTTTTTTCTTTTCTTCTTTCCTTTCTTTTTTTTCATTCAAGATTTTTTTTGTCATTGATTTTTTTTCTTTTCAACCTTTTTTTTTCAATTCCCTTTTTTTCCAATCATCACGGTACCACCATCAACCCGGAAAAAAACAATTCCGTTCAACTAATCTACTAGCTTGACTAGGGTAGGCAATATATAGCATGTAGTTGAAAAACGGGTCAAACAGGTCAATTTGGCTATGTGAGGCTCATGGGGATTAATTAAAAGAAAGGATTTGCCTTTTTTTTCGCACATGTCAAAAACCACAAGTCAAAAACGTACAGGTACCTAAGAGACGAATGTCATGCTTATGCAGTTTGATATTACATGTCTCATAAGGAGTACTACTCCCAACCTAAAGGAAACTGATCATGAATGTCATCAGTTTAAGGCTCTAATTCCTTACAAATTTGAGTAGTTTGCCAACAATGAGTCAAGTTTATTCGTTCAGTACTATTAACCAAAGATGCGAGAATGCCGCATATAATTATATACAAAAATTCTAATGGCGCACTAGCATAAGCAACTAAATAAAGACATAGAAGCATTATCATCATCGCTACATAGCATTCCGACTCAACTAAGACTCGACTAAATGCAAAAACATATTTTTGTGATTTTTTTTTTTTTAATGCATGCGGAAATGCAAGAAATATGCAGATGGATGAAAATAGACAGATGCATACCCTCCCCAAACCAAATCACACAATGCCCTCATTGTGTACAGCAAACAATAAGAGACAACAATAGATACGGGGAAGGAATGCGAAACGATGGAAGTGCAAAAAGAAAAAAGAAGAATTACTTACAAGATATATACATTTGGAGACCTCCCCAAACCGTCCTAATCGGAGCTCTCGTCACCGCTCTCCTCCTGATCACCACTTCCACTATCGTCATCTCCATCATCGTCGTCTACCTCCTCGTCATCTCTTTGCTCATTCCCGGCATTGTTACCATAGCCTCCCTCGGGGTAGGTGTAGTAAGTCGGGTGCCAACCTGTAGGAGAAATCAAGCCGATCTGCACTCCATTGTTGTAACATGGAAAGTCGGCAAGTGCCTGATTTAGCTGTACCGTTGCCATCCGGTGGCACAACTCATTAAGCATTCCAGGGACTGCCGCTTGTTCGAGGACCGCAGGTGTAACATATGGCGGAGGAGGCACAAAGTGGGCAGGATATGCAGGCACATCAGAATAATCAGTATATGGATATGCATAAGGAGGCCGTGGTGGGACCGAAGGTCCAACCGCAAAAGATGGTGTATGTGATGCATGGCTAGTCGATCGGCCACCCCTTCGAGATTGTCGAGGAGGTCGAGACGGTCCACCCGTCTCGGGTGCGAAGTGTGTCGGGGTCTGAAGATCCCTCCTAAGTGGTAGCAGATAGGAGGGATACGGTGGAGGGTCCCGTTCATGACCAAAGGGGAGATAGGGGAAGGGGGTAAGAGGTGGTAGATTGTAAGGGAGGATAACCGATTCATCCTTTGCTATGCGCCAACGCAAATCAGGACCTAGCCAATGAAGACTCCTAAGGACAGAAAAGTTCAAAAGGCGACTTTCGAGTCGCGCGTCAGATGGAAGATCGTGTCCTATAGGTTCCTCCCCGTACGGGAAGTCCGGAAATAGCCTACGACCGATGTGGGAAACGAGGCCCCCGCAATGAATGACAGAAATAAGCCCATTTCCGATATGTTGGAAATGGTGGGCAACAAGGGCGGCCACATTCATGACATATGGCCGCTCGCTATCGATGTTTAGATAGCCCGCTAGACTCTCTAACTCATCAGCATTAACATTGTTCGGCTCAGTACGTCCGTAAATGGTGCACCCTATCAGACGAAGCCAGTATCGGATGGCCGGGTGATGGACTTCGTTGCCCCGCTTACGACCCGTAAAACGATCAGTAATGCAAGACCAGATTTCATTGGCTAGACGGCGAGGGGGATGTATTGAGTTCCCTTCGCTAGTGACACCTAAAAGCTGACCGAACTCGCGAACGGTCCTAGAAAAACTCGTGTTAAAGAGTCTAAAAAAAATGCAAGGTGTGTCCCAGTTCATGTCACTAAAAAAATTAAAACTACTAAAAAACTCAAGAGTAAGACCCTTATATGTGAATTCTAGCATATAAATTAGCCCACTCATACCCGTACCATTAAGTAAGTCAACAACAGGCTGATAAATGCCTAACCTGCCCAAGAGTTCACGGTCTAGGAACCGTGTCGGGGTTACCTTAAGAGCTGCCAACCGGATAAAACGCTCCCTCTGATCAGCTGAGGCAAACTGAATGTTAGGGTATTCTGGTATGCCTTCCTCGGGAAATGGAACGAGATCCTGAGTTGGCGCTGACTCCCGGCTAATGTCGGTCCGACGTCTTGTGCTCCCCCGACGTTGTCTTTTTGCATCCATTTCGACCTGAAATAGCAGAATTCAGACTAGTGTACTACTCACACAAAAAACCCCCAAATCAATTGAAATCAAAACCCTAATTTCATGACTGAAATTTGGGTAAAAACATGATAATGTGAAAGAAATCAATTGATTTGGGTGAACAAATGAGTAATAGCATAAATCTGAGACAAATTAAGTCGAAAATCTGAAATTCAAGCAGCCTGAAGTACTGCGACAGAAACCCAGCAAACGCGAAAACAAATCGCCCGACATAACGATAGTCGTCCGACTATCGCAATAGTCGTCCGACTATTAGAATAGTCGCCCGAATTTTCCGATAGTCGGCGACTCCGGCGAACAGCAGAGAACGTACAGCGCAGCAGTTAGTCGGAAGAAAAAAAAGAAAATCGACACAAGAAAACTTACTTGAATGGCCGGAAAGTAGTTACAATTTTAATAGAGATGAGAAAATAGCAAGGATGAAAAGATTAGAGAAGAAAAAAGGGATGGAGAGAAGGAGATGGGTAGGGATTTGAGAATGAAGATGGAGGTTTGAAATGGAGAAGATGAAGGTAAGGATGGAGGTAGGTGGGAGGAGTAAGAAAATAGGGTTTAGGAGTTTATTTTTCAAATTAAAAATAACTGAAGTAGAGTAAAGAGAGAAAAAACTTATGTGACGGAAATTGTCATCCAAGGTGCGCGACTTTTGCCAGAATAGTCGGCCGACTATTAAAAATAGTCGTCCGACTATTATAATAGTCGGTCGACTATAAAAATAGTCGGTCGACTATTGTTGACCAGTTCCAGTTTTCCGTCAGCAGCCTGTTCTCTGCAAAACTCAATTCAAACCTTTAGACCCTCGTTCTCACCCTCACAAAATCTATAATGCAGAAAATTAAATATGCTCTAACTAACTAAATGCAGGTACAATTTGTTTTACAACCCGGGTTGCCTCCCGGTCAGCGCTGGTTTAAGGTCCCGCACGACCGTAGTCACTATGCTCAGTTGGTGACTGTTTCGAGGTACATAACCTCGACTTCTCCTCCTTTCTCGTCCTTAATATGGTGATGTTGGTCATTCACCTTGAAACGATTCCTCGCAGTGGACTTCTTCTTTTCTACCTTATTACTTATGATAACGG
This sequence comes from Agrostemma githago, assembly GCA_958450325.1. NCBI lineage: Eukaryota > Viridiplantae > Streptophyta > Magnoliopsida > Caryophyllales > Caryophyllaceae > Agrostemma > Agrostemma githago. The sequence continues at coordinate 38,708,359 of OY288258.1, forward strand.
AACAAGACTTAGAATCGTCTCGAAATACATGGTCCGATATATAGTGTGTAGATCCTAGCATATCCCACACAACGTCATCATTAAGCTCATCACCTGCACAAGTGTCTAAACACATCAAAGCCTCGAGTGGGTCCCTACTCAGGGAACCCATACAAACATCAAAAACAGCATCATCAATGATATCGAGCGCATAGCATGTGTCTTCTATCATAGGCTTAGCTAATGTGTTAGCCAAGTTAAAGGTCACTTTATCGTCCCCTACCTCTAGAGTCAAGCGTCCGTGCTTGACATCTATGAGGGCCCCCGCAGTATGTAGAAACGGGCTACCTAAAATTATAGGAATTTGAGTATCCTCAGCCATATCTAGAACAATAAAATCGACAGGTATAAAGAATTTACCTATCCTAACGGGGACATCCTCTAAGATTCCTAGAGGACGTTTGACCGACCTATCAGCCATCTGAAGAGTCACACTTGTGACTTTAAGCTGACCCATATTTAGTTTCTCGCAAACTGAATAGGGCATGACACTGACACTTGCACCCAAATCACATAAAGCTTTATCGATTACATGGGTGCCTATGGTGCATGGTATGGAAAAACTACCCGGGTCTTTCAGTTTGGGTGGAGACTTATTTTGAATTAGAGCACTACACTCAGCAGTAAAAGCAATAGTCTCATGTTCATTAAAGTTCCTCTTACGAGTCAGAATATCTTTCATAAATTTTGCGTAAGAGGGTACCTGGGTAATTAATTCCGTGAAGGGAACGGTTACCTGGAGATTTTTGACGACCTCCATAAACTTACTGAACTGGTTCTCGACCTTCTTATTCTTCAACCGGCTAGGAAAAGGAACTTGAATTTTGACTGGTTCAGCAGCTTTTTCTCGTAGAACACCCGTTTCCACTTCAGCATCAGACGGCTTATCAGCAGCAACCGTCTCGGATCTGGGTCTGGCCTCTGGAATAGTCGGCCGACTATCAGGGATAGTCGGTCGACTATTATTAATAGTCGGTCGACTATCAAGGATAATCGGTCGACTGTTTTCCTCCTCGCCTGCAGTTTCTGTTAATCTGTCAATGATAGTCGGTCGACTATCTGAAATAGTCGGTCGACTATTATTGACCAGTTCGTCATTCACAGCAGTTTCAGCAGTTTTTAACGATACATCACCATCTATTACATCATCCACAATAACAGAATTACGATAGCTAGGCATCTTGGGCTCGTCATAAGTAAGGCCGCTACGAAGCTGAATTGCGTTGGCCGTATCGTGTGGTTTTTCCGGCTACGACGGTAGTGTGCCCGGTTGCCTAGCAGACTGATTTGTGGCAAGCTGCGCCACCTGCGTCTCCAACATCTTGATCTGTGCATCTTTGGATTGGTCACTTTTCTGCATCTGGGTCATAAGAGATTGCATCATACTCTTCAATTCCTGATATTCACTAGGAACTGGAGTCGGAGTCACGGGCGGTGGAGGAAGAATGGCAAGAGGTTGAGTTTGCGGTGGAAGAGCTAGAGGCTTTTGGAAGCCTTGTTGTTGTCCACGATGAGGCGGAACATAAGCTTGTTGCTTCGGCTGAGGAACTGGGTTCAACACATTCTGACTTGTCCAACTGAAGTTCGGATGCTCCCTAGTCCTCTCATTGTAGTAATTAGAATAGGGATTACCTTGCTTGAAGTGTTGAAAAGCTAGAACTTGTTCCATCCCAGTCATACATTCCCCCGCGTTATGGCCTTCGATACCACATCGCTCACACATTGCCTCCTGTTTGATCATGGCATGGACAGTTTGCTGATTTGACTCGTTCCTATGAGGTGGATTCTGGATTTTATCGAGACGGGCATGAAAATGATCAAATTGAGCCATAATCTCATTGGTTTCCGCTGCGCCTACCCGAACACTACCCCTCGGATTTCCATATTCGACTCGATGCGTGGCCATCTCCTCGATCAATTTCCAACCCTTGTCATCATCAACGTTGTTTTGGAAACGTCCGTTAGCTGCACCATCAAGAATAGCACGATTATCATCAAATAAACCGTTATAAAATTGATTACATAAAAACCATGGTTCAAATCCGTGGTGAGGAATAGAGCGGACTAGATCCTTAAATCTAGTCCATGTTTCGTTAAGATCTTCCAATGGTCCTTGCTTAAAACTGGTTATCTGACTCCGTATCTGATTAGTGCGCTGAGGAGGGTAGTAATGCTTATAAAAAGCAAGCGCTAACGAGTTCCAGTCATTAATGTTTGCTGATGCCTTATCCAAGTCTCGATACCATCTACGGGCTGGACCTGCAAGAGAAAATGGAAATAAGGCTTCCATTACTTGTTCCTGTGTTACCCCGGGAGCAATTGGAATCGAACAACAATAATCAGTAAATATTTCCATGTGCTGTCCGGGGTCTTCGTTTTTATTGCCCGAGAATGTATTTCGCTCCACTAAATTGATATAAGCGGGACGAATCTCGAAAGAGCCAGTGGTAGGAGTAGGTAGCTTCCATCTTTTCGGAATGTTAGCTTGAGTTGGCTCGGAGTGAGTGGAAAGCTTCGGCGGCATGATTGTAATTGAGATATCTGACTCGGCGTCTGATTTAGTGCTAGAGTTGTCCTCTTCGTGGGACGAATATTCCGCTTCCAGATTAGCGAAAACTGGGTCAGGCGGGTTAGATTTCTCCGCTTGACGAATTTCCCTCCAAAAACTCCGTCTAGCTCGTAAAGTCTTCTCGGGTTCGGGATCGAAAGGATGAATCTCGGACCTGTTAGACCTGGGCATACACATAACTAAGAAGGAAAATATGAGAACCGTCTCAAGGAACTAAAGTTCCCTGAGACAAAAGATAAACTAAAAAAAACAAGTAAAATTAACCGTCTCCCCGGCAACGGCGCCAAAATTTGATAAGCTAGTCGTATACCTATCAAAAATAACCAACTACGGTCTAACTAAAAATATAGCTAGGGAAGTCGGGATCGAATTCACAGGGAGACAAATAAATTCTACTCGTAATTAAAAGTCTATCTACGTAACAAATCGGGGGTTTTTAATTGTGTTTATCTAAACTAAAGTAGTGAAGGAAAGAGAATTAAAAGGGAAGAAATAACTAAAATAAAATAAGATGAATTTAAGATGAATAAATATAAGGAGAGAAAACTAGGATTGTCGGTTCACTACGAATCTCATATGGTCACGGTCTAAATCACAGGTCTGTCGCAGATATTGGTCTAAGGGGTATTGAAAAGGTCCTTCCGGTCCGCTATTCACCCTAGCATGCTTCTAACGGCTTCCGATCTTATTAGGGCATACTAATGTGTTGTAGCAGGTCTAACTTTTACCAGGCTTCCGATCTTAGGTTCGAGTTTACCGAATTCAATTAATCAATTACGTCGACTTAATCAATTAATCTCAATTAAATGCTACAATTGACAACTCAGACACAATATTATTGACAGATCTATAAATTATTTAGCGACCACATTCAATTCGCAGATCCCCTAAATCCTAGCGAGGGAAATTAGCTACTCATAATTAAATTAAGAACAACAAGATTAATAAAAGAATTTACTAGATTAAACATGACGAATAAAATTACCGATTAATAAATCAATCAAAGAAGAAGGAAGAAAGATTAATAAAATTACCGTAGGAATGAAGGCGATTCGAATCCAAAAGTTCTTACAATAACCGAGTTTTAGGAAGAAATTAAACTAGAGAATAATGAAAGAGAAGTCTAAAAGAAATCTAAAGAGAAGTGGGAGTTGTGTAGAAGTTTTTTCTAATGTGGCTGAAAAGCCCTATTTATACAGATTAAATGAGTTAAAAACTGTTTAGGAAACTCCTTTGGGTTTAGGAAATTTCTTGCTGATCACGAAACCTGCCCGCGGTCCAAGGAATAGTCGGCCTACTATTGTAATAGTCGGTCGACTAATTATTTATCAACTTGATCTCTGCAGCTCCAGAATAGTCGGCCGACTATAGTAATAGTCGGTCGACTATCGTCATGGTCGTCCGACTATTTTAATAGTCGGTCGACTATCGCTCGCTTCAGCGAACAGCTCCTTCCAGCTTCGTTTTGGCCCGGTTTTGGTTCGTTTTAGCTCCTTTGTCTTCCGTTTCTGCAAAATGACAATACAACCACAAAGTAGCCAATTCGGGGCAAAATAATAGTTTTCACTATTCAATAAACATGAGAATGCGCGTATAAAAGGTATTAAAAGTGTATATAAAATACGCGCATCACGACTCCGTCGTTTAACTAATAATAGCCTACGATAAACGGTTTAGCATCAATGAGTATTCGTTCTAAGTCGCTTTAGAAAATAGTTTGCGAATCGTCATTGTGAATGTTAGATCCTACGTGTTATTGACATCGTTGTTTGACCGTTAAGGTCTACGATGTTCGAATTAGCGTCATTGGATATTTACTCTATAACACCCCGGCCCAAACTATGACCGAAAATGTTAGTCGTGGTAGTTCAGTTGGCTTTGTATTTGTCCCATAGACCAAACACGAGTCCTTTCCAGCGCATTTTATCATCACTCATGCGCACCCCAGAAACCTTCCTAGAAGGTCACCCATCCTAAAATTTCTCCAGTCAAGCACGCTTAACTGTGGAGTTCTTTTGCATGGATGACCAGAAAAGAAATAAAGTGCACTTTGTTGATATGAGTAGTACTTTCAATCTTTTTAAGCACTACTCATTTAAGCTCATAAATAAGACATCTTCAATTAACATGGGATGTTTCACGCTCTTAGTTTTATCGAAAATATTTTTGTGATCGTATACACTGTATTAATAGTAGAACGGAAATAGTAAAGTTAGATTAGGACTTAAACTATCGAGGTGCACGATTTAATTTGTAAGGTTATCGAAATGATTGTATGAATTTAGGATCAAGAGTTGACTTGACCTAAACGAGTAAAGCATGACTCAGTTAATTCTAATCCGACTTTCGATTACAGAATCGATATCGAATGTTGTGAATTGATTGAATTACCCATCGAGGGCAAATGATAATTGACTCCAAAATCAGAAACAGGCACAAACATAGGCGCCCGCCTAGAGGTGTTCTGAGGACTAGGTGTACGAGACAGCACGCCTCAAGATTGAAGCGCCACAGTCCATGCGCCTGGTCTGACGCATGATCGATCTGACTTTGAGCGGAACCGATTATCGAATGCGCAAGTTTTGAAAAGAGTTTGTCGAGAATGATTGTATCGTGAGAGATATATGCGTTCGATCGATTTAGAAGATGTTTAGGATTCGTTTTAGAAGTGAACTTGCTCCTTTCAAACAAACGCGCGAGACAACAAAATGAGCGACCGGTGATGCGAGTGCAATACTCATGTGTTCAGGTTTCCTCATCTCGCCACCACACATATTTATTATGATTGAATTATGGATTTTAGTCGTAACGCCCTAAGTCTATTGTACATGTCGATGTTGAAATGATTATTTAATTCAATTACAAAGTAAAAACAAAAATGAAATGTTAGTAGTGAGTATACGGAAAATAAATGTTAGATGTGAATAAATAAACGAAATTACTTTTTCCTAACGAGCCTTTACTCAATTCTAACGACATTTTACCAGTTTACCCCTCTCATTTTCACCCCATCAAAAAGTCAAATGTTTGATTCTCTCTCTAAATACGGAGTAAATCTCAAACGCACATAAAACTCATCATGAACCACCACTGATATGGGGACCGTCCGGGATCGTGGCTGGAATCGGTGGCTGAGAATGCAGAGATTGGGTCGGCGGGAGCTTGGTGAGTGGTGTCGGGTCGGAGTGGTGTGGGTTGGGTGGGAGGGTCGCGAGGTCAGGTCAGGGTGGTTGGGATGTGGTGGTGATGAGTGATGGTGGGTGAGGTCAGATTGTGGGTGGTGGTGGTGGTGGGTGGTGGTGGGCGAGTGGGCGGAGTAGTCGTGGCGGGTGGGTGATGGTGCGTGGTGGGTCGGGTCGTGGAGGTGGGCTAAATGGTGGTGGTAGGTCGGGTCAAGGGGTGGGCTGGGTTGTGGTCGATGGTGGGGGTCTGGTTGACATTGTTATTGTTTATTTTTTAATTTCTTTTAATTAATCTATTTATTTAAATTCCTTTTTTTGTTTGTTAGTTGGTGTCCACCACCACACACCACTCACGACCCAACCCAACCCGCCACCGCCACCACGGTCAGCCACCACTTCCAGTGACCCCATCCCCCACAACCACCACGCCAACCATCATCCCTTTATAAACCCTAAACAATTTATCAAACAATAATAATACAATTAAGAAAATTAATTGGTAAATAAAAAATCGAATTTACATTCACGATAATTGAATCAGAAGTCATAATTGAATTCGGCAGCGATAGATTATCTAAATGGACGGAGCAAAACGAAAGAACGATAGTGGAATGTCAATATCAAAGTAAAGTTTATATAAGGGTATAATGGGAAAATTTTAGGAAAATTCCTTAGGATTGAGTAAAGGCTCGTTAGGAAAAAGCATGACCCTAAATATAAGTTACTCCCTCCGAGTCTAAATGATCTTCCCCTATGGTTCTTTGGGAAAAAAATAAGGAGGTGGTAATGCGTGACTCCAAAAGAAGGGGGAAAAGAGAGAAATGTAAGGGTGAATATGGGTCACATATTGATGGTTTAAAATGGAATAGGGGAAGAAAGTATGACTAGACCTAAAAAGGAAATAGGGAAGATCATTCAGACTCAGAGGGAGTAGTAGCGAATATTAAAAGTTGGTAATTAGTATACAATAATTAAAATGTTAGTGATGTTAGATGTTAGTAATAAAACGAGAAGAACAAAGTTAGAAGTGGAGTATTTACACCCTAACATACATGCTCTTGGTTCGATGTGGGACTCGTTTCGGTATTGACTTTTAGATATAGAGAGCTCCTCGATAAGTAGTCGAGTTATGGTGTTTTTGAAGAAATTTTATTATTGGTTTTAATGTAGGCTTTAGTATTTTGTATTAGGGATTAAAATGTAGTAGAAGGTAGAATAATATTAAGTCTTTCGGAAATACTGACCTTGAAATTAAATGGTCGAGGTTGCATTGTATTTATAAAGGTTGGAGAGGTTTGAAAATGTGTTGGAGCACCAAAACCTAGTTTCGGGAATTTTAGTTCAATCGCGGAAAGACTTGCGCCTTAGGATTTAGGCGCGGGAGCTCATGCGACTCAGTTCTGAGGCGCGGGAAGGCTCGCGATTGAATTCGCGTTGAATGGAAATTGCTCAAAATACGGGGTTGATTTCCGTATTATATGAGGTAGGTTTGGATACTGTTTTGACTTTGTATTTGAACGTGTTTTGGACTTGATGTTGTATTTTTTATGTTTTGGGATTTCGGCTTTGACCGAGCTTAACTTGGTCGCTAAAAGACGGTTTTGCTCTCGGTGGCGGTTTTGGCTCAAAGTAGCTTTGTTCTATTGGAAACGCCTCACCGAGTCAGGTTTTGAGTTTTTTTTTTTGTGATATTTGTACTCCGTAATGTTTCTAAGTCTGATATCATTGATTACAAGCCCTGGATTAAGCTTTAGAAGCATGTTATTATCCTATCATCATTGGGTGTTTGGCGGGAAGCTGCTACAAACACGAGCAGGTAAAATGCGGGTGGCTACACTTTCCAGTGGCAAAAAAATCTTGGATGGCATCACAAATCTCATCTCCTATGATGTGCCAAAAATCCTTGAAAAGTTTGCTTGAATACCCACCTGGACCAGGTGCTTTATCATTGGGTATGCTGAAGAAAACCCCCTTAATCTCATCTTTGTTGAAAGGTCTGAGTAGCTGTTGTTGATGTTCCACAGAACACACCGAGCCTTGTTCAATGATGTTTTTTTAACCCTTATAACCTCTTGCTTGTCACAAAGTAAACCCTTGTAGTATGTAAGGAAACTGCTTTGAATTCCCTCCTTTTCGATCAGTATGAAGATTGGCATATTGGTCCTTAATTTGGTGGACAACATTATATTATATTGCTTCTTCTTCTAGCTCTTAACGAATCTTGAAAGTAGGCACTATTGATATCCCCTTGTTGCATCCATAGTGCTTTAGATATTTATTTGCCGCAGAAATTCATGAATTCTCTGCTCCAATTTCAGAAATTGAGCATGAGCATCATATTCCTTCTGTCTGAGCTCAAGATCTGCAGGGTTAAGAGACAATTCCTTTAGTAGCTGTACTAACTTAACTTGTCCTACAGAAGTTGAACGCTCAATATCAGAAAAATGGCTAGTGTTCAAAGGCTTCAGAGGTCGTTTGAGACCTTGCAGCTTCTTGAGCTTTAAACATCTTAGTTCCCTCCACTTGCAGCAGTCAATGATCCTGCACAATTCCTTCAAATTGAGGAGCCTTACTCCACATGTCCCTTGTTGCTGCCCTTGGCCTAAGACACATTATATGGATTACGGTCAAATAGGCTCTCGGGTAGGTAGTGAGCTCTTACTGATGGGAACAGTTGTAGCCAGCTTTGGTTCACAAAACACCTATCTATTGTGCTCTAAACTCTGTCACTAGGTTGCTGCTTATTGTTCCAAGTGAAGAGGGAATCAATTGCAGGGCTACCAGTTAGATCACACTTATTGATGCAATCTTGAAAAGGTTGGGCATTATAATTAGCTGGATTGAATGACCCCCTAATATTTCCTCACGATGGAGGACACAGTTGAAATCCCCTCCAACATCCGTGGCCCTTGGATAGAATTCCCCACCCTTTTCAAATCATTCCATAGCTCTTCTCTCTCTTGGATATGCTTTAATTATCGTTTTCAAATTATTTTTATGTTATAACTTTGAAAATATGGATTTTATAAAATATTATTGTGCAGATATTTAACAGTATATATATATATATATAGAGAGAGAGAGAGAGAGAGAGTGTGCGGGCGCGTAAACTAAACAGAATGTATTTCGAATTGGCTGATAATACAAATAAACTATGACAACATAAAAGGGAGAAACAAAATTCTATGAACTCAAAATTTACCCTTTGAACTTGGCTGAAATGCATAAGAATATATAAAGTAAAAAAAATAAAAAAATAAGTTGCACCCACCACCAAATTTGTTTTCAATATCAGTGGATTAAAAAACTTAAGAAAAAAGAAAGTTATGTATATTATGCACATAAACTTTTGTATCTACCATATCAACCTTGTTATGTTCCTTTTTATGGTTTGGAAGTTTTTGTCAAGTAGTGTCTCAAGTGATCTTGATTTTCTTCTCCTTGTTTTCCCAACTTCATTCAGTAGTTCTGCTAGCCTGCACTTCTCATCATTTGCTACGGGATCTGCTGTTCCAAGCCTCTCTTCACGCATCAGAACAACATATTCCAGGAGTTCAATTGCTTCATCCCATCTGTAAAAAAAAACAAATTATAGCAACATGTTAGCTAACGTATGCATCTTTTGTCCCATTCAAACCATATATGTATATTTCTGAGCGAATCGAGTAACTCTAAGGCAAAACTGAATGAACGATGCAAGGCAATAGAGTGGATCCAAACCTTCCAAGAGCATCACAAGTGCCTGCAAGATTACTGTAAACACCAAGAGTATCAGGGTGAGACAATCCATATTCTCTTTCCAAAATACCTCTTGCTTCTTCAAAGAGTTCCACAGCCTCACTAATTTCATTGAGCTGAACACATGCCAATCCAAGTTGGTTCAAAGTTATTCCATAAAGAGATGATCTTTTCTCCCCAGAGGCCTCAAACTTTGAAACAGAACTCTTCAGATAATTATAACATTCTGAATAATCTCCGAGCATATAATATATCACGCCTATTTGGGCTTCAACTCCAGCAACTACACTTTTCTGGCCTGGCCCATCACTGTAAAGATTTAGAGCACTTTTCAACAGATTCAGAGCCTCATCCATCTCATCCATCGTCTCGTATATAGTAGCGATCTCAGTCAAGCCATTAGCAATGTCGTCTACGTTTACACCAGGAGGAAGTGGCTTATTATAAATCTGAAGAGCTTTCTTGGAATACGATTTGGACTCAGTGAATTTTCCGATCTTAGTATAAAGCTCGGCCAAACGAACAAAAACTGAGGCAACGGCAGGATGGTCCTTTCCTTTGTTCGTTCTGAAGGAAGAAAGCGCTTTTTTGTATGAAAATATGGCATCATCATAGCGACCCAAGACTAAGTACGCATCCCCGATACTACAATCAAGAACTGCAACCTCTGAATCCATCCCAATGCTACATAAGGCCTTGCTTGCTAACTTATAATGTTCAAGTGCCCCTTCATAATCACCCTTTGAGTCACATATTAGACCCATTAATCTTCTGTCTGAAGCTTCTTCTATTGAGAACGGGGAACCATTGTCTTTATGGATGTCTAGAGCCATTTGACAAAGCTTTTCCGCCTCATCAAATTCAAATGCTTGTACATAAGCCTCGGCCACATAGCGGCATGTTCCTCCGAACCTTGAATCTTGAGCTCCAAGCGCTCGTTTCTGAATTTCCAAACCTGTAGTATAGAAGAGAATAGACTCCTCAACCTGGCCAAGCATTGCATAGATGTCACCCAACTTCATACAACCAACAAATTTGGCAAGGCAATGATTTTGACCAAGCTCTATGTTAGGAACTCCGATAGAACGCTCGAGAACAGGAATGGCTTCCTTGTGTTGGCCTGCACTACAGTACATTGAGGCCAAAATATGCAAGCACATGACATAATCTAAGTTGGGCTTGTCATAGACACAAGTCTCAAAGCATTTCTTTGCTCGAAGAATGAGGTCAAGTGCCTTCTTCTCATTGAGTCCTGATGAAATGACATCCTTTGCTTTCTTAAGCAAATAGGGTCCCAAGTCTGGATTATTTGTGCCTTTATCGAGACCTTCTCGGCCATCGAACGAGATGGATCGCCTTTTGGTTGGTATATTGGGCTTACCAGCAGGAGGCTTATAATATCCCATACATGTGACATTGGAAGTAATCCCCTTGACAATATTTCCTAGCTTCCTACCGTGTCGAGCTTTATTCTTATGCTCAGCTACCGCAACCACCTCCTTGACATCCTCTTTTGTTCCAGCACCGACAAGGTAACGTAGCTCAGAATCGAACCTGGAGTCGTTGCCATACGTTGTGAAGCTGCGCACGGATGATGCAGACCCGTCTGAGCTTTCCATGTCACAAATATTCTGGTAGAGGGAGTCGTCGTCAACACCATCATTAATGGCGGCCAAGTCAAAAGAGCAGCAACTGGAACTCTTAGGGCTTAGAGGGCTAATTGGTGATGCGGTTTGTTTGAGAATTCTTTTGGATTGCCTCGGAGTGGGACTACTGCTTATTTCTTCGGGCATGGGCATTCTTCCCGAAATCGAAGCAATCTACAATCACAAAATTCTAACATTCATACATCGTGTGTGTGTGTATATATATATATATATATATATATATATATATATATATATATATATATATATATATATATATATATATTCTAAAAATCAAAGAAAATGTTGGAAATGTGACAAATCCTTGGGTGGGCACATCAAACATAAAATCAAACTACAACATTAGATGTCAAATTATGAAACAAGAAAACCAGTACAAACCTGAATGGATATATTTGGGTTACTATTGTATTAGTGAGTATTATTTTTAGGGAGCCTCGAGGTGGATATTGATGATTTACTCTAGGTTAGAAACCCAGAAATGATACCAAAACCAAATACTGGAGACAATGCAATTGCCTTATATTTATAAGAATTAGTTAAATTTGGGACTAGAAAGGGTTGCAGAAATTGATAATAAAAGGTTTTAAAAAAAAACTGATGATAATGTTGGGATGGAGGTGAGTGAAATGGCAAATTGAGTTGAAGAAAGAGATGGAGAATTAAATTGAAGCAGCAAGGACGGCAACCTTTCTCCAACTAATTCCCACCCCAACTTTAATTTCCCAAAGTTGAAGGGAGAAATGGGTTGTAATTCTGTGTTCTGTTTTTCTAATTTTAATTTTAATGATAAACACAAGTTGGCGGGTTTAACGGATTTTTTAAAGCATGGAGATTTGGAGATCGCTGTGTTGGCACTTGGGCGGTGATGGGGGCATCTATTTCTCTCTTTCTTCTTTTCTATGCTCCCATACATCTTAACCTTTGAATTCATTGACCATAAATTAGTAATTAAAATAACTTCTTTAAATTTGAGGTTGTCATCCAATATTATTTTATGACTCCTTTTAGTAGGTGTGATGCAATGGTTTGGCCTAGTGACCTCAGGGTAATTAGGGTTGTGCAAAATCCAACTATCGGGCCGGAATCATAATTAAATTTGATCCATTCTTCGATCCAACTATTGGACCGAACTGGTAACCTGGTTTATTCCGATCCAGACCGAAATCAATCAATATCAATATCAAAATATATATATATATATATATATATATATATATATATATATATTTGAAGCATTTTTCGAGCGATCTCATTGGTACGTTTCATCTAATTTCAAATTAGGAAAGTATCTAAGTAAAAAAAATCGATTAGAGAATATTTTAATTATTATAATATATATTTAATTTATTATGTTGATGTTATGTTTCACAATTCTGAGATAAAAACCTGTAAATTTCTTTTTTTATAAACATTATCGTAAAATAAATTACAAAAATAAAATAATCAGATTCGTGGTAAAAATTGATTTCGTTAGAGTATAAATTTCATATTATTTGTTTCACATTTATTACATATAACAGTTGTAAAATTATTCCACATCGACAAATTATAATATGATGATGAAATTCCCCATATACTAATAGAATAGAGATTACTAAAAATGTGATTAGGTGGAAAACTCTTATGCATCCAATTTCCTACCTAATTACATTCTATTACATTAATTGAGTTTCACGTCATATTTCTATACATCTATGCAAAATATACAAAAGTTTGGGCCTACCATATATGTTCAAGATTTGCACATATTTAGATTTAGAATCTTAATCCTTTATTTATTAAAGCAAGCACCATGCACAATGATATAACACTGCTCTTTGTTGAGTATTTTGAAATATTCAAACCTCATTCACTCAACCTTTGTATGGCAAGTCTTCCTTTATTATTTACTAAAGCAAACACCATGCATAATAACGTGGTGCTGCTCTTTGTTGAGTATTTTGAAATACTCAAACCTCATTCACTCAACCTTTGTATGGCAAGTCTTCCTTTATTATTATTTATTAAAGCAAGCACCATGCATAATAACGTGGTGCTGCTCTTTGTTGAGTATTTTGAAATACTCAAACCTCATTCACTCAACCTTTGTATGGCAAGTCTTGCATTGGAAGCTAATCATCTGGGCTTCACAATCCGGGTCAAGTAATGAGATTAGCAGACCCGCTTTCACACTATCATTGTGTGAGACTATCAAATTTGGATGTCAGTGTCATATATAGATAGCAGAGCCCTGACTTCAATGACAAATCAAAGATCGATGGTGTCGAGTTGCAACTAATTGATTCAAAGGTGATATATTATTTTTTGAAATTTAATCAACTGTGAATGAAATTCTATAAGATGTATATCATTTTATGTGTATATGAACCCTTCCAAATTTCTTCAAATTTCTGTTTCACGCATCACGAGTATATACGTATATATGTATATATGCTCTACAGTTGATATCCATAAGCATAGTGAATGTGATTTATATACGATTGTAATTTCATATATCATTTATATACGATTGTGAATGTAATTTACTATAAGCATTTATATGGACATAAATTCTGAACAATTGTTGAATTACGTAGAATCTGAATTTCCTATCACATCTTACAATATATATGCATCATGTTTAGCATTCTAATATCTTCACGAGTATATATGTATATATGTCACAACCCCGTGAATTTTCACGGGCCATCAAACTAGTAATTATTTAATACTATCATTAATTGGTTTATTTACTTCAAAATTATGGAAGTTGTATTTTAAAAACATAAAAGATAATTTATTTTGATGTATACTTTATTAATATGTTACAACCTAAAGAACATTACGTTGTGTCAATCTATTACAAGTTTACCGTCTTGGAAATAAATGAATAGATACAATAATTAAAATTGAAATTATCTCCCTAGAAAATAAAATTAAAATAAATATGTAAAGTGGTAGGTAAAATTAAAACAAAGGTACAAACTATTAAAACCGGTGGTGGTAAAATCTTTCACTATATTATTTATAAAATTAAAACAAAGATACAAACTTTGTATGTGAAATATTTTATAAAATTGTAAATTATTAACGCTACTCAAAATATTTGGGCTAAGACCAATTTTTGTTTTTTTACATTAATTTCAATTCACTATATAATTAATATATCTAAATATAGTCATGTCTATAATATAGACTATGATGCTATTGAAATACAAAAAATGAACTCAAGTGTTCTTATTTCATTGATTTTTTTTTTATCGTAGAATAGGATAATATTTTCTAAATTTAATACTTATTATGAGTACATTTAATTACTACTTATTTTATACTGTATCAAATATTTTATTTGAAATAAAAACATATACTCCATAACTATATAGTACCGAATTTATTATTAGTAATTATAGATGTTTTATCTATTAAAAGTAATAAACTAAACTACCGTGTATTTACATTAAAAGTAATAAACTAAATCACCGCGTCTTTACGCGGGTGCTATACTAGTTCTATATTATAAATAAAAGTAATCATTCATTCTTCGATATCTACCAAAAGTCTTTTGAATCTAAAAAAGAGTTCTTCTCCTATATTAAAAAATTATGATGAGGTGATGAAATTTTATATTATATCAAAAAATTATGATGAGGTGATGAAATTTTATATTATAAATAAAAATAATCATTCGGTTTTAAATATCGACCAAGAAAAAACTTTTAAATTATCCCACATCGAAAAATTTGCTGGGGTTAATGTTTTTAAAATTGAGAATATCATTGAACCATCAAACATTACGTAATTAACATAGTGAACCCAAAAAGACCACTAATAATACAAATGAGAAAATCCCAAAATTACCAACGAATTCAATTCATAAAATAAAAATTACTGGACAAGTGAACCAAATATACTTAATAAAGGGGAAGAGAGAAGGAGATGTTATATTATTGTAAATTTAATAAAAATTAACAAAGCTGTATTTATTTTTATAACTAACACTTTTATATATGCACCGATACATGCAACAATTAACAAGACTATAGGATCATCAAAAAAAATCAGACAATGTCTCACTGCGCAGGAAGACAAAGTCTTGTTTAACTAAGAGCTTAAAAGGTGATATTCTTAATTATTTCATAAATTGTCTGATACCCGTATGCTTTTATAAACATTTAAGTAAAAAAATCATCTCAGAAATAAAATTACAATAAAGAAGAATGTATATTTTTTTTATCATAAAGTTAATGACATCGTATTATAAAATTTCTCTAATTATTTTAATAAAAAAGAGTTTTTTTGTCATTTTATGAATAGTTTGTGAATTTATACATCGAAAATTATGATGAGACGATATAATCTTACTAGTTTTGACCCGTGCAATTTGCACGGGTGTTGTTACGCGATGTACATAGATTGTTAGATAGTAACTCACTACAAATGATGAAAGTAAAAAATAGTATTATAAATACTGAAACACTTCCTGGTAAACAACATTGGTAGTAGTATTCGTAGTGCGTTTCTCCGTATCATAAATAAGAATTTTTAATCCGCGCTTGCTAGTAACCCTTGATAGTGCGACATATAGTTGTCCATGCGTGAAAACAGGCTTGGGCAGGTATAGACCAACATGAGACAACGACTGCCCTTGACTCTTGTTAATGGTCATGGCAAAGCACACTGAAATAGGGAACTGACGTCTTGTAAATCGTATCGGAAATTTACTTGAGTCAGATGGGGACAAAGAGAAGCGAGGAATAAATACTGTGTCATCCTTGTGGCTACCTGTCAGCACCTTACAACGAATAACTCTTTTTGCTAGAGCAGTAATAATTAACCGCGTTCCATTACACAATCCATGGAATTGGTTAATGTTTCTGATGAGCATAACCATGGCACCAACCTTTAATCGTAATTCATGATTAGGCACCCCAGAGCACTTAACACTATTTAGAAATTCAGTTGAGTGAAGATCCGGTTGACATGCAGGTGATTCAATTGCAGGAGTATTAGGTGTGTTTGCAGGTACTTCATCCATACAGGGCTCATCAGAGCTCAAATATACTACTTCTGGTTCGTCAATAAGAGACAACACATATTCGTTAATTAACTCCACGAACTCATGAGTAGGAGCTAGAATCGCTCTATCTTGTAGGTAGCCATCTTCCCACAATCGATCCAGTAGGTTAGGATATGTCGACGACACTATTGCTGCAATTGGGTCATCGACGTTATGAATTAATACTTCCTCCGGGAAAGACACGACAACTTCTCCATCATTTGGACCACCTTCTTTGCCATCACCAACTCGTAACAGCCAGTTAGAAAATTCACTGATCTCATGTGCATTGGCAGATGAGTTGCCAATACGTAATCGCATAATTTGAGTCAACTGAAGGACCTGCATTAGTTGTGTTGGAAAAAGCAGTACATCAACGAATAAGATTGAAGTTGTGAAAATTTATTATGATATCAATGATGAAACTTCACTTAATTTTGAAAAGTAAAGATTTACAAACAGGAGGAAGCAAACCTTGCAAGACGACCATAAATGTGATGAACATAGGACAGCATGCACAATATCTGACCTACTACCTCTAGGAACAACCGGAAGTATTTGTCTAAAGTCTCCTCCAAAGACAACAACCTTCCCACCAAAAGCGAGGTCAGCATTACCTGGGGAAACAACACGCATGACATCTCTCAGGCTACGGTCAAGCGCTTCAAAGCTGTGTCTATGTGTCATTGGTGCCTCATCCCAAATAATGAGGCTCGCTTTCATTATTAACTCGGTCAAGAATGTCCCTGGCTTGATATCAGAGCAGGTGGACGTCTCAACAACGTTAATGGGAATACCAAACCTAGAATGCGCTGTCCTACCACCAGGGATTAACGTTGCTGCAATTCCGCTCGACGCAACAGTGAGAACAATCTTGCCCCTACTGCGCAAATCAGCACATAAAGTGCGCCATATGAATGTCTTCCCTGTACCCCCATATCCATATACAAAGAAGACAGCGCTACGATTTGCTGCAACAGCTGCACTTATTTCATCATATACCGAGCGTTGTTCGGCAGTAAGCATGGGCAGTTCAGTTTTGTACTCTCGTTGTAGTGCAGCCCTGTCATATGCTAACTCATCCCGCATCAATGTGTTCCCAAGATATTCAATAATTGACTCGTCAGGAATAGGCATGTCTGGAAATCTAGCCAGACTACTGCCATTGCTTCGTAAAGATGCCTCAATCTCAAGGAGAGTTAAGTTTTGTAGCTCTTCGTCAGACAACTCTAGATCTGGTAGACAAAACAACGGAATTGTTATACATAATTAACTACTCAAATGATATGATGGTAAATTCAATTAAGCCGCGTACATAATTTAACAGGAATCACATGATAGTAAAAAAGTTGGCAATTAATAAGTGAGAAGGAATATGAAGTGAACGCAATAGTAACGCAACTAACCTGGATTATGTAAAAATCTGCGTTGCTTGTAAAGAATATCATCAGATAGTAGAGTCCATGTCTTCTCTCAGACAATATGAGGCATTGACATCGAATCAGATAGAAGCAATGACGTTAATAAATGCCTTAAGTATACACCTGATTCCCAGTAATTGGCTTCTTCGATGACATCAATGTACTCTGTGTCATCTCCAACCAAGCCAAGTGCATAACATGCTTCACGGAAAGTTGAATAAACAACATCACCAACCGTTCGAATATCCTCATAACACCTGGGGCCTCTAACATGGTTCAACATTACTCTCATGTAGAATAATTCACCACATTTTGGAGGGACATGGTGTAGCCTTCCAATCGTAAACCCTCTTTGCCTGCGCTTCCACATCTTCTTGCTCCTATCCCAAACAAAATGTTGAGGGATTTCACATAGCAAAAATTCACGTGCACCATGGTCTCTCTCATTTAGTTGTAGCCAGTCATTAAATTTTGACATGCCGACACTGGCGTCTTCAAGCACCTCATCAATTAGATCCTCGTCATCAAAGATCACAGATTCTTCCCCAGGAAGGTGGAATTGCAACTTCTCAACAGGAGATGTCCTATAGTGGATATCAAAAGCAAATATCCTCCAAACAGCTTCACACGCAGAGATGTATCTACAATCATACAATTTTTTAATCTCGTCAAGCTGATTCTGGTTATTACGCCGTCTGTACGATGATTCCATTGTCGCACGATCGGACCCTTTATTGATGTACTTGAAGAGATACTTGATTGATCTAGCTTGATTGCACCATTCCACATTAATGTGTGCATGATACCTACTAATTAGGTAAGCATTGTAAGGGACGACATAGCGGTTATCAATGGGCACACCATTCTTGTAAATTACACGTCCGTTGTCCCTCCTTTGATAAATAGGGAAGCCATGTTTGTCAACAGTTGTCCTTTCATTGAAAGGCTTTGGGAATTTGCGAATGCATATACCGTCTGACATGCATGGTGAGCTTGGGTTCACAATGCCACAGGGACCGTGAATCATTAAATCAGATACAGCAGCATGGAGCATCGGGTCTTGTCGTTCGTCGGGAATCTCTGCAGAGATGATCTTGTCAACATTTGATACCTCTGGGAACTTATCATCCCGGTGTAGGAATAGTAGAATATGAGCATGAGGGAGTCCACGTTTTTGGAATTCAACTGTGTACGCAACTGCAAGTAATTCAAATGAAATGATTGTGTGCGTAAGAATGAATATATTCAGATAATCAATTTACTATAAATGGTAGTAGTCATCGTGGAGGTTCCTAACCTGCTCTAGTTCTACCAAAGATTTCTCGAACTTTTAGGTCCTGAATCAATTCATACAGCTTCACCTGAAAGACACGGGATAGAATGTCTGGGCGGTCCTCAGCACGAAGACCCCGCTTAGACACAAATCGTACAATTTCTGGCCATTTCGGGTTGCATGTGAATGTTATGAACAGGTCTGGGTAACCACACCACCTACAAATTGCGAGTGTGTCCAGATACTTGCCCCTCATGAAAGCATCTCCAGATGTGAAAGAAGCTGGGACTACATAACGACCACCAGTTGAGGATGGTTCAACATTGGCTTGTTCATTTGCGGCAACAATATTGTTCACCTTGTCAACCCTAAGCTTATCCTGGTTGAAGCGCAGGAAAGATAAACGTTAAGATTCGACCATCATATACCCGTCAACGCAAATCTGCTGAAATAAGTTACCGGCTTGGGACCAAGTTGGGAAATCAAGTTCCCGAGGCCTATCTTGTAAGCGAAAGGCAAAAAACTCACGCAATGTCAGCTGTTCACGTGGTTTCAAACTCTTGCTAATACCAATAGATGCCTCGCTATGGGAATGTGAGGGCGGAAACCATCCTCGCCATATGGAAACAACATCGGGTATTGTAGGGCAAGATATGATGGATGTAACTCCGAAATACGTTGCAATGACCCACACGTTTTCTCAACGGTAATATCACGTTGTTCCATCTCTGGTCCGATATCACCTTCGATTAAAGCAGCAACTTCCGAAGCAGTCGGCCGATTATAAGTTCTGCCATCAGTGCATCTCCGTGAAATGAGTTTAATACTTACATCACCATCTATATCGGATGACAACCTATCCCTAGCTTTGCGAAACATTTTTGCAAGTGGGTTGTATTCATCTATCATCTCCTTCAATAAATACATAAGCTCTTCGTTGAATCCACGACCGGTGCCAGAACTATGAAAAAAAAATATACGTGGCAATGTGCAAAGGTCAAATAGGTGACTACTCTTTTAACACAACAGTAGAATAATGAACCAATTAGGTAATATAAAAATGTAAGTATGGCTGTAACAGAAGTTGAGTTCAACACCTTAAGGCGTTGATCCTATTGTTCACCTCATCATCTGTATCATAAATGTATAACTTGCAAAACATAGGTATTGATTCGTCGGGAGGCAAAAAACTACCAATGCGATGTACGTTTTGGCCACCCATTCGAAAAGTGTATGGGCCACGTCCGCAATTGACTGTTTTATCAATAATGCCACCAAGAGATGACCATGCCCAACCGCAATTGTATTTCCGAATATTCGTAATGAATGTAGCACTAAGTCGATGCTCACGAAGTAGAAGTGACTTCAACAATTCAGGAGGCTCACTTAAATACGGTAGCGTTACCTTACCGTCCGAGCAGCACAAAGAGAATCTTGGTTTAGTGGTGCCACGGTCTTTACCAATTCTTTCCTCATACCACATTAGTGCTCCACACATTCCACATTGATATTCTGGATCGCCAATATCCCAATACTTTGTAGATACTGCGGGTTGGAAAGATAGAGAGTAGATAAGTTCTTACTTCTAAGCTAATATATATAATATATAATAATATATAGACGCCGATCACATGAGTGACAATATTTACATTAAAAAGTTACATTGTTAAATACAATGAACACTCTAACCTTCATCAGAAAATGGGATAGTTGGCAACGTAGCACTGCTTGACCCAATCTCAAAATGCCGATGAGAGGGAGATGGTACGCCCGCTACTTCCTCCGAAGCTGAGTGTACGTCTATTGTGTTACTTGGGGTAGGCGTGGCAGAGGTACGGGCACCTAATGTTGTATAGAGTGTAAAAACGCAAGTGCAAATGCAAGACTAATTATAGAGAAGACAAAATATGAGGCAAGGTTTTGTAGGCAATTCGAAGTGGATTTTGTAAAGAACCAAAGATAAAAAAATATGTAGTGATGGAAAATGAAGGAGATGTAAGAGTACCATTCGCATCGGTACTGAGTGACCGTGTACACAATGTTTTCTGCACATTTAATAAATGCCTCCTAGCCCTTTTTAGTTTAGCAGCTTGTTGGGCCGGTGTGAGTACAGGTGATTCAAATGTAAGTGTAGACAATGGAGTTGGGGTATGTGAATTAGGTGTGGAACCCCGACGGGAAGAGCTAGTATCAGACAAAGCAGCCAACACCGGGGAACGCTGTACTCGAGAATCTACATACAACATAGGTTATACATAGTTAAGGAGACCAAAGTCACCAGAGCCAATGATGTCACGATAAAATACGGAAGTAAATATATATATACACACACACATATATATGTACACACACACAAACACACACACACACACATATATATAGAGAGAGAGAGAGAGAGAAAGAGATTGACTATATGTACATGTATATATGTAAATATGAACATACATCTACAAAAATTATATAAGGAAAGATAATATGTGCACATGAGTGTGTGTGTGTATTCGTGTGTGTATATGAATGTAATCGCGTATATAACTAATTGCGTGCACGTTTATACAGTAACCTGAGTTAAACACAAATGGAAAAATAAGAAAAGGATACCATTTGTAATATTGGCTAATTGAGCACGAAGGGTTGACACATCTTGCTCAGGTACATTTACCTGGCTTATTTGAGTCATGTTAATCTCAGTGGCTACAACAGGAAAAAAAAATTATTGTTAAATTGTATCAATAATAAATGATAAATTGTTTGTCATTTAATGAACAATGAAAATATCGGAAAATGTTCTCATATATTACTCTCGTCAATTATCCTGACCATTAAAATCCGATGTGCAATAAAAAAATGAATCGGAATTACATTCGGTAACTTTAGTCTCCGAGCCTAACATCAGCCCACACGAATATGCATCAATGGGCTGATATAGCGGCCCATTTTCGCCTCAATTTAATGACAGGCCTCATACAATTGAGGCCATATGATCAGGCCCTTACACAACACCCTCCCCATATTCTACCCAGGCAGCCCACATAAACAACCCTCCCCCATTTCATTACACCAAACCCTATCCCATCCTCCATTTGCATGTGTCTCTCTACCTACCCCTCCCCATCTCTCTGTCACTTTTCTCGAACATTCCCAAAATTTACCCCCCAAAAACGCAATCTGGTTCAACTTTTCGTGATTCCGGCCATCAATCCAGCGTACTATTCCGACGATCCTTCAATATTGGCGAAAGCGAAGCATTTCAGGCCGGGTTGTTTAATTAGAGGGATTGGTTCAACTGAAGTTGCAAGATCCGACATGCAATATATTCCGGCGATATATTCGACAGATCTGGAATTCAGGAAGGCGATAATACTACACAGTCGAAGGGTGTTCAAGGAAAAAAAATTGGGTATATTTTCTTCACAATCACCTTCCTCGAGTTTTTTTTTCCGCATTACTGAATACATGTGTACATCTTTTGTGGTTTATTTTACTGCATGTTTTAGTGTTTAAAATGATACACGAAAATTGGTACTACGATTTTTTTGTTTTTTTTTGTACATACATGTTCTTTTGAGACGATATTTTCCAAAAAAAATACGAATTTTAGATCTTTTTTTTTTACAAATGACTGCATGAATATGAGATCTAGATTATTTCTGTTACAAATTACTGCATGTGTTAGTTTAAAAAATCGTTTCTGAAAATTACAACCATTATTGTGATTTTTAAATGTGCTAACATGATATACTCCAAAATAATATGAATGCTTGATCTGCTTTAATATTGTCTTAATTTACATTCATGTTCTGTTTTCATAGAAAGTGCCAAAAACTTAGGAGTCGTAGATCTTGATTTTTTTGACAAATTTTTTTTGCATGTATATGAGATCTATAAATTCAGTCCAGTAAAGAAATTGCAAATCTGGTTCTAACTTTTTAGTTTCTGATTAATTAGAAAGCAACATGTTCTTTCCCATATTTCACCATTCAAATTAAGCTAAGGTAGACCCGGTTCAGGACAGGACAGACCTGGTTCAGGTCAGGTCAGACCCGGTTCAGGGCAGGTCAGACCCGGTTCATGGCGGATCAGACCCGGTTCAAGACCGGTTAGACCCGGTTCAGGTCAAGTCAGATCCGGTTCAGACAGATTGAGAACCGGTTTATATAATCTTTCTTCCGTTTTTTAGAATAAATAAATGGGTTGCCTATTCTTCCTTTATCTTTTCTATCTGAACTGGGTAACTTCTGATTCTTTCTTCTCATTCATAATTTATCATTCATTGCTCTAACATACTCCAAATCCTTGTGAAATTAACATATACATAATTGACCAACACTAAAATGATTCTTTCTTAAACACTTACTGTGACCTCTGATTCGTTTGCCCCTTCTCCTTGTTTGCTTTCTGCTTGAACATGTAGCACCTGTATTCTCCATGTTCAGCTTAACAATGGTAGATTTTTGGAATTCCCTTGCACTTATTTGACTAAATTTATAATTTCACAATATTTCTTAATTTTGGTTTTAAGCTTCAATGAATCTTGGAAATAATTGTAACTTCACAGTAGAAAAGAAGTGAATGATGTAAAACAGGAAATATATATGGCGTCAACACAATGCCTTAAAAGAAACCACCAAATGAAACAGTTTACAATCTTAAATTGCAGCAGTTACAAAATTAGAGCATGTTCTTTCTACACACTTTCCTGTGGCCTTAATTCTAATTTCAATATTACTGTGTCCCTTACAATAATCAATTACATTATGTTTATTGATTTATCTTTACCTTTATGCTTCGACTGCTGTGCACAAAAAACAAACTGTTTTCAACTAATGACAATGCATATCTTGCCTGAATTGAATCTACATCAGTAACAGACTGCAGCATCCAATTTGAAAATATAAAAGTAGTCCACATAACTTCGAATCTTTAACACAATACATGCAAAATAACTTAAATAGGACACAACTTAAATGTAAAACAACTAAAATGAGAAACAACTTGAAAAGAAAGTAACTTAAACTGAAATAGACTCATACTTAAATATAACGACCTACTAAATACTTAATCATGTGAAAGACTACTATTGAGTTTTTTTAGTTCTTTGCACGTTTCTCGACATGCTTAGTTGCTGATTCTCTATCTAACACATCTGTTTTTCCCTCCGATGAACCTTCAATTGCTGAGATATCCCTTTTACGCTGGACTTTGCTCATGGGTGTAACTTCAGCAGCAATTGGATCCACTGAACTTGAACCGGACAGATCAGCTTTTGAATAACCAAGAGGTACAATTTCCTGCACTCAATCAACGATGCAAAAGAATTTTAAACTAATGAGAGCTTATACATCATATTGTACATTTTTTACTTATCATTAAAAAAAGATGTTTACCAACTCCAACTCTGTCGATAAGGTTGATGCTGATGCTGTTGTGCTAATGATAGTTGGTTCCTGAATTTTCATGATTCTGAAATTAGAACACCCTTGCACATGCATCATAATACATTACTTTCAGAAAATAATAATCATGTCAGACCTCAGGTGCATAGATATCTTTCCTGATGCATATCTCCTTTTGGTTGTCACAGAAACGCATGACATTGTAACGCTTTGAACCCATGTCGATATTCCAATGCCTTGAAACCTCCAAATCAATAATGAATTCCTTATCAAGGAGTGCCTTTAGTGTAAATGGGATCTCCTTTGAGTTGACCTATAAGAAATAATACCCAGTTAAAAGTACACCTAATATTACATGCTCTAACAAATGAAACAGATTATGTGATCACATATTGTTTTCAATTTAATGGTTCATACCTCTCTTACCAATCCTAAACAATCAGTAGCTGGTAATCCAATTTCATCTTCTACCTCATTGTCCCTTGCAAGAATAGTAATTTTGTCGCCATTCTGATCTTCAATGAGGAATTTAACCTTGAAACTATTTTCAAAGAAAACAATTAAAACTGAAATGTTTTGTTATGATTATAGACAGAATACGTAGATACAATGAAGTCACGTACACTATATTCCTCTCAGTTGACCCATACTCGGAACCATAACAATAGTGCTTTGAACAATACCACAAATTATCCTTTTTCTGTCCAGCTCTACCGGTTATGCATCTCCTGCATTTGTTGCGATACCATGGCTTCCTTGTGTCAATTTCCTTAATTGTGGCAATAATTGAATAGTTCCCGGCCTACAATTTGAGAGAAAAAAAAAACCATAGATGAATGTTCAGTATTATGACTAAAAGAAGTAATACCAACAATAAAATATATTCTCACCTTCCTAACTTCAGTTAATTCAGAAATGCTTGAAAGAATAGTTGGACATTGGATTCTCTTAGAATTCATTCTCCTGTCAGCTGATGACTACCTTCTTTTAATTAATAAATGTGATTTTATTTGCCTTTTTTTTTACTTGCTGAGTTAATGCTTTACCAAACAGCCTTGGAAACCAATATTTATATGCATTCTAATCAAAAATTGTTTAACTATTTTGGTGGAGGATCATGGGGACAATGCCTATGGTGGAGGATCATGGTGATAATGCCTTGGTGGAGGAAGTGCTACACTAACAAACATTGGTGTTCATGGAGAAGTGGGTAGTGGCCATAAATTAAGTCCTCTTTTCCCAACTATATTTTACATGATTCCAAGTACGTACACTATTATTGATCTATTCCTACAATGTTTGATGATCATGAACTACTCTGTATTGACAATATGACCCTGACATGTCATCAATAACTAACGTGAAAACATGAATCGAATAACAATACATGCTTGAAACACAATAAATTCCATGCACTACAATAAAATTGAATAAACATATTAAATATATAAATATTTTAAAGGTAAACTCCCCACTTATTTGATATACTCATTGAACACTTTAAATTGAACTTGTTTTCAAATGTGTGCATGAATTAGATAACCTGTACACCTCTGCTTTTTTCCCTTCTTCATATTCGGCATTTATAAATTCATACTACATATTCCAGAACTAAAAACAAACTTTGATTCACTCCATTTATATTACATGAAATTTGTGTAAATAAATAGTTCATCACATGACATGCATATTTTTTTTTAATACTAACATAAAGTAGCTGAATTGTACTTTATAACCGCAAACATATATGACAGTATTTGAAACGACAATCTATATATGGAATAATATAAACTAAGACAAAATAATATATCACAATCTTTCAAATAATATGAATCAAGAACAATACACTTTGGCCTGACCCTCAGAAAAAGTTCAGATCTAGACATTCAACACGGTCGAACATGATAATTTTTTTACAAAAAACAAAACATCGACAGCCCCAAATTTTCAATCTCGTGTTCCCTAAAAATATTTCTTCCACATGGCAGCCCTCATTTTTTAACCTCATAGGATAAACGTCTATTCTTTTCATCGATTTTTGCTTAACGTGTACCCTCTTTGGGTCATCACTACTTTACACAAAGCTCAAATTCTTACACCCTAGCTGCAGCTATACAAAATACATGACTTCTTTCTACATGCATTCTAATTTTGCTCAGGAATACATTTGATATACACTCTGGCACTACTGTTTTAGAAGAAATGTTTTTTTTCATGACATTAATCCATTTAAATATATACATTAAAGAAACGTTTGAAAATACCAAGATTCTTCCAAAAAGCATTGTTTTCATACAAATAAAACCATATTTCATTTTGTACTTATTGCTCTAACATTTTCGCCAGGCTTTTGCCATTATAATTGTCTTGATTCAATCTTAAAAAGACCTTTCAAACGTAAACTGGCAGCAAAGATTTAGAGTTCAACCTTTCACTGATTATCACTGCCACCCAATCATTTTGGTCTTTCTTTTCCTCTTTTCTTTATACATTCTAATTTTATTCAGGAACACACCTGATATACACTCTGACGCTGCTGACTAAGAAAACATGCTTCTGTTTTTTCCATGACATCAATCCATTTAAATATATACATTCGACAGAATTTGACACTATAATTGTTTTGCTTCACTCTTTAAAAGAGCTTTCAAACGTAACCTGGCGGCAAAGATTTCCAGCCCAACCTTTACTGATTTTCACTACCATCCAACATTTTGTTTATTCTTTTCTTATTTTATTCAAATACGATGAAGCAGCTGCGCTCCCCTCTTCTTGAATCTTTCATCAAAAGACTTGAATCCCTCTGAAATGGTCATTTTCTTTTGAAAACTGAATTACTCTGTTCGTGCTTATAAGGTGAATATTATTTATTAAAAGAACCTATATCTGAGATGCAATGCGTAGCTAAATCCAACAATATAGGCACAAATAAAGAATGAAACAAACTGAAGTTTTACAAATCAAATAACTCCAATAAAAAAAAAAGCAAAGAGTCAATGTGTTGAATAGGAAACAACAATCACACCACAAAGCAAGAAAATAAAATGTAAAAAGCTGATGTAAACCAAAATAATTGCCTTCAAAACTGACAGCAGCACAAAAACATGTTGGCTAATCCGAGACATTGCCATCAACACCCTGTGAATTCCATTTAACTCGATAGATCTCCCTCTCACCACTTGTGCGATCAAAATTCCTAACTTCAGGAATGTTTGGGTCCAAGTGTAACTTTGTTGCGCTTGTTGCTTCGAGGACAATGTTCCCAAGCACATTATCGACTGTCGTGAATGAAATTAAATGAATTAGAAAATCTAAATCAAATCCTATCGACGAAAACAATAAACATGCTGAATAGTTACTATTATAATTACAGATTTGCTTACTTGAAAACTTAAATGCCACACACTGCAAAACCAATATCGGTCTTCGCAAGCGGTACCCTTCCTCAGTTGCTACTTCTGCCAGCTGGCTGATAAAATCACCCCACAACCACACCCTTGTCTTCTCTCCACTTGTAGAAATAAATACATATACACATAAAACATAGACTGTGAGCTTAAAATTCATGCAACCAAAAAAAAAAGTAACTTTAATTTAGTACAACTCAACACTAAATTTAACATTAAAGTCCTGTACTAATTACACCAAAATAAACAAACACATACTTTATGTCCAACAACTGCAAGTACACACATGGTACGCGTCCCTTGAACAACACCCTATACTCCACAATTTCTGCAATGAAGTCTGGCGATCATATCAGCAGCATTAGAAATTACAGTAGTCATATATAAAGAATAAATCCATGAGAAATCTTCTAAATACTTTAATAGCAGCAGAAAGAGTAACCTATAAGTTCTCGTCCTCTGTAAATCCTTTTCAAGAATATCCTTGACACAAATAAAGTTGAAACCATAAAATGGAAATGTCGACATTACTTCCTCCACCACTGTTTTCGTGTCAAACGACACTTTCAAACAATGTGATGTGGCGACCTCAAATCCGATGTTATCACCGCAGTGGATGTTGGATATTCTGTAACATCTGCCTTCACTGAACATACCCCCAAACAATTCAAGGAGATGTTTGTGGATAGTACATTGGAATACACAACCCTGCATTTCACCAAGTTAGCCATATAATAAAAAAAAATATGCATTCTATGCAACTTAACTGCAGAATAATTAACATAGAGTCACCTTATTGTCAACCAACAGCAGTTCTTCGGAATGAACCTCCGTTTTTTCCTGATTGCAGTCAATTCTTTTCCTAGCCCAAACTCGAAGCACCCTTCCCTCTACATAATCTTTGGAGATAAATTTCGTTGGATTCATTATAGTTATTTCTGTACTTTATGCACCTTATAGAAAGATATTATTGCATATATGCGTAAATATGTCCCTTATATATATACCTAGTGAGAAACCCTAATATGGTTGTTTTTTACTCCCTTATTTAAGGGCTGCCACTACCTGACGATAGATTAACTGGTTGTCATTTAACTATTTTGGATATAGTGTGGATTACAACTTGATAAAATGTTGTTTTTAATTGTTAACGTCACACTGTAGGGCATATGCACATAGAGATTGAATCTAACTCAAATGCTGGAAAATATTGGCCTACACCTGCTTTTGATTGATTCTAGGGTTTAAGCAGTTGGAGATATTATAGGATACTACCCATAACGACAAACAATAGATATTTGAAAGCATATGTAAAAGTATAGAAAAATATTTACAATTAAATATGAGCTGACTACTGTGTTGTTAAGGTGCTTAGTGTATATTTTGGGCTCACTTCTGGGTTCATTTATCAATAGCAGCCCACTTTTGGGTTCATATATTTTGGGCTACACTGACATGGAATATATTATTGATCCAAGTTTTATGGTCGACAGGTAAGTTGTGCAGTGTGCAGTAGCTGCAGACAGCCACCTCCTGAATATTGTTGAGTAAGGTGGATATTACGAAGGACGGTAAGTTGCACGTTTCTCAATGATGAGCACTGTCAAGAAACAACACCTGACAACAACAACAACTACGGTGTGCGCCATCCGAAACAATGGCCAAGGTCTAACGTAAGATGCTCTTAGAGCGGTGAAAATCTAAATTTTCCAACGCCTAATTGTAGCGACTGTCTGGGCCTTTGAGTTGTTGTCATATAAAATGTGCAGCCCCCTAGCTTGTTGGTGATTATGAACACTGTCTGAGAGAAACACATAGGTTAATTCAGTCCAGAAATCATGGTGGGCTGACACTGGTTTGCCATAAATGACGGTAAGTTGCACGTTTCTCAATGATGAGCACTGTCAAGGAACAACACATGACAATAACAACTACGGGGTGCGCCATCCGAAACAATGACCAAGGTCCAACGTAAGATGCTCTTAGAGCAGTGGAAATCTAAATTTTTCGACGCCTAATTGTAGCGACTACCTGGGCCTTTAAGTTGTTGTCATATAAGATGTGCAGCCCCCTAGCTTGTTGGTGATTATGCACGTTGCCTGAGAGAAACAGATAGGTTAATTCACCCCAGAACTCACGTTGGGCTGACACTGGGTTGCCATAAATGAGAATAATCCGCTAGAGTAGCATTACATCACAGGGCTAAAAACGTTTTAAGTAAAGTTTAACAGAAAAGCAAACACAAAAAACAGAAAATCAAACACAATTATCCTTTCGAATGGGCTGCCTGGGTACTGACCACCTTATCTTTCACATAACCACATCTGGTTTCAGGAGAAGTCGTTGTATTAATGAAATACGAGTTTTTTGAGGTGACTCTTTCTTCTTTTACCATGCACAGCACCGTTTTCCCACCCATCATTGTTTCCACCACCTTCACGATCCATGATCACGCAATCCGTGTCATTTACGTGACCCATCGTGTCCATCATTTTGCTGGTGTGGTCACTATCCGCAAGATTTTCAGATGAAGATGCACCTGGTATGATTTGCTTATCCTCTAACGCACTCTCTGAGTCCAAACATGTATCTGAAGCCATGGCAACACCTTTTCCCTGTAGTTGAGTGTGCGTCAATATAATACAGTAAAGGTAGCATGAGAGGGAAAACTGTCACTACAAAAAGGGAGTTCACTTGACAGACCTTGGTAGCCGTGTCCGATGTGGCTGCTTGTATGGGCAGCTCTGAGCCCTGACCCGTGTGTTCAACCGTACTGTTTTCTGCCTGCTGAGACAGCAGTGCCAAATTGGAAATTGTCAAATCAATTGTTCAGCACTTGATTTACTAAATAAATTGTTTAGCAATTCGTAGTAGGCAGGAGCATTACCGCTGTCCCCTTCACCGCCGTCCTCCACTCTTGCCTCAACAAATTGTCCTCACTGATCTCCACAACTCCATAACATTTTGACTTTTATTCAATGTTGTACAATTTTGTGACCCTTATCTTGAACAGATACTCCTTTTCAATAATAGTGCGGAATGCTGGAGGGGGCAATCCTGTCGGGCTTGATTCCTGCGAGGAGCGGCTGTTATGTAGCACATGTAATTGACGGAATTGCATAAATTATAGGTTGAAGTAGGGTCTAGGCATATACCGTCAGCTCGGTGAGCAGCTGTTGTGCTGTCTTGCCCAATAGCCTTGTCATATCTTCGTCCCAAATGATAAATTCTGCAAACTCGCAATCGTCATCGAAGACGTGGAACTTAACTTGGTACCTGTGGATTTCATCAAATACGTGCATCTGAAATGCTCACTTTGCCTAGGTAATGTAATTTAAGAAGGGTAAAAGAGTTACCTAAGCTTTGGATCCTGCACAAGCATATCGTAAAGGTTGCATTTATGTTTCCCACAATACCAATTTTCATCTTCTCTTGTTGACAACTTAGATCGGCACCCTCCGCAAGAATAGTAGCACCATTCACTTGATTTGTCCATTTTATATATAACCGCAAGAGTGACAAACACGCCAGCCTACATAGTAGACCAATATTTAAGTTGGAGACCGTGGTATACTTTCTGCCTTAATGATTGTCGTACATATTATGTGAGTACTAATTAACATACCAGTGTGCTGTCTTTTATCTCTTTAAGCGACTGGCACTTAGATCCTGTGAGGATATTTGTGGCGGTGTTCGGTGATACAGGTACAACAACTTTCCACCGATCTGGACCGTTGACTTTTGGGAAACTACAAAGGTTGGTTAGGTAAAAGTAGAGTAAGTGAACTCTGGAACATGGAACAGTAGGAAACAACGTGGTAATCATTTGGAGCTTACTTTTGCAAGAAAGTTTTGACCTCTTCGATCTTTGGATTCGCTGCAATCCTCGTAGCATCTCTTGTTATAAGACCAATTTGGTCTGCATATTTTGGGAAAACAATATTGTTACTTTGCCACAAAAAAGGGAATATCCTACGGTAACTGTTACACCTATTTACTGTAGATGAATCGTATCTAATACATTGTAACATCGTTAAGTTTTCCTTTGTTAACAGGAATGCTGAAGCATCACTGCAGTCTACCGCCCTTGACGTAGTGAAAAGTTTAGTGGATCTAACTTCTTCACCTATTTAGCGTACCCAAGTCATAAGTACCTTATCACTCTGAAATATATTAATAGCACTTCACGTTTATCGTCAACAGGTAACATTTGGCTGATATAATTGGGTCAAAACATTTCATCGGTAATATCCCACGTTAACTGTTACACATATTTTCTGTGACTGGGTCGTAGCTAATATACGGTAACGTTTTGGAATGATTTGACAACAGGCACGCTGAATCGAAACTGCAGCCTACTACCTAGTGAATATCAGGTACCACCCTCCTACTCATTACGTTGCGTACACAAATATTTGGTAGTTATTACCCGTCGATATAGGCCCGCCTAAAAAAAGAAACAGCCGGCTGTTGTTTTTAATAAAATATGTGTCGGTCCTGTTGAAAACATGGTAGTGGTTTAATCCTGGACCGACCTTTGGACCTATTTAGAGGGACTGAGTCGCAAGTACTGTATTGGCAAGAAATACATTAATGTGTGTTTCATTTTGATTGGTGAACAGGTAAGCTTAAGGAACGTTGTAGCCTACTACACCGTGAAAATTAGGCACCACCCTACTACTCATTGTACTTTCATGGACGGTAAGTTCAACGTTTCTCAATGATGAGCAAATCAACGGAAAACACAGAAACAGTAATTAGGGTTTGCGTCATTCAGTGGGTTGACCAAGGTCCAATGTAAGATGCTCTTAGAGACACGGAAATGTAAATTTCCCGTCATCTAATTGAAGCGACTGCTTGTGCCTCTGAGTTTCTCTCATTAGATGCGCAGCCCTTAAATACTGGTGGGTATAATTACTGCCTGAGAGAAACACAACGGTTCTTTCAGCCCATAAGTGACGGTGGACTGAAAGTGGCCTAACAACGTGTAGCGCAAACCCAACGGAAACCATCCTTTAAACCCAAAAAAATGACACACAAATTAGAATAGGTGAGAAAACGTACCATTCCATTCATTGCGTTTGACATGGCGGAGCACCATTATAGGTCTATCTAACTCCATGTAATCAGTCACAATTGCGATGATGTCCAAAGATCGAACATGATATTTGATTTCCCCTGTAGAATAACGCACATTAGATCATGGACCAAAAATAAAAGGCATGAGACTCCTAGGAAGTTAATGGTTCAACCTAGAATTTTCGAGCACAATTTTAGTCCAATTAAACCCTTTTGCTGATGTAAGGACGGGATTGTAGGCCACAAATTTCCCGATGACGTCTGAAAAGTATGTGTCACAGTAAAGTCATTGATAGTTGTTAGTAGTGTCGTAATATAAAGATACAATTGACGTAATAGAAACACATAATACTACCTATGTATTCATTATTAGAAATGTTCTCTGCCACAATATCCTCGAACTCTACGAAGTTGAAGACACACTTTGGTATGTTGGGGTCGGGATGCATCGTCATTACTTTCGTACTAAACTCAATCCAAATACGGCATTTGTGTGCTGTTGCTCGCTCATTCCCCATGTTAGATGAAACCGAAAATTTACATATGTTGTAAATGTTCCCCTCCTTGAAACCATTGTTGAATTGTTTCACCAATCTCTGTTTCACACTTGCTTGTATTGTACAACCCTACACAATAAATAGGAACCACATTACTCAACTGTACATACGAAAACTACTGTAAGTCAAATTAGTGAGCACTGAAACTGAAATTTACTGCACTTACGCTGCTGTCAACCAAAATGAGTTCAACACCATGGATGAAAGGAAATTTTCCAATCTGGGATGCGTCGTTGTCGGGTTTCATGCCTGTTCGTAGCCATTTACGCATCACTCTCGCTGTTATTTGAACAAACTACGCGGATTCCGTAATATCCTTTATTAAAACGGGCTCGTATTGGAAAGGCATCGAGATGTAATTGACGAAACGCAAACTGAGGCAAAAAAAAATCAAGATGAGATAATAGGAATTAGGAAAACGAATCAGCATGAAGAAGATAGAAGATAGAAGATAGAGGGAGGAGTTGGAGTTGGAATTGTAATTGGCAACCACCCCATAACCTGGAGAAGTTACGTGCAGTTACCACAAATGAACTGCCAACCTTTAGCAGTTATCAAGTATTCAACACCAAGTACATTTATTGACCAAAAACTGACGCCACGTATGCCATATTCCAGCGCCAAATCAGCTGCCACTTAGGATCCACGTAGGCCGTCCTACTCAACGTTACACGTGGCGCAACGTGGGAGCAGTATTTGCTCCTGCTTTATATAATAATGGATATTATAAATGAGACTAATCTTTCGTTTTTAGATAGCAATCAAAAAATTCATTCGTTCTTGGATATCAATCAAAAACCTTTTTGAGTCTTAAAAATCTATAATAAGATAATGAAATTTTATATTATACTCCCTCCGATTTTATATGTTTACCTCATTGAGGTATTATATGTGAGGAGTATTATAATGGAAGGGGGCAAACATATAAAACCGGAGGTAGTAAATAAGAGCAAGCATGTGTTCTTTTGGGTATTTTAAATGAGCTCTTAAGATTATAAACTCAGCTGGAATTAAGTTTGATTACTAATAGCATGTGAACATCTTATTTATTATAATGACATAGTTTGATTAAGTTTCTTATTTAACGAATGTACATCATCAATGTAATTAAGTCAATTTACCCGTGCAGTGCACGAACTTTAATCTAGTTATATTTATTTTATGTAAAATCCGGTGAAACCGTTCCAAAGAATAAGAATTTGAAAAAATGTACAAATTTCGGTCCAACCAGTTCAGTCTTGGACTTGAATTTTTTTGATCTAGTCCCAATCCGAAATTTAATAATTCCAGTTTGGGTTTTTTTGGCGATTCCGGTTCCGGTCCGGTCCTGGACCGGTGCGCAGTCCTAATTTTAATCAACACAAAATATCAACTACTCCCTTCGTTCTAATGAATTCCATATGTTTTTCTTTTAGGTCCGAGCAAATCAATTTCATGCATTTTCTTATTTGTTCACATATTTGGTTACTAAATGACAATACTACCCTTATTTAATTTCATTAACTATCCTCATTTAACCCCACCCAGCCCAAAGGTAGTCTAAAAATTCCAAGCATAAAAAAGTAACTTCTACAAAAATTTATATTTCCAACCCCACCTAAAATCTTGTGCATAAAGTAAAGAGATGAAATTCATTGGAACGGAGGAGTAGTAATTATACAATTGTTTCCCTTATTTTGGACTAACTTTGAGCGAGTAATTTCATGAAATCAGTATCTCCACGTGGCGAACAAAATTTCAAACGAATCATATTTTTTCAAGATATTTTCTTTTTGCTAATTATTCAACTAAAACATACTCTGTATAAGTAAGAATATTTTTGACATGTGAGTCCATCAAAGATAAAAACTTAAACCATTTTGAGGTATAGCGTAAAAGTAATCGACCTTAAATATCGATATATCAAATTGAGCTACTATTATTTTAATTATTTTAATAACAATGGTGAACCCAGTCTTTTGGAATTCAGGATACACACCTGTTTTCTTTTTGCAATTTTATAGCGAAAATAAAAAATAGGGATTCGAATTTTATTTTATTTTCTTATGCGAATATTTTAACAAAATTCAATATTAGTCAAAATTTATTGATTTCGAAATTATCTAAACATATTTAAAAATTGGTTAATGTTTTTAAAATTGAGAATATGATTGAACCATCAAACATTACGTAATTAACATAGTGAACCCAAAAAGACCGCTAATAATACTAATGAGAAATTCCCAAAATTACCAACGAATTCAATTCATAAATAAAAATTATTGGACAAGTGAATCAACTATACTTAATAAAAGGGAAGAGAGAAGGAGATGTTATATTATTGTAAATTTAATAAAAATTACAAAGCTATACTTATTTTTATAACTAACACTTTTATATATGCACTTACACATGCAACAATTAACAGGACTATAGGATCATAAAAAAAATCAAACAATGTCTCACTGCACAAGAAGACAAAGTTTCGCTTAACTATGAGCTAAAAAGGTGATATTCTTAATTATTTCATAAATTGTTTGATATCCGTGTTCTATTATTATTTGTTAAAAAAACTTATGGAGTTTAATGGTATACTCTATAATTTGTACGTATACTTTTATAAACATTAAAGTAAAAAAAATCATCTCAGAAATAAAATTACAATAAAGAAGAATGTATTTTTTTATCATAAAGTTAATGACATCGTATTATAAAATTTCTCTAATTATTTTAATAAAAAAGACTTTTTTTTGTCATTTTATGAATAGTTTGTGAATTTATACATGAAATATTCATTTCCTTCCTTATTTAGAAATGAGTTCATTTTGGAGGGAAAAATCATAGTAAGTGTTATTCTCTTAATATATAGAGAAATATAGAGAATGTGTGTGATCATTAAACTTAGCTAAAACTGACAACTGAAACTACTAAATATATGTAGATGGAGGATAAGCTAAAAGTAACTTACTATATAACTAAAACTGAAAATTTGGCGAAGAAAGTAAAACTGTTAATTATAAGCTAAAAATACCTTATTCTTAAATTTACTATATACTAGATTAAAGCCCGTGCGCTGCACGAATTAGTTGGCTTAATTACATTGATGATGTACATTCGTTAAATAAGAAACTTAATAAAACTGTGTCATTACAATAAATAAAATGCTCACATGATATTAGTAATCAAACTTAATTTTAGCTGAGTTTATAGTCTTAAGATCGAGCTTATTTTAGAACTCAAAAGAATACATTATTGCTCTTATTTATAATATAAAGTTTCATCACCTTATTATAATTTTTCGATGTGAGCTTATTTTTACTTAAGTTTGTAGTCTTATTAAGAGACTTTTTAAGACTCAATTTTTTTTTCATTGATATCTAAGAATAAATGATTTTTGTAATTCATATCTAAGAACAAAATATTAGTCTTATTTATAATATAAGATTCTATCGACTCATCTTAATTTTTTGATATAGGATAATTTACTCAAGGTTTATAGTCTTAAGATCTGCTTTTAAGACTCAGAAAAATACATGATTACTCTTATTTATAATATAGAATCATCATCTTATTTTAATTTTTTTCAAGGTGGGATATTTTTAGGTTTGTAGTCTTTTTAAAAGTTTTTTAAGACTAAAAAAATTGTTGGTTGATATTTGAAACCGAAAGATTACTCATTTATGATATAAAATTCCATCACCTCATCATAATTTTTCGATGTGGTAATTTACTTAATTAAGTTTATAGTTTTAAGAGGTATTTTTAAGATTAAAAGAATTTGTTTTTATATCTAAGTTAAAGGATAGACGATTACTCTTTATTTATATAATCGAATTTGATCATCTTATTCGAGTATATATTTTTTATGAATGATTACTCTTATTAATATAATAAAAAAAATCACCTTATTATAATTTTTGGATGTGGGATAATTTTACTTAAGTTTATTTAAGTTTATATATAGTCTAATTAAGAACTTTTATTTATAGTCGAATGATTACTCTTATTTATAATATATATAATTTTATCACTCCATCTTAATTTTTTGATGCGATAATTATACTTTAACTATATAGTCTTAGTCTTAGTCTTAGGAACTTTTTTTTAAGTCTCAAAAAATTTTTGGTTAATATCTAAGAACGAAAGATTACGTAGAATTCTATCACTTCATTATAATTTTTCGATATGTGATAATTTTAATTTAACTTTATTTGCAGTCTTATTAAGAACTTTTTTTAAGACTAAAAGTTTTTTGTTGACATTTAAGGATGAATGATTAGTCTTATTTATAATATAGAATTTCATCACCTCATCATAATTTGGAGAAATGATTACTTTTATTTATAATAGAATTTTATTGTCTTATTATATATGGTCTTAAGAATTTTTTAAGACTCAAAAGAGAGTGATTATAATTTTTCGATGTGTGATAATTTTCTTAAGTATATATATAGTCTTAAGAGTTTTTTAAGACTCAAAATTTTTGATTGATATCATATCTAAGAACAAATAATTAGTCTTACTTATAATATAGAAATCCATCACCTTATAATAATTTGTCGATGTAGAATAATTTAACTAAAATTTGTATTCTTATTTATAATACAGCATCATCATCGTACCTTATTTTAATTATTTCGATGTGGGATAATTTTAAGTTTGTAGTCTTATTAAGACTTTTCGATGTGGGATAATTACTTAAGTTGGTTGATGTCTAAGAATTTTTTATTAGTTTTATTTATAATGTAAAATTTCATAACTTTATTATAATTTTTTATATAAGTGTTATAATTATTTTATTTAAGTGTATAGTTTTAACAACTTTTTTAAGACTCAAAAGATTTATGTTTGATGAAACATTATAATTTTTCGAACGTGGGATAATTTTACTTAAATTTATATTCTTAATACGGAGTATATTTTAAGACTTAAAAGATTTTTGATTAATATCTAAGAGCACATGATTACTATGAAGTATGTTTTATAATATAAAGTTTCCTCACCTTATTATAAATTTTCGATATGAGATTATTTTTACTTAAATTTGTAGTCTTATTAAGAGACTTTTTAAGACTTAAAAGTTTTTTTCATTGATATTTAAGA
Organism: Agrostemma githago; assembly: GCA_958450325.1. Classification (NCBI taxonomy): domain Eukaryota; kingdom Viridiplantae; phylum Streptophyta; class Magnoliopsida; order Caryophyllales; family Caryophyllaceae; genus Agrostemma; species Agrostemma githago. Next base: position 38,746,807 of record OY288258.1, read on the forward strand.
ACGAATGATTAGTCTTATTTATAATATAAAATTCATCAACTTATCATAATTTTTCGATGTGGGATAATTTATTTAAATTTATAGTCTTCCATCAGCTCTTTTTAAGACTAAATAATACATCATTACTCTTGTTTATAATATAGAATTTCATCACCTCACCAATGTGGGATGATTTTAAATTTGTAGTCTTATGCATTAAATTAAATTTGTAGTCTTATACATTAAAAGGTTTTTAAGACTCAAAAGTTTTTTGGTCGATATTTAAAATCGAATGACTACTAATATTTATAATATAGAATTCCATCCCCCCATCATAATTTTTCGATGTGAGATAATTTAAAAGTTTCTAATGGTCGATATTTATAACCGAATGATTACTCTTATTTATAATTAAAAATTTCATCACCTCATCATAATTTTTAATATAGGATAATTAATTGAGGTTTATAGTCTTAAGAACTCTTTTTTAGATTCAAAAAACTTTTATAGATATCGAAGAACGAATGATTACTCTTATTTATAATATAGAATTTCATCATCATATTAAAATTTGTCGATGTGGGATAATTTTACAACTGTTATATTTAATAAATTCATCAAATTATGTGAAACAAATAATATGAAATTTGTACTCTAATGAAAGCATTTTATAATTTATTTTACAATAGTGTTTTTTTAAAAAATGAACTCTAAAGGTTTTACATCAGAATTGTAAGACATCACTTTAATATAATAAATTAAATATATATTATAATAATTAACCGACTCTTTAATTGATTTTTTATTATTATTTATGATACTTTCCTAATTTGAGGTTTGATGAAACGGACCAATGAGATCGCTCAAAAAAAACATAATATATATATATATATATTGATTTCAAATATTAAGAAACTACTTAAACTAATTTAAAATATTTTGGTTAAAAAATTAAGAAACTAAAGATTTGGTTTGAAAACCGTATCATGTTTAACGCCACTTAAATGACCATAATTTTGATCATTATATTGGTTGTTGTTATATTAATATGCAATAATAAATAAAATAACTCACTAAATTAACAAAACGAGTATTAAAATTTAATGTTAATACGAGTTATTTGTGTAAAGTAAAACATGTTACATTTTGGTTTTGCTTTATAATATTCCTTTTATTGTATTCTAGAGATATATGATTTAAACATTTTGTTTTATTGTTGAGTAACAACTTAATAAAAATCAAGAACAAATAAAAAACAATCTTAATATCATGGAGCTTAAATCATCAACCATACCCATGAGTTCATCATTCATGATTACCTTGTTCTTATTGACATCATTTGCAATGGTAAATGAGAGTTTAGCTATTGATAACGAAGGAGCACCAAGCGTTGCACCAAGCGCCGCAAAATCTGATGAGCTCCAACAATGTGTGAGCACATTTGATCGAGCTTGTGGTACATCCATATACGAATATATATTTGAGAACGGACCGAAAGTCACAGAACTATGTTGTAGTCTTTTGTTAACCGTTGGTGAAGACTGTCATGATCTTTTAACTGAAGTGACAATAGTCTATAAACGTCTTCCAAAGAAGAAAGCAATAAAGGCTTGGCATAAGAGCGATCAAGTATGGCAATATTGCAAGACACATTGTGGACTTTTTTGTGGGAATTTGGACGAATAAGTTATGGATTTTTTTTCACAAAAAAATAAGCATATTATCATGTTCTAATATTTTATTATGTTAAATTGGCGAATACATTTATCAATTTAAAAGCACGTTTAAATTATTCCATTTGTTATAATCATTATGTTAATTAATTTAATATAATGTAAAAAGAGTTATGACTCTGGGCTCCTGATCTCCATGTGAAACATGCATTATGTATTTCTTACACCAATGTATGCTAGTTTGGTGATGGTGTTTTTAATCATTATAAACACATAATAATTATTAATCGGCTATAACACGGTAGACACGCAGGCGCGCGCGCGCACACACACACACATACATACATACATACATACATACATACATACATACTGTGGACGCTGCCATCCGCGCGCGCACCTGCGAGTTTGATGGAAAATTCGTGGAGGCTACCCACATGGCCCACGGGGGACGGTCCTATCCCGCGTTCGGGGTGAAGTGTCAGACCTTGATTTTGTTGACGATTTGTGGGTTGTACTAGATAGATGTATGGACGCATCTATGTTTCCGTTGAAATCGATCGAGATGTGATTGTAAATGTTTAAAGGACGGATCGTTTGGTTTGACGATCGTTTAGTGGACCTGAATTCACGATGTGATTTTGGAGTTGCCATCGAACAATTATGGGGGCTCAGACACCATTCAAGTCAACTTTAATCCTTAGTCGGCTTAAATCTGAGTGACATAGGGACCTAAAGATAAAAACTTGTACCATTAAGGACTCCATGTCTGGAATGAGTCTCGTTACCAATGGTTTCAGACATCCGGAAACCGTAGATTCTGAGTAAGGGGTGAGGATACGTACTGGGAAGTTAACATCGTTTGACTATCGACACCCAATCACACCATCACGTAGCGGCCTCTACTAGTCAATCGATGCCGGATGCTTCTCGTTCTAATGTGGTGGAAAACTGTAATAACCAATTGTTTTAAGCCCTATGCCTTTCCTATGTTGGTTGATTTAGGGACAAGTATGTTGTTGTCGAAGTAAGTGTTTTTACATTCTTTGCATGCGATATCACGTGACAGGCAAACCATGTTAAAGTGCATGTAGGAGAGTAGAGAGTACTAGTTATTATACGTATTAGAAAATCAGCTTTAACTTGATAATACGGATATTAGTCGGAACTCGTGGTATACCTTACCTGGTATTTTTCTTAAAGTGCGTCTGCACAGCATTAATCGAGACGCGGTAAACCTTGCGATCCAAGAATCAGGAACATGCCCCTGTGCGTTCTGATCCTGAGGCGCGGCAGATTGAGCGTCTGGACTAATGTAGGGCTAGACCACTGCTCGTTTTGATTGAACTGATCGAACACAAAAATGCACACAGAAGTTGGGCGCAACACCCCTGGCGTCTCAGTATTCAGGTGCACGAGGCCGTGCGCCCTAGTACTGAGTATTGGGGTTTAGACGCGGTTTCTGGTTTTGTTTGGGTGTTTGATTAGTGTTGGTTGTTTGTGTTAGCTTCGAATTAGGTGATTTAGCATGCGGTTAGGTCATAAAAGCTATAAATCACGTGAAGAATGTTGTAAAGTGCGAGAACATAAGTATATCATGTTAGGAGGATTACACCCTCAGAATGTACATTAAATGAAATACAATGTGTAGACGATAAAGAACGGATCTATAACGACTAATCGGATTAGGTGATTTAGTTTTTACGTATTTTGAACGGTTTAGTCTAGGGGTTGGTTGGACATGCATTGCAACGAGAACCAAGCAGGAGTTACACCATACCTGGAATGGGAAATGCAGGTGTACGGGTCGATTGGGCGGATTATAAATCCTCATCGGGCGACAATAAGATGCATGTTTGAGCTAATTGGATGGAGTGCACCCGCCTAGCTCGACCCTTATTTAAAGGAAAGCGGTAAATTGTTGGATAGTGAAGCAACCTAGTGAAGATTATTTCAGCATAGGTGAACTCGACGAGCGTAGGAATGCTTTGATTAATTCCGATATGAACTTTATTAATTTGACCCATTTGTCTTTGAATACCGTGGTATGCGGTAATTTCGACGAGACTTTGAGTGGTATGCTCGGGAAAGATTTAACTACATAGATTAAGAATTCTTTGTTTGTTCAAAGCCCTTTTCAATCTCGTACAAATTATGAACTCGGGAGAAATCGAATGGAACGATTTATTCGCGGATCAGCGGAGTTAATGAACTCGTGAGATCGTTGAATGTTGTGTTTGAATGGTCGAGGAGAGGGGGTATATATAGTTTTCTCGAGGCTGGTGTGGACGTCCATCCGCACCGCCCAGCGCCCCGCGCGGGACTGACCTAGTTTCATCGCGGCGGCCACCCACGCGACCCCCTCCCGGTTGGGGGCCGATTCGATCTCGTGTTCGGGGCGATGTTTTGGACCTCAATTTCGATGACGATTCGGAATAATAATAGACGGGTGCGGGCACCCGTGTTTCCGTTGGAATCGATCGAGTCATGGTTGTAAATGTTTAAAGGCCGATATGTTTGGTAAGGCGACCTTTTTACTGAACCGAATTCGTTGCCGATTTGTGGAGTCGCCACCGAGTCAATTATGGGCACTCGGAAACCGTTCAAGTCAACTTTGATCCTTAGCCGGATCAAAGTTGAGTGGCACAAGACCTAAAGATAAAGACTTGTACCCTTAAGCACTCCATGCCTGGAATGACTCTCATTGCCAATGGTTTCAAACATCCGGAAACCGTCGATTCTGAGTAAGGGGTGAGGGTACGTATTGGGAAGCCAACGTCCGCTAGACAACGACACCCAATCCCGCCCGCACATAGCGACCTCTACTAATCAATCGTTGGGCTGATAACTTTGTTCCTTTATTGTGGCGGAAGTACGGTAACATCCATTGTTTTAACCCTATGTCTTTGCTATGTCGGTTGTTTTAGGACAAGTAAGCTTTGTAGGTGAAGTACTTCTGTTTACATTCTTTGCATGCGATTTCACGTGACAAGAAGGCCATAAAAAGATGCACGTAGAAGAGTAGAGGGTACTAAATATTTTACGTATTAGCAAATCAGATTTAATGTGATAATACTGATATTAGTCGTTCTCGTGGTATACCTTACCTGGTATTCTGCTTAAGATGCGTTGGCTCGGTATTAATTGGGATGCATCAAACCACGTAAGGTGAACACCGGGACTAATACGAAACTCGACCATCGCTTTGTTCAGTTTTAGCTTGTTTATGTTTTGAATTTCGTGTTAAGTGATTTAGCATGCGATTATAAGGTCATAAAAGCGGTAAATCATACAAAAGCGGTAAATCTGAAATGTAAGTAAATCACATAGTGAGGAGTTGCACCCTCAGAGTATACGCTAAATAAGACACGATGCGTAGATAGTTGAAACGGATCTCGGAACTACTCGGGTTTAGTTACGGTGTTTTAGTTCTTATGATTGAAGTTGAAGACGTTATGTGTGTTTATAACATGCCATGGACCTAGTGTCCACGTTTGACATTATAGAAGTGCATAATAAAAGTACAGAAATGTAAAGTTTTGTTTAGACGACAACCTAGTGACGATTCAACTGCGAGGCGGGTCCTCCTAGCTCGTCCGGCGGTGATTTCGGCAGAGTTTCATTGCTATAGCTAGTTATGCGGTTAATCTGGCAAAGCTCTGTTGCTAGACCCGGGGTTGGCTAGTCGAAAACAGGCTCCTCGGGGTCGAGTGGGGTGCTCGAGAGTGAGGAGTAGCGTCGATTCGCTAAACGATCGAGCGGATCGTTACTTAGTGACGGAGTGCGACCTAAGTTAGAGAGGGAAAACTCGTAAAGAGTAAGAGGGAGAAGAGAAGGAATGAATTGTGTGTTGAATGAGCGAAATGAGGGGGGCATTTATAGTTGTTCGCGCAGTTCAAGTTGACTACTCAGACGCCTGGTGTCCAGTGACTCAGAACTCAGACGCCTGGCGTGAGGCAATTTAGTTTTGGGAAGCCTGGTGTGAGGCATCTGGATTTTTGAAGATCCGATTTCGAAACTTTTCAAAATGGAGAAGATGCGTATATTGTGTTATCTTGGGGATTAACACTTGTAGACACCCACATTTTGACCGCCAGGTGTCTATAGTAGGTCCCGCCAAACACTCGATGATGATAGGACGCAAACATGCTTTAATGGACTCGGATATGGGCTCGAAATCATGAACATTTGGTTTAGGCTTATTAGGGAGTACAAATCTTACAAAACCAACCTCAAATCCAGGCCAAGTGGGTCGTTTCGAGTCAAATAAGACTAATTTGGGTCGATTCCGGCACCAGGGGTAAAACCGTCTTTTAGCGACCGAGTCAAACCCGGTCAAAGATATTTTTTTCCCGAGTCACACGGGCTGGCCGTGACACTACACGGCTAATTCGGACTCAAACACCACAAAAATCAGCTTTCAAATAATATTAAACAAATCCGTTTAAGGATAGAATTCGATCTCAAGTAGGAATTCTATCCAGAAACCGAAACAGTTTGCAACCCGAGCTCAGATACTCGGCCAAGACAGCCGAGATATCCCTGTTTCAGCCGAGTTGCTCGGCTTCTTCACATAGAAACGAGAAGTTTATTCCCTTACGAACTCTCGTATTTCCTATCCAAACCGGTATTTCTTGCCACACAAGCAAGACTACCTCGACTCCTATAAATAGGACCTCATTTTCAGCACAAAATACACATGAATCATCGATCAATACACCATAATTATTAGTCATACATATACTCGATATCTAGCAAAAAATATTCTCGACATACGTCCGAAGGAATCCCGAAGTAGCTTCAAAAATCCGACGAAACCGACCCGTCCAAACCGGCCGAATCCGACGTCCCACACGACCAAAAATCCACACCACCTTAACTCATCCACATCATCTCGACGCTCCCGTGCCTAAGCCACCGTCCGACGAGCCTTATACCGAGAAACTAAAGCATGTAGGTTGAGGGTGTAAATCAAACCCGACTCTCTCTCCTTTTTTTCTCCTCTTCTTCGTCCTTTTCTTTTTTTTTTATCATTTTATTTTGTTTTCGTCGGTCGTTTCATATTTTAATATGGGTCGTTCGTCGCATATTTTTTCTAATAATCGATACTAAAAACTATTTTTTTTTAACGTTCTTAAAATACGATACCGATTCTCTAATCGAATATCGTATCTACAAGAACTAAATTAAATTAATTTTCGTTGATGCTAATAAAATCACTACCTTTTTTTAAAACAAAATTCGATGATTTTAAACGCGGAGAGAATTAACATCTTTTTCGTTCAAATTCTTTTTTTCGAAACAAACCTTTTTTCAAAACCTTTTTTCTAAAATCATTCCGGCTATTTGATATCGATTTCATAATCAAATATCGAATACGACGAATATCGAAAATATGAATCGAGTATAAATTAATCCATATTTGTACGCGATTTATAAAAATTAACGATTTTCGACAAATAAAAAAACCGGCAGCCGACCCGCGCGGCAGCCGGTTCGCCGATTCTTATTTTTTTTTTTATTATTTCTTCGCTTTTCTATTTTTAATTCTTTTCGAACCTTATATTAAAAGGCGACTTTCGCGACATATTTCGATAAATACTTTTTTTGACCTCGGTCAACACGTGTTAATCCATCACATGTCATTAAATCTTTTCTAAAATCATGCATATTATTTATTTACATCTTTATTCGATTTATTCATCGTTACTAACTCGTTTTCTCGTGTTTGTAGCAATTTATTTGTTTTTATCGTTTTATTAGACTAAAACGAACTTCACATGCTAAAATAACTTTGACGTTATTAGTTTAATATGCATTAAACGACTTAGCAACCCATTTTATTTTTCTCTCACATGTCTAGGGAAAATAATGTTTGCATATCATTCAACCGTCGAACTAACCTGTGTACACCAAAAACGAACGATATCTTAGTAAAGGCCGCTAAGTGCGGGCGGGGTTGGGTGTTCTTAGTGAACTTCCCAACACGTACCCTCACTCCTTACTCAGAACCATGGTTTCCGGATGTCCGAATCCATTGGCAACGAGAGTCATTCAATACACGGTATCCGATAATATCGGTATCGGTATCATAATGCAAAGGGACGAGCCCAATAAACTCTGACATCGGAAATGGGCCGTATTTTGTATACGGCCCACTACGACATAGAGTGGGCTCGAACGGTTCCGAATAACCACAAAATTCGGTGGCGACTCCTACTTCGATTTAAATTTCAATTTGACCATCTCATATGGAGATTCATTCGCCTCCCCAAACCCGCGCGTGACCGCGTCGGGGTGGACCTATGTCATGTCCACAATTTGGCGACTCCGCTGGGGATCAACTGATGAGTCACTTACCATCGACACCCCTAGGGTGAGACTCGAAAAGAAATTGTTCGAATAGTAATGTACACGTTTTAGTTCAATGGATCATGCATAACCCAATCTCTCCCGGGCCGGTTACTTGTGACCGACGTCCCACTATACCACGGTGCGTTCCTACTTGGACCCACTAAAGACTTCGATGGCGGAACTCGCATGGGTTTTACGGAAGGTTCTAAGACCAACTCGGCTTAGGAAGACCGTCCTGATTTGCGAGAAAGCAATCGTCGTTGGTATAGACCCTATTAGACCGACCGAGACTTAGACTAAGAGCATACATGGTGCCGTTATACTGTTTCCGTGACTACATGCTACTTGGTCCGTGTCTCATCCTTTTTTCAAAAAAAAAACCGAGTTTTCAAAAAAAAAAACTTGCATCTTTTTCGGAAACCATCCATTTTTCAAAACCCGGAAAGCTACCGAATTTAGGACTTATGATTTTAACTCAAAATAGCCTATTTTCTAGCCGGTATGCTGTCCGAACCATTTCAAAAAAAATTCAAAATCTCGGCCCGATGATAAACGTCATTTTAGTGATTATTTGACCCACATTTATTTACTTATTCGAGTCAATTTTGTGTGCTTAATCGTTATTATAGCTCATTATAGCTCCTTATATGATAATAAGTGTTAATTAGTCGTTTTAGTTATAATTATCGTAATAATTGTTATTTTCCGAGAATTTGGTACTGCTTTGTCTCGTTTGTATTTTTGTAGGTACAGTATGGAGAATGACCGATTAAAGATGAGGAAAAAAAACGAGTTAATGAACAAAGTGGGTCAAGACGGGTCAAGCAAAAGTCAAAGGCCAACTCGATCGAGCTGTCTTCAAATGACGATATCTCACTCATACGACATCGAAATCAAGTTATTCAAGATGCGTCGGAAAGCTAAGTTCGAGACCTACAAGTTTGTGGAAGGAAGCGAGACTCAATTCCATTGGTTAACAGGTCGAAATCGAGCTACAAATCAGCAGCTATTGGATCAAAGCAAAATTCGGACCCAATCACCAAATAGAATGGTGGACCGGCCCACTATGAAAGAAAAAAAGAGAATTGAGGTTGTGGGCTGGAGATGGGGACACGCAGCAGGAAGGAGTGGAGTTGGAGATTAAAGAGCAAGAAAAAAAAGGAGTAAGGGGGAGTTCGTAGGAGGGTAACATAGAAAAAGCAGTCGTAGGGTAGGAGTAGTAGTAGACCGCAGAAGTCAGCCGCAAAAATGACGAGTAGCAGTAGGATTAGGAGGTTAGATTTAGAATTTATTTGTTTAATTAGTCCTAACTGTTGGATTATATTAGTTAAATTAGTTTGGGTTAATTCTTTCACTCTATTTCTCCATCATTTATACAATTCTTCATCTCAAGTTTGGTATAATTTCTTCTCTCTTTTCTTTATTGTTCATCTTTTATATTTATGAGTTTTACATTCTTTTATGCTTAATTAGTTTAAAGTTTTCATCTTTACGAGTTATTCATGTTTATTATTATGATTAGAGTAGTGGGTAACTTAATTAGTTTACTTTTAATCATGTTTGAGTAGTTAATTTCTAGGGTTGGGTAGACTTGGTTTGTCTCATATTTGTGGGTTTGTTGTGTGTTTATGTTCTTGTCTATTATTGTTGGTATTCTCCATTGATTGCGATTTTTGTATGATTTACTTGTCTTGGCCGCGATAGGTGAATTATATTGTTTCGAGCTTTCTTTGGGGTGGGTCGACCTAGTAATAAGTGCGAGAGCCCGTTATTAGGACCGTCCCGGGTAGATAAAGACTCGAGAGAGATTCTTTATCTTCCCAATTACCGACCGTAATCGACCCGTTTGTGAACTCCGATAACTCCCTTGAGACTACCTTGTTGACCTTGACCCTAGTCCATTTTATCGTATTTATCTCATTTGTTTGTTTGACTAGTTTAGTTAGCTAGTTTAGAACCTTTTCTTCCAGCCTAAAACATTCTCTTCTCTCGATTAGTTCTTTACTTGACCGAGACCTTTATTCAGCTAGACCGTCCCCGTGGATTCGACCCGACTTACCCTCGACTACCAAGTTTAGGATAGTTGGTTTTTACTTTGATCGACCGGGATTCGCGACAAATCCCCGTCCGTCAAAATTGGCGCCGTTGCCGGGGACGGTGCTAAGTTAAATATTTGTCTTAGTTTAGTTTTGGAATTAGTTTTTCATTGCTTTTTTTAATATAACTAGTCGATAGCTTGTTTTGTATATATTTGTGTTTTTCTTGTTCTCTTTTCTTTTGTGTCTTATCTTGTCATTCTTCTTGAATCTTTTCTATCTTCTTCTTATCTATAATGCTTTCTCTTGCCGACCATAGTAGACCGGATCCCGACTTGTTTGCCTCTCCCATTAATATCGGGGTTTTTGAGGGTCCTAGCTTCGATATTGAGCCTTATTTCATGGGCTTGAGAGCGAGGATGTTTATGGTCTTCTTGAGAATTTTGTGGACTTGTGTTGTGTGTTTAAAAGGGATGGGGTACCCCTTGATACCATTAAGCTTATATTGTTTCCATTTTTTCTTAAGGATGGAGCTAAGAGATGGTTTCGTTCACACCCTCCTAACACCTTCACCTCTTGGAACCCACTAGCCCTTGCATTTCTTAGGAAATTTTTCCCTCCCTTGAAGGTCGCCAAGTTTAGAGATGAGATTCTTAACTTTGAACAAGGCGAGTTTGAGAGTTTGAGTGAGTCTTGGGTTAGGTTTAAGGGTTTATTGAGAGCTTGTCCAGTTCATGGAATCCCACTTTGGCTAACCACTTCGACCTTTTTTCAAGGTTTGCTTCCTCACCATCGAAACTTAATCATCTTTTCGTCCGAGAGAAAATTCAATGAGTTAAATGATGATGAAGTTTCTGGATTAATTGAAAGAGTGGCTAGTGTCAATGATCAATGGGGATTTGTGAGAGTGAGACCTAATGGAGGAGAACCTAGACTTAACCCACCTATGTTTTATTTGCAACATGAGTTGAGTGCTAGGGTAGACTCTTATTCTCTTGATATTGTACATGATTCTCATACTTGTCAAGTTTCTTCTCCCCTTGTGACCGTGAATGCTATGCATGACATTTCATCTACTTATTATGCTTCTTGTGGTGATTTGGAAATTACTTTTAATGCTCTTCCTTCTTGTTCATTTCCACCTCTTATTGATGATGAGGATGATGATGATGATTTGGATGTTGTTCAATATGTTCCCCAAACCCCTTTGAATGCTAACATGGTGAATGATGATTTGCATGCTATTTTCACCAAAAAAAAAATTGCATGCTATTGACTCTTGTGAACCTACTTGCCTTCCTTTAATATAATTTCCATATTCTCTTGTCCAACTTACACCTCTTGTTGTGAGTGTTAATGATTGTGAGTTGGAATGTATGCTTTTTGAGGAAAATGTGTGCTTGGATAAGTTTTATGATCTTTGTAGAGAGGAAAACCACAAAGATCTTAGCTTGTGTGAGTTGGAAGGCATATCATTTGAGGTTGATTATGAGATTTTGGAAATGGAGTTGAGGAAAAGAGACACTTTTGAGGTTCAGAGGAAGGAGCAAAGAGAAGATGATGAGATATTTGATGATACTTTGAGTGATGGGATTGTGGAGATTGAGGATACTTGGGATTGTGAGGTTGATTTCTTTGAGAAACCCATTTTTGAGAAATTTGATCGTTTTCCTTGTATGGATTATGAGTCTCTTTCACCCATTGATGCTTTGGATCTTATTTCTCTTACTCCTTTGTTTGAGTCCATGCCCATAGATGAGAATCTTGAAACTCTTTTAGAAGAGTTTTTGTTGGCTCTTGGTTTATCACTTGATGATTCTTTGATTGAGATACTTGAGGATGGAGAGATGATTAGGACCCCCAATATGAGTGAAAATGGGAAGAATGATTGTGTGAGTGCCTCTCCTCTTGTGAATTTGGAGTCGAGTGATAAATGTTGGAATTTTGAGATCCCAAGTACCCATCCTTTCCACAAACCGTACACTACCACTCTTATATCTTGGTTTTGTGGATTCTCTTGCTTGCCTCACTATGATCATGTTGGTGAGGATTGTTCAAATGCTTATGACAAGTTATTGAGATCGTTGATAGGGTATTTAGAAGACTCACTTGTCTGATTTGTGTTTAGTGTATATATTTCTTTTTTGTGTGTGTTCTTGTGTTGTTTTCTTCTTGTGTGTAGGTGTCCACTTATGATCTTGAAGAAGGAACATCAAGATGATGGATGAAGAGAAAAGATCAAGAATCACTCACCAAGTGATGAAGATCGAGCATGAAATGGTAAATTCTTCACCCACCCTCTCTTTTCTCCCTCCCTAGTCTTAAACATTGAGGACAATGTTTCGTTTAAGTGTGGGGGAGATTGTTGCTTGTTGGATCATACTTGGATCGATTTTGGTGGAATTGTGGATTTGGTGGTGTGATTTTGTTGCAAATATGTATTGTGTTGGGATGTTGGAAGTAGTTTGGTTATGTTGCTCCTTGTGAATATGTGTTGTCGTTTTTTTATTTTCTCTTTTGTGTGTTAGTTTTGTTTCTTTGGTCGAAATTTTTTCAAAAAACACCTAAAAATTTGAAAAATTGAAAAATCCAAAAAGAAGTTTTGCATTTTCCTAAGAGTTTAGTCGATTTTCTAACTTTCAACTTAGATGAAAAGAATGATTTGGAAATACTTAGTGTTGCATATTAGTATTGTGAATCGACTAATCTTTGCTTTAATTAGTGATTTAGGGTGTATACCATCATTATTGCTCACATATTCATCTCATGGTGTGATATTTCCATTTGTTCATTTTGTCCTATGGTGACCGGATCCCGACTTGGTGACATTATATCCATATAAAAATCACAAAAATCCACAAAAATGAGAAAATCGTGAGAAAACACAAAAACAAAGTGTTTAATAATTGCTCACATTTCAATTCAAAGAGACAAAATCAAAAATCAAAAGAAGAAAAAAGTCACTTCTTAAATAATTCGAAATGTTTCGAAAACAAATGAATAAAAAGAAAAAAGAAAGAAAAATATAAAAGAAGAAAATGAAAAGAAAAGAAAGTTTGTTCAAATAAGTGAGCTTGTGTATATTTATTATTTCTCATCCACTTCACAAATAAATTTATCCTCCTTTCTAGTCAACAAGTTGGTACCGGGACGATCTGAACTTCTTACTATGTGAGAGGAGGGACTTTGTGTTTCATTTTCGGTAATAACACCATGTTAGTTCACTCCATCTCCGCCATACACCCTATTTTGCTTACCCAAGTTATAGATTAGTAGATGTACAATAAAAATATGCAACTTGTGAAGTATTTCTTAGTCATTCTTTATGTTTTAGTTGGATTTTAGAATTTTGATTATCGATTGGGGATTTGCTTAGTTGCCTTATTGAGGGAGGTGACTCGTTTTGACTTGAGTTGACCATTATATTATCGAGTTTCGTGCTTTATTGTTTGTCGTCTCGCGATTTTGGCAAGACCCCACTTGCCTTGCAAGGGGATACTCTCCTCATAGTATCTCGTTGTGAGTTGAAGGGACGGAGCGAGCCCGTTTATTGTCTCGTATCGGCTATTATGTTTTTATATTTATTTTGTGAATAAATTGCTTTTGTCGTAGACTATTTGAGCTTACTCGAGGACGAGTAAGGTTTAAGTGTGGGGGAGTTGATAAACGTCATTTTAGTGATTATTTGACCCACATTTATTTACTTATTCGAGTAGATTTTGTGTGCTTAATCGTTATTATAGCTCATTGTAGCTCCTTATATGATAATAAGTGTTAATTAGTCGTTTTAGTTATAATTATCGTAATAATTGTTATTTTCCGAGAATTTGGTACTGCTTTGTCTCGTTTGTATTTTTGTAGGTACATTATGGAGAATGACCGATTAAAGATGAGGAAAAAAAACCGAGTTAATGAACAAAGTGGGTCAAGACGGGTCAAGCAAAAGTCAAAGGCCAACTCGATCGAGCTGTCTTCAAATGACGATATCTCACTCATACGACATCGAAATCAAGTGATTCAAGATGCATCGGAAAGCTAAGTTCGAGACCTACAAGTTTGTGGAAGGAAGCAAGACTCAATTCCATTGGTTAACAGGTCGAAATCGAGCTACAAATCAGCAGCTATTGGATCAAAGCAAAATTCGGACCCAATCACCAAATAGAATGGTGGACCGGCCCACTATGAAAGAAAAAAAGAGAATTGAGGTTGTGGGCTGGAGCTGGGGACACGCAGCAGGAAGGAGTGGAGTTGGAGATTAAAGAGCAAGAAAAAAAAGGAGTAAGGGGGAGTCCGTAGGAGGGTAACATAGAAAAAGCAGCCGTAGGGTAGGAGTAGTAGTAGACCGCAGAAGTCAGCCGCAAAAATGACGAGTAGCAGTAGGATTAGGAGGTTAGATTTAGAATTTATTTGTTTAATTAGTCCTAACTGTTCGATTATATTAGTTAAATTAGTTTGGGTTAATTCTTTCACTCTATTTCTCCATCATTTATACAATTCTTCATCTCAAGTTTGGTATAATTTCTTCTCTCTTTTCTTTATTGTTCATCTTTTATATTTATGAGTTTTACATTCTTTTATGCTTAATTAGTTTAAAGTTTTCATCTTTACGAGTTATTCATGTTTATTATTATGATTAGAGTAGTGGGTAACTTAATTAGTTTACTTTTAATCATGTTTGAGTAGTTAATTTCTAGGGTTGGGTAGACTTGGTTTGTCTCATATTTGTGGGTTTGTTGTGTGTTTATGTTCTTGTCTATTATTGTTGGTATTCTCCATTGATTGCGATTTTTGTATGATTTACTTGTCTTGGCCACGATAGGTGAATTATATTGTTTCGAGCTTTCTTTGGGGTGGGTCGACCTAGTAATAAGTGCGAGAGCCCGTTATTAGGACCGTCCCGGGTAGATAGAGACTCGAGAGAGATTCTTTATCTTCCCAATTACCGACCGTAAGCGACCCGTTTGTGAACTCCGATAACTCCCTTGAGACTACCTTGTTGACCTTGACCCTAGTCCATTTTATCGTATTTATCTCATTTGTTTGTTTGACTAGTTTAGTTAGCTAGTTTAGAACCTTTTCTTCCAGCCTAAAACATTCTCTTCTCTCGACTAATTCTTTACTTGACCGAGACCTTTATTCAGCTAGACCGTCCCCGTGGATTCGACCCGACTTACCCTCGACTACCAAGTTTAGGATAGTTGGTTTTTACTTTGATCGACCGGGATTCGCGACAAATCCCCGGCAACGGCGCCACAAATTGATGGTAAGGATTTGTCACGTCCCAACAGATCAATAAATAAAACGGCTATTCCTAGTGGGTAGCTAGGGCAAGTCGGGTCGAATCCACGGGGACGGTAAAGTAGAATCTAGACTAAGGTCACCTAAAAACGAGACTAAGTCAACGAGCTAAACTAAACTAGAGTAATAGGAAGGGGAAGAAGACTAAGACTATGGCTAAGGAGACGGAAAAAACAAACAAGGAAAACGGGCTAGGATTAGGTCGGGGTCAAAGGGGTAATGGAATGGTCGAGGAAGAACTAAAGTGAAGGGAGTAGCAGGGTAATCTAGATGTGGTCCGGGCTCTCGCTACGTAGACCGACCTAGAGGTTTCACCTAAAACCCATCTCGGCGACACACATGACAAACGGGGTTACTAGCACGCTATAGTGGCCTAGGTCGCATCCGGGCTCTCGCTACGTAGACCGACCTAGGAGTCGTCCTCACCGGGCTCTCGCTACGTAGTGAGGGAACCAAACCCACAAACAAACTATCACCCACAAGAGAAAAGGCAAGAAAAACAAGTATATGCATCTACTAGTCATTCAAGCATTTCAACAAACATGTAATATGCATCAAACCAAGAGGAAACCCAAATCTTCCACCAACATCTCCAACAATCCCTTAATCATCCATCAAACACCCTAATCACCCTACTAACCCTAGCAAAACTCTACTCAAACATATCTAAAAGAAAAACCAACAATAACAGGATGAATCAACTCAAACATCAAAACATATATAAACAATCTAGTGAAAACAATGAACTATGACTATAACAATCAACAAAGATGTAAACTTGGATGAAATAAGCAAAGATTAAGAGTAAAAGGATGAGAAAGATTATACCCACTACAAAGGATGAAAAGAAGAACACTTGCATAGAAGAAAACCCAAATAATTCCACCAAGGTTGTCAATCTTGGATGGATTCTTCAAGAGATCCAATAATACAAGAGTAAACTAAGATTAAAGAGTAATTAAGGACTAATCTACACTAATCTAATCTAACCTAAATTAGTCTAGGGTTTAAGGGATAATGTCTAACATAAGCTTAACAAAACAAGGGAAGAGTATATATAGGGTTACAAGTGGAAAGGAGAAGAAAGAAAGGGGCGCGGGGTAGCAGCACACTCATCCCGCCCGGGATGAGATGGTCTCGCCCGGGACGAGATGGTCCCGCCCGGGACGAGTCCTTCTCGGTCGGGACGGGCTCAAGTCAGGAGCTGGTTGGTTTGTGCACTCCTTCCCGGTCGGGAAGGCCACTATCCCGCCCGGGAAGGACCTTGTAGGCCTCCATTATGATCTTTTTGGTCCCTCCTTGGTTCTCATGGGCTTCTCACCGATTCTCGGGACTCGGGATCGGGTCTCAGAGGCTCAGGATTGGGTCCCAAGGTCTCGGGGTCGACTCCAAGGCATCAAGTGATCGTTCCTTAGCTTCGTTGGCTCCAAAAAGTGTATGTATTGAGTCGGAATCGCTCCAACTCTTCATGAATGGTCTCGGGAACCTGAAACGAGCTAAAGAAAGCATAAGTAGCCCATAAACCGCTCCCAAGGAGCGATTCCACAAGGAAAATGGGACCAAAACACTACGAAATAGGCACTACAAACCACACTTATCAACTCCCCTACACTTAACCCTTACTCGCCCTCGAGTAAGCACATACAATCTACTAAACTAGCCGAGTGTGTATTAGCGCACCCTACGCCCTTTCAACTCACGCGAGTACACTTAGAAGAAAAGTGCACTCCGCAAGGCAAGTCGGGTCTTGCGACAAAACTGTGGATGCAACCGGACACAACACACATAAACAAACAAACACACAAACAAGCAAACAAACAAACACAAGGTTGCACCCAAAGGAAAACAAATACCGCTTCCCTCTAAAAGCGGTGAAAGGACACCGGTTTAGGACTCAAGGCAAGTGACAACGTTCCCAAGCTAGCAATACAAACCAAGGTGAACTAAACCCTAATAGTATGACGATAAAGCAACAAAAACGTTGGTAACTTACCTAGGTCCTCCTAACTTTCTAAAAACGTACTACGGGACGATTGGTGGAGTGGGAAGTGAAGAACCATGGTGTTAGTCGACACTGTAGGTAAGTGAGACCCCGCCCCCTTTAGCGATGAGCCAAGAGGGTCGTCCCATGCCCAAAACCGCCTAACTAGTCCAAGTAAAAAGGTGGAAATATTGCAAAATGAGGGAAGACCGACTAATGCCGCTATCATCCTTCCTAGGGACTCGGTCCTTTGGTAGGCTCTTCACGGCAAAAGTCGGAAAAAGGCTTATTTTTGTGGGGTTTATTCTTGTGAGACGGGTTTTCTTTTGGCATTTTCTCTTTTCTTTGCATCTTGCTTTGTTTTGCTATGCCATTTCTTTTTCTTCTTTTCTATTTTCTTTTTGGCTTTTGTGCCTTTTCTTTTTCTTCAATCTTTTCTTTCTTTCATTTTCTTTCATTTTCTTTTCTTTGCCCTTTTGGCTTGATTTGGCTTGTAAGCACTTCTTTTTGCAACAAGAAAGATGATTTCAACAATTTGCAATTTATTGTGTGGATATGTGTAGGAGGTAGGTGAATGGGTAAGTCGGGGGTCGCGATCCCTCTTCAAACCCAAAAAAAGTGGAGAACTTGGACTAATCAAACAATTCCGGACATGGTCACCTAAGGGACGGGACTCGGCAACCAAGGCCTTTTCACACCGTGGGTGGTCATAATGGTCAAAAGTGCAAATCCCGTAGTAAATCCCTAGTAAGCTAGGTGGACTCAAGGTAAAGGACCAACAAATTCATTGATTTAGGGTCATTCTACTAGACTAAAGTCCAAGACTCGATTTACACTACTAGGAAGGGAAAGTAAGTACTCGCACACTAGCCTCTAAACCGGGTTTTCGAAAACCGTTTACACACACGACACACTTACACACATAAAATAAAGACACGACGAAAATGAAAGAGAAAGAGAGAAGAGACAACAAAACGAAACAAAATAAAATAAACACATAAACAACATAAAAACCACCCCAATATTCCATACAAGTCACCAAATCATCCACTAATATGCACAAAGCTCCACCCGAGCACACAACATCACAATTTCCTCCAAACTCCACAAGAAATAAAGAGGGAAAAGGGAGAGAAGATGTTACCGGATGTCTTCAAAGCCTTCCAAAACTAATCGGCGATTAAAGCAACCTATAAGGACAAAGGGAGGCAAGCACACAACAAAACAAACATACGACACAAAGACATGAAAGGAAAACACAAAAAAGGAAAATCTTTTTGATTTTTTTCAAATTTTTAGGGATTTTTTTCAAGATTTTTTTCGAAAAACTATGAAAATAAAACTAACTATGATAGAATATCGCTCCCCCACACTTAAACCGAGCAATGTCCTCATTCTCGACTGTAGTGTGCGGAGAGACAAAAGAAAAAGAAAAGAAACTATGAAAACAAAGCTAAAAATCAAAAATGAAGATGAAGAAAAGGGTAGAAAGTGTCCGGCCGGGGTGTAGTCAAGTCACCATGGGCCGAGACGAGAAAAAGATATGGATGGGGGAAGAAATAAAAGAAGGAAATAAAAGGAAATGGGAGGGGAGGGCTAGGTTTAATCAAGTCACCTAGCCCGGATTCCGCCTAAGTCCGACTAAATCTTAAAAAGGGGTGAAAATCTTGTATATTTGGATTAATCGATTGACTCTCGACGTAATCACGTCATCGAGAGTCGGGAGCAACCATACTAAGGCCTCGAAGGCCTCCATGACACCAAGACACATAAGTATACAAGGGGAAGGGGATAGACAAGCGGAAAACAAGCAATAAAAGACGAAAAAGAAAGGATAGTTGCTTTACCGACCGGTTAGCAACTCACTCGCTCCATCGCCTCAATGATCATTATAGGTACGTTGCGTGTCTTCATCGTTGCCATCCTGCTTCGAACTTGAGAAGAACTCACGGTAGAAGTAGTAATGGTAGGGGGTGGGATTTGATGTGAGAGTCGGTGTAAAGTGGATAGATAATGAAGTGGGAGCATGACAATGAAGTATATGGGGTATATGGTAAGACAAGGATAGTTAGGGAGGTTGGGAGGGGGTATACAATGGTTGGGTGGACTCAAATGTCGAAGAAGAGGCACAAAGGGGAGTAGGGGACCATCCCGGTCGGGATGACACACCCGTCCCGGTCGGGACGCTCCCTTCCTGGTCGGGCCGGACCTCCAGTGAGCTCGAAAATGTGCACCTCCATCCCGATCGGGACGGCTCCTTCCCGGTCGGGATGCCGCACCCTTCCCGGTCAGGATGGGTCTTCTTGACCTTCCACAAACCCAAAAGCTTACTCCAAGCTTCAAAAACCCGATCCTCATGCTTACTATCCAAGCTCTATCATAGCCATTCCTCTCTAGGAATCATCTTCACTTCACACCTATCACATAAACTCAAACTCAACATCAAATTCTCTCCCTCACAACGCTCATCAACAATCCAAATAACAAGAGTATCACAAAACAAAGAGAAATCAAGAGACAAAGCACACAAATACAAGCACAAGTATTCTAAAGAAGAGGAAGGGGGAATATACAACATGACGGTTCTTTAGGAACTCCGTCAAACCTAGAATGGTGGGCTCTTCTTCAACCATAGCCCTCAAGGGCTTGGAGGAGCAAGTCAAATGCAAGACCGACATCGTAATGAAGGCCCAAGAAAACGAGCCAAGCTAACCTCCACGGCCTCCAATATGGAGGAGGCAAGAAGTAGGAGTCCCAAGACCCAACGTCATCATCAAAGTTGTCTCCGGGGTCTATCCATCCTACGAGCTTCACCGACCTCTTCCTTCCTAAGCATCGTCTCCAATCACAAGCAAGCTTCATTTCCAAGAAACGAGGCACAAGAAACGGCTTTGGCCTCATCTCCTCATTGCACACCCCCACACTTTCCTCAAGTTGTGGTTCCCCATCTTCATCATTTGTCCCCACATCGTCATGGAGGAGAGGATCAAAACTTCTACCGGCGGTTTCATTCTCTTCCAAACCATTGCTTGGTTCACTTACAAGGGGCTCTTGATGCTTATCAACATTATCGCACATGGGCAACTTGGGCTCATCAATTTCACCCAACAACTTCACAAATTCCGCCAACCCATCCAACTCACTATCCTCCTCCAATTCTTCACCAATGTTGCCTTCACCAAGGGTCATATCCTCATCCGTCTCTTTTTGGGTAGACGATTGAGGTTCTTCAAAGCAAACTTCTCCTTCAAAGGGAACTACATCGGCGGCTTCGTGATTAGGTTGCTCCCCTTTCTCAAGTGGGCACCCTTCATCCAATTGTGACGTTCGGGATAAAAATATTACGCTTTGAACCGATAATGCATTTAATCGAGCATCCATCGCCTCGTTATCCCTTCGAAATTGGGCCAAGAGTTCCTTAGTCTTTTGCGATTGGATGGCCATTTCTTGTTGCATTTGAAGCATCGATTGATGTAACTCCAAGTTTGGCATTT
Source organism: Agrostemma githago (assembly GCA_958450325.1). NCBI lineage: Eukaryota > Viridiplantae > Streptophyta > Magnoliopsida > Caryophyllales > Caryophyllaceae > Agrostemma > Agrostemma githago. The sequence goes on from OY288258.1 coordinate 38,767,622, forward strand.
GGTGGTCATTGGGGTCTTGTAGAGCTCCTTGAAAATCTTGATGATACCCAAGGGGTGGGGCATCATATTGTTGGTAGTGAGGTTGAGGTGGTTGGTAGTATTGTGGGTCATGGGTTTCATATTGTGGTTGGGGTGGAGGGTAATATGGTGGGTTTTGGGGGTATTGGCTTCCATAAGGTGAATCTTGAGTGTACATGGTGGGTTCATATTGATAACTCGAGTAATAGTCACCATGCTCGTAGGATTGGTAATCGTTCACTTGTTGGTAGCCGTTTTCATATCCTTGAGGCTCATACCCACTAGAGTCTTGATCCCCCCAAGAAGCTTGATAGTGGTAGGGGGACGTCATGTCATACCCTTGGTTCATGGAAGAAGAGGAGTAGCTCATATCGGCTCCCGAGTGTGTGGAGTTTAGATCAAACCCCATGCTTGCTCGAAAATCGTGGTTCATATCCGGTTGGAAACCTCTCACTCTAGCAACCGTTCGTTAAAGCGGCTCTAAGTTGCAAGAAGAAGATAGTCACCACCTCTAAGCACAAACTGTAGACTAAGAACAAATGTGAGAAGCCTAGTGCTTTTTTGGGCACTAGACAAGAGAGAAATAAACCTCACACACAAGAAGCAAGGTAACAAAAAGAAGGAAAAAAAAAACACAAACACAAAGACAAAGTCAAGTAACTAGGAAAACAAAGTCTAAACTAGCACCGTCCCCGGCAACGGCGCCAAATTGATGGTAGGGATTTGTCACGTCCCAACCGATCAATAAATAAACCGGCTATTCCTAGTGGGTAGCTAGGGCAAGTCGGGTCGAATCCACGGGGACGGTAAAGTAGAGTCTAGACTAAGGTCACCTAAAAACGAGACTAAGTCAACGAGCTAAACTAAACTAGAGTAATAGGAAGGGGAAGAAGACTAAGACTATGGCTAAGGAGACGGAGAAAACAAACAAGGAAAACGGGCTAGGATTAGGTCGGGGTCAAAGGGGTAATGGAATGGTCGAGGAAGAACTAGAGTGAAGGGAGTAGTAGGGTAATCTAGATGTGGTCCGGGCTCTCGCTATGTAGACCGACCTAGAGGTTTCACCTAAAACCCATCTCGGCGACACACATGACAAACGGGGTTACTAACACGCTATAGTGGCCTAGGTCGCATCCGGGCTCTCGCTATGTTGACCGACCTAGGGGTCGTCCTCACCGGGCTCTCGCTACGTAGTGAGGGAACCAAACCCACAAACAAACTATCACCCACAAGAGAAAAGGCAAGAAAAACAAGTATATGCATCTACTAGTCATTCAAGCATTTCAACAAACATGTAATATGTATCAAACCAAGAGGAAACCCAAATCTTCCACCAACATCTCCAACAATCCCTTAATCATCCATCAAACACCCTAATCACCCTACTAACCCTAGCAAAACTCTACTTAAACATATCTAAAAGAAAAACCAACAATAACAAGATGAATCAACTCAAACATCAAAACATATATAAACAATCTAGTGAAAACAATGAACTATGAACATAACAATCAACAAAGATGTAAACTTGGATGAAATAAACAAAGATTAAGAGTAAAAGGATGAGAAAGATTATACCCACTACAAAGGATGAAAAGAAGAACACTTGCATAGAAGAAAACCCAAACAATTCCACCAAGGTTGTCAATCTTGGATGGATTCTTCAAGAGATCCAATAATACAAGAGTAAACTAAGATTAAAGAGTAATTAAGGACTAATCTACACTAATCTAATCTAATCTAACCTAAATTAGTCTAGGGTTTAAGGGATAATGTCTAACATAAGCTTAACAAAACAAGGGAAGAGTATATATAGGGTTATAAGTGGAAAGGAGAAGAAAGAAAGGGGCGCGGGGTAGCAGCACACTCATCCCGCCCGGGATGAGATGGTCTCGCCCGGGACGAGATGGTCCCGCCCGGGACGAGTCCTTCTCGGTCGGGACGGGCTCAAGTCAGGAGCTGGTTGGTTTGTGCACTCCTTCCCGGTCGGGAAGGCCACTATCCCGCCCGGGAAGGACCTTGTAGGCCTCCATTATGATCTTTTTGGTCCCTCCTTGGTTCTCATGGGCTTCTCACCGATTCTCGGGACTCGGGATCGGGTCTCAGAGGCTCGGGATTGGGTCCCAAGGTCTCGGGGTCGACTCCAAGGCATCAAGTGATCGTTTCTTAGCTTCGTTGGCTTCGTTGGCTCCAAAAAGTGTATGTATTGAGTCGGAATCGCTCCAACTCTTCATGAATGGTCTCGGGAACCTGAAACGAGCTAAAGGAAGCATAAGTAGCCCATAAACCGCTCCCAAGGAGCGATTCCACAAGGAAAATGGGACCAAAACACTACGAAATAGGCACTACAAACCACACTTATCATTGCTTTTTCCCGAGTTTTGTGCTTTATTGTTGGTCGTCTCGCGATTTTGGCAAGACCCCACTTGCCTTGCAAGGGGATACTCTCCTCATAGTATCTCGTTGTGAGTTGAAGGGACGGAGCGAGCCCGTTTATTATCTCGTATCGGCTATTATGTTTTATTTACTTATTTAGTGAATAAATTACTTTTGTCGTAGACTATTTGAGCTTACTCGAGGACGAGTAAGGTTTAAGTGTGGGGGAGTTGATAATCGATATTTTAGTAATTATTTTACCCACATTTATTTACTTACTCGTGTCGATTTTGTGTGCTTAATTGATATTATAGCTCATTATAGGTTATTATACGATATTAAATGTTAATTATCGTCTTTATTGTAATTATCGTAATAATTGTTATATTTCGAGGTATGGGTACTGCTTTTTGTTGGTATTATTTTGTAGGACTTGGAGCGAGGATTAGCGGGAAGCGACGGGTCAAAGTCGAGTCAAGAAGAAAAACGGGTTTGAGACGGATCGAAATTGAAGGAACAGAGAAAGGATTGCAAAGGGATCAAAGGTCAACTTCTCCAACTCAATTGACTTCCTCTGCCATCTCAAACTTCACCTTAGACTGCCATTTCAAACTTTCCATTTACTCATTTCTTTACCTTTCACCTGCTACTATCATTCTCCATTATCATTCATTCCTAGCCCATATTCAACCTTTCACTTTCCATTAGCCTTACCATCTCAAACTCCAACCTCCACCATCGATAACCCATAACTCGATTGAAACCGAGTCCTACCTCGCGCCTTAGCTCCGGCAACACGCATCGAGTCCACCTCCATTGCACTCCGGCTCAGGGACCTGCAACTCCACCCATCCTCGCCGGAATCTGCCACCAGGCGCCGCGTCTTCTCTGCCCAGAACCACCGAGCCACCCTGCTCCGACTCTGATCGGCGACGAGACTACATCTGCCTCGCACCACGAACCTCCTCAACTCCGGCCGCCCCTGCTCGATTCTCGGCATCCCCGGCGTGCGCCTCCTCGGACTACCACAGCTCCATCATTAATCTATTTCTCCGGCAAGCCCAGCTCCGACGACCACCACGGCGCCGCCCTGCTCGTACTGGCGCACCTCCGACCTCCGACGCGCCATCATCACACGATCACCAGCAGCCACCATTGTGATTTCAATTGATTAAAGGAGCTGTTTTAAAAGAAATGACAGAGGAAAAGACGGACTTGCCCTTTATTTAATTGGAGTTCGTATTGTATTGTGTGAGGATGTCGTTTTGTGTGCAAGAGTGGGCTTCTTTTGTTTTGATTGTTCTTGAGTAGCAGTATAAAATGGAACCCTCATTTGGCAGCAAGGGGGAGAGCCGCACTGAAGGGAGTAACAAGCAGCAGCAGTCCGTAGGAATAGTAGGCAGTAGGAGTAGAAGATACTCTTCCTTTTTCTTTGTTTTTTAGTCTTAATGTATAATTAGTACTAGTTAAATTACTTTTGTTAATCCGTCTACATTGCTCTCCATTATCTATGCAATTTCTTATTTTAATTTGGTAAATTCTTCTCCCTTTCATTATTGTTTATCTTTATTGTTTATTAGTTTAAGTTAATTTTATTGTTTAATTAGTTTAAAGTTTGCATCTTTATTAGTAATTTTTGTTTAATATTATAATTAGAGTAATGGGTAATTTAATTAGTTTACTTTTAATTATGTTTGAGTAGTTAATTTCTAGGGTCGGGGAAGGCTTGGTTTGTCTTGATTGTGGTATTTGTTGTGGGTTTATTATCTTGTCGATTAATTGTTGGTGTTCTCCTTTGATTGCGACTTTTGTATGATTTACTTGTCTTGGCCGCGATAGGTGAATCGTATTTCGTCGAGCTTTCTTTGGGGTTGGTCGACCTAGTAATAAGTGCGAGAGCCCGTTATTAGGACCGTTCCGGGTAGATAGAGACTCGAGAGAGACCCTTTATCTTCCCAACTACCGACCGTATTCGACTTGTTTGTGAACTCCGATAATTCCCCTTGAGACTACCTCGTTGACCTTGACCCTAGTCCATTTTATCGTATTTATTTCATTTGTTTGTTCGATTCATGTTCATTAGCTTAGTTCACTAGTTTAGACCTCTCTCCAACCCAAAAAGAATTCTCTTTCTTTGACTAATACCTTAGCTAGACCGAGACCCTCATTTAGCTAGACCGTCCCTGTGGATTCGACCCGACTTACCCTCGACTACCCAAGTTTAGGATTAGTCGGTTTTTACTTTGACCGACCGGGATTCGTGACAAATCCCAGTCCGTCACACGATAAACCCTTTTTTCCGATTTTCAAAAAAGATCGGGCCGTCCAAACCCGACTTTGCTCGGTTTTCAAATTCAAATCCTCTTTTCAAACCTTCTTCTTCTTAGGACTTCCCGTATTTAGCAGTGTCGGGTCTTGTCATAAGTAGCAAGAGTTTATAGCGTCGAAACTCCGTCGATCTTACATCACGGGTTTCCACCCCATCCCAAGTCCGCCTTATTAGTCAAGGCACGGCCCACCTACGTAGGACAAACTCCTACAAAGGGAAGCCCATTTACACAATCGAGTCCAAAGTCTGGGGATTAGCTCACACGTAGGTCTTTCTTCACACGGGACTAGGCCCACTCTGCCGAAATCCTATAGAAAGCCCACCGTCCATGAGTCACCCGTCTAGGAGTCGGTTTTTAGTCCGTTTCCGAGTCTAGTCGTTTTTCTCGGGATGCACCTTTCAATCTGGGTCCGATTCTGATTACACGGTGTTCTTACAGACAGACCACCTCACACCCGAACCATGACTAAGGACGCTATTGATCAACTGAGCACCTCGTTGGCCAAGATCCAAGAGCAACTTGACCGAATTAGGGGTGATCAAATCGCCATTGTTACCCGGGTTAGCGCCATCAAACAGGACAAGCCCAAGGACGGAGATGAAGCTCATGGGCCATTAACCGAATTGACTAGCGCAGTCCTCAAACTGCAAGAGCAGGTCCATTTGTCGACCCACAACTCGATCCATACGGAGAATGCTCGAACCTATTCTCCCTTGACCGACCAATTGCCTGCCAATCTCAATTTGACAGGCCTCCCGATGTTCGACGGAACAGAAGACCCGGTATTACATATCTGGGCCTTCAAAGAGTTTATGGCCCTAAAAGGAGTCAAGTCAGACATGTTCAAGCATCTGTTTGCCTCCTCGCTAGAGAAGCATCAGAAAGCCTGGTTCTATAGGCTCGATTCCAAGAAATATAAGTCTTGGGACGACGTAGCAACGGAATTCGCCCGGAACTACGCCGACAATGCGGAGATCCAAACCACGATGCGCACCCTGGAAGTAATGGCCCAGGAACCAAAGGAAGGATTTTACAAAGTACCTTCAACGGTGGAGGGCTGAAAGTGTCAAACTGGTCGATAAGCCCAGTGAAAAAGTCCTAGTTGAAGCCTTTGTCAAGAATCTCCTGCCCGCCTACCGGATCCATCTCCGGTACGCCATCATACCTAGCTTCGCGGTCCTAACCGAAATGGGAACGAGAATCGAGGATGATCTAAGGATGGAAAGCCTCACTAAGGCCTCCACCAAGGGATACCAAGGGGCCAGCTCATCAACAAGCAAGCCCACATCCGCCGTTACTACTCGTAGCATTTTTGACGAGGTAAATCTACTTGATAACCCGTCCAAGAAGAATGCGCCACCCCGAGTGTTCACCAACATAGGTACTACCTATGCGAATGCCTTACAAAGGCTCTCATCAAAAGGCCTCATCGCCCCGATAGGCCCAACACCTGATCCTCCAATTGAGCGTCGCTCCAAATTCTACGATGCCCAAGCCTACTGCAAATACCATCAGGGTAAGGGACATGATACCGAGAAATGTTGGAAGCTAAAGCATCTTATCCAGGATCTCATCGAAAGCGGGAAAATCCCCCTGCCGGGAGGTAAGCCCAACAACAAAGACAACCCGTTGGCCACCCACGCTATCTTCTCCGGGGAAGTCATAGACTGCTCACATCTCATTTCCCCGTTTATCCCACAAATCTACGGGATCTGGTGTGACGATGAAGACGACGTCTATCTCACTAAGGGAGAAACCGTCCCTATCACGCTCGAAGAGATCCAGAAGGTTAAGTCCAAGGCCTTAACCAGCAGTCACGCCCTCATCATCACCGAACCACCGCCTAAAACGAAGGTCGTCCCAGAAGAGCCGACAACTACTGAAAAGGCTCTGATAAAGCAGCTGAGCAAGACTCGAGTTGACCTCTCTATATGGCAACTCCTAGTTAGCTCGCAAGAGCATCGAGAGGCACTCACTAAGGCCCTCGATCAAGTCAAGATCGACTCTATGGCTACTCCAGCTGAAATGGTAGCCACGGTTCTGCCCCACCTAAAGGGGAAAGCTAAAGAAGAAGGCCCACTCATCACCTTCTCCAATGCTGATCTGCCATCATTTGGGCCAACCCACAACATGGCTCTCTACATCACGGTAATCTGCCGTGGAAAATATCTGCCCATGACCCTTATTGACGACGGGTCCGCAGTCAACGTCCTCCCCTTAAGGACCGCCAAAGCCCTCGGTATCACCGAGGCCGACTACGTTCCTACAACTCAAACTATTCAGGCTTTCGACGGAAGTCCAAAGTCCGTAGCCGGGGCCGTAAAACTCACTATCATAACAGGCCCAATAGAGAAAGAGCTGGAATTTCAAGTGATTGACGTGACCTCTTCCTTTAACCTTCTTCTAGGAAGACCCTGGAACCACTCGACCAGGGCTGTGTCCTCTACTCTGCATCGGAAAATCAAGCTACCTTTGCACGATACCGTCATCACTCTAGAAGCCACACCATTGACTGTGGCTAACTGCAACACCTCGGGCCGCACCGATCTTTGGGGGTTCGACTTCATAGGGGCCATCGAAGAAGTATACCTTTTCCGACCCTACTTCACGGTTAGCATGGACCGGATGTTACAAAATCTGGGCTTCTTACCAGGGGTCACATCAAGGCCCGATCTGGACTTGTTACAAAACCAGGGCTTCTTACAAAATCTGGGCTTCTTACAAAATCCTTGAAGTCCTTGACAACGGGAGAATTCAAACCGGTCTGGGCTACACCCTGACCCCGGAAAATATGGGCCAAACCGGAACCGGTAAAGTCATCTTCGTCACGCCGGTGTTCGAGTCCGTCCAAACGGGCCTATATCGGCCCCCAACCACACGCCCTGGGACCCACTTGGCCCAGGTCTGCAACTACATACCCGACGATATCTTCGCCCTCGTCCAGTCCGAAGATGCTAAAAATGCTGAGCCCGCACTGGGGCTACTTTTTGGGGAGGAGCTCGCGACCCCGACGCCGAAGGAGGAGCTAGTCAGCCTCATTCTCCGCAGCCGCACCTTCGATCCATCCAAACTGATCTCGGATGTTGGATCCGGGACAGGTAAGAGAGCCTGGAGAAAGAGTGTCAAGTGGACTGACAGTCAGGGAAGGACTTTCAAGCTGATCACAGGGGAAGGAGAAATGCTAGAATCTGAGTCTGAGTCTGAGTCTGAGTCTGAGTCCGAGTCAGAGTCTGAGATCGAGTCTAGTGAGTCCGGTACTAGGGTCAGTCCTGTAACTCTCCCTCTCCCTTTTGCTTTTCCTGGTGCTTCGGGGTCTGTCCCGGGCACCCTACCTATCCCGCCACTGACTAGCGATCAGATGGCAGCTCTTTTCGAGCTTTTCTCTCAATTTATGAATAATAACAACCGTTCTGCTTACGACTTGTCTCATTTTCAAAAATTTCTAAATTTTCAAAATATCCTGTGCAATGACATTGAGAAACCCGACGAACAGGTATCCTTACCTCCGCATCTGATCGAGCAACTAGAACAAAGGGAATCCCGCAATCCGGTAATCGAAGAAACCGAATCCATCAACGTGGGAACAACCTTAGAGCCTCAGATACTTAAGATAGGGTTATCTCTAGATCCCGGGGAGAAGCAACAATTCATCGATCTCCTTCAAGAATTCAAAGACGTCTTCGCATGGTCCTACAAGGACATGCCGGGGATAGACCGCGAAATAGCCGAGCACCATATACCGATCAAGGAAGGGTTCAAACCGGTTAAGCAGAAACTCCGACGCATGAGGCCCGAATGGTCCCTCAAAGTCAAGGAGGAAGTCGACAAATAATTCAAGGCTGCGTTCATACGAATCTCCGAGTATCCAGATTGGGTTGCGAACATCGTACCGGTGCCTAAAAAAGACGGTAAAGTACGTGTCTGCGTGGACTTTCGGGATCTTAACAAGGCGAGCCCGAAAGACGATTTCTCGTTACCACACATCGATATACTGGTGGATAACACAGCTGACCATGCCCTTCTATCATTCATGGACGGGTATGCCGGGTACAATCAAATAAAAATGGCAGAGGAAGATATGGATAAGACCACCTTCATTACACCTTGGGGTACTTATTGCTATACCGTCATGCCATTTGGTCTCATTAATGCCGGGGCCACCTATCAACGAACCGCCACAACTTTATTACATGATATGATGCATAAGGAAGTGGAGGTCTACGTTGACGATATGATCGTCAAATCCAAGCACAGGAACGGTCACATCACCGCCCTGAGAAGATTTTTCACCCGATTACGCAAATACAACATGAGACTAAACCCTCAGAAATGCAGTTTCGGGGTAACCTCTGGCAAATTACTGGGTCACATCGTCAGCCAACGCGGTATCGAAGTCGATCCAGCTAAAATCAAGGCCATCACCGAGATGCAACCTCCTAAGACCGAAAAGGAGATAAGAGGTTTTCTCGGAAAAGTCCAATACATCAGCAGGTTCATTTCAAAACTAACCATGGTGTGTGAACCGATCTTCAAGAAGCTGAAAATAGGGGAACGGTTACTATGGGACGACAAGTGTCAAGCAGCCTTTGACAGAATCAAGGAAATCTTGTCTTCACCGCCGGTCCTGATGCCACCTCAACACGGTCTGCCTTTATCATTGTACCTAACCACGACAGAGACAGCCATGGGGGCTATGCTAGCCCAAACGGTCAACTCCGAAGAACGGGCTATATACTACATCAGCAAAAAGTTTTTAGAGTACGAGTGTAAGTACACCATGCTCGAAAAGACGTGTTTAGCTTTGGTCTGGGCCACTAAGAAGCTCCAACATTACATGCTCAGCTATGAGGTACAAGTACTGTCAAGAATGGATCCGATCAAGTATCTTTTCGAAAAGCCCATCCTCAACGGCAGGATATCAAGATGGACCCTGATGCTGGCAGAATTTGATCTAAAGTTCGTATCATTGAAAGCCATCAAAGGCCGAATAGTAGCCGAATTTCTCGCCAACAGTCCCGTAACCGAAGGACACACCGACACTTGGTCCTTCCCGGATGAAGATATTTTCCATACTGACACCGAAACGTGGGACTTATACTTTGACGGGGCATCCAACTTCCGAGGATTTGGAGTCGGGATCCTCCTAATCTCGCCAAGAGGAGAACATACTCCCGTATCTATCAAATTAGACTTCGACGTCACCAATAACGTCGCTGAGTATGAAGCATGTATCCACGGGCTACAAGCCGCCGCCAATTTAGGGGTCACAAACCTCCGAGTACACGGCGACTCATCACTGGTAATTAACCAAGCGCTCCAAAAATGGAAAACCCGAAATGCCAATCTCGTGGCCTACCAGGCACGAGTAAGGGATCTTGAGAAACAATTCCAAAAGGTAGAGTATATATACCTACCTCGGGAAGAAAATCAGTTCGCAGACGCACTTTCAAAACTGGCATCTTTACTAAATATTCCCGATCATATGACCAGCATGCCGATCTGCGTCGAAAGACGGTCCGAGCCAGCATATATCCACGACATCGAGGATATCGAGATACCCGATCCTGAGCCATGGTATAAAGCAATCCAGACATATTTGACAACCGGGGAGTATCCACCCGGGGCCGATAATCGAGCGAAAAAAGGCCTTGCGTAGGCTAGCAACCCAGTTCGTCCGTACCGACGACGGGCAACTTTACAAAAAGACACCACAGGGGGCTCTCCTTTTATGTGTCGACAAGGGTAATGCTGAAAAGGTCATGGCCGAAGTACATGACCGCGAGTGTGGTCCTCACATGAACGCCCAGATGCTAGTCCGGAAGGTCATGAGACTCGGATATTACTGGAACAGCATGGAAACCGATTGCCAGCTATATGTCAGACATTGCCATAATTGCCAGATTTTTGCTAATGTACAGCACATGCCACCATCCCTGCTGTATACCATGACGTCACCCTGGCCGTTTTCGACGTGGGGAATCGATATAATCGGAAAGATAAACCCCTCGGGAACTGGAGGACACTGCTTCATTTTGGTAGCAATCGACTATTTCACCAAATGGGTCGAAGCAGAATCCTACCGCATCCTCAACGCCAGCCATGTTGCCAAATTTATCCAAAACAAGATAATATGCCGGTATGGGATCCCTCATGAATTCATCAGTGACCACGGGACCCACTTTCAGGCCGAAACGGCAGCCTTGTTAGCCAAATTGTAGACACCCGCATTTTGACTGCCAGGTGTCTATGGCAGTTTCCAAAAAGCACCCGATGATGATCGGACGCTAACGTGTTTATATGCGCTCGGATACGGGCTCAAATCCATTAATCGCTGGCTAACACACTTACAGAGTACAAATCTCACAAAATCAATCTCGAATCCAGGCCCAGTGGATCATTCCGAGTCAAACAAGACTAATTTGGGCCAAAACCGACACCGGAAATAAAACCGACTTTTAGCGACCGGAATAAAACCCGGTCAAAGCCGTTTCCGAGTAGCTCACACACGGTCCACCTCCAAACGGGCCATCAAATCAAGTCCGTCAAGGCACAAAACCCTAGACACCAAGGTGCCCTAGCTTTGCCTATATAAGCAACCCCATGCAACACACAAAGATAACTTTTGACAACCCTAAAAAAACCCTAACTTTTTTACAACCCTAGTACACTCTAGGACAACCCTACACACACTACATCCTTACAAACCCTAATCAAAACCTAGTAATCCTACACTAGCAAAAACCCTAAACCTAGTTTTAGGAAATCAATCCCAGCCACCATAACTTGATCTACATAGAACCTCGAAGACTCTTGTGTTGAAGCCACGGTTACGAGTCCGCACTGAGACAAGAACATGTAGGTTGAGGGTGTCAAAACCCTCTTTTCTTCTCCCTCTCTCCTCGTCGTCCGTCCTCCTCTTCTCCATCTTTTTTTCGTTTTTTTATTATTTTATTTATTGCACCGTAATATCGATAATACTACTAATATTAAAATACTAAAATATTTATCGATTTGTGTCGAATAAGAAGGATACCGGGATAAGGAAAACCGCATATACAAGTGTACTGCACACGCGTCGTCGGTCGCTTATCCCGGTACCCCGACTATTTGATTATTGAGATAAATCAACTTAAACAATAATCCGTTTTTATTTTCTCGTTATCATCATCAATTTTACATTCATCAATTTTCTAAAAATCAATTTTAATAAGGGTCGAAACCCGTTGACACGGATCTGACATCACAATCCTAGGGATTTATTTCGATGTCGGAAAAGTCGAGGGAATCAAGTTTTTTTATTTATTTATTCAAGTAAAGCGTCGATCTTAGATTCGATACCAATTCCATAATTGGATATCGAATTTAACGATCAAGTCACATAAATTAATTAACGTGATTCGTCCATATCACGATAATTAATTTAAAAATGACTAAAATCAATTTATCTTTTTTATATTTCACTCTAATATCCCATATCGATTCAATAATCGAATATGGGATACAATGAGTATTCAAATTTAGAATCGGGTATAAATTCAACAATATTTATATTCGGTTCAACAAAATTCGCGATTTATAAAAAACCAAGTCGAACATAAATTATGCAATATTCATGTCCGATTCGGTAAAAACGTCGAATTATCAAAAATCAAAAGCAATTTCAAAATCAATAATTAAATTGCAAACGAACAAAGTTCGTACAGGTGCCACTCGACCGAGTGCCTTAGTCACTCGATCGAGTGACACCCTAAAATCGAGTCAGAATGTTAATTACGACCCCCACTCGATCGAGTCTCACAGTGACTCGGTCGAGTGGCCATGTACTCGACCGAGTCGGTCGATGACTCGGCCGAGTATGGTCCATAACGCAAAACAGAATCACTTTTTGCAGGTCTACTCGATCGAGTCCATCGACCACTCGACCGAGTAGCCTCATCACAACCAAAACAACGAGTCGTACATTCTTCTATTTTAAAACTCGATAGTATTTTACGACCTAGTCGACACGTGTTTAATCAATCATGTGTATTACTATCTTTTCAAACCATGCATCTCATATTTGCACCTTTTCATCTCATCTCATATTTACATAAACCGTTATTATTCGTTATATCATTGCATCGTTTACTAACGCGTTTGTTATTTCTTCTGCCAATTTAATTATTGTTCGTTTATTGTACTAAATGAACCCGCATGCTAAAATACAACTTCGACGTTAATTTTAGTTGCATTAAATTGACTTAGAAACCCGTTTCAATTCCATTCACATGTTTAGGGAAAATAAATCTTTGCATAACATTTTCCCGTTTTACTAGCACGCGTATTAGAAAGTCATTCGAATTCTTAGTAGAGGCCGCTAATGTGCGGGCGGGGTTGGGTGTCCTTTGTGGGCTTCCCAACACGTACCCTCACCCCTTACTCAGAACCTCGGTTTCCGGATGCCCGAAACCGTTGGCGAACAAGAGTCATTCAATACACAATATCCGATCACGTCGGTATTGGTATCAAATGCAAAGGGACGAGCCCAATAAACTCTGACATCGGAAATGGGCCGTATTTTGTATACGGCCCACTACGACATAGAGTGGGCTCGAATGGTTCCGAATAACCACAAAATTCGGTGGCGACTCCACATAGAGCTAAATTTCAATTCAATCCATTCTCATATGGAGATTCATTCGCCTCCCCAAACCCGCGCGTGGCCGCGTCGGGGTGGACCTTTGTCATGTCCACACAAATACAAGATCCAAAGACATACATCTTCACCTTACCGACCCCAAACCAATGGAGCGGTGGAAGCAGCTAACAAAACCATTGTCACCATACTCAAAAAGATGGCCGACAATTATCGGGACTGGCCCGATAAGATACCATTTGCCCTTTGGGGATATCGAACCTCGATTCGTACTGCGACCGGGGCAACACCGTATTACCTCACATACGGGATGGAAGCGGTCCAACCTGTCGAGTTGGAGATACCGTCACTCAGAATCCTACTCGAAAGTCAAGTACCCGAAGCCGTTTGGGTTCGAGCACGATATGACTCGTTAGTACTTCTAGACGAACGACGATCTCGTGCCCTCAATAACATACAGATTTATCAAAAAAGAATCCAACGGGCTTTCAACAAAAGGGTAAGGCCCAGGAATATCAAAGAAGGAGATCTGGTTCTCAAGTCCGTACGAGCTTTATTACCCGTAGACCCAAGGGGAAAGTTCAAACCTAACTGGGTCGGACCTTATTTGGTAAAGAAGATTCTATCGGGCGGAGCGGTGATGCTAACAGATCTGGACGGGAATGAGTTTGTCAACCCAACTAATCTGGACCAGCTGAAACGTTATTACCCTTAAACCCATTTCTCTCAATGTCATTTGCAAAAGTTTATTAAAAACATCTTTTCAAAATAAACTTTTAAAGACAAGTCAAAAGCTAGAATTACTTATTCTACTGTTATAAACATCTTGAACCAATAGTCTTAATGTATTTCGAAATTGCAATTTAAAGTCTGAACTACGTTTGGTTTGATTCCGCTATTTGTGGATACGTAGGCAGCCCCTCAAAAGGGCACAACCACCGCAATCGAAAAAAACATGAACGGTTTTTTAGTAAACTTCCTTTATTTATTTCAAAAAAAATCCAATTACAAAAATCAAAAAAAAATCATCAAAAAAAACACACAAATAGTACTAATATTTAAATAATAAAAAAATCTAAGGCATTTTTCCCTTTCCCTTGTCCTTAGCCTCCTTCTCGGTCCACCGGCGTTGACGTGGAGGTGAACGCTCCCGAATCACCAAGGGAATCTCCTTAACCCGGGCTCGTTTTTTCGAACTTGATTCCCCGGTCACCTCGGTCGGTCCTAGCCGAGCCCGCACTCTCTCGGGTAGTCGCTCACGCGGACCTAGCCTATCCCGGGCCGCCAGTTTCGGCCCAAGTCTTCTCTCCAAGTCGCTAGCACCGGTTTCTTTAGCTCGAGTCTTACTTTTTGACTTAGAACCCGACTTCGGCCGGACATGGGTAGTTGGGATGTCCTCCTTATCAAAAAACCATCTGTTATCCTTCACCGATTCTCTACGGGTTAAGTCAAAAGCCTCATCGGTCTTTAAAGCTTCACGGACCTCTTTAGATTCTTCAGAAGCCCATTTAAGATATGATTCGGAAACCCAAGCAGTCTGACAAGGACGAGGTATAGTCCACATCACACGGGTAAACCAGCGTTGTAACCATGTGTCACACATAGCGTCCGTCAATTGGAGCGAAACGCTAATAATTGCTTCAGTTTCGGGGATCTGCTGAAATGAACCGAACTGCCTTAGAAGACGATCTGGGTAAATATGGACGGTCCAATCCAAAGACAAGATCACCAGGTAACGGGCTTTATCTCTTTTAGCTAGGCCCGTCATCTTCGAGAGGAACCACCAGATCACGTTCCACATAATCAAGGGCCCGCCATGGAATTTTAGCTCTTCATCCCAATATTTCCGATTTATGTGATGACTGGAGCTGATTCGTCGAGACCGTGAGCCTATCTCACAGCTTCGATATCTGGATATCCTCACCGAGGGCTCTATAATTGACAGGCGCTCGGATAACCAAATCTGCAAAATTTTCGAAAAGTCAAAAACTTTCGAAAAATCAAAAAATTCCAAAAAAAAAAAAAATTCAAAAAAAATTTTCCGGAAAATTCAAAATTTCGGAAATTCAAAAAAATCAAAAAAATTAAAATTTTCGTAAATTCAAAAATTTTCGGAAAATTCAAAAAAAAAAATCGGAAATTCGAAAAATTCAAAAATTTCGGAAATTCGAAAAAAAATCAAAAAAAATTTCGGAAAAATTTTCGAGAAAAAAAAAAAAGATCGAATACCTGCAGAAGACGAATGCTGCCCGTTAATTGCCGATCTGGATCAAGTCTCCTCGCATCAAGGCTCATGATGATCTCCCCAGTTATCAGCCAGGATGGGCTGTAACCTGTCTCCATTTGATCCACTATGCTGATTAGCCTGATCTCGCCTAAACATGAGTCAACATCCATCCGACCTTCGAAAGCATATCGGTGCAGCATACAGAAAGCGAAGGCCCTACGCCTATGAATAGAAGAAATTCTGGCACCATTTGGATCCATGAATTTATCAGCCAAGTCAAACAGGGAAACAGAATTTCCCTTCACCATACGGGAAGTCTCAGCATGAGACAACCCAAGAAAATCCCTTAGTCTCCTCCTTGGATCAGGATAAAAGGGAGGAATAGCAGGATGAGCATTGGGGCACCAACCCCCTACAGCAGCAATCTCTTCGGGAAGGGGACATATTTCTCCCCGGGGAAAGGCGAAAACATGGTGGGTAGTATCCCAAAAAGTTAAACAAGCATCCAGGAAATGTGCATCCACCTTAAGTCGCTGGAGCGGGAACAAAGCCACAATTCCCATCTGAGTAAGTTGAACCTTGTCTCCATCTCGGAAATCCTGGGCCCACGCGTGAAGCATCGCGGTCAGATGTTCGATACCCATACCAGAAAGTTTTGTTTTATCTTAAAAAGTCTAAAAGGATTTTTTAAGATAAGAAGGAAATATTTCAGGTTGGAATATGAGAAGATTAAGGCAAAGAACTCTCTATTTATAATAGAGAAATCCCCTCTCCTAGTCACCCCTGGAATAGGGATTTTTTGCAGTATTCCCTACTTCACTTAGGCATACAGGCCTAACCAGAATTTTTTAGGAATCCGTGTCAGAATCTGATCAGGAATCAAGTCATCCCAAACATTCCGTTTCTTCCAAATTTTTCAAAATTTCCGCCATTTTAAAAAAAAAATCGGTTTTTTTTTTCAAAAAAAAAAAAATCAACCAAAAATCATTTTCTTCCCCAGCACGAGTCGATGTTTTATCTGTATGTTGCATGCAAAACAGACAGGTATCCCAGGACTCCCGGAGAATTCTCAAAGTTCTCAGTGAAAAAGCAACATTTTCGCTGAGGAATCGGATGTATCAGTAAGCGGTACATCCGCAGCTTCTAATAGAGGCTCCCGCGCAATTCAAAGATGGGACGTATCAGTAAGCGGTACACCCATAGCCTCCAAGGCAAACTCCCACGCAATTTCAAGATGGAGATTGTCTGTAAACAAACAAACCCAAGACTTTTTTAGTAGAAAGTCCCCGCGCCGTTATTGACATCTATCCGGGTATGATTTCTATCTTATGGCTGGCGAGCCCTTCACGCAAGTCTAATGGACTCTAAACGACCCGATCGGAAGTCTGCCAGGTCTTAATCCTCGATTGGCCTGGTAGCTACTCTGACTTTCGCCTTGTCCAAGCCTCAGTCAGAGTGGGGGCTCTGTAGACACCCACATTATGACCGCCAGGTGTCTATAGTAGGTCCCGCCAAACACCCGATGATGATAGGACGCAAACATGCTTTAATGGACTCAGATATGGGCTCGAAATCATGGACATTTGGTTTAGGCTTATTACGGAGTACAAATCTTACAAAACCAACCTCAAATCCAGGCCCAGTGGGTCGTTTCGAGTCAAATAAAACTAATTTGGGTCGATTCCGGCACCAGGGGTAAAACCGTCTTTTAGCGACCGAGTCAAACCCGGTCAAAGATATCTTTTCCCGAGTCACACGATCTGGCCGTGACACTACACGGCTAATTCGGACTCAAACACCACAAAAATCAGCTTTCAAATAATATTAAACAAATCCGTTTAAGGATAGAATTCGATCTCAAGTAGGAATTCTATCCAGAAACCGAAACAGTTTACAACCCGAGCTCAGATACTCGGCCAAGACAGCCGAGATATCCCTGTTTCAGCCGAGTTGCTCGGCTTCTTCACCAAGAAACGAGAAGCTTATTCCCTTACGAACTCTCGTATTTCCTATCCAAACCGTTATTTCTTGCCACACAAGCAAGACTACCTCGACTCCTATAAATAGGACCTCATATACAGCACAAAATACACATGAATCATCGATCAATACACCATAATTATTAGTCATACATATACTCGATATCTAGCAAAAAATATTCTCGACATACGTCCGAAGGAATCCCGAAGTAGCTTCAAAAATCCGACGAAACCGACCCGTCCAAACCGGCCGAATCCGACGTCCCACACGACCAAAAATCCGCACCACCTTAACACATCCGCATCATCTCGACGCTCCCGTGCCTAAGCCACCGTCCGACGAGCCTTATACCGAGAAACTAAAGCATGTAGGTTGAGGGTGTAAATCAAACCCGACTCTCTCTCCTTTTTTTCTCCTCTTCTTCGTCCTTTTCTTTTTTTTTTATCATTTTATTTTGTTTTCGTCGGTCGTTTCATATTTTAATATGGGTCGTTCGTCGCATATTTTTTCTAATAATCGATACTAAAAACTATTTTTTTTAACGTTCTTAAAATACGATACCGATTCTCTAATCGAATATCGTATCTACAAGAAATAAATTAAATTAATTTTCGTTGATGCTAATAAAATCACTACCTTTTTTTAAAACAAAATTCGATGATTTTAAACGCGGAGAGAATTAACATCTTTTTCGTTCAAATTCTTTTTTTCGAAACAAACCTTTTTTCAAAACCTTTTTTCTAAAATCATTCCGGCTATTTGATATCGATTTCATAATCAAATATCGAATACGACGAATATCGAAAATATGAATCGAGTATAAATTAATCCATATTTGTACGCGATTTATAAAAATTAACGATTTTCGACAAATAAAAAAACCGGCAGCCGACCCGCGCGGCAGCCGGTTCGCCGGTTCTTATTTATTTTATTTTTTTTCTTCGCTTTTCTATTTTTAATTCTTTTCGAACCTTATATTAAAAGGCGACTTTCGCGACATATTTCGATAAATACTTTTTTTGACCTCGGTCAACACGTGTTAATCCATCACGTGTCATTAAATCTTTTCTAAAATCATGCATATTATTTATTTACATCTTTATTCGATTTATTCATCGTTACTAACTCGTTTTCTCGTGTTTGTAGCAATTTATCTGTTTTTATCGTTTTATTAAACTAAAACGAACTTCACATGCTAAAATAACTTTGACGTTATTAGTTTAATATGCATTAAACGACTTAGCAACCCATTTTATTTTTCTCTCACATGTCTAGGAAAAATAATGTTTGCATATCATTCAACCGTCGAACTAACCCGTGTACACCAAAAACGAACGATATCTTAGTAAAGGCCGCTAAGTGCGGGCGGGGTTGGGTGTTCTTAGTGAACTTCCCAACACGTACCCTTACCCCTTACTCAGAACCATGGTTTCCGGATGTCCGAATCCATTGGCAACGAGAGTCATTCAATACACAGTATCCGATAATGTCGGTATCGGTATCATAATGCAAAGGGACGAGCCCAATAAACTCTGACATCGGAAATGGACCGTATTTTGTATACGGCCCACTACGACATAGAGTGGGCTCGAACGGTTCCGAATAACCACAAAATTCGGTGGCGACTCCTTCTTCGATTTAAATTTCAATTTGACCATCTCATATGGAGATTCATTCGCCTCCCCAAACCCGCGCGTGGCCGCGTCGGGGTGGACCTATGTCATGTCCACAACACTACTAAAAATATGGCCTTAAGGAACGCCCATAAGAGAACGCTTGTAAATGGAACTGCGCTCCGTAATATATCAAAAGTTAGCGCTCTTTGTCATAGCTAAAATAGCACGGTTGCTTTGGTAGGCGTTCTCTTAATGTAACAATGAACACGGGTGGTCAAAGCGACTGGTCTCTAAACATTAAAAGTGTGATTGTGGGAATAAACAGTTATGAGGGTGAAGCGTCCTCTTTTTTATACTTAGAGCACGACTATTAGACCATGTACAATAGAGAGTACAACTTCTTCCCCTTATTTTTTTCTCTTTCATTCTATCTTTTTGACGCATCATTGCTTCTTTCATCCACCTCATTTTCCACTATCTTCATCCTCTTCATTCTCCCTTCTCTAATTTTTATCCACAATAGAGAGGATCCTTTTACTTGCCTTTCTTATTATTTATTTTAATTATTTAATGATTAATATTATTTTTTATTTAACTTGTTTATTTACATGACCAATAGTCTTTCATAGCATGCACAAGTAGGGGTGAGCAAAAATATACAATACGGTTTTATTATACATATACGATACGGTATACGCTTTCAATTATACGAATTTTCGGATATCCGATACGAATAACCGTATATACGATACGGTTTTCCTTAAAACCGTAGCGGATACGTATCGGGGAAAATTGAAACCGGATATCCGGTTTCCGATCCGGTTTTTTAAAAACAATAAAAAATATGAAAAATATAATCCTAATATGCATTATACAATAAAGAATTCAAAACTTACCAATTATTCTCAAAGGTAAAAAACAAAACTATTAGTGAATTTATGATTTTAGGGAATGAAACGTCATATTTTTTTGGAACAATGGTACCGCAAGTCATATATATATCATTTTTTTAGGTTTTTTTTAATGTATTTTTGTTATATCAATTTATATAAAACGTAACGTTGCTTAAAAACAATTAACTAGTCCTAATTAAAAATGAAAAATTGTTTTAAAAAAAAGAGAAATTGAAAAAAAATATAAAACCGGATACCGGATATTCGAAAAAACCGGATATCCGGAAACCGGATATCCGGAAAAAACCGGATCGGATACGGATCGCAAAATTTTAAGTTTTTAAAACCGGATATCCGATACGGTTTGCAAAACCGCATCGGATATCCGGTTTTGCTCACCCCTATGCACAAGAGTCAATGTCAAAATTGCTCTAAAATTAGAGGAACTCGACTTTCTCCCATAATGGAGAGGGTCTACCCTTAGAGAAGGGAGGGTGTTAAAGAAGAGGGTAAATCAATCACCGCTGCCATCACCGCTCATCCCAGCCACCACCCGCCCCATCTACCACCACTCGTTCCAGCCTCCACCTCTTGTCTTCATGTCGGCACTGTCCTTGCCTCAAACAGGTAATTCAGTCACTGATTGCTTATAGGTTGGGTTTAATTCGATTTATTTTACTTATTATGATTACTAATTTGTACGAATTCTAGTTTGCATGTTTATGAATTCTTATAAAGTTTTGATCTTTGATGTTATGTTTTTGGAATTGACATGAAAAATCGTTGTTCGTTGTCTTTGAACATAATTAGTTCATTTAGGCAACATACGAGGTGGGGCGTGGTGCTGGAGTTTGGTGGGTTGGCCGGGACTGAGCAAGAGTAGTGAGGGTTTCGTAGGTTGGGATTGGCCATGTGAAACTCTCCCCACATTTCATTCAATTGCAAGCCTAACTCTTGAAGAATAAAGTATAACTGAAGTGATCTTATACGACCTAAAGAAAACAAGATCAGACAACAAGTATTTCACTCAGTCTCCATTAGAAGTATTACTCATGTTTACTCCACCTTGCTCATCAATCGCCCTCTATGTGCAAGGCTTAGATTCTAGGGTTTTGGATTTTGTAATTGCTCATCAATCGCCTCACCTCGCTCATCAACGCAGAATATCGGTTATGCACTTTATCCGTGATTATGAAAGGAATGGAGCATACTTAAGTTGGTTAGTGACACGTAAACTTAATAAATGTCCGATACTTCGATATCTGAGGTACGACAACTGTTATTCAAGCTTCCCGATTCTTAGAATCGATTGGCAAAAGTTATAGAATCCTCACACGTGCATATCATTGGGGATGAAGGCTGATCAAAAGGGAATTCGTATCAAACTTGCTCCTACATCTCACTAGTCGATCAAAGGATTTACAGCCGTCCAATGTCATTCTTAGTTTTGACGGGGTTGATATTAGAAATAATGGAACAAGTATCTTAATCTTATCTTTGCTTTCTAGTTTCTACATGCGAAGGGACATACACTGTGGACTCTCGACATGCAGGTTTACTGCTACAATAACTGTTTACGATTTTTGTTGTTGGTGCAGATTTGATGGGAAATTTGGATACAGAACAATTCTATATCCATAGGGTCACATATGCTTGTACTCTGGTTGGCCCCCAGAACAATATGGGCCATGGTTTGTGGAAGTACTAGCTCCGCAGTTTCTTTCAAGAAAAGCGTATGTTACATTTTCTGGCTGATTTTTTTCTTCCTAATCCATAAGTAGGTAATGCTAGCCAGCCGTATATATATATATATATATATATATATATATATATATATAGCTTGTTTTAACATGTAATATTGTTTCATAATGGTAATGGCTCTTCATAACAATGTGACTTGCAGGTGGGTATTAGTTCTTTTGTGTGGTTCTCCTAATCGTTTGAAGCTTTTCAAGTTGGAGCTTGTCATATACACTCCACTCACCTGAAACGTTGAGTTTAATGAAATGTTGTTTCATGTTGTCTTACTCCTTTAGTATTATCCTTGGACTATAGTTCGACTTCTTTTTTCGTGTTCTTTTATCAAGTGATTAACACAGGCATATATAACAATTCATTCAACTATAGGCCCTCATTCTATATATTCATTGACTAGCAGAACCTACATATTCCAATTTTTGCTTAGTCCATATCATTCCAGGTGCTTGTTGCTTTTTATGCTTCTTCGGGTTCGTTCCGTATAATCCACTAAATTATTTTGGAAGATCGAACAATTTGATATAAAGACTTTCAATTTAAGATTCTTAACTCACCTTGAAAATTGTTATTATAGTGGATTCCCTTACAAAAAGTAACCTAGAAAATCAGCTAAAGGGCCGGTAAGTACTACATTAACGATGATCCTATCTTTTAACGCATTTTAAGCAAAAACGTGAAGTAACATATGTTTCTCTGCTTCATTCCGTGTTGGTATTTCTCTACCATGCATGCAGGATGACTGTGATGCTCAAAAGCACCCCTACTAAAGTGCGGAACAAGGGAAGATTTTAAGATAGCAGAGAAGTCAAAGAAGTGTAGAAAACATGACTAGTAAATCATGCTTACTATTCATTATCTTATCATATCTTTTACTTAATCTTACTGTATCATATTATATCCGAGATGATGCTGAAATTAAGGTACTGCGTAACTCAATGATGCATAAATTCATGTTCAAACTCGGCACTCCCAGGAGGCGCATCCATGTGCACTGGGAGGGTAGGGCCCCCTCGTATTACATCGTTGCTGTATTTGTTTTTACAGCTATCTCAGTCCCGTATCACCGTTAAGAGGTTTATATTTGTTTTCTCCTATGTTGTTTCTATTTACGATATTTTCCGTTTCATTATCTTTTTACACCCGCTGTTGAAATCCTGACAGTATAGAGATTAGTATGATGCTCCAGTCAAGATCTTGGACAAGCCTTAGCATTCAATGGCACAATCAAACGACGAAAAAATCGTTGTAATATCACATGTTATGAATTAGAAGAAAAAGGTTACACATGCCAATTCTGATTGTGATTGAGTTTATTTCATCTTTACTCGGCTTTTGTTAATTGTTCATAGGTTCTTGCAGCAGATATAAACATTGGATATGAAGATATCGTCAACACTCAGGTACTATTCACCTCTCACGAAATTTATGGATTGTTTATTTTACTTAGTGCACTTCTACTTACCAGGTGTAGGTGCAAATTTGAAATGGGAGCGAGTAGGCTTGGAATGACACTACAATGCATGGATTCAGATCGTTCTCTGGATTTTTTTTGGAGATCGGGTTTATGACTTGGTAATACTTGCATCATGTATGTAGTAGTGATAAATAAGTTGTTTTGACGTTGAATTTGTTAAGCCTGTTCATGTAATGCATGAGTTACTTTTTAACGATTTTTGGCTTAAAATATAAGAAAGGTTGAACTTTGGTTGGGATGATTATACTTGAAATTTTTGTTGTACTAAGATAGATACATATGTCTATCAAGCATGCATAATGCTCCATTTTTGGTGTAATTAATATTGCAATTATATATTGTATGATTTTTATTACGAAAATCAATATTTTTTTTAAAAATTACAAACAGAACGGTTATGTAACAGTAGCATCCTCTTTTCGAAGATGTGTAGCACGTGTGCTTGCTACAAGAAATAGAACGGTTTGATTATAAACCGTTCTATTTGATAGGAGTATTACATAACGGTTCCCCCAAGTAACCGTTATGTTTGTTGTACCTATAATAGAAAGGGTTGACCTTTTTTAAACCGTTCTTGTCTAATAAATAGAACGCTGACCTAGAGGACGGTTCATTTGCTTGTTTAGCACGTTATGAAGCGTCCAATTTGTCTATAGTTGTAGTAGTGTAAGCTTCCCCGTTAACCCTAGCGCGTTGAGCACCGGGCAGGTCTCGGGCCCGCGTCCCGAGATTTGCTCGGCCCAACGCGTTGACTCAAGTTTGACTTTGCATATTTCGAGACCG
This sequence comes from Agrostemma githago, assembly GCA_958450325.1. Lineage (NCBI taxonomy): Eukaryota > Viridiplantae > Streptophyta > Magnoliopsida > Caryophyllales > Caryophyllaceae > Agrostemma > Agrostemma githago. Next base: position 38,791,712 of record OY288258.1, read on the forward strand.
ATTCGGGGTCCCGGTGACGGAACTGATTCTAATTAGTGTCGACGCGACTGCAATGACACGACTAAGGCTGTCTTGATATTAAATTAATTTTTCCGAGTAATTATTTGATCCGTTCTATAGAAAAACTATCTAAAACATCGTAATCTCGCATCGCGTTGCAAGTCCGATCGCCTCGAGTGTTTGTCGGGCACTCCTGCAGCCACCAGGTCCAAATCTGGGTGTCTATAGAAGCTCCCGGTTTGACTAAGGCTTGGACAAGGCAAAAGTCAAAGTATAGCCGCCCAGGTCAATCGAGGATTACGACCTGGTGGCTGTCCGTTCGGGTCGTTTTAATTCCGTTAGACTACGTATTTGAGGCTCGTCAGCCAAGGCTTAGAGATCATACCTGACATCCTCGCCTGCGGTTGCTTGTCGGAGCTCGGGTCCGGGCTTGCTACCTTGTTTTGTGTTCGTTGTTTTAGTAACTTTGGTTTTTTGACACGGGTCTTTTGCTTAAGTTTTTTATTGATGTCTTAGTTTTGGTTTAACATCCTTGGCGGATGGTTGTGCTGATTTTGCTTTTGTTTTTTTGCTTTAGGTCTTCCTCTGGGTGGTGTGAATTGAATGCTTAGGGACTCGTTTCGGGTTGATTTGATTGTTTTGAGTGCTTTTGAGACTTATTTAATTGAATTGAAATGTATTGAATTGATTTTGAGTGCTACCAGGGACTCGTTTAAAAATGAATTGACTTGAATTGAAGTGAGTGCTACCGGGGACTCACTTAAAATGATTTTGAGCGCTACCACGGGCTCATTTAAAATTGTCTTCACTTGAATTGAGTGCTACCAGGGACTCATCCAAAATCAGATTGTGAGCACTACCAGGGGCTCTTATACAATGATTTTGAGCGCTACCAAGGGCTCATTTAAAATTGAATTGAATCGAGTTCTACCAGGGACTCGTTGAATTAAATGAATGCTACTAGGGACTTGTTTAAAATTGGTTTGAATCGAGTGCTACCAGGGACTCGTTGAATTAAACTGAGTGCTACTAGGGACTCGTTTAAAATTGGTTTTGAATTAAATTAAGTGCTACCAGGGAGTCATTTAAAATTGAATTGAATTGAGTGCTACCAAGGACTCGTTGAATTAAACTGAGTGCTACTAGGGACTCGTTTAAAATTGATTTTGAGCGCTACAAGGGGCTCGTTTAAAATTGAATTGAATCGAGTGGTACCAGGGACTCGTTGAATTAAACTAAGTGCTACTAGGGACTCGTTTAAAATTGGTCTTGAGTGCTACAAGAGGCTTGTTTAAAATTGAGTTGATTCTGAGTGCTACCAGAGACTCAATTAAATTGATTTTGAGCGCTACAAGGGGCTCATTTAAATTGATTATCAACGCTACAAGGGGCTCATTTAAAATGAATTGAATTGCCTTTAGAATGCTTTGGGATTCAATTGAGTTTGTTTTGTTCAGATATTATGCTTGGACTGTCATGCGTTTTGGTACGAGTGGCCTCATTAGCTAGAGGTTTTCGTGTTTGTTTCTTTTTTTGCTGAGGTTAATTTCAATTAGAGGAGGTTTCGGGGCTTGCTTTATTGGTTGAGGGTAGTAAACTATCTCTCTCTTGCTTATTTTGCTTAATATTGGAGGGTACATCTTGCGACTATTAGGTATCGCGTCCAAATTGTTTTCGTCTTTGCTTTAGGCTGTATGATCAGGCGCGGGTCCTGAGATGATTAGGTGGGCTCCCGAGGGCCCTAGGTTAGATAGTGACGAGGTCAAGGGCCGGATCGGGTATTGTATGGAGCGTGAGCCTTATAATACGTCTCATGCTCTGGTGAGTTTGCACATTACCGACCACTTCAAGAGGGTGGCGGTATTAGAGGGTCGAGCACCCAAACAACGGTGCAGGATGCCTGTTTGTGGTTGTGGTACTTCCTAGGATCGACCCACTTCTCGGACAATGACGAGAGGTTTAGTACTAGGATTTTGCCTTTCCTAGCTGATTTAGATCAGCTGGGACGTTTTGATTGGGTGACCACGACTTTCGCGAAGATACCCCGCTACTTGCAAGTCATGGTGAGGCCACTGAAGGTGAAATCGGCCTCAGCTTTGCCTATCGTGGGCCCAGGTCTCGTGCTGGAGGTTAGTCACTTGTCTCTGTATTCGTTTCTCGGACATTGCTTAGTCCGGTCTGGTTTTGCTAATTATGTTTTTGGGGTTTTGCAGGCTTGGATTTATTCCTACTTCCCTCGATTGGCACCTAAGACGGTACATGCTCGTCCGGTTAGGTTTCTGGCGGGGATTGAGTGGAGATTAGCTTAGGCCAAGAGCACGACGAGTCGCTACCCGTCGAAGAATGTGCTGGTGAACCAGCTGCGCCTCGAAGATGTAAGTTTCCTTCTTATGGTTTGTTTTACTTAGTAGCCCCCAAGGTTTAGGATTATTGAAGTGTCGATTTTGTTTATGTAGTTTGTGGCTCGTCTGTAGACACCCACATTTTGACCGCCAGGTGTCTATAGCAATTTCCGACAAACACCCGATGATGATCGGACGCAAACATGCTTTAAATACTCAGAAACGGGCTCAAAATCATTGGCATTTGGCTTGGGCTCATTATGGAGTACATATCTCACAAAACCAACCTCAAAATCAGGCCCAGTGGATCGTTTCGAGTCAAATAAGACTAATTTGGGTCGATTCCGACACCAGGGGTAAAACCGTCTTTTAGCGACCGAGTCAAAACCCGGTCAAGGATTTTCCCGAGACACGTGAGTCAGCCGTGACACCTCACACGGCTGAATCATACTCCAATCCTACAAAAAATCAGCTTCACAAAATATTAAACAAATCCGTTTAAGGATAGAATTCGGTCTCAAGTAGGAATCCTATCCGAAAACCGATTCAAACACCCGACCGAGTGCAAACACTCGGCCGAGTAGCCTACCCACCAGCCGGTTCCCTTTCTTCCTTCACAAGAAAGCGGAATTCTCATTCCTCTCAAATTCTTACGTTTCCTATCCTAAACGGTAGTTCAAACTCTCCTAGCCAAGGTCGGGAACTCCCTATAAATAGCCCCTTGCATACAACACACAGGACATGAATTATCACTCATAATTATTCATATTCACGATACATCAAGCATTCATACAATACACTAAAACGTTCGATATCATACCACACAAATACACCGATAGTACACCCGAAGGAACCGGCCCGATACCCGACACCCTTCACGTCCAAATCAAGCCACCACAACTCACCGACATACACTCGACGCTCTTGTGCCCAAGCCACGTCCCGACGAGCCCCGATCCGAGTAAACAGAAGCATGTAGGTTGAGGGTGTACCAAACCCGATTTCTCTTTCTTCTTCTCTTCTCCTTCTAGTTGTCCTTATTACGGGTCGTTCGTCGCTTTTTATTTTATTTTCTAATATCGATACTATTACAAACTATTTTCATATATCAAACATTCTTAAAAATATGATATTGATTCTCTATAATCGAATATTGTATCAAAAAGAATTATATTAAATCTCGTCGATGCAAATAAAAATCGTTACTTTTTTACAAAATACAACGATTTCAAATGCGGAGAGAATTAACATTTTTTTTCATTCAAATTCTTTTTTTCAAACAATTTTACAAAACTTTTTTTAATTCCGAATATTCGATAACGATTTCATAATCGAATATCAGATATGGCGAATATTGAAAACATAAATCGAGTATAAATTAATTCGTATTTGTACGCGATTTATCAAAATTAACAATTTTCGAACAACGAGCAAAACCGGGACAGACCCGCACGCGAGTCGCGCCCCACCCAGGCGACTCGCGCACGGGCCTGAAACCCGAGTCCTTTTTTTTTAGCTTTTCTCGTTCGTTTTTTATTACTTATTCTACGAAACGATTTCTAAAATTTATATCTTTTCTAAAACTATTCGGAGTATTTGATATTGATTTTGTAGTCAATTATCGAATATAACGAATATCGAAAATATTAGATCGAGTGCAAATTATGCGATATTTGTACGCGATTTAATAAAAGCATCGAATTTTCAAAAAACCGATTTCAAAAACAGGCCGTCACGCGACCCGCCGGCATCCCGGGCGAGCCGCGCGGCCGGCTGTCACACGACACACCCTTTCTTTTTTATTTATTTTTTGAACTTCGTTTTTTTATACAAAACCGCGTCTTTCAACTAATATTTTCTCGATCTCGTATATTTATTATTTTTGCTATATTATTTTTCACAAATCGATACTAACTCGTTTGTTTATCCTTTGTAGCAATTTCATATCATTTTCATCATTTGTTTTATTATACTAAAACGAATCTCACATGCTAAATTCAACTTTGACGTTAAATTTTCATGCATTAAATCGACTTAGCAACCCATTCAATTCCTCGCATGTTTAGTAAAACAATGTTTGCATATCATTCATCGTATTACTAACGCGCGTATTAAAAAATCATTCAATATCCTAGTAGAGGCCGCTAATGTGCGGGCGGGGTTGGGTGTTCTTAGTGAACTTCCCAACACGTACCCTCACCCCTTACTCAGAACCGTGGTTTCCGGATGTCCGAAACCATTGGCAACGAGAGTCATTCAATATACGATTAACCGATCAAGTCGGCATCGGTATCGAACTGCAAAGGGACGAGCCCAATAAACTCTGACATCGGAAATGAGCCGTATTTTGTATACGGCCCACTACGATATAGAGTGGGCTCGAACGGTTCCGAATAACCATAAAATTCGGTGGCGACTCCAACTTCGATTTAAATTTCAATTTGACCATCTCATATGGAGATTCATTCGCCTCCTCTAACCCGCGCGTAGCCGCGTCGGGGTGGACCTATGTCATGTCCACAATTTGGCGACTCCGCTGGGGATTAGCTGATACGTTACTGACCTTCAGCATCCTCAGGGTGAGACTCGAATAGAAATCGTTTGACTAGTACAATACGCGTTTTAGTTTTACGGTTCATGCATAACCCCATATTTTCCCGGGCCGGTACTGGTGACCGACGTCCCACTATACTATCGATGTAGTCCAAATTGGATATGTCGAAGGTGTCCATTAGCCGATTCGTATGGGTTTTACGGCATGTTCTAAGCTCAACTCGACTTAGGAAGTCCGCCCCGATTCTCGATAGGCTGTGTACACTGGTATAGACCCTTACAGACTGACCGAGACTTAGAATTAGAGCATACATGGTGTCGTTATACTGTTTCCATGACTACGTGCTACCTGATTTACAAGTCGTTTTTCAAAAACCGTCTTTTTCAAAATAGCATCCTTTTCAAAATATCCAATTTCAAAACCCGGGACATATACCGAATTTAGGATCCACGATTTTACTCAAAATAGCCTATTTTTTAGCCGGTATTATGCCTGTTTTAAAACTCGAAAATATTTTCGAAACTTTTCAAACCCGCCACCCGACCCACCTTTTCCGTTTTCTCGAAAAAGTCCGGGTTTCCCTCCCCGAATTTCTTCGGGCTTTCAAAAATTCAATTTCAAAATCTTCCTTTTCTTAGGGCTTCCCGTATTTAGCAGTGTCGGGTCATGTCTTAAGTCGTCAAGGTCTCTAGCGTCGAAACTCCGTCGATCTTATATAACGGATTTCCTCCCTATCCCAGTCCGCCTTATTAGACTAAGGCAAGGCCCACCTACGTAGGACATATTCCTACAAAGGTTGACCCGTTTACATAAATCGAGTCCAAAGTCCGGGGAACGTCTCACGTGAACCTCCTTTCGAACAGGGCCCAACCCACACAGCTGGATCCTAAAGGAGGCCCATCTTTCACGAGTCGCCCATCTAAGTGTCTTTTCCGAGTCAACCTTTTACAAGGCATAGCCCTATAACAAAAGGTTCGTGACCCTTACGTCCTTAGCCACTCAGATAGGACTCAGATGGTGTGGCATCTAAGTGGCTCGAAAGTGGGGTATGTGAGACACGTGTAAGACATGACCCTTAGAGCAACCGTGATTGACCGCTCTGATGAAGGGTAGCCCCCAAGTGGGATCAAATATTTGGTTAAGACTCGAGTGTCGGACACGTGACCCTTAGACGTAAGGGTCACGAACCTTTTGTTATAGGGCTATGCCTTGTAAAAGGTTGACTCGGAAAAGACACTTAGACGGGCGACTCGTGAAAGATGGGCCTCCTTTAGGATCTAGCTGTGTGGGTTGGGCCCTGTTCGAAAGGAGGTTCACGTGAGACATTCCCCGGACTTTGGACTCGATTTATGTAAACGGGTCAACCTTTGTAGGAATATGTCCTACGTAGGTGGGCCTTGCCTTAGTCTAATAAGGCGGACTGGGATAGGGAGGAAATCCGTTATATAAGATCGACGGAGTTTCGACGCTAGAGACCTTGACGACTTAAGACATGACCCGACACTGCTAAATACGGGAAGCCCTAAGAAAAGGAAGATTTTGAAATTGAATTTTTGAAAGCCCGAAGAAATTCGGGGAGGGAAACCCGGACTTTTTCGAGAAAACGGAAAAGGTGGGTCGGGTGGCGGGTTTGAAAAGTTTCGAAAATATTTTCGAGTTTTAAAACAGGCATAATACCGGCTAAAAAATAGGCTATTTTGAGTAAAATCGTGGATCCTAAATTCGGTATATGTCCCGGGTTTTGAAATTGGATATTTTGAAAAGGATGCTATTTTGAAAAAGACGGTTTTTGAAAAACGACTTGTAAATCAGGTAGCACGTAGTCATGGAAACAGTATAACGACACCATGTATGCTCTAATTCTAAGTCTCGGTCAGTCTGTAAGGGTCTATACCAGTGTACACAGCCTATCGAGAATCGGGGCGGACTTCCTAAGTCGAGTTGAGCTTAGAACATGCCGTAAAACCCATACGAATCGGCTAATGGACACCTTCGACATATCCAATTTGGACTACATCGATAGTATAGTGGGACGTCGGTCACCAGTACCGGCCCGGGAAAATATGGGGTTATGCATGAACCGTAAAACTAAAACGCGTATTGTACTAGTCAAACGATTTCTATTCGAGTCTCACCCTGAGGATGCTGAAGGTCAGTAACGTATCAGCTAATCCCCAGCGGAGTCGCCAAATTGTGGACATGACATAGGTCCACCCCGACGCGGCTACGCGCGGGTTAGAGGAGGCGAATGAATCTCCATATGAGATGGTCAAATTGAAATTTAAATCGAAGTTGGAGTCGCCACCGAATTTTATGGTTATTCGGAACCGTTCGAGCCCACTCTATATCGTAGTGGGCCGTATACAAAATACGGCTCATTTCCGATGTCAGAGTTTATTGGGCTCGTCCCTTTGCAGTTCGATACCGATGCCGACTTGATCGGTTAATCGTATATTGAATGACTCTCGTTGCCAATGGTTTCGGACATCCGGAAACCACGGTTCTGAGTAAGGGGTGAGGGTACGTGTTGGGAAGTTCACTAAGAACACCCAACCCCGCCCGCACATTAGCGGCCTCTACTAGGATATCGAATGATTTTTTAATACGCGCGTTAGTAATACGATGAATGATATGCAAACATTGTTTCCTAAACATGCGAGGAATTGAATGGGTTGCTAAGTCGATTTAATGCATGAAAATTTAACGTCAAAGTTGAATTTAGCATGTGAGATTCGTTTTAGTATAATAAAACAAATGATGAAAATGATGTGAAATTGCTACAAAGGATAAACAAACGAGTTAGTATCGATTTGTGAAAAATAATATAGCAAAAATAATAAATATACGAGATCGAGAAAATATTAGTTGAAAGACGCGGTTTTGTATAAAAAACGAAGTTCAAAAAATAAATAAAAAAGAAAGGGTGTGTCGTGTGACAGCCGGCCGCGCGGCTCGCCCGGGATGCCGGCGGGTCGCGTGACGACCTGTTTTTGAAATCGGTTTTTTGAAAATTCGATGCTTTTATTAAATCGCGTACAAATATCGCATAATTTTCACTCGATCTAATATTTTCGATATTCGTTATATTCGATAATTGACTTTCACACGACCCGCCGGCATCCCGGGCGAGCCGCGCGGCCGGCTTTCACACGACACACCCTTTATTTTTTATTTATTTTTGAACTTCGTTTTTTTTATACAAAACCGCGTCTTTCAACTAATATTTTCTCGATCTCGTATATTTATTATTTTTGCTATATTATTTTTCACAAATCGATACTAACTCGTTTGTTTATCCTTTGTAGCAAATTCATATCTTTTTCATCATTTGTTTTATTATACTAAAACGAATCTCACATGCTAAATTCAACTTTGACGTTAAATTTTCATGCATTAAATCGACTTAGCAACCCATTCAATTCCTCGCATGTTTAGTAAAACAATGTTTTCATATCATTCATCGTATTACTAACGCGCGTATTAAAAAATCATTCAATATCCTAGTAGAGGCCGCTAATGTGCGGGCGGGGTTGGGTGTTCTTAGTGAACTTCCCAACACGTACCCTCACCCCTTACTCAGAACCGTGGTTTCCGGATGTCCGAAACCATTGGCAACGAGAGTCATTCAATATACGATTAACCGATCAAGTCGGCATCGGTATCGAACTGCAAAGGGACGAGCCCAATAAACTCTGACATCGGAAATGAGCCGTATTTTGTATACGGCCCACTACGATATAGAGTGGGCTCGAACGGTTCCGAATAACCATAAAATTCGGTGGCGACTCCAACTTCGATTTAAATTTCAATTTGACCATCTCATATGGAGATTCATTCGCCTCCTCTAACCCGCGCGTAGCCGCGTCGGGGTGGACCTATGTCATGTCCACAATTTGGCGACTCCGCTGGGGATTAGCTGATACGTTACTGACCTTCAGCATCCTCAGGGTGAGACTCGAATAGAAATCGTTTGACTAGTACAATACGCGTTTTAGTTTTACGGTTCATGCATAACCCCATATTTTCCCGGGCCGGTACTGGTGACCGACGTCCCACTATACTATCGATGTAGTCCAAATTGGATATGTCGAAGGTGTCCATTAGCCGATTCGTATGGGTTTTACGGCATGTTCTAAGCTCAACTCGACTTAGGAAGTCCGCCCCGATTCTCGATAGGCTGTGTACACTGGTATAGACCCTTACAGACTGACCGAGACTTAGAATTAGAGCATACATGGTGTCGTTATACTGTTTCCATGACTACGTGCTACCTGATTTACAAGTCGTTTTTCAAAAACCGTCTTTTTCAAAATAGCATCCTTTTCAAAATATCCAATTTCAAAACCCGGGACATATACCGAATTTAGGATCCACGATTTTACTCAAAATAGCCTATTTTTTAGCCGGTATTATGCCTGTTTTAAAACTCGAAAATATTTTCGAAACTTTTCAAACCCGCCACCCGACCCACCTTTTCCGTTTTCTCGAAAAAGTCCGGGTTTCCCTCCCCGAATTTCTTCGGGCTTTCAAAAATTCAATTTCAAAATCTTCCTTTTCTTAGGGCTTCCCGTATTTAGCAGTGTCGGGTCATGTCTTAAGTCGTCAAGGTCTCTAGCGTCGAAACTCCGTCGATCTTATATAACGGATTTCCTCCCTATCCCAGTCCGCCTTATTAGACTAAGGCAAGGCCCACCTACGTAGGACATATTCCTACAAAGGTTGACCCGTTTACATAAATCGAGTCCAAAGTCCGGGGAACGTCTCACGTGAACCTCCTTTCGAACAGGGCCCAACCCACACAGCTGGATCCTAAAGGAGGCCCATCTTTCACGAGTCGCCCATCTAAGTGTCTTTTCCGAGTCAACCTTTTACAAGGCATAGCCCTATAACAAAAGGTTCGTGACCCTTACGTCCTTAGCCACTCAGATAGGACTCAGATGGTGTGGCATCTAAGTGGCTCGAAAGTGGGGTATGTGAGACACGTGTAAGACATGACCCTTAGAGCAACCGTGATTGACCGCTCTGATGAAGGGTAGCCCCCAAGTGGGATCAAATATTTGGTTAAGACTCGAGTGTCGGACACGTGACCCTTAGACGTAAGGGTCACGAACCTTTTGTTATAGGGCTATGCCTTGTAAAAGGTTGACTCGGAAAAGACACTTAGACGGGCGACTCGTGAAAGATGGGCCTCCTTTAGGATCTAGCTGTGTGGGTTGGGCCCTGTTCGAAAGGAGGTTCACGTGAGACATTCCCCGGACTTTGGACTCGATTTATGTAAACGGGTCAACCTTTGTAGGAATATGTCCTACGTAGGTGGGCCTTGCCTTAGTCTAATAAGGCGGACTGGGATAGGGAGGAAATCCGTTATATAAGATCGACGGAGTTTCGACGCTAGAGACCTTGACGACTTAAGACATGACCCGACACTGCTAAATACGGGAAGCCCTAAGAAAAGGAAGATTTTGAAATTGAATTTTTGAAAGCCCGAAGAAATTCGGGGAGGGAAACCCGGACTTTTTCGAGAAAACGGAAAAGGTGGGTCGGGTGGCGGGTTTGAAAAGTTTCGAAAATATTTTCGAGTTTTAAAACAGGCATAATACCGGCTAAAAAATAGGCTATTTTGAGTAAAATCGTGGATCCTAAATTCGGTATATGTCCCGGGTTTTGAAATTGGATATTTTGAAAAGGATGCTATTTTGAAAAAGACGGTTTTTTGAAAAACGACTTGTAAATCAGGTAGCACGTAGTCATGGAAACAGTATAACGACACCATGTATGCTCTAATTCTAAGTCTCGGTCAGTCTGTAAGGGTCTATACCAGTGTACACAGCCTATCGAGAATCGGGGCGGACTTCCTAAGTCGAGTTGAGCTTAGAACATGCCGTAAAACCCATACGAATCGGCTAATGGACACCTTCGACATATCCAATTTGGACTACATCGATAGTATAGTGGGACGTCGGTCACCAGTACCGGCCCGGGAAAATATGGGGTTATGCATGAACCGTAAAACTAAAACGCGTATTGTACTAGTCAAACGATTTCTATTCGAGTCTCACCCTGAGGATGCTGAAGGTCAGTAACGTATCAGCTAATCCCCAGCGGAGTCGCCAAATTGTGGACATGACATAGGTCCACCCCGACGCGGCTACGCGCGGGTTAGAGGAGGCGAATGAATCTCCATATGAGATGGTCAAATTGAAATTTAAATCGAAGTTGGAGTCGCCACCGAATTTTATGGTTATTCGGAACCGTTCGAGCCCACTCTATATCGTAGTGGGCCGTATACAAAATACGGCTCATTTCCGATGTCAGAGTTTATTGGGCTCGTCCCTTTGCAGTTCGATACCGATGCCGACTTGATCGGTTAATCGTATATTGAATGACTCTCGTTGCCAATGGTTTCGGACATCCGGAAACCACGGTTCTGAGTAAGGGGTGAGGGTACGTGTTGGGAAGTTCACTAAGAACACCCAACCCCGCCCGCACATTAGCGGCCTCTACTAGGATATCGAATGATTTTTTAATACGCGCGTTAGTAATACGATGAATGATATGCAAACATTGTTTCCTAAACATGCGAGGAATTGAATGGGTTGCTAAGTCGATTTAATGCATGAAAATTTAACGTCAAAGTTGAATTTAGCATGTGAGATTCGTTTTAGTATAATAAAACAAATGATGAAAATGATGTGAAATTGCTACAAAGGATAAACAAACGAGTTAGTATCGATTTGTGAAAAATAATATAGCAAAAATAATAAATATACGAGATCGAGAAAATATTAGTTGAAAGACGCGGTTTTGTATAAAAAACGAAGTTCAAAAAATAAATAAAAAAGAAAGGGTGTGTCGTGTGACAGCCGGCCGCGCGGCTCGCCCGGGATGCCGGCGGGTCGCGTGACGACCTGTTTTTGAAATCGGTTTTTTGAAAATTCGATGCTTTTATTAAATCGCGTACAAATATCGCATAATTTTCACTCGATCTAATATTTTCGATATTCGTTATATTCGATAATTGACTTTCACACGACCCGCCGGCATCCCGGGCGAGCCGCGCGGCCGGCTTTCACACGACACACCCTTTATTTTTTATTTATTTTTGAACTTCGTTTTTTTTATACAAAACCGCGTCTTTCAACTAATATTTTCTCGATCTCGTATATTTATTATTTTTGCTATATTATTTTTCACAAATCGATACTAACTCGTTTGTTTATCCTTTGTAGCAAATTCATATCTTTTTCATCATTTGTTTTATTATACTAAAACGAATCTCACATGCTAAATTCAACTTTGACGTTAAATTTTCATGCATTAAATCGACTTAGCAACCCATTCAATTCCTCGCATGTTTAGTAAAACAATGTTTTCATATCATTCATCGTATTACTAACGCGCGTATTAAAAAATCATTCGATATCCTAGTAGAGGCCGCTAATGTGCGGGCGGGGTTGGGTGTTCTTAGTGAACTTCCCAACACGTACCCTCACCCCTTACTCAGAACCGTGGTTTCCGGATGTCCGAAACCATTAGCAACGAGAGTCATTCAATATACGATTAACCGATCAAGTCGGCATCGGTATCGAACTGCAAAGGGACGAGCCCAATAAACTCTGACATCGGAAATGGGCCGTATTTTGTATACGGCCCACTACGACATAGAGTGGGCTCGAACGGTTCCGAATAACCATAAAATTCGGTGGCCACTCCAACTTCGATTTAAATTTCAATTTGACCATCTCATATGGAGATTCATTCGCCTCCCCAAACCCGCGCGTGGCCGCGTCGGGGTGGACCTATGTCATGTCCACACCGACCTTGGACCGACTATGAGGGTCTGCCCGAGTACGTGGGGGTGGAGTTGAGGCCTAGCAGCTACAGAAGGATGCTCCTTCCTGCGTTGTTTCGTCCGGTGTGGTATCTGGGCGAACGGTTGGTGCCTCAGTGCTTATATGACGATTTCAGGGTGCCGATTGATCCTCCCTAGACCATGTTTAGACCACCGACCGCCGCAGAGGTCTGCTGGGATAGGGACGGGGAAGGTGGTGATGCACTAATGGTGCCTGGTGCCTCATATTTGTCTCACGTCAGCCAGCGGCTAGCTTGCCACCTCCTCGTGGTGAGTACTCGCTTTCTGTTTCACGGCTTGATTTGTTCTATGGTTTAGTGTTTTCTTGCATCTTGACCAGTTCGCTTTTGCTTTAGCTGGCCGATCCGGCCGATTCCATTCAGCCCTCAGACTTCCCCTTGACGCTGCTCAGGGTCGACGCGGCTGAGGTAGCCTTCACGGAGCCTTTGCTCCCGTGTTCTGTTGAGGAGATGGAATGGCATGACCGGATATATCGGGTAAGTTTCAGTTTTTGTCTTGAAATTGGTTGCCAAGGGTTAGGTTTAGTTTGGTTAATTCGTTTGGTTTTGTCTTTCAGGTTTCGTCGATTTTCCATCAACGGTTGCTTCCGGGCCTATGCGTCTAGGGCCTCCCGTGATACTTCGGGGCCTCGGTCGGTGAGTATGCGTTTTCTAGGGTTGTTTTTCTTAGGTTGGTTGTGCTTTTTCCTAAAGTGTAGGTGTATTTGGAGGATATTTCGGACATGGTGAGGCAGCTGGAGACTCGGGTGACCAAGCTCGAGACGGAGGAGGCCAAGTTGCTGCAACTTCTGCAATCTCGGATGAATGAGATTGCTTGGCTCAAGGAGCGGTGGCTCGGATTCAGGGCGAGACCTCAGCGCAGGGTGGGGCTAGGCTAGGAGCTGAGGTGGAGGGTCATGCTACGGGCGCTACCGAGGATGTTGGAGGAATTCCCGAGACAGCTACCCTGCTGTCGGGTATGGGTGGTACTGAGTCTCCTATTCTTGATCTGGATGATCTAGATCTAGATGAGGATATCGGTGAGTTTTTACTGGCCGTAGATGCAGCTTCTAGGGGTCCTCCCTAGTTTGTAAGCTCGGTTTGTGTTCGTAATTTGTGTAATTTGTATATTTTAGATTTTTAGTATTTTGATTGATTTGTTAGTCTTGTGTTTTATTTTGCTCTTGAAATGTTGACTTAGATGACAAGTAATCACTTCAAGTTTGGTTTGTTTTCAGTTTCGTCGTAGTTTAGGACGTTTCAAATGCGTTAGGATTGTGTGGGAGTGCGAAAATGTTTTTCGGATTTTTTTTATATGCGTTAGTTTGAGCCGGGAGTTGGATCAAGTAGTACGTCGATTAAAATGTTTGACTTGAGACGCACAAAATGTAAGAAATGTAGCGGCGCCTATGGCCATCACGAACTCACCGATGTTGTCATCTAGACCTAAGTCCTCTAAAACAAATGTAGGAGACTCACTACCGTCCATCCCCGACAACATATCTAGAGTGACTGTCTCGTGAATCCCTCCAACCTCTTCGGTGGCGCCCGTGGCATGACCTTCAGCCTCAGCCTCCCTCTCCATCTCAATCCCTCGCCCTGCGCAGAGGTCTCGCCCTGAGATCGAGCCATCCGCTCCTTAAGTTGGGCAATCTCATCGTCCCGTGATTGCAGGAGCTGTCGTGCATTGGCCACCTCTGCCTCGAGCTTGGTCACCCGAGTCTCCAGCTGCCCCGCCATATCAGAGGTATCTTGCGAATGCACCCCACACTTTAGGAAAACATACAAACAACCTAAAAAGCCAACCCTAGGTACACGCAGTTACCGATCGAGGTACCGAAGTGTCACGGGAGACCCTCGAGGCATAGGCCCGGAAACAGTTGGCGGCCTGCCACAACCGCTGATGGCAAGCTAACGAAACATGGAAGGCGAAACCACACAAGTTAGACAAACAAAACCTAACCCTTAGAACTCAAACCGAAACCTACCCGGTATACCATGTCACGCCACTCTATCCCAGCGTCCATCTCCTCGGTAGAACACGGGGGGGGGGGGGGGGGGGGGGGGGGCTCAGTGAAAGCAACCCCAGCTACATCTACCCTAAGCAGCGTCAAGGGGAAGTCTGGGGGCTGAACAGCATCAGGCAGGTCGCCAGCTGAAAGAAAAGCGGACCGGTCAAACATCAAACAAATACTAAGCCATAAAACGAAACGAACCTTAAAACCAATAATCTAGTACTCAGCACGAGACGATGGCAAGCTAGTCGCTGGCTGACGTGAGATAGATAGGAGGCACCAGACACCAATAGCGCATCACCTCCTTCTCCATCCCTGCCCTCGAGGAGCTCTGCGGCGGTCAATGGTCTAAACATGGTCCGGACAGTCGTCATATTGTAATCGTTCGCCCAGATTGTAATCCCCTAGAAAATCTAACGCAGTACAGTGGCGGTAACACTGTAGACTTGGGATTAAAACACACTGCCAAACTATATCTTATTAAAAGAAATGATAAATCAATACAAAGGCCACTTTTTACAAAAGGGCTAAATAGTAAATCCTCCAAACGAGTTATACAAATCCATAACTTACATGCATAGAGAAAGAATAGGATCCACGCTACTCGCTAGCTCACACCCAAAACCCAGCAGCAATTACCTGTCATGTTATAAACATAACAGCCACGTCAGTGGGGAGTAACTCGGACGTTCTCCCAGCCAAATTATATCATATGGAAAAATAATAGTAATATTATATCAAAATACTTAAAAAGAGAAAACATTAAAACGATATAATAAAAATAAGTTTTCAGCGAAACTTAAAGCACTTGCCAACCTCCAAGTCAAAATCAATCGATAATAATAATATTCAAAAATGGCGTTATGGAAATTCGATCTGTGTGCACAAGGCTAGACTTTCACTATGATAATACTGGAAACTAGTTTCGAGAACTGTAGACTTAACTCATAACAGAATCCAGTCTCTAACTAGGCAACTCAACCATAATAGAACTGCGTGCAGTGAGGTCCTGGTTTAAGTAGTATACACCCCTTCTGGATATAAACCATTATCCAGTTCAACCCGACGCGACTTACACGATGCGATATCTAAGTTTAAGGGCACAATGCACACTCTACTGAACACAAACCATGCTCAGTTCAACAACCAATGTGCCCCATAAAGACACATCAGCCTTACAGTTGATGGCAACACGTACATCCCAGACTATATTACTCTAAACCCCACACTTGTCTTTATTCCATAACTCCAAACAAGCCATTATCGATATTCAAAAGTAAATATAATCAATATAAATGATATGTATAAAAGGAATAGACATTTTATATAAAAAGGGAACCTTTCTATAAATAGAAACTTACTCAAAATTTATTAAAATAAGTGAAATGTATAAAAATAGCATTTCTAACGAAATGACCATTTTATTATTATCGTCGTTATCGTAACTTTATTATATTTCTAAATTCGTTACTCAAAATATAAATAAAATATAACACGTCAATATATAGTATTTTATAAATAATTAAGAAATCGAGTTAAAACTATAAATTTTCAGAAAGGAGATATTCTAAGAAAAACGATATCAAAATTAATTGAGTCAATGAGTTTTATAAATGAAATGAGATTATACAAAGATTTCAAATTATTTTTAATAAATAGCTTTTATTAATAAATAATACGGATTTTAATAAAAATAGTCAATCGAAAATTATTAGTGAAAATAGTCTCGACTAAAAATATATTTAAAACTAAATCGACTATTTTCTCATTTATTAGTATAAATCGTAAAACGAAAATTAATTTCTTGAGCAAGTATAAAAATCTCGATTATAATATAAAAATACGATTTTGAGTTAAAATTTCAAATTAACGAAATATGAAGAAAATATGAAATCGTCATTATTTAGTTACTAGTGTCACGATAATCAACAAAATATTATAACGATCGTAAATAATTAAATTACTAACGATTTATAAAACGATATCGAAAGTTGTAAAAATATTGATAAGGCATACGATTTTAAAAATTAATATAATTAGCAATAATAAATAGCTAAAAATAGAAAACCGAAGTTAAAATATTTACTCAAAGTTACCTCGAGACTTTAACCGAGCGATCTTGTACATGTCCTCAGTTGCGTCTTCGCGAAATCCAAGAAAACTCGAAGGTGAACAGAGTGTTTAAGGGAACGGAGGAGGAACAATGGGAATGGAGAACACGGACTCGAAATATGTCACCAAAAAGCTGCAGCCTATTGTGGACATGACATAGGTTCACCCCGACGCGGCCACGCGCGGGTTTGGGGAGGCGAATGAATCTCCATGAGATGGTCAAATGAAAATTTAAATCGAAGTCGGAGTCGCCACCGAATTTTATGGTTATTCGGAACCGTTCGAGCCCACTCTATGTCGTAGTGGGCCGTATACAAAATACGGCCCATTTCCGATGTCAGAGTTTATTGGGCTCGCCCCTTTGCATATCGATATAGATGCCGACTTGAGCGGTTAATCGTATATTGAATGACTCTCGTTGCCAATGGATTCGGACATCCGGAAACCACAGTTCTGAGTAAGGGGTGAGGGTACGTGTTGGGAAGTTCACTAAGAACACCCAACCCCGCCCGCACATTAGCGGCTCTACTAGGATATCGAATGATTTTTTAATACGCGCGTTAGTAATACGATGAATGATATGCAAACATTGTTTTCCTAAGCATGCGAGGAATTGAATGGGTTGCTAAGTCGGTTTAATGCAACTAAAATTAACGTCAAAGTTGTTTTAGCATGTGAGATTCGTTTTAGTATAATAAAACAAAAGATGAAAAAGATGTGAATTTGCTACAAAATAAACAAACGAGTTAGTATCGATTTGTAAATAATAATATAGCAAACGAAATAAATATACGAAATCGAAAAAATAAATATTAATCGAAATCTGAAAAATATCGTTAAAACGCTGTTTTGTATAAAAAACGAAGTTCGAAAAATAATAAAAAAACGAGAAAAAGGGGCGTCGAGGCAGCCGGGCCACGCGGCTCGCCCGGGATGCCGGCGAGTCGCGTGTCGGGCTGATTTCGAAAGTGGTTTTTTGAAGACTCGATGCTTTTATTAAATCGCGTACAAATATCGCATAATTTGTACTCGATCTAATACTTTCGATATTCGTTATATTCGATAATTGACTACGAAATCAATATCAAATATTTGGAATAGTTTTAGAAAAGATATAAATTTTGAAATCGTTTTGTAAAAAAAGTTTGAATAAAAAAGATGTAACGATTTTTAATATCGTCAAAATTTTAATATAATTCTTTTTAATGCGATATTCAACTATAGAGTTGATATCGTATTGTTAAGAACGTTCGAAATATGAAAATAGTTTTTTTTGATATTATCGATATTATAGATAATAAAAGACTCGACGAATGACTAAAAAAAACGACTCGACCCGTATAAAAAAAACGGCGAGGAGGAGAAGAGGAGGGAAGAGAGAAGTCGGGTTTTGGTACACCCTCAACCTACATGCTTTAGTCTACTCGGATCGGGGCTCGTCGGGACGTGGCTTGGGCACTGGAGCGTCGAGTATGCGTCGGTGAGGTGGTGGCTCGGTTTGGACGAGTTTCGGGTGAAGGGTTTGGGTTTAAATGGACCGGTTTTCCTTCGGGAATATTATCGGTTTCTCGATGTTAAGTTTGGTGCTTATGTGTGATGTGAATAATTCTGAATTTTGATGATATATGATGATAATTTCTGAATATTTGTGAATGTTAATTGATTGTGTAAAAGTGTGTGTGCAAGGGGCTATTTATAGGGAATTTCCGACCTTGGCTAGGAGAGTTTGAACTACCGCTAGAGATAGGAAATATAGGAAGCTGTAATTCATGAGAATTCCGCTTTCTTGTCAAGGAAGAAAGGGAACACGGCTGGAATATGCTGCTCGGCCGAGTATTTGCACTCGGTCGGGTGTCTGAATCGGTTTTCGGATAGGATTCTTACTTGAGATCAAATTTCATCCTTAAACGGATTTGTTTAATATTTTGTGAAGTTGATTTTTTGTAGGATTAAAGTGGGAATCAGCCGTGTGAGGTGTCACGGCTGACTCACGTGTCTCGGGAAAATCTTTGACCGGGTTTTGACTCGGTCGTAAAAAGACGGTTTTACCCCTGGTGTCGGAATCGATCCAAATTAGTCTTATTTGACTCGAAACGACCCACTGGGCCTGATTTTGAGGTTGGTTTTGTGAGATATGTACTCCATAATGAGCCCAAGCCAAATGCCAATGATTTTGAGCCCGTTTCTGAGTATTTGAAGCACGTTTGCGTCTGATCATCATCGGGTGTTTGTCGGAAACTGCTATAGACACCTGGCGGTTAAAATGTGGGTGTCTACAGAGCCCCCACTCTGACTGAGGCTTGGACAAGGCGAAAGTCAGAGTAGCTACCAGGCCAATCAAAGATTAAGACCTGGCAGACTTCCGGTCGGGTCGTTTAAGGTCCATTAGACCTGCGTAAAGGGCCCGCCGGCCGGAGACTAGAAATGTACCTGAGTTGATGATGATAACTCCGTGGGGGAATCAGACTTGTCGTATAAGTCTATGCCGCTGGGGAGTTATGTGAATTGCGCGGTCTTGAATTGTACCTGTATAAGTTACATAAAATTTTGCATGCAACATGTAGGTGAAACAAATATGACTCGCGCTGGGGAATAAAAATGATTTTTGCTTAGTTTTGAAATCGAAGTCCTGAAAGCAGCTCACGTGCTAGGAAATAGGTTTTCAAAACTGAAATGGGTAGAAAAGAAATTTGCAATTTAAATAGACCGAAATTTGACCTTGTCGAAAAGGGTTTTCTCAAATGGCTAAGTTTTGCAGATTTAAAAAATGAGAATTTGAAGAGAGAGGTATACTGACAGACTCGACTCTGGATGTGACCGGACGAGTTGACAGACACGACTGGACTCTCGAGGGGTTGGACCGTGACTCGGTAGGGGGGTGGGCCACCTAACAAGACTCTTAAGTTGCGCTATTCCGTAGCCTAGACGAGTGGCAACATGGTCGAACATCGAAGTGGGATAGATATGCTATACAGGGTTGCAGTAGTTTGTAATGAGACTGTTGTAGTCTAGTGCTCTCCTGAATTTTTGATGTTAGGGTACATTTCCAAAGTGGGTATTGCCTCGAGTCCTGACAGATTCTTGTCTTCGGCTGAGCCGAGTACTATGACACACTACAGAAAGGAGGCTAGATTTTTTGAATTTATATGGATTTTGTGAGTGGATGGAGGTTTTCTGCCTAAGAGAAGCCCCCAGGACGACAAAGCTAGCTGCTGAGAACATGACGGTGTCGTGACCGGAATGATGGCGCTTTTTGAATGTGTGTCAATGTTGGTGGTTGTGCCTTTGTTGAAAGGCTGCCTACGTATTCACGTGTAGTGAAATCAAACCATGCCGTAGTTCAGTGTTGAATAATATGTATTATGATGCCTAGTCTAATAGGACTTCGTGTATAACTAGCCATAGCAATGGTGTAGGCTAGGTGCATTCCCAGTGATGTCTTGATCAAAGAGCTAGAATGGTTAGGATATTTATCCTGTGACTGTGAGCGTTCTCCGGGGTAGCCCCAGAGGTGGTGTGAACTATTTGGGCATGTTCTATGCCGACTGCAAGTTAAATTCCCGTGTTTGGGGTTGGTAACTGGTTTGAATGAGAAGAATTGGGATGGGATTTTAACGAGTTCTGCTCTCGGGGATTTTAACGAGTTTTGCTCTCGGGGATTTTAACGAGTTTTGCTCTCGGGATTGTGTATGATTAGGTAAGGGATTTGACGATTTTTGCTCTCGGGTCTTTGACGAGTTTTGATCTCAGGTCTTTGACGAGTTTTGATCTCGGGTTTGCATATGGTGATTGTGAATTCTGTTATGTAAAGGGGAAGTCGAGTAAAATGGCTCGAACTTTGATAGGGATATGTTTGATGATGCGGGAGCTGGTTTCCATGTCTGGCCCTAATGGTTAGGGGTATCCTATGGAGCTTGAATCCTCAAAATTCCGGGCTGTCTTTAGCCTGGGTCTCGGGAAGGTCTTGAGGATTGTAATGTGGGAAGGCTAAATGTGGTGTTAGTTGACCAGCTTGATTGTTTCTCCCTTATTGAATGGTATGAGTATTGATTTTGAGTGGACCGTTGACCATGGTCATGGGCATTTGAATATATTTGTTGGTTGACCTCTTAGCCCCGGTCATGGGATCTTCATTTGTGTTGACCGTTCTGGTCGTGGATGCTTTTTTTATGATGACCTGCTTTTTTGTTTTGGCCTTTTGCTTTTTTCTTTGGACTTTTGATTTTTTTTTGTCCAGTTTTTTGTCTTTTTTTTGTTGGTCAGACTAACACCGTAGGTAGGTATGGTTGATCTTGTCGAAGGGGTGTTTATTGTGGGAAATGGGCTTGCCTCCCGTCTCGAACCCAAACCAGGAGACTACCTAGATTCGTCATTGGATTCGATATCGCTCCTACTAAGTGTAGTTTTGTGGCTTCCTATGTCAGACATGGAACAGGTAAAGGAAAACACGGGTCTCAATTTCCTGCAGTCATTATAGATGTGCCTGTAATAGTCACGTGCATGTGCTCACAGTATATGACGGTATTCATCATGTTCTCGGAAACACATAAGGAAAGTATATATGAGCAGTAGAAAAGCTGATTTTATTGAATTTTGAAAAAGAGGACAGAATGTAAAAGACTCTGACTTTGACTTTGGAAGAAATAGCACATCCTAGACTCGGACTCAGACTCGGACTTAAATCAAATCCGGACTCTCGGATGATGTTGTCAATTCAGCTTCTAAGGACTCAAGCTGATGCCTAGTATAGCCTTCAGTAGAAGCTTCACCCAGATCTTCATTATGTCGAAGATCGTCTTCAATCCTAATGCCCATTTCGGTTAGCATCGTAAAGTTCGAAATGCCGGCGTACCTAAGATGGATGCAGTAAGAAGGTAGGAGGTTGTTGATGAATGCCTCCACTAGTGTCTTCTCGTTGGGCTTGTCTACCAACTTCACACTTTCGGCCCTCCACCTTTGAAGGTACTTGGTGAAACCTTCCTTGGGCTCTTGGGCCATGATTTCCAAAGTACGCATCGTGGTCTGGATCTCGGTATTATCGGCATAATTCCGAGCGAATTCCGTCGCCACCTCATCCCAAGTCTTGTACTTCTTGGGGTCAAGCCTGTAGTACCAGGCTTTCGGGTGCTTCTCGAGGGAGGAAGCAAACAGGTGCTTGAACATGGTTGATTTCACTCCTTTAATGGCCATGAATTCTTTGAAAGCCCGGATATGTACTACCGGGTCTTCAGTTCCGTCGAACATTGGTAGGCCCGTCAGGTTGAGGTTAGCGGGCAGCTCGTCAGTCAAAGGTGAATAGGAACGAGCATTTTCCGTATGTATCAAGTTGTGGGTCGACAAGTGGACCTGCTCTTGTAGCTTAAGGACCGCGCTAGTCAGTTCGGCTAATGGGCCCTTAGTTTCGTCTTCATCATCCGGCCTATCCTGCTCTATGGCACTAACCCGGGTAACAATGGTGATCTGGTCACTCCTGATTTGGTCGAGTTGTTCTTGGATCTTGGCCAAAGCGGTGTTCAGTTGATCGATAGCGTCCTTAGTCATGGTTCGGGTGTGAGGTGGCCTGTCTGTAAGAACACCGCGTAATCAGGAAAGTTGCTTCGAAACTCAAATTCACCAAGGCATAGGAAATAGCGCGGGAGGAGAGACGACTCCAGTTTGACTCGGGTTAGACTCTCCTAAGACAAATGTGTAGGGTATGATCCTCGGAGTGACCGTGATTAATCGCTCCGTCGGAGAATAGCCCCCAAGTGAGGCTAAAGACTCTGGTAGGACTCAGATGGTGTGACATCTAAGTGGCTCGAAAGTGGGGTACGTGAGACACGTGTAAGACATGACCCTTAGAGCAACCGTGATTGACCGCTCTAATGAAGGGTAGCCCCCAAGTGGGATCAAAAATTTGGTTTAAGACTCGAGTGTCAGACGAGTGACCCTTAGACGTAAAGGTCACAAACCTTTTGTTATAGGGCTATGCCTTGTAAAAGGTTGACTCGGAAAAGGCACTTAGACGGGTGACTTGTGAAAGGTGGGCCTCCTTTAGGATCCAGCCGTGTGGGCTGGGCCTTGTTCAAAAGGAGGTCCACGTGAGACATTTCCCAGACTTCTAGACTCGATTGTGTAGACGGGCCGACCCTTGTAGGAGTATGTCCTACGTAGGTGGGCCTTGCCTTAGTCTAATAAGGCGGACTGGGATAGGGAGGAAATCCGTGATATAAGATCGACAGAGTTTCGACGCTAAAGACCTCGATGACTTACGACACGACCCGACATTGCTAAATACGGGAAGTCCTAAAAAGAGGAAGGTTTTGAAATTGATTTTTGAAAGCCCGAGTAAAATCGGGGAAAGGAGCCCGGCCCCTTTTTTTTTTTCGAAAAAGAAAACGGAAAGGCGGACCAGGGAGGGTTTTGAAAGTTCGAAAATATTTTCGAGTTTTGAAATGGGCATAATACCGGCTAAAAATAGGCTATTTTGAGTAAAATCGTGGATCCTAAATTCGGTATATATCCCGGGTTTTGAAATTGGATATTTTGAAAAGGATGCTATTTTGAAAAAGACGGTTTTTGAAAAGACTTGTAAATCAGGTAGCACGTAGTCATGGAAACAGTATAACGACGCCATGTATGCTCTAATTCTAAGTCTCGGTCAGTCTGAAAGGGTCTATACCAGTGTACACAGCCTATCGAGAATCGGGGCGGACTTCCTAAGTCGAGTTGAGCTTAGAACATGCCGTAAAACCCATACGAATCGGCTAATGGACACCTTCGACATATCCAATTTGGACTACATCGATAGTATAGTGGGACGTCGGTCACCAGTACCGGCCCGGGAAAATATGGGGTTATGCATGAACCGTAAAACTAAAACGCGTATTGTACTAGTCAAACGATTTCTATTCGAGTCTCACCCTGAGGATGCTGAAGGTCAGTAACGTATCAGCTAATCCCCAGCGGAGTCGCCAAATTGTGGACATGACATAGGTCCACCCCGACGCGGCCACGCGCGGGTTTGGGGAGGCGAATGAATCTCCATGAGATGGTCAAATGAAAATTTAAATCGAAGTCGGAGTCGCCACCGAATTTTATGGTTATTCGGAACCGTTCGAGCCCACTCTATGTCGTAGTGGGCCGTATACAAAATACGGCCCATTTCCGATGTCAGAGTTTATTGGGCTCGTCCCTTTGCATATCGATATAGATGCCGACTTGAGCGGTTAATCGTATATTGAATGACTCTCGTTGCCAATGGATTCGGACATCCGGAAACCACGGTTCTGAGTAAGGGGTGAGGGTACGTGTTGGGAAGTTCACTAAGAACACCCAACCCCGCCCGCACATTAGCGGCTCTACTAGGATATCGAATGATTTTTTAATACGCGCGTTAGTAATACGATGAATGATATGCAAACATTGTTTTCCTAAGCATGCGAGGAATTGAATGGGTTGCTAAGTCGGTTTAATGCAACTAAAATTAACGTCAAAGTTGTTTTAGCATGTGAGATTCGTTTTAGTATAATAAAACAAAAGATGAAAAAGATGTGAATTTGCTACAAAATAAACAAACGAGTTAGTATCGATTTGTAAATAATAATATAGCAAACGAAATAAATATACGAAATCGAAAAAATAAATATTAATCGAAATCTGAAAAATATCGTTAAAACGCTGTTTTGTATAAAAAACGAAGTTCGAAAAATAATAAAAAAACGAGAAAAAGGGGCGTCGAGGCAGCCGGGCCGCGCGGCTCGCCCGGGATGCCGGCGAGTCGCGTGTCGGGCTGATTTCGAAAGTGGTTTTTTGAAGACTCGATGCTTTTATTAAATCGCGTACAAATATCGCATAATTTGTACTCGATCTAATACTTTCGATATTCGTTATATTCGATAATTGACTACGAAATCAATATCAAATATTTGGAATAGTTTTAGAAAAGATATAAATTTTGAAATCATTTTGTAAAAAAAGTTTGAATAAAAAAGATGTAACGATTTTTAATATCGTCGAAATTTTAATATAATTCTTTTTAATGCGATATTCAACTGTAGAGTTGATATCGTATTGTTAAGAACGTTCGAAATATGAAAATAGTTTTTTTTGATATTATCGATATTAGAGATAATAAAAGACTCGACGAATGACTAAAAAAAACGACTCGACCCGTATAAAAAAAACGACGAGGAGGAGAAGAGGAGGGAAGAGAGAAGTCGGGTTTTGGTACACCCTCAACCTACATGCTTTAGTCTACTCGGATCGGGGCTCGTCGGGACGTGGCTTGGGCACTGGAGCGTTGAGTATGCGTCGGTGAGGTGGTGGCTCGGTTTGGACGAGTTTCGGGTGAAGGGTTTCGGGTTTAAATGGACCGGTTTTCCTTCGGGAATATTATCGGTTTCTCGATGTTAAGTTTGGTGCTTATGTGTGATGTGAATAATTCTGAATTTTGATGATATATGATGATAATTTCTGAATATTTGTGAATGTTAATTGATTGTGTAAAAGTGTGTGTGCAAGGGGCTATTTATAGGGAATTCCCGACCTTGGCTAGGAGAGTTTGAACTACCGCTAGAGATAGGAAATATAGGAAGCTGTAAGGCATGAGAATTCCGCTTTCTTGTCAAGGAAGAAAGGGAACACGGCTGGAATATGCTGCTCGGCCGAGTATTTGCACTCGGTCGGGTGTCTGAATCGGTTTTCGGATAGGATTCTTACTTGAGATCAAATTTCATCCTTAAACGGATTTGTTTAATATTTTGTGAAGTTGATTTTTTGTAGGATTAAAGTGGGAATCAGCCGTGTGAGGTGTCACGGCTGACTCACGTGTCTCGGGAAAATCTTTGACCGGGTTTTGACTCGGTCGTAAAAAGACGGTTTTACCCCTGGTGTCGGAATCGATCCAAATTAGTCTTATTTGACTCGAAACGACCCACTGGGCCTGATTTTGAGGTTGGTTTTGTGAGATATGTACTCCATAATGATCCCAAGCCAAATGCCAATGATTTTGAGCCCGTTTCTGAGTATTTGAAGCACGTTTGCGTCCGATCATCATCGGGTGTTTGTCGGAAACTGCTATAGACACCTGGCGGTCAAAATGTGGGTGTCTACACCTATGAACAGCAACAAAAGTCGACAGTAGAAGTGACGAGACGATAAGGTCGACAACGAAACAGGACAACAACGGCGCAACAGCAACAAGCAGAACGACACACAACTAGCAAAATGAAACAGCAGCATGAATGTTGACAGTAGCAGCCAAAGAAGGATAACAACAAGAAGAAGAAGAATAAGAGGAAGAAGACAACGGACAACAGCAAGAAGAACGACAAAGAGGACGAAAACAAGGAAACCGTGGCAGAAAAGCAACAAACCAGCAATAACAACAGCCTGTAAAGTCGAGGAATCGAAATAGCGTACAACATGTTGAGATTAAAATAGCAACAAGATAGGCAATCGAGTTAGAGCAGAAACTGATGACAGAAGAGAGCAGTAGCAGCGAAGAAACGGAAAAAAACGAATAGATGAAGCAACAATTCAACAGCAATGAGCAGCAGCGACATCAAAAACGAACAGCAGCAGACCGTAGAAACAACAACAAAACGAGACAATAACGAATGACAAAACGAAGGAGAAGATGAAGAATGAGAAGAGGTGAATCAGAACAGCAGAAGTAGTACCTTAACCGCAGCAGTACACAGGAAACAAAATGTGTCACAATATGACTCAAATAGGCGGTGGAAACAAGGGAAAGCAGAGGCGTCAGGAGTCCAAGTCACTGCGGATTTCTGGTGCAACAGCAGCGATGACGGAATCTTGACAAAAGCGGCGAAGATAGAGGAAAGATGATCGAATAAGGAGGAAGCAGGTAGAGGAGAAGA
Organism: Agrostemma githago; assembly: GCA_958450325.1. Lineage (NCBI taxonomy): Eukaryota > Viridiplantae > Streptophyta > Magnoliopsida > Caryophyllales > Caryophyllaceae > Agrostemma > Agrostemma githago. The sequence goes on from OY288258.1 coordinate 38,818,449, forward strand.
AGAAATCGGAAATGGAGACTGGCAAGTGGGGTATGCAAACGTTAAGTGGAGAGGAAAGACTGATGAAGCGGTTGACATGGGGTATGAAGAGGTGGAGTGAGTGTGTAAGGGGAATGCACGTAATAAAAGATGGGACTGAAATCAATTCAAAATAAAAAGTGTACGGATTCCGAGACACCAAGTTTACGTTGTACAAATAAGTTAAACAAATTGGGTAGGAGACGAATTCCGTAACGAAAAGTTGAATGACCCACGGATCGAATTAAAAACGAGTTAATAAAGTTATTAAATAATCGGACCGTCAAATAAAATGAGTAGATAAATTATTCGAGACGAAAACGAAGCTTATAAAAATAAATAGTTAGACGATAAAATAGAATTTCCCGATAAATAATAAATTTTCGATAAAGTGAATTTAATTTATTTCTCGAGGAAAGAAAATAAATATTTTGACGAAACTTAAAATAAATGAACTTCGAGCCGAAAATAGAAATTCGAGCTTAAATATAAAATAATGAAAGAATTTAGGGGCGTGAATGGTGTGATTATCAGCTTAATACTGATGTCACCTGGGCATGGCGGAAGATTTGTCAGGCGAAGGAGAATATTAAAAATATGTATGTGAATGGACTTTGGCATGGGTCGCGCACCTGTTATGCGATTTCAGAGGGATACGAGGCCCTTCGGCGTCATAGACCGAGGGTACCTTGGGCACGTCTTGTGTGGAGTGGTTGGAGTATTCCTAAACATAGCTTTATTTCTTGGCTCGTGTTTAGGGGGACTTTAAACACTAGGAAAAAATTATTGAGGTTTGGAGTTGCAGATTCAGACCTTTGTTATTTGTGTGAAGCACAGACATAGAGCTTGGAGCATCTATTTTTTGGATGTGATTGGAGTTCTCGAGTGGTGGATCTATTGAGTGATTGGGTGAAGAAAAGAATTCCGAGTAATAATGCTTTAACTTGGGTGAGCAACATGAGGGGATCGAAATTGCAATGCAATATCATTCGCGCAATGTTCAATGCCATGGTTTATCATGTTTGGAGACAGCGGAATTTATGCAGAATTGAGGGAGTAGTGCAGTAGCCACAGAATATTGTTAAATTGATTAAAATGGATGTAAGGAATAGAATAATGTGTAAGACTAAATACCCAGTACTTGCTAAATATGCTAGATGGCTACATAATTTTTTGTAGTCATACCCTTGTAAATTGGTTACATACGTATTAATACATACTTACCCTTTACCAAAAAAAAAAAATGAAAGAATTTAGAATTTAAATCGTCGAAACAGATTTTCGATAAGAATTGAATTAAATGTATAAAATAAATCGAAACAAAAATAAAAATATGTTTTAAATATAACAAGAGTTTCCAAGACGAATAGAATTTTAGGAGTTTGAAACGATTAAACGATAAATTCGCTTTAATATAGTTTTAAGAATTTACGAGTTAAATCGAAAAATAAGAATACGAACATAATTTTATTTTAATTTAATTTATAAAATCAGGGTGTTACAATCTTCCCCACTAAAAAGAAGTTTCGTCCTCAAAACTAACAAAAGCATTATAATAAAATGGAAAACAGGCTATATCTTTGAACAAACAAAGAATGCTTAACTCGCATCACAATCTCGGTTTAATTTTTTTTTTAAACTTTAAACGTGATATGAAATCGAAATCGAAGACAAAATTTATTTCAAGAAGAGTTGAGCTCAATTCCCAAAGTTTAAAATCATAAAATCGCAAATTAAAAATTATTTTATAAGATAATGACGATAAATAATATTTGTAAACGAACTCGAGGAGGGAGAGTACCCAAATATTTTCAAAACAATAGTAAAATGTTTTAATTAAGAAATTTGACAATAAAATAAAAAATTAAGACATACGATGTTTTTGAAAATGTTAATCCGTTTTACATAATAATCTCATAGAAATAAAAATATTTGCAATTATGAAAGTTTCCGTAAAATTTAAACACGCTTGAAAAGTGAAATTTGAAACAATTTCGAAATACTTAAAAATAAATTATTAAGGCATTTTGAAACAGGACCAAAAGTAAAACAAAACGAAATACAAAGTTCTGAAATTTATAACTCAAAATGTTAAAATTTCACGATAGCCCAAAATTTTAAATTAGTCAAACTTTTCATAACAAAGGTTCGGGAAGAAGGTAAACGGATAAACAGAGTCAGAGTCAACGACAAATCGAAACAGAAATTTTCCAACCCGATAAAGAAGTCAAAGGGATTGGCCGAAGAAGAAGTAGCAGGATTTATACAAGCTAAGGGGAGGACGAAATTGAGAGTAAAATAGAGCTCTCAAGGATAAGAGAATAAATTAACCATCTCGAGATTCCCGGTACGACTCCCACAACACGGGTTCCTAAATTCCATCAAATACGTTAAGTCCAATACCTGGCGCTAGGTGGTACTACTCATTCACAATCTCCTAAAACATCTTACGTGATTATCCAATCGTTCAATCGATATGATACTAATCCACAAATGTTTTACAATCTGATCTCCTTAATTAAAATTCCAACGATCATCAAAACAAACCCAAACTCGTAATCTATAAGGTTCTTAAATCCAAAGCTCATAAGGTTTGAACTCGAGGTATACCCCAAATTTCTCGAGTAAGGAACACTAAACAAGATCCACCAATTTAAAAATGTTCGGGCACAAAATTCTCAAAAATGATAACCAACATATTTATAACGCCGCAAGTACAAAAGTTGGGAAAATGCAACAGATCCTCAAACACGCTCAAACCTATAGGTAATGGCGCAAACATTCATATCTTCCAACACGTCATTCAACTAAGGTTTCTGAGAAGTCCATCAAATTTTCAAATCACAACGGTGCAACCACAATATATTTGATAACTCAACGAAGCCGCAATCTCGTTGGTCTAAGGTTCTAAGCTGAAAGTCCCAATAAGATACACCTATATTATAATATTCCTTAAAAGAACACAATAACCAAAACATTGATTGTGCAACATATTTCTTTTCTCACGGTTAATCACATTTTATCCAAATTTAGGTCAATCAACTTCAAGGTTCATAGGTTACAACCTTACACAACGATCAACGATCTAATCCTTAAGAAACACGGGTAATCTATGCCAACCAAAATTTCTAACAACATTAATGAAAACCTTCAATGGTACCACAACACTTCGACTAACACTTTAAACAATACTCTATGATCCCAAATATTCGCGATGCATCCATCCAATAAGCATCAGGTAAGAATCCCAAAGTAGTATTATCAGTTACACTTAGTTCGGTTCTAGGTTAGGTACTAGGTATCCATCAAAAATGACACTCTTACTACTCCAAAATATATTCAACTCTAAGTACTCCAAAATAATCAAAGTAACCTATAACCCAAGGTTCAGAGTCTAAGGTATCATCCTAATTCCATCAAGCAACATCTTGCTATTCAAATTAATCCTCAAGAATTTCTCACTTGCTTAGAAGATAGGGTAGACTCACAATCCTCAAACCATGTAACAAGGGTTTACTAAACCTCAAACATTTATAACACGGGGTTCAGTAAGACAGAAACCGGTCTAACCAAAGAATCTCAAGAGAAAGATGGTAGAATAGAAGAATGGAATAAAAATTCACCAAACGAAAGAAGATGAGAATATAAAAGAGAAGAATTGGAAGAAGTAGAGGAAGGAAGAAAAGAATCGATGATCCTATTATACTAAGTTCTTGAACCAGAGGAGAATCTCTGGGCCTCCAGAGTTCACGAGGGAACTAAATGGATTACTTCATCTTCTTGTAGGGGAACGAGCGCAGTCGTGGGTCGCTCCATCTGGATCTACTGCTACATCAAGGAACATGATTCTACTCTTGATCATCTAACCTGTAGCTTGAGCCAACTAAATATGGGCTGAAAGGTCACCATTGTATCTTCCTTGTAGCACAAAGTTGTCCACTCGAGTCAGCAGACATTGAGAGTTCTAAGTAGGTCTTGTCCCGATCTGGAGCAGCAGTTTATTAACATCTTGTTCATTCATCTTCTTCCAGACAAAAGCAACAAATATTCAATGCTAATCATTGAGTTACAAGAACATATAAACCTAACAGTTAAGTTCTTATTTAGGTTTCTACCCATCTCTCACTAATATTTCTTTAATGTTCAAATCATTTACGAGCATTTTTCCTAGAATCAGGTGTAAGCGTCGGGAGCAACAATGCTCTGATACCAACTGTAATCCCCGAGAAAATATAACGCAATACAGTGGCGGAAACACTGTAGAGTTGGGATTAAAACACACTGACAAACTATATCTTATTAAAATAAATGGTAAGTCAATACAAAAGCCACTTTTTACAAAAGGGCTAAATAGAAAATTCTCCAAACGGGTTATACAAATCCATAAGTTACATGCATAGAGAAAGAGTAGGATCCACGCTACTCGCTAGCTCACACCCAAAACCCAGCAGCAATTACTTCTCATGTTATAAACATAACAGCCACGTCAGTGGGGAGTAACTCGGACGTTCTCCCAGCCAAATTATATCATATGGAAAAATAATAGTAATATTATATCAAAATACTTAAAAAGAGAAAACATTAAAATGATATAATAAAAATAAGTTTTCAGCGAAACTAAAAGCACTTGCCAACCTCCAAGTCAAAATCAATCGATAATAATAATATTCAAAAATGGCGTTATGGAAATTCGATCTGTGTGCACAAGGCTAGACTTTCACTAGGATAATACTGGAAACTAGTTTCGAGAACTGTAGACTTAACTCATAAAAGAATCCAGTCTCTAACTAGGCAACTCAACCATAACAGGACTGCGTGCAGCGAGGTCCTGGTTTAAGTAGTATACACCCCTCCTGGATACAAACCATATCCAGTTCAACCCGACGCGACTTACACGATGTGATATCTAAGTTTAAGGGCACAATGCACACTCTCCTGAACACAAACCATGCTCAGTTCAACAACCAATGTGCCCCATAAAGACACACCAGCCTTACAGTTGATGGCAAAACGTACATCCCAGACTATATTACTCTAAACCCCACACTTGTCTTTATTCCATAACTCCAAACAAGCCATTATCGATATTCAAAAGTAAATATAATCAATATAAATGATATGGATAAAAGGAATAGACATTTTATATAAAAAAGAAACCTTTCTATAAATAGAAACTTACTAATTTTAGAAACTTACTCAAAAGTAGAAAGTCTTGTAGAAAATACGCAATTTATTAAAATAAGTGAAATGTATAAAAATAGCATTTTATTACCATCGTCGTTATCGTAACTTTCTAATATTTCTAAATTCGTTACTCAAAATATAAATAAAATATAACACGTCAATATATAGTATTTTATAAATAATTAAGAAATCGAGTTAAAACTATAAATTTTCAGAACGAAGATATTTTAAGAAAAACGATATCAAAATTAATTGAGTCAACGAGTTCTATAAATGAAATGAGATTTACAAAGATTTCAAATTATTTTTAATAAACAACTTTTATTAATAAATAATACGGATTTTAATAAAAATTGTCAATCGGAAATTATTAGTGTAAATAGTCTCTACTAAAAATATATTTAAAACTAAATCGACTATTTTCTCATTTATTAGTATAAATCGTAAAACGAAAATTAATTTATTGAGCAAGTATAAAAATCTCGATTATAATATAAAAATACGATTCTGAGTTAAAATTTCAAATTAACGAAATATGAGGAAAATATGAAATCGTCATTATTTAGTTACTAGTGTCACGATAACCAACAAAATATTATAACGATCGTAAATAATTAAATTACTAACGATTTATAAAACGATATCGAAAGTTGTAAAAATATTGATAAGGCATACGATTTTAAAAATTAATATAAATAGCAATAATAAATAGCTAAAAATAGAAAACCAAAGTTAAAATATTTACTACATACTACTACTCAAATATACGATATAAAATCGAGTAACGTCCTAAAGTTACCTCGAGACGATAACTGAGCGATCTTGTACATGTCCTCAGTTGCGTCTTCGCGAAATCCAAGAAAACTCAAAGATGAACTGAGCGTTTAAGGGAACGGAGGAGGAACAATGGGAATGGAGAACACGGACTCGAAATATGTCACCAAAAAGCTGCAGCCTATGAACAGCAACAAAAGTAGACAGTAGAAGTGACGAGATGACAAGGTCGACAACGAAACAGGACAACAACGGCACAACAGCAACAAGCAGAACGACACACAACTAGCAAAATGAAACAGTAGCAGGAATGTTGACAGTAGCAGCCAAAGAATGATAGCAAGAAGAAAAAGAAGAATAAGTGTAAGAAGACAACGGACAGCAGCAAGAAGAACGACAAAGAGGACGAAAACAAGGAAACTGTGGCAGAAAAGCAACAAAGCAGCAGAAACAATAGCCCATAAAGTTGAGGAATCGAAATAGCGTACATGTTCAGATTGAAATAGCAACAAGATAGGCAATCGAGTTACAGCAGAAAGTGATGACAGAAGAGAGCAGTAGCAACGAAGAAACGGAAGAAAACGAATAGATGAAGCAACAATTCAACAGCAACGAGCAGCAGCAACATCAAAAACGAACAGCAGCAGACCGCAGAAACGGCAACAAAACGAGACAATAACGAATGACAAAACGAAGGAGAAGAAGAAGAATGAGAAGAGGGGAAACAGAACAGCAGAAGTAGTATCGTAATAGTAGCAGTACGCAGGAAACAAAATGTGTCACAATATGACTCAAATAGGCGGTGGAAACAAGGGAAAGCGTAGCAGAGGCGTCAGGAGTCCAAGTCACTGCAGATTTCTGGTGCAACAGCAGTGATGACGGAATCTTGACAAAAGCGGCGAAGATAGAGGAAAGATGATCGAATAAGGAGGAAGCAGGTAGAGGAGAAGAAGAAATCGGAAATAGAGACTGGCAAGTGGGGTATGCAAACGTTAAATGGAGAGGGAAAGACTGATGAAGCGGTGGACAGGGGGTATGAAGAGGTGGAGTGAGTGTGTAAGGGGAATGCACGTAATAAAACATGGGACTGAAATCAATTCAAAATAAAAAGTGTACGGATTCCGAGACACCAAGTTTACGTTGTACGAATAAGTTAAACGAATTGGGTAGGAGACGAATTTCGTAACGAAAAGTTGACTGACCCACGGATCGAATTAAAAACTAGTTAATAAAGTTATTAAATAATCGGACCGTCAAATAAAATGAGTAGATTAATTATTCGTGACGAAAACGAAGCTTATAAAAATAAATAATTAGACGATAAAATAGTATTTCCCGATAAATAATAAATTTTTGATAAAGTGAATTGAATTTATTTCTCGAGGAAAGGAAATAAATAACGAAACTTACAATAAATGAACTCTGAGCCGAAAATAGAAATTCGTGCTTAAATATAAAATAATGAAAGAATTTAGAATTTAAATCGTCGAAATAGATTTTCGATAAGAATTGAATTAAATGTATAAAATAAATTGAAAAAGAAATAAAAATATGTTTTAAATATAACAAGAGTTTCCGAGACGAATAGAATTTTAGGAGTTTGAAACGATTAAACGATAAATTCGCTTTAATATAGTTTTAAGAATTTACGAGTTAAATCGAAAAATAACATAATTTTATTTTAATTTAATTTATAAAATCAGGGGTGTTACACAGATACCAAACAAGGCGAAACAACGCAGGAAGGAGCATCCTCCTATAACTCCTAGGCCTCAACTCTGCTGCCACGTACCCGGGCACACCCTCGTAGTCGGCCCAAGGACGGGCCACAAACTGCACAAACCAAACTAGCATTTCAATAACCTTAAACCCTTGGGGGGCTACTAAATTAAACTAGCTGCAAAGAGAAAACTTACGTCCTCGAGGTGCAGCCGGTTCACCAGAACGTTCTCCGACGGGTAGTGGCTGATCGTACTCTTAGGCTGAGCCAGCCTCCATTCGATCCTCGCCGGAATCTGGTCGGATGAGTCTGCACCGTCTTAGGTGCCAAGCAAGGAAAGTAGGAATAGATCCAAGCCTGCAAAACCCCAAAACATCTTTAGCAAAACTAGACCAAACTAAGCAAAACCCAAAGAAACAAAGACAGGTGCAGCAGCTAACCTCCAGCACAAGGCTTGGGCGTACGATGGGCAAAGCCAAAGCCGACTCCACCTGCAATGGCCTCACCATGACCTGTAGGCAATGGGTCATCTCCGCGAAAGCCGCAGTCACCCAATCAAAACGTCCCAACTGATCTAGATCATCTAGGAGAGGCAAAATCTTAGAACTAAACCTCTCGCCCTTATCCGAGAAGTGGGTTGATCCTAGGAAATACCACAACCAGAGTCGGGCATCCTGCTCCGGCATGTTGGGTGCTCGACCCTCTAACACCGCCACTCTCTCAAAGTGGTCGGTAATGTACGAACTCACCAGAGCATGAGGCGTACTATAAGCCTCACGCTCAAAGCAATCCCCGATCAACCCCCAGACCTCATCGCTATCTAACCTAGGGCACTCGGCAGCCCATCTAATCCTCTCCGGACCCCAGGGTAAACCCGCAATAACCCCGAAATCCTCTAAGGTCATCCCGACCTCCCCAAAAGACATATGGAAGGTCGAGGTAGTATCGTGAATGCGATCCACCATCGCTCTAATCACCATAAGGTTTCACCTTTTGCAACCCACTAACCGAACCCATTGCTCGACCACGGGACCCAGAGCGGTCCTCGCGATAATCCCGTTTGTCGTGGGGGTCAACTTTTGAGAATATTTTTCAAGGCATGTCGTAAAGCCTGAGAAGGTCCTCATCGGACCTGGGGGCTGCAAATCAAGACAAGGCAAGCATAAACAAACCAAACCAAGCCAACCGAAACTAAAATTTTAAAACCTAAACTAATAAGCATGAATCATGATACTCACCAGACCCTGCACAATCCGATGAGAAACGTGCAAGTCAGGACGAAATAGCAACTGATGGTCGTCCCAATCCCGAGCTCACTCAGGGTCCTCGTAGCCGATCTCCTCTTTCTCTGGCACGGGAATCGGGACGCGAACCCTCCTAGAAACCGTCTTAAGAAGCCTACGCCTCCTCACTCTATCGAAGTCGGCCTCATTTGTGGCCTCTAGATCACGACGCTGCGATGGAACGCTTCATCGTCTTCTACGAATCCCACGGGGAGTCAGTGAGCTCGTCCCGACGGCCTTGCCACTAGTGCCAACCAAAGGAGCTCCCTCGGGATGCTCGGTATCACCTTTAGCTGCAAAACCAAGCGAGATACAAAAAATCCATGCCTCAGGTCAGGCTCAAACAAGTCAAAATAAGGTCAAAATTTCAGATAGAGATATCAAAATTCCGAAAGGCCCGCTAACTCTTATTTTTTATCCGGATCACAATGGAAGTGGTTTCGGGAAAATCCGACATCGTTATGACACCTTTTGGTCCGTCGTAAGTCACACAAAACCTCACGGAAGGCCCTAGAGGTCATCCTAGCTCACAAAGGTCGACATAGAAAGCACCCACGACGTCACAAACACTAATCGAGCAAGATTACGTAGGACAAGTACGGGACTAACCGGGAGAACGGTCCCTAACCCTAGCATTTCGAATTTATCCCCATAAAAGGCCATTGTCGTACCTTAAAGTCTGCTGTCAAGCTTATAACTACCCTAACAAGCTTTATTCAACCCTTATTTAACAATGGGATTAAGCACAAGCTTCGAAACTTAGCAAATTCAAAATACCCAAATCGATTTTCTAGGGTTTCAACAAAATCGACCCACAATCAACCAAATTAAGCAAAATCGATAATAGACAAGGAACACTTAAAAAATTAAAATGGCCAAGCCTGAATTTAGGAAGCTGAATAGAAATCATTTTTCTAAGATTGAAAAGTCTTGTCAAATTGCTAAACTGCTGTTGGAGGAGATTCAACAAAAAATTCAGAATGAACCACTCAACAGGGAGTTAAGTACGAAAGAGAGGCAAGCTAGTGAAGAGGTCCTAAAATTGGAGAAATCAGTGCATTCTTATTTTCAACAAAAAGCCAAGGCGCATTGGGTGGAGGAGGGTGATGATAACACGGTCTATTTCCATGCTTGCATAAAGAAAAGGAGGGCTATTAATAAAGTGGCTAGTATTAAAAATGGGAGGGGATTTTGATGAACGATCCTGAAAGTATCAATGATGCTTTTGAGGATTATTACAAACAGCTGCTTGGTACCTGTAAGTCGGTACAACGAGTTTATAAACATGTTGTCAGAAGAGGGAAAATTGTTACCCGTGAACAGGCCTGTTACTGCTGAAGAGATAAAGAAAAGCATGTTTGATATTCCGGAGGATAAGAGTGCAGGCCCAGATGGATATTCCAGTCAATTTTTCAAGGATGCTTGGGGAACGGTAGGCCCTAGTGTAGTAGATGCTATAGAAAATTTTTGTAGAAGCGGGAAGATGCTAAAGCAAGTAAATCATACCCTCATTACACTGATTCCGAAAGTGGCTACGCCTGAGAATGTAACACAATTTAGGCCAATAGCGTGTTGTAATACAGTGTACAAGTGCATTACTAAAATCCTTTGTCATAGAATGGGGAAGATCCTACCCGAGATTATTAGCCAAAACCAAAGTGGATTTATTCAAGGTAGGGAGATTGTGGAGAATATATTAATTTGTCAAGATTTGGTTAGACTCTATGGGAGAAAATCTTGCTTTCCTAGATGTCTAATGAAGATTGATATGAGGAAGGCATATGATGTCGGTGGAATGGTCTGTTGTTAAGGAAATGATGGAGGCATTGCAATTCCCGACGAAGTTTATTATGTTGGTTATGGAGTGTGTCACTACAACAACTTTTTTCTTTAGTACTTAATGGGTGCATGTTTGGGTATTTTAAAGGAAAGAGGGGACTAAGACAAGGGGATCCTCTCTCCCCTTTGCTTTTTGCTATATGTATGGAGTACTTATCCAGAATTCTTCAAGAAGTTCAATAGTTTCAAGGATTTAAGTACCATTTCTTATGTAAGAAGATGAAGATTGCACATCTATGCTTTGCGGATGATTTACTTCTGTTTTCATATGGAAATAAGGAGTCTGTTACAGTGTTGATGAGAGCGTTTATGACATTTTCAGAAGCTTCTGGATTACAAATGAATAAAGATAAGTCTGAAGTTTATATAAATGGGATTAAGGAGGAGAGTGAGCTGCTACAGATTTCTGGTATGAGAAGGGGCATGCTACCTTTCATGTATTTAGGCATTCCCATCTCGTTTAAAAAATTGGGAGTCCTTGATAGTGCTGTCTTAACTGATAAAATTGTGGACCGTATTAGATCCTTGGGGTCTAGGCATTTGTCTTATGGAGGCAGGCTCACGCTCGTGAAAGCTGTGCTACAGAATCTGAATATGTATTGGGCTAGAGTTTTTATTTTATCTAAAGTTGTTATCAAGTCAGTAGAGGGTATTTGTAGAAACTTTCTCTGGAAGGGTCATTATAATTACATATCAGCACCATTGATAGGTTGGCAGCATGTTTGTGCGTCTAAACAGAAGGGAGGACTGGGTATTCGAGATGCTATAGATTGGAATTTGGCTACAATGGCAAAATATATTTGGTGGTTGGCTGCAAAGAAAGATCATTTATGGGTTTCTATGGCTACATAGTAATTTTTTAAAAGGAGGAGAGTGGCAGTCAAGTTTAACTAAATCTACTTCCAGGTGTTCTTGGAAGAGGATCTGTAAGACTTATGGTAAGTTCAAGGAGGGATTTGTGAGTGATGGGTGGCTGCAGCCTGGTAAGAGTTATACCGTGCAGCAGGGTTATGAATGGTTGAGGGAAGTGAGACAGGAGGTTGAATGGAGTGATATGGTGTGGCATAAGTTGGTTTTGTCTAAGCATTCATTTATTGGATGGTTAGTGATGCATAAGAGGCTCCAAACAAATGATAGATTGGCAAATTGGGGAATTAAAATCAATGAGGAATGCTGGTTGTCCGGTACAGATAAAGAGAATCATGAGCATATTTTCTTTCATTGTCCTTATAGCATGAAGTGTATGTATATACTTTCTGCTTGGCTTAATATAAGAATACCGAATAGTGATGTAGTGAGATGGTGGCACCTGGAATGCTTTGAGAATTCTTGACACAGGAGGATTGTAGGATGTAGCATCATAGCACTCATATACCATTTATGGAGAGCCGGGAATCTCAGCAAACATGAGAAGTGGTTGCCTAGACCGGAGCATTTGTTGAAGGCAATTCAAGAAGAAACTAGAACAAGGCATAGATTTCTGCTACCTCATGGTAAAATGATTCAAGTAGAGAAATTTATGTAATGTTGGATGATGCTAGTTGTATTTTTGAGGACTAGTATCGTATGAAATTGGTTGTAGGGAACAATTGTAATTCTTCTTATTTTATTAATATAAGCTTACATTTTCCCAAAAAAAAAAGACAAGGAACACTTACCCGGAGTCGACATTTTCGTGTATGGCAAAAAGCGAGACAGAAATCCGTTGAATAAGTCGAAGGAGAAAGATCAAGGCGAAGAGGGGCGCGCGTTTGAAATTTGAGACGAATGAATCATTCGCCCCAACCTTCGTTGTGTTAAGCGGACCTGACTCACGAGACCCCGGGCGCCTCAGGTCGCGCGTCCAAATCGTAGATCGTTGGGGGCTAAGCGCCTGAAAATTGGGGCGCAGAAGAATACGCGTCTAACTAATCCAGCACAAGACTAAAAACAAGAACAAACGAGGCCTTACATTCAATGTCCACATAACACGCGTTCATAGAACAAGCAAATGAACAACAACAAGATAATTGCTAGCCGATATCGGTAAAACGCACCTATAAACCAAACTCGAAAAAAAGAACAATAATAAAACAAGTGTAGGAACCACGACCAACAAGAATGCATACGCTTAAGCACGTGATAAAACAAGCAAAATAAAGCCGATCTAAACAAATTCCGAACAAATCCAAGCGCATAACAAATCAGAACAAAGCAAAGCAAATCTGAACAAAATAAGACAAGTCCGCAAAGCAAATTAAACTTAACCAAAAAGAATAAATGCCAGCAAACATCTTCGAGCCCAACGGGTCTTAGTTATCCGGAGGGCAATTTAAGTTCGAATGGATACTGACACGTTCGAACATTTTGGAGTCTTATGCCTCCACAGCATTTTAGTTTGAGCGGACGGATACTGACACGCTCAAACGTATTTTGCCTAACGGGTCTTAGTTATCCTGAAGGCACAACAACAACAATTTAAGTTTCAGTGGACGGATACTGACACGCTCAAACGTATTTTGCCTAACGGGTATTAGTTATCCCGAAGGCACAACAACAACAATTTAAGTTTGAGCGGATACTGACACGCTCAAACGTATTTTGCCTAACGGGTCTTAGTTATCCTGAAGACACAACAACAACAATTTAAGTTTGAGCGGATATTGACACGCTCAAAGGTATTTTGCCTAACGGGTCTTAGCTATCCTGAAGGCACAGCAACAACAATTTGAGTTTGAGCGGATACTGACACGCTCAAATGTATTTTGCCTAACAGGTCTTAGTTATCCTGAAGGCACAACAACAACAATATAAGTTTGAGCGGATACTGACACGCTCAAATGTATTTTTCTTGACGGGTCTTAGTTATCCTGAAGGCACAACAATTTGAGTGTGAGCGGATACAGACACGCTCAAACGTATTTTTCCTAACGGGTCTTACTTATTCTGAAGGCACGGCAACAACAATTTAAGTTTGAGCGGGTACTAACGCGCTCAAACTTTTTGCCTGAGGGGTCTTAGTTATCCCGGAGGCACAGCAAACAGCAATTTGAGTTTGAGCGGATACTGACACGTTCAAAAATTTTTACCCGAGGGGTCTTAGTTATCCCAGAGGCACAGCAAACAGCAATTCGAGTTTGAGCGGATACTGACACGCTCAAACATTTTTGCCCGAGGGGTCATAGGCATCCCGAAGGCAATTGTTCGAGTTGATACTAACACACTCGAGCATTTTATTTTTTATTCCCGAGCCCTAGGGGTCATAAGCATCCCAAAGGTATTTTATTTTAGCATCCCGAAGGCAATTGTTCGAATGAAAGCTGACACATACGAACATTTTCTTCCTCTCTTCTTTCGCATTCACGTTTGACGCGTCATACGCACCCAAAAGGCAATCAAAACTCGAACGGATTCTTGAACATCCGAAAAGGTAAAACACATGAACGTGAAGAACTTAGAACGAGATGGCAAGCACGAGCCCGGGCCTCGATAGGCGACCACAGGTAAGGACGTCAGGTATGATTTCAAGCCTCGGCTGGCGAGCCTCAACACGTAGACCTACGGACTTAAAACGACCCGACCGAATAGCCACCAGGCCGTAATCCTCGATTGACATGCCTGGCTATACTTTAACTTTCGCCTTGTAAAAGCCTCATTCAAAGTGGGGGCTTCTGTAGACATCCAGTTTTGGACCTGGTGGCTGCAGGAGTGCCCAACAAACACCCAATGACGATCGGACTGCAACGCGACGCGAGAATGCAGTGTTTTAGATAGTTTTTCTATAGAACGGATCAAATAATTACTCGGAAAGATTAAATTAACATCAAGGCAGCCTTAGTCGTGTCATTACGGTCGCATAGACACTAATTAGAGTCAATTCCGACACCGGGACTCCGAATTAGTCCCGAAATACGAGCCGAGTCAGCATCGCGCCAAGTGAACCTCGGGACGCACAACCGAGGCCCACTAAGCACCACAGAGCTAGGTCAAAAGGGAGGAAGCTTAGTCTCCAAGTCATGAATAATATGCACACTCTCGGTTTTGGAAAGTATCAAAATCGTATCTTCAAATTTCCGAGCGCCTCACCTCGCGCGTCTCAGCCTTCACACGCCTAAACCCAGATGCTTGAGTTTTGGTGCGCCTGGACTCAGGCGTCCATCCGGGTGACGAGAGCCGAAAACAACTATACATACCCCCTCCACCCCCTTCATTCGACACACAACATTTTCCCTTCTCTCTTTAATCGTTAAGAGTTTCGCGCTTGGGCTCACACTCCGACACCCAAAGCAAACGATCCACTCGATCGTAGTCTCGATAAGAAAAATCGACGCTACTCCTCACCTTCGAGTACTCCACTCGATCTCGAGGTGCCTGTGTTCGACTAGCTACTCCGAGTCTAGCAACGAAGTTCTGCCGGATTAGCCGCAGAACCAGCAAATAGTAACGAAGTTCTGCCGGATTAGCTGTAGGAAGGGCCAACGGTAACGGAACTCCGCCGAAATCACCAGGCAAGCTAAGAGGATCCGTCTTTCGAAGTCGAACCATCACTAGGTTGTCATCTAAACAAAACTTTACATTTTTGTACCTTTACTATGCACTACGATAATGTCAAACGTGGACACTAGGTCCACGACACGTACTAAAGCACGTAACGTCCCAACTTCAACCATAAACACTAAAGCACTCTAAATAGACCCGAGTAGTTCCGAGATCTGTTCTCAAATATCCATGCATCATGTCCTGTTTAGCGTATACTTCGAGGGTGCACCTCCTCACTATGTGATTTACTTATATTTCGCATTTACAGCTTTCATATGATTTATTGCTTTTATGACCTTATAATCGCATGCTAAATCACCAAACACGGAATTCAAAACGTAAACAAGCTAAAACTGAACAAAGCGATGGTCGGGTTCCGTATTAGTCACGGTGCTCACCTTAAACGGTTCGACGCATCCCTATTAATACCGAGCCGACGTATCTTAAGTAGAATACCAGGTAAGGTATACCACGAGAATGACTAATATCTGTATTATCACGTTAAAACTGATTTGCTAATACGTATAATATTAGTACTCTTTACTCTCCTATGCGCATATTTTCACGGCCTGCCTGTCACGTGAAATCGCATGCAAAGAATGTAAACAAAACTACTTCGACGACAAAACTTACTTGTCCAAAAACAACCGACATAGCAAAGGTATAGGGTAAAACAATGGATGTTATAGTTGTGGACATGACATAGGTCCACCCCGACGCGGCCACACACGGGTTTGGGTAGGCGAATGAATCTCCATATGAGAATGGATCGAATTAAAATTTAGGTCTATGTGGAGTCGCCACCGAATTTTGTGGTTATTCGGGCCCGTTCGAACCCTCTCTATGTCGTAGTGGGCCGTATAAAAAATACGGCCCATTTCCGATGTCAGAGTTTATTGGGCTCGTCTCTTTGCATTTCGATACCGATACCGTCACTACCGGTTATCGTGTGTTAAATGACTCTCGTGTGCCAACGGTTTCGGGCATCCGGTAACCGAGGTTCTGAGTAAGGGGTGAGGGTACGTGTTGGGAAGCCCACAAAGGACACCCAACCCCGCCCGCACTTAGCGACCTCTACTAAGAATTCGAGTGACTTTCTAATACGCACGTTAGTTGAACGGGAAAAATGCTTATGCAAACATTGTTTTCCTAAGCATGTGAGAAATTGAAAAGAGGGTTTCTATGTCAATTTAATGCAACTAAAATTAACGTCAAAGTTGTATTTTAGCATGCGGGTTCATTTAGTACAATAAAATAAACAAGAATTAAATTGACAAAAGAAATAACAAATGCGTTAGTAACAATGTAACGATATTTAACGGTTTATGCAAATATTGAATTGAATTGAATGATAAACAAGATGATGTATGGTTTGAAAAGATAGTAAATACACATGATTGATTAAGCACGTGTTGACCTAAGTCGTAAAATACTATCGAATTTAGAAAATAGGAGAATGTACGACTCGTAGCTTTAGTCGTGATGAGGCCACTCGATCGAGTGGTCGATGGACTTGATCGGGTGGACGTTTAAAAAAGGGTTCTGTTTTGCGTTTTAGACCATACTCGGCCGAGTTATTGACCAACTCGGTCGAGTACATAGGCACTCGACCGAGTCACTGTGAGACTCGATCGAGTGGGGGTCGTAATAGGCATTCTGACCTGATTTTGGGGTGCCACTCGACCGAGTAGGCTAGGCACTCGGTCGAGTGCCCCCTGTACGAATTGTAATTCGTTTGCAAATTGTATTGATTTTGAAATCGCTTTTGATTTTTGATAATTCGACGATTCTACCAAATCGGACATAAATATTGCACAATTTATGTTCGACTCGGATTTTATAAATTGTCGATTTTGTTGAACCGTATATAAATATTGCGGGATTTATATTCGATTCTAATTTTGAATACTCGTAGTATCCCATATTCGATTATCGAATCGATATGGCATACTAGAGTGAAAATAAAAGAAAATAAATTAATTTTAGTCGTCTTAAATTAATTATCGCGATATGGATAAATCGCGTTAATTAATTTATGTGACTAGATTGCTAGATTCGACATCCAATTATGAAATTGGTATCGAATCTAAGGAATCGACTCTTTGCTTGAATTAAAGGACTTGATTCCCTCGACTTTTCCGACATCGAAATAAATTCCTAGGGATTGTGATGTCGGATCCATGTCAACGGGTTTTGACCCTTATTAAAATACAATGTTTGTTTTAAAAATTGACGTAAATATGTGACTCGATTAAAGATGATTACGAAATAAAACGGATTATCGTTTAAGTTGACTTATTTCAATAATCAAACGATCGGGGTGATGGGATAAGCGACCGTCAACGCGTGTGCAGTACACTTGTATGTTCGGTTTTCCTTATCCCACCATCACTCACATTCGACACAAATCAATAAGTATTTTAATGTTTTTGTACTAATTATATTATCGATATTATGATGTGATGAACAAAATAATAAAAAACGAAATAAAAAGACGCGAAAAAAAAGAGAAGACGACGAGAAGAGAAGGAGAAGAGAAAGGGGTTTTGACACCCTCAACCTACATGTTCTTGTCTCGGATCGGACTCGTAATCGTGGCTTTAACACAAGAGTTTCGAGGTGTATGAAGGTTGAGTTATGGTGGCTCGGGTTTCGATTTCCTAAAACTAGGTTTAGGGTTTGCTAGTGTGATGCTTAGGGTTTGATTAGGGTTGTAGATTGATTAGGGTTGTGTAGAATTTAGGGTTGTCAAAAGTTGTTCAAGATGTGTGCATGGGGGTTGCTTATATAGGCAAAGCTAGGGCACCCGGTTTAGGGTTACTTGACCGAGTAGGTGGCTAACTCGGTCGAGTGGCCCGTTATGCCTGCAGTCGGGCTCGAAACAGGCCCACTCGATCGAGTGGGTGGGTCACTCGATCGAGTGGCCCAGCTGGGTCGCGCAGGTCAGTCTTTCGGACCTTGACTTTGGATGTTTGATGGGTTTTGTGTTTGACTTGGAATTTTGATGATGTGAGGGGCTGTTTCGTGTGTCTCGGAAACGACTTTGACCGGGGTTGACCCAATCGCTAAAAGTCAGTTTTTATTCCGGTGTCGGTTTTGGCCCAAATTAGTCTTGTTTGACTCGGAATGATCCACTGGGCCTGGATTTGAGGTTGATTTTGTGAGTTTTGTACTCCGTAAGTGCGTTAGCCAGCAACTAATGGATTTGAGCCCGTATCCGAGCGCGTAGAAACATGTTAGCGTCCGATCATCATCGGGTGTTTTTTGGAAACTGCCATAGACACCTGGCAGTCAAAATGCGGGTGTCTACAGAGCCCGCACTCTGACTGAGGCTTGGACAGGGCGAAAGTCAGAGTAGCCACCAAGCCTGTTAAGACCTGGTAGACTTCCGTTCAGGTCGTTTATAGTCCGTTAGACTCGCGTGAAGGGCTCGCCAGCCATAAGACAAAAATTATACCTGAGCTCTCCGTGGGGAATTTAGACTTGTCGCGTAAGTCCTGGGTGCGCCTGTGTGTGGGCCCATCCTGTGCTATTCCGGGAAAATGCTGCTGGGGAGATTTTAATGGCTTGCATGTTTTTGCTTGAGTCGTACCTGTATTAGTCACATAAAATGCATGCAACACGTAGGTAGTAAAACGACTCGTGCTGGGGAAAATGATTTTTTGAATTTTTGAAAACTCGAATTTTGAAATTTTTGAAATTTTGAAATTTGGAAATTTTAAAATTGTGAAAGAATTGACTCCTAAAGAAATTAGGAAAGTTCGGGATGAATATTTCCGTGCTAGTATCGGGACTAGACTTGTGGGTTGATTCCGTTTTGGAATTAGGAAACTTTTCCTAAAAGTGATATGGAAAGAAGTTTGCAAGGCTAATGCTATATATAGCCCTCTCTTGCTTTTGATTCTCTTCATATTTCCATCACAAATTCTTGAAAAGAAAATCGCTTTATTTCTTTATCCTCTTAAGGAATCTAGCATGGGAATCGATAGGTTGAGCGCTATGTTGCAGGCGTGGTCCCGTCAATTTAGGGATGCTGATAGGGTGGTCTTGAACCAGACGGGTATAACTCAGCTGTACCCGTTCCGTCAGATGGTGGTTGATCGCTATTCCTTGGATGCATGCTTGACTTACTAGGACGACACATATCACGTCTTTGCCTTTCCTCGGGCCGAAGTCTGCCCTTTACCTGAGGAGATTGCAACTATAGGAGGATGGAACCCAATGCTTCTACCCGTTGTCCCATATTCGGTCTATGACCTGAGAAGGAAGCTTCGAGAGTTCTTAGGCCTCTCCCACAATGAAGTGTCTCGAATGACCCAGGATGACAACACGGTTTCCTTGATCGACCTGGCTGAGAAGTTTATGAACCCGCACGATGTCCGGGTGAGATCAATTCACAGCCGTAGGGCTTTTTCTTTTTGCATGCTCCACGTATACGCCTTTGAGGGTCACATGGACTTATTATCATGTATGGGTCACATCCGTCTATTAACCGTGGTTGATTTAATGGAGACGGAGCATAGCCCGACTTGGCTAATCACGGGTGAAATCATCCAAGGATTGGATAACCGTAAGAGGGACTCATCAGTTCATCTTACCGGGAGCACTCGTTTATTGCAGGTATATTACCTTGATTTTTCCCGATTTAATTTCTTGATTTTCGATATTTCTCGCTGCAGTAGGCACTCGATCGAGTCACCCTGGCACTCGATCGAGTGCCCTCGATAAGACCCTTCTGATTTGCTTTCAGAGGTGCCACTCGATCGAGTCACCCCGGCACTCGATCGAGTGCCCTTAGGCGGATGCTTATTTCGACTCGGGAACTCATGCTTTTGTTTTCTTTTGCAGATTTGGCTATATGAGAGGCTATCAGTGATAGATCCTCCAATTGACGCGAGCAACTATCGTCATAACCAGGTGATGACGAGGAGGCGGGCCATTGACTTTTCTCGTCTGATTACTCAGAAATATTGGGATGAGGCACCATCAATCCATGGTGGACGACTAATTCGATGGGTCGTGCCGTGGTGGCCCATCTACGCTTGGATCGCTTGGACCCGAGGGATAAAGCTCGTTACCAAGTAATCTTATCTTTAAGGCAGACGGTTCATCTCTACCCGGATCGCATACTAAGGCAGTATGGACGGGCTCAACGGATACCAGAAATTGAAGTAGTTGTGAGTGACCCTACCCAACTGACTGATGTGATGTGTGATACTTTGGCGCAAAGATGGTATACCCGACACACTTGGCCCGTTTCCAAATCTCGCCATTCGATTTGGGTTTCAGACTCATATGTGAAGTGGACCAAAGCAGGTGATGTCAAGGCCCGAGCTGCTTTGAAGGTTGACGAAGCCTTCGACCTGCTGAGAAGGGAGCAAGCTAAAGAAAATAGAGGGTTCTTTGATGAGGGAGACACTCCGGCTACCCTAGTTCGTCTAATGTCAAAACAGAAGAAGAAGACTAAGACTCAAGCTGGAGGGTCTAGTGCTAAAGGTGATTGGGGGAAAGTGAGCCCCCAGACGGACTTGGAGAGAAGACTGGGCCCCAGACTAGCCGTGCAGGACCGACTTGGCCCACGGGATAGGCTACCTGAGCATGTGCGAGCCCGACTTGGGCCGAAGACTGTGATTGAAGACCCGTCGTCAAAGAAGCGGGTTCGTGCTAAAGAGGTTCCCCTTGTGATTAGGGAACGCTCATCCCCACCTCGGCGACCTCGGGCTCCACGCGACCCGAAGGACAAGGGAAAGGGAAAGATGCCCGGATATTAGCCTCCTTATTATTGAATACTGTTCCCGTCTTTTCGTTATTGCAGTGGTTGTACCCTTTTGAGGGGTTGCCTACGTATCCACAATTAGCGGAATCAAACCAAACGTAGTTCGAAATTTGATTTGATTGATTTTTTTTTGCAATTTTCGAAATACATCAAGATTATTAATTCGAGATGTGCGACGGTAGAATAATTAATTCTAACTTATTGACTTGTCTAAAATTTTGAAAATTTATAAAAAGACAAAGTTTTATAAATTTTTGCAAATGACATTGAGATAGGGGTTCATGGGTAGTAGCGCTTCAGCTGATCCAAGTTGGTCGGGTTGACGAACTCGTTCCCATCCAGGTCCGTCAGCATCACCGCTCCTCCTGATAGGATTTTCTTGACTAAATATGGCCCTGCCCAATTGGGTTTGAATTTTCCCCTTGGGTCAACCGGTAGTAAGGCACGAACCGATTTTAGGACCAAATCCCCTTCTTTGATGTTCCTGGGCCGAATTCTTTTGTTGAAAGCCCGTTGGATTCTTTTTTGATATATTTGAATATTGTTGAGAGCCCGGGATCGCCGTTCGTCTAGAAGGATTAGCGAGTCGTATCGGGCTTGGACCCAATCTGCCTCAGGTACTTGGCTTTCAAGTAAAATCCTGAGGGACGGTACTTCCAGTTCGACCGGTTGGACTGCTTCCATTCCATATGTCAGGTAATATAGAGTTGCTCCGGTCGCGGTGCGAATTGAAGTTCGGTATCCCCATAGGGCGAAGGGTATTTTGTCGGGCCAGTCCAGATAATTTTCAGCCATCTTTTTTAGTATGGTGACAATTGTTTTTTTGGCCGCTTCTACCGCTCCATTTGTTTGGGGTCGGTAAGGTGAAGATGTATGCCTCTGAATTTTGTATTTCGCCAGTAATGCAGTGGTTTCAGCTTGGAAGTGGGTTCCGTGATCACTGATGAATTCGTACGGGATCCCATATCGGCATATGATCTTATTTTGGATAAATTTGGCCACGTGCTTGGTGTTCAAGACACGGTATGACTCGGCTTCGAACCATTTGGTGAAGTAGTCGATGGCCACCAAGATGAAGCAGTGTCCTCCCGTCCCGGAAGGGTGTACTTTCCCAATTATGTCAATACCCCATGTCGAAAATGGCCATGGTGATGTCATGGTATATAATAGGGAAGACGGCATATGATGTACATTACCAAAGATCTGACAGTTATGGCAGCGCTTGACATATAACTGGCAGTCTGTTTTCATGGTGTTCCAGTAATACCCGAGCCTCATGATTTTACGGGATAACATATAGGCGTTCATATGCGGACCGTTTTCACCGTCGTGGACCTCGGCCAAGACCTTTTCGGCCTGTATTTTGTCGATACATAGGAGGAGAGCCCCCTGTGCCGTCTTTTTGTACAATTGACCGTCATCAGTACGAACAAATTGGGTCGCCAATCTTCGTAAGGCCTTTTTGGACCGATTTTTAGCTTTCGGGGGATATTCTCCCGTTGTCAGGTAGGTTAGGACGGCTTGATACCAAGGTTCTGGGTCAGTTATCTTGATATCGTGAATGGCATGGATGTAGGCCGGCTCAGATCGTCTTTCAACACAGATCGACATGCTGGTCAGATGATCCGGGATGTTCAGTAATGATGCTAATCTGGAATTGTTTCTCTAGAACCCATACCCATGCTTGGTAAGCCACGAGATTGGCGTTCCGAGTTTTCCATTTCTGGAGTGCTTGATTGATGACCAATGACGAATCACCGTGGACCCGAAGGTTTGTTACCCCTAAATCAGCGGCGGCTTGCAACCCATGAATGCATGCTTCATATTCGGCTGTGTTGTTGGTCAAGTCGAAGTCCAGCTTGATGGATAAGGGAGTGTGTTCCCCTCGGGGTGAGATTAATAGAATTCCGACCCCAAATCCTCGGAAGTTGGATGCTCCATCAAAATACAAATCCCATGTCTCGGTATCGGTATGGAATATGTCTTCATCAAGAAAGGCCCAAGTATCAGTGTGGCCTTCTTCGGATATCGGGCTATCAGCGAGGAACTCGGCTACTACCCGGCCCTTGATGGCTTTTAATGGTACAAACTTGAGGTCGAACTCGGATAACATTAAAGTCCATCTTGACATCCTGCCGTTGAGGATGGGCTTCTCGAATATATACTTGATAGGATCCATTTTGGATAACACATGTACCTCGTGACTGAGCATGTAGTGTCTGAGCTTTTTAGTGGCCCAAACCAAGGCTAGGCACGTCTTCTCGAGCATGGTGTACTTGCATTCGTACTCGAGGAACTTCTTACTGATGTAGTAAATAGCCCGTTCTTCTGTTTCGACTGTCTGGGCCAGCATAGCCCCCATGGCTGTCTCGGTCGTCGTTAGGTATAACGACAAAGGCAAACCGTGTTGAGGTGGCATTAGTACCGGCGGAGCAGACATGATCTCCTTGATTTTATCGAAAGCTGCTTGACATTTGTCGTCCCATAGCACCCGTTCTCCGATCTTCAGTTTCTTCAAAATGGGCTCACATACCATGGTTAATTTCGAAATGAACAGGCTGATGTATTGGATTTTCCCGAGAAACCCCCTTATTTCCTTTTCGGTCTTGGGAGGTTGCATCTCGGTGATGGCTTTGATTTTAGCTGGGTCGACCTCGATGCCGCGTTGGCTAACGATATGGCCCAGTAATTTGCCCGACGTTACCCCAAAACTGCATTTTTGTGGGTTCAGTCTCATATTGTATTTGCGTAGTCTGATGAAGAACTTTCTTAGGGCCGAAATGTGGCCGCTTCGGTCTTTAGACTTAAAGATCATATCGTCCACATAAACCTCCACTTTATGCATCATGTCATGTAGCAAAGTAGTGGCGGTCCGTTGGTAAGTGGCCCCGACGTTGATAAGCCCAAATGGCATGACGGTGTAACAGTAAGTCCCCCATGGTGTAATGAATGTGGTTTTACCCATATCCTCTTCTGCCATTTTAATCTGATTGTATCCGGCATACCCGTCCATGAATGATAGAAGGGCATGATCGGCCGTGTTATCCACCAATATGTCGATGTGTGGTAATGGAAAGTCGTCTTTTGGACTGGCCTTGTTTAGGTCCCGGAAGTCCACGCATACCCGCACCTTGCCGTCCTTCTTGGGTACTGGCACGATGTTTGCAACCCAGTCAGGATATTCAGACACTTGTATAAAGCCCGCTTTGAATTGTTTGTTTACTTCCTCTTTGACTTTGAGGGACCATTCGGACTTCATTCTTCTGAGCTTCTGTTTTACCGGTTTGCACCCATCTTTGATGGGTATTCGGTGTTCTGCTATTTCTCGATCTATTCCCGGCATGTCCTTGTAGGACCATGCAAAGACATCTTTGAATTCTTGGAGGAGGTCTGTGAATTGTTTTCTCTCCTCTGGATCTAAAGATAGGCCCAACTTAAGCATATGGGGCTCTAAAGTGGTTCCCACGTTGATGGACTCGGTTTCTTCGATTACCGGATCTCGGGACTCCCTTTGTTCGAGCTGCTCGATCAGATGCGGAGACAGAGGTACCTGTTCGTCGGGTTTCTCAATGTCATTGCATATAAAATTTTTGAAATTGAGAAAGTTTTGGAAATAAGACAAGTCGTAAGCAGAACGGTTTTCGATATTATTATTAATAGTAAATTTTGAAAACAGCTCGAATAGAGCGGCCATCTGATCGTTGGTCAGTGGCGGAATAGGGAGAGGTCTTGGGACAAGCCTCGAGACCTCAGTGGCTAAAGGAAGAGGGGTTACAGACTCGACTCCAGCATCAGACCCTCTAAACTCGGACTCAGACTCCGACTCTGACTCAGACTCAGACTCGGACTCGGTATCCGGCATGTCTCCCTCGCCGGTGGTCAGCTTGTAGATCCGTCCTTGACTGTCGGTCCATTTTATGTTCTTCCTCCAAGCCCTTGTATCGGTGTTGGCATCGACCTCGGTGATTAGCTTGGTTGGGTCGAACCGATCGCTGCGGAGGATCAAGTTGACCAAATCGTCCTTTGGAGCAGGGACGGTTTTGTCTTCTCCAAATAAGAGCCCCAGCACGGGCTCGGAATCGCTTTCACCCTTCTCGGACTCGGCCTGGATAATGGTGAATATATCATCAGGGATATAGTTGCATTCCCGAGCCGTTTTGGTCTCGGGATATGTGATGGTGGGTTGGTAGAGGCCCACTTGGATAGCTCCGAAGACTGGAGTGACGAATTTGATTGCATCGGCCCGGCCCATATTCTCCGAGCTTATAGTATATCCCAATCCGAGTCGGGACTCTCCATTGTCTAGGACTTCGATAACGTTCCCCGCCGGAAGGTACGGCCTTGAGGTGGCTCCGGGTAGGTAACCCAGATTTTGTAGCATCATGTCGATGCTAGGGGAGAAGTAAGGCTTGAAGAGATATTCCTCTTCGATCATACCCACGAAATCGAATCCTCATGGTTCGGCCCGGCTTGTGGCATTACAGCTAGCCACGGTCATCGGGGTCGCCTCCAATGTGATGATACCGTCTTTAAGTGGCATCTTGGCTTTCCGGTGGAGGGTAGACGATACGGCCTTGACTGCATGGATCCAAGGCCTTCCCAGCAAGAGGTTGAATGATGAGGTGACATCGATCACCTGAAATTCCAGCTCCTTTTCGATCGGGCCTGTTATGATCTTCAATTTAACGGCCCCGGCGACTGGTTTTGGGCTTCCGTCGAAAGCCTGGATAGTTTGTGCCGTCGGGAGATAGTCGGCATCAGTGATGCCGAGGGCCCTGGCAGTCCTTAGAGGTAGGACGTTCACGGCTGATCCATCGTCGATAAGGGTCATCGAGAGGTACTTACCCTTGCAGATGCCCGTGATGTATAGGGCCAGATTGTGATTGGCCCCAAATGATGGCAGATCAGATTCGGCAAAGGTTATGAGCGGGCCTTCGTTCTTGGACTTTCCCTTGAGGTAGGGCATGATAGTAGCTACCATTTCAGCATGGGTAGCTTGTGAATCGACCTTGATTTCATCGAGAGCCTTAGTCAGTGCTTCTCGATGCGCTTGTGAGCTAACCAATAGTTGCCATATAGTTAGATCAGTTCGAACCCTATTCAGCTCTTGGACAAGGGCTGTGTCGTTGCTCGACTCTTCGAGGGTAGACCCCGTCCTGGTAGGTTCAGTGACGGGTGTTGGAGTGGCGCGCCCAGCAGTGGCGAGGTGGTTAGTGGGCAAGGCATTGGACTTGGCTTTTCGGACCTCTTCAAGGGTGATGGGGACTGCTTCCCCTTTGGCTAGGTACACGTCGTCCTCGTCATCGAACCATATCCCATTGATTTGTGGGATAAAAGGAGAAATGAGGTGAGAACAATCGATCACCTCCCCCGTGAATATTGCATGGGCACTGAATGAGTTTTCTTTGTTGCTCGGTTTATCTCCGGGCAACAGGATCTTCCCGCTCTCGATAAGATCTTGGATCAGATGCTTTAGTCTCCAACATTTTTCAGTATCATGTCCGTTACCCCGGTGATACTGACAGTAAGCTTGGGCATTATAGGCTTTAAGCCTTTTTTCTACTGAAGGCTCTGCAGTTGGGCCTATTGGTTGGATCAGGCCCTTCGAAGACAGCCTTTGTAAGGCATAAGTATAGGTAGTCCCTATATCTGTGAATACCCGATTTGGTGTATTCTTTTTGGATGAGGTGTCGAGCAAATTTACCTCGTCGAAGATGCTGCGAGTTGCAGCTGCGGGTACGGGCTTGTTTGTGGATGAACTAGCCCCTTGGTAGCCCTTGGTAGAGGCCTTAGTTAGGCTCTCTAGTCTCAAGTCATCCTCGATTCTCGTGCCCATTTCAGTAAGGACAGCAAAGTTTGGGATGATAGCATACCGGAGGTGGACCCGGTAGGATGGGAGGAGGTTTTTGACGAAAGCTTCCACTAGGGCCTTCTCGCCGGGCTTATCGACCAGCTTCACACTCTCGGCCCGCCATCTTTGCAAATATTTTGTGAACCCCTCTTTGGGCTCTTGGGCCATTACTTCCAGAGTACGCATTGTAGTCTGGATTTCAGTGTTATCGGCGTAGTTCCGAGCAAATTCGGTCGCCACATCATCCCAAGTTTTGTATTTCCTGGGGTCGAGCCTGTAGAACCAGGCCTTAGGATGCTTCTCCAAGGAGGAAGGGAATAAGTGCTTGAACTAAGTGGACTTCACCCCTTTGACTGCCATGAAGTCCTTGAAAGCCCGGATGTGGTGGACCGGGTCTTCGGTACCCTCAAACATAGGAATTCCCGTTAAGTTGAGGTTGGCAGGTAGCTCGTCATTCAAAGGTGAATAAGTAAGATCGTTTTCGGTGTGGATCGAGTTGTTCGTCGATAAATGGACTTGCTCTTCGAGCCTACGAACAACACTGATCAACTCGGCTATGGGCCCAGTGGGCTCAGCTCCTTCAACTGGGGCCGTTTTCTCCACGGTGCTTAGGCGGGTGGATAAAGTCGCTTGGTTAGCCTGGATGGCAGCCAGTTGGGTCTCGATCTTGGTCAAAGCATTTTTCAACTCGTCCATTTTGCGTTGGTGCCTGTTTCGGGTGGCCTGTCTGTAAGAACACCACGTAATCAGAAACTAGCCCAGAATCCCGGAATAGAAAGTGCTTCCCGAACAAGACTAAAAAAGGGAAATGACTCGGAAAAGACACCTAGACGGGTGACTTGTGAAATGTGGGCCTTCCTTAGGATTCGGCGGGTGGGCCTAGTCCTGTTTGAAGGAAGGTTCACGTGAGACATCCCCAGACTTATGGACTCGATTGTGTTGACGGGCCCTCCTTTGTAGGGGTTTGTCCTACGTAGGTGGGCCTTGCCTTAGTCTAATAAGGCGGACTGGGATAGGGAAGAAACTCTTGATGTAAGATCGACAGAGTTTCGACGCTAAAGACCTTGACAACTTAAGACGCGACCCGACACTGCTAAATACGGGAAGTCCTAAGGAGAGGAAGGTTTTGAAAAATGATTGTTTTTTATAAAGGTCTGAGAAAACTCGGTTGAGGGCCCAATTTTCGGAAAAAACAAAAATGGTATTGGGCCACGGGTTTTGAAAGTTCGAAAATGTTTTCGAGTCTTGAATTGGGCAGCATACCGGCTAGAAAATAGGTTATTTTGAGTAAAATCATAAGTCCTAAATTCGGTATGTGTCCCGGGTTTTGAAATTGTATGGTTTGAAAAAGATGCAATCTTCGAAAAAAAGACGGTTTTTTGAAAATGACTCGGAAACCAAGTAGCACGTAGTCACACAAGCATTATAACGACGCCATGTATGCTCTATACTAAGTCCCTGTCGGTCTATAAAGGGTCTATACCAGTGTACATAGTCTAGACGTTGATCGGGACGGACTTCCTAAGTCGAGTTGATCTTAGAACATGCCGCGAAACCCACTCGAATGACTATGGACACCTTTTGACATATCCATATTGGAGTACATCAACGGTATAGTGGGACGTCGGTCGCAGGTACCGGCCCGGGAAAATATGGGTTATGCATGAACCGTAGAACTAAAACGCGTATTGTACTAGTCAAACAATTTCTATTCGAATCTCACCCTGAGGATGCCAATGGTAAGTCACGCATCAGTTAATCCCCAGCGGAGTCGCCAAATTGTGGACATGACATAGGTCCACCCCGACGCGGCCACGCGTGGGTTTGGGTAGGCGAATGAATCTCCATATGAGAATGGATCGAATTGAAATTTAAATCGAAGTGGAGTCGCCACCGAACTTTGTGGGAGTTCGGGCCCGTTCGAACCCACTCTATGTCGTAGTGGGCCGTATACAAAATACGGCCCATTTCCGATGTCAGAGTTTATTGGGCTCGTCTCTTTACATTTCGATATCGATACCGTCACTACCGGTTATCGTGTATTGAGTGACTCTCGTGTGCCAACGGTTTCGGGCATCCGGAAACCGAGGTTCTGAGTAAGGGGTGAGGGTACGTGTTAGGAAGCTCACAAAGGACACCCAACCCCGCCCGCACTTAGCGGCCTCTACTAAGAATTCGAGTGACTTTCTAATACGCGTTAGTTGAACGGGAAAAATGCTTATGCAAACATTGTTTTCCTAAGCATGTGAGAAATTGAAAAGAGGGTTTCTATGTCAATTTAATGCAACTAAAATTAACGTCAAAGTTGTATTTTAGCATGCGGGTTAATTTAGTACAATAAAATAAACAAGAATTAAATTGACAAAAGAAATAACAAACGCGTTAGTAACGATGTAACGATATTTAACGGTTTATGCAAATATTGAATTGAATTGAATGATAAACAAGATGACGCATGGTTTGAAGAGATAGTAAATACACATGATTGATTAAGCACGTGTTGACCTAAGTCGTAAAATACTATCGAATTTAGAAAATAGAAGAATGTACGACTCGTAGCTTTAGTCGTGATGAGGCCACTCGATCGAGTGGTCGATGGACTCGATCGGGTGGACGTTAAAAAAAAGGGTTCTGTTTTGCGTTTTAGACCATACTCGGCCGAGTTATTGACCAACTCGGTCGAGTACATAGCCACTCGACCGAGTCACTGTGAGACTCGATCGAGTGGGGGTCGTAATAGGCATTCTGACCTGATTTTGGGGTGCCACTCGACCGAGTAGGCTAGGCACTCGGTCGAGTGCCCCCTGTACGAATTGTAATTCGTTTGCAAATTGTATTGATTTTGAAATCGCTTTTGATTTTTGATAATTCGACGATTCTACCAAATCGGACATAAATATTGCACAATTTATGTTCGACTCGGATTTTATAAATTGTCGATTTTGTTGAACCGTATATAAATATTGTGGGATTTATATTCGATTCTAATTTTGAATACTTGTAGTATCCCATATTCGATTATCGAATCGATATGGCATACTAGAGTGAAAATAAAAGAAAATAAATTAATTTTAGTCGTCTTAAATTAATTATCGCGATATGGATAAATCGCGTTAATTAATTTATGTGACTAGATTGCTAGATTCGACATCCAATTATGAAATTGGTATCGAATCTAAGGAATCGACTCTTTGCTTGAATTAAAGGACTTGATTCCCTCTACTTTTCCGACATCGAAATAAATCCCTAGGGATTGTGATGTCGGATCCATGTCAACGGGTTTCGACCCTTATTAAAATACAATGTTTGTTTTAAAAATTGACGTAAATATGTGACTCGATTAAAGATGAGAACGAAATAAAACGGATTATCGTTTAAGTTGACTTATTTCAATAATCGAACGATCGGGGTGATGGGATAAGCGACCGTCAACGCGTGTGCAGTACACTTGTATGTTCGGTTTTCCTTATCCCACCATCACTCACATTCGACACAAATCAATAAGTATTTTAATGTTTTTGTACTAATTATATTATCGATATTATGATGTGATGAACAAAATAATTAAAAAGAAAATAAAAAGACGCGAAAAAAAAGAGAAGACGACGAGAAGAGAAGGAGAAGAGAAAGGGGTTTTGACACCCTCAACCTACATGTTCTTGTCTTGGATCGGACTCGTAATCGTGGCTTTAACACAAGAGTTTCGAGGTGTTTGAAGGTTGAGTTATGGTGGCTCGGGTTTCGATTTCCTAAAACTAGGTTTAGGGTTTGCTAGTGTGATGCTTAGGGTTTGATTAGGGTTGTAGATTGATTAGGGTTGTGTAGAATTTAGGGTTGTCAAAAGTTGTTCAAGATGTGTGCATGGGGGTTGCTTATATAGGCAAAGCTAGGGCACCCGGTTTAGGGTTACTCGACCGAGTAGGTGACTAACTCGGTCGAGTGGCCCGTTATGCCTGCAGTCGGGCTCGAAACAGGCCCACTCGATCGAGTGGCCCAGCTGGGTCGCGCAGGTCAGTCTTTTGGACCTTGACTTTGGATGTTTGATGGGTTTTGTGTTTGACTTGGACTTTTGATGATGTGAGGGGCTGTTTTGTGTGTCTCGGAAACGACTTTGACCGGGGTTGACCCAATCGCTAAAAGTCGGTTTTTATTCCGGTGTCGGTTTTGGCCCAAATTAGTCTTGTTTGACTCGGAATGATCTACTGGGCCTGGATTTGAGGTTGATTTTGTGAGTTTTGTACTCCGTAAGTGTGTTAGCCAGGAACTAATGGATTTGAGCCCGTATCCGAGCGCGTAGAAACATGTTAGCGTCCGATCATCATCGGGTGTTTTTTGGAAACTGCCATAGACACCTGGCAGTCAAAATGCAGGTGTCTACAACAGTACTTCCGCCACAACAAAGGAACAAAGTTATCAGCCCACTGATTGATTAGTAGAGGCCGCTATTGTGCGGGCGGGATTGGGTGTCGATGTATAGCAGACGTTGGCTTCCCAATACGTACCCTCACCCCTTACTCAGAATCGACGGTTTCCGGATGTCCGAAACCATTGGCAATGAGAGTCATTCCAGGCATGGAGTGCGTAAGGGTACAAGTCTTTATCTTGTGGTCCTGTGCCACTCAGCTTTGAGCCGGTTAGGGATCAAAGTTGACTTGAACGGTTTCCGAGTCCCCATAATTGACTCTGTGGCGACTCCACAAATCGGCAACGAATTCGGTTCAATATCCATACGAATTCGGGGCGCTGGGCGGTGCAGACGGACGTCCACACAGGTCGTCTTTAATATCTATACCCATTTCAGTAAGGATGGTGAAATTGGGTATGACAGCGTACCGGAGATGGACCCGGTAGGATGGGAGGAGGTTCTTGACAAAGGCCTCCACTAGAGTTTTCTCGCTGGGCTTATCGACCAGTTTCACGCTCTCGGCCCTCTAGCGTTGAAGGTATTTGGTGAACCCTTCTTTGGGCTCCTAGGCCATAACCTCCAGGGAGCGCATGGTGGTTTGGATCTCGGTGTTATCAGCATAGTCCCAAGCAAATTAAATTCTGTAGCTACATCATTCCGTAGCAAAGGAGAATAAACACGGGAGTTCTCCATGTGGATGGTGTTATTCCTGGACAGGTGGACTTGTTCCTCTAGTCGGCGCACCGCGCTAACCAGTTCGGCGAGGGCCCCAGTGTTTTCAGTCCTGGAGTAAGGAGTCCCTTGCTCCACAACAGTCAGACGAGCATTCATGGCCATCTGATCGGCCCTTATTGCTATCAGTTGGGCCTCAATCTCAGTTTGCTTGGATACCACGTAATCAGAAACCTCGAACCCAGACCTTGGAATCAAAACAATACATCCCGAGCAAGGAAAAGACTAAACGAGAAATCGACTTGAGAAAGACACCTAGACGGGTGACTCATGGGTAACTCCCTTAGGATACGGCTATGTGGGTCGGATCCCGTTCGAAGGAAGGACCACGTGAGACTTTCCCCAGACTTTGGACTCGAGAATCTAGACGGACTTTCCCTTGTAGGGGTATGCCCTACGCAGGTTGGTCATGCTTTTAAAACAAGGTGGACTCGGGATGAGGAGGAAACCCGTGATGTAAGATCAACGGAGTTTCGACGCTATTTACCTTCGACGACTTATGAAAAGACCCGATACACGGATAACGGTAGGTCCTATAATAAGTACGTTTTTTGGAAAGGGGTCGAATTTTGAAAAATACTTGGAGGACGGTCCTGACTTTTAAAATTGGCAGCATACCGACGTGACCGAGCTTTTTTGAAAAGTCGGAACTCTTCGAGTTTCGAAATGGGTAGCATGCCGGGTAAAAATAGGTTATTTTGAGTCAAATCCTAAGTCTAAATTTAGGCAGCATTTCAAGTTTTTGAAAACTTGACATTTTTGAAAAGATGCATTTTTGAAATGATAATTTTTGAAAAATGACACGGAACCAAGTAGCACATAGTCACACAAGCATTATGACGACAGCATGTATGCTTTAAACTAAGTCTCGGTCGGTCTAAAGAGGGTCTATACCAACACCGATGGCTCTCTCGTAAATCAGGACAGACTTCCTAAGCCGAGTTGGTCTTAGATCATGCTGCTTAACCCATACGAGTTCGGCCATAGATGTCTTTAGCGCACCCATGTAGGAATGCACCGTGGTATAGTGAGACGTCGGTCACAAGTAACCGGCCAGGGAAAAAATGGGGTTATGCATGAACAATCAAACTAATGCGCGCACGTTAATAATCGAACGATTTCTCTTCGAGTCTCACCATGAGAATTTGGATGACAAGTGGTACATCAGGTATCCCAGCGGAGTCGCCAAATTGTGGATATGGCAAAGTCCACCCCGACGCGAACACGCGCGGGTTTGGGTAGGCGAATGAATCTCGTGGTAAGATTGATCTCGGGTCGAAATTTAAATCGAAATAGGAGTCGCCACCTAACTTTATGGGAGTTCTGACCCGTTCGAACCCACTCTATACTTGGGCGCTTCGTGCACGAAGCACGGCCCGCTTTAGTACTAAAGTTTGTTGGGTTCATCCCATTGCATATTGATATCGACATCGGGATACCGAATATCGTCTATCGAATGACTCTTGTTTGCCAACGGTTTCGGACATCCGGAAACCAATGGTTCTGAGTAAGGGGTGAGGGTACGTGTTGGGAAGCCCACGAAGGACACCCAACCCCGCCCGCTCTTAGCGACCTCTACTAAGATATCGCTCGGTTTTCGTGTACGCGCGTTAGTAAGATGGTTAAATGTTATGCAAACAATATTTTAGCTACGCATGTGAAACACGTGTTAAGCTACGTCATTTAATGCATCTAAAGTTATTGTCGAAGTTGAATTTAGCATGTGGGTTTGTTTAGAAAACGGTAAATGCCACGCAACGTAAATAAACAACTTAAATGTAAACTACAAATTACACAGGCGGAATACAACCCGGAATATACAATACGACAAATGAAGATATAATATAATCGGGTTAGAAACAGTAACGTAAATAATAAACGAACTCGTAAATGAATCGTGAATTGAAACTGTAAACCAGATATTAGACAGAGTCTAATCAATTACGTGTAGCATTACGTATTGACCGGAGGACAAAGGCTGGAATGCGCAAAAGGTTGCGGCCTGGTACTCAGGCGCCTGCAATGGGGCGGTCTGGAGTTCAGGCGCCTGAGGGCAGGCGGCCTGGTATGCAGGCGGCTGATCCTCGGCGTCTGGTATGGCCGGATTCGGGACCGAAGCATGATGCTAGCTTGATCCCGAAGCCTCGATGTCTCGTCCCAACTCCTCATAGCGCAAAATGGCTCTCGAGATGTCGTATATCGATTCCGACTAGGAAGTCATCGGTATATGACTTGCGAAATGTGACATTCGCTCAGAGTCGTAAAAGGATAAAAATAGATACGAAATGTATATTTGAAAAGGAAAGCGCGATTGATTAGCGCGCGTCGACAAGCAAGTATTGTTCCCTAAGTGAAATGTGTATCGTTATGGACTACGTCGGTAGCCTACGATATCTCATTTTGCTATAATGAGGTACTTGTCCCAAACCGATTCAATTTTATGATAGATCGATTATATCGACTTGGTACGAATATCGAAGCCCTTCATATCGCGATGTCGTTATCGGGTCGCGTAGACCATACGACTCTCGGATTGACGTCATAGGGTTTTGTACTACTTTGATTGTCAATTACCCTTTTTTATGCGCGACATTTTGACTACGGAGTCAACATCGGGGGCAATAGAGCGATATTTGAAAATGATATCGAACACACTTGATAACGAGCGACTGCGATCGCGTCATAACCCATCGGGTCAGGCGCGCGCCATGAGGCGACCTGACCCTCAGGCGCCTGGGGCGGCGCGCCTCAGAATATGGGCGCCACCTCCGATGCGTCCTATTCGAGTATTGCACGGACTTTAGGCAGCGTTTTATTATCGAATCCGTTTGATATGAAGGTTCAATTTGTCGTCGCAAAACTTAGGTCCTTTGCGTTTTGGCGTCGTAATTTGGGTTTTTAAGGCCTACGACGCTTGATTTAGCGTCTTCGGACGTTTGGTTGAATCGAGTTTGAAAATAGTTTTGTAATTAATACGCGGTATTTGTTAATGACGGAAATGTAAATAACCATAATATAAATGTTAGACGGTTAGGAACAAAACGAAAATGTTTGGTGCGATATTAATATGAACAAAAACTTAAAGGCATTTTGGGGGGTTGACTCGCCTTAAACAACCAAACATGCGGGGTGACGGGATAAGCGACCGGCAACTTCGAGTGCATTACTCTTGTATTCGTATTTCCTTATCCCGTCATCCTTTATATTCGATACGTAAAAGGACGAGTATTTTGTAGTCGAGTTAGTAGTTAGCGTTACGATAAATAAAAGTTAGTATAATGATAAAATAAAGGTTTACAGTTAGTTAGTAATCAATAGACGAAAATAAGAGAGAAATAGATTAGAGAAAAGGGTTTTGTTTACACCCTCAACCTACATGCTAAAAATCTCGGAACACAAGCTCGTCTAGCGGCGGCGTAGGCACGGGAGCGATCGAGAATGTAGGTGAGTTAAGGTGTGTTTAGGGATGGGAAAGGCTCTCGGTTTTCTGAAAATGAGTTTCGAGAAATTGAAGTGTTACCCTTGAAACGTCGGAGGTAAGGGTTCATTTATAGATTTTTTGCGAAATGTTTCGGCTCAGTATTCGGAAGCCCGAAGTGGGGCGGTTCAAGACTCGTGCGCCCCAGATGAGGCGGCTCAGTTCTGGAACGCCTGGTTGCGCGCAGTTGAACTTGCGCGTATCAGAAATTGCTCAAAATACGGATTGATATCCGCGCTATTCAAGGCATGATTTGTTTCTGTTTGACCTTGATTGATTTTATATTTGGACACATTTTGGGATTTTTGTTTTCAGGTTTCGACTTTGACCGGTTTTGACTCGTTCGCAAAAGTCGGTTTTGCCCCTGGTGGCGGTTTTAGCTCAAAATAGCTTTATTTTATTGGAAACGACCCACAGAGTCTGAATTCGAGGTCGGTTTTGAGAGATTCACACTCCGCTAAGTTCCCACATTGGATACTATGGATTCTAAGACCGTATTCGAGCGTATTAAAGCATGTTTACGTCCGATCATCATCGGGTGTTTTATTGGAGACTACTATAGAAACAACCAGTTAAAATGCGGGTGTCTACACATATCGTCACTAGGTTGTCATCTAAACAAAACTTTACATTCCGTATTCTTTATTTATGCACTTCGATAACGTCAAGTCTGACTTCTATGGACACTAGGTCCATGGCACGTCACAAACATACGTAACCACAACTTCAACCATAAGCACTAAAACACCCTAAACTAAACCTGAGTAGTTTCGAGATCCGTTCTCAATCATATACGCATCATGTCTCGTTTAGTGTACATTTCAAGGGTGCAACTCCTTACTATGTGAT
The DNA here is from genome assembly GCA_958450325.1 of Agrostemma githago. NCBI lineage: Eukaryota > Viridiplantae > Streptophyta > Magnoliopsida > Caryophyllales > Caryophyllaceae > Agrostemma > Agrostemma githago. Next base: position 38,854,876 of record OY288258.1, read on the forward strand.
TTACTTACATTCCACATTTACCGTTTTCGTATGATTTATAGCTTTTATGACCCTATAATCGCATGCTAAATCACCTGACATAGAATTCAAAACGTAAACAAAATAAAACTGAACAAGCGATGGTCGGGTTCCATAATAATCCTGATGCTCACCCCTCACACGTAGTTCGATCCATCCCTATTAATACCGAACCGATGCACCTTAAGCAGAATACCAGGTAAGGTATACCACGAGAACGACTAATATTCGTATTATCACATTAAAACTGACTTGCTAATACGTATAATATTTAGTACTCTCTACTTTCTTACGTGGATCTTTTCATGGTCTGCTTGTCACGTGAAATCGCATGTAAAGAATGTAAACACAACTACTTTGACGACAAAAGCTTACTTGTCCTTAAATAACCGACTTAGCAAAGACATAAGGTTAAAACAACGGATGTTATCGTACTTCCTCCACAATTAAGGAACAAATAAAGTTATCAGCCTACCGATTAATTAGTAGAGGCCGCTATGTGCGGGCAGGATTGGGTGTCGATGTCAAGCGGACGTTGACTTCCCAATACGTACCTTCACCCCTTACTCAGAATCGACGGTTTCCGGATGTCCAAAACCATTGGCAATGAGAGTCATTCCAGGCATGAAGTGCTTAAGGGTACAAGTCTTTATCTTTAGGTCCTCATGCCACTCAACTTTGAGCCGGCTAAGGATCAAAGTTGACTTGAACGGTTTCCGAGTTCCCAAAATTAACTCGGTGGCGATTCCACAAATCGTCAATGAATTCGGTTCACTTAAAAGGTTGTCCTACCAAACATATCGGCCTTTAAACATTCACAACCACGTCTTGATCGTTTCTAACGGAAACACGGATGTCCACATCCGTCTAGTACAATTCGAATCGTCAACCAAATCGAGGTCCGATACATCACCCCGTACACGAGATCGGACCGGCCCCACGGAACGGACGAGGCCGCATGGGTGGCCGCCGCGAACCGGATGTGTAAACAAGTTTCCATTAGTGGTGTAACTCGAAGGAGGTCGGTGAAGCTCATTTCCTAGCTCCTTTTTGTTGTCACTACAAGTTTTGGCCCTAAAAAGCTCACCTTAACCGATATTAGGACCAATCGACCTCTTCGCGGTAAGATCCTTGCGGACACGCGAAGAGACCCTCGGTTGACCTTCCGGCCGGCTAAGGTAGCCACACATTCGGTGGATATGCCAAGCGAATGGCACTGAGCAAACGGGATGACACTCACCTCCCCCGGTGACCTGTCGTCACCTAAGCAAAGACTACTCATGGACGGTAGCCTACCCTAACCTACCCGTGTCTACATCCTTCATGAGTGTATGCATTCCTAGTTATGTGTAGCGTGTGTGACAACCTGAATAAAACATTAAAATCTGGATTAAACTATGACAACATATTCAACCGCACCCAACTTCGTTTTCGAAAAAGGACTTTTTTTTTTGAAAACACCTTTTAAACATCGTCACTCCGACCAAAATTGAACTCATTTTCGAAAGACACCTTAGCGCCATCACCCCGGCCGATTTGACACTCATCGCTTTCAAAAATCATCTTTAGCGCCATTACTTTGGCCAAAATAAAATTCGTCATTTTCAAAAAATGATCGATGACGTACCGTTACTATTACCAAACTCCCAACCAATGGGATCAAGGTACTTCATACGGTAAAAATTTTCTTTCAAAACATTCCCCGACACACCGTTATTATCGCCAAATTCCCGACCAATGGGACCAAGGCATGTAAAACGGTTATGCTTTAACTTTTCAGAACGTTTTTCACGCATACCATTAACATTACCAAAATTTCGAATTAATGAAATCAAGGAATCTAAACGCGGTTAGACCCACGAAACATTCTACATGCACCGTTGAAATTCCGATCAATGGGATGGACATACACGGTCGCACGTTTTCAAATTTTTCTAAAAGCACTATCACAACCCAAGATCTGTAACAAGAACTTGGTCACTGAAACACCCCACATTGATTGAATATGTCCTATTTATTGCTTAAAGGGATTTGAAGTACTACTCATATCAACAAAGTGCACTTTCTATTTTGGTCATCCATGCAAAAGAACTCTGCAGTTAAGCGTGCTTGGCTGAGAGCAATCTTAGAATGGGTGACCTCCTGGAAAGGTTTCCAGAATGCGCATGAGTGAGGAAAAAATGCGTTGGAAAGGACTCGTGTTGGTCTGTGGGACCAGTACAAAGCCTGGCGAGCTATCGCGGTTAACATCTCTGGTCCTAGGATTAGGCTGGGGTGTTACAAATGGTACCAGAGCAATCCTACGACCGTGCATATGGTACCTAGAGGGAGTGTGTGGACGTCCGTCCGCACCGCCCGGTGCCCCGCGCACGCCTACGCGGGAACAACCTGGTTTTCAATCGCCGCGGCCACCCACGCGCCCCCCTCCCGCTCGGGGGCCGGTCCGATCTCGCGTTCGGGATGATGTGTCGAACCTCGATTCAGATGACGATTCAGACTTGTACTAGACGGGCGCAACCCCGAGTTTCCGTTGGAATCGATCGAGTCGTGGTTGTAAATGTTTAAAGGGCGATATGTTTGGTAAGGTGACCTTTGTAATGAACTTAATTCGGTGCCGATTTGTGGAGTCGCCACCGAGCCAATTATGGGGACTCGGAAACCGTTCAAGTCAACTTTGATCCTTAGCCGGCTCAAAGTTGAGGGGCACGGGACCTAAAGATAAATACTTGTACCCTTAAGCACTCCATGCCTGGAATGACTCTCATTGCCAATGGTTTCGGACATCCAGAAACCGTCGATTCTAAGTAAGGGGTGAGGGTACATATTGTGAAGCCAACATCCGATAGACATCGACACCCAATCCCGCCCGCACAATAGCGGCCTCTAATAATCAATCGGTGGGCTGATGACTTCGTTTCCTAGTTGTGGCGGAAGCACTGTAACATCCAATGTTTTAACCCTATACGTTTAAGGACAAGTAAATTTTGTCATCGAAGTAGTTGTGACAAGCAGGCCATGAAAAGATGCACATAGGAGAGTAGAGAGTACTAATATTATAGGTATTAGTAAGTCAATTTTAACGTGATAATACGGATATTAGTTTTTCTCGTGGTATACCTTACCTGGTATTCTGCTTAAGATGCGTCGGTCCGGCATTAATAGAGATGCATCGAACCTTATAAGGTAAGCACCGGGATTAATACAGAACCCGACCATCGCTTTATTCAGTTTTAGCTTAATTACGTTTGATTTCCGTGTTTGGTGATTTAGCATGCGATTATAAGGTCATAAAAGTAATAAATTATACGAAAGCGGTAAATGTGAAATGTAAGTAAATCACATAGTGAGGAGTTGCACCCTCGGAGTATACGCTAAACGGGACGCGATGCATAGATAGTTGAGAACGGATCTCGGAACTACTCGGGTCTATTTAGAGTGTTTTAGTATTTATGATTGAAGTTGGGACGTTACATATTTTAGTAAGTGTTGTGGACCTAGCGTCCACGTTTGATATTATCGTAGTGCATAATAAAGGTACAAAAATGTAAAGTTTTGTTTAGACGACAACCTAGTGACTATTCGACTTCGAAGGCGGATCCTCCTAGCTTGCCCGGTGATTTTGGCAGAGTTTCATTACTGTTGGCCCTTCCTGCGACTAATCCGGCAGAGCTCCGCTACTACTTGCTAGTTCTGCGGCTAATCCGGCAGAACTCCGTTAGACTCGGAGTAGCTAGTCGATCACAGGCACCTCGGTATCAAGTGGATTGCTCGAAGGTGAGGAGTAGCGTCTATTTAGCTTTCAGGACTACGATCGAGTGGATTATTTGCTTTGGGTGTCGGAGTGCGAGCCCAAGCGAGATACTCTTAACGAGTTAAAGAGAGAAGGGAAATGAGAAGTTGTGTGTCGAAATGGAGGGGGTGGAGGGGGGTATTTATAGGTGTTTTCGGCTCTCGTCACTCAGATGGACGCCTGGGTCCAGGCGCACCAGAACTCAGGAACGTGGGTTTAGGCGGGTTAAGCCTGAGGCCTGCAAGGTGAGGCGCTCAGGATTTTGAAGATACGATTTTGATACTTTTCAAAACCGAGAGGTGCGCGTATTATACATGTCTTCGGGATTAAGTCTTCCCCGCCTTGACCTAGCGTCGTTGCTCCTAGTGACCTAGTCCCGAGGTTCGCTTGGCGCGGTGCTAACTCGGTTCGAGTTTCGGGACCGATTCGGAGTCTGGCGTCGGAGAAGGAGGTGATGCACTCTTGGTGCCTGGTGCCTCCTGTTTATCTCATGTCACCCAACGACTAGCTTGCCACCACCTCGTGGTGAGTATTCGACTTTTGGTTTTAAAGCTTGTTTTGTTTTACGGCGTAGTATTTACTTGCTCCCTGATCGACCTGCTTTTCTTTCAGATGGCTGATCCAGTTGATGCTATTCAGCCCTCAGACTTCCCCTTGACGTTGCTTAGCGTAGATGCAACTGGGGTAGCTTTCGCTGAGCCTCTCCCCCCGTGTTCTGCCGAGGAGATGGACGCTGGGATAGAGTGGCGCGACCGGGTATACCGGGTAAGTTTCAGTTTCTGTTTTGGATTCGGTTCTAAGAGTTAGGTTTTATTTGGCTAACTTGTGTGGTTTCACGTTTCAGGTTTTGTCAGCTTGCCATCAGCGGTTGTGGCAGGCCGCCAACTGCTTTCGGGTCTATGCCTCGAGGGTCTCCCGTGACACTTCGACCTCGATCGGTGAGTATGTGTGCTTAGGGTGGTTTCCTAGGCTGTTTGTACATTTTCCTAAGGTTTAGGTGTATTTGCAGGATGCTCAGGATATGGTGGGGCAGGTGGAGACTCGGGTGACCGAGCTTGAGGCAGAGGTGGCTGATGCGAGACAGCTCTTGCAAACTCGGGACGGCGAGATTGCCCGACTTAAGGAGCAGTTGGCTCAGCATCAAGGGGAGACCTCAGCGCGAGGTGAAGCTAGGCAAAGGGTCGAGATGGAGAGGGAGGTTGAGGCCGAGGCTGCAGGTCATGTCACGGATGCTACCGAGGATGTTGGAGGGATTGCCAAGACAGCTACCCTAGACATGCTGTCGGGAATGGACGGTAGTGAGTCTCCTCTCCTGGATTTAGAGGATCTGGGTTTGGACGATAATATTTGTGGATTCGTGATGGCTATAGGTGAAGCCTCTAGGGGTCCTTCCTAGTTTGTGAACTTGGTTTGCGTATGACTTTGTATATATATTTAACTTTTAGTATTTGTTTAGTGATTTCCTCACGTTTTTGTTTTGTGAAATGCTGACCTAGATTGACAAGTAATCACTTCATGATTGTTTTATTCGTGATTTCGTCGTACTTTAGGACGTTTTAAAATGCGTTGGGGTTGCGTGAGAGTACGAAAGTAGTTTTTCGTTCATTTTTTTAAAATGTGTTAGTTTGAGCCAGGAGTTGGATCAGATAGTACGTTGATTAAAATGTTTTGACTTGAGACGGACGGAATGTAAGGGGTCAACGTGCTCTGACCGAGTGCACTAGAATGAAAATGTAGTTGTTTCGACATTCATAATGAAACATGTATATTCATGACCTGTTAGGCTACCCCTGTTTTTTTTTTTAAAAAAAAGGTTGGACCACTTTTTGTATATTCATGACAATGTCATATTGGACTACAGACGCGACTTGACAATGACCGTTAAAGGCTACCACACGCCTAGGTGGGGTAGCTTATCCCCCTAAAAAATTGAAAAGACGTCTAAGTCTGGTGTGTCCGATGGGTGAGATGTGACCTCGCAGCTCTTGCATGGGTATTTCGGTCTCGGGAGAGGGTTTTAGTTACTTCGGGAGGTCGATCCCGACGTCTGAGATGACAGGTGGTAGTTGATGCCTCAATTTTTGGGTTGCTTGAGAGGCTGTCTGCTTAGGGACAGACGCCTGTGCTAAGGCTGTCGTGTTCCGGGTCGCTTGGGCTCGAGCGGCTGGAGATTTGGGTGCCTAGGCTCGGGCGGTCCAGGCCCTGTTTACGGAAATTTTCGTGGTTTCCTAATTATGGTGGGATTAGAGCTATATATACGGGTTACGGGTGATTGTTTTAGACATACTAGAGTATCCATAGTGTCTAGAATGTCCATACTTAGGGTCATGTCGGGTTTTGGGAGTCTTTTGACCGAGTGGGCAGGTTGTTTTAAGAAATGTAATTTCGAGGTTGGTTTAAGTGATGTTTTTTCTGTGGTTAATGCGTTAAGGCATGTTAAGGTGCAGGATAAATTTTTGTTGGCATGTACTGAATTTTGGGATGTAGGAAGACATGTTTTCGCTTTTCCCGGGGGTCGGGTTTGTCCTCTTCCCAAGGAACTTGATGCCATTGGTGGATGGTCCTTGGTTTGGCCTTGCGTGCCTTTGGGAGATGACGCTTTTGTGGAACGGTTTCGTCATTTTTTGGACATTTCCTCGTTAGAGGAGGCTAGTGTTTTCTTCGAGGGGGGGGGGGTATTGACCTAAAGTTTCTATTCAGGACATTTTCACCGACGGGTCCCTATGGTGTTTCACCTCTAGCTTGTAGACGGGCTTTCAATATTGCGGTGGCTTGCTATTATCTTTTTGAGGATGCGCTAGTGCATGACGGTTGGGGTAATCCTCGAGTTTTGGACGTCGTGATGGGGATGGAACATGGACGATCGCCCTCTCTGCTTATTTTGGGCGAGCTTATTCTAGGTCATGACGCTCGTGTTCGGCTACATGGGACTTCTTTTCGGGGATCTAGAATGATCTTGCAGCTATTGTAAGGTGCTATTTTTTTTTGTGTTTCTTTGTGGTTGTTTGTTTGAAACCCACTATAGTGACATTGTGTTGGGATTGGTGCAGGTTTGGCTACAGGAGAGACTCGGCTTGGTGGATCCTCCTAGGTCTGTTAAGGGCTATAGCTATAAGGGCTTCACGGGTCGCAAAATGGTGGATGCGTGGAACGCCGGCCATACCGAAATGAAATAGCACTCTTATTTGGTCGAGGGGCAAGTGGCTATTAGATGGACAGTTTTATGGTGGCAGATTAGCGGGCAAGCCGGGTTTCCTTTTTCGTCCTCGACCCAGGCTATGCTAATATTATCTTTACGGGACCCGGTTTATGTTTATCCAGGTGAGTTGTCAAATCAAATGGGGGTGAGGCCCACCCCTTCAGATGCTACGAAGGGTGTTTCTATGTTTGATTCGTGGATGGAGAATTCTTGTAGGGAGTTTAGGGTATCTTGGGAACAGAAATTTTCATGTCCCAGCATTATAGAGGGTGTTCGGCCGACCGACACTACATCATTCCAGCAGAGGGTTTATGAGCACTCCTCAGGACAGAGCAAGTCGAAGGTTAGGAAGGCCTCGATGCTAGAGGATAAAGAGGCTACTCAAGAAGACGTCGCTAAGCACCTGACCAAAGACAGCGTTACCGATTCTAGTGCCGTCAGTTCATCTACACTGGCCAAGACTGATGACACTCGTATTGAAGGTGCTAGTGATGAGCTCACCTTTGGCTAGGGCCGTGGAATCAAACCATGTTCGTAGTTCATAATGAGTGATTTTGCTTTAGACTCGTTATGCCAATTATCGATGTGAATTGTTTTTAAGCATTTCGTATGGGTTTTCACCCTAGCTTAGAGATCAGGATGAGGTTGTTTAGGAGGTTAAGGATAGTAACGTTTAAGCTGGTCCATAATGGTTGGAGTTGAGAATTCTTGACCGTCTAGGTCGGTGAGGATTACAGCGCCCCCCGAGAGTATTGTCCTAACAAAGTAGGGGTTGTCCCAGTTTGGTTTGAATTTCCCTCTGGGATCGACGGGAGGGGGTGCTCTAATGGATTTGACTACTAGGTCTCCCTCATGTATGTTTCGGGACTTCACTCGTTTGTTAAAGGCCCGTTGTATGCGTTGTTGGTAAGCTTCCACGTTGGACAGTGCATGTATTCTACGCTCGTCTAAGAGTACTAGCTCTTCGTACCGTTTTTGGTTCCATTCTTCTTCGGGGATGGCGCTTTCGGCTAGTATCCTTAGTGAGGGTATTTCTAGCTCTATGGGTTGTACGGCTTCAGAGCCGTAGGTAAAGTAGTAAGGGGTCGCTCCGCTGGGTGTTCGGTAGGATGTTCGGTACCCCCGTAATGCGAAGGGATTTTGTTCGGCCAATCCCGGTAGTTGTCTATCATTTTCTTAAGGATTGTGGTAATGGTTTTGTTCGCCGCTTCTACGGCTCCGTTTGTCTGTGATCTATAGGGTGAGGATTTGTGTCTTTGGATTTTGTATTTGTCGAGGAGTTTTGGGGTGTCGGCCCTGAAATGAGCCCCCTGATCTCTGATTATTTCGTGAGGTATGCCGTATCGGCAGATGATGTTATTTTGTAGGAATTTGACTACTTGTTTGGAGGTTAGTACGGTGTAAGAGGCGGCTTCTACCCACTTGGTGAAGTAATCGACGGCCACCAGTATAAAACAGTGTCCGCCTGTCCCAGCTGGGTGTACCTTTCCTATGATGTCAATTCCCCAAGGAGAGAAAGGCCAGGGCGTGGTTATGGTATGGACAGGATAGGGCGGTAGGTGTTGGATGTTGGCGAATATTCGGCAGTTATGACAGTGACGGACGTGACGTCGACAGTCTGCCTCTAGGGTAATCCAGTAGTAACCTAGTCTCATTATTTTTCGGGCTAATAGGTGTGCGCTCATGTATGTGGGGTCCGCACTCTCCATCGTGTACTTCTTCCATGACTTTCTCGGATTGCGTTTTGTTTATGCACCTAAGGAGGACTCCTTGTGGGGTTCCTTTGTAGAGTAGTCCTTGGTTAAGGACATAATGGGCGATTTTTAACACCTAAGGTTCTTAACACCTAGAGTTACGGCGGTTTTTAGTCTTATTAGGCAGGCTTCGTATTCGGTTGTGTTGTTGGTAACGGGAAGGTCTAGTTTGACTGATGTGGGTATGTGATCGCCTATCGGTTATTGGCGTGTTATTGCTTGGTTAGAGGGGTCGGTTGTGGGTTGAACCAAGGGTAGTTATCTCCTGATTTCATCTTAGGGTGAAGTTATAGTGGGCCGTTTGTTGAGGCCTTTACGTTTTTAGTTAATTGTTATCGATAAATGGCAAATATCGAGTTTCAAGCGATAAACTAAGCTATTAAAAGAAAATCAAACGATTATCGAGGCGTGTTTGTAAAAGAAAAGGAGCTGTTTTATTGATATATTAATAAACGGGCTAGATGCCCGTGATTTTGTTTAATGGGAGGTGGAGGACATGTCCCCTTGCACCCCCCGGACTCGATGGGTTAAAAGAGTAAAAGGAAATAAAAAAGTTTATTATTTAAGCCTAGGCCCTATAGACATACTAGACTTTGACTAAGATCGACTTCGCCCCTAAGTCTCGATACTCCCCCCAAGAAAGAGCACTTTGATGGTACCGCTCATCTTTACCACCACAGACGCGGTTGCCTCGTTACTAGTCTCCCCGACGGTGAGTTACGTCGTCTGTGCCTTGGCAGGGGGAAAGGTTCTGGATCCACAAAGTCTTGGATGTCGTGTTTGAGGCGATCGCAGTCCTCTGTATCGTGCCCTCTACCCTGATGATATAGGCAGTAGGCACTGCGGTCCTAGTCTGCACCTCGGGCTTCGCGAGGTGGGTCCGGAGTAGGGACAAGTTGCGACAACTGCCAGTCATCGTTGGCAACCCTAAGAGCTTCGGCGTAGGTCATCCCCAGATCCGTTAGGCTCCTAAAGGGGCATCCTCCTAGGGGCGATCAGCCTAGCCGGTCCGAGCCTCATCTTGTTCCTAGGGATGAAGGGTGTTTTATCCGCCTCTTCTTGGGGGAGGTTTTGTGTTTCGTTTAAGGTACTCTCGAGTTTGCCGAGTTGGAGTAGTATGTTGTCATGGTCGGCGGTTATTTGGGCCATGTTGTTTTGGAGTTCCTTGATAAGCCCCAGCATGGTGTTGAGTGGTTCGAGGTTATTGTTGGAGGACATTTTTAGACCTGCGAGACATGACTGAAGATGAGATTGGATCCGTTAGGTGGCCCATGGACTCGAGGAATGCTCAAAATCGAGCGACACGGAAATGAGACCCTTGATTCGCGCGGGTTTGTGGTCATCCTTTCGGGGACTCGGATGCTTTAGACTCTTAGTGTATTTGGCGGAGCGCCTACTGAACCTACGTCTCTAAAACGAGACGATTTGACGCAAATCTCGGAGATGAGATTTAAAGAGCACTTTCTCTAAACGAGACGACCCAGAATGCAAGACCTCGAGTAGAGGTGACCCTAGCAACTAACACAGATAGTTAATCACACGGTTGTACGACGTAATAAATCGATCGCGATCCTGGCTCAGGATCAAAGAGTTTGGGTTTTTTTTCGAAGCGGATGTTTTTTTTTTTGTAAATAAACTTCTTCTGAAAACGAGAGTTTGCAAAAATTGGTGCTATGGTGGCTTAGTGATACCGTTCGTGATATGTGTAAAGTGTTGCTATGTGTTTGTCGGGAACTCGACGACTGCAAAAAGTGTTCAGGGTGGTTCTACAAAAGGAGCGCGCGCAGTTCTAAAGGAACCGGTTTTGAAAAGGATGAGGTCGTGTTTCTACCGAAACTACTATTAATTAGTTAGCTCGGTGTTTGTTGCGTGGACGGTATTCGTGATGCCCGTGACAGTGTTTTGGAAAGTGTGACTAAATCCTTGTCACGTAATTTAGGTGGTGAATGGTGTTTTTTTGAAGGTGTAATCATTTTGGGTTCCTTGACTTCATTGATTGAAGTTTTGGTCGTGTCAACGGTATGTGCAATAGAAATTTTTTTATCTTTTGAAAATAAGATGTGACCGTTTAAGGTACCTCGACCCCATTAATTGGGAGTTTCGGCGGTATTAACGGTATTTGTCGTTGGCGAGTTTTGTTCTGGCCAAGGTGATGGTGCTTGTAAAAGGGTCTTTTGAAAGACATGTCGTGATGACATATTTTTCTTTTCTTTTTTTTTTTCCTAAAAAGAAAAGGTTTTTCAAAAAAATTATTTTAGATTGGTAGGAACATCGTTTGTTTTCTTTGAAAAGAGAGATGATTGATTTTTTTTCGAAAACAGAGTTGGGTGCGGTTGAATATGTTGTCGTGGTTGAATCCAAATTTTTAGTATTTTATTTGGGTTGTTCAAACACGCTACACATAACTAGGAATGCATACACTCATGCAGGATGCAGACACGGGTAGGTTAGGGTAGGCTACCGCCCACGAATAGTCCTTGCTTAGGTGGCGACAAGTCACCCGGGGAGGTGAGTATCGTACCGTCTGTTCGGACCATTCGCTTGTTTATCCGCGGGGTGCGCGTTAGGCGGCCGAAGCGTCAACCGAGGATCTACCCCCGTGTCCATAAGGATCTTACCCCGAAGAGGTCGATTGGTCCTAATATAGGTTAGGGTGGGCTTTTTAGGGCCAAAACATGTAGTGACCACAACAGGAAACTAAGAAATGAGCTTCATCGACCTCGTTCAAGTTACACCACCGCTGGAAACATGTTTCCGAATCCCCAGCGGAGTCGCCAAACTGTGGACGTCCGTCCGCACCGGCACCCAGCGCGCCCGCGCGGGACCGACCTGGTTTTCAATCGCGGCGGCCACCCGCGCGGCCCCCTTCCGATCGGGGGCCGGTCCGATCTCGTGTTCGGGGCGATGTGTCGGACCTCGATTCGGATGAGGATTCGGACTTGTACTAGACTGGCGCAGGCGCCCGTGTTTCCGTTGGAATCGATCGAGTCGTGGTTGTAAATTTTTAAAGGCCGATATGTTTGGTAAGGCGACCTTTTTAATGAACTGAATTCGTTGCCGATTTGTGGAGTCGCCACCGAGTCAATCATGGGTACTCGAAAACCGTTCAAGTCAACTTTGATCTTTAGCCGGCTCAAACTGAAGGGCACATGACCTAAAGATAAAGAGTTGTACCCTTAAGCACTCCATGCCTGGAATGACTCTCATTGTCAATGGTTTCGGACATCCAGAAACCGTCGATTCTGAGTAAGGGTACGTATTGGAAACCCAACATCCGATAGACATCAACATCCAATCCCGCCCGCACAATAGAAGCCTCTACTAATCAATCGGTGGGCTGATGACTTCGTTTCCTAGTTGTGGCGGAAGTACTGTAACATCCATTGTTTTAACCCTATACCTTTTGCTATGTCGGTTGTTTAAGGACAAGTAAATTTTGTCGTCGAAGTAGTTGTGTTTACATTCTTTGCATGCGATTTCACGTGACAAGCAGGCCATGAGAAAATGCCCATAGGAGAGTAGAGAGTACTAATATTGTAGGTATTAGTAACTCAGTTTTAACGTGATAATAAGGATATTAGTCGTTCTCGTGGTATACCTTACCTGGTATTCTGCTTAAGATGCGTCGGTCCGACATTAATAGAGATGCATCGAACCTTATAAGGTGAGCACCGGGATTAATACAGAACCCGACCATCGCTTTATTCAATTTTAGCTTATTTACGTTTTGATTTCCGTGTTAGGTGATTTAGCATGCGATTATAAGGTCATAAAAGCAATAAATCATACGAAAGCGGTAAATGTGAAACGTAAGTAAATCACATAGTGAGGAGTTGCACCCTCGGAGTATACGCTAAACGGGACGCGATGCATAGATAGTTGAGAACGGATCTCGGAACTACTCGGGTCTATTTAGAGTGTTTTAGTATTTATGATTGAAGTTGGGACGTTACGTATTTTAGTAAGTGTTGTGGACCTAGCGTCCACGTTTGATATTATCGTAGTGCATAATAAAGGTACAAAAATGTAAAGTTTTGTTTAGACGATAACCTCGTGACGATTCGACTTCAAGGCGGATCCTTCTAGCTTGCCTGGTGATTTCGGCCGAGTTTCGTTACCGTTGGCCCTTCCAGCGGCTAATCCGACAGAGCTCCGCTACTACTTGCAAGTTCTGCGGCTAATCCGGCAGAACTCCGTTAGACTCGGAGTAGATAGTCGATCACAGGCACCTCGGTATCGAGTGGAATGCTCGAAGGTGAGGAGTAGCGTCAATTTCGTTTTCGGGACTACGATCGAGTGGATCGTTTTCTTTGGGTGTCGGAGTGCGAGCCCAAGCGAGATACTCTTAACGAGTTAAAGAGAGAAGGGAAATGAGAAGTTGTGTGTCGAAATGAAGGGAGTGGAGGGGGGTATTTATAGGTTTTTTCGGCTCTCGTCACCCGGATGGACGCCTGGGTCCAGGCGCACCAGAACTCAGGCGCCTGTGTTTAGGCGGGTGAATCCTGAGCCGCGCAAGGTGAGGCGCTCGGGATTTTGAAGATACGATTTTGATACTTTCCAAAACCAAGAGGTGCACGTATATTATACATGTCTTGGGGATTAAGTCTTCCCCGTCTTGACCTAGCGCCATTGCGCCTAGTTGGCCTCGGGCGCGCATCCCGAGGTTCGCTTGGCGCGGTGCTGACTCGGTTCGTGTTTCGGGACCGATTCGGAGTCCGGCGTCGGAATTGACTTTAATTAGTGTCTATGCGACCGTAATGACACGACTAAGGTTGTCTTGATGTTAATTTAATTTTTCCGAGTAATTATTTGATCCATTCTATAGAAAAATTGTCTAAAACATCGCGAACCCGCGTCGCGTTGCAGTCCGATCGTCATCGGATGTTTGTTTGGCACTTCTGCAGCCACCAGGTCCAAATCTGGGTGTCTACAGGGTCGATTCTGGGTCAGCGGTTATGCTGCCAGGCGCAACGAGGACGTTGCGTTCTTCAAGTGGGAATGATTGAAACACCCCACATTGATTGAAGATGTTTTTATGAGCTTTGCTTAGAGGGATTTGAAGTACTACTCATATCAACAAAGAACACTTTCTTTTCTGGTCATCCATGCAAAAGAACTCTGCAGTTAAGCGTGCTTGGCTGAGAGCAATCTTAGGATGGGTGACCTCCTGGGAAGATACGCATGAGTGAGGACAAAATGCGCTGGAAAAGACTCGTGTTGGTCTGTGAGACCAGTACAAAGCCTGGTGAGGTACCGCGGTTAACATCTTCGGTCCTAGGATTGGGCCGGGGTGTCAAAGTCACATTTTCTAAAGTACCATCACAGACACCACGTTCTCTCACGAACACCCTCTACACCGCGAACTTTAAACTCCTAATTAATAGTAGTCTTGATAAAGACGCAATGTCACTATTTTCAAAACCGGTTCTTCTTCAACCGCGCTTTCACGAAATCAGAATTTACACTTTTGCTATCGTCGAGTCCTCGACACACACATAGCAACACATTCCCCACACCACATGCGATGTCACTAAACCATCAATTTCACAAAGACTCCCACTTTAAAAATAAGTTTTCTTTTAAAACCCGTCCACTTTCAAAAAACATCAAAACTCTTTGATTCCGAGCTGGGATTGAGATCAATTCCTTACGTCGTACTGTGCTAGTTATAAATGGTCACCTCTATTCGAGGTCTTATGTTTCGGGTCGTTTGATGTGTGTCAAATTTGGAAATTTTTTCCTCCCTTTTAGACCCGTTTTTCCTCCGTTTTGCGAGATTAGAGTGCGATTATTGCCTTATTTCTTGTCTTTCTCGCATTAGCGTCTCTCTTTTACATTTTACGTGTTTTTGGTAGTTTTCTATCTATTTTGATAGGATTTTCGACCAAAAGCGTGTCCGAGCTTCAATGATCACGAGAGAATGGGATACCTGTAGACACCTGGATTTGGACCTGGTGGCTGCGGAAGTGCCCAACAAACACCCGATGACGATAGGACTGCAACGCGACGCGGGTTCGCGATGTTTTAGGTGGTTTTTGTATAGAACAGATCAAATAAATTACTCGGGCAAATTAAACTAACATGATGGCAGCCTTAGTCGTGTCGTTACGGTCGCATAGACACTAATTAGAGTCAATTCTGACACCGGAACCCCGAGTCGGTCCCGAAACTCGAACCGAGTCAACACCGCGCCAAGCGAACCTCGGGATGAACACCTGAGGCCCACTAAACCCACGGCGCTAGGTCAAGCCGCGAGAATCCTTAGGCTCTAAGCTAAGTATCACACTCCTCCCTCTCGGTTTTGGAAAGTATCAAATCGTATCTTCAAAACTCCAACCGCCCTGCCTCACGCGCTTAAGACTCCCCGCGCCTCAATCCAGGCGCCTGAATCTTGGTGCTCCCCAGCTCAGGCGCCCATATGGGTGATGAGGGCCGAAAACACCTATAAATACCCCCCTTCACCCCATTCATTCGACACACAATTCCCATCTCCTCTTCTCCCTCTAAACTCTCGCTAAGGGCTCGCACTCCGACACCCGAGGCAAACGATCCACTCGATCATAGTTCCGAATAAAAAAGCGACATCGACGCTACTCCTCACCTTCAAGCACCCCACTCGATTCCGAGGTGCCTGTGATCGACTAGCTCAAGTCTAGTAACGAAGCTCTGCCGTATTAGCCGCAGGGAGGGTCAAACGGTAACGGAGCACTGCCGAAGTCACTGGTCAAGCTAGGAGGATCTGCCTGTTGATCGAGTCGTCACTAGGTTGCCATCTAAATAAAACTTTTCATATTCGTACTTTCTATTATTATGCACTACGATAATATTAGACATGGAGTACACTAGGTCCACACACACTTACTAAAATACGTAACGTCCCAACTTCAACCACAAACACCAAAACACACCAAATAGACCCGAGTAATTCCGAGATCCGTTCTCAAACTATCTATGCATCGACTCCCGTTTAGTGTATACTCCGAGGGTGCAACTCCTCACTATGTGATATACTTGCATTCGCATTTACAGTTTTTCGTATGATTTACCGCTTTTATGACCTTATAATCGCATGCTAAATCACCTAACATGGAATTCAAAACGTAAAATAACTAAAACTGAACAAAGTGATGGTCGGGTTCCGTATTAGTCCCAGTGCTCGCCTTACTAGGTTCGATGCATCCCTATTAATACCGAACTGACGCATCTTAAGCATAATACCAGGTAAGGTATACCACGAGAACGACTAATATCCGTATTATCGCGTTCAAACTGATTTGCTAATACATATAATATTAGTACTCTCTACTCTCCTACGTGCATCTTTTCATGCCCTGCTTGTCACGTGAAATCGCATGCAAAGAATGTAAACACAATTACTTTGATGACAAAACTTACTTGTCTTTAAACAACCGACGTAGCAAAAGGTAGGGTTAAAACAAAGGATGTTACAGTACTTCCACCACAACAAAAGAACTAGGATATCAGCCCACCGATTGATTATTAGAGGTCGCTATAGTGCGGGCGGGATTGGGTGTTGACATCTATCGGTTGTTGGCTTCCCAATACGTACCCTCACCCCTTACTCAGAATCGACGGTTTTCGGATGTCCGAAACCATTGGCAATGAGATTCATTCTAGGAATGGAGTGCTTAAGGGTACAAGTCTTTATCTTTAGGTCCCGTGCCACTCAACTTAGAGCCGGCAAGGGATCAAAGTTGACTTGAACGGTTTCCGAGTACCCATAATTGACTCGGTGACGACTCCACAAATCGGCAACAACTTCAGTTCACTAAAAAGGTCGCCTTACCAAACAAAACGACCTTTAAACATTTACAACCACGACTCGATCGATTCCCAAACGGAAACACGGGTGCCCCCACCCGTCTAGTACAAGTCCGGATCGTCATCCAAATCGAGGTCCGACACTTCGCCCCGTACGCGAGATCGGACCGGCCCATGGCAGGGAGGTGGCCGCGTGGGTGGTCGCCGCCACACGTTGAAAACCGGGTTGGTCCCGCGCAGGCGGGCGCGGGACGACAGGCGGTGCGGACGGGACATCCACAGTTTGGCGACTCCACTGGGGATTTGGAAACAAGTTTCCAGCGGTGGTGTAACTTGAACGAGGTCTGTGAAGCTCATTTCTTAGTTCCTAGTTGTGGTCACTACAGGTTTTGGCCCTAAAAAGCCCACTCTAACCGATATCAGGACCAATCGACCTCTTCGCGGTAAGATCTCTAGAGACACGCGGAGAGATCCTTGATTAACGCTCCGGCCGCCTAACGTGTACCCCTTGGGAATAATAAGCGGATAGTTCCAAACGGACGGTATGACACTCGTCTCCCCAGACCATTGTCAATACCTAAGTGAAGACTATTTGTGGGCGGTAGCCAACCCGAACCTACCCGTGTCTGCATCCTGCATGAGTGTATGCATTCCTAGATATGTGTAGCGTGTTTGAACAATCCAACTCAAATAAAACACTAAAAATCCGGATTCAACCACGCCAACATATTCAACCGCATCCAATTCCGTTTTCGAAAAATCTCATCTTTTCAAAACGACCTCTTAAAACGCCGATACTCCGGTCAAGTCACGATTTCTATAAAGGGAAAAACATTTTCAAATGCCGTCGTCATGGCAAATTTTACACTCGAAATTTTCAAAAAAGATATATTTTCAAGCCATCACATGGCTAAAGTACAACCCGTCAAACAACAAGTACCGTTAACACTACCGAGATTCACAATTAATGAGATCAAGGTGCACAAAACGGTTACATTTTATTTTCAAAAAAAAGAGTTTTTTTACACACATACCGTTAACACAACCTAAACTTCAATTAATGAAGTCAAGGAACCCAAAACGGTCACATCCTCGAAATGCTTTTTCACAATACGTCCTTCTCACCGTCGAATGCTAGTTAATGCAACCGAAGAACGTGGACCACTCGTTTTAAAAAGCTTTTTCTAAAAGACACCTTCCGTCACCTAAGTTATTTAATAAGAATTTAGTTACACCCATAGAACACCGTCATTATACCTTTTACACCACAAATATCAAACTAGCTGATTAATAGTAGTCTCGATAAAAGCACCATGTATTCATTTTCGAAACTGGTTCCCCCTAAGAACCTCGTCCCTTTCAAAAAAAACATTTTACACTTTTGCTATCGCCGGATTCCCGACGCACCCACATAGCAACACATTTTTACCTCACAAATGATGTCACCACACCATCGTCACCCTAATTTTACAAAATCGTTCCTTTCAAAAAGTTTTTCCTCCACGAGCATCGGTTGTTTTCAAAAAAAAATAAAAATTCTTCGATCCTGAGTCGGGATCGCGATCAACTTCTTACGTCGTACAACCGTGTGATTAACTATCCGTGTTAGTTACTAGGATCACCTCTACTCGAAGTCTTACATTTTGGGTCGTTTCATTTCGAGAAGTCCTCTTTAAACCTCACCTCCGAGGTTTGTGTCAAATCATCTCGTTACAGAGATCTAAAATTCATTAGGCGTTTCGCCGAATACACTAAGAGTCTAAAGGACGTGAGTCCCTAAGCAAATGACCGCACGCACATGCGAGTCAAGGGCCTCATTTCTGCGTCGCTCAGTCGCGAGCATCCTTCAAGTCTCTATAGCGTCCGACAAAACTTCCCTGATTCCCGATGTTATCTTGCAGAGATCAACCTCCACCATGACTACAGTCCCAAATTTCAGTGTCAAAGATCTAACCCATATGTGTGGATGTCCGTCCGCACCGCCCGGCGCCCCGCGCGTGCCCACGCGGGACAGGCCCGGTTTTCAACATGTGGCGGCGGCCACCCACGCGGCCCCCTCCCTGCCGGGGGCTTGTCCGATCTTGCATACGGGGCGAAGTATCGGACCTCGATTTGGATGACGATCCGGACTTGTACTAGATGGGTGTGGGGCACCCATGTTTCCGTTTGGGAATCGATCAAGTTGTGGTTGTAAATGTTTAAAGGCTGTATGGTTTGGTAAGGCGACCTTTTTAGTGAACTGAAGTTGTCGTTGATTTATGGAGTCACCAACGAGTCAAATTATGGGGACTCGGAAACCGTTAAAGTCAACTTTGATCCCTTGCCGGCTGAAAGCTGAGTGGCGCGGGACCTAAAGATAAAGACTTGTACCCATAAGCACTCCATGCCTGGAATGACTCTCGTTGCCAATGGTTTCGGACATCCGGAAACCTTTGATTCTGAGTAAGGGGTAAGGGTACGTATTGGGAAGCCAACATCCGATAGATGCCAACGCCAAATCCCGCCCGCACTATAGCGGCCTCTACTAATCAATCGATGGGCTGATATCCTAGTTCTGTTGTTGTGGTGGAGGTATTGTAACATCCATTGTCTTAACCCTAAACCTTTTGCTATGTCGGTTGTTTAAAGACAAGTAAGCTTTGTCGTCGAGGTAGCTGTGTTTACATTCTTTGCATGCGATTTCACGTGACAGGCAAGCCATGAAAAGATGCACATAGGTGAGTAGAGAGTACTAGCATTATACGTATTACCAAATCAGTTTTAACGCGATAATACGGATATTAGTCTTTCTCGTGGTATACCTTACCTGGTATTCTGCTTAAGATGCGTCGGTTCGGTATTAATAGAGATGCGTCGGACCTAATAAGGTGAGCACTGGGACTAATACGGAACCCGACCATCACTTTGTTCCGTTTTAGTTGTTTTACGTTTTGAATTCCGTGTTAGGTGATTTAGCATGCGATTATAAGGTCATAAAAGCGGTAAATCATACGAAAAACTATAAATGCGAATGTAATTAAATCACATAACGAGGAGTTGTACCCTCGGAGTGTACACTAAACGGGACTCGGTACATACATAGTTTTGAGAACGGATCTCGAAATTACTCGGGTCTATTTAGTGTGTTTTAGTGTTTGTGATTGAAGTTGGGACGTTATGTATTTTAGTGGATGTTTGTGGGCCTAGTGCCCACATCTATTGTTATCGTAGTGCATAATAATAGAATGTGCGATTATGGAAAGATTTGTTTAGATGGCAACCTAGTGACGACTCGATCAACAGGCGGATCCTCCTAGCTTGACCAGTGACTGCGGTAGAGTTCCGTTACCGTTTGACTTTCCCGCGGCTACTCTGGCAGAGCTTCGTTGCTAAGGACTAGTTCTGCGGCTAATCCGGCAGAACCTGGGTACTAGTTTTGAGCTAGTCGATCACAGGCACCTCGGTATCGAGTGGAGTGCTCGAAGGTGAGGAGTAGCGTCGATTTCGCTTTTATTTTTATCGGAACTATGATCGAGTGGATCGTTTGCCTCGGGTGACGGAGTGCAAGCCCTTAGCGAGAGTTTAGAGGGAGAAGAGAGAGTTGAATTGTGTCGAAACAAGGGCGTGAAGGGGGGTATTTATAGGTGTTTTCGGCCCTCGTCGCCCATATAGGCGCGTGAGCTGGGGCGGACCAGGACTCACGCGCCTAGGCTCAGGCGTGAGAAGACTAAGGCGCGTGAGGCAGGGCGGTTGGAGTTTTGAAGATACGATTTTGAAACTTTCAAAAACCGAGAGACGGGAGTGTGATACATAGCTTAGGGCTTAAGGATTCCCGCGGCTTGACCCAGCGCCGTGGGTTTAGTGGGCCTCGGGTGTTCATCCCGAGGTTCGCTTGGCGCGGTGTTGACTCGGCTCGAGTTTCGGGACCGACTCGGGGTCCCGGTGTCAGAATTGACTCTAACTAGTGTCTATGCGACCGTAACGACGCGACTAAGGCTGCCATCATGTTAGTTTAATTTGCCCGAGTAATTTATTTGATCTGTTCTATAGAAAAACTATCTAGAGCACCGCAAACCCGCGTCGCGTTGCAGTCCTATCGTCATCGGGTGTTTGTTGGGCACTTCAGCAGTCACCAGATCCAAATATGGGTGTCTACAAAAGCCCCCACTTTTACTGAGGCTTGGACAAGGCGAAAGTCAAAGTATAGCCGCCCAGGCCAATCGAAGATTACGACCTGGTGGCCATCCGGTCGGGTCGTTTTATGTCCGTTAGACTGTGCGTTGGGGCTTGCCAGCCAAGGTTTAGAAGTCATACCTGATGTCTTCGCTTGTGGTTGCTTGCTTGGGCCCGGGCCGTTGCTTGTTGTCTTATTCTTGATTCTTTGTGCGCGCGCGCTTTGTCTTCTTCGAATTATTTAAGGTTTTGTTTAATTTTAAGCGCTTTTAGATGTAAATGTATTTTCTTTTATTTGGGATGCTTATGACCCCTAGGGCTAGGTAAAACAATATAAACTACCTGAGGGCGTTGGTCTCCACTCGGATAGCTGTTTTTCGGGATGCCTTTCACCCCTAGGACAAAAGATGTTGTTGTTGTGCCTCCGGGATCACTAAGATCCCTTGGGCAAAACTCCTCGAGGGCGTTAGTCTCCGCTCGAGTAGCTGTCTTTCGGGATGCCTCTGACCCCTAGGACAAAATTGTTGTTGCTGTGCCTCCGGGATCACTAAGATCCCTTGGGCAAAACTCCTCGAGGGCGTTAGTCTCCACTCGAGTAGCTGTCTTTCGGGATGCCTCTGACCCCTAGGACCAAATTGTTGTTGCCTCCGGGATAACTCAGACCCTTCGGGCAAATTGTTGTGCCTTCGGGATAACTCAGACCCCTCGGGCAAATTGCTGTGCTTCCGGGATAACTCAGACCCCTCGGGCAAATTGCTGTTTGCTTATTTGTTTCAGTAAAATACTGGTGTTGTGATTTTGTCTTAGTTAGTTTTGTTTCGCAGGCTTGTCTTATTTTGTTCGAGTTTGTTCTTGCATTTGTTTTGATCTTGGGTTTGAGTTTGCTCAGAGTTTTCTTATGTTAATCTCGGTTGTTTTGTTGTTTTTTGTTACGGGTCCGGATACAACGTTAAGTGCTTGTTTTATTAGTCGATAATGCATTATCGATGTTAATTAGTAGTTGTCCCGTTATTGTTGTTTGGCTTGTCTTAGTAGGTGCATGTGTATTGTTCCTGAGTTGCGTTTGTTTTGTTTTGTTTTAGTCTGGACTAGGCCGCTTAGGCGTGCGTCCCTCAGCGTTCCAATATTCAGGCGTCCAGCCCCCAGCGCACCAGAACCCGAGCGCGTCAGCTTTTCGTGATCCAGGTCTGTTTAAGTAATGCGAAAATCGGGGCGCTCGTTCATTACACCAAAAACTCAAACGCGTCGCCTTCTTTTCGTACAGGTTTGGCTGCAAGAGCGGCTCGGTTTGATCGACCCTCCCCGGTGTTCCAAAGATTATAACTACAGGGGTTTCACGGGCCGTAATATGGCGTTGGTGTGGAGCAAAAATCGCGAAGAGGATGATTGGCTTTCCTATTTGGTTGGGGGTCGTGTTGTCATCAGGTGGTCTATCCCGTGGTGGAATATTAGTGGGCACGTTGGGTTCACTTTTTCGTCTTCGACCCGGGCTTTGCTATTACTATCCATGAGGGATCAAGTCTATATCTACCCGAGCGTGTTGTCTAATCAGATGGGTGTCCGACCTTCTATTCTAGGTGATGCTAAAGTTGTTTTTAGTTCGTCCCCGAATAGGAGACTATTGGCTAGGCCATCCATACAAGGTGTGTGTTTGGGTTTTAAGGTGTTTGGGGGTGGTTTCTGGAATGAAGTAGCAGTCTTGGAATATTTCTATTCCGGGATGTCGGATGCCTTTGATGTAGGTTGGTTCGGAAAATCCCATGTAAGGTTCGTTGTCACCTTCTCTTACGAAATTAACATCCATTTAAGGTGAGGTCATATGGCGGGATCTGGATGCCCTCAGGTTTTTGTGCGCGCATGATAGCCATGCGTTCACGGATTTCTCCCACGGTTGCGGGGTACCCAAAGCCTATTGTGTGAGTTTGTCCGATGGGATCACGGAGTTTACTCGCGGTGCCGAGATTTTTTCCTAGTGACAATCCCGGGAAATGCCCCTGCTGTCTCGTTATAAAGTTGATGGCTAGGTTTGAGTGTTGATCAAAGTCGAATGGGGCTAGGTCTTGTTCTAACAGGTTTACTATTTGAAATCCCCTTAGCTCGGTATCGGCATCTTCCGTGACTTGCGAGGTGGTGGCTTTTTCTACAAAGGCTCTCATGGGGGAGGCATGGATGGTAATTATTTCACCGTTGATGGGAACGTTCACCTTTTGGTGTAGGGTGGATAGTACGGCTTTAAGGGCATGGATCCAAGGGCGCCCTAGGATCATATTATTGTAAGATCCGGTTTGACCTCTAAGACCTGAAAGTCCAATTTTCTCTCTATGGGCCCTACAATGGTGTTAAGGGTGGCGACCTTCGCGACCGGACGCCACGTGCCATCATAGGCGCGTACTTCCGACTCGGTGGGTATGAAATCGGTGTCTGATATTCCTAAGGCGCAGGCGGTTTTGAGAGGGATTACGTTTATGGCGGAACCGTCATCCACCAGGGTCATGGGCACCTTTTTGCCTAAACAGGTTACCGTGACGTAAAGGACCAGATTGTGTTTTGGTCCAAAGGGTGGGAGGTCTTCGTCGGAGAAGGTTATAGGATCCTTTAGTCCACTGGCTTCTTGAAGAACATGTCCTATCATGTCTTCGGGTGTATTGGTTGAGGATATGTTCATTATTTCTAAGGCTTGGACTAGAGCCATGCGGTGATTATAGGAGCTAGCTATGAGTTGCCATATGGAGAGGTCGATTTTGGCCTTTTGTAGTTGTTTGACTATTTGTACCTCAGGAGTGGTAATCGGGATTTCATCGGTAGTTTGGGTGTTTTCGGGAGCGTGATTGGTGTTTGGTATGTGGACTACGACGTTTTGGTAGGGTCGCCCAGATCTAGTGACGTGGCTTATGTCCTTGGTTTGGGTGGTCGTTGGAGGGATCGAGACTATTGGTTCGTGGATATAGACATCATCATCGTCATCCGCCCATACCCCATGTATGGCGTGATCGCGATGGTATTGTTCATAATTGATCGTGCCAAATTGAATGTACGATGGCTTTTTGGGAGGGGGAAAGGCTCCCATTTCAATTGGGTTTTGGATGACATGTCTTAGCTTGGTGCAGGATTGAGTTTCATGTCCTGGCCCCTGGTGAAAGGATCAGAAGGCTTTGGGATCCCATGATTTTCTTCTTTGTCCTAGAAGGATTTCGGATACAGGTTCTAAAGGTGATAGTAGATCATGTTGGATGGCGATGGCTAAAGCTTCGTCATAGGGGATGTCTAAGTGGGCAAACTTTCTAAGGGTTTTCTTCTTTTGGGGAGCGCTACTCCTACTTACTTTGATTGGTGGGTGATTTTGGATTTTGGTTGCGAAGGAGTCCATCCACTAGTTGAGGTTATGAATAGAGGCCTCAATAGAGGTTATGGAGGTGACGAGGTTGTAAACCATAATGTAGACGCCCATATTTGGAACTGGTGACTGCAGAAGTGCCCAACAAACACCCGATGACGATAGGACTGCAACGCGACGCTGGTTCGCGGTGCTCTAGACAGTTTTTTAATAGAACGGATAAAATAAATTACTCGGGCAAATTAAACTAACATGATGGCAGCCTTAGTCGCGTCGTTACGGTCGCATAGACACCAATTAGAGTCAATTCTGACACCAGGACCCCGAGTCGGTCCCGAAACTCGAGCCGAGTCAAGACCGCGCCAAGCGAACCTCGGGATGAACACCCGAGGCCCACTAAACCCACGGTGCTAGGTCAAGCCGCGGGAACCTTAAGCCCTAAGCTATGTATCACACTCTCGTCTCTCGTTTTTGGAAAGTATCAAAATCGTATCTTCAAAACTCCAACCGCCCCGCCTCACGCGCCTTGGTATTCTCATGCCTGAGCCCAGGTGCCTGAGTCCTTGTCCGCTCGAGCTCACGCGCCTATATGGGCGACGAGGGCCGAAAACACCTATAAATACCCCCCTTCACGCCCTCATTTCGACACAACTCAACTCTCTCTTCTCCGTCTAAACTCTCGCTAAGGGGTCACACTCCGACACCCGAGGCAAACGATCCACTCGATCGTAGTTCCGATAAAAATAAAAGCGAAATCGACGCTACTCCTTAACTTCAAGCACTCCACTCGATACCGAGGTGCCTGTGATCGAGTAGGTCAAAACTAGTACCCAAGTTCTGCCGGATTAGCCGCAGAACTAGTCCTTAGCAACGAAGTTCTGCCGGAGTAGCCGCGGGAAGGTCAAACGGTAACGGAACTCTGCCGGAGTCACTGGTCAAGTTAGGAGGATCCGCCTGTTGATCGAGTCGTCACTAGGTTGCCATCTAAAAAAATCTTTCCATAATCACACTTTCTATTATTATGCACTACGATAACAATAGATGTGGGCACTAGGCCCACAAACATCCACTAAAATACATAACGTCCCAACTTCAATCACAAACACTAAAACACACTAAATAGACCCGAGTAATTCCGAGATCGGTTCTCAAAACTATCTATGTACCGAGTCCCGTTTAGTGTACACTCCGAGGGTGCAACTCCTCATTATGTGATTTACTTACATTCGCATTTATAGTTTTTCGTATGATTTACCGCTTTTATGACCTTATAATCGCATGCTAAATCACCTAACACGGAATTCAAAACGTAAAACAACTAAAACTGAACAAAGTGATGGTCGGGTTCCGTATTAGTCCCGGTGCTCGCCTTATTAGGTTCGACGCATCTCTATTAATACCGAACCAACGCATCTTAAGCAGAATACCAGGTAAGGTATACCATGAGAAAGACGAATATCCGTATTATCACGTTAAAACTGATCTGCTAATACGTATATTGCTAGTACTCTCTACTCTCCTATGTGCATCTTTTCATGGCCTGCCTGTCACGTGAAATCGCATGCAAAAAATGTAAACACAACTACCTCGACGACAAAGCTTACTTGTCTTTAAACAACCGACATAACAAAAGGTTTAGGGTTAAGACAACAGATGTTACAATACTTCCACCACAACAAAAGAACTAGGATACCAGCCCACCGATTGATTAGTAGAGGCCGCTATAGTGCGGGCGGGATTGGGCGTTGGCATCTATCGGATGTTGGCTTCCCAATACGTACCCTCACCCCTTACTCAGAATCAAAGGTTTCCGGATGTCCGAAACCATTGGCAACGAGAGTCATTCCAGGCATGAAGTGCTTAAGGGTACAAGTCTTTATCTTTAGGTCCCGTGACACTCAGCTTTCAGCCGGCAAGGGATTAAAGTTGACTTGAACGGTGTGGACATGACATAGATCCACCCCGACGCGGCCACGCGCGGGTTTGGGGAGGCGAATGAATCTCCATATGAAATGGCCAAATTGAAATTTAAATCGAAGTTGGAGTCGCCACCGAATTTTATGGTTATTCGGAACCGTTCGAGCCCACTCTATGTCGTAGTGGGCCGTATACAAAATACGGCCCATTTCCGATGTCAGAGTTTATTGGGCTTGTCCCTTTGCAGTTCGATACCGATGCCGACTTGATCGGTTAATCGTATATTGAATGACTCTCGTTGCCAATGGATTCGGACATCCGGAAACCACGGTTCTGAGTAAGGGGTGAGGGTACGTGTTGGGAAGTTCACTAAGAACACCCAACCCCGCCCGCACATTAGCGGCCTCTACTAGGATATCGAATGATTTTTTAATACGCGCGTTAGTAATACGATGAATGATATGCAAACATTGTTTTCCTAAACATGCGAGGAATTGAATGGGTTGCTAAGTTGGTTTAATGCATGAAAAATTTAACGTCAAAGTTGAATTTAGCATGTGAGATTCGTTTTAGTATAATAAAACAAATGATGAAAAAGAGGATGAAATTGCTACAAAAGATGAACAAACGAGTTAGTATCGGTTTGTAAAAATAATATAGCAAATAAATATACGAGATCGAGAAAATATTAGCCGAAATCTGAGAAATATTATTAAAAGACGCGATTTTGTATAAAAAACGAAGTTCGAAAAATAATAAAAAAAAGAAGGTGCGTCGTGGCAGCCGGCCGCGCGGCTCGCCTGGGATGCCGGCGAGTCGCGTGTCGGGCTGATTTTGAAAGCGGTTTTTCGAAGATTCGATGCTTTTATTAAATCACGTACAAATATTGCATAACTTGTACTCGATCTAATATTTTTGATATTCGTTATATTCGATAATTGGCTACGAAATCAATATCAAATACTCGGAATAGTTTTAGGAAAGATGTAGATTTTGAAATTGTTTCGTAGAATAAATAATAAAACGAACGAAAAAGCTAAAAAAAAAGGACTCGGGTTTCAGGCCCGTGCGCGAGTCGCATAGGAGTGGCGCGGCTCGCGTGCGGGTCTGTCCGATTTTATTTTTTTTTGTTCGAAATTGCCAATTTTGATAAATCGCGTACAAAATATGAATTAATTTATACTCGATTTTATGTTTTCGATATTCGTCGTATCCGATATTCGATTATGAAATCGATATCGAATATTCGGAATAAAAAAAAAGTTTTGTAAAAAGAAGTTTGAACGAAAAAAGATGTAACGATTTTTAATATCGTCGAGATCTTTATATAATTCTTTTTGATACAATATTCGATTATAGAAAATCGATATCATATTTTTAAGAATGTTGTTATATGAAAATAGTTTTTGTAGTATCGATATTAGAAATTAAAAAAAATGACGACGACGACCCGTAATAAAAAAGGACGACCGACGAAGAAAAGAAGGGAAGAAGAAAAGAAATCGGGTTTTGTTACACCCTCAACCTACATGCTTCTGTTTACTCGGATCGGGGCTCGTCGGGACGTGGCTTGGGCACAAGAGCGTCGAGTGGATGTCGGTGAGTTGGTGGTGGTTCGGTTCGGGCGTGACAAGTGAAGGGTGTCGGGTATCGGGCCGGTTTCCTTCGGGTTTATAATATCGGTTTCTCGATGTTAAGTTTTGTGCTTATGAGTGTGTGTGTGATTGATAGATGTTTGTGTAATTTTTTGATGCTAATTGATTCTACGGGAATAATTGATGTTGTAGATGTGATATTTTTTCTGATGATTGATGAATATGTTTTGAGTTGTGCAAGGGGCTATTTATAGGGAATTCCCGACCTTGGCTAGGAGAGTTTGAACTACCGTTAGAGATAGGAAATATAGGAAGCTGTAAGGCATGAGAATTCCGCTTTCTTGTTAAGGAAGAAAGGGAACACGGCTGGTTTGTGCTGCCTGGCCGAGTATTTGCACTCGGTCGGGTGTCTGAATCGGTTTTCGGATAGGATTCCTACTTGAGATCCAATTCCATCCTTAAACGGATTTGTTTAATATTATATGTAGCTGATTTTTCGTAGGATTAGAGTTCGAATCAGCCGTGTGAGGTGTCACGGCTGACTCACGTGCCTCGGAAATAATTTTGACGGGTTTTGACTCGGTCGTAAAAAGACGGTTTTACCCCTGGTGTCGGAGTCAACCCAAATTAGTCTTATTTGACTCGAAACGAACCACTGGGCCTGATTTTGAGGTTGGTTTTGTGAGATAATGTACTCCATAATGAGCCCAAGCCAAATGCCAATGATTTTGAGCCCGTTTCTTGTGTATCAAAGCATGTTAGTGTCCGATCATCATCGGGTGTTTTTCGGAAACTGCTATAGACACCTGGCAGTCAAAATGTGGGTGTCTACAGAGCCCCCACTCTGACTGAGGCTTGGACAGAGCAAAAGTCAGAGTAGCTACCAGGTCAATCAAAGATTAAAACCTGGCAGACTTCCGGTCGGGTCGTTTAAGGTCCGTTAGACCTGCGTGAAGGGCCCGCCGGCCGGAGACTAGAAATGTACCTGAGTTGATGATGATAACTCCGCGGGGAATCGGACTTGTCGTATAAGCCTATGCCGCTGGGGAGTTGTTTGCACGGTTTTGCTTGAGTCGTCCTGTATAATGATTTATGCCAAGTTTGCATGTAACACATTTTTAGGAGAAATGACTCGTGCTGGGGAATAAAAATTTGAAGAAGATTTTTTGAATATATTTTTTGGATGGAAAATTTTTGAAGGATTAAAGTATTTTTGACTCTGAGAAGGAATAGGAATGCTAGGGATGTCTTAGCTAGATCTTAGGAAAAAAGGTCTGTATGCCAAACCCCCTGGGATTAGGAATCCCAAAGTGAGGAGGAGAATCTGATTTCATGCTATAAATACTCATCTCCCTGCTCACAATTTATTCATAATTCTCACAACTCCCTTGCTTCCTTCAAAGAAAAACAAGCTCTGAAAAACTTAGTCCTCCTTTTTAGAAATTCATTATGGGAATCGATCGATTAGTCGGAATGTTGCAAGATTGGTCCCGAATTTTTAGAGATGCTGACAAGGTTATTTTGAACCAGAATAGCGTTACCCAATTATCCACAATCCGTCAGATGCAAGTGGATCGTCACTTTTTGGATGCTTGCCTATCTTATTGGGATGATACTTATCATGGTTTTAGGTTTCCTCGAGGCGAAGTCTGTCCCATTCCTGAGGAAATAGCTGCTGTAGGGGGGTGGAATCCTATTCTTCGCCCTGCCGTCCCGTTTTCAGTCCGTGATATAAGGAGAAAGTTACGAGAATTCTTAGGGCTCTCTCACATGGAGGTATCTCGTATGATAGAAGGAGACACAGTCTCCTTGATCGACCTGGCTGAGAAATTTATGAACCAAGATGACGTTCGGGTCAGGCCGGTATATAGCCGTAGGGCCTTTACTTTCTGCATGCTCCATGTCTATGCTTTTGAAGGCCATATGGATTGGCTATCTTGTATGGGCCATGTCAGACTTCTTGCCATAGCGGATCAAATGGAGACAGAGCACAGCCCAGCTTGGCTGATTACCGGGGAGATTATTCAGGGATTAGATAATCGTAAGAGAGATCCGTCGATCAGGCTGTCCGGTAGCACCCGTATTCTACAGGTAGGCTTATTTTTCCTCGATTTTTGCAATTTTTGATATTTTTCAATCCCTGATTTTTCCGGTCTTCGATTTTTCTCGCGAATTTTCTCGATTTTCTCGGTTTTTGCGATTTTTTGCGTCTTTGCGATATTTTTTTTTTTTTTTTAAATCGACATTGACTTTTTTTGCAATTTTGACTTTTCAGCTATGGCTTTTTGAGAGGTTATCGATCCTGGATCCCCTCTAGACGTAAGCCGATATCGCCCGAATCAGGTGATGACGAGGAGACGGACTGTTGACTTTTCTCGCCTTACTACCCAAAAACTCTGGGACGAGCTGCTATCTTTCCACGGAGGCCCATTGATCCGTTGGACCGTACCTTGGTGGCCCATTTATGCTTGGACCGGGTTAGAATTGCGAGATAGGGCCCGTTATCAACTAATCCTATCTTTTAGGCAGACGATTCATCTTTATCCCGATCGCATACTTAGGCAATATGGTCGGGCCCAAAGAATCCCGGAGACTGAAGCGGTCGTGAGTGAATCTACTCAGCTAACGGACGTGATGTGTGACATTTGGGCGCAATGATGGTATACCCGGCACACTTGGCCCGTTTCTAAAGCTTCTCCCTCAATCTGGGTATCAGACTCTTATACGAAGTGGACCCAGGCCGATTCTGCTAAAGCCCGTGCCGCTTTAAAGATTGACGAAGCCTTTGACATGCTGCGCCGAGAACAGGCTAAGGATAATCGGGGCTTCTTTGATGATGGCGACACCCCGGCTACGATGGTCCGATTGATGTCAGGCCAGAAAGGGAAGACCAAGACTCTGACTAAAGGGTCCAGCACTAAAGGTACATGGGGGAAAATGAGCCCCCGGACGGACTTAGAAAGGAGACTCGGTCCAAGACTAGCAGCTAAGGACCGACTTGGTCCTCGGGATAGACTTCCCGAGCACGTACGAGCTCGGATCGAACCGGTGCAGGAGAATCCAAAGTCGAAGAAGCGGGTTTGAGTAAAGGAAGTTCCACTTGTGATTAGGGAACGTTCACCCCCACCTCGTCGGCCTCGGGATCCGCGTGACCCGAAAGATAAGGGGAAGGGAAAAATGTACGAGTAGTCTCCTAAATTTTATTATTTAAGTATTACTACTATTTTTTGTGTGAT
Organism: Agrostemma githago; assembly: GCA_958450325.1. Lineage (NCBI taxonomy): Eukaryota > Viridiplantae > Streptophyta > Magnoliopsida > Caryophyllales > Caryophyllaceae > Agrostemma > Agrostemma githago. The sequence continues at coordinate 38,885,653 of OY288258.1, forward strand.
TTTTGTGGTTTATTTTTGCGTGAGGCATTTTGAAATAATAAAAGATATATTAGTGAAAACCGTTCCTGTCTTTTCGTTATTGCAGTGGTTGTACCCTTTCGAGGGGTTGCCTACGTATCCACGATTAGTGGAATCAAACCGACCGTAGTTCAGACATAGAATTTTGCAATTTTCGAAATACATCAAGACTATTAGTTCGAGATGCGCGACAGTAGGATCAGTAATCCTAACTCATTGACTTGCTTAATTTTTGAAAGTTTTGTAAAAAAAAAGTAAACTTTTAACAGATGACATTGAGATAAGGTTAGGGGTGATAGCGCTTCAACTGGTCCAAGTTGGTTGGGTTGACAAATTCGTTCCCATCCAGGTCTGTCAGCATCACGGCTCCTCCTGATAAAACCTTCTTGACTAGATATGGTCCGACCCAATTAAGTTAGAATTTTCCTCTTGGGTCGACTGGTAGCAGAGCCCGGACAGATTTTAGGACTAGATCACCTTCTTTGATATTTCTGGGCCTAACCCTTTTGTTGAAAGCCTGTTTTATCCTTTTTTGGTATATCTGGATGTTGTTAAGGGCTCGAGATCGTCGTTCGTCTAAAAGAATCAACGAGTCGTATCGGGCTTGAACCCAATCTGCTTCAGGCACCTGGCTTTCGAGTAAGATCCTCAAAGATGGCACCTCAAGCTCGACCGGCTGGACCGCCTCCATCCCATATGTCAGATAGTATGGAGTTGCTCCGGTTGCAGTGCGGATTGAGGTCCGGTATCCCCATAAGGCAAAAGGGATTTTATCGGGCCAATCCCGGTAATTATCAGCCATCTTTTTAAGTATGGTGACAATGGTTTTGTTTGCTGCCTCTACCGCTCCATTTGTTTGGGGACGGTAAGGCGAAGATGTATGCCTTTGAATCTTATATTTTGCTAGCAAAGTAGCGGTTTCAGCTTGGAAATGGGTCCCGTGATCACTAATGAACTCGTGTGGTATCCCGTATCGGCATATAATTTTATCTTGGATAAATTTGGCAACGTGCTTGGCGTTCAAGACACGATATGACTCGGCTTCGACCCATTTAGTAAAATAGTCAATAGCCACTAGAATGAAGCAGTGACCTCCCGTTCCGGAAGGGTTCACTTTCCCGATTATATCAATTCCCCATGTCGAGAATGGCCATGATGATGTCATAGTATATAACAGGGATGACGCCATATGCTGGACGTTGCCGAAAATATGACAGTTGTGACAATGCTTGACGTATAACTGACAGTCGGTTTCCATGCTATTCCAATAGTACCCGAGTCTTGCGATTTTTCGAGCTAGCATATGGGCATTCATATGCGGGCCGTTCTCACCATCGTGTACCTCGGCCATGACCTTTTCGGCCTGCGTTCTGTCGATGCATAGGAGTAAATCTCCCTGTGCCGTCTTTTTGTACAACTGTCCATCGTCCGTGCGGATGAACTGAGTGGCCCATCTTCTTAGGGCCTTCTTGGCCAGGTTTTCAGATCCCGGAGGATATTCTCCCGACGTCAAGTAGGTAAGAACAGCCTGGTACCAAGGTTCTGGGTCGGTTATTTCGATGTCTTGAATAGCGTTGATATATGCCGGCTCGGACCGTCTTTCGACGCAAATCGGCATGCTGGTCAGATGTTCCAGGATATTCAGTAAAGATGCTAATTTGGATAGTGCATCTGCAAACTGGTTTTCTTCCCGAGGTAAGTAAATGTATTCCACCTTTTGAAACTGCTTTTCGAGAACCCTTACTCGCGCTTGGTAAGCCACAAGATTTGCGTTCCGAGTTTTCCATTTATGGAGTGCTTGATTAATGACTAATGATGAGTCACCGTGGACCCGGAGGTTTGTTACTCCTAAATCAGCGGCGGCTTGCAACCAGTGAATGCATGCTTCGTATTCGGCTGCGTTATTAGTCACATCGAAATCTAACTTGATGGATAACGGGGTGTGCTCCCCTTGTGGTGAGATTAGTAGAATCCCAACACCAAATCCTCGAAAATTAGATGCCCCATCAAAATATAGATCCCATGTCTCTGTGTCGGTATGGAATATATCTTCGTCAGGGAAGGCCCAAGTATCGGTATGTCCCTCTTCAGGTACCGGACTATCGGCAAGGAATTCGGCTACTACCCGGCCTTTGATGGCTTTTAGTGGTACGAACTTGAGATCGAACTCAGCTAACATTAAAGTCCATCTAGATATTCTACCGTTGAGGATGGGCTTTTCGAACAGATACTTGATTGGATCCATTCTAGATAACACGTGCACTTCGTGACTAAGCATGTAATGTCGGAGCTTTTTAGTGGCCCAAACTAGAGCTAGACACGTCTTCTCGAGCATCGTGTATTTGCATTCGTACTCCAGGAACTTTTTACTGATGTAGTAAATGGCTCGTTCTTCTGAGTCGACTGTCTGGGCTAGCATAGCCCCCATGGCTGTCTCGGTCGTTGTAAAGTATAACGACAAAGGCAGACCGTGCTGAGGTGGCATTAATACCGGCGGAGATGACAGAATCTCTTTGATCTTATCGAAAGCTGCTTGGCACTTGTCGTCCCATAGTACCCGTTCCCCTATCTTCAGTTTTTTGAAAATGGGTTCACATACCATGGTTAGCTTCGAAATGAACCTGCTGATATATTGGACTTTCCCGAGAAACCCCCTAATCTCCTTTTCGGTTTTAGGTGGCCGCATCTCGGTAATGGCCTTGATTTTGGCTGGGTCAACCTCGATGCCGCGCTGGCTGACGATATGGCCCAGTAATTTACCCGATGTTACCCCAAAGCTGCATTTTTGAAGATTTAGTCTCATGTTGTACTTGCGTAGTCGGGTGAAGAACTTTCTAAGGGCCGGAATATGCCCGTTTCGTTCTTTGTATTTGACTATCATATCATCCACGTAGACCTCTACTTCCTTGTGCATCATGTCATGTAATAAGGTAGTGGCGGTCCGTTGATAAGTGGCACCGGCGTTGATAAGCCCAAATGGCATAACAGTGTAACAGTAAGTCCCCCAAGGCGTAGTGAAGGTGGTCTTACTCATGTCTTCTTTTGCCATTTTGATCTGATTGTATCCGGCATACCCGTTCATAAAGGATAGAAGGGCATGGTCGGCCGTGTTATCCACCAGTATGTCGATGTGTGGCAACGGGAAATCGTCTTTCGGGCTGGCCTTATTAAGATTCCGGAAATCTACACAAACTCGTACCTTTCCGTCTTTCTTGGGTACCGGTACGATATTTGCGACCCAGTTTGGATATTCAGACACGTGGATAAAGCCCGCTTTGAATTGTTTGTCAACTTCTTCTTTGACTTTGAGAGACCATTCGGGCCTCATTCTTCGGATTTTTTGCTTTACCGGCTTACACCCGTCTTTGATGGGTATACGGTGTCCGGCTATCTCCCGGTCTATTCCCGGCATGTCCTTGTAGGACCATGTGAAGACGTCTTTGAATTCATGGAGGAGATTTGTGAATTGTTGCTTCTCCTCGGGGTCTAGGGATAAACCTAACTTAAGCATCTGAGGCTCTAAAGGGGTTCCTACATTGATGGAATCGGTTTCTTCGATCACCGGATCTCGGGACTCCCTTTATTCGAGTTGCTCGACTAGATGCTAAGGTAGTGGTACCTGTTCGTCGGGTTTCTCAATGTCATTGCAAATAAAGTTTTTGAAAATGTTTTGAAAATAAGACAAGTCGTAAGCAGAACGGTTATCGTTATTATTGATAGAAAGTTTTGAAAATAGGTCAAAGAGAGCAGCCATCTGATCGCTAGTCAGAGGCGGTATAGGGAGTGCTCTCGGGACAGAATCCGAGGCTCCCAATGGAACGACCGAAGGGGTTACAGACTCGACCCTAGTACCGGACCCTCTAGACTTAGACTCAGACTCCGACTCTGACTCTGACTCAGACTCGGATTCAGACTCGTCGCCTTGCATGTCCCCTTCGCCGGTAGTGAGCTTGTAGATTCGACCTTCGCCGTCGGTCCATTTGATTGTTTTCCTCCAAGCCCTCTTTCCAGTGTCAGCACCTACTTCAGAGATCAGCTTGGTTGGATTGAACTTGTTGCTATGGAGGATCAGGTTGACTAATTCCTCCTTAGGGGTCGGGATTATCTTGCTGTCCCCGAACAGGAGCCCCAACATGGGCTCGGCTTGATTTGAATCTTCTTTTGATTCGGTCTGGATGAGAGTGAAGATATCATCTGGGATGAAATTGACATCAGGATAAGTTATAGTGGGCTGGTAAAGACCCGTCTGGACAGCTTCGAATACTGGAGTGACGAAGTTCAGTTTTGGGCTGCAGGGGCCCAAGTAGGTATCCTTTAGAATGTTGCAGGCCTTTTGAATGCCGGCCCGGACCACGTTTTCCGGGGTTAAGGCATACCCTAAACCGAATTTCGACTCTTCATTATTTAAGACATCGATGATCTTGCCCGCCGGGAGACCAGGCCTTGAAGTAGCCCCCGGTAAGTAGCCCAAATTTTGCAACATTGTGTCGATGCTGGTTGTGAAGTAGGGCCTAAAGAGATACTCTGCATCGATCATTCCTACGAAATTGAATCCTCGTGGGTCGATTGAACCGGCCGTGTTACAGCTTGACACGGCTATTGGAGTAGCTTCAAGTGTGATGACCCCGTCTTGTAAAGGTAACTTCACCTTTCTATGAAGAGTGGAAGATACGACCTTGACCACATGGATCCAAGGTCTTCCAAGTAGCAGATTGAACGATGAGGTGACATCGATCACTTGGAATTCGAGCTCTTTTTCAATTGGGCCGGTTATGATGGTCAGTCTGACGGCCCCAGCAACTAATTTTGGGCTTCCGCCAAAAGCCTGGATAGTTTGCGCAGTGGGAAGATAGTCAGCCTCGGTAATGACGAGAGCCTTAGCAGTCCTTAAAGAAAGGACGTTTACAGCTGACCCGTCATCAATTAGGGTCATAGGTAGATATTTGCCTCGACAGATCACCGTGATATATAGGGCCAGGTTGTGGGTAGCCCCAAAGGGTGGCAGATCGGACTCAGAGAAGGTGATAAGTGGGCCTTCTCCTTTGGACTTGCCCTTGAGGTGAGGCAGAATGGTGGCTACCATTTCAGTGGGGGTAACCGACGAGTCTACCTTGATTTCATCGAGAGCCTTAGTAAGTGCTGCCCGATGTTCTTGAGAACTAACCAGAAGCTGCCATATAGTAAGATCAGTTCGGACCCTCTTTGGTTCTTCAAGTATAGAGTCCGTCCTGGATGTTTCAGTGGTGGATTGTGGGGCTGAAGGTCCGGCTGCGATGACATTGGCGCCGGCTAGGGCCTTGGTTTTGGCCTTTCGGATCTCTTCGACGGTGATGGGGACAGTCTCCCCTTTAGCCAAGTAAACATCGTCTACATCGTCATTCCATATCCCGTTGATTTGGGGAATGAAAGGGGAAATGAGATGAGTGCAATCGATTATTTCTCCGGTAGAAATGGCGTGAGTAGCAAGAGGGTTGTTTTTGTAACTGGGCTTATCGCTGGGTAATGGTATCTTCCCACTCTCGATCAGATCTTGAATGAGATGCTTTAACTTCTAGCATTTTTCGGTGTCATGCCCGTTGCCCTGGTGATAGCGGCAATAGGCCTGAGCGTTGTAGCTTTTGGACCGTTTCTCGACAGGGACCTCCGGCATTGGGCCTATGGGTTGAATTAGGCCTTTAGAAGATAGCCTTTGTAAGGCGTCGGCATAAGTAGTCCCTATGTCCGTGAATTCTCGGGCTGGAGTGTTCTTTTTGGTCGAGGTGTCTAGCAAATTAACCTCGTCAAAGATGCTTCGGGCCGCACTTGTAGTTGCAGGCTTGCCCGAAGGTGAACTGGCTCCTTGATAACCCTTTGTAGAGGCCTTAGTAAGGCTCTCTATCCTTAAATCGTCTTCGATTCTCGTACCCATCTCGGTTAAGATGGCGAAATTGGGTATGATAGCGTACCGAAGATGGATCCGGTAAGATGGGAGGAGATTTTTCACAAAGGCCTCCACTAATACCTTTTCGCTTGGCTTGTCGACCAGCTTGACACTTTCGGCCCTCCATCTCTGGAGGTATTTGGTGAAACCCTCCTTTGGCTCTTGGGCCATGACTTCCAGAGTACGCATGGTCGTCTGGATCTCCACATTGTCCGCATAGTTTCGGGCGAACTCCGTTGCGACATCGTCCCAAGTTTTGTATTTCTTGGCGTCGAGCTTATAGAACCAAGCTTTTGGGTGCTTCTCTAGCGAGGAGGCAAACAGATGCTTGAACATGTCCGACTTGACTCCTTTTAGGGCCATAAATTCTTTAAAGGCCTGGATATGTAATACCGGGTCTTTGGTTCCGTCGAACATCGGGAGGTCTGTCAAGTTGAGATTGGCAGGCAGTTGGTCGGTCAGGGGAGAATAGGTTCGAGCATTCTCCGTATGGATTGATTTGTGGGTCGACAAATGGACCTGCTCTTGCAGTTTGAGGACTGCGCTAGTCAATTGGGCTAAAGGCCCATGAGCTTCATCTTCACCCTTTGGCTTGTCCTGTTCTATGGCACTAACCCGGGTGACAATGGCGATCTGGTCGCCCCTGATTTGGTCGAGTTGTTCTTGGATCTTGGCCAATGAGGTGTTCAGTTGATCGATAGCGTCCTTAGTCATGGTTCGGGTGTGAGGCGGCCTATCTGTGAGAATACCACGTAATCAGCGACAAACCCAAATCGTAGAACTAAAGTACATCCCGAGCAAGGAAAAGGGAAACTAGAGAGGAAACGACTCGAAAAAGACATCTAGACGGATGACTTGTGAATAGTGGGCCTCCTTTAGGATCCAGCTGTGTGGGCTGGGTCCTGTTTGAAAGGAGGTTCACGTGAGACATTCCCCAGACTTTGGACTCGATTTGTGTAAACGGGCCAACCTTTGTAGGAGTATGTCCTACGTAGGTGGGCCTTGCCTTAGTCTAATAAGGCAGACTGGGATAGGGAGGAAATCCGTGATATAAGATCGACGGAGTTTCGACGCTAGAGACCTCTATGACTTATGACACGACCTGACACTGCTAAATACGGGAAGTCCTAGGAAGAAGAAGGTTTTGAAATTGAAGTTTTGAAAGTCCGAAGAAAGATTCGGAGAACCGGCCCTTTTCGAAGGAAAAACGGAATAGGTGGACCGGGTTACGGTTTTGAAAGTTCGAAAATATTTTCGAGTTTTGAAATGGGCATAATACCGGCTATAAATAGGGTATTTTGAGTAAAATCGTGGATCCTAAATTCGGTATATGTCCCGGGGTTTGAAATTGGATATTTTGAAAAGGATGCTATTTTGAAAATGACGATTTTTGAAAAAAAAGACTTGTAAATCAGGTAGCACGTAGTCATGGAAACAGTATAACGACGCCATGTATGCTCTAATTCTAAGTCTCGGTCAGTCTGAAAGGGTCTATACCAGTGTACACAGCCTATCGAGAATCGGGGCGGACTTCCTAAGTCGAGTTGAGCTTAGAACATGCCGTAAAACCCATACGAATCGGCTAATGGGCACCTTCGACATATCCAATTTAGACTACATCGATAGTATAGTGGGACGTCGGTCACCAGTACCGGCCCGGGAAAATATGGGGTTATGCATGAACCGTAAAACTAAAACGCGTATTGTACTAGTCAAACGATTTCTATTCGAGTCTCACCCTGAGGATGCTGAAGGTCAGTAACGTATCAGGTAATCCCCAGCGGAGTCGCCAAATTGTGGACATGACATAGGTTCACCCCGACGCGGCCACGCGCGGGTTTGGGGAGGCGAATGAATCTTCATATGAGATGGTCAAATTGAAATTTAAATCGAAGTTGGAGTCGCCACCGAATTTTATGGTTATTCGGAACCGTTCGAGCCCACTCTATGTCGTAGTGGGCCGTATACAAAATACGGCCCATTTCCGATGTCAGAGTTTATTGGGCTCGTCCCTTTGCAGTTCGATACCGATGCCGACTTGATCGGTTAATCGTATATTGAATGACTCTCGTTGCCATTGGATTCGGACATCCGGAAACCACGGTTCTGAGTAAGGGGTGAGGGTACGTGTTGGGAAGTTCACTAAGAACACCCAACCCCGCCCGCACATTAGCGGCCTCTACTAGGATATCGAATGATTTTTTAATACGCGCGTTAGTAATACGATGAATGATATGCAAACATTGTTTTCCTAAACATGCGAGGAATTGAATGGGTTGCTAAGTTGGTTTAATGCATGAAAAATTTAACGTCAAAGTTGAATTTAGCATGTGAGATTCGTTTTAGTATAATAAAACAAATGATGAAAAAGAGGATGAAATTGCTACAAAAGATGAACAAACGAGTTAGTATCGGTTTGTAAAAATAATATAGCAAATAAATATACGAGATCGAGAAAATATTAGCCAAAATCTGAGAAATATTATTAAAAGACGCGGTTTTGTATAAAAAACGAAGTTCGAAAAATAATAAAAAAAAGAAGGTGCGTCGTGGCAGCCGGCCGCGCGGCTCGCCTGGGATGCCGGCGAGTCGCGTGTCGGGCTGATTTTGAAAGCGGTTTTTCGAAGATTCGATGCTTTTATTAAATCACGTACAAATATTGCATAACTTGTACTCGATCTAATATTTCCGATATTCGTTATATTCGATAATTGGCTACGAAATCAATATCAAATACTCGGAATAGTTTTAGAAAAGATGTAGATTTTGAAATTGTTTCGTAGAATAAATAATAAAACGAACGAAAAAGCTAAAAAAAAAAGGACTCGGGTTTCAGGCCCGTGCGCGAGTCGCATAGGAGTGGCGGGACTCGCGTGCGGGTCTGTCCGATTTTATTTTTTTTTGTTCGAAATTGCCAATTTTGATAAATCGCGTACAAAATATGAATTAATTTATACTCGATTTTATGTTTTCGATATTCGTCGTATCCGATATTCGATTATGAAATCGATATTGAATATTCGGAATAAAAAAAAAGTTTTGTAAAAAGAAGTTTGAACGAAAAAAGATGTAACGATTTTTAATATCGTCGAGATCTTAATATAATTCTTTTTGATACAATATTCGATTATAGAAAATCGATATCATATTTTTAAGAATGTTGTTATATGAAAATAGTTTTTGTAGTATCGATATTAGAAAATAAAAAAAATGACGACGACGACCCGTAATAAAAAAGGATGACCGACGAAGAAAAGAAGGGAAGAAGAAAAGAAATCGGGTTTTGCTACACCCTCAACCTACATGCTTCTGTTTACTCGGATCGGGGCTCGTCGGGACGTGGCTTGGGCACAAGAGCGTCGAGTGGATGTCGGTGAGTTGGTGGTGGTTCGGTTCGGGCGTGACAAGTGAAGGGTGTCGGGTATCGGGCCGGTTTCCTTCGGGTTTATAATATCGGTTTCTCGATGTTAAGTTTTGTGCTTATGAGTGTGTGTGTGTGTGATTGATAGATGTTTGTGTAATTTTTTGATGCTAATTGATTCTATGGGAATAATTGATGTTGTAGATGTGATATTTTTTCTGATGATTGATGAATATGTTTTGAGTTGTGCAAGGGGCTATTTATAGGGAATTCCCGACCTTGGCTAGGAGAGTTTGAACTACCGTTAGAGATAGGAAATATAGGAAGCTGTAAGGCATGAGAATTCCGCTTTCTTGTCAAGGAAGAAAGGGAACACGGCTGGTTTGTGCTGCCTGGCCGAGTATTTGCACTCGGTCGGGTGTCTGAATCGATTTTATGTAGCTGATTTTTCGTAGGATTAGAGTTCGAATCAGCCGTGTGAGGTGTCACGGATGACTCACGTGCCTCGGAAATAATTTTGACGGGTTTTGACTCGGTCGTAAAAAGACGGTTTTACCCCTGGTGTCGGAGTCGACCCAAATTAGTCTTATTTGACTCGAAACGACCCACTAGGCCTGATTTTGAGGTTGGTTTTGTGAGATAATGTACTCCATAATGAGCCCAAGCCAAATGTCAATGATTTTGAGCCCGTTTCTTGTGTATTAAAGCATGTTAGCGTCCGATCATCATCGGGTGTTTGTCGGAAACTGCTATAGACACCTGGCAGTCAAAATGTGGGTGTCTACAAACGGTTTCTGAGTCCCCATAATTTGACTCGGTGGCGACTCCAAAAATCAACGACAACTTCAGTTCACTAAAAAGGTCACCTTACCAAACAAAATGGCCTTTAAACATTTATAACAACGACCCGATCGATTCCCAAACGAAAACATGGGTGCCCCACACCCGTCTACTACAAGTCCGGATCGTCATCCAAATCGAGGTCTGATACTTCGCCCCGTATGCGAGATCGGACCGGCCCCCGGCAAGGAGGGGGCCGCGTGGGTGGCCGCCGCCACACGTTGAAAACCGGGCCTGTCCCGCGCGGGCACGCGCGAGGCGCCGGGCGGTGCGGACGGACGTCCACAGTTTGGCGACTCCGCTGGGGAATTGGAAACAAGTTTCCAACGGTGGTGTAACTTGAATGAGGTCGGTGAAGCTCATGTCTTAGTTCCTAGTTGTGGTCACTACAGGTTTTGGCCCTAAAAAGCCCACCCTAACCGATATCAGGACTAATCGACCTCTTCGCAGTAAGATCTTTAGGGACACACGGAGAGATCTTCGATTGACGCTCCGACCGCCTAACGCGTACCCCACGGGAATAAGCGGATATTTCCGAACGGACGGTATGACACTCGTCTCCCAAGACCATTGTTAATACCTAAGTAAAGGACTATTCGTGGGCGGTATCCTACCCTAAACCTACTCGAGTCTGCATCCTGCATGAGTGTATGCATTCCTAGTTATGTGTAGCGTGTTTGCACAATCCAACCTAAATAAAACACTAAAATCCGGATTCAACCACGCCAACATATTTAACCACACCCAATTCCGTTTTCGAAAATACCTCTTTTTTCAAAAAACGATTTCTGAAACACTGATACTCCGGTCAAGTCATGATTTCTATAAAACAAAAATATTTTCAAATACCATCGTCATGGCCAATTTTACACTCGATATTTTCAAACAAAATATATTTTCAAATGTCGTCACATGACTAAAATAAAACCCATCAAACAACAAATACCGTTATTACTACCGAGACTCCCAATTAATGGGATCAAGGCACACTAAACGGTCACATTTTATTTTCAAAAAAAAAGACGCTTTTTGCACATACACCGTTGACACAACCGAAACTTCAATTAATGAAGTCAAGGAATCCGAAACGGTCACATTCTCGAAACACTTTTCACAACACACCACTATCCATGGTCGAATGATATTTAGTACAGCCGACAAACATGGATCGCTCGTTTTAAAGAAAAAAAACAACTTCTCTAAAAAAAACCTATTTACTACCTAAACCCTTGACAAGGATATTAGTCCCACCTTTAAGGCACCACACACGTCCGATGTCGAACTAACTAATCAATAGTAGTCTCGATAAAAGAATCACATGACCATTTTCAAAAAAAACGTTTGCACTTTTGCTATCGTCGGACTCCCTACACACACATAGCAACACACATTTTTTTAAACGATGTCACCACACCATCGTCACCTTAATTTTACAAAACCATTTCCAAAAAAAAAGAGTCCTCTGCGAGTACCGGTCGTTTTCGAAAAAATAAAATTCTTTGATCCTGAGCCGGGATCGCGATCAATTCCTTACGTCGTACAATCGTGTGCTTAACTGTCCGTGTTTGCTACTAGGATCGCCTCTACTCGAGGACTTTCATTTTGGGTCGTCTCGTGTCGAGAAGTCCTCTTTAAACCTCACTTACGAGGTTTGTGTCATATCGTCTCACGACAGAGATTTAAAATTCGTTAGGCCTCTCGCCGAATACACCAAGAGTCTAAAGCACTCGAGCCCTTAAGTCAGTGATTGTGCTCACCCGTGGGTCAAGGGCCTCGTTTCCGCGTCGCTCAAATCACGAGCATCCTTCGAGTTTCTATAATGTCCAACGAAACCCTCCTATTCCACGACACCATCTTGCAGAAATATATCCCCGATATGGCCACGGAACCAGGGGTGATTGAGAACCTCTCCACTAACGTTAGTGCCTTAGCTGAGGTGATGCACCATGTGCATGCCTCCATAGACCATCTGTCCCACTTCGTTCATCGCCTTGATAGCCGTCTCTACTTTCTCGAGAACAAGGACGCGGAGAGCGAACCGAATTACCGTCCAATCAACTACCATACGCACACCCCGAGCGAGTCACCAAGACACTCCGTACGGGCAAAATCCCCAGAGAACAACAAAGAAATAACTACGATCCCTCACAAGATACTACCTAGCAAAGCCAAAACACGCTGCAGAGAATTTACCAAACTCGGCTCAACATATGCTGAGACTCTTAAAGACCTGATAGATCGAGGGCTACTCAAGCCTCTAGGTCCCACTCCAGACCCACCATTTGGTAAAAGAAGTAAGAAGTGGAGTCCTAATACCTACTGTCTCTTCCACCAAGGCAATGGGCATGACACTGAGGCGTGTTTCTCATTGAAGCACGCCGTCCAGAACCTAATCGTAGCAGGGACTTACTCCCCGACAAAGAGACAAAAGACAGACTTCACCTTTTCGGTTGCCGAGGGAGAAATAATAACATCAGTAGTCGTTACAAGCCACTTCAAGCCCCTCGACGTGTCAACCCCAAGAACCGCCTCCAGGCGTCGCTCGAGGGGAGCGTTCTTAGAAAGATACGGCGAGCTTTGAAACCCGGAAGGCATAGGGAGGTCAATGACACAACGCGACCAGTCTTAGTCTGAGTCTAGTTCATCCTAGGGCCTAGACTAAAATAATAATAATTAATGTTTTTTATTTCTTTTCAATCTTGTCTAGGGAGGTACGAGGGACATGTCCTCCACTTCCCCCAAAAGCAAAATCACGGGCGTCTAGCCCGTCTATTATTATCAATAAGAGCAATATTTTTTACAAATATGCCTCGACAATCGCTCAATTTATTGTTTTAAGAAAAAAATGCTTAAGAACTCAACTTTATGCCAATTATCAATGACAACTGACTAAAGCTCAAGGGCTATAACTAACGGTCCATCTTGCTTCGTTCTAAAAACAAAAAAAGAGGAAAGGGAAAAAATCACCACAACCCCGAGATCGACCTATCACCAAACGACAAAAAACCTGCAACGAACGAATCCCCACTAAACTTCTCCAATAAGACCAAACACGAGGCCCGCCTAATAGGTCTCAAAGCGGCCTTATCACTAGGAATCAAAAACCCCTTAGAGTACACGGAGACTCGTCCCTAGTAGTCAACCAGGCCACAGGTAACTGGAAGGTCTATAGCGAAAGCCTAACCCCTTACCAAACCAAAGTAAAAACAATGTCCCGGGAATTTACCGAAATCAACCTCATACACATACCCCGCGAAGAAAACCAATTCGCTGACGCATTATCTAAGTTAGCCTCCCTAATAAACATGCCCGATCACCGTTTCTCTATGCCCATTTGCGTGAGAGAAGCGAACAACCGGCCTACATCCATAACCTCGAAACCGAAGACACAAGTTGTCACCCTATAGACCACAAACCAACGGGGCCGTAGAAGCAGCAAACAAAACCATAACCACAATCCTTAAGAAAATGATAGACAACTACCGGGATTGGCCAAGCAAGATTCCCTTCGCCTTATGGGGATACCGAACATCCTATAGAACACCCACTGGAGCCACACCGTACTACCTAACCTACGGTTCCGAATCAGTCTACCCCGTAGAGCTAGAAGTACCGTCGCTAAGGATACTAGCCGAGAGCGGCATTCCCGTGGAAGAATGGAATCAAAAACGGGACGACGAGTTAGTACTCCTAGATGAGCATAGGATACATGTCTTATCGAACGTACAAGCCTACCAGCAACGCATCCAACGAGCCTTTAATAAACGAGTGAAATCCCGAAACATACAAGAGGGAGATTTAGTAATCAAATCCATTAGAGCACCCCTTTCTGTCGACCTTAGAGGGAAATTCAAACCAAACTGGGCGAGCCCCTACCTCGTTAAGAAAATACTCTCCGGTGGCGCAGTGATCCTCACCGACCTAGACGGTCAAGAATTCTCAACCCCGACCAACATGGATCAACTCAAACGGTACTACCCGTAAAAATCTTGACAACTACATCCCAACCTCAAAAATAAAAAAAAAAACACCAAAAATCAAGTTCGCATCGATATTTGGCATAAACGAGTCTAAAGCAAAATCACTCATGATTTATAAGAACTACGAACATGGTTTGATTCCGTCCGAAAGCGGATACGTAGGCAACCCTCCTCCGGGTAAAACCAAACAACTAAACAAAAAAAAAAACAAAATTGATTCATCGATTCGTGGGTAGACCGGGATTCTTCCCACGACCCGGTCAATGAGTGATTCAAAATGACAAAGCACAAACGACGAGCCGAGGACGGGGTGAAAACCCGAAAGGGCGCCCCGGGCAAAATGAAGAAACGAGTTGCGAGAAAAGAATGACGAGCCGAGGACGGGGTGAAAACCCGAAAGGGCGCCCCGGGCAAAATGAAGAATCGAGTTGCGAGCCGTAAAAAAAAAGAAAAAAAAAAGGGTGAGCCGAGGACGGAGTGAAAACCCGAAAGGGCGCTCCGGATAAAATGAAGAATTGAGTTGCGAGCCACCACAAAAAAAAGAAGAAAAAAAATAATAAAAATGTGCTTCTCATTAAGAATGAAACTGGTTAAATCGAGCCTTTGTCGAGGCATCCACATCAATCATCCAAAATCCGGACATCCCAGAAATTAACAACGTGTCTAAACTCCATAAAAACTAGTACTAATACGCCACATAATATCAATTAATACGACATAGTACTAAACAACTGGGCTATCGGTCCAACTTGTCCAACTTTTCCCTACCATTCGGGTGTGACCGCTTGCGTTCTTCCTCTTCGAAGAAGGCAAAGCAAGCGTCTGACGCTCCATCCAAACGTGAGTCCAGCAAATCCCACTCTATTTGCTCTTTCAAAGCTTTAATATGGGTCTCGTTAGTCTTGGCCCGTTCAGATGAACTGACGAAACTAGGATCGGTCCCACTGTCTTTGGATAGGCACTTGACGGTCTCTCGAGTCTCCTCCCCGCCTCTTAGTAGGGTTGTCTTCCTAACTTTTGAGTCGGTCTGTCCTAGCGGATGTTCGCAAATCCTCTTCTGCATGAAAGTATATATTGTCGGTCATTCGAGCATCAGGATGCAAGAACTTTTGCTCCCAAGATACCCTGAAACCCTTAAGCAAATCCTCGGTCCATGGGTCAGAATGAAGAGCGTTTCGTGCCCATAGATCCCAGTGAGTTAGTCAGTATGGTCATGAATGACAAGCAATTCGACCCCATCTCCCTTATTGTCAACACCGCCGAAGATCAAGAGGGTAGAGGGTGGAAGAAATCAGTCATATGGACCAACGAAAATGGTAGGAGGTTCAAGCTAACCACGGGAGAAGGGAGGATATTCGAAGAGTCCGAGTCTGAGTCCGAAACAGAGTCCGAATCAGAGTCTGAATCCGAATCTTGGGCGGGCCAAAAGTCTAGTATTGTTTATTTTCCATCTACATCCGTATCTGTTAAGGATGAGTCGGGGCATGTCCCGGAAGTCCCAGTAATGTTATCTCTCACTAGTACAAAAAGTAGATTTGGATATTGGAAAAGGTTACGGTTGCCTTTAATAACCGTTGCCAGAAAATCCTTTTGGAATAGGATTTAGAAATGGCTACGGTTGCTGGGAAAAACCCATAGCCATACATAATAAGCTTCGGTTGTGTTCTTAAACTGTAGCTTAAAGTTGTTTTGAATTACAACGGTTATAATTAAGGAACCATAGCAAAATATATCAGGCTTCAGTTGAGTACTTGAGTCTATAAACCGTAGCATCTAAGATGTTGTAATTAATTAGTAAAATTTGTGCATATTATACGAGTATAAGTAACTTTATATCCCCAAAAGCTCTACCGTCATCATCCTTATCCCTATTTCAATTGCGGCTACAAATAAAACTAATCTTCGCTACTGATTTTGCGAACACCCTCTACAACTTCTCTTTCCACCCGTTTATTCCTCATATTTTGTACCGGCACTAAGCAGCCATGGGAAGTCAATTTCGTACCAGTTCAATCTTCGGATTTGTAAGTTTTCATCTTTTCTCATCTTTAGATCTCAAATTTTGTGGGGTTGTTTTTTTAATTTTATGATTTATAGTCTTTTTAGATTTATTAATTAGGGTTTGTTTGATTTTTGTAGTCAATTGTGGGTTTTTTTGGTTGATTTTGTATTTATGGTTTTCTGTGATTATGATAATTTAAGGCAAGCAAGATTCGCAAATGAGTGTTTTGAGTGAATGTCTTTGTTCCTAATATTCTAGATTCGTGAAGTCATATTTATTTATCTCATTTATTTTTTGCTCATCAATTACATTTTTCCCATTGTTATTCTCAATTATTTTTGGGCTTTTATCAATTTTCGAGAGAGCATGCAAATCGTATCAAGTTTAAATATGAATAAGCTACGAAAAGCTAACAGGAGAGATGGGGCTAAGATGTGAGGGAGAGTGAATATTAACTTACAAAAGACCAGCAAAAGGCTGACCATCCAAGCAGTTAATTTTGTGTATACGCACTATCAAGATTAAACTACATTGCTGCTAAGACAACGTGAAAGCTAAACATATTAATTCCTTCAATTGGATCCTACTCATGCTACTTAATTATTATTACAAACACATTATTGCTGCATAGCAGGTCCTCAGGATGACAGAGTTCCGTTCACTGAACCCATGTTTTTGCTGTGTGTTTTCAACTGTGTAAATTTCGATCTCAGCACACTACATTTCTTATGTAATCAATTCTTTATGAAAATTTGGTCTGCTCTTTTTAACCCTTGTTCTATTCAACCTTAGACTTGATACATTTTGCCTCTAAGTACTGTTTTTCGTGCTTCTTTATAAGGTATGGTTCTTAATTATAATATATGAAATATTGTTGAATCATTTTTTTTATGGATTGATCTGACATTAGCCGTTCATATATATTTGCTTGCTATGCTTCACATGTGCACCATATGGTTTATGCCGCTTTGGCCTTGCAGACAATATGAAATCGCTTACCTAAGAGATATGTCATCATTGTTTCAAGTATCAGCAATTGCCATTATTGAAAGAGGGGTTCCTTATAAATCCATTTCTGGTTAGCGTGTAATGTTGTTGCCTTTAGGTTTTTTTATCATTTAATTTAATGTATTCTACACTTTTATATTCAAATACTACTAGTTGGCATAATTATATCTTGAAAGTTTGATATGTATTTCATTGGCATAGTTATTCGGTTGGCATACTACTCAAAAATTCTGACTCATGTATTTCGTTTTTAGCCAATTGACTATGAATCTTACGAGAGGAACTCAACAGAACTTACCCTTTCTTTGAATGAAGTGATTCGGAGAAAATTGAACAACTTGCTTGTAGTAGTTGTTATGTAAGAAAGGAGTTGGAGAATTCGCGTACCTAAAAGATTCAACTGAACAAGAGATTAAATAAAATTGATGAAGGTATTTTTTTGCTTATAATTTCATAGTTAGCTGATGGGATCGAGCAATTCATTGTGACATTCAATGTATTAAATGATCTCTTTCATGTTCATGTTTTTCTGATGTTTCAGTCCGGACTTTCACAGCACAATGATTTGTTGATCCACTTTGCCCTCTACACGTCAAAGCTACATAAGTCATTCAAAGAAACCGATATTCTCCGCCAAGAGAACACTATCCTCCGTGTTTCAAACTGTGAGCTCAATCACCAAATCAACGTCTTACTTGAAGCATGCAGCTGCACTTCAGGCCCAACATTATTCTGAAAGCACACCTTTTGCCATTGCTAGTTGCTTTTCGAGTGGAAAGAGGACAATAACAGAGGAGAATGAAGGAGGTGTTTGCGAGGAAAAGCTTGAGAAATAACTCGCAGATTCTAACAAGTCTAGTTTCATTACCTGGATGATTCGTATTCTTAGAATCTTTTCAAGGGCCATACTTTTCAAGATTTTTTGTTTTTTTTGAATTTTTAAAAAATCATTACAATACCATGGTATTGTATTAGATAATGTAAAAATTCTTTCGGTAGTTACTAATATTAGTTGCATGTTTTATTTTTTGTTTTTTTTTTATTTTTTTAACATGGAAATGGCTTCGGTTATTTTTTATTAACCGAGGCCTTTAATATACTTTTGGCTTCGATTGTAGTCATCAACTGAAGCCATGTAGTACCTTTTGGCTTCGGTTGTTACTATTAACCGATGTCTTTACTCACTTTTGGCTACGGTTCAATTTAAGAACTGAAGCCTTTACAGTGTTTTTGGCTTCGGTTCATATAAATAACCATTGCCAAAAATATATTTTGTTACGCCTCATAACCGAAGCCACAACTCGTACACTTAATGCTACGCCTTGATTTACTACGCCCATTTAACCGTAGCCATATGTCCTATTTAACCGAAACCATAAGTGCTTTTTGTACTAGTGTCTGTCAAGCGAGCAGAGAGTCTTCTTATCCAAAGTCCTCGACATGCTCGATTTAACTAATAATAAAAATACTTTCGCTTATGACTCGTCGCACTTAACATGCAATGCCATTATCGATAGCGAACAAAACAAAAATGACCAAAAATGACTCTTACGATACTCACCTCCCACCAGACACCTTAAGAGAGTTAGCCAGGCAAGAGTTAGACACCCCGGTAATCGAAGACACCGAATCCCTAAACGTCGGAACCACCTCAGAAACCCAAATCCTAAAAATAGGAACCTCTTTAGATCCTGCCGAGAGGGAACAACTCATGAACCTACTCACTCAGTACAAAGACGTCTTCGCATGGTCTTACAAAGACATGCTAGGAATAGACAGAGATATCGCCGAACAGCGAATCCCAATCAAACCCGGCTTTAAACCAGTGAAACAAAAGTTACGTCGCATGCGACCCGAATGGGCCCTTAAGGTCAAGGAGGAGGTAGATAAACAATTTAAGGCCTGATTCATACACGTTTCCGAATACTCTGACTGGGTAGCAACCATAGTCCCCGTCCCCAAAAAGGACGAGAGAATCAGGATCTGTGTAGATTTCCGAGACCTTAACAAAGCCAGCCCAAAGGATGAATTCCCCTTACCTCACATAGATATCCTGGTAGATAATACCGCCAATCACGCCCAACTCTTTCACGGACGGGTATGCCGGGTATCATCAAATAAAAATGGCAAAAGAGGACATGTCTAAAACAGCCTTCACCATGCCCTGGGGAACTTATTGTTACTCGGTGATGCCTTTCGGGCTAAAGAATGTCGGGGCAACCTACCAAAGAACCGCAACTACACTTTAATTTTACATGATATGATGCACAAAGAAGTCGAGGTGTATGTAGATGACATGATAGTCAATTCCCAAAACCGAGAAGGGCACGTCCCGGCCCTCGAAAAATTCTTCAAACGCCTACGCCAGTATAATATGAGGCTCAACCCACAAAAATGCGCCTTTGGGTCACATCTGGGAAACTTCTAGGTCATGTAGTGAGCCAGCTAGGAATCGAAATAGACCCATCCAAGATAAGAGCCCTGTTAGACATGCCCACATCCTCAAATGAAAAAGAGATTAAGGGATTCTTAGGTAAGATTCAATACGTCAGTCGCTTCATTGCCAAACTGACCATAGTCTGTGAACCCATTTTCAAAAAACTCAAAATAACCGAACCTACCATCTGGGACGACAAATGCCAAAGGGCCTTCGACAAGGTAAAAGAAATACTAGCACAACCCCCAGTACTAATGCCTCCCAAAAAGGGGCTACCACTTTCCCTCTACCTTACCGTAACCGAAACCACAATGGGGGCCATGCTAGCACAACCGTCAACAAAGAAGAGAAGGCTATTTACTACATTAGCAAGAAGTTCCTCGAGTACGAAACCTAATACACACCTCTAGAGAGAACCTGCCTTGCCCTAGTTTGGTCAACCAAAAAGCTTTGGCACTACATGCTTAGTCATGTCGTGCACGTGTACTCAAAAATAGACCCTATCAAATACATCTTTGAGAAACCTGTCCTCAATAGACGATTAGCCCGATGGACCCTCATGTTGGCAGAATTTGACTAAACATACATACCCCTTAAGGTCATCAAAGGAAAGGCTGTGGCCGACTTCTTAGCCGAAAACCCAATAGAAGAAAAACCCATAGCCGATACCTAGTCCTTCCCCGACGAGGATATTTTGTTTGCCGAAAGCGAACCGTGGGACTTATACTTCGATGGCGCCTCAAGCATGAGGGGGTACGGCGTAGGAATCCTCTTGATATCAACAACAGGCAATCATGTACCCATATCAGTCAAACTAGACTTTCCCATTACCAACAACGCAGCCGAATACGAAGCCTGCCTAATAGGTCTAAAAGCAGCCATATCTCTAGGAGTCAAAAACCTTAGAGTAGACGGAGATTCATCCCGAATTGTCAACCAAGCCACGGGCAACTGGAAAGTTTATAGCGAAAGCCTAACCACATACCAAACCCAAGTGGAATCGATGTCCCGGGAATTCACCGAAATTGATTTCATACACATACCCCGTGAAGAAAACCAATTCGCCGATGTGTTATCCAAACTAGCCTCACTAATAAACATGCTCGATCACCTTTTCTCTATACCTATTTGCGTAGAGAGAAGTGAACAACCAGCCTACATCCACAGCCTCGAAACCGACGATACCCCCGAAGAACCTTGGTACAAAGCAATCCTAGACTTTAAAACCCACGGGTCCTATCCGCCCAACACTAACACCAAGAACAAAAGAGCCCTACGAATACAAGCCACCCACTATGTCCTAAATGAAGGACTACTATACAAACGAACCCCACAAGGTGTCCTTCTTAGGTGCATAAACAAAAGCCAATCCGAGAAAGTCATGGAAGAGGTACATGACGGTGAGTGCGGACCCCACATGAGTGCACACCTACTAGCCCGAAAAATAATGAGACTGGGCTATTACTGGATTACCTTAGAGGCAGACTGTCGACATCATGTCCGTCACTGCCACAATTGCCAAATATTTGCCATCGTCCAACACCTACCTCCATATCCTCTACACACCATAGCCACACCCTGGCCTTTCTCTACTTGGGGAATAGACATCATAGGGAAAGTACACCCATCCGGGACCGGCGGACACTGCTTTATACTAGTGGCCGTCGATTATTTCACCAAATGGGTAGAAGCCGCCTTTTACACCATCCTAACCTCAAAACAAGTACTGACATTCTTACAAAATAACATCATTTGCCGCTACGGCATACCTCACAAGATCATTAGTGATCAGGGGGTTCACTTCAGGGCCGACACCCATAAACTCCTCGACAAATACAAAATCCAAAGACACAACTCATCACCCTATAGACCACAAACGAACGAGGCCGTAAAAGCAGCCAACAAAACCATAACCACAATCCTTAATAAAATGATAGACAATTATCGAGATTGGCCAAAAAAGATCCCCTTCGCCTTATGGGGATACCGAACATCCTATAGGATACCCACTGGAGCCACACCCTATTACCTAATCTACGGCTCCGAAGCCATCCAACCCGTAGAGCTAGAAATACCGTTGCTAATGATATTGGCCGAAAGCGGCATTCCCGAAGAGGAATGGAACCAAAAATGATATGACGAGCTAGCACTCCTAGACGAGCATAGGATACATGCCTTATCAAACGTACAAGCCTACCAATGAGCCTTTAATAAATGAGTGAAGTCCCGAAACATACACGAGGGAAATTTAGTAATCAAATCCATTAGAGCACCCCTTCCCGTTGACCCAAGGGGGAAATTCAAACCAAACTAGGCGGGCCCCTACCTCGTTAAGAAAATACTCTCGGGGGACGCCGTGATCCTCACCGAGCTAGACGGTCAAAAATTCTTAACCCCGACCAACATGGATCAACTCAAACGATTCTACCCGTAGACACCCCGGAAAAGACATCCCAACCTCCAACTTAGGGGGAAGCAAAAAAAACAACAAAACAAAGCAACAATAAAAATCAAGTTCGCATCGATAATTGGCATAAACGAGTCTAAAGCAAAAAATCACTCACATTTTTTTAAAGAACTACGAACATGGTTTGATTCCGTCTAAACACGGATACGTAGGTAACCCTTCCCCGGGTACAACCAAATGACCGAACAAGCAAAAGTCGATTAATCGGTTCATGTACAAACCGGGACTCCTTCCACGACCCGACCAATGAGTGATTTTAAAATGACAAAGCATAAACGACGAGCCGAGGACAGGGTGAAAACCCGAAAGGGCGCCCCGGACAAAATGAAGAAACGAGTTGCGAGCCGTGGTCAAAAAAAAATGACGAGCCGAGGACGGGGTGAAAACCCGAAAGGACGCCCCGGGCAAAATGAAGAATCGAGTTGCGAGCCATCAAAAAATAGAAAAAAAAAAAAAGGTGAGCCGAGGATGGAGTGAAAGCGCGAAAGGGCGCTCCGTGTAAAATGAAGAATCGAGTTGCGAGCCACCGAAAAAATAATAATAATAACCATGTGCTTCTCATTAATAACAAAATTCGGTTAAATCGAGCCTTTGTCGAGGCATTTACATCAAGCAAATCGGACATCCGGAAAACAACAACGTGTCAAAACTCCACAAAAACTAGTACTAATACGCCACATAATATCAACTAATAAGACATAATACAAGTGGCTGGGCCCTACCGGTCCAACTTTTCCTTCCCTTTGCCAATCGGGAGTGCCTGCTTGTGTTTCTCGTCCTCGATCTTCTGAAGGCAAGCTTCTAACGCCCCAGCCAAACGCGGGCCCATCCAATCCAACTTTCCTTCCACTTCCACACTTTCAATATGGGTCTCGTTAGTCTTGGCCCGTTTAGATGAACTGACGGAACTATGATCGGTCCCACTGTCTCTGGTTAGGCACTTAGCAACGGTCTCTCGAGTCTCCTCCTCGCCTTTTAGCGGCGCTGTCTTCCTAGCCTTTAAGTTGCTCTGTCCTGACGGGTGTCCACTAACCCCCTGCCGGACTGGAGCATTGTCGGTCGGTCGAACAACGGGACGCAAGAACCTCTGCTCCCAAGACCCCCTAAACTCCCTAAGCGAATCCTCCGTCCATGGATCGGAACTAGAAACAACTTTAGCGTCCTTTGGAATAAAAGGTTGGACACCCATTTGATGTGATATAAACCTGATCCCTCATGGATAATACTAACAAAGCCCACGTCGAAGATGAAAATGGAAACCCGGTACGCCCACTAATATTCCACCATGGGACAGACCACCTGATGACAACATCTCCTTTGACCAAATAGGAAAGCCAATCCTCTTCCTCGGGACTTTTACTCCACACTTGCACCATCTTCCGGCCCGTGAAACCCTTGTAACTATAATCTTTAAAACATCGGGGAGGGACGACCAAACCAAGCTGCTCCTGCAACCAAACTTGTACAAACCACTACAAAACATCACAACTAGGGCTGTGCAACCGGGCCGACCCGGTCCGACCCGGACCGGACCCGGTTGGACCCGGATCCGGAATCGTCAAATTTCATGACCCTGGACCCGGACCGGAAACCAAAATATTGACCCTGGTCCGGTCCGGAAAAATACCGGGTCCGACCCGGACCGGACCGGTTGGCCCGATTGGCCCGGAATTTTCAATTTTTTTGGAATTCCGGTCCAAAATTCCGGCTCGGTTGGACCGGTTGACCCGGTTTGAACCGGAAAACCCGGAATTTTTAAGAAATAAGCATAATTCCGGGTTTTCCGGTCCAAACCGGTCCGGACCGGAAAAAACCGGGTCAGGACCGGACCGGACCGGAACCGCCCAAAATGATGGCCCGGAGACCGGACCGAAATTTTTTATTCCGGATCCGGTCCGGTAGATTCCGGTCCGGTCCATTTTCCGGGTCCGACCCGGATTTTGCACACCCCTAATCACAACCACAAAAACAAAACCAAAAAAGGGGGGAAACAAATCAAAAAACACACCTGTAAGATAATCCTAGAACCCCGAGAAGGTGTCCCCTGTAACCGGGCGCTAGCATCAAGACCCAGAATAAGCTCACCCAAAATAAGCAAAGAGGGTGATCGCCCATGTTCCATTGCTGCTACCACATCAAAAACACTAGGATTACCCCAACTTTCACGTGACCGCGCATCCTCAAAAAGATAATAGCAAGCAATAGCGATGTTAAAAGCACGCCTACATGCTAAGGCCGAAACATGATAAGAGCCAACCCGTGAGAATGTCCTAGAAAGCAACTCTAAGTTAAGACCGTCCATACCAAAATAACCTTTAGAGTTTAGCCTTCTCTAATGAAGAAAGATCCAAAAAGTGGTAAAACCGCTCCACGAAAGTATCATCCCCATAAGGAACACAAGGGCGAACCGAGCTCCACCCACCTATAGCATCCATCTCTTCGGGCAAAGGGAAAATTTTACCCCCAGGACAGGCAAAAACATGGTACTTCGGGCCCAAAACGTAGAACATGCCCGTAAGAAGTTGTCTTGTACCCTGACTTGACTTAGCGCCACAACCGTTGACAAACCGTCATTTGAACTAACCTCGGGATCACATTTCTTAAAAGAACCCGCCCACTCGGTCAAGATATTCCCAAAACCCGCCCCGAAAAACCGAGATACCTATGCGGGGGCCACAGGAATGCGGATTCGCTCGTCGAACGCACGAGACTTAGAGTTTTTTTTTATTTTTTTAGGGGGATAAACTACCCCACCTAGGCGTGTTGTAGCCTCTTAGCGGTTATCGTCAAATCGTGTCTGTAGCCTAATAAGGCAATTTTTATGAATGTATAAAAGTGGTCTAACTTTTTTTCAAAAGTCGCCCGAGTTTTAACTTCGGTCTCGTTCTGAATGTGCACGCTCATCTCTTAACGCATTCGGTCAAAGCACGTTGATATTTTACATCTCGAGTCAAAACATTTTAATCGACGTACTACCTGATCCGACTCCCGGCTCAAACTAACGCATTTCAAAATATCCGAAAGAAACGGTTTTCATACTCTCATGCAACGCCAACGCGCCCAAAACTAGGTCAAATTGCAAACAAATGAACGCAAAAAGTGATTACTTGTCAATCTAGCTAATCAATTAGCCAAATAAAAACACAAGATTAATCCAACTAATACTAAAAATCTGAAGCGAATATACAAAATATACAAATTCATACACAAATCGATGCTAGGGAAGACCCCTAGAAGCCGCACCAATGGCCATCACGACCTCACAAATGTTGTCATCTAAATCCAGATCCTCCAAGTCTATAAGAGGAGACGCACTACCATCCATCCCCGACAGCATGTCTAGGGTAGCTGTCTCGGGGATTCCACCCACCTCCTCACCCGTAGCCTCGACCTCAGCCTCAGCTTCCCTCTCGATCTGATGCCCACCATATTTTCAATACACTCAAACATTAGGAAAACATGCAAGCAGCCTAGAAAACCGCCCTAGTCACGCAAACTCACCGATCGAGGTCCCGAAGTATCACGAGAAATTCTCGAGGCATAGGCCTGGAAGCAGTTGGCAGCTTGCCACAACCGCTGATGGCACGCCGTTGAACCTGAGAGTGGAAACCACAAAAGTTAGGCAAACCAACCCTACATGCTTAAGACCAAAACAAGGAACAAAAGCCAAAACTCACTCGGTACACCCGGTCACGCCACTCTATCCCGGCATCCATCTCCTCGGCAGAACACAGGGGGAGAGGCTCGGTGAAGGGTATCCCAGCCGCATCCACCCTAAGCAGCGTCATGGGAAAGTCTGGGGGCTGGATTTCGTCAGCCGGGTCGGCCAACTGAGAAAACAACAGGTTGGTCAGTCAAAGGGCAAGAAAACCGTAAAACAAACCTTAGAACCAAGGTTAGGACATTACCACGAGGCGATACCAAGCTAATCGCCAGGTGATGTGAGATAGGTAGGAGGCACCTGGCACCAAGAGTGTGTCGCCTCCTTCTCCGTCCCTATCCTCGAGGACCTCTGCGGCGGTCGGTGGTCTGAACATGGTCCGAAGAGGATCAACCGGCACCCTGAAATCGTCATACAGACACTAATGCACCAACCGCTCACCCAGATACCAAACCGGGCGAAACAACGCAGAAAGGAGCATCCTCCTATAACTCCGAGGCCTCAGCTCCGCAGTCACATACCCGGGCATGCCCTCATAATCAGCCCAAGGGCGAGCCACAAACTACACAAATAAAACCAACATCCCAGTGAAATCCCAAACTTTGGAGGCTATTGAACAAAATAGGTCATAAAAGAAAACTTACATCCTCGAGTCGTAGCTTGTTAACCAGCGCATTCACCGTCGGGTAATGGCTGATTGTACTCTTAGGTTGAGCCAGTCTCCACTCAATCCCCGCCGGGAATCTCTTCGGATGCACCCGCACCGTCTTAGGCGCCATGTAACACCCCTGATTTTATAAATTAAATTAAATTAAAAGTTATGTTCGTATTTTTATTTTATTTACGATTTAACTCGTAATTCTTAAAATTATTATAAAACGAATTTATCGTTTAATCGTTTCAAACTCTTAAAATCCTATTCGACTCAGAAACACTTCTTATATTTAAAACATATTTTTTTGTTTCGGTTTATTTTATACAATTAATTTAATTCTTATCGAAAATCTATTTCGACGGTTTAAATTCTAAATTATATTTATTTTTTTACATTTAAGCTCGAATTTCTATTTTCAAGTCAAAGTTCATTTATATTAAGTTTTGTGAAAACATTTATTTCATTTCCTCGAGAAATCAATTTAATTCACTTTATCGAGAATTTATTAATAATCGGGAGATATATTTTCATCGTCTAATTATTTATTTCTATCAACTTCGTTTTCGTCTTGAATAATTATTTATATCTCGAGAAACATTTATTTTACTAATTTTATTAATCGGTCCAATTATTTTTATTAAATCAATTTTTAATTCAACTCATGGGTCAGTGAACTTATCGTTATGGAATTTGTCTCCTACTCGATTCATTTATTTAAATCCGTATACAATGTATACTTTTTGTCTCGGATTTCGTATCCCTTTTTGTTGGTGAATTGAATTCAGCCCACTTATTACATTCTTTCCCTTTTTTTTTCTTTTTGTTATCACACATACACGTATACAAACCCCCTTATTTTGTTCCCACCGTTCCACCTTTCTTCTTCCTTTTCATCCTCTTCACCTTCAATCTTCCCAATCAGATTGTCTTGCCCTTGTGCTGCGTTTGCCTCTCCGTTCTCTTTTTTTTTCTTTGTCTTTCACCATTTCCGTTCACCATCATCGTCTACCATCACCTATTCCACCCCCTCTGTTTTTCCTCTGTTCTCTTACTGCCGTGACTGCTGCTGTTTCTCTCGGCTCCGATGTCGGTTCCGGTGTCGCCCGATTCGGAAGTTAATCTCCTCCTCGATCCTTCTCCTTCATCGCCTGTTTTTGCTGCTACGTTTGTTGATGTCCCTGTTGTTGTGTTTATGTCGATGCTTTTATCGTCCTTCTCCTTCTAATTTCGTTATTCAGTTGGATCTCGTTTTCTTCTCCTTTTCTGTTCCTTCTGCGTTCTTGGCCTGTTACTGTCCCTCTGTTTGTTTGTTTCTCCTTTCTCTTCCTGCTGTCCGTGATGTGTTGTTCACCAAAATTGGCCTTATTTTGCTTCGTTACTGTACTATTACTGTTGCTGCGTTGTGTTGTTGTTGCGCTGCTGCTATCATTTGTTTCGTGCCCCTGTTCTGCTGGTTTCCATTTCTTCTTGTCCTCGTTCTTATTCTTCTTCCTCCTCGTTGCTTTTCGATCTTCTTCGTTTTCGTGTTGTCGATCCATATAATATGTTCTTGTTCTTCTTTCTCTCCTGTTCGTCTTGTCGTTTCTGCTTCTGCCTTTTCGTGCTACTGTCTGTTTTCTTCGTCCTTCTCATCCTTGTCTCCTTCATTTGCTTATAATCGACCAATACACCGCCCTATATCGTTCCTCTTCTCCTCTGTTCTTTTCATTGTTGCTGCGTGGTGTTACAATTGCTGCTCCTATCATCTCGTATCCTTGTTTCACTTCGTTTCGGTGCGGTTTGTGTCGTTACTGCTGCTGTCTGCTGTTTGGTTCTTCTTATTGTCGTTGCTGTTTGTTCCTCGGTTTTTCGGTCATCGTCTCACATCGTGCTTTGTTGTTGTTGCTGCTGATATGGGTTGTCTATATCATTAGGCCGCTGTACATATTATTTCCTCCTTTTTCGCCCTTTTTGTTTCCCCGATTTCTTCTTCCCTGTTTTCGGAACATCATGTTTTCTTTGTTCTACTTTCCTCTATTCGAATCTGATTCGTATGTTCCCGTTTCTTCGTATTTTCGATCCGACGTTAGCCTTGAAGCCTTATTGAAGAACAAGTGTCTCGCACGACCTCCAGATTCGAAGTTTCGATCTAAGAATAAGGAAGGGCTAGTACGTGATCGGATTGGCATCGTCTTAAAGGTAACTTTAGGACGTTACTCGATTTTATATCGTATGTTTGAGTAGTGATATGTAGTAAATATTTTAACTTCGGTTTTCTAATTTAGCTATTTATTATTGCTGATTATATTAATTTTAAATCGTATTTATAAATATTTTACTAGTTTTCGATATCCTTTTATAAATCGTTAGTAATTTAATTATTTACGATCGTTTATAATATTTTGTTGCTTATCGTGACACTAGTAACTAAATAATATCGATTTCATATTTTCGTTTCGTTAATTTATAATTTTAAAATTATAATCGAGATTTTTATACTTGTTCAATAAATTAATTTCGTCTTACGACGTATATTAATAAATGAGAAAACAGTTGATTTTGTTTTAAATATATTTTTGGTCGAGACTATTTTCTCTAATAATTTCTTATTCGTTTACAATTGACTATTTTTAGTAGAATTTATATTATTTATTAATAAAAGCTATTTTCTAAAAATAATTTGAAACCTTTGAAAAATTCATTTCATTTATAAAACTCGTTGACTCAATTAATTTTGATATTGATTTTCTTAAAACATCTCTTTTCTAAAATTCATTGTTTTTAACTCGATTTCCTAATTATTTATATAATACTATATATTGACTTATTATATTTTATTTATATTTTGAGTAACGAATTTAGAAATATAATAAAGTAACGATAATGACAATAATTTTAATATCTTACGTATTTTCTATAAGACTATTTTTAGTAAGTTTCTAAAAATAGTAAATTTCTATTTATAGAAAGTTTCCCTTTTAATATAAAATGTTTATTCCTTTTATCCTCATATTATTTATATTGATTTTATTTACTTTGAAATATCGATAATGGCTTGTTTTGGAGTTATGGAATAAAGATAAGTGTGGGGTTAGAGTACAATCTAGGGTATATGTTTTGCCATCAACTATAAAGCTGGTGTGTCTATGTGAGACGCATTGGTCGTTGAACTGGGCATGGTTTGTGTTCAGGAGTGTGTATATTTTGACCTTAAACTTAGATATCGCATCGTGTAAGTCGTCGTCGGGTTGAACTGGATTACGATTGGTGTCCAGGAGGGGTGTACATTACTTAAGTCAGGACCTCGCTGAACGCAGTCCTGTTATAGTTGAGTTGCCTAGTTAGAGACCGAAGTCTGATTTGTTTTGACTAAGTTCTCGAAGCTAGTTTAGTATTGTCCTAGTGAAAGTCTAGCCTTGTGCACACTGATCGAATTTCCATAACACCATTTTTTAATATGATTATTATTATCGATTGATTTTTGACTTGCAGGTTGACAAGTTCTTTAAGTTTCTTTGAAAACTTATTTTTATTATATCGTTTTAATGTTTTCTCTTTTTAAATATTTTGATATAATAATACTATTATTTTTCCATATGGTATAATATGGCTGGGAGAACGTCCGAGTTACTCCCCACTGACGTGGCTGTTATGTTTATAACATGACAGGTAATTGCTGCTGGGTTTTGGGTGTGAGCTAGCGAGTAGCGTGGATCCTACTCTTCCTCCGTTCATGTTTATTTATGGATTTGTATAAACCCGTTTGGAGATTTTACTTTTAGCCCTTTTTTAAAAAGAGACCTTTGTATTGACTTACCATTTCTTTTAATAAGATATAGTTTGTCAGTGTGTTTTAATCTCACTCTACAGTGTTTCCGCCACTGTATGCGTTAGAATTTCTAGGGGATTACAGTTGGTATCAGAGCATTGTTGCTCCCGACGCTTACCCCTGATTCTAGGAAAAATACTCGTAAATGATTTGAACATTAAAGAAATATTAGTGAGAGATGGATAGAAACCTAAATAAGGACTTAACTGTTAGGTTTATATGTTCTTGTAACTCAATGATTAGCATTGAATATTTGTTGCTTTTGTCTGGAAGAAGATGAAAGGACAAGATGTTGATAGGATGCTGCTACAGTTTGGAATGAGACCTGCTCAGAACTCTCAACGCCTGCTGACTCGAGTGGACAACTTAGCGCTCAAAGAAAAATGCCGATGGTGACTTTCTAGCTCCGGTTCGGTTTGCTTAAGTTATAGGTTAGACGATGAAGAGTAGATTCATGTTCCAAGATGTTGCAGTAGATCCAGATGAAACAACACTGATGTAATCGTGTCTCTACGAGGAGATGGAGATACCGTGAGTCCCTTTGTGGAACCTTAGAGGTCTGAAGATTCTTTTCTCGTTTTAAATCTTGGTCATTTAGGATCATCGATTCTTTTCTTCCTTCCTCTACTTCTCCCAATTCTTCTCTTTTATATTCTCATCTTCATTCGCTTGGTGAATCCTCGCTTTATTCTTCTATTCTACCATCTTTCTCTTGAGATTTTTTGGTTAGACCGGCCTCTGTCTCACTGAACCCCGTATTATAGATGTTTGAGGTTTAGTAAACCCTTGCTACCTGGTTTGAGGATTGTGAGTTATACTCTGTTATCCATCTTAGTAAGCTTTTGAGGATCGATTTGAATGATAAATTGTCGATTAATGGAGTTAGGTTGATACTTTGGTCATCGAACTTTTGGTTATAGGTTACTTTGATTAGTTTGGAATACTTAGAGTTGAATATATTTTGGAGTAGTCAGAGTATATCATATTTTGGTGGATATCTATCTAGTACCTAACCTAGGACCGAACTAAGAGTAACTGGTAGTATACCTTGGGATTTTTACCTAAATGCTATTTGATGGGTGCATCGAGAATATTTGGCATCATAGAGTATTGTTTAAAGTGTTAGTCTAAGTGTTGAGGTACCATTGAAGGTTTTCATTAATGTTGTTAGAAATTTTGGTTGACATAGATTACCCGTGTTTCTTAAGGAATTAGATCGTTGTTTAAGGTTGTAACCTATGAACTTTGGAGTTGAGTGATCTAACTTGGATAAATTGTTGTTAACCTTGAAGAAGAGAACATATTTCACAATTAGAGGTTGGATTTATCGCATTGTTTTGAGGAATACTTAATGCTAATCATCTTGATATGGATTTATAATTTTGAGCTCTTAGACCTGCGAGATTGTGGCTTCGTTGAGTTAATAAATATTTTGGTGGATTCACTGTTACGATATGAAATTTGATGGACTTCTCAGAGACATTAGTCGAATGACGTGTTTGAAGATGTGAGTGTTTGCGCCATTACCTATAGGTTTGAGCGTGTTCGAGGATTTATTGTACTTTCCCAACTTCTGTACTTGTGGCATTATAAACATGTTGGTAATCATTTTGAGGATTCTGTGCCCGAGCATTGTTATATTGGTGGACCTTGTTTAGTGTTCCTTACTCGAGAAATTTGGAGTAAACCTCGAGTTCAAACCCTATGAGCTTTGAATTTAGGAGCCTTATCGATCAAGAGTTTGGGTGTGTTTTAATGACTGTTGGAATTTTAATTAATGAGATTAGATTGTAAAGCATTTGTGGATTAGTATCGTGTCGTTGAACGATTGGATAATCACGTAAGACATTTTGGAGATTGTGACTGAGTAGTACCACCTAATGCCTAATATTGGACTTAGTATTTTTTTTGATGGAAATTAGGAACTCGTGTTGTGGGAGTCGCACCTGTAATCTCGAGATGGTTAACTTCTTCTGTAATTCCTTGAGAGATCCGTTTGACTCTCAATTCCGTTCCTCCCATTAGCTTTTCTTAAATCTTGCTACTTCTCTTCGGCCAATCCCTTTGACTTCTTTGTCGAGTTTGAAAATTTCTGTTTCGATTTGTCGTTGGCTTTGACTCTATTTATCCGTTTACCTTTTTCCCAAACCTTTGTTTTGAAAAGTTTGACTTATTTAAAATTTTGAACTATCATGAAATTTTAACATTTTGAGTTATAAATATCAAAAATTTTGTACTTCGTTTTTGTTTTATTTTGGTTGATAACCGATATTTAATCCTGTTTCAAAATGCGTTAATAAATTATTTTAAAGTATTTCGAAGTTGTTTCAAATTTCTATTTTCAAGCGTGTTTTAATTTTACGAAAACATTCATAATTGCTAATATTTTGATTTCTATAAGATTATTATGTTAAACGATTTAACATTTTTGAAAGACATCGTATGTCTAAATTTTTGTTTTATTTTCGATAGAATTTAAATATGTTATTAAAAATGTTTGACGACTAGTTCGATTTCTATTTACCAACTACCAAAACCTGATTTCTCGAATTTTTGTTTGGTTTTAAAACAAAATATTGTCGAATTTCTCAATCAAAACGTTTTACTGTTGCTTTGAGATATTTGGGTACTCCCCCCCCCCCCCCTCGAGTTCATTTACAAATATTATTTACCCTCATTATTTTATCCAAAAAAAAAATTATTTGCGATTTTATTAACTTAAATGATTTTAAACATTGGGAATTGAGCCCAACTCTTCTTAAAATAAATTTTATCTTCGATTTCGATTTCATATCACGTTTGAAGTTGTAAAATTTTTAATAAACCGAGATTGTGATGCGAGTTAAGCATTCTCATTTTGTTCAAGGGATATAACCTTGTTTTCCATTCTATTATTTTGTTTTGTTAGTTTCGAGGACGAAACATTATTTTAGTGGGGAAGATTGTAACACCCCTGATTTTATAAATTAAATTAAATTAAAAGTTATGTTCGTATTTTTATTTTATTTACGATTTAACTCGTAATTCTTAAAATTATTATAAAACGAATTTATCGTTTAATCGTTTTAAACTCCTAAAATCCTATTCGACTCAGAAACACTTCTTATATTTAAAACATATTTTTTTGTTTCGGTTTATTTTATACAATTAATTTAATTCTTATCGAAAATCTATTTCGACGGTTTAAATTCTAAATTTTATTTATTTATTTATATTTAAGCTCGAATTTCTATTTTCAAGTCAAAGTCATTTATATTAAGTTTCGTGAAAACATTTATTTCATTTCCTCGAGAAATCAATTTAATTCACTTTATCGAGAATTTATTAATTATCGGGAGATATATTTTCATCATCTAATTATTTATTTCTATCAACTTCGTTTTCGTCTCGAATAATTATTTATATCTCGAGAAACGTTTATTTTACTAATTTTATTAATCGGCCCAATTATTTATATTAAATCGATTTTTAATTCAACTCATGGGGTCAGTCAACTTATCGTTATGGAATTTGTCTCCTACCCGATTCATTTAATTAAATGCATATACAATGTATACTTTTTGTCCCGGATTCCGTATCCCTTTTTGTTGGTGAATTGAACTCAGCCCACTTATTACATTCTTTCCCTTTTTTTTTTCTTTTTGTTATCACACATACACGTATACAAACCCCCTATTTTGTTCCCACCGTTCCACCTTTCTTCTTCCTTTTCATCCTCTTCACCTTCAATCTTCCCAATCAATTTTTCTTGCCCTTGTGCTGCGTTTGCCTCTCCGTTCTCTTTCTTTTTTTTCCTTGTCTTTCACCATTTCCGTTCACCATCATCGTCTACCTTCACCTATTCCGTCCCCTCTGTTTTTCCTCTGTTCTCTTACTGCCGTGACTGCTGCTGTTTCTCTCGGCTCCGATGTCGGTTCCGGTGTCGTCCGATTCGGATAGGTAATCTCCTCCTCGATCCTTCTCCTTCATCGCCTGTTTTCGCTGCTACGTTTGTTGATGTCGCTGCTGTTGTATTTATGTCGATGCTGTTATCGTCCTTCTCCTTCTAATTTCATTATTCAGTTCGATCTCGTTTTCTTCTCCTTTTCTGTTCCTTCTGCGTTCTTGGCCTGCTACTGTCCATCTGTTTGTTTGTTTCTCCTTTCTCTTCCTGCTGTCTGTGATGTGCTGTTCACCAAAATTGGCCCTGTTTTGCTTCGTTACTGTACTATTGCTGCTGCGTTGTGTTGTTGTTGCGCTGCTGCTATCACTTGTTTCGTGCCCCTGTTCTGCTGGTTTCCGTTTCCTCTTGTCCTCGTTCTTATTCTTCTTCCTCCTCGTTGCTTTTCGATCTTCTCCGCTTTCTTGTTGTCGATCTATATAATATGTTCTTGTTCTTCTTTCTCTCCTGTTCGTCTTGTCGTTTCTGCTTCTGCCTTTTCGTGCTACTGTCTGTTTTCTTCGTCCTTCTCATCCTTGTCTCTTTCATTTGCTTATAATCGACCAATACACCGCCCTATATCGTTCCTCTTCTCCTCTGTTTGTTTCATTGTTGCTGCGTGGTGTTACAATTGCTGCTGCTATCATCTCGTATCCTTGTTTCACTTCGTTTCGGTGCGGTTTATGTCGTTACTGCTGCTGTCTGCTGTTTGGTTCTTCTTATTGTCGTTGCTGTTTGTTCCTCGGTTTTTCGGTCATCGTCTCACATCGTGCTTTGTTGTTGTTGCTGCTGATATGGGTTGTCTATATCATTAGGCCGCTGTACATATTATTTCCTCCTTTTTCGCCCTTTTTGTTTCCCCGATTTCTTCTTCCCTGTTTTCGGAACATCATGTTTTCTTTGTTCTACTTTCCTCTATTCGAATCTGATTCGTATGTTCCCGTTTCTTCGTATTTTCGATCCGACGTTAGCCTTGAAGCCTTATTGAAGAACAAGTGTCTCGCACGACCTCCAGATTCAAAGTTTCGATCTAGGAATAAGGAAGGGCTAGTACGTGATCGGATTGGCATCGTCTTAAAGGTAACTTTAGGACGTTACTCGATTTTATATCGTAGGTTTGAGTAGTGGTATGTAGTAAATATTTTAACTTTGGTTTTCTAATTAAAGCTATTTATTATTGCTGATTATATTAATTGTAAATCGTATTTATAAATATTTTACTAGTTTTCGATATCCTTTTATAAATCGTTAGTAATTTAATTATTTACGATCGTTTATAATATTTTGTTGGTTATCGTGACACTAGTAACTAAATAATATCGATTTCATATTTTCGTTTCGTTAATTTATAATTTTAACTTAAAATAATATTTTAAAATTATAATCGAGATTTTTATACTTGTTCAATAAATTAATTTCGTCCTACACTTATATTAATAAATGAGAAAATAGTCGATTTTGTTTTAAATATATTTTTGGTCGAGACTATTTTCTCTAATAATTTCTTATTCGTTTACAATTGACTATTTTTAGTAAAATTTATATTATTTATTAATAAAAGCTATTTTCTAAAAATAATTTGAAACCTTTGAAAAATTCATTTCATTTATAAAACTTGTTGACTCAATTAATTTTGATATCGATTTTCTTAAAACATCTCTTTTCTAAAATTTATAGTTTTAACTCGATTTCCTAATTATTTATATAATACTATATATTGACTTATTATATTTTATTTATATTTTGAGTAACGAATTTAGAAATATAATAAAGTTAAGATAACGACGATAATAATAAAATGTAAATTTCGTTAGAAATGCTATTTTATACATTTCACTAATTTTAATATCTTACGTATTTTCTATAAGATTATTTTTAGTAAGTTTCTAAGAATAGTAAATTTCTATTTATAGAAAGTTTCCCTTTTAATATAAAATGTTTATTTCTTTTATCCTCATATTATTTATATTGATTTTATTTACTTTGAAATATCGATAATGCCTTGTTTTGGAGTTATGGAATAAAGATAAGTGTGGGGTTAGAGTAATACAATCTAGGGTATACGTTTTGCCATCAACTATAAAGCTGGTGTGTCTATGTGAGACGTATTGGTCGTTGAACTGAGCATGGTTTGTGTTCAGGAATGTGTATATTTTGACCTTAAAGTTAGATATCGCATCGTGTAAGTCGCCGTCGGGTTGAACTGGATTACAGTTGGTGTTCAGGAGGGGTGTACATTACTTAAGCCGGGACCTCGCTGCACGCAGTCCTATTATAGTTGAGTTGCCGAGTTAGAGATCGAAGTCTGATTTGTTTTGACTGAGTTCTCGAAGCTAGTTTAGTATTGTCCTAGTGAAAGTCTAGCCTTATGCACACTGATCGAATTTCCATAACGCCATTTTTGAATATGATTATTATTATCGATTGATTTTTGACTTGCAGGTTGACAAGTTCTTTAAGTTTCATTGAAAACTTATTTTTATTATATCGTTTTAATGTTTTCTCTTTTTAAATATTTTTATATAATAATACTATTATTTTTCCATATAATATAATATGGCTAGGAGAACGTCCGAGTTACTCCCCACTGACGTGGCTGTTATGTTTATAACATGACAGGTAATTGCTGCTGGGTTTTGAGTGTGAGCTAGCGAGTAGCGTGGATCCTACTCTTCCTCCGTTCATGTTTATTTATGTATTTGTATAAACCCGTTTGGAGATTTTACTTTTAGCCCTTTTGTAAAAATAGGCCTTTGTATTGACTTACCATTTCTTTTAATAAGATATAGTTTGTCAGTGTGTTTTAATCCCACTCTTCAGTGTTTCCGCCACTGTATTGCGTTAGAATTTCTAGGGGATTACACGCCAAGCACGGGAAATAGGAATAGATCCAAGCCTGTAAAATCCCAAAACAACTTTAGCAACACCTAACCAAAACTAAGTTAACTCGAAATCCAAGAATAAGAATAGCAACTAACCTCCAGTATAAGGCCCAGATTCACAATAGGCACGGCTGAAGCCGACTCTATCTCAACCGGCCTCACCATGACTTGCAAGCAGCGAGTCATCTCCGTAAAAGCCGCGGTGACCCAATCATAACGTCCCAGCTGAGTCAGGTCAGCTAGGAAAGGCAAAATCCTAGTACTAAACCTCTCGCCTTTATCCGAGAAGTGGGTCGACCCTAAGAAATACCACAACCACAATCGGGCATCCTGCTCCGGCGTGTTGGGTTCTCGACCCTCTAACACCGCCACTCGTTCGAAGTGATCGGTGATATACGAGCTCACCAGAGCATGAGGCGCACTGTACGCCTCACGCTCTAAACAATCTCCGATGAGGTCCCGCACCTCATCACTATCTAGACTAGGGCCTTCGGCGGTCCACCTAATCCTATCCGGGCCCCAGGGCAAACCGGTAATCATCCCAAAGTCCTCTAGGGTCATCCCGACCTCCACAAAAGCCATGTGGAAGGTCGAGGTAGTATCGTGGAAGCGATCTATCATCGCCCTAATCACCATAAGGTTGCACTTAGTCTTGCAACCCACTAGCCGAACCCACTGCTCGACCACGGGACCCAGAGCGGTCCTCGCAATAATTTCCTTGGCCGCAGGGGCCAACTTCTGAAAGTAGATGTCGAGACACGTAGTAAAACCCGAGAAAGTCCTCATCAGACCTGGGGACTGCAAGCCAAAACAACACAAATATAAACAAAACAAGCCTAACCTAACCCGAGCCGAAAAACCTAAGACATAACTAATAAACACGGATAGGACACTCAGCAGACCACGCACGATACGGTTGGAAACGTGAAGGTCAAGGTGAAACAGCAGCTGATGGCCATCCCAATCCCGAGCCCACTCGGGATCCTCATAAACAATCTCCTCATTCTTCGGTGCAGAAGCCAGAACATGAGCCCTCCTAGCCACCGTCTCTGGAAGCTTGCGCTTCTTCACTCTATCAAAATTGGCCTCATTAATGGCCTCGGGATCACGTCGCTGAGACGAGATGTTCCGACGTCTTCTGCGAATCCCTCGAGGGGTCTGTGAACTCGCCCTCAAAAACCTCTTCACTAGCACCGACCGGGGAAGCTCCCTCGGGACGCTCAGAATCACGTCTAGCTGAGAAACCAAACAAAAAACAAGAAATTCATGTCTTAGGTCAGACTGAAACAGCTTAAATAGGTCAAAATAGGTTCAAAATTTCGGATAAATATATCAAAATTCCGAAAGGGCCGCTAGCACCCATTTTCGATCCCGATCACAATAGAAGTGGTTTCGGGAAAATCCGGCATCGTTACGACACCTTTTAGTCCGTCCTACGACACCCAAAATCTCACGGAGGGTCCTAAAGGTCATCCTAGCCCATAAGAATCGACAAGAGAGCTACCCACATCCTCATAAACACTATTTGAGCCAAATTACGCAAAATGAATACAAGAATAATCGGGAAACGGTCATTAACCCTAGCATCCCAAACACATTCCCATAAGGGGCCATTATCGCACCTCGAACATCCTTATCAAGCTTATAACTACTTTAACAAGCTCTAATCGACCCCAATTTAACAATGGGACTAAGCATAAGCGTCGAAACTTAGTAAAACAAAAACACCCAAATCGACTTTCTAGGGTTTTCAACAAAACAAACTCATAATCAATCAAATCAAACAAAAACGACAATAAACAAGTAAAGAACGTTTACCCGGAGTCGACATTGTCACGTACGACGGAAAATCGAGATGAATTTGGCAATAAAAGTCGAGAAATTGGCTTTGGGGCGAAAGGAGCCGACGCGTTCCAATTTCGTGAAATGAGACAATCGCCCCAATTTTTGATTACTTAAACAGACCCGGTCCGTGAAACCCCAACCGCCCCAAGTGACGCGTCTGAGTCCTAGCTCGCTGAGGGCTAGGCGCCTGAAGACTAGGGCGCAGACAGACGCGCGTCTAAGTGGCTCAGTACAGACTAAAGCGAAACAAACGAAACTCAAAGTTCGATACACATAAAACACGCACCCTTAAGACAAACAAATTAACAATAAGCGGAGCAATTACTAATCAACGTCGATAACGCACTCTCGATAACGAACAAACATGAGAACCGCACTTAACCTAAACACTGCACTCGAACGCATAATAAAGCAATTTGAACCAAAATACACGACAAACAGAGACCGAGCAAAAGTAAAACACGCAAAACAGAATTTAACTACGACAAATAAACAAACAGCAATTTTGCCCGAGGGACGTGAGTATCCCAGAGGTACATTAATTTTTGCCCAAGGGACGTTAGTATCCCGGAGGCACAGAAATTTTGCCCGAGGGACGTTAGTATCCCGGAGGCACAACAAAGTTGCCCGAGGGATGTTAGTATCCCGGAGGCACGGAAATTTTGCCCGAGGGACGTTAGTATCCCGGAGGCACGGCAATTTTGTCCGAGGGACGTTAGTATCCCGGAGGCACAGCAATTTTGCCCGAGGGACGTTAGTATCCGGAGGCACAGCAATTTTGCCGGAGGGACGTTAGTATCCCGGAGGCACATCAATTTTTCCCGAGGGACGTTAGTATCCCGGAGGCACTGCAATTTTGTCCAAGGGACGTTAGTATCTAGGAGGCACAACAATTTTGCCCAAGGGACACAAGTATCCCGAAAGGCAGCTATTCGAGGGAGACGGACTCGGATGGTTCAATTTTGCCCGAGGGACGCGAGTATCCCGAAAGGCAACTATTCGAGGGAGATTGACGCCCTCGGATGGTTGAATTTTGCCCGAAGGACGCGAGTATCCCGAAAGGCTTAATTTTGCCCAAGGGACGCGAGTATCCCGAAAGAAAGCTATTCGAGGGAGACGGATGCCCTCGGATGGTTCAATTTTGCCCGAGGGACGTGAGTATCACGAAAGGCTCAATTTTGCCCAAGGGACGCGAGTATCCCGAAAGGCAGCTATTCGAGGGAGACGGACGCCCTCGGATGGTTCAATTTTGCCCGGGGGACGCGAGTATCCCGAAAGGCTCAATTTCGCCCTAGGAACGTGACAAGGCTAAAATCGTATCACCTTAATCAAAATAATCCTAACGAACAACTAACAGGTAGCTAGCAGTAAGTAAGGGTCGAATCCACAGAGAGACAGATGAAAATCGCTAATTATCTAATAATCGATTCTAAACTATTTAAATTCCGGGTTGCTTGAATTATTTTTCTAAACTACTGCAATAATATAAATGAAGAGGTTCTAACAATATTAGAAGGATCTAGGGTCTTACAGTTCACTATGTAATTAAATTGGGTAAAGTTAATTAATCATTCAATCAATCAATCACAGTTATTTAGGGCAAAGACACGGCCTTTCGGATCTTATGTCAACCTTAGGATAGATTCTGACGGGCTCTCGCAACTTACCAGATTATTATCCTACCCACTTACTTGTAAGTCTACCCTTACCAGGCTTTCGATCTTAGGTTCGGGTTTCTAAACATTCGACTAGTTCAACGTCTCAAACTAATCAAACAATAATACAAGACAATTAGTAAGGCAATAACATATGATTGAACAATTAAACAAATAATCAATCCAACATCCCCAATTCAATTAACATAGATCCCCTTCAACCCTAGATAAATAAATTAGCTACTCATACTAAAACATAAAGCAATAAAGAAATTAAGCATAATAAAAGACAATATGAAACTAAGAGAAAAGAGAAAAATACCAATTACGTAGAGCTGAAAGATTAACGATCTAAAGGTAGGATTACAAACTAGAATAATTCTAATACTAATAAAAAGTCTAAACTAAACTACTGAATGAGAAAGTGAGAAAAAGTGTTAATAAATCTAACCCCAAGGAGGGTATATATACTAATAAGAAGGAGTCTAACATCTTCTCCTTTCCTAAATAATAAGGAAAAAATAACAAGCTAAGAATATTACGTAAGATAAGAGTTATGGTAAGTTACGAAGTCTAATAACTGAAAATCCCGCGAAACAGCTTCAAACCGATCGGTTTGGGTCTGAACCGAGCGGTTTGGGTTCATCCCGAGCGGTTCGGGTTCCTCTGCACTGCGCGATGAATTTGAAATGCTTGCTGTTTCTTCGTTACTTATCGAATTGGACGTGTGATATACCGTTAGAAAGCTAAGAGAAATAGATTTCCATCGCCATCTGAATCAGCTTAATTGGAGTTGTAGAACTCAATATATTCACGTTTGAAGTTGACCCTTGTTTTAGCGATCGTTCTTTCATCTCGATTTGCATTTGTTTGAACTTTCCAACTTGTTTCTTTGTCTTTTCTTATTGTTTCTTCACTCACGTCCTTCTCCAAGTATTAACTTAATATCCTCTAACTTTTATCACTTCTTCCTTGTAGATTTCATGGTTCGACTCTCGTCATTGCCCAAAATATAGCACAATCGCCTTCATTTGTTTCGTTTCCTACAAAACGTAAACAAAATACCCGGCATAACAAAGAAGGATGAAAAGCTAGAAAAACAACTCCTAGGATACATAAAATGAACCAAATTAAAGGAAAAGTTGGGGTTAAATATGTATACAAAATGAGTTCATCAAATCCCCCCAAACCAAACCTTTGCTTGTCCCTAAGCAAAACAATCAACAAAGAGTATGGACAAGACTTAAAACAATGGCTCCGAACTAATTACCAACACGAATCCCAACATCGAATACTCCAACAAGCGAATGACACCTAGGCTAAAGAAACGAATTCATTAGCAAAAAGATAAAGAGTAAAAGAATTTCAAAAATCAAGCTCCAATCAATATTCAAATGCCAAACTTTTAATCTTGCACAACCTTCTATGTCGAGATTCCTTACGGTTTACACTCATCACTCAATAAGGGCAATCTGTGAGTTTATGTAGAATCGGAAAGACAAAACACTCACCTAACTGTGACTTATAAGAACATGCATGCAATCTAACATGATACCAATCTCTACCAACCGTACATACACATTCAATCGAACCAAGACACATGCCGAGTACTTACATATGGTATAAAGTGAGGCTAATCGGGTAAGAAGGGGCAAAACGATTTGGATATGTGAAGGTAAAAGTCAAGCTAGTACAACCGTAACCAAACTAAACTCATTCCATTCTTAACCAACTTCAATCAAAGGAATTACAAGTAGTACCAAGCACCTTATTTTCAACTTTTCATGGCCGGCTTCGCACCAACAACTATGAAAACAGAGAGATCAATTCTTTTCTCATAGCAAAAACAAATTCCTCTTCTTGTTTCACTTTTTTTTCTCTTTTTTTTTCAACTATCTCCTTTTTTTTCTTTTCTTTCATTGATTTTTTTTCAATTCATTCATCATTTTTTTTTCTTCTCCAAGACATACTACCAAATTTCACCCGAAAAAAAATAATTCCGTCTAATTAACAAAACTAGCTTGACTAGGGTAGGCAAATATGGCATGTAGTTAATAAACGGGTCAAAACAGGTCAAATTATGGCTATGTGAAGTTCATGGGAATAAGTTAAAAGAAAGAGAGTGCCTCTTCTACATGTGCTAAAATCACAAACCGAATGCATACAGGTATTTAAGAGACGAATGTCATGCTTATGCAATTTGATGTTACATGTCTCATAAGGAGTACTACTCTCAACCTATATGAAACTGATCATAGATATCATCAGTTTAAGGCTCTAAGTCTCACAATATAAGTAGCTTACTCGACAACAGGTCAATTTACTCATTTGGCATTCAAAACATAATCGGCGACAAGATCTAAAAAATACTAAACTCAAATAACGGGAAATAGTGTCATTCACAAGAAAGAGCAAAGAACTAGGGAAAAACATGTGATAAATGCAATGTCCTCATCGCCGACACGACTCTATACTAAAACACACAAAAACACACGAAAAAAACGGAAAAATAAAAAAAATGTTTTTTTTTTGAAAATTAAAACACACCCAAAAGAAAAATACGCTAAACACAAAATATCCCCCCCAAACCAAATTACACAATGTTCTCATTGTGAACCAAGAGAAATAAAATAGGACAAAAATATAATGGGTAGAGGAAGACAAAAAAAACGAAAAATAAAATAAAATAAAATAAAATAAGAGAGAAAAGAGAAAGGTAGTACCGACAATATATGCTGCAAATAATTTCCCCCCAAACCAACAACAAACATGGGGGATATGGATAAGCCTCATAACCATCAGTATTAAAATCATAGCAGTTCAAGGCTCGCAGGAGTAG
Source organism: Agrostemma githago (assembly GCA_958450325.1). Taxonomy (NCBI): domain Eukaryota; kingdom Viridiplantae; phylum Streptophyta; class Magnoliopsida; order Caryophyllales; family Caryophyllaceae; genus Agrostemma; species Agrostemma githago. Next base: position 38,928,950 of record OY288258.1, read on the forward strand.
ATCAAATGTCTGCGCATGTGCTAAACAGAAGCATAAGTAGCACCAAAATATAGTAAAGACATCATATAAAATCAATGTCGAAGACCGTCTCAGCTTGTCATACTTCCTTTGAAAACTTTGATAAGTCCTTGACATATAATCCCAGCTGTCAACAAATGGTGGAAAATAATAACATAAATTATCGGGTATGTTAGACAACTTAATACCTCTCAAATCAACAACATTATTTTTCACAATTAATTCATGCGAGACCGGAGGAATACCTGTACTAGCATCGAAGCAAGGAGGAAGTTCAAGTGGATGAGAATGATTTATTACCTCAACGAGTGTATCCACAATCCCATATACCTCAAGATTTTCTGTTTCGAGGGTTCCTGGATGATTGAGTGCCGCTTCTAAAGCATCTACCTCGACTTCCCAAAGGTTGGATTCTCCTACACAATTCTCAAAACACATCAAATCCTCTAAAAAATCCTCCGGGAAGGATCCTTTTTCAAAATAATCAATAACTTCATCTACCACATCAGAAGCATTAATGCATGAATTAGGCACGGTCTCGGAAGAAAGCTCGGTTGGGTGAAAAAGAGAATGACCAATTGAATCACAAATAGGCTCATTAACAATGCTCAAAACCTCAGGTTTTTCCGTCAAAGATTGAATCATTAAATTTTCAGACATAACAGAATCAACTTCAATGACCGGAGAATGGACTTTCAAAGCAAAAATCAAAGGCTCATCATCATCGTCATCAAATAGATCAATATCCTCTCTAACATGTGCAACGGACGTACTCATAACACAGTCAGCTGATGATGGTGCAGGATCAGCTCTCAAATTTGACTCACGTAGAGTAGCCGTTAATTTTTGCAATATCACCTTACAGTCCGCCATGAAAGCAATCCACCTCTTCTCTGACTCAGCGTTGTTTCGGGCTAAATATTTAAGGAGTTCCCATCGCTCCTCATAAGGCATATAGTTAAACATCCCGTCGCAATTTGCCTCAATATTAGCTCGTGTCTCATCATCCACACCATCATAAATCATATGACACATCTCCCAAATATCAACATGATAGTCACTTTGATAAATAAAAGACTCAAGTCTATCCCAATAAGTATGCAGTGACTCATGATTAAATTGAGAAAAGTAGAAGATAGTCATAATGGTGAGACAAATAAAAAAAATTATATACGAAATAAAAATAAATAAATATATACAAAATAATCTAGAACCCAAAACAAATAATAAGCAATACTACAAAACCGTCTCCCCGGCAACGGCGCCAAAATTGACAAGACTAAAGTCGTATCACCTTAATCAAAATAATCCTAACGAACAACTAACAAGTAGTTAGCAGTAAGTAAGGGTCGAATCCACAGAGAGACGGATGAAAATCGCTAATTATCTAATAATCGATTCTAAACTATTTAAATTCCGGGTTGCTTGAATTATTTTTCTAAACTACTGCAATAATATAAATGAAGAGGTTCTAACAATATTAGAAGGATCTAGGGTCTTACAGTTCACTATGTAATTAAATTGGGTAAAGTTAATTAATCATTCAATCAATCAATCACAGTTATTTAGGGCAAAGACACGGCCTTTCGGATCTTATGTCAACCTTAGGATAGATTCTGACGGGCTCTCGCAACTTACCAGATTATCCTACCCACTTACTTGTAAGTCTACCCTTACCAGGCTTTCGATCTTAGGTTCGGGTTCCTAAACATTCGACTTGTTCAACGTCTCAAACTAATCAAACAATAATACAAGACAGGTAGTAAGGCAATAACATACACTACAAGAAAAAACATTCATTCCTACGGACACAATTCGTAGGAAACATGCCTATTTCCGTAGGTATAAACGCGTTCCTACGAAAAATTCGTAGGAACCATTCCGTCGGTATATTTCGTCGGAAATAAATAACTTCCTACGACATTTTTCGTAGGAAATAACTTTCCTACAGAATGTTCCGTCGGAATGGTTGGTGACGAGTATTTGTTGACAAAAAATACGTTGCTACGGAATATCGTCGGAAGGGTTTAAATTTTCTACGGAAATTCCGTAGGACAATATTTTTCCGTAGGAGGCATTGAGAAAAAAAATTATTAAATATTTCGAGCTACAGATTACCGTAGGAAACTGTAAAACATCTGTAGGATAAAAATTATAATTATACTACAAATAGGATTAAATAGGACGATTCTTAACCATCTTATAATACAAAAGGAACCGTCATGTACGTCGACGTCTTATTAAATAAAATAGAACGGTTCAAAGAAGGTCAAACCATGCTATTTAATTGATTACAAATAGGACGGTTGAAGGAAGAACCATGCTGTTTAATACAATTACAAATAGAACAGTTATTCTACTGAACCATCCTCTTTTGTACAGTTCGGAATATATATATATATATAAGCACAATAATCTGACCACTATTCATAAATCACAAATTTCCAAACATTATACACTTAGCTAAATACAAAAAGTCATGTGCAAGAATTTGTAAATTAAAAGATGGAATTAAGTAATCTTTTCCAAACAAGAAGGATAAGAGTGAATCAAAGTCTGAGAGAACTATTCGACCGTATATAGTATACTTCAAGACACATTGGATGGCAACTGGTTTGCATAAGTCGGCTACAAGTATCTGCAAGATATACAACGAGCTTTTCTTGGAGATGAGTGTTAAAATTCACATAGTGAAGTATACATAGCTCATCTTGTTGCTAACCATAGAAAATCAATTCAAAACACATCCAAAGTAATTTAAAAAATCATCCTTGCATAAAATAGCTAAAAAGACAACATATTACAAAAAATAAGGCACGACCTCAAAATATTAATTAAAGTAAACAAACCTCTACGATCACGCAAAAAGAAACGTGGGCAAAGCTCCTTGGATAAATTAGAAAATTGATTAGATTAGGATAGAGCAGACACAAATATCTTTGCGGCTAATCATACACAATGAGTGACTTTTGCTAAAATGGCATTATAAGATGCAATGTTTACTTCAAGTGTTTCTTCTTCAGAAGAGCTTATTTCAGGTGTTTCGTGGTCTTCATAAGAATCAGATGGTGGATAATTTTTCCTTGAGTTGTTCCCCCTAGCTTCAGAAGAGCATATACATTAAAAAAATATGGAAATCATTTCTCTCAGAAACACGCACATTTGATACCTTGACCATTTAAGGAAGACTTATTGTTAAACCTCCAATTAGAGTGTCCTGCCAAAATTGCACATCACAAGGATACAACCCCATCAATATCATTTTTCTAAAGAAATGACGAGGTCTAGTTTTTGTACCAGGTTCATACTTCGTATCTGTTTATTATAGAGTATTAGATACTTGGCTTTCTATCTTGTTCAATATATACCAACTTTATAAACATATAAGGTGCAGTAGTTAGAGTATTCAGTACTCACACCATAAGAAATAAACAACAATACCTCAAAGCTTCATTCAACAAAAAGGAAAGGAATACAAAAACAGCATTCCTGAAGTCAGGAAATACAGGGTGGTACAGGAAAGTACCAGGTCAAATGGCCTTGGGTTCGGTATATGGACAATGATAGGGACCGGAGAGATCTCATCACCTAAATACATGGACAAGCATAGCAAGAAATTCTTTTTTGTAAATAAGAGTGATGCTGAAATGTACTTAAAGTAGTGTTCCGGAGTTTAGTCATCAGAATATGAGAAAACGGACCTAACTTGATTTAAACAATGAGAAAAATAAACTGCCAAGTCCTCAATACTTTACATTCGTTCTTCCGCTTTCCATACTTTCAATCCATCTTCAATAAGCGCAAGTCATTTCATAAATTCATAAATGGAGATTATTAAGCTCACTAATCCAGCAAACTCTAAAGGATTAGTCTGTGTGATAGCTATGTAAAATCATGCACACACCATTTTCTGTACAGACTCTAATGTCGTTCTAACTTCTAATCGATAATTTCTCCAAAAAAATTGGTGGGTTTGATCTAATACAGCAGGGAGGGGGAGGATAGAAGGTACCTGCATAGTGAAAGTCTTTTCACTGATGAAATTTGGGAAATAGGTGAGGCAGCTGCAGGAAAATCTCTCACCCTATAAAGTTCCAACGCATCACATGACTAAAATTAAAATTCAACACAAAGAAAATGGAGAAAATTTATACCGCAAATCTTAATAGGAACTTACAGAAAGTTGTCGGACCTCGGATTCGATTAATGAAACTTGCGTTCCAGGTCGGACAAATTGGACCTCCAAAAGTCGCCCTATTAGTCATCTTAAATTGTCGGTTTAATCGACATGTCGCCTCTGCCATCATGTAGTGTTGCCATTGTTATTGATTTGTGGAAATCGACGATGAGAATAATGGAGGATTTGATGATAGGATGAAACCCTAAAAATTTATAACCTATATAATCTTGATCAACTACTCGTCAATGTATATAACGCAAAAACGGCAGACAAACGAAGTTCATGAAATTCATAGATTTGGTATTACCTTGAAGAACAATGGAGAATATTGAAACAAAAACACCTCCAGATTCATAGATTCGGTGGCGCGTGAAGACAAGGCGGAGTAAGGGAAGGGGAATTATTTAGGATTAGAGAAGATAAGGGAATAAGGAGAGTTTCTGGGATATGAAAGAGGACGGGTAGAAACAAGACGAGACTGAGAGAGAGCAAAGGACGACAGATTCGACATTTAAGTCGAGCAAAACAAGGAAGAAGACAAAGAGACATCGAACAGCAACAACGAGAGAGAGGGAGATAGGTATTACCTTGAAATCAGGCGATTAAGGGCGCACGATGATAATGATGATGGGATATGAAGAAAAGGAAAACAAGGAGGCAGATGGCAGGAGGGTGAGCGTGTGACAGGAGAAGGCAAATGAAGGAGAAAGGGAAATAGGGTTTCAATGAAAATGTCGGAAACAAAACGGATACCGAGTTGACTCTGAAAGACGGGTTGAATAAATCATGTTACGGTACAAAAAGACATCGAGTCAAAAGTTGGTATGAGTAAGAAATCCTGTTAAGATCGAGCTAGAAATATTAGTAATTGGGTTGAATACAATAATGTGTAAATAAAATTATTTATCGAGGCCAAAATAATTATTTGAGATAAAAATGAAATTAGGAATATCATTAATTAGTTTGAGAGGATACATTTTATAAAATGTATCTCAAGAGTGAAACAAACGTTTACGATTAAAATAACGTTTCTTGAGAAAATTAACGAATGTACAACGAAAATGAATTAAATTGATTTCTCGAGAAAAATAATAAACGTTTTGACGAAGCTTAAATAAAATGAGGTTCGAGTTGGTAATAGAAATTCGAGCTTAAATCGAAAGAGTTCAGAATTCATATCGTCGAAATAGAACTTCAATAATAGTTAAATGAATAAATGATTCGAAACAAAAATAAAAATATATTTTAAATATAAGAAGATTTTCTGAGACAATTATAATTTTAGGAGAATGATTGAAAAATAAATTCTTCTTATATTAACTTCAAGAATTACGAGTTAAACCGCAAACAGGATAAAATGTGAATATGTTTTTAGTTTATAAAAATCAAGGCTATTAAAAAATTTGTCGTAAAAGAAATAATCTCAGATATCACATTAATATAAAAAAAAAGTATCTCATTACAAAACTTCTAGCCATCGAAAACTTTCATCATATTGTATTTATTAGTTAACGGTTTTTTGGACATTAACATTAGTTAACTAATAAATACATCAAAAACTTTCAAAAATAATTTATGTATTAACATTAGTTAACGGTTCTAGAAATTATTAATTTTTTCGACATACAAATTTTCCTACGGAAAATTTTGTAGCCCAAAACGTTTCCAACCAAAAATCTGTCGGAATTTCGTAGGAGGCTTTCAAGGACCGACGAAATAGAATTTCGTAGGAAATATCTGTAGGAACTATTACTTTTCCGACGCCTTTCAAGATCCGTTGGAATGACCAGTAATTCTAGTAGTGATATGAATGAACAATTAAACAAATAATTAATCCAACATCCCCAATTCAATTAACATAGATCCCCTTCAACCCTAGATAAATAAATTAGCTACTCATACTAAAACATAAAGCAATAAAGAAATTAAGCATAATAAAAGACAATATGAAACTAAGAGAAAAGAGAAAAATACCAATTACGTAGAGCTGAAAGATTAACGATCTAAAGGTAGGATTACAAACTAGAATAATTCTAATACTAATAAAAAGTCTAAACTAAACTACCGAATATAAAAGTGTAAACTAAACTACTGAATGAGAAAGTGAGAAAAGGTGTTAATAAATCTAACCTCAAGGAGGGTATATATACTAATAAGGAGTCTAACATCTTCTCCTTTCCTAAATAATAAGGAAAAAATAACAAGCTAAGAATATTACGTAAGACTAGAGTTATGGTAAGTTACGAAGTCTAATAACTGAAAATCCCGCAAAACAGCTTCAAACCGATCGGTTTGGGTCTGAACCGAGCGGTTTGGGTTCATCCCGAGCGGTTCGGGTTCCTCTGCACTTCGCGATGAATTTGAAATGCTTGTTGTTTCTTCGTTACTTATCGGAATTGAACGTGTGATATACCGTTGGAAAGCTAAGAGAAATAGCTTTCCAACTCCATCTGAATCAGCTCAATCGGAGTTTTAGAAATCAAGATATTCAAGTTTGAAGTTGACCCTTGTTTTAGCAATCGTTCTTTCATCTCGATTTGCATTTGTTTGAGTTTTCCAACTTATTTCTTTGTCTTTTCTTATTGTTTCTTCACTCACGTCCTTCTCCAAGTATTCACTTAATATCCTCTAACTTTTATCACTTCTTCCTTGTAGATTTCATGGCTCGACTCTCGTCATTGCCCAAAATATAGCACAATCGCCTTCATTTGTTTCGTTTCCTACAAAACGTAAACAAAATACCCGGCATAACAAAGAAGGATGAAAAGCTAGAAAAACAACTCCTAGGATACATAAAATGAACCAAAATAAAGGAAAAGTTGGGGTTAAATATGTATACAAAATGAGTTCATCAGAACGCGAGTATCCCGAAAGGCGGCTATTCGAGGGAGACGGGTGCCCTCGAATGGTTCAATTTTGCCCGAGGGACGCGAGTATCCCGAAAGGCTCAATTTTTCCCAAGGGACGCGAGTATCCCGAAAGGCTCAATTTTGCCCTAGGGACACGAGTATCCCGAACGGCAGCTATTCGAGGGAGACGGACGCCCTCGGATGGTTCAATTTTGCCCGAGGGACGCGAGTATCCTGAAAGGCTCAATTTTGCCCTAGGGACCCAAGTATCCCGAAAGGCAGCTATCCGAGGGGATACTGACGCCCTCGAGTAGTTTATTATATTATCTTATTTTTGTTTTTGTCCTAGGGGTCAGAGGCATCCCGAAAGACAGCTATTCGAGTGGAGACCAACGCCCTCGAGTTGTTTATTACATTATCTTATTTTTGTTTTGCCCTAGGGACGCGAGTATCCCGAATGACAGATATTCGAGTGGAGACTGACGCCCTCGAGTAGTTTATCTTTTTTGTCCTAGGGGTCACAAGCATCCCAAAGACAACCGTTCGAGTAGAGACGGACGCCGTCGAACGTTTTATGTCATCAAGGGTTCACAAGCATCTTAAAAATGTTTGTTCAAATAAAGGCCAACACATGTGAACACCCCTTGCACTTACGCTCAACGCGTCGCTAACACTTTTAAAGTTAAACAAACTTTTAAACAAACCGAAAAAGACAAAGTGCACGCGCACGAAGAATCAAGAACGAAATGACCAGCAACGGCCCAGGCCCAAGCAAGCAACCGCAAGCGAAGACGTCAGGTATGACTTCTAAGCCTTGGCTGGCGAGCCTCAACGCGCAGTCTAATGAACTTAAAATGACCCGACAGGACAGCCACCAAGTCGTAATCTTCGATTGACCTGGGCGGCTATACTTTGACTTTCGCCTTGTCCAAGCCTTAGTCAAAGTGCCCAACAAACACCCGATGACGATAGGACTGCAACGCGACGCGGGTTCGTGATGTTTTAGGTGGTTTTTCTATAGAACGGATCAAATAAATTACTCGGACAAATTAAACTAACATGATGGCAGCCTTAGTCGTGTCGTTACGGTCGCACAGACAGTAATTAGAGTCAATTCTGACACCGGGACCCCAAGTCGGTCCCGAAACTCGAACCGAGTCAACACCGCGCCAAGTGAACATCAGGATGAACACCCGAGGCCCACTAAACCCACGGCGCTAGGTCAAGCCGCAGGAATCCTTAGGCTCTAAGCTAAGTATCACACTCCTCCCTCTCGGTTTTGGAAAGTATCAAAATCGTATCTTCAAAACTCCAACCGCCCCGCCTCACGCGCTTAAGACTCCCCGCACCTCAAACCAGGCGCCTAAGTCTTGGTGCGCCCCAGCTCAGGCGCCCATATGGGTGACGAGGGCCGAAAACACCTATAAATATCCCTCTTCACCCCATTCATTCGACACACAATTCTCATCTCCTCTTCTCCCTCTAAACTCTCGCTAAGGGCTCGAACTCTGACACCCGAGGCAAACGATCCACTCGATTGTAGTTCCGAATAAAAAAGTGACATCGACGCTACTCCTCACCTTCGAGCACCTCACTCGATACCGAGGTGCCTGTGATCGACTAGCTCAAGTCTAGTAGCGAAGCTCTGCCGGATTAGCCGCAAAAACGGTCCATAGTAACGAAGCTCTGCCGGAATAGCCGCAGGGAGGGTCAAACGGTAACGGAGCTCTGCCAAAGTCACTGGTCAAGCTAGGAGGATCTATCTGTTGATCGAGTCGTCACTAGGTTGCCATCAAAACAAAACTTTCCATATTCGTACTTTCTATTATTATGCACTACGATAATATTAGACATGGACACTAGGTCCACACACACTTACTAAAATACGTAACGTCCCAACTTCAACCACAAACACTAAAACACACTAAATAGACTCGAGTAATTCCGAGATCCGTTCTCAAACTATCTATGCATCGAGTCCCGTTTAGTGTATACTCCGAGGGTGCAACTAACTCCTCACTATGTGATATACTTACATTCGCATTTACAGTTTTTCGTATGATTTATTGCTTTTATGATCTTATAATCGCATGCTAAATCACCTAACATGGAATTCAAAACGTAAAATAACTAAAACTGAATAAAGTGATGGTCGGGTTCCGTATTAGTCCCGGTGCTCGCCTTACTAGGTTCGACGCATCCCTATTAATACCGAACCGACGCATCTTAAGGAGAATACCAGGTAAGGTATACCACGAGAACGACTAATATCCGTATTATCGCGTTAAAACTGATTTGCTAGTACATATAATATTAGTACTCTCTACTCTCCTACGTGCATCTTTTCATGGTCTGCTTGTCACGTGAAATCGCATGCAAAGAATGTAAACACAATTACTTTGACGACAAAACTTACTTGTCTTTAAACAACCGACGTAGCAAAAGGTAGGGTTAAAACAACGGATGTTACAGTACTTCCACCACAACAAAAGAACTAGGATATCAGCCCACCGATTGATTAGTAGAGGCCGCTATAGTGCGGGCGGGATTGGGTGTTGACATCTATCGGATGTTGACTTCCCAATACGTACCCTCACCCCTTACTCAGAATCGACGGTTTCCGTATGCCCGAAACCATTGGCAATGAGAGTCATTCCAGGCATGGAGTGCTTAAGAGTACAAGTCTTTATCTTTAGGTCCCGTGCCACTCAACTTTGAGCTGGGAAGGGATCAAAGTTGACTTGAACGGTTTCCGAGTCCCCATAAAAGACTCGGTGGCGACTCCACAAATCGGCAACAACTTCAGTTCACTAAAAAGGTCGCCTTACCAAACAAAACGACATTTAAACATTTAAAACCACGACTCGATCGATTCCCAAACGGAAACAAGGTTGCCCCCACCCGTCTAGTACAAGTCCGGATCGTCATCCAAATCGAGGTCCGACACTTCGCCCCGTACGCGAGATCGGACCGGCCCCCGGCAGGGAGGGGGCCGCGTGGGTGGCCGCCGCCACACGTTGAAAACCGGGTCGGTCCCGCACGAGCGCTCGCGGGGCGCCTGGCGCTGCGGACGGGACGTCCACAATACCGTCCGAAGAGCAAAGCACAAAACTGAAAGTTCAAATTATCCAATCAATCGGCAAAGAAAGAGACCGGAAAAGCGGTAGAAAACCATCGGGTGAAGTTTCACCCGATGAGATATCACCGGGCGAAGTTTCGCCCGACGACATTTTTACCTCCTTGAAGATTTTCGAGAAACACTCACCACCGGGTGAAACTTTCACCCATCGGGTGAAGTTTTGCCCGACAGTAAAGGAGCGCCAAATTGCATTTCTGGAAAAGATTCCATCGGGTGAAATGGCCGGGTGAAGTTTCCCCCGGCGGTATTAGCTCGTGGATGACCTTTGATCGCAGGGTGAAATTTCACCATAAGAAGATGTACTGGGCAAAAGTCTCATTAAGGAAGGAAGATTGGATTTGGACCTTAGTTTATGTGACCCATTAAGGGCTTTGTATATATAGTAACCTTAAGTTTCATTTCAAAGGGAACCTCTCATCTTTAGTTTAGGGTAATTAGCCATTATCATCCATCCTTAGTCTAGAGAATCGTCCATTACACTACCTTTACATTTTCTAGTTTTTAGAATCATCTTCATAGTTTTAGTAATCTATTTATTAGATTATCATATTTGTAGTTTCCATTGAAGAATCCTAGAAGTAGAGCAAGACTACTCTTTGATTTATGTTAATTTTCCATTTTGCAATCAAGTTATCATCTTTGTTAAAGATTTTGGTTTTTATTATTATCATTTGAAGATCAAAGGGGTTTTGCAAGGATTTGGTGACAAGATTCTTGTATTTCTTCTTCAAGCTTAATATTTATGTTAATCTTCATCTTCTTCCTTTGAGTTTTCTTCCATAGTTGGTACTTTCATTTCCTCTCCCTCCTTAATTAGTTTCCTTTTTAATTCCTTCTTACTCTTTTGTTTGTCTTTGTTTTCTTTATGTTTAGATTGTTTTAATCTCCATTGTGGGTATTCCTTTGTTTTCTCTCTCCATTGTTTATTTCCTTCATTTTCCTCTCTAGTATTTGTGTTCATTTATTTTCTTGCCTTGTTTTATTTCCCTTCTTAGTTGTTTTGGTATTATTTTCCCCTTTTTGTTGTGGTAGATAGCTTTTTAATCGTCTTGATCATTATGCATTATTTTCCTCTTAGCCTCCTTGTTATTTCTTTTGTTGTGTTATAATGACTTGTGAGTAGATTTTTAGTTAGGGGGTTAGGGGAGGAGGAAGTCTTACATTTGTACTTTGGTTTCATGAATATTGTTGCATTTTAGGGTGATATGTTTTGCATGAGATTATTGTGTCCTGTTGACTTAACCTGATCAAATAGGTTAGTTTGACTCACTTGAACCAATATGGAGAAACTCGGGGTTCGGGTAATCTTATCTTGAGACCTTAGCCCGGCCCTTTCGTCGCGAAAGTGGATTTTTTCTAGGTTGGGTAAGGAAACCGAAAGGTGGCACCTCTCCTTATTTACCTTGTGATGATTTTCTTGATTCCTGCGTCCTTATCTTTGGTTTTGATTCCACGACTCCCCCTAACGCCTTTCTTGTCATTGTTTCGCATTCCTAGTTGTTCAATTAGTTTAAATTATCTCGTCCCGAAACCCCCCTTCTAGACCCTAATTGCAATTAACACTGGACGATTATAATACACTGCTTCCCTGGGGTTCGACCCCGACTTACCACTACTACATAGTAGCTAGTTGGGACACTAAATATTGTTTGCATGCGTGTCAGCGACAGCGCGCATCATCATCTCATCTCGAGAAGTCATCTTTTTAAATCTCACCCCGAGATTCGTGTCAATACGTCTCATTGTAGAGATACAAGTCTGTTAGGCGTTTCGCCGAATACACCAAGAGTCTAAAGCACCTGAGTCCCTAATCCGATGACCGCAAACACGCGCAAGTCAAGGGTCTCGTTTCCGTGTCGCTCGCATACGAGCATGCCTCTCGAGTCTTTAAGTCATCTGGTGGATCCAGCCTCATCTTCAGTTCTGTTCCGCAGACCCGAAGATGGCTTCAAACGGCAACGAAAACAACATCGACCAACTCAACGCCTTAATGAACGTACTCCATGGCGTCCTAGGACTAGTATCATCGATCTCTTCCTCCATCGATGATGTTAGGCGTCGGCTCGAAACCTTTAGGAGGACCCGAAAGAAAACACCATGAGAGGCCGATAGGGCGAGAACTGGTGCTCAGTGGAGACCCGTACGTTGAATATGCCAGGCTCGCCCATCCCACTGAAGCCATGACCTTTCGCAGACCCTTTAGACAATTCATGGAATTAGGAGAGTCTTATATCGAAGCCCTCAAAAAGTTGCAGGAGGCATGGTTGTTATGGCCAATAGGACCCACTCTTGACCCCCCGATTGATAAAAGGGGCACGGCCTGAAACCCGAACGCCTACTGTCTATACCATCAAGGTCGGGGACATGAGACCCAAACATGCACTGAGCTCAAGCACGAGGTGTAAGACCTAATCAACAAGGGGATATATGTCCTTTTAGGATGCCTTCGAAGACAGACCAACTCTCGATACCAAACCAATCAAGCAGGTGACCCGAATGAACACCGAGAGTCCAACTAGCGAAGGTTTTACTAAAGGAAATGGATCTGATCCTAGTTACAGTCTAGTTCATCTTAGGGCCTAGACTTAATTATAATAATATAATAAGTTTCTTTTTGTCTTTTTTACAATCGAGTCAGAAGGTGCAAAGGGACCTGCTCCTTAAGTTTAGCAATCTCGTTGTCCTGAGATTGTAGAAATTGCAGTAGGCTGGCCTCAGCCGCCTCGAGCTCGGTCACCCGGGTCTCTAGAAGCCTCGCCATGTCCGGGCCATCCTGCAAACGCAATTACCCCTTAGGAAAACACACAACCAGCCTAGAAGACCATTCCTAGAAAAGGCACTACTTAACGATCAAGGTCCAATGTATCACGGGAAGAGGCAGCAGCTATCCTCGACGCGTAAGCCCGGAAGCAGTTGGTAGCCTCCCACAACCACTGATGGGAAGCCGACAAAACTTGAACAACAAAACCAAAAAAAACTAGTTAACAAAACCTAAACCCTGAAGCCGAGTTCAGGGTAAAATCCCGAAACTTACCCGGTACACCCGGTCACGCCACTCCAACCCAACCTCCATCTCCTCCGCAGAACAAGGAGGAAGAGGCTACGTAAAGGCCACCCCGGCCGCGTCAACCCTGAGCAGCGCCAAAGGGAAGTCTAGGGGCTTAATAGCATCAGCCGGATCGACCAGCTGAAGGAAAAGAAGACCGTTATTCAAAATGCAAGCAGATACTAAACCGTAGAACAAAACAAACAAAAAGCCAAGTACTCACCACGAGGCGGTGGCAAGCTCGCCGCTAACAGACGTGAGACACATAGGAGGCACCAGTAATGCATCGCCTCCCTCTCCGTCCCTGGCCTCGCGAGCCTCTGCGGTGGTCGACGGTCTAAACATGGTCAGAGAACCGGTACCCTAAACTCGTCATATAAACACTGACACACCAACCTCTCGCCCAAATACCACACTGGGCGAAACAGCGCGGGAAGGAGCATCCGCCTGTAGCTCCTAGGCCTGAACTCTGCCCCCACATAGTCGGGCAAAGCTTCGTAATCAGCCCAAGAACGGGCCACTAACTACATAAACAAACCAACATTTTAAACTCATAAGTTTAGGGGCTACCAAGGAAAACAAACCGTGGGAAGGACACTTACATCCTCGAGGCGCAGCTAGTTCACCAGCATATTCTCCGACGAGTAGTGACTCGTCGTACTCTTAGCCTGAGCCAGCCTCCACTCAATCTGATAAGTGTGATTTGTAGTGCCTATTTCTTAGTGTTTTGGTCCCATTTTCCTTGTAGAATCGCTCCTTGGGAGCGGTTTAGGGGCTTCTTATGTTTCCTTTAGCTCGTTTCAGGTTCCCGAGACCGTTCATGAAGAGTTGGAGTGATTCCGACTCAATACATACACATTTTGGAGCCAACGAAGCTAAGGAACGATGACTCGATGCCTTGGAATCGACCCCGAGACCTTGGGACCCAATCCCGAGCCTCCGAGACCCAATCCCGAGTCCCGAGAATCGATGGGAAGCCCATGAGAACCAAGGAGAGGCCAAAAAGTTCATATTGGAGGCCTACAAGACTCATCCCGGACGGGTATGGCCTCATCCCGTCCGGGATGAAGGAGGAACGAAGTGCAGCTACTGGGGGCTGTTCCGGATCGGGAACATAAAATCCCGATCGGGAATTCCCATAATCCCGATCGGGAATTACTTTCCCGACCGGGAAAAGCTCCAGCTCACCCGCGCCTTGTTGCTTTCACTTCCTTTCAATTCCTTTCATTCTTAAACCCTATATATACCCTTCCTCTTGTAGTCTTATGGGAGGTTATGCAATTCATATTAGACTAAACCCTAGATTATTTTAGCATAGATTAGAGTAGATTAGTCCTTAGATTATCGTTAATCTTAGATTAGTACTTGTATTAAGGGAATTATTCAAGATCTTCTCCAAGCTTGACAACCTTGGATGTTTGTTTTGGGTTTTCTTCATTAATGCAAGTTTTGTTCTTTCCTCTTCACTAGTTTGGTATAATCCTCTTCTCTTTTACTCTTTTTCTTGTTCCATTCATTAAAGTTTGAATCTTTAGTTCTTGTTAGTATTTAGTTCTTCATTCTTGATAGTTTCATTATGTTGGTTTTGTTGTTTGGTTTGATTCCTCTTGTTAGTGATAGTTTTAGTTTAGATATGTTAGAGTAGTGTCCTTGCTAGGGTTAGTAAGGTGATTAGGGTGTTAATTGGATGATTAAGGGATTGTTGGAGTTGTTGGTGGAAGATTTGGGTTTCTCCTTGGTTTGTTGCACATCACATGTTTGTTGAATTGCTTGAATGACTAAGTATGTGCGAATGCTTGTTTTCTTGCCTTTCTCTTGTGGGTATTAGTTTGTTTGTGGGTTCGGTCCCCTCATTAAGTTGCGAGAGCCCGGTGAGGACGACCCCTAGGCCGGTCTAAGTTGCGAGAGCCCGGATTCGACCTAGGTCTATAGCATGCTTGTACTCCGTTTGTGTTGTGTCGCCGAGTTGGGTTTTAGGTGGAACCTCTAGGTGAGTCTAAGTTGTGAGAGCCCGGGCATTACCTAGATTACCCTACTACCTCCTTCACCTCTAGTTCTCCTCCGACCATTCCGTTACCCCTTTGACCCCGACCTAACCCTAGCCCGTTTCCTTTGATAGTTCTCTAGTTTTAGACCTAGCTTAGTTCATAGCCATCCTCTTAGACTAGCTTGTCTCGAACTTAGTCCTTGACCGTAGCATACCTTAGTCCGACCTCCCGTCCCTGTGGATTCGACCCGACTTACCCTAGCTACCCACTAGGTATAGCCGGTTTTATTTGACGGTTGCTCCCGACTCTCGATGACGTGACTACATCGAGAGTCATTTTCAAAATCCAAATTTTTTCAAGTTTTTCACCCCTTTTTGTTGGATTTATTCGGATTTAGGCGGAATCCGGGCTAGGTGACGTGATTACACCTAGCCCTCCCCTCCCATTTCCTTTTATTTCCTTCTTTTTATTTTTCTTCCCCCATCCATATCTCTTTCTTGTCTCGGCCCATGGTGACTTGATTTCACCCCGACCGGACACCTTCTACCTTTTCTTCACTTTATTTTTGATTTTTAGCTTTATTTTCGTAGTTTCTTTTGTTTCTCTTGTCTCTCCGCACCCTACGATCGAGCATGAGAACATGGCTCGATTTAAGTGTGGGGGAGCGATATTCTAGTATAGTTTAGTTTATTTTCTTAGTTTTTCGAAAAAATCTTAAAAATCCCTAAAAATTTGAAAAAAATTCACAAAAATCAAAAAGATTTTTCTTTTGTGTGTTTTCCTTTTGTGTCATTGTGTCGTATTTGTTTTGTTGTGCGTGTTTTGCCCCCTCTTTCTTTATAGGTTGCTTAATTCACCAAATGCTTTGGAGAGCTTTCAAGACCTCCGGTAACATCTCTTCACCCCTTTTCTTCTTTATTCCTTGTGGAGTTTGGAGGAGATTGTGATGATGTGTGCTCGGGAGGAGTTTTGTAAAGATTGTGGTGGATTTGGAGACTTGTTTGAAGATCGGGGTGGTGTTTGTTTTGGTTTTTTGTGTTGTTTCTCTTTGTTTTGTTTTGTTTTGTTTTGTCTCTTTTTCTTCCATCTTCTTTGTGTCTTTGTTTTGTGTTTTGTTGTGTGTCTTGTGTGTAAACATTTTGCGAAAACCCGGTTTAGAGGCTAGTTTTTGAGTGTTTACTTTCCCTTCCTAGTTGCATAAATTGAGTCTTGGGCTTTAATCTAGTAGAATGACCCTAAATCAATGATTTCGTTGGTCCTTTACCTTGAGTCCACCTTGCTTACTAGGGATTTACTACGGGATTTGCATTTTGACCATTATGACCACCCACGGTGTGAAAAGGCCTTGGTTGCCGAGTCTCGTCCCTTAGGTGACCGTGTCTAGGATCGTTTGATTAGTCCAGGTTCTCCCCTTTTTTGCGAGTATGAAGGGAAGACCTCGACCCGACTTACCCTAGCTACCCACTAGGTATAGCCGGTTTTATTTGACGGTTAGGATTCACGACAAATCCGTACCCATCAAATTGGCGCCGTTGCCGGGGACGGAGTAGTTTAGACTTTTGTGTGCTTAGTTTTGGACTTTGTTCTTGATTTTTGTGTTATCTTCTCCTTGTGTATCTCCGTTTTTCTTCTTGTGTGTTACTCTCCCTTCCTAGTGCCTCAAAAGCACTAGGATACTAACGTTTTCTCAAGTGCTTCTAGCTCATCCTAGGTACCAAAGCAACGTTATGGACATGGCTTGTCCAAGCTACCATCAATCATCACGGGACAACCTTGGGGCAAATGGCCAAGTCCCGAGATTTTACCAACCATATCAACCTCATCAACAATCTTATGAAAGCACTCCTTATGGTTACCAAGAAAGTTGTCAAGGATCATTCCAACATCCTAACAACTACCAAACACCCTCACACAACCCGCGACCACAAGATCCCAACTTGGTTGAGACTTGTCAAACGATGTCTCTATTGCTTAAGAGTCAACATGAGGCGATAGTTCTATTGCAAAAGACTCAACAAGTGATGATGACTCACATGAAAGGGATTGAAAGGGAGCTCAAGGCCCAAATAGAGGTGCAAGATGCTCGCATCAATGCATTCATGGCCCATATCACGATGTCGGCCACTCGAGCTCCACTACATGTTGAGGAAGGTTCATTTGGGCATGGTCGGGTGTCTCAACCCAATCTTGAAGCTACAAATGAAGAAGCGAGGGTCGATCAAGAGGTCATTGTTGAGTGTTGCTTAGGCGGTGAAGATGAGGGAAGAATAGAGGAAGTTGAGGCTTCAAGGGCCAACAATGAGGAGGGGAGTGAACATGATTCTCGAGATAACTCTTGGGGAGCCGATGTATTGGCGATAAAATTGGACTTGTTCGATTTTCTTCGTGATGAACCACTACACAATCCAAAGCCAAATGAAGACATACCTCCTCTAGGCCATATTGACAAGGTGAGTGAAAAGGAGCGCAATACTTGGGAAAAAGAAGTAGATGCCTTGGAACTTGCTTTGTATGGGAATTTGGAGGATCCTAAACCCTCCAATGAAGAAAACTTGATGCCTTCTCCTCCTCTACCGCACTCGATGCCTAGTCCTTTGTCTTGTGAGACGGTTGGTGAAGAGGATCCTTGTCGGGCGGTGGAAAAGAGTTCCACTCTCGACCCCGTCGAAGAAGCGACACCTCTAGGGTGTGATCTCCCACATCATGACACCGAGCACGACTCTAGACCACTATACCTACCGGATGGTCATAAGAGTCGTAGCTATGTTGGTTTAGAAGACCCGGAGGATCACGAGAACCCCGAGCATAATGAAGATGATCGCTTCTTCCCTCCGACTTGGAAACTCTTGGGAGTGGCTAGGCTCGGCCATGTGAGCTTAATCGAAGATGTTGCTAGAGCATTTGACTTACTCCTCCAAGCTCTTGATGGCTATGGAGGCGTTGTTGGTGAGAGTATTTAGTGTAAATATCTTCACCCTTTCTTTTGTGCTTGTATTTGTGTTTATGTATGTGTTTAGGATTTGTTAGTTTTTGTGGAATTCTTGTTCGTTTGGATTTTTGATGAGCGATGTGAGGGAGGGAATTTGATGTTGTATTTGAGTTCATTGTGATAGGTGTGAAGGAAAGGTGATTCCTAGAGGAGAGTAGATAATGATAGAGCTTGGATCGTGGGAATGGAAGTCAGTTTTTGAAGCTTCGTCGAAGCTTTTGAGGTTTTGGGAGTCATGAAGACCCTTCCCGACCGAGAAGGAGGTTTCCCGACCGGGAAGGGTATGCCATCCCGACCGGGAAGAAGGCTTCCCGATCGGGATGGGGGTGCAAAAATTGGAGCATTCTGGAGTGTCTTCCCGACCGGGAAGGAGGATTCCCGATCGGGAAGGGTTCATCATCCCGATCGGGACCACCCTTCCCGACCGGGACGGTCCCCTTCCTCCTCTTTTGGCCTCTTCTTTGACATTTGAGCCCACCCAACCATTGTATACCCCCACCCAACCTCCCTACCCATCCTTGCTCATGTCATACGACCCTTACACTTCATTTACATACCCTCATCTCGTTTCTCTTCGCTTTACACCGAGTTTCACATCGAATCCTACCCCCCCTCGCACCATTACTACCTTAACCATGCAGTTATATCACGTTTGAACCGGAATAGCAATGATGAAGACAAGCAAGTGCCTATATTGATCTATGAGACGATGGAGAGAGTGAGTTGCTAACCTATGGTACGGCAACTATCCTTCCTTTTCCGTCTTTTAATGCTTGTTTTCCTTTGTTTACTCCCCTTCCCCTTGTACACTTTTGTGTCGTGGTGTCATGGTGGCCTTCGAGGCCTTGGCATACGGTTGCTCCCGACTCTCGATGACGTGACTACATCGAGAGTCATTTTCAAAATCCAAATTTTTTCAAGTTTTTCACCCCTTTTTGTTGGATTTATTCGGATTTAGGCGGAATCCGGGCTAGGTGACGTGATTACACCTAGCCCTCCCCTCCCATTTCCTTTTATTTCCTTCTTTTTATTTTTCTTCCCCCATCCATATCTCTTTCTTGTCTCGGCCCATGGTGACTTGATTTCACCCCGGCCGGACACCTTCTACCTTTTCTTCACTTTATTTTTGATTTTTAGCTTTATTTTCGTAGTTTCTTTTGTTTCTCTTGTCTCTCCGCACCCTACGATCGAGCATGAGGACATGGCTCGATTTAAGTGTGGGGGAGCGATATTCTAGTATAGTTTAGTTTATTTTCTTAGTTTTTCGAAAAAATCTTAAAAATCCCTAAAAATTTGAAAAAATTTCACAAAAATCAAAAAGATTTTTCTTTTGTGTGTTTTCCTTTTGTGTCATTGTGTCGTATTTGTTTTGTTGTGCGTGTTTTGCCCCCTCTTTCTTTATAGGTTGCTTAATTCACTAAATGCTTTGGAGAGCTTTCAAGACCTCCGGTAACATCTCTTCACCCCTTTTCTTCTTTATTCCTTGTGGAGTTTGGAGGAGATTGTGATGATGTGTGCTCGGGAGGAGCTTTGTAAAGATTGTGGTGGATTTGGAGACTTGTTTGAAGATCGGGGTGGTGTTTGTTTTGGTTTTTTGTGTTGTTTCTCTTTGTTTTGTTTTGTTTTGTTTTGTCTCTTTTTCTTCCATCTTCGTTGTGTCTTTGTTTTGTGTTTTGTTGTGTGTCTTGTGTGTAAACATTTTGCGAAAACCCGGTTTAGAGGCTAGTTTGTGAGTGTTTACTTTCCCTTCCTAGTTGCATAAATTGAGTCTTGGGCTTTAATCTAGTAGAATGATCCTAAATCAATGATTTCGTTAGTCCTTTACCTTGAGTCCACCTTGTTTACTAGGGATTTACTACGGGATTTGCATTTTGACCATTATGACCACCCACGGTGTGAAAAGGCCTTGGTTGCCGAGTCTCGTCCCTTAGGTGACCGTGTCTAGGATCGTTTGATTAGTCCAGGTTCTCCCCTTTTTTGCGAGTATGAAGGGAAGACCCCGTCCCGACTTACCCATTCACCTACCTCCTACGCAACTCCACACAATAAAAAAACATAATTTGATGATTTCTACCTTTCTTGTCATACAAAGGAAATGCCAAAAATGCCAAATCTTGCCAAAAGGGCAAAGAAAAGAAAAGAAAGAAAAATGAAAGAAAGAAAAGAATGAAGAAAAAGAAAAGGCACAAAAGCCAAAAAAAAGAAAAATAGAAAAGAAGAAAAAGAATGGCATGGCAAAACAAAGCGAAAATGCAAAAGAAGAAAGAAAATGCCAAAAGAAAACCCGTCTCACAAAAAGAAATCCCCACAAAAATAAGCCTTTTTCCGACTTTTGCCGTGAAGAGCCTACCAAAGGACCGAGTCCTGAGGAAGGATGATAGCGGCATTAATCGGTCTTCTCTCATTTTGCATGTTTTCCACCTTTTTACTTGGACTAGTTAGGCGGTCTTGGACACGGGACGACCCTCTTGGCTCACGCTAAAGGGGGCGGGGTCTCACTTACCTACAATGTCGACTAACACCGTGGATCTTCACTTTTCCACTCCGCCGATCGTCCTGTAGTACGTTTTTAGAAAGTTAGGAGGACCTAGGTAAGTTACCAACATTTTTGTTGCTTTATCGTCATACTATTAGGGTTTAGCTCACCTTGGTTTGTATGTCTAGCTTGGGAACGTTGTCACTTACCTCGAGTCCTAAACCGGTGTTTCATTCACCGCTTTTAGAGGGAAGCGGTATTTCTTTTGTTTTGGGTGCAACCATTTATGTGTTTGTTTGTGTGTTTGTTTGTTCGTGTGTTTTGTGTCCGGTTGCATCCACAGTTTTGTCGCAAGACCCAACTTGCCTTGCGGAGTGCACTTGTCCTCTAAGTGCACTCGCGTGAGTTGAAGGGGCGTAGGGTGTGCTAATACCCACTCGGATGGTTTAGTAGATAGTATGTGCTTACTCGAGGGCGAGTAAGGGTTAAGTGTGGGGGAGTTGATAAGTGTGATTTGTAGTGCCTATTTCTTAGTGTTTTGGTCCCATTTTCCTTGTAGAATCGCTCCTTGGGAGCGGTTTAGGGGCTTCTTATGTTTCCTTTAGCTCGTTTCAGGTTCCCGAGACCGTTCATGAAGAGTTGGAGTGATTCCGACTCAATACATACACATTTTGGAGCCAACGAAGCTAAGGAACGATGACTCGATGCCTTGGAATCGACCCCGAGACCTTGGGACCCAATCCCGAGCCTCCGAGACCCAATCCCGAGTCCCGAGAATCGATGGGAAGCCCATGAGAACCAAGGAGAGGCTAAAAAGTTCATATTGGAGGCCTACAAGACTCATCCCGGACGGGTATGGCCTCATCCCGTCCGGGATGAAGGAGGTACGAAGTGCAGCTACTGGGGGCTGTTCCGGATCGGGAACATAAAATCCCGATCGGGAATTCCCATAATCCCGATCGGGAATTACTTTCCCGACCGGGAAAAGCTCCAGCTCACCCGCGCCTTGTTGCTTTCACTTCCTTTCAATTCCTTTCATTCTTAAACCCTATATATACCCTTCCTCTTGTAGTCTTATGGGAGGTTATGCAATTCATATTAGACTAAACCCTAGATTATTTTAGCATAGATTAGAGTAGATTAGTCCTTAGATTATCGTTAATCTTAGATTAGTACTTGTATTAAGGGAATTATTCAAGATCTTCTCCAAGCTTGACAACCTTGGATGTTTGTTTTGGGTTTTCTTCATTAATGCAAGTTTTGTTCTTTCCTCTTCACTAGTTTGGTATAATCCTCTTCTCTTTTACTCTTTTTCTTGTTCCATTCATTAAAGTTTGAATCTTTAGTTCTTGTTAGTATTTAGTTCTTCATTCTTGATAGTTTCATTATGTTGGTTTTGTTGTTTGGTTTGATTCCTCTTGTTAGTGATAGTTTTAGTTTAGATATGTTAGAGTAGTGTCCTTGCTAGGGTTAGTAAGGTGATTAGGGTGTTAATTGGATGATTAAGGGATTGTTGGAGTTGTTGGTGGAAGATTTGGGTTTCTCCTTGGTTTGTTGCACATCACATGTTTGTTGAATTGCTTGAATGACTAAGTATGTGCGAATGCTTGTTTTCTTGCCTTTCTCTTGTGGGTATTAGTTTGTTTGTGGGTTCGGTCCCCTCATTAAGTTGCGAGAGCCCGGTGAGGACGACCCCTAGGCCGGTCTAAGTTGCGAGAGCCCGGATTCGACCTAGGTCTATAGCATGCTTGTACTCCGTTTGTGTTGTGTCGCCGAGTTGGGTTTTAGGTGGAACCTCTAGGTGAGTCTAAGTTGCGAGAGCCCGGGCATTACCTAGATTACCCTACTACCTCCTTCACCTCTAGTTCTCCTCCGACCATTCCGTTACCCCTTTGACCCCGACCTAACCCTAGCCCGTTTCCTTTGATAGTTCTCTAGTTTTAGACCTAGCTTAGTTCATAGCCATCCCCTTAGACTAGCTTGTCTCGAACTTAGTCCTTGACCGTAGCATACCTTAGTCCGACCTCCCGTCCCTGTGGATTCGACCCGACTTACCCTAGCTACCCACTAGGTATAGCCGGTTTTATTTGACGGTTGGGATTCACGACAAATCCCACCCATCACAATCCCAGCCAGAAACCTAGCCGAGCGAACGCGCACCGTCTTCGGCGCCAAACGTGGGAAATAGGAGTAGATCCAAGCCTGCAAAACCCGAAATACCATTAGCAAAACGAAACTGAACCGAACAAAACTTCAAAAGTCAAGTACGAAGACAATAACTAACCTCCAGTACGAGACCTGGACACACGATGGGTATAGCCGAGCCAGAGTCCACCCTCCGCGGCCTCACCATGACCTGTAGGCAGCGGGTCATCTTCGCGAAAGCCGCGGTCACCCAATCAAAACGCCCTAGTTGATCCAAGTCAGCTAGGAAAGGCAAAATCCTAGTGCTAAACCTCTCGCCCTTATCCGAGAAGTGGGTCGACCCTAGGAAGTACCACAACCAGAGACGTGCATCCTGCACCGGCGTGTTGGGCACTCGACCCTCTAACACCGCCACCCTCTCAAAGTGGTTGGTAATATACGAACTCGTCAAAGCATGGGCGTATTGTAAGCCGATGGCTCTCACTACTAGAAAATACGAAACGGTCGACCGATATCTAAACAATCCTCAATCCGGCCCTTAACCTCATCGCTATCCAACCGAGGGCCCTCCGGAGCCCACCTAATCATCTCGGGATCCCAGGACAAACTCGTGATAAACCCGAAGTCCTCCAAAGTCATCCCGACCTCTCTGAACGACATATGAAATGTCGAGGTCGTATCATGGAAGCGATCTACTATCGCTCTAACTACCATAAGGTTGCACTTGGTCTTGCAACCTACCAATCAGACCCAGTGCCCTACTCAGGGACCCAAAACCCTCCCCGAAATTATCTCCTTAGCCGTAGGACTAAGCTTTTGAGAATAAATCTCCAGACACGTCATGAAACCCAAGAAGGTCCTCATCGGACCTGGGGGCTGCAAACCGAGATGACACAAGCATAAACGAAATAAGCTTGCACAAACCAAAGTCGAAACCTAAGCCAGTAACATAAATCAAGGTACTCACCTTGTCGTTTATGACGCGGCTGGCAAGTCAGGACGTAGCAGTAATTATCGACCGTCCCAATCCCGAGCCCAAGGGGGATCCTCGTAAACGGTCTTCTCGCCCTCATCGACAGGTGTAGGGACATGGGTCCTCCTAGAAACCGTCACAGGCAGTCTACGCCTTGTAACCCGATCAAAGCCGGCCTCACCCGCGGCTCCTGGCTCAAGGCGCTGCGAAGGAGCGCTCCGTCGTCGCTTACGATCCCCTCTGGTAGTCGGCAAGCTTGACCCGGTGGCCTCACCCTTAGTACTAGCCGTAGGGACTCCCTTGGGACGTCTTGTGCCATCTTTAGCTGCAAAACAAAACCAAAACGCATCTCAGGTCAGGTCAAAATAGCCAAAACAAGTCAAAATAAGCTCAAAATTTCGGGTAGTGATATTAAAATTCCGAAAGACCCACTAGCACCCATTTTCACCCCCGGTCACAGTAAAAGTGGTTTCAGGAAAATATAACATCGTTACGGTATCATTTGGTCCGTCGTAAGCTACATAAACTCTCACGGAATGACCTAAAGTGCGTTCCGACTCACAAAAATCGACATGTGAGCTACCCATAACGTCACAAACACTAATCGAGCAAGATTACAAAGATCAAGTACGGGGATAATCGAGAAAATGACCCCCTAACCCCTAACATTCCAATTTTCACCCATAAGAAGTCATTAAAGCACCTCCAAACTTCACCTCAAGCTAATAACTACCCTACCAAGCTCTACTCTACCCTAATTTAACAATGGGACCAAGAGTAACACTGAAACGTAGCAAAAACAAAATGCCCAAATCGATTTCTAGGGCTTAGCAAAATCGACTCACAATCACACTAATTAAGCACAAATCGACAATAGGCGACTAAGGAACACTTACCTGAGGTCGACATGATCGAATGTGACAAAAATTGAGTCGAAAATAGGTTGAACAAAGTTGAAAATACGAGCTTAAGGCGGAAGCCGTCGCGCGTTCTGTTTTTGGGACGAAATGAATCGCCCCTTTCCTTCCCAGCCTTTAAACAAATCCGGGAGTCGAAACCTGGAGCGCCTCAGAACAGGTGTCCGAATTTTAGGGCGCTGGGGGCTAGGCGACTAAGTTTCAAGGCGCACCAAGATCCGCGTCTGATCTTACAGCCTAAAACAAAGACAGAAACAACCTAGACATAATACCTAATAACCGCGAGATGCGCCTTCCCATACTGAACAAAATAAACAATGACGGTACAATTCACTCCTCCCCGACAGATCGGGCAAACCGTAAAACCCATTCTAACCAAAAAATTAATGTCAATCCCCAGCAGGCCAAGTACCCTAAAACTTCTTTAACGGGAGGATTCAAGTCAATCCACTTCTCCCCAGCAGATCGAGTAAAATACCCCTTTTAGTGGGATAATTGGAGTCGAGCTATTTTTCCCCAGTGGAATAAACAAAATCTTCGGCTAATACGACAGCCCGTACTAAAACCCATGGCAACCCCGAATACACTATCCTACCAAGAGCATCTCACAAACTGGCACAACCCGTCACACAAATCCGTGAAAATTCCCTAGCGGTATCTTTCAACTCGGAACGACCAAATTCAAACGCAAACCAATTACCCTAGAAAACCCCCTTCTAAGCAAAATCAATCCCCAGCGGAGAAAGCATGAAACCCTCCAGCTAATACGACAACTCATACCAATGCACATGATAATCCAAATATGCTATCTAAACAAAACAAACTTGAAATCTCAAAACGAGTCACAAAGCACTCAATCTTGAAAAGAGTCACAAAGCACTCAATCTTGAAACAAGTCACAAAGCACTCAAACTTGAAACGAGTGACAAAGCACTCAATCTTGAAACGAGTCACAAAGCACTCAATCTTGAAACGAGTCACAAAGCACTCAATCTTGAAACGAGTCACAAAGCACTCAATCATAAAACGAGTCAAAAAGAACTCGAGCCTAACGAGTCAGAAAGCATTCAAAAGGCAAATTTAAACCCGTGAGCCTAACGAGTCACAAAGCATTCAAAAGGCAAATTTAAACCCCTGAGCCTAACGAGTCACAAAGCATTCAAAGGCAAATATAAACCTGTGAGCCTAACGAGTTCCAAAGCATTCAAAAGGCAAATATAAATCCGGAATCCTAAACGAGTCCCTAAGCACTCAAAAGCAAAAAACTACTATCATAGTGATACGGGTTAGTCGCGTTACCGATATCAAAATAATCCTAAATACAACTAACTGATAGATAGTGATAAATAGGGTCGATTCCACAGGGAGGCAAATTGAATTTATAAGTCGGTCGATTAAAAAGTCCAGTTCACAAAGTGCGATTAAGTTGAGTTTATAGACTAACAGACTACAGCAGACAATAAACTATGACGCTAAAATTAACATAAAACAGTAAACTAGTATGAAGATGAAGATAATGAAATTAATGGAAGAAAGACACCAGAGTTACAGGATCATTATAAACCAAAATAAGCACAAATACAGTAAACAAACAATCGATTAATATGAACTAAAGGGTGTAGACACGGTCCTCTCGGATCACTAGTCGCCCTAGAATTTACCTAACGGGCTCTCGCATCTTATTAGGAAATTCCAACGATTACAACGAGTCTAATCCGTTCCAAGCTTTCGGTCTTATGTCGGGATTTACAGGATACAAACAATCAATTAAGGCCTATAATTAATTATTCGTCATTGAGATGTTGCAAGAGCGATAAAGTTTATAAAGACCGATTTATTTAGCTACTGCATAAATACAAAAAATGATTTATAAGTCACCTATAACTCTAGTGAAAAAGAATTTAGCTACTCATGTTTACACTGACAATCACTATACTAATAACTATGATAAAATTGGAATATGACATGATAACAGGATGAATATGAAAGATGAAGAAAGATGGAATAACTACAGAAGTAACTGAATTACAAAACTACTGGAGAAGGAAGAAACATGAATTAATAAATTAAAAAGATAGGAAAACTAATTACGCTAAACTGGTGAATTCTAAAAAGAGACAGAATGTAAAAATCTAATACTACTGGAAGAGGGAGATAGGGAAGAAGAGAAATTTACCCAAATAAAGAGACGGCAGAAATAAAGAAGAAGAATAAGAAGAAACCCGAAAATAATACTGAATAATTCCCAAAGTGCTTGAATTAATTACTGAAGGTTGATTACAGGAAGCTTCAAAATAAAAACTAATTATGTTTGATTACATAGAGAATAAGGAAGAAGATGAAGCAGAAGATGTTGATAAAAAGATAGATGATAATAAAATTAAAGACCTATTTATACTCTCAAACCCTTACTAACTGTTGCTTAATTCCCTGCTTCCACCACCCCCATTAACTTAGGAAGAATTGAAGTAGTGGGAAGAACTGAAGATGCGTAAGAGGGGGAGTAGTGGGTAACGTCAAAATAGCTGAATTAGTCTTTGGAGTAGTATCCCATCCTGCAGATTTGGATTTTATGCTGGTAGACTTGAGATCAAAGTCTGTAGACTGAGTTATTCAGTCTAGGCCTCCAACGGACTTCTCCCCAGTCTACAGACTCACAGTCTAGTCTATAGACTTAGACTCCTTCTTCTTAGTCTACAACGAACTGTTTTAGAGCTTTAAGATTTTTGATGCAATTTTTAGCTCTTTAGACTACTCGGTCTCGATTATCTGCAGAACAACAAAAGAATACCCAAGTAGCACATATGGGAGAAAATAACGTAATCCGACTCCTAAAAATAATAAAACGACACGGAAATGCGTGCCAAAATAGGTGAAAAATCTAATTGGAATGGCACGCATCAAATCTCCCTAAACCGAACCATTGCTTGTCCTCAAGCAATCAAACACAAAATCTATGGAAACGGTATACAACTCAAAGCTATTTACCTCAACTAGACACACTACAAAAACTAACTCATGCTAGCGATACTTAGAAAACATGAACTGACTCAAGCTATGACATAATCAAAAGAATAACAGTGAACCGTCAACCTTGCTAGGCTTATCATTGTCGGACTCTCGCGGTTACACTCTACTCTCATGAAGGGGATGTGGAATATAAATGTGAGATAGAGAGAAAGAAAGACACTCGCCTAATCTGCGACCTATAACCACATGCATGAAATCTAATGTGACGACAATCTCTATCAATCACTTGTGCATTCAAACTAATCGAGACTTGAACACATATCGAGGCGTAAAATGGTGAAATGGGATATGAGTTTAAGTGACGGGCAAGAAAGGATTATAAATATGGGAATGTGGAGGTAATAGTCAAGCTAGTCAATTCCAAACTTCCAAATTATACTACCAAAAATCCCAAATCACACAACAGATAAAATCAAGCCGATTAATGACGGCATTCTCCATATCTCGCTTATTTCACCAAAATCAACTCTACAATATTATCACAATGAAGTATTGGAGTTCACAACTCAATTCTTTTTCACCTTTCTTTTATTCTTCATTTTCCTTTTTTTTTGAAGATACAAAAACGGAAATATATATACACCAAATCGACTTATCTCAGCAAAACATCAATATCACCATGACTAGCTCGATTAGGGTAGGCAATTTAGGCTTGTGGTTAATTTTGTAGTCAAGGGATAATTCGAATTTTTTTTTTGATAATAAAAAACGAAAACAGGAAAGGGAAATAAAAAGTGAGAAAGAGAAGCCTCAATACATGCTATAGTTACGACCCGAATGCACAAAGACTTAAGAGACTGACTTCACACTTATGCAATTTGATGTTACATGCGAAATAGGGAGAACTACTCTCATTCCTAAATAAACTGATCATGGATGTCATCGGTCTCAAAAGGCTCTAAAACTCAGAATTTAAGTAGTTTGCCAACAATTTAAGCCAAGTTTATTCGTTTATTGAAATTATAATTAATTTATGCCATAACTCAAGACTCGATCAAATAAACTAAAGTATCACTAAAATGAGAAAGTTAATGAAATGAGAAAAGAAGAGGCAAAAGCATTTTCATCATTGTTGTTTAACCCGTCTTGACTCCTAAAAACTCCTAAAATGCCTAAAAACTAAAATAAAAAAATGCATGCGAAAATGTAGAAAATATGCAACTAATACAAATTAGTTACCTTCCCCAAACCAAACAGTACAATGTCCTCATTGTATACACAAATTGGACAACCGCAGAGAAGTGAAAGTAACTAAAAATGCAAAACTAAAGAGTGAGGAGGAGAGGAGTACCTAATATATACAGGGAGTTCCCCAAACCGAACTCTAGTCATTGTCGGAGTCTGAAGCATCTGTGGGCGATCGTGGTTTCCAAGCATCGGGTGCGGGTCTCGGGTCTGGCGGGTTATTTATCGTGATGGTGCCACGACCCGACGTAGCACTCCTAGTGACGACTCGACCTGTCGAACTTCTCCTAGTCGGGGTACGTCCTGAAACATTACTAACTCTACCACGAGGGACAACGCCGCAAGTCAAACCACCGCGAGTGCGTGGACCACGTAAAGGCTCTCCCCTAGTGGGAGCACTACTCGACGCACCACCTCTAGCTTTAATCCCTCCCGACGGGCCTCCCAACGGTGCTACCCGAGAGTCTGAGTTGACAATAGCGGTTTGGAGCTGCCGAAGCTCAATGAAGAGATGGTTGATGGCGGTGTTATGCTCGACACGAAGCCGTTTGCGGTCTTCTGCCGCCTCCGCATGGTGTCGCGTGAGCTCTTCACGGAGTTGTGCGTACTCCCCGCGGAATAGTGTGTATTCCCCTCGGAGTTCAGTGAGAGAATCGGTCAGCTGACTCAGTCTATCGTCTATCGTCAGGTCGATTGTCGAGGGACCTGTTACGGGTCCTGGTGACGGGGTAGTGGATGGTTGAGTGGGTGTCAAAGTCAATGGTCTAGCCCTAGAAGATTGCCCAACCTCCGGTGTAACACCGGATGAGGGGGCAGTGAGTAATAGTGAGGGGTAAGGGGGGTCTGAACCCACCGAAGTCGACTCGGGGAGAGGGGTGAGTGAAGGGAGGGTGGGACAGGGGAGTGTAACAGACTCTGTTGTCCCGAGAGGCCAAGTGGGCGGAGTGCCTACCAGCCACTTGAGGTGCCTCAAGTAGTCGTCATTGAGTG
Source organism: Agrostemma githago (assembly GCA_958450325.1). Taxonomy (NCBI): domain Eukaryota; kingdom Viridiplantae; phylum Streptophyta; class Magnoliopsida; order Caryophyllales; family Caryophyllaceae; genus Agrostemma; species Agrostemma githago. Next base: position 38,958,875 of record OY288258.1, read on the forward strand.
TGTCAATGTTGACTGGGTCGGTGGGTGTAAGGGTGTCAATGGGGTAGCCGAGGGCTATACGCCGTGCTAAGTGGGTGATGAGACCGCCACATCTGACCATGTTTTGCTTCCCTTTTTCGACACCGGCGAGGTGATTGGCCACTAAGTGGGCCACATTAAGAGTACGAGGGGCGGCTTGGGCAAAATTGAGGTGTGCATCTAAGAGATCGAGCTCGTACTTGTTGATTTTATGGGTCTCTTTGCGGCCAAAAGGTGAAGAGGCGAGCAGCCTAAACCAATACCGAAGTACTGGGTGATGCACAAGGGATCCTCGAAAATGGTCCTTCGGTTGTCGAGTCTGTCTTGTGATGGACTCCCACAGCTTACTGTAGTCGGTGAGACTGCCGGGTAAACTACCTGAGTCTTGAAGACCAAGTATGGTAGCGAACTGGGAAAGTGGGAGGTTATAATGTGAGTTACAGAGCCTAAAACTAAGGCACGACCCCTCAAAAATTCAGTAACTAATTCGGGGTAAGTGAGGTCTCCCATATCCCGTAGCCCGTGCATACCCGTACCGACTAAAAGTGCACACATACTATCCCAAAGACCCAATTCACGTAATGTTTCTGCACAAACAAAACGAGAAGCTACTATCTTTTTATCAGTAGAAAAATAAAGGAACTTCTCATGTTGGGTGGCGGATATGAACTTGACGGTTTCGAAACCCGGGACCGAAGAAATGGCAAGTGGTGGTTGTGGAACATCGGCCTCGGTTTCTGTGTCAGCTGCTTGCTCCAAATCTAACGTTGTCCTGATTTCAGCCTCAGTTTCCTCGTGTATATGCTGTCTTGACTCTGAAGTTCCTTCCTCCGTTCGCGCGCGTTTCCTTGGCGGGTCGTCGTGTTCCATGATACCTGCGAGAACGAACAGAAAGAAACCCAGACAAAGACAGAAATTCTGGTGAAAACTGGATTAGTCGATCAATAGAGTAACTAAAATTTGCTGAATGACAAACTAAATCAACTACAAATCAACAAACCAAATCAAGGACCCAGGCGTGAAACCCCGGACCCACAAACAGACCGATGAGACAGAGTAGCGGACGGCAGGGAAGGTGGAAGAAGACGGTCGGTGAACGGCGAGGGGCGTGCAGGCGTACGATGGAGGGTGTGGGCTGACGGCTGGCGGTGAATAGTCGCACGGAGGACTGGTGATAAGTGTCGTTTGTAGTGCCTATTTTGTAGTATTTTGGTCCCATTTTCCTTGTGGAATCGCTCCTTGGGAGCGATTTATGAGCTTCTTATGCTTCCTTTAGTTCGTTTCAGGTTCGCGAGACCGATTTGGAAAAGTTGGAGCGTTTCCGACTCTATACATACACATTTTGGAGCCAACGAAGCTAAGGAACGATGATTCGATGCCTTGGAATCGACCCCGAGACCTTGGGACCCAATCCCGAGCCTCCGAGACCCGATCCCGAGTCCCGAGAATCGATGGGAAGCCCATGAGAAGCAAGGAGGGACCAAAAAGTTCATATTGGAGGCCTACAAGGCTCATCCCGGACGGGTATGGCCTCATCCCGTCCGGGATGAAGGAGCAATTGAAGGAGCTGCTGTCTGTGGCTCGTCCCGATCGGGAAGGTGGCGTCCCGACCGGAACCGACCTCGTCCCGACCGGGACCACCCCGTCTCGGCCGGGACGGGCCACTGCTACTCCGCTTTGTTTCTTTTCTTCTCCCTTTCATTTGTAACCTATATATACTCTTCCCTTGTTATGTTAAGCATATGTTAGACATTAGAGACAAAACCCTAGATAATTTTAGCATAGATTAGTGTAGATTAGTCCTTAGATTATCGTTAATCTTAGATTAGTACTTGTAATTTGGGAATTCTTCAAGATCTCCACCAAGCTTGACAAACTTGGATGTATGTTTTGGGTTTTTCTCATTTATGCAAGTTTCCTTCTTCCTTTCATCTTGTTAGTAGGTATAATCTTCTTTTCCTTTCTCTTAATCTTTTTCTTTCATTAAAGTTTGAATCTTTGTTGTTTGGATTGCTCATAGTTCATAGTACTTGTTAGTTTCTTCTTGTTTGTTTTGATGTTTGTGATGATTCCTCTTCTTAGTGTTAGTTTTAGTATAGATATGTTAGAGTAGTATCTTGCTACGGTTAGTAAGGTGATTAGGGTGTTAATTGGATGATTCAGGGATTGTTGGAGATGTTGGTGGAAGATTTGGGTATCCTCTTATATGATGCACATCACATGTTTGTTGAAATGCTTGATTGACTAAGTATGTACGAATGCTTGTTTTTCTTGCTTTTCTTTTGTGGGTGATAGTTGTTTATGGGTTCGGTCCCCTCATTAAGTTGCGAGAGCCCGGTGAGGACGACCCCTAGGTCGGTCTAAGTTGCGAGAGCCCGGATTCGACCTAAGCCTATAGCGTGCTAGTAACCCCGATTGTGTTGTGTATCGCCGAGTTGGGTTTTAGGTGGAACCTCTAGGTGAGTCTAAGTTGCGAGAGCCCGGGCATCACCTATATTACCCTACTACCTCCTTCACCTCTAGTTCTCCCTCGAACATTCCGTTACCCCTTTGACCCCGACCTAATCCTAGCCTGTTCTCCTTTGTTTGTTTCCTTTGTTTAGACCTTAGCTTAGTCCATAGCCATCCCCCTTAGACTAGCTTGTCTCGAACCTAGTCCTTGACCGTAGCATACCTTAGTCCGACCTCCCGTCCCTGTGGATTCGACCCGACTTACCCTAGCTACCCACTAGGTATAACCGGTTTTGTTTTACGGTTGGGATTCACGACAAATCCATCCCATCAACTGGCGCGAGGGTGGTGGTGGGTGGCAGATGTGTTATTGAGGAGGAGGAAGGGTGATGGAGATGGCAACGGAGGGGGCGGTGGTTAGGGTTAGGGCGGGCGACGGATGACGAGGGAGTGGAGGTGTAGGTCAGGCGAAGTAGGGTGATGGATGGTTGGCCGGTGTTTTGTCAACGGCGGGAGGAAAGTCAGGCGAAAGAGAGCGGCAGAGAGTAGGGAGCGATGATGGAGGAGACGGAGGGACCAGACTGAGGGAGAGGTGAGTAGAGTTGAATTAGGTCTAAAGAATGAGTATAAGAGTCTAAAGAATGGGTCTGTAGACTGGGGTTGAGTCTAAAGACCAAGTCGATGAGTCTAATAGATTGGGATGAGTCTATAAACTGGGGTGTTCAGTCTGGTATACTTCACTAGACTCAGTCGGGTATACCATAGCTTAGTAATCGTTGTACACCAACTTGATATACATAAGTATCCTCATCCTCACTCGATAAATGCAAACTATGTTATTTATTTACAAAAATTAGAAAAAATATGAAAAAAATAAAAATACCCGGGTTGCCTCCCGACCAGCGCTGGTTTTTACGGTCCCGCACGACCGTGATTCGGTGACTGGATTAAGATTTGGGCTTTAGAAAAACCTCCTCGATGGCTCCAACACTGACACCTTCATGGTACAACTTCAATCGTTGCCCATTAACTTTGAAAATTTCTTCTTCTTCGGTTTTGATTTCGATCTCTTACTTACGGAAGTGACGGTATAGAGACCGCTCCAACTTGATTTCAGCTTCCCTGGAAACAAACGTAAACGTGAGTTAAATAACAAGACTTTGTCGCCAATATGGAATTCTCGAGAAAGAATCTGCTTGTCGTGCCACTTTTTCGTTTGTTCCTTATAAAGCTTAGCATTCTCGTAAGCATGATACCGAAATTCCTCAAGCTCGGCTAGCTGTAATTTCCTCTTTTCCCCACATAATGATGTATCGAAATTGAGCTCTTTGATAGCCCAAAATGCCTTATTTTCTAATTCGACTGGTAAATGGCATGCCTTGCCATAGACGAGTCGATAAGGGGAAGTTCCGATCGGGGTCTTAAAAGCGGTTCGGTAAGCCCAAAGAGTGTCTTTAAGCTTCAAACTCCAATCTTTCCGTGCTTTCGACACCACTTTCTCAAGTATGGACTTGAGCTCTCGGTTGGATAATTCAACTTGGCCGCTTGTCTGTGGATGATAAGCCAAGCCGATTCGGTGTGTTACTCCATATTTAGCTAGAAGGGAATCTAGCTGCCGCTCATGAAAATGACTTCCCCCGTCACTAATGATGGCTCGGGGAACACCAAACCTTGGGAAAATCACCTTCTTAAATAATGAGATGACAGTCTTTGCATCATTGACCGGCAATGCAACAGCTTCAACCCATTTGGACACATAGTCCACAGCAAGAAGAATATACCGGTTTCCCTTGAAGGAGGGAAAAGGACCTTGATAATCGATTCCCCAAACATCAAACAGCTCGACTTCTAGAATTCCGGTTTGAGGCATCTCGTGCCTCCTGGAGATATTCCCGGTTCTCTGGCAGGCATCACACGCTAGAATAAAAGCATGAGCGTCTTTAAATAAGGTGGGCGAGAAAAACCCGAATTGCAGAACCTTAGCAGTAGTTCTGGATGGGCCGTGGTGGCCTCCGTAAGATGAAGAATGACAGTGTTGTAAAATACCCGGTACTCCCACTGAGGTACACATCTCCGAAATAGCCCGTCATCACATTCCTTAAATAAATACGGGTCATCCCAAAAATATTGGCAGACATCATGGAGGAATTTATTCCTCTGCTGATATAAGAAATCTGGTGGTAGAATATTGCCAACTAAATAATTGGCGTAATCGGCAAACCAAGGATTCTCTGTAGTAAAAATCGCCATAAAGGAATCGTCAAGAAAGGAATCATCGATAGGGAGAGTGTTCCCTTCATCTACAACTTGTAGCCGGGATAGATGATCGGCTACTACATTCTCAGCTCCTTTCTTGTCCCGTATATCTAAATCGAACTCCTGGAGCAGGAGTATCCAGCGGAGGAGTCGGGGTTTGGCTACGTCACTCTTGGCTAACAAATATTTCAATGCGGCATGATCGATGAAGATAATGACCTTGGACCCGAGCAAATAAGTTCTGAATTTTTCTAGCGCGAAAACAACTGCTAGAAGCTCCTTCTTGGTCGTGGCATACTTCATATGAGCCTCATCGAGCGTTCTACTAGCATAGTAGATGGCACTCAGCTTCTTGTCTTTTCTTTGCCCTAATACTGCACCGACAGCATAATCACTGGCATCACACATAATCTCGAACGGGAGATCCCAAGCTGGCGCCTGAATAATCGGTGATGTGATCAGTGCTATCTTCAACCTGTTAAATGCATCAAGACAGTCGTCGGTAAACTAAAAAGGCGCATCTTTAAGGAGAAGGTGTGTAAGTGGTGTTTCGCAATTTTAGAAAAATCCTTGATAAACCGGCGATAAAATCCGGCGTGACCAAGGAAACTTCTAATTCCCTTAACATTGACAGGGGGTGGTAATTGCTTAATCACTTGCACTTTCGCCTTGTCAACCTGGATGCCTTTATCAGAAATAATGTGACCGAGAACAACTCCCTGAGTGACCATGAAATGGCACTTTTCCCAGTTCAAAACCAGATTGACCTCTATACATCTGTGCAAAATCTTATCCAAGTTAGTGAGGCAATCAGAATAATGAGACCCGTAAACACTAAAGTCGTCCATGAAGACTTCCATGATTGACTCTATATATTCTGAAAAAATGCCCATCATACATCTCTGAAATGTAGCGGGGGCATTACATAACCCGAAATGGCATCCTGCGATATGCGAAAGTGCCATATGGACATGTAAAGGTGGTCTTTTCCTAATCGTCAGGATGAATGGGTATCTGAAAGAACCCGGAATAACCATCTAGAAAATAGAAAAATTTACGGGATGCTAGACGTTCTAGAATTTGATCGATGAATGGGAGGGGGAAGTGGTCTTTACTGGTAGCTGTATTCAGCTTCCTGTAATCGATGCACATGCGCCAGCCTGTGACTATTCTAGTGGGTATCAGTTCATTTTTTTCATTTTTTACGACCGTGGTCCCTTCTTTCTTAGGGACCACCTGAACTGGACTAACTCATTTAGAATCGGAAATGAGATAGATTATGCCGGCGTCTAGGAGTTTCATGACCTCCTTCTTAACTACTTCTTGCATGTTCGGGTTCAACCTACGTTGACCCTGAATGCGTGGTCTATGACCTTCCTCAAGGTTAATCTGGTGCATACAGAAATACGGACTAAGACCTTTCAGGTCATCAAGGGTATAGCCTAAGGCCTTCTGGTTCTTTTTCAGCACGACCAATAAAGCAGATAATTGGTCGTTGGTAAGAGTGGAACTAACTATGACCGGATACCTTTCGGTATCATCTAAAAATGCATACTTGAGATTAGGAGGGAGAGGTTTAAGTTCAGGTTACAATACCTCGACAACACATGAGGTATTTACCAAATTGTGGACCTTCTCACTTTCCATCACAGTTAGTTCACGCTCTTCCAATGCTGCTGATGCGCGTATTTTATATACACTTTTTATGCTCTTATTACGCGCATTCCCGTGTTTATTGAATAGTGAAAACTATTATTTTGCCCCGAACTGGCTACTTTGTGGTGTGTATTGTCTATTGCAGGAATGGAAGCCACAGGAGCTAAAACGGACCAAAACCGAGCGAAAATGAAGCTGGAAGAGTTGATCGTTGAACAGAGTGTGATAGTCGACCGACTATTAGAATAGTCGGCCGACCATGACGATAGTCGACCGACAATGAGAATAGTCGGCCGACTATTCTAGAGCCTGCAGAGATCAAGTTAATGAATGATTAGTCGACGACTATTAAGATAGTCGGCCGACTATTTCCTGGGCCGCGGGCAGGTTTCGTACTCAGCAAGAAGTTTCCTAAACAGTTTTTAACTCATTCAAATTGTATAAATAGGGCTTTTCAGCCACATTAGAATTCACTTTTCTCTACTCTACTTTTATGCCTCCTTAGAATTTTATCTCTTTTCTTATTCTCTTAAGATCACTCTTTGTTTAATTTCTTCTCAAAACTCGGTTATTGTAAGACTTTCGGATTAGAATCGCCTTCGTTCCTTTTGGTAATTTTATCTAATCTTTCGTCCTTCTTCTTTGTTCTTGATTGATTCTTCTTCTTCATATTTAAATATTCTTAACCGTTGTTTTATGCTTGTCGCAAATTTATTATTATTCGTCATGTTTAATCTAGTAAAATCTTTCATTAATATTGTTGTTATTGAATTAATTATGAGTAGCTAATTTCCCTCGCTAGGATTTAGGGGATCTGCGAATTGAATGTGGTCGCTAAATAATTTATAGATCTGTCATTGATATTGTGTCTGAGTTGTCAATTGTAGCATATAATCGCGATTAGTCAGTTAATGCGCATGATTGATTAATTGAATTCGGTAAACTTGAACCTAAGATCGGAAGCCTGGTAAAAGTTAGACCTGCTACAACACATTAGTTGCCCTAATAAGATCGGAAGCCGTTAGACGCATGCTAGGGTGAATAGCGGACCGGAAGTACCTTTTCACTACCCCTTAGATCAATATCTGCGACAGACATGTGACTTAAACCGTGACCATATGAGATTCGTAGTGAACCGACAATCCTAGTTTCCTCCCTATATTTATCCATCTTTGTTCGTCTTATTTTATTTTAGTTATTTCTTCTCTTTTAATTCTCTTTCCTTCACTACTTTAGTTTAGATAAACACAAAACCATAAAAAAAAACCCGATTGTTACTTAGATAGACTTTAATTGCAAGTAGGATTTATTTGTTTCCCTGTGAAATCGATCCCGACTTCCCTAGCTATATTTTTAGTTGGACCGTAGTTGGTTATTTTTTATAGGTACACGACTAGCTTATCAAATTTTGGCGCCGTTGCCGGGGAGACGGTTAATTTTACTTGTCTTTTTAGTTTATCTTTTGTCTCAGGGAACTTTTGTTCCTTGAGACGGTTCTCATATTTTCCTTCTTAGTTTTGTGTATGCCCAGGTCTAACAGGTCCGAGATTCATCCTTTTGATCCCGAACCCGAGAAGACTTTACGAGCTAGACGGAGTTTTTGGAGGGAAATACGTCAAGCGGAGAAATCTAATTCACTTGACCCAGTTTCCACTAACCTGGAAGCGGAATATTCGTCCCACGAAGAGGACGACTCAAGTACCAAATCAGACGCAGAGTCAGATATCTCAATTACGATCATGCCGCCGAAACTTTCCACTCACTCCGAGCCAACTCAAGCTAACATCCCGAAAGGATGGAAGCTACCTACTCCTACAACTGGCTCCTTCGAGATTCGTCCCGCTTATAACAATTTAGTGGAGCGAAATACCTTCTCGGGCAGAAAAGACGAAGACCCCGGACAACATATGGATATATTCATTGATTATTGTTGTTCGATTCCAGTTGCTCCCGGGGTAACACAGGAACAAGTAATAGAGGCCTTATTTTCATTTTCTCTTGCAGGTCCAGCCCGTAGATGGTATCGAGACTTGGATAAACAAGCCGCCAATATTAATGACTGGAACTCATTGGCGCTTGCTATTTATAAGCATTACTACCCTCCTCAGCGCACCAATCAGATACGGAGTCAAATAACCAGTTTTAAGCAAGGACCATTGGAAGATCTTAACGAAACATGAACTAGATTTAAGGATCTAGTCCGTTCTATTCCTCACCACGGATTCGAGCCATGGTTCTTATGTAATCAATTTTATAATGGTTTATTTGATGATAATCGTGCTATTCTTGATGGTGCAGCTAACGGACGTTTCCAAAACAATGTTGATGATGACAAGGGTTGGAAATTGATCGAGGAGATGGCCACGCATCGAGCCGAATATGGAAATCCGAGGGGTAGTGTTCGGGTAGTCGCAGCGGAAACCAGTGAGATTATGGCTCAATTTGATCATCTTCATGCCGGTCTCGATAAAATTCAGAATCCGCCTCATAGAAACGAGTCGAATCAGCAAAATGTCCATGCCATGATCAAACAGGAGGCCATGTGTGATCGGTGTGGTACCGAAGGTCATAGCGCGGGGGAATGTATAACCGGGATGGAACAAGTTCTAGCTTTTCAACACTTTAAGCAAGGTAATCCCTATTCTAATTACTATAATGAGAGGACTAGGGAGCATCCGAACTTCAGTTGGACGAGTCAGAATGTGTTGAACCCAGTTCCTCAGCCGAAGCAACAAGCTTATGTTCCGCCTCATCGCGGACAACAAGGCTTCCAAAAGCCTCTAGCTCTTCCACCGCCGACTTATCCTCTCACTACTACAATCTCCTTACTTTCTAGACGCTTCACGGTCAACGCCTCTATAAGCGTCGAGCCTATTTTACACCCAATTTTGACTCTCGACCCTTTTATGCGTAGAGATCTATAAAATAATATAATTTATTTATTAAAAAAAGAAAACTCACCCTCTCCAAAATTATACCCAAAAATACACGCGGTCATCACTTGTTAAGGGAAAGAAAATTTCATCTCCCACTCACCCTCGCCAAATAAACAAAATCTACCTCACTTAATTCAATTAGGAGTGTAATAAAACTTAATTGCCAAAATCAACCGCTTATTCTCAAAATAAACACTGTTCTATTAGATGCCACACCGTTCATCGATCTTACTCAACAATGACTCCATTCACCATTCACTTCTCATCTTCTCGTCATCAATCATCCATGTTTAACATCAATTCAACAACAACTGAACAGGTATGTTTCATTTGTGTTAACCGTCGATTCATTTGTATGATCGAGCACACCCTTTTAAATACACGTATAAATGATTCATCCGTATAACAGATCGTATCTTTATTGATGTTTTTGATGCGTCTTAGTATTAATGATTGTTGGTGATGTTCATATTCGGTCCTGTTTGTCCAATGTTAGTTTAAATTAATTGATTATTGGTGATTTTATTCCTTTGGGCGAGTCTTTGGTTTGATATTGGTTCAATTTAATTCAAGTTATTTTTCAGTCACTCACCTTCATCTGTTTCTCAAATTTGAATGATGTTACTTTTTTTTTAATTCGGTTTGATTTAGTTCATGTTCATTTTGTTCGGAATTCGGTTACCAAGTTCCCGTGCCGCTTCCACTTAAACTCGGTTCCCTCATGATCTACCGTCAAAGTATCTTCGCCCCCCAATTCTCAGGAACCAGGGTCAACCCGCTTAACGTTGAACCCATTAGTAGGTCTAAGAAGGACCGGCACTTGCCATTCTCAACATAGCCTGCTTTGTTGAACATGCTTGAGAACATAGTTGTATGGACCGTGTTCGAAGCAGGAGTTCCGAGGAACAAAGACTCCCGTCCTGTTCGTATATTTCGGTTTTATGGTTTATTATTCTCGTTTGGGGATGCAGCCTATTGGTTGATCGATTCTCATTTACTCTGAAATCGACCTATTGGTTGAACGGAGATTGTAGTGGAACTGTGATGCAATAATATTAGCATTCAGCTTGATATCGAAGAGACTTACGCTGAAATTGGCCCAAAATATGGTTAATTTACTCCAATTGTTATGTCATTGTATTTAGGTTTCTAATCTTCAAATCCTTTCTCTGTATGTTCGTGGAGCTTGACATAACCTCAGTACGGAGTATTACGGCTTCAAATTAGTTTAAATGATATTGAATCAATTTGTTTCTTGAATTAGGAGTTTGGCCTTTGAGTGTCACGGACAGCTTTATCCCCTCAAAGTGGTTGAAGCCCCTTGAAGGCTATTTATTGGCTTTAGCTTTGGGACTACTCACACTTAGATGTAAGGTTCATAGTTTCTTACTGATTTGTCATGGCATGAACCCATGAATTTTATGTAGAGTAATTTTTTGTGGAGGATTTCATTCTGTGTTTGGTTTGTTAGAGTTCATTTTAGTCTCCATTCTCTTGCTTTGTCATCCAGATTCTCTTCCTTGTGAATTTCGATATATACAACAATGATGTTGAAGTTTATGTCACCCCCTTGTTGATTGACTTTGTTACTTTGATTCTTGAGTCTACTCGACATATTTGTTGTTTTTTATGTATGCTTAATTGGTTAGTATCATAAGTTTCCCCTTTCTATGAATTTACTTGATGATGATGGCAATGTTTAAACAATCATAATTTAATATTTTTCAACTCAGGCTAATATTTTTACTTTTGCCCAACCAATTACTTGTAGGTGTTTTATGTTTGGTTCAATGTTCCTGTAGGATATGTTTTAATTGGAGCATGCTACACTCCAGAGTGGGGGAAATTGGTGGGAAAATCCGGAATATGTTGAACTGTATCAATTTGTGGGCAAGGACAATATGCCATTTCACACTATTTGTTAAAAATTACTCCGTATTTGTTAAATAATTTATTGGCAAGGCTGATATTTTCTTCCTCAAATAACTTATCTGATTTGGAAGTTAGCTTAATAGCATAACATCTCAGAAGCTGTGAGTACAAGGATTAGCTATAAATCATTAATTTGTGAGGACGGATAACTATGTTGTAGGTGATGTTCAGAGCACTTAAACTATGAAGGAGGTAAACAGTAGTTCTTACATGCATAAGCTTGTGCTGTCATCATGTTTTTTTCTCAACTTTAAGCTAAAGCCATTATCTTTCTCAAGGCACTACTTCATACTGCTATGAAAAAAACCAACAGTCTTGCGATTTCAGGTGTTTTGTGGCCCTCATTTTAATTTTTTTCCCAATTAAAGAGACCCATATTCCCTACAAAATAATTTAACCGTGTTGATTTCTCTGGTCAGTCTCTGAGTTGCTTCTTTGGTTCTGTTGTATTTTAATTAAGTGAAGCACTGACATTTTTGTGTGCTGTCTTTCCAGAAGTTTTACAATCTTTTATAGTTCAAGGCATCGGTATCACTCTTGTACATGGATGAGATTCAGCCTCTAAATTTTCTTAAGATCATGAACGCACCTGAAGACTGCTCTTTTTTAACAATGATGATACCAGGTAACTCTCGCTCTTGCTCATTTTCTTTTGTTTAGATCGACATTCACCACTCGACACGTGATTTATCTGACTGTTTTTTAGGTTCTAAAAGGAACTCACCCCATTAATTATATCCACATGATATATATACTGTGTAAGACAAGCTTTGATGAGTGAAAAAAAACTTTATATGTTAATATCGGCTGTGTTATGAACACTTTGGTGGGATAATTTCTTGGCTTCATCTAAAGCTCCGTTAGCCTATTGCTTGTCCATCATATCTATATACCTAATTTACTTCATGAGTGAATGTTATGCCAATTGCCAAAAGTGAATGTAAAATCAATTAGGAAAGCATTTATATATCCTGGCATGTGGTAAATAGAATTATCAAATTCGTGATAAGCTCTAGTAATGTGTTCGATATTTATATTTTAAACAATATTCCCGTTGAAGTATGGAGATACTATTTGCTAACTAACAAACCAGAGGTGGGTTGTTACTTTTAGTGTTATGTATGGTCGTATGGACCTCTCAACTGCATTGCCCAATCTAAAGTAATTGTCTTGGAAATATCTGTTAATAGGTATTAGACACGTCACACATTATTCACATGGGTGGATCTTCAAGCAAAACTGAAGAGTGATCTTGGCAATTTTGTAAATCGTGTCCTGAGTTTCATTGTTAAGCCTTGAGGTATATTTTTCTTATTTGATCTACTCTAATATACTTTTTGTATTAGTGTGTTACTCATTCTATGAAGCTTATTTTCTTATTAGTACAATTTTCTTATTTTTTTGTTTGGCAGACGGGGATACTACTTTGTCATTCCTGATGCTCAGTAGACAGAATCGTATTAGCGGAAAAGGTACAGAAGTACGTAGCCCAATATGTAGAAGCTATGGAGAAGGTAGGATGTAGAATCACACATCTTGGCATATTTTTTGGGATATTTATGTTTATATAGTGAATGCTAATTTTTTTGGCATATTTAAGTACTTGTTATAGTGCACTATTGAGTGCTTCAAATGTAATTTTGACACTTTGTACGGGTTATTGATGAAGTTATTCTTGATATTTGTACGGGTTCCCTGAGTAGGGACCCGCTCGAGGCTTTGACATGTTTAGACACTTGTGCAGGTGATAAACTAACGATGATGCTGTGTGGGATATTTTAGGAGATACAAGAAACTGACGAGCATCGACGGAGAAGTGGTAAATAGGTTGGTAGATACTTCTTATGCTGTAGAGGTAACCAAACCCGACCTGAAACCTCTTCCGTCCCATCTTAAGTATGTATTTCTAGATGATTCTGAGTCTTATCCCATCATCGTAAGTAATAAATTAGATGAGAACCAACTTTCTGCTTTGTTGGTCGTTCTTAAAAAGAACAAGAATGCATTAGGTTACAGTCTAGATGACCTTAAGGGAATTAGTCCCGATATTTGCATGCATCGAATTGAACTTGAAGAGGATCGCCGACCAGTTAGACAGGGTCAACGTAAGTTGAACCCGAAAATGCAGGAAGTGGTAATGAAAGAAGTGATGAAGTTATTAGATGCAGGTATAATTTATTCTGTCGGTCACTCTAAATGGGTGAGTCCTGTTCAGGTCGTCCCGAAGAAAGGCGGGACGACCGTGGTAAAAAACGATAAAAATGAATTAATACCTACTAGAATTGTAACGGGATGGCGGATGTGCATTGACTATAGACAATTAAATGCCGCCACAAAAAAAGATCACTTCCCTCTTCCGTTTATCGATCAAATGGTAGAAAGGTTAGCCTCACATAAGTTTTTCTGTTATTTAGATGGCTACTCAAGGTTCTTTCAGATCCCGATCCATCCTGATGATCAGGAAAAGACTACCTTTACTTGTCCCCATGGTGTTTTTGCTTATCGCAGGATGCCCTTCGGGTTGTGTAATGCCCCTGCCACCTTTCAAAGGTGCATGATAGGGATATTTTCCGAGTATATCGAGTCTATTATGGAGGTATTTATGGATGATTTCAGTGTCTACGGTAGTAGTTTCACTGATTGTTTAACTAACCTTGATAAAGTGATGCAGCGATGTATTGAGGTCAATCTAGTGCTGAATTGGGAGAAGTGCCATTTTATGGTCAACGAAGGAGTTGTCCTTGGGCACTTAGTTTCAGATCGAGGCATCCAAGTAGACAAAGCAAAGGTGCAAGTGGTCGAGCAATTGCCTCCTCCCGTTAACGTGAAGGGGGTTAGGAGTTTTCTTGGACACGCCGGATTTTATCGCCGGTTTATCAAAGATTTCTCTAAAATTGCTAAACTACTTACACAATTGCTCCTTAAGGATGCCCCATTCATTTTTTCTGATGAATGTTTATCTGCTTTTAACAGGTTGAAGCAGGCTTTGGTCACAGCACCTATTATTCAGGCCCTGGATTGGGAGTTACCGTTTGAAGTTATGTGCGACGCTAGTGATTATGCGGTCGGAGCGGTGCTGGGTCAAAGGAAGAAAAGGCAGTAAATGCCATCTATTATGCGAGCCAAACTCTGGATGAGGCTCGGGGTGAAGTATACTACGACGGAGAAGGAGCTTCTAGCCGAGGTCTATGCATTAGAGAAATTTCAATCTTATTTAATAGGGTCGAAAGTCACAATTTACACGAACCATGCGGCTTTGAAGTACCTCCTCGCGAAGCAGGAAGCCAAACCGAGATTGCTACGATGGATCCTTCTACTTCAAGAATTCGACCTGGAGATAAAGGACAAGAAGGGCGCTGAAAATTCTGTGACGGCCCACCTTTCTAGATTTCCATTGCAGGACGGAGGCGATACTTTACCGATAGATGATTCTTTTCCTGATGATATTTTGATGGCTATTGGTATAATGGATACTCCGTGGTATGCTGACTATGCTAATTTTCTTGTAGGTAAAATAACGCCGCATGATTTGTCATATCAACAAAAGAAGCGGTTCCTACATGATGTTCGGCAATATTTTTGGGACGATCCATATCTTTTCAAGGAGTGTGCCGACGAACTTTTTAGGCGATGCATACCGCAATGGGAAACCAATGCCATCTTGGAAGCCTGTCATTCCTCGTCTTATGGTGGTCACCACGGTCCCGCTAGGACCGTGGCTAAGGTACTTCAATCAGGTTTTTATTGGCCATCTTTGTTTTCTGATGCCAAGTCATTTGTTTCAGGATGTGATGCTTGTCAGAGGACGGGAAATATCTCCCGGAGGCATGAGATGCCTCAGGTCGGTATTTTGGAGGTAGAGATTTTCGATGTTTGGGGCATCGACTATCAAGGTCCCTTCCCGACAAGTCGAGGTAATAGGTACATTTTAGTAGCTGTGGACTACGTATCTAAGTGGGTAGAAGCCGTTGCCTCGGTCCATTGTGACGCTAAAACCGTCATCCAACTTTTCAAGAAGATTATATTTCCACGTTTTGGCGTCCCCCGAGTCGTCATTAGTGATGGAGGTATGCACTTTAAAGAAAAATAACTTATTGCCTTATTGTCTAAATACGGTGTTATGCATCGCAGAGGTTTGGGGTATCACCCCCAAACTAGTGGACAGGTCGAAGTTTCCAACCGGGAGCTTAAGGACATTTTGGCAAAGGTTGTCTTGAAATCAAGAAAAGATTGGAGCTTGAAACTAGATGACACTCTATGGGCGTATAGGACCGCCTATAAGACACCGATTGGTACATCACCTTATCGGTTGGTTTATGGGAAGTCCTGTGACTTACCCGTAGAGTTGGAGCATAAAGCATGGTGGGCCGTTAAAGAACTAAATTTTAACCCAAAATTGTGTCGCGAAAATCGACTTTTACAGCTAGATGAGCTTGAGGAGTTCAGGATGAATGCCTACAATAGTGTCCGTATCTACAAAGAAAAGACAAAAAGGTGGCACGATAAGCGTATCATTCCGAGAGAGTTTAAAGCAGGCGAAAAGGTATTATTATTTAATTCTCGTCTTCGTCTTTTTCCTGGGAAATTAAAATCCAGATGGTCCGGCCCCTATACGGTAATTTTGGTTTCTAAATTTGGGTCGGTCCAGCTTGAAAACTCTTCCACGGGAAATCGCTTTAAGGTTAATGGTCACCAAATAAAGCACTACCACGAGAGAGGCGAGACAGGAGGGGAAGTCGAGGTTTTGTACCTCGAAACAGTCACCAACTGAGCAAGGTGACTACGGTCGCGCGGGACCTTAAACCAGCGCTGACCGGGAGGCAACTCTCCCGGGTTGTAAAATATTTGTACCTGCATTTAGTTAGTTAGAGCATATTTAATTTTCTGCATTATAGATTTTGTGAGGGTGAGAATGAGGGTCTAAAGGTTTGAATTGAGTTTTGCAGAGAACAGGTTGCTGACGGAAAACTGGAATGAGTCAACAATAGTCGGCCGACTATTCTTATTGTCGGTCGACTATTCCAATAGTCGGTCGACAATTTCGGCAATTATCGCGCACCTTGGCTGACTATTTCCGTTGAATAAGTTTTATTTCTCTCTTTACTCTACTTCAGTTAGATTTTGGAAAAAAAAAACAACAACAAAATTTTAAATCTTAAACCCTATTTTCTCTCTTACTCCTCCCACCTACCTCCATCCTTACCTTCATCATCTTCATCCTCAAACCCCTATCCATCTTCATCCTCAAACCCCTACCCATCTTCTTCTCTCCTTCCCTTTTTCTTCTCTAATCTTTTCATTCTTTGCTAGTTCTTATCTTTATTGAAGTTGCAACTACCTTCCAACCATTCAAGTAAGTTTTCTTGTGCTTCATTTTCTGTTTTCCGTTTAACTACTGCTTCGCTGTCTGCCGTTTCGCCGCCTGCGTTCTCTGCTGTCCGCCGGGAGTCGCCGACTATCGGAATAGTCGGGCGACTATTCTAATAGTCGGACGACTATTGCGATAGTCGGGCGACTATCTTTTTGTCGGGCGATTCTTCGCGCGATTCTGGGTTTATGGATTTGTTGGATTTCAGACTTAAAATTTCAGTCTTTGGCTTGGTTTTGCATCAAATTTCTGCTATTACTCAATTTCTCTACTCAAATTTGTTGATTTCATCCGCATTATAATGTTTTTACCCCAAATTTCAGTTTTGATATTAGGGTTTTCGATTTCAATTGATTTGGGGGTTTTTGTGTGAGTAGTACACTAGTCTGATTTTTGCTATTTCAGATCAAAATGAATGCGAGAAAAAGACAATGACAAGGAAGAACATGGCGTCGGGTCGACATTAGCCGGGAGTCAGTGCCGACTCAGGATCTCGTTCCATTTCCCGAGGAGAGCATACCAGAATACCCCAACATTCAGTTTGCCTCGGCTGATCAGAGGGAGCGCTTTGTCCAGTTGGCAGCTCTTAAGGTAACCCCGACACGGTTCCTAGACCGTGAGCTCTTGGGCAGGTTAGGCATTTATCAGCCTGTTGTTGACTTAATTAATGGTACTGGTATGAGTGGGCTAATTTATATGCTTGAATTCACATATAAGGGTCTTACTCTAGAGTTTTTTAGTAGTTTCAATTTTTTTAGTGACATGAACTGGGACACACCACGCATTTTTTTTAGACTCTTTAACACGAGTTTTTCTAGGACCGTTCGCGAGTTCGGTCAGCTTTTGGGTGTTACTAGCGAAGGGGACTCAATACATCCCCCTCGTCGTCTAGCCAATGAAATCTGGTCTTGCATTACTGATCGTAATACGGGTCGTAAGCAGGGCAACGAAGTCCATCACCCGGCCATCCGATACTGGCTTCGTCTGATAGGGTGCACCATTTACGGACGTACTGAGCCGAACCATGTTAATGCTGATGAGTTGGAAAGTCTAGCAGGCTATCTTAACATCGATAGCGAGCGGCCATATGTCATGTATGTGGCCGCCCTTGTTGCCCACCATTTCCAACATATCGGAAATGGGCTTATAGCTGTCATTCATTGTGGGGGTCTCGTTTCCCACATCGGTCGTAGGCTATTTCCGGACTTCCCGTACGGGGACAAACCTATAGGACACGATCTTCCATCTGCCGCGCGACTCGATAGTCGCCTTTTGAACTTTTCTGTCCTTAGGAGTCTTCATTGGCTAGGTCCAGATTTGCGTTGGCGCATAGCAAATGATGAATCGGTTATCCTCCCTTACAATCTACCACCTCTTACCCCCTTCCCCCACCTCTCCTTTGGTCCTGAAAGGGACCCTCCACCGTATCCCTCCTATTTGCTACCACTTAGGAGGGATCTTCAGACCCCGACACACTTGGCACCCGAGACGGGTGGGCCGTCTCGACCTCCTCGACAATCTCGAGGGGGTGGCCGATCGACTAGCCGTGCATCACATACACCATCTTTTGCGGCTGGACCTTCGGTCCCACCACGACCTCCTTATGCATTTCCATATACTGATTATTCTAATGTGCCTGCATATCCTGCCCACTTCGTGCCTCCTCCGCCGTATGTTACACCTGCGGTCCTCGACCAAGCGGCGGTCCCTGGAATGCTTAATGAGTTATGCCACCGGATAGCAACGGTACAGCTAAATCAGGCAATTTCCGACTTTCCATGTTACAACAATGGAGTGCAGGTCAGCCTGATCTCTCCTACAGGTTGGCACCCGACTTACTGCACCTATCCCGAGGGAGGCTATGGTAACTGGAATGAGGAGAGAGATGACGAGGAGGGAGATGACGATGATGTAGATGACGATAGTGGTGGTCAGGAGGAGAGCGGTGACGAGAGCTCCGATTAGGATGGTTTGGGGAGGTCTCCGTTTGTATATATCTTGTAAGTAGTTCTTCTTTTTCTTTTTGCACTTCCATCGTTTTGCATTCCTTCCCCGTATTTATTATTGCCTCTTATTGTTTGTTGTACACAATGAGGGCATTGTGTGATTTGGTTTGGGGAGGGTATGCATTTGTCTGTTTTCATCCATCAGCATATTTCTTGCATTTCCGCATGCATTAAAAAAAATCAAAAAAAAAATCACAAAAATATGTTTTTGCATTTAGTCGAGTCTTAGTTGAGTCGGAATGCTATGTAGCGATGATGATATTGCTTTTATGTCTTCATTAGTTGCTTATGCTAGTGCGCCGTTAGAGTTTTTGTATATAATTACATGCAGCATTCTTGCATCTTTGATTAACGGTACTGAACGAATAAACTTTACTCATTGTTGGCAAACTACTCAGAATTGTAAGGAATTAGAGTCTTAAACAGATGACATTCATGATCAGTTTCATTAGTTTGAGAGTAGTACTCCTTATGAGACATGTAATATCAAACTGCATAAGCATGACAATCGTCTCTTAAGTACATGTACGTTTTTGACTCGTGGTTTTGACATGTGCGAAAAATGCAAATCCTTTCTTTTAATTAATTCCCACGAGCCTCACATAGCCAAATTGACCTGTTTGACCCGTTTTTCAACTACATGCCACATATTGCCTACCCTAGTCAAGCTAGTAGATTAGTTGGAAGAAATTGTTTTTTTTTCGGGTTGATTTTGGTACCATGATGATTGAAAAAAAAGGGGAATTGAAAAAAAATTGAAAAGAAAAAAATCAATGAAAAAAAAATTGAATGAAAAGAAAAAAAAAGAAAGAAGAAGAAAAGAAAAAAATGAAGTGAAACTAGAAGAAGAATGTGTTTTTGCTATGAGAAAAGAATTGATCTCTCTAATTTCATAGTTATTGGTGAGAAGCGATTTTTATAAGGCGCTTGTTACTATGCCTAATTTTCAACTAGAGTTTGGTGAGAACGGAATGAATTCTATGTTGGGTGTAAGGAATACTAGCTTGGCTTTTACCTCCTCATATCCATATCGTTTTGCCCCTTCTTACCCGATTAACCTCACTTTATACCATATGTAAGTCCTTGGCACGTGTCTTTACCCGATAGAATGCATATGTACGGTTATTAGAGATTGATTTCATGTTAGGTTGCATGCATGTTCTTGTAGGTCGCAGTTTAGGTGAGTGTTTTGTCTTTCCATTTTTACATAAACTCACAATATCACCCGTTTTGTGTTATGAGCAATCTGTGAGAGTCCGACATAGACGAGTTTTGCAAGGTTGAAGGTTCAGTATTGTTGTCATTGGTCAAGCTTGTTGTATTTGGTTGTTTACATTAATTTTAACCGTTGCGCATTGGTTTGGGTAACTTTGAAGCATGTTCCGCTATGAGTTATATACATTCCATTAGGATTGGGTTATAGTTTTGTGCTTGCTTGAGGACAAGCAAGAGTTTGGTTTGGGAAGATTTGATGCGCGTATTTTATATACACTTTTTATACTCTTATTACGCGCATTCCCGTGTTTATTGAATAGTGAAAGCTATTATTTTGCCCCGAATTGGCTACTTTGTGGTGTGTATTGTCTATTGCAGGAATGGAAGCCACGGGAGCTAAAACGGACCAAAACGGAGCGAAAACGAAGCTGGAAGAGTTGATCGTTGAACAGAGTGTGATAGTCGACCGACTATTAGAATAGTCGGCCGACCATGACGATAGTCGACCGACAATGAGAATAGTCGGCCGACTATTCTAGAGCCTGCAGAGATCAAGTTAATGAATGATTAGTCGACCGACTATTAAGATAGTCGGCCGACTATTTCCTGGGCCGCGGGCAGGTTTCGTACTCAGCAAGAAGTTTTCTAAACAGTTTTTAACTCATTCAAATTGTATAAATAGGCTTTTTCAGCCACATTAGAATTCACTTTTCTCTACTCTACTTTTATGCCTCCTTAGAATTTTATCTATTTTCTTATTCTCTTAAGATCACTCTTAGTTTAATTTCTTCTCAAAACTCGGTTATTGTAAGACTTTCGGATTGGAATCGCCTTCGTTCCTTTTGGTAATTTTATCTAATCTTTCGTCCTTCTTCTTTGTTCTTGATTGATTCTTCTTCTTCATATTTAATTATTCTTAACCGTTGTTTTATGCTTGTCGCAAATTTATTGTTATTCGTCATGTTTAATCTAGTAAAATCTTTCATTAATCTTGTTGTTATTGAATTAATTATGAGTAGCTAATTTCCCTCGCTAGGATTTAGGGGATCTGCGAATTGAATGTGATCGCTAAATAATTTATAGATCTGTCAATGAAATTGTGTCTGAGTTGTCAATTGTAGCATATAATCGCGATTAGTCAGTTAATTGCGCATGATTGATTAATTGAATTCGGTAAACTTGAACCTAAGATCGGAAGCCTGGTAAAAGTTAGACCTGCTACAACACATTAGTTTGCCCTAATAAGATCGGAAGCCGTTAGACGCATGCTAGGGTGAATAGCGGACCGGAAGGACCTTTTCACTACCCCTTAGACCAATATCTGCGACAGACCTATGACTTAAACCGTGACCATATGAGATTCGTAGTGAACCGACAGTACTAGTTTCCTCCCTATATTTATCCATCTTTATTCGTCTTATTTTATTTTAGTTATTTCTTCTCTTTTAATTCTCTTTCCTTCACTACTTTAGTTTAGATAAACACAAAACTATAAAAAAAAAAAACCCCGATTGTTACTTAGATAGACTTTAATTGCAAGTAGGATTTATTTGTCTCCCTGTGAAATCGATCCCGACTTCCCTAGCTATATTTTTAGTTGGACCGTAGTTGGTTATTTTTGATAGGTACACGACTAGTTTATCAGCTGCTGCTAACATATCAACGATAGCCTCGTTCCTTCCTGCTTCCTCTGCACATGCTTCTAAACACATCAAAGCCTCAAACGGGGCCCTCAACAGGGGACCCGATAAAAAATCTGACACTAACTCTTCAATTATGTCTATAGCATAGCATGTATCCTCTATCATAGGCTTAGCCATGGTCTGGGCAAGGTTAAATGTGACCCTGTCATCCCCTACCTCTAATGTCAAACGACCTTGTTTAACATCTATTACCGCCCCCGCAGTGTGTAGGAACGGTCGGCCTAAGATAATCGGGATTTGGACGTCATCAGCCATATCAAGCACAATAAAATCGACGGGTATAAAAATTTACCTATCCTAACTAGCACATCCTCTATAGGGATGTCAATGGATCTCGGATCCTACCCTGATCCTGGGATCCAATACCTCTAAGGGTAGGATATGGATCGCAGTATTTTTGGATCCTGAGGATAAGGATCGGACCCTGATCCTTTTAAAAATAAAAGGGTCGGATAAGGATCCCGTCTACAAGATCCTGATCCGACCCTTATCCTATCCTTTTATTTGTTTGGCTTATATGTTTCTTTTATATCTTCTTATTTCATGATGTCGATAACATAGTTGATGATGATGATATGGAACATGAATCATCAAATTGATGAATAATAATGAAGAAATAGTAGTTGTGGACTTATGTTTCTTGTGGTCTTCTGGAGTTAGTTTCTTTTGAGTAACATACTTTGGATAATTGATCTTTGTGGTTGTATGGACTAGTGTAGTAGCGTTATCTAAACTCTAAACTCCATTTAGCTTTGTTTGAACATGGTATAATTATTGGTTCCTTAAACCCATTAAATGTTCTAAATTTAAATGATTACATAAGGTGAAAATATAATATAAAACAATAAATGAACTTAAAAATGAAATATCCTGATCCGATCCTGATCCTATCCTGATCCTTAAGATCCGGATAAGGATCCTATAATTTTGGACCCTAAGGATAAGGATCGGATCCGGATCCAAGGGAAGAAATAAGGATAAGGATCTGGATCCTATAGGATCCGGTCCAGATCCTACCCTTTGACATCCCTAATCCTCTAGTATCCCTAAGGGCTGTTTGACCGATCGGTCAGCCATCTGAAGAGTCACGTTAGTGACTTTGAGGTCGCCCATATTCAGTTTCTCGCAAACTGAATAAGGCATGACACTGACACTGGCACCTAAGTCGCATAATGCTTTATCTATGGTTACGGTGCCTATGGTGCAGGGAATAGAAAAGCTACCCGGGTCTTTTAGTTTAGGAGGAGATTTCTTCTGTAGGAGTGTGCTGCACTCCGTAGTAAAAGCTATGGTCTCGGTTTCACTAATACTTTTCTTACGACTCAAAATATCTTTCATAAATTTAGCGTAAGAAGGTACCTGCTGAGTGATGAGCTCGGTGAACGGAACCGTGACCTGAAGATTCTTCACTACCTCCATAAACCTCCCGAATTGTTGTTCCTTCTTTGTGTTACGTAACCGACCCGGAAACGGAAGCTTAATCTGAACTGGGGCCTGCTTGTTGATAGGTGAACCTGAGTCTTGTACTGAACTATTGCCGACTGAAAGCTCAGTCTGTGGAGTGTGGACTGGTGTTCTTAGTCTGTAGACTGGCGTGTTCAGTCTGTAGACTAGAATCCTTCTTCTCACCGGTCTGTAGACTGGCGTTGCTAGTCTGTAGACTGACATTCTTCTCCTTACCGGTATGTAGACTGGCATTGTGGGTTGTTCCTTGATCTTGGCCAGTCTGTAGACTGGAGTTGCTATCCTGCGCTTCTCCCCCAGTCTGTAGACTGACCTGTCCAGTCCCAGTCATCTTTTCTTGCTCCTTCTTGCCAGTCTATAGACTGGCATCACCAGTCTGGACTAATTCACTAGACTCAGCTTCAGTCACATCTTCAATATCTTCAATCTCAACCGGTTGGTCGTCAGATGGCATCTTAGGACCCTCATAACTAGTACCACTTCGCAACGAAATGGCATTGGCGGTGTCGTGAGGCTGTTGTGGCTGGGACGGAAGAGTACCCGGCTGCCTCTGAGCTTGACACGATGCTAATTGAGCGACCTGTTTCTCGAGAATCTTAATAGCGGTGGCATGATTCTGATCACTCTTCTGGACGGTCGTCATAAGATTCATCATCATGTTTCTTATCTCGGCCATCTCGAGAAATTGCTGATGCTGAGGAGAAAGCAGGTTCTGCTGAGCAGGTTTTTGAAAACCGGCTTGATTGAAGGACTGATTACCCTGCTGCTGAAATGCATTCTTCGGAGGAGGGACATAAGGCTGTGGTTTCGGTGGTGGCGGTGTGATTGGATTCAACACGTTCTGGCTCCGGTAAGATAAATACGGATGTTGTCGGGTAGCCTCATTATAATGATTGGAGAACGGATTGCCTTTGTAAGAGCCAAATGCATTTACCGACTCCATCGTACTCATACAATCGACGTGATCTACAGAGCCATAAGTATGGCATACCGGGCCTACCTGCTGCTGCATGGCATGAACGGGCTGGAGCTGTGAGCTGCTAGGACTTCGGAGATCCTCGATCTTTGCGGTGAGGCTAGCTATTTGAGATGATAGCACAGCAATTGACTCATCGACAGCCTCTTTCCCTTTAGGGTGATATTGGCGGGGCTGACTGTATTGGCTGTCATGGATAGCCATAGATTTGATTGTCTGTAAAGCGATATTGACATTGATCTCATTGAATCGGCCATTGTTGGCGGCATCCAATATACGACGAGCTTCGAAGGTACATCCATTGTAGAATGTAATAGCCAAGAACCAAGTATCGAGCCCGTGGTGGGGGCATTCTTGTTGAAGCTCCTTATATCGCTCCCATGCTTCATATAAAGTCTCGTCTGAGCGCATCCGGAAGCTAGTAATTTGGCTTCGTAGCATTGCGGTATGCTCAGGTGGAAAATATTTCCGATAAAATGCGAGAGCTAAGGTGTTCCAATCGACAATCCCCTCGGCCACCCTGTTTAAGTTGTTGATCCATCTTTCGGCCTTGCCCGTTAAGGAAAATGGGAACACCATTTCCCAAATCTGGTCTTGTGTTACCCCATACTGCTTAATTGTGGAACAATAGGCAAGGAATTTCCTTAAATGTTGATAGGCATCTTCACCGGAAGTACCACCGAACGTACTCCGTTCGATCAAGCTGATGAAAGCTGGCTTGATCTCAAAATTCGCTGCTGCTACCGTTGGAGTGGCGAGAGTGGGTAGCACGTCAGCATTGGGCCTAGAATGATCAGACAATTTTTTCGCCATTGGAGGAATATTAGGAATAGTGATAATAGTTTCCTCGGGAGGCGGGACTTCGTTGTTGACACTCTCTAAGTCGGATTGAAGGTCCTCGTATAGACTATCAAGCTCTTCGATAGATTCAGCCCGACTGCTTTCTCTAAAGAACCGTAGTTGTCGTCGCAAAGTACGTTCTGACTCGGGATCAAAAGGATGGAGCTCCGAGCGAGAAGACCTGGGCATATAAACAACTACAAGTAAACAATGAGATCGGTCTCAAGGAACTGTCGTTCCCTAAGACGAAAGACAAATTAATCAACTAACTAATAAAATTGTGTCGCCTCCCCGGCAACGACGCCAAAATTGATACGGGTTAGTCGCGTCACCGTAATCAAAATAAACCTAAATATAACTAACTGGTAGATAGCGATAAATAGGGTCGATTCCACGGGGAGGCAGGTTGAAAATTATAAGTTAGTCAATTAATCTATTAACGGGTCACGATTATAATGAGTTCTGGGTGAATTGACGATCTAATAAAAACTAAAGAAAATAATTAAGAAAATATGAAATTAATCAAAAATGAGAAAAGCACCAGAGTCATCGGATCACTACAATTTAAAACAAGCATTCATACGATTTCCAAATAATCAATTAAGACGAGTTAAAGAATATCGACACGGTCCTCTCGGATCACTAGTCATCCTAGAAATCACCTAACGGGCTCTCGCTACTTATTAGGGAATTCTATCGATTACAACGAGTCTAATCCGTTCCAGGCTTTCGATCTTAGGTTGGGATTTACAAGATACAAATAATCAATTACGGCCTATAATTAATTACTCGTCATTATAATGTTGCAAGAGCGATTTAACTCGTAAAGGTATTATTCAGTTATCACATATAAACTCGATTCAATTCTTAGCTCACCTAAGCTCTAGTGACGGAGAAATTAGCTAAGCATATTTACGATAATAATAGTGCTAATAAAATGAAACATGAAGAAATAAGAAACTAGCAGGATGAATAAAATCAGGAAAGAAAAGAAAAGTGACAGGAATAGAAAAATTAAGAAGATAAGAAATAATAATATTAACAGTAATTGAGAAGGGGATTAGGGAAGAAGAGAGAAATACCGAAATTGAAATAACTAATTAGAATGGAGATGAGAATAATAATAAAAACCGAGTCTTGGCCGAAATAATAATTACAGAAATCTGATAAAATTAATAAAAGAGAAACTAAGTATTTACAGGAATGATTACTGAATGAAAGAATGAATGAGAAAAAGATAAAAGATTAGATTATCTGCCTTAATCCCCACTAACCACTTAAGTTGTAATGTAAATAGTTAGTGGGGGTAAGAAAGCGTAAGGGCCAAGGAGGAGAACGTGGGTAGTATTGTCTATAGACTTCCCTGGACTTCTTTCTTGGTCTACAGACTTTCTTCTTAGTCTACAGACTAGTATTCCCAGTCTATAGACTTTCTTTTTTTTCTTCTTAGTCTAAAGACTAGTATGGTTTTGCTGCACTTTTGTATGGACCTTCTTTGGGCTCAGCTTTTATCTCCTCTTGATTTTCATACAACGAATCGGTTTTAGAGAGCTTTAACGATTTTTGACGTAATTTTGAGCTCTTTTAACTACTCGGTCTCGATTATCTGCACAACAACAAAACAATATCCGAGTAGCACTTATGGGAGAAAATAACGTAATCCGACTCCTAAAATTAATAAAATGACACGAAAACGCGTGCCAAAATAGGTGAAAAATCGAATAGGAACGGCACGCATCACATAGTGAGTCCCTAAACACTCAAAAACAAAAATCCGTTATCTTAGCAAGTCCCTAAGCACTCAATTCACATCCACAGAGGAGTACCTAAAACAAAAAAGCAAAACCCCAAAATCAGCGCAATCATCCGCCAAGGATATTAAATCGGAACTAAGACACCAATAAAAGACTTAAGCAAAAGGTCTATGTCAAAGACCGGAACTACTAAAACAACAAGCAGAAAGCAAAATAAGCAAGCCCGGACCCGAGCTTCAACAGGCAACCGCAGGCAAGGAGGTCAGGTATGGTTTCTAAGCCTTGGCTGACGAGCCTTGATACGTAGTCTAACGGACTTAAAACGACTCGAGCGGACAACCACCAGGTCGTAATCCTCGATTGACCTGGGCGGCTATACTTTGACTTTTGCCTTGTCCAAGCCTCAATTAAAGTGGGGGCTTCTGTAGACATCAAGATTTTGACCCGGTGGCAGCAGAAGTGCCTGACAAACACCCGATGACGATCGGACTACAACGCGACGCGAGATTACGATGTTGTAGATGATTTTTCTATAGAACGGATCAAATAATTACTCGGAAAAATTAATTTAACATCAAGACGGTTTTAGTCGTGTCATTACGGTCGCGTCGACACTAATTAGAGTCAATTCCGGCACCGGGGTTCCGAATCGGTCCCGAAACACGCAAATTCAAACCCGAGTCAATGCGTCGGGCCAGGCGAACCTCGAGATACGCGCCTGAGGCCCACTCGGCGCTCGACGCACTAGGGCAAACATGAAAACTTAATCCCCAAGCATTTCTAAGATACGCATCATCTTCATTTTGGAAAGTTTCAAAATTGGATCTTCAAAAGTCAAATCGCCTCCCTTCAGGCGATCGAGTTCTCCTATGCACGCCCTCAGGCGCCTCAGTCTTGGTGCACAAGCCACCAGGCGCTTGAGTAGTTGATTTGAACTGCGCGAACAACTATAAATACCCCCCTATTCCGCTCATTTCAGACACACAACACTCAATTCCTATCTCCCTCCTCCTCTTTACGAGTCTCTGATCTCCTTCTAACTTAGCGTCGCACTCCGACTCTAAGTACGGTCCACTCGATCGTTTGTTCCCTATAAGCGAATCAACACTACTCGTAGTTCCTCAAGTCCTTAGCTCGATTTGAACGAAAAGGGGCACCTGTGTTCGACTAGCCACCCCAAAATACCGTAGCGAAGCTTTGCCGAATTCACCGCAGAAAAGCTAGGAGGATCCGCCTAGAAGTCGTATCGTCACTAGGTTTTCATCTAAACAAAACTTTACATTCCGTAATCTTTATTTATGCACTTCGATAACGTCAAGTCCGACTCGTATTGACACTAGATCCATGGCACGTCACAAACATACGTAACGTCCACAATTTCAACCATAAGCACTAAAACACCCTAAACTAAACCACCCGAGTAGTTTCAAGATCCGTTCTCAATCATCTACGCATTGTGTCTCGTTTAGTGTACACTTCAAAGGTGCATCTTCTCACTATGTGATTTACTTACATTCCGCATTTACCACTTTCGTATGATTTATCGCTTTTATGACCCTATAATCGCATGCTAAATCACCTAACATGGAATTCAAAACGTAAACAAACTAAAACTGAACAAGCGGTGGTCGGATTCCATATTAGTCTCGATGCTCACCCCTCACACGTGGTTCAATACATCCCTATCAATACCGAACCGATGCACCTTAAGCAGAATACCAGGTAAGGTATACCACGAGAACGACTGATATCCGTATTATGACGTTAAAACTGACTTGGTAATACGTATAATATTTAGTACTCTCTACTCTCCTACGTGCATCTTTTCATGGCCTACTAATCACGTGTGTAGCCACCCACATTTTGACTGCCAGGTGTCTATAGCAGTTTCCAAAAAACACCCGATGATGATCGGACGCAAACGTGTTTCTACACGCTCGGATATGGGCTCAAAACCATTAGTTGTTGGCTTAAGCACTTAC
The DNA here is from genome assembly GCA_958450325.1 of Agrostemma githago. Classification (NCBI taxonomy): domain Eukaryota; kingdom Viridiplantae; phylum Streptophyta; class Magnoliopsida; order Caryophyllales; family Caryophyllaceae; genus Agrostemma; species Agrostemma githago. Next base: position 38,987,432 of record OY288258.1, read on the forward strand.
GGAGTATAAATCTCACAAAACAAACCTCAAATTCAGACCCAGTGGGTCGTTTCCAATCAAATAAGGCTAATTTGGGCCAAAACCGACACCGGAAATAAAACCGACTTTTAACGATTGGGTCAACCCCGGTCAAAGTCGTTTCCAAGACACATAAAAAATAGCCACAAGAGGCAAAGCCCATAAAATTTCCAAACCACGGTCCAAAAATCGGACCCGTGCAACCCGGCTGACCCACTCGATCGAGTGCTCAGCCCACTCAATCGAGTGGGCCCTCATTCAAGCCCGGCTGCAGACGTTTGGGCCACTCGACCGAGTCAAGGGGCTACTCGGTCGAGTAACCCTAGCCGGAGGTACAAAGCCATACCTATATAAACACCCCCATGCACACACTTCAACACATCTTTTTCAATCTTTCAAAAACCCTAACCTATACTACACTCAAACCCTAACCCTAGCATCTAGGATCCAAACCCTAATCACCATAACCTAGCCTACATACTCGATACTCACGTGCAAGCCACATCTAACGAGTCCCGTCCGAGAACAAAGAACATGTAGGTTGAGGGTGCAACAACCCCGTTCTTCCCTTTCTCTCCCTCTCTTCCTCGTGTCGTCGTCCGTCGTCGTTTTTTATTTTGTTATCGCATCTATAATATCGCTAATAATTACTACTATTAAAAACATTAAAATGCTTGTGAATTTGTGTAGAGTGCGAAGGATGTCGGAATAAGAAAACCCGAATATACAAGGGTATTGCACCCAGCGTTGTCGGTCGCTTATCCCGACACCCCTAGCATTTGATTATTGAAGCAAGTTAACCTAAACAATAGTTTTTCTATCTTTTCTCGCATTATCATCATTAATCGCATATTTTGTCAATTCTAAAACTTTTTTTCAAAACAATTACTTTTTTTTAATTAAGGGTCAAAACCCGTTGACGCGGATCAGACATCACATAATCCCTAGGGATTTATTACGATGTCGGGAAGCCAAGGGAATCAAGTCGAATCCGTCATAATTAAGAAGTGTCAATCTTTTAGATTCGATACCAAATCAATAATTGGATGTCGAATCTAGCGATTTAGTCAAAAAGTTAATAAACACGATTTCTCGTAGATGCTAAAATAGATGTCAAACAATTCGCGAGAATTAATACGACACTATAAACGCGGAGGGAATTTATATCGTTTTGGTTAACTTAAAACGACTTATAACAATTCCTTTTTTTTTTATCTCACTCTAATATTTCATATCGATTCAATAATCGAATATGGGATATGATGAATATTCAAAATTAGAATCGAGTATAAATCTCATAATATCTATACCTGATTCGACAAAATCAACGATTTATCAAAATCCGAATCGAGCATAAATTATACAATATTTATGCCCGATTCGGCAGAATTATCAAATTAACAAAATCGCAAACGAACCCTAGTTCGTACAGAGGGCACTCAATCGAGTGCCTAGCCCACTCGGTCGAGTGGCACCCCAAAAACCAAAACAGAATGCTTTTACGACCTCCACTCAGTCGAGTCTCGCAATGACTCGGTCGAGTGGCAACGTACTCGGTCGAGTTCGCCAATAACTCGATCGAGTAGGGTCTAAAATACGGGACAAAAGCGTTTTCAGAAGTCCACTCGGTCGAGTCCTTCAATGACTCGGTCGAGTGGCCCCTTATCACGACAAAACCATGAGTCCTATACCGTCTTCTAGTTTCGATAATATTTTTTTTATGACTTAGGTCAACACGTGTCAAGCTTATCACGTGAAATATTATTTTTCAAAGTCATGCATCATCTTATTCACATTACTCCATTTTATTCTACATCTTAGCAAACCGTTATTATCGTTATACCGTTACTAACCGTTTTTTCTCTTGTTGAGTTACTTTGTTTATTTTATTGTACTAAAATTAACCCACATGCTAAAATTCAACTTCGACGTTAGAATTAGTTGCATTAAATCGACATAGAAACCCTTTCAATTACTCGCATGTTTAGGGAAAATAATGTTTTCATAAGCATTTTTCATCGTTCAACTAACGCGCGTATTAGAAAGTCTTTCGATATCTTAGTAGAGGCCGCTAATGTGCGGGCGGGGTTGGGTGTCCTTAGTGGGCTTCCCAACACGTACCCTCACCTCTTACTCAGAACCTCGGTTTCCGGATGTCCGAAACCGTTGGCGCACGAGAGTCATTCAATACACGATAACCGGTAGTGACGGTATCGGTATCGCAATGCAAAGGGACGAGCCCAATAAACTCTGACATCGGAAATGGGCCATACTTTGTGCGTGGTCCACTACGACATAGAGTGGGTTCGAACGGGCCCGAACTCCCACAAAGTTCGGTGGCGACTCCACTTCGATTTAAATTTCAATTCGATCCATTCTCATATGGAGATTCATTCGCCTCCCCAAACCCGCGTGTGGCCGCGTCGGGGTGGACCTATGTCATGTCCACAATTTGGCGACTCCGCTGGGGATTAACTGATGTGTGACTTACCATCGGCATCCTCAGGGTGACACTCGAATAGAAATCGTTTGACTAGTACATTTCGCGTTTTAGTTTTACGGTTCATGCATAACCCATATTTTCCCGGGCCGGTACTTTCGACCGACGTCCCACTATACTGTGATGTACTCCAATATGGATATGTCAAAGGTGTCCATAGTTGATTCGAGTGGGTTTCGCGGCATGTTCTAAGCTCAACTCGACTTAGGAAGTCCGTCCCGATCAACGTCTAGACTATGTACACTGGTATAGACCCTCTATAGACCGGCCGAGACTTAGTGTAAAGCATACATGGCGTCGTTATAATGCTTGTGTGACTACGTGCTACTTGGTTTCTGTGTCGTTTTCAAAAACCGTCTTTTTCAAAAATTGCATCTTTTCAAACTATCCAATTTCAAAACCCGGGACGTATACCGAATTTAGGACTTATGATTTTACTCAAAACATCCTATTTCTAGCCAGTATTCTGCCCATTTCAAAACTCGAAAATACTTTCGAACTTTCAAATTTTCGGCCCGATACACTTTCTGATTTTTTCGAAAAAAAATCGGGCCCCTCCCCGAGTATTCTCGGATTTTCCAAAAATAATCCATTTTCAAAATCTTCCTCTTCTTAGGATGTAACACCCGCTATTTTTCCTAGCGCTTTTATCCTTTCCGCTATGACTTCGTCATAACTCTATTTCGGCCTTATGTTTCATTATTTTTCCAAGCTTTATTTTTATTTTCGAGTCCAATGATATTTATTTTTATTTTAAAGGATTTTAATTCTTTTAAACCTATTTATTCTATTTTCATCGTAAACTAATTAATTTTCCGCGAGGAATTCTATTTCTATTCGAATTGACGTTTTTAAACTCGGATTTAAGTTATTCCTTTTCCTAAAAATGTTTGAATACGTTTATATAAAATTTTCAACTAGTAAATATTTTTATTTACAAGTATTTAGTCGTTAATAATTTTATTACGAAGCTTCGCGAATAATTATTTTCTTACGCGAGGTTTACTCGAATTACCTTGAAATGCCTTTAACTATTTTACGATTATACTTTTTATCAACTTATATCATTTGAGACCTTTTCCTTATATTTTTGACCGACAAAGCTTCTTGTCACAATTTAACTATGTTTTATTAATATGTTTCATTTTATCACATTAAACCGTAAACATAGGATTCTTTTCTTTTCATTGAATTGGGGCTTTATGACAGGCTTAAGTCGTATGCCTCAAATTACAATTTATAATCACTTATAACCAACTACTAAAACAATAGTATAGTAGAAATAAGGGTCGAACCCACAAGGAATTGGTTTAATTATAACTGCGTACTAATGTAGAACGATAAATAACTAATTAACTAAATAATAAGAAGGGGGGTTTTTGATTGATTGTCTAACAACTAAAACAATAAAGATGAAAACTTTAAGTAAATCAAATGTTGAAAAAGAACTTAGACACAAGCACGTATCCACACTCAATAGCGATTGATCATCGTAAGACGGTTTCAATTAATAATCTTGACTACTCTATCGTGAACATGAAATTCCAATTCTCTTAAGAATAGTTAACTACAACGAATCCCGTTCTTAATTAACCCTAACCATAAAACAACCTAAACAATCCAGTTCTAGGTTCAATTAGACGGAAGCAATATAGATATGAGAATTCGATAGAGAATAAATAGCACGTACAATCCAGTCGTGCCTTAGATATTTATATGAATCGCTTCTAAGTACTAATATCAACGTATCCCATTCAATATTAATTCCTAGTTGTTACTAATGTAAAGTTAATCAGTAAATCCTACTCAATTAACGATACTAACGATAGAACGATGCAATTAAATACTAGTTGTACACGTAGCAATCAACAACAACATTCATAAAATTAATAACAAAGCAATTCATAATAATCAAGGTTAATAATCAAAACATTCAAACTCACAAACGTTTCCTGAGTGTTTCAAAGGCTTGAATCTAAGTAGAGAAAATTAGTTACACATACTTGCAATGGAAAATTAGGGTTCTTCAAAGTCTCCCTTTTCTTCTCTAGTCTTCCGTTAAACCTTTATGTGAATGATATGAATAATCTCTAAACTAAGGCTTAACTTAACCTAATAAAAGTTTACTAATAATAAAATAATAATAAAAATATCCTAAGGTAATAATAAAGTTTCCTAATTAAAATCCAAGTCTTAAAACGTAATAAATTAAAACAAAATAAGCCGGAACGCATGGTACGTTACAGGCCACGGCGCGACTCGCCCCTCTCTCGCGCGACTCGCCTGATTGCGCGACTCACGTGACTTATGCGCGACTCGCCTGACGAGCTGTTGCTGCTTCGTGCAATTCTTCGATTCTGTTGTTCCGGGTCTTCAAGTGGGCTTTCTTCTTCTTCTTGTTTTATTCGCTCTTAGCCCAAACCGACGGTCCAATGGTTAGCATCCTCAAAATAGCCTATATTACATTCATACCAAATTGACACAAATGCAATACAAGACAATCGATTTAGCTCACAAACTATACCAAAACCGTCGTAATAAATACGACTAAACACGGCCCATCAAATATCCCCACGCTTGAACCTTTACTCGTCCTCGAGTAAAACTCAAGGAACACAATAAACACAACCGTCACCAGTCCAAAATGCGTGAGAATAACATTACACACCGGCCCTCACTCGTCTTCCACCAAACTCCCTCATTTTTAGATAATGCACCTTCTAATAACATTCTCATGAAACTCAACTTAAAGGTTCAATTGACTTAACACACCCAATATCAAACTATTATCATTGACCCAATTCATCAAAACAAGGCACATTAGCAAATAGATATAAGCTAAAATTCACATCTATCGCCTGTGGACATGACTTAGGTCCACCCCGACGCGGCCACGCGCGGGTTTGGGTAGGCGAATGAACCTCCATATGAGAAGGATTGAATTGAAATTTAAGTCGAAATGGAGTCGCCACCGAATTTTATGGTTATTCGGAACCATTCGAGCCCACTCTATATCGCCATGGTCCATACACAAAGTATGGCCCATTTCGGTTTGAGAGTTTATTGGGCTCGTCCCTTTGCATATCGATATAGATGCCGACTTGAGCGGTTAATCGTATATTGAATGACTCTCGTTGCCAATGGATTCGGACATCCAGAAACCACGGTTCTGAGTAAGGGGTGAGGGTACGTGTTGGGAAGCCCACTAAGGACACCCAACCCCGCCCGCACTTAGCGGCCTCTACTAGGACATCGTTTGACTTTTTAATATGCGCGTTAGTGATTCGGTGAAATGTTATGCAAACAACATTTTAGCTAAGCATGCGAATTAAATGTGAGCTACGTCAATTTAATGCATCTAATTTATTGTCGAAGTGATTTAGCATGCGAGGGTTCATTTAAAAGCGGTAAAACGCAAATAAATAAAGCAAAGCAAAAATAAATCGATTACAAGTTACACGGGTGGAATACAACCCGGAATTCACAATACGGCGTACAATAAAATAGAACAATTGAAATATACAATTGAAATGACGAGCAATAATTATAAACGGACCCGTGTATAAACTAGACCGCGAATTTGTGTAGATGAACGAACCTTAATTAATTACACATTATATTGCATGTTAATCAAGGGGCGGAGGTTCGAGACCTAGACGTGGTGCTAGCCCGATCTCGAACCTCGATGCCTTGTCCCGACTTATCACCTTGAGAAATTGAGTCTAAATTAATTTTACATCGGATACGACTAAAGAGTCGTCGACATAAAATTAATAATGTGAGACCGTCGATCAATATCGTTTAAGTGAAGTGATATGCATGAATTTTGGAAAAGCCATGTGATTGACTTTACACGTGTCGATTAAGTCGCTTTTAAAAAGACGAGGCTCGAATGATAAAAAGAAGAGCCCTCGGTTTCTGGGCTGCAGGACCCACTCGGTCGAGTCATGGCCTGACTCGGTCGAGTGTGTCCTTAGACATAGCTACTGCCCGTTTTTATGGGTGCTACTCGATCGAGTAGCGTACGTACTCGGTCGAGTAGCCCCTGTACGAATGAGAATTCGTTTCGTTTTATGATTTGAAATCGATGATCGGCTAAATTAAATACGAATATTGCGTGATTCGCATTTAATTTAGCTTCCGGTGTCATAATCATGTATGAATGATTATAATGCCGTCACCGGAGTTTTAGGAAAACGTTTATTATTAGTTTAGAAAATTTGAATTAGTGACGAAGGATGTCCCTCTACGTCACGACATCGAAACTAACTCTTTCGAGTTATGTGATGTCGGTTTTCGTATCAACGGGTTTCGCACTAATTGGAAATGAGATTAAATGCGTTCAACTATGACTTTAGATTGGTTATCATAGTTCCACACATTCAAAACCGAATTTTTCGTATTAAAATGCATTTATGCGACATTATGACGATAATGATGATAAAGAAATGATGATACGAAAATGAAGACGCGAAAGTATGACAACATTAATGCTAATGTCACTACTATGATTATGATAATAAGTACGATACGAAAATACGATAAATAGAAAAAAGATTGAGACTAGATAAAGAGACCGAGATGGGATTTGGAACACCCTCAACATACATGCTTAGTAAGGACCTCGGAAATGGACTCGTAATAGCGGCACGAGCTTGGGAGTATCGAGGATGTATGCGAGTTATGGTGTGTATATGTGTGTGTATGCTTCGCCGGTTTTCCGAGGGACGAGGGGCTCGGGTTTGGTATGTCTTGCCTAGGGTCGCTAGGGTCGTAGTATTGTGTGTATGGGATTTGTGTAGTTGCAAAAGTGTTAGTGAATGTAGGTTAAGGATGTATGCCAAAAGCTTGTGAAATGCATGGGGGTCATGGGGTATTTATAGGGAGCCCCGACCCCGGGTTACTCGACCGAGTGGCGCGGGTGCACTCGGTCGAGTGCCCCTGCGAATGAACCTGGACGGGTTCAAAGAGGCTCCACTCGATCGAGTGGTCAATCCACTCGATCGAGTGGATCAATTAAACCGGGCTATTTTGGACGTGATTGCCCTTGATTTATGCTTAATTGATTGTGATGGATTTGGCTAATTTTGGCTGATTTGTGAGTGATTTGGATAGATTTGTGAACCTGGTGCATGTTTTGGGAACGCACCCGGTCGCTCTTTGTGTCGGGTTTGTCTTGACCGGGTTTTGACCCGGTTGCTAAAAGACGGGAATTGTTTTTGGTGTCGGTTTTGACCCAAATTAGTCTTGTTTGACTCGGAACGACCCACTGGGCCTGAATTTGAGGTTGGTTTTGTGAGATTTTTACTCCGCTAAAAGTCCATGTCGGATATTATTGATTTTGAGCCCAAGTCCGAGTACACAAAGTCACGTTTGCGTCCGATCATCATCGGGTGTTTATAGTCCATTAGACTTGCGTGAAGGGCTCGCCAGCCATAAGTCAGAAATCATACCTGTGCTGATGATAGCGTCTCCGTGGGGAATCGGACTTTTCGTATAAGTCCTGGGTGCGCCTATATGTGGGCTCATCCCGTACCATTCTGGGAAAAATGCCGCTTTGGGCTTTCCGCTGGGGAGATTTTAGAGGGTTGCATGTCCCTATTTGAGCCGTACCTGTAAAAGTCACATAAAATGTATGCAACACGTAGGTAGTAACATGACTCGTGCTGGGGAAAAATGTTTTTTGATTTTTTTTGAATTTTTTGAAATCTTTGAAAGTTTTGAAATTTTTGAACTTTTTGTGAATTTTCGACAGACTGCTCGGGATGACTTAATTCCTGTGTCTGAAGAATCATGGGTTGGGCCTGTATGTCTAGGCCCTGCTTGGGCCAAAGAGGCACAGCTGCAGGAGATGCTCCAGGGTTTTGGTGTTATAAATACATCACCCTGGTTCTCTTCTTTTGTCACAATTCTCAAATTACTCAAAAAAGATCCTTTCCCCAAGAAACAATTCTTATTTCTCAAAAGATTTGTCATGGGTATCGACCGTCTGATCAACATGCTGCAAGATTGGGCACACCGTTTTAAGGATGCGAGCAAGGTAGCTCTGAGGCAGTCTGGTATATCCCAACTGTTCACGTTTCGTCAGCTGCACGTGGACCGTCATTTCCTTGATGCCTGTCTGACCTTCTGGGACGACACCTACCACGTCTTTGCCTTCCCCCGGGGCGAAATTTGTCCTCTCCCTGAGGAAATTGCTGCCATAGGAGGGTGGAATCCATCACTCCGCCCTGCCGTCCCTTTCGCAGTTCGAGACCCTAGGAGGAAGATGAGGGAGTTTTTGGGTCTCTCCCATGCTGAAGTATCCCGTATGGCTAATGGGGATACCATTTCTCTGCTTGCTTTAGCCGAGAAGTTCATGAACCCGTATGACATTCGGGTTACGCCTATTCATAGCCGTAGGGCATTCGCCTTCTGCATGTTACACGTGTATGCCTTTGAAGGCCATATGGACCTGCTGTCTTGCATGGGGAGCGTTCGTCTTCTCGTTGTTGCCGACCTCATGGAGACGGAGTGTAGTCCAGCATCGTTGATTACGGGAGAAATCATTCAGGGTTTGGACAACCGGAAGAGGGATGAGTCAGCCCGTTTTACGGGTAGTACCCGTTTGCTGCAGGTATATCACTTTTCCTTTTTTTTCGATTTTTTTTTCCGCGATATACTGTTGCAGGGGGCACTCGACCGAGTCACCGTGGCACTCGATCGAGTGCCCTCGTAGAGGAGCGTTCTGCCACGTTTTAGGGGTGTCACTCGATCGAGTGCCCTTATGCGAACGCCTGATTTGCCCGGAATTTCATAAGCGTTACCTTTTCTTTTCAGCTCTGGCTATTTGAAAGGCTGTCCAAGATTGATCCTCCCTCCAACCCGAGTGAATATTGGTTCAACCAGGTGATGTCGAGGAGACGGCCTACCGATTCCTCTTGCCTCGTTACTCAGAAATATTGGGAGGAAGAACTAACGTTCCATCGTGGTCCATTTATACGATGGGTGGTCCCATGGTGGCCTATTTACTCCTGGACGGGTTTGGCACCTGATGACAAGGCGCGCTACCAGGTGATTCTGTCCTTTAGCCGGACTGTTCATCTGTATCCTGACCGTATACTTAGGCAGTATGGGTGGACTCAGCGTATCCCGGAGCACGAGGCTGTTGTGAGGGAGCCGACCCAGCTGACTGACATTTTGTGCGACACCTGGATCCAGAGGTGGTACACTCGAATCACTTGGACCGTTCCCAAGCCGCTTCATTCTGCCTGGGTGTCTTATTCCTATGAAAGGTGGACTAAAGCCGAGACTGCCGAAGCTCGTGCTGCCCTGAAGGTTGACGAGGCCTTCGACCTGCTCAGGCGAGAAGAGGTTAAAGACAACCGGGATTTCTTTGCCGAAGGGGAAACTCAAGCTCCCGTAGCCTGTCTGAGGCCAAGACAGAGAAGAAGAACTAGGACTCGAGCTAGGGGGTCCAATGCTAGAGGTGTTCAGGGGGAGGTGAGCCCCCAGACCGACTTGGAGAGGAGACTAGGGCCGAGACTTTCAGCCCAGGACCGACTTAGTCCCAAGGATAGGTTGCCGGAGCATGTACGGGCTCGACTTGGGCCCATGACTATAGCTGAAGATCCTCTGTCGAAGAAGAGGACTCGGGTTAAGGAAGTTCCGGTTGTCATTCGGGAACGCCTGCCCCCGCCGCCGCCTCGACGTCCCCGGGCTCCTCAAGACCCGAAAGACAAAGGCAAGGGCAAGATGCCCGGATACAACTAGTCTCTCTTTTATTATTATTTGAAGTATTATTACTATTTTTGTGGTTTTTTGTGGCTTTTGTAACCGTTTTTTTTTTTGAATAATAAGAGTGCTATATTAGTGAAACCGTTTCTGTCTTTTTCGTTATTGCAGTGGTTGGGCCCTTTTGAGGGGCTGCCTACGTATCCGCAGTTAGTGGAATCAAACCAAACGTAGTTCGGGCGAAGGTTTTTTTGCAATTTCGAAATACACCAAGACTATGAGTTCAAGATGTGTGACAGTAGGATAAATAATCCTAACTTATTGACTTGCTTTATAAACTTTGAAAAAGTGTTTAAATAAATTTTTTGCGAATGACATTGAGATAAGGTTTAGGGGTAGTAGCGTTTTAGCTGGTCTAGGTTGGTCGGGTTGACAAATTCATTTCCGTCCAGATCCGTCAGCATTACTGCTCCTCCTGATAGAACCTTCTTGACTAGGTATGGCCCAGCCCAATTGGGTTTGAATTTTCCCCTTGGGTCAACCGGTAGTAAGGCACGAACCGATTTAAGGACCAAATCACCTTCCTTGATATTTCTGGGCCTAACTCTCTTGTTAAAGGCCCGTTTGATCCTTTTTTGGTATATTTGAATGTTATTGAGAGCCCGGGATCGCCGTTCGTCTAAAAGAACCAACGAGTCATATCGAGCTTGAATCCAATCTGCTTCGGGTACCTGGCTTTCTAGCAGGATCCGGAGGGAAGGTACTTCTAATTCGACTGGTTGGACCGCCTCCATCCCATATGTCAAATAATATGGGGTTGCCCCGGTTGCAGTTCGGATCGACGTCCGGTATCCCCATAGGGCAAAGGGTATCTTGTCGGGCCAGTCCCGATAATTATCAGCCATCTTTTTAAGTATGGTGACAATTGTTTTATTAGCAGCTTCCACCACTCCATTTGTTTGAGGGCGGTAAGGCGAGGATGTGTGCCTCTGGATTTGTATTTTGCTAGCAAAGTAGCGGTTTCTGCTTGGAAGTGGGTCCCGTGATCACTGATAAACTCGTGTGGGATCCCGTACCGGCATATGATTTTATTCTGGATAAATTTGGCCACGTGCTTGGCGTTCAAGACACGTTATGATTCAGCTTCGACCCATTTGGTGAAATAGTCGATCGCCACCAAAATAAAACAGTGGCCTCCCGTCCCGGAAGGGTTCACTTTCCCAATTATATCAATCCCCCATGTCGAAAATGTCCATGGTGATGTCATAGTGTATAATAAGGATGATGGCATGTGCTGAACATTGCCTAAAATTTGACAATTATGGCAGTGTTTGACATATAATTGACAGTCAGCCTCCATACTGTTCAAGTAATACCCGAGCCTCATGATTTTTCGGGCTAGCATATGGGCATTCATATGTGGACCATTTTCGCCGTCATGTACTTCGGCCATTACCTTTTCGGCTTGTGTTTTGTCGATGCATAAGAGTAAAGCCCCTTGTGCCGTCTTCTTGTATAATTGACCGTCGTCCGTACGAATGAATTGGGTAGCCAGTCTTCGCAGGGCTTTCTTGGCCCGGTTTTCAGTTCCCGGGGGATATTCTCCCGTAGCCAAGTAATTTAGAACGGCCTGATACCAAGGTTCTGGATCGGTGATCTCGATATCTTGAATGGTGTTGACATATGCCGGTTCGGACCGTCTTTCGACGCAAATTGGCATACTGGCCATATGCTCCGGGATGTTCAGTAAAGATGCCAATTTGGAAAGTGCATCTGCAAACTGATTTTCTTCACGTGGGAGGTAGATATATTCTACCTTTTGGAATTGCTTCTCTAGAACCCTTACTCGTGCTTGGTAAGCCACGAGATTGGCATTCCGAGTTTTCCATTTTTGAAGGGCTTGATGGATGACTAAGGATGAGTCCCCGTGAACCCGGAGATTCGTAATGCCCAAATCAGTAGCTGCTTGTAACCCGTGGATGCATGCTTCGTATTCGGCCGCATTGTTGGTTACATCAAAGTCTAATTTGATGGACAACGGGGTGTGTTCCCCTTGGGGTGAGATTAGGAGAATACCGACCCCAAAGCCTCGAAAATTGGACGCTCCATCAAAATACAAGTCCCATGTTTCGGTGTCAATATGGAATATGTCTTCATCCGGAAAAGCCCAAGTATCGGTATGTCCCTCTTCAGATATCGGACTGTCGGCGAGGAACTCGGCTACTACCCGGCCTTTGATAGCTTTTAGCGGAACGAATTTGAGGTCGAACTCGGCTAGCATTAGAGTCCATCTGGACATTCTACCGTTGAGAATGGGCTTTTCGAACAAATATTTGATCGGGTCCATTTTGGACAGGACATGTACCTCGTGACTGAGCATGTAGTGTCTGAGCTTTTTAGTGGCCCAAACTAGAGCTAGGCATGTCTTCTCAAGCATTGTATACTTGCACTCATATTCTAGGAACTTTTTACTGATGTAGTAGATAGCCCTTTCTTCTGAATCGACTGTCTGGGCCAGCATAGCCCCCATGGCTGTCTCAGTCGTTGTTAGGTATAACGATAGAGGCAAACCGGGTTGAGGTGGCATTAGTACTGGCGGAGCAGACAGGATTTCCCTGATTTTGTCGAAGGCCGCTTGACATTTATCGTCCCATAGTACTCGTTCCCCGATCTTCAGTTTTTTGAAAATGGGTTCACACACCATGGTTAGCTTTGAAATGAACCGGCTGATGTATTGGACTTTTCCGAGAAACCCCCATATTTCTTTTTCGGTCTTGGGAGGTTGCATCTCGGTGATGGCTTTGATTTTAGCTGGGTCAACCTCGATGCCCCGTTGGCTAACGATATGGCCCAGTAATTTGCCTGACGTTACCCCGAAACTGCATTTTTGAGGGTTTAACCTCATATTGTACTTACGCAAGCGGGTGAAGAATTTTCTTAGGGCAGCGACATGCCCATCTCGGTTTTTAGATTTGACGATCATGTCATCGACATAAACTTCCACTTCCCTATGCATCATGTCATGTAATAAGGTCGTGGCTGTTCGTTGGTAAGTGGCCCCGGCATTAATGAGACCAAATGGCATAACGGTATAGCAATAGGTACCCCACGGTGTGGTGAAAGTGGTTTTACCCATGTCTTCTTTTGCCATTTTGATTTGGTTGTATCCGGCATACCCATCCATAAATGATAAGAGGGCGTGATCTGCTGTATTGTCCACCAATATGTCGATGTGTGGCAACGGGAAATCGTCTTTTGGGCTGGCCTTGTTAAGGTCCCGGAAATCTACACATACCCGAACCTTGCCGTCCTTCTTGGGTACCGGCACGATGTTCGCAACCCAGTCTGGATATTCGGACACTTGGATAAAGCCTGCTTTGAATTGTTTATCTACTTCTTCCTTGACTTTGAGAGACCACTCGGGCTTCATTCTTTGAAGCTTCTGTTTTACCGGCTTACACCCATTTTTGATGGGTATACGGTGTTCGGCTATTTCTCGGTCTATACCCGGCATGTCCTTGTAGGACCATGCAAAGACATCCTTGAATTCTTGGAGGAGGCTTGTGAGTTGTTGCCTCTCCTCGGGATCTAAGGATAACCCTATTTTAAGCATCTGGGGCTCTAAGGTTGTTCCCACATTGATAGACTCAGTTTCTTCGATTACCGGGTCTCGGGATTCCCTCTGCTCTAGCTGCTCGATCAGATGTGGGGGTAGGGACACCTGTTCATCGGGTTTCTCAATGTCATTGCAAAAAGTATTTTTGAAAGTATAAGCCAAGTCATAAGCGGAACGGTTTTCGTTATTATTGATAGAGAATTTGGAAAACAGCTCAAAGAGAGCGGCCATCTGATCATTGGTCAGAGGCGGGATTGGGAGTGCTCTCGGGACAGACCCCGAGGCTCCGGTGGCAGTGACTACAGGGAGAGGGGTTACAGTTTGGACTCTAGCATCAGACCCCTTAGACTCGAATACAGACTCAGACTCAGACTCTGGCTCGGACTCAGACTCGGACTCAGACTCGGAATCGGTGCCTGGCACGTCTCCTTCCCCGGTGGTCAGCCTGTAGACTCGGCCTTGACCGTCGGTCCACTTGACGGTCTTCTTCCAGCTTCTTTCCCGGTATCAGCACCGACTTCCGAGATCAGCTTCGAAGGGTCGAACTTGTTGCTTCGAAGGATCAGGTTCACCAAGTCTTCTTTGGGGTTCGGGACAACTTTGTCTTCCCCGAATAAGAGTCCCAGCACGGGCTCGGCATTGTCAGTACCCTTCTTGGATTCGGATTGGATGAGGGCAAATATGTCATCTGGAATGTAGTTGCATTCCCAAGCTAGTGCAGCCTCGGGATGCGTGATGGTTGGTTGATATAGGCCAACTTGAATAGCCCCAAATACGGGTGTGACGAAGTAATCACTCAGCCTTGGGCTATAAGGGCCCAAGTAGGTACCCTTGATGATGTTGCAGGCCTTCTCAATTCCTGCTCGGACCACATTTCCCGGGGTTATAGCATACCCCAAACCGAAGTGAGATTCTCCGTCATTCAGAACCTCAATAATCTTCCTAGCTGGAAGATATGGCCTCGAAGTAGCCCCCGGTAGGTACCCCAAGTTTTGTAGCAACGTGTCGATGCTTGTGGTGAAGTAGGGCCTAAAAAGGTATTCTTCTTCAATCATCCCTACAAAATCGAACCCCCAAAGGTCGGTGCGGTCCGTAGTGTTACAGCTAGCCACGGTCATTGGGGTTGCTTCTAAGGTGATAATACCGTCTTGCAGGGGCATTTTGATCTTTCGGTGCATGGTAGAAGATACCGCCTTCACAGCATGGAGCCATGGTCTCCCTAGGAGTAGATTGAAGGAAGAGGTGACATCGATCACCTGGAACTCTAGCTCTTTCTCGATTGGGCCGGTCACAATAGTTAGCTTGACGGCCCCAGAAACTGCTTTTGGGCTTCCATCGAAAGCCTGGATGGTGTGGGCAGTTGGTATGTAGTCGGCTTCGGTAATCCCGAGGGCTTTGGCGGTCCTTAGCGGGAGGACATTCACTGCGGACCCATCGTCAACTAGGGTCATCGGAAGATACTTACCCCGGCAGATTACCGTGATATACAGAGCCAGATTGTGAGAGGCCCCGAACGGTGGTAGGTCGGCATCTGAGAAGGTGATTGATGGGCCTTCTCCTTTGGACCTGCTCTTGAGGTAAGGTAAAATAGTGGTTACCATTTCAGGAGGGGTAACCTGGGAATCGACCTTGATCTGATCGAGGGCCTTAGTAAGTGCCTCTCGATGTTCTTGTGAGCTAACCAAGAGTTGCCATATAGTGAGGTCAGCTCGGGCCCTTTTCAATTGTTTGACAAGAGCCGTATCGGTGCTTGGTTCTTCAATGGCTTCTTCCGTCCCGGTGAGTTCGGTGACGGTTGCCCGGACTGAGCCGTCTTTGGTGAGGGAGTTACTGGCTAAAGCTTTGGATTTAGCCTTCCTGACCTCTTCGAGGGTTATGGGGACGGCTTCCCCTTTGGTGAGGTATACATCCTCTTCATCATCGAACCAGATCCCATTGATTTGTGGGATGAAAGGAGAGATAAGATGAGAGCAGTCTATCACCTCACCGGTGAAGATGGCATGAGAGCTAAAGGGGTTGTCCTTGTTGCTTGGCTTGTCCCCGGGTAGTGGTATTTTCCCGCTCTCAATTAAATCCTGAATTAGATGCTTCAGCTTCCAACACTTCTCGGTGTCATGCCCATTGCCCCGATGATATTGGCAATAGGCTTGGGCATTGTAGCTCTTGGAGCGTTTTTCAATTGGAATTTCAGGAGTTGGGCCTATCGGCTGGACCAGGCCCTTGGAAGATAGCCTTTGTAAGGTATATGTATAGGTAGTCCCTATATCAGTGAATACCCTATGAGGGAGGTTTCTTCTGGATGAGGCATCCAAAAGGTTAACCGTGTCGAAGATGCTTCGGGTTGCGGCCGGAGGTTTGGTGGTGGATGAGGAAGCTCCTTGGTAACCCTTGTTAGAGGCCTTAGTCAGGCTCTCTAGTCTTAGATCATCTTCAATTCTCATGCCCATTTCAGTAAGGGTAGTGAAATTGGGTATGACAGCATACCGGAGATGGACCCGGTAGGACGGGAGGAGGTTCTTGACAAAGGCCTCCACTAAAGTCTTCTCACTGGGCTTATCGACCAGTTTGACACTCTCGGCCCTCCAACGTTGGAGGTATTTAGTAAAGCCCTCCTTAGGTTCTTGGGTCATAACCTCTAGGGACCGCATAGTGGTTTGGATCTCGGTGTTATCAGCGTAGTTCCGAGCGAATTCCGTAGCCACATCGTCCCAGGTTGAGAACTTCTTTGGGTCTAGCCTGTAGTACCAGGCCTTTGGGTGTTTCTCCAGAGATGCAGCAAAGAGGTTTTTAAACATAGAAGAGTCCACCCCCTTAAAGGCCATGAACTCCTTGAAGGCCCGCACGTGTAGTAGCGGGTCTTCAGTCCCTTCGAACATAGGTAGGCCCATGAGATTCAGGTTTGCGGGCAGTTTGTCACTTACCGGGTTGTAATCCCGACTATTCTCCCGATGGATGTTGTTATTCCCGGTTAAGTAGACTTGTTCTTCCAATCGGCGGACCGGGCTAACTAGTTCAGTTAGGGGTTCCGTGACCCCGGTATTAGGAGTATTTTGTTCCACTGTAGCTAAGCGAGCAACAATGGCCACTTGGCCAGCCCTCATTTCAGTCAGTTGGGCTTCGATGTCGGCTTGCTTCTCGATTATGGCATCTAGAGAGGTTTGAAGACTGTTCAAAGTGGCCATCCTTCGAGCGTGTCTGGTTGCCGGTGGCCTGTCTGTAAGAACACCATGTAATCAGGAACCGAACCCAGACCTTGGAATTAAAACAAGTACATCCCGAGCGACCCAAAAGAAAAAAGGACTCGAGAAAGACATCTAGACGGATGACTCGTAGGTGATGTGACTTCCTTAAGATTTCGGCCTTGGTGAGCCTAGTCCCGTTCGAAGGAAGGTTCACGTGAGACTAATCCCCAGACTTTGGACTCGAGTGTGTAGACGGGCCCTCCCTTGTAGGAGTATGTCCTACGTAGGTGGGCTTTGCCTTAGTCTAATAAGGCAGACTGGGGGTGGGGAGGAAACTCGTGATATAAGATCAACAGAGTTTCAACGCTATAGACCTTGACGACTTACGACACGACCCGACACTGCTAAATACGGGAAGTCCTAACAAGAGGAAGGTTTGGAAAATTCATAGTTTTGGAAAACCCGAGAAAATCTCGGGGAAAGGCCCGATTTTTCGAGAAAAAATTGGAAAGGGTATCGGGCCTTGGTTTTGATGGTTCGAAAATATTTTCGAGTTTTGAATTGGGCGGCATACCGGCTAAAAATAGGCTATTTTGAGTAAAATCATAAGTCCTAAATTCGGTATGTGTCCCGGGTTTTGAAAATTGGATATCTTGAAGTTTGAAAATTTGAATGTTGGAAAAAAGAATTTTCGACGATTTGAAAATTTGAAGATGAGATCCCGAAGATTTGAAAATCGAAAACGGCATCTCGAAGATTTGAAAGTTGAAAATGGCATCGCGAGGATTTGAAAATTGAATTTTGAAAATTCGAAAGTCGAATAGTGGATCGGAAATTCGAATTTTGAAATGGGCAGCATGCCGGCTAGAAAATAGGCTTGTTTTGAGTCAAATCTTAAGTCTAAATTTCGGCAGCTTTCCAAGTTTTTTTGAAAATTTGAATATTTTTGGAAAGATGCATTTTTTGAAATGGCGATGTTTTGAAAACGACACGGAAACCAAGTAGCACATAGTCACGTAAGCATTATAACGACGCCATGTATGCTTTACACTAAGTCTCGGTCGGTCTGAATAGGGTCTATACCAGTGTTCATAGTCTAGTCGAGAAACGGGACGGTCTTCCTAACTCGAGTGGAGCTTAGAACATGCCGCAAAGTCCATCCGAGTCGACCATGAACACCTTTAACGTATCCAAGGATGAATACGTCGTGGTATAGTGGGACGTCGGTCACCAGTACCGGCCCGGGCAAATATGGGGTTATGCATGAACCGTAAAACTAGAACGCATATTGTACTCATCAAGCGATTTCTATTCGAGTCTCACCCTGAGAACGCCGACGGTAAGCCACACATCGGTTGATCCCCAGCGGAGTCGCCAAATTGTGGACATGACTTAGGTCCACCCCGACGCGGCCACGCGCGGGTTTGGGTAGGCGAATGAACCTCCATATGAGAAGGATCGAATTGAAATTTAAGTCGAAATGGAGTCGCCACCGAATTTTATGGTTATTCGGAACCATTCGAACCCACTCTATATCGCCATGGTCCATACACAAAGTATGGCCCATTTCGGTTTGAGAGTTTATTGGGCTCGTCCCTTTGCATATCGATATAGATGCCGACTTGAGCGGTTAATCGTATATTGAATGACTCTCGTTGCCAATGGATTCGGACATCCGGAAACCACGGTTCTGAGTAAGGGGTGAGGGTACGTGTTAGGAAGCCCACTAAGGACACCCAACCCCGCCCGTTCTTAGCGGCCTCTACTAGGACATCGTTTGACTTTTTAATATGCGCGTTAGTGATTCGGTGAAATGTTATGCAAACAGCGTTTTAGCTAAGCATGCGAATTAAATGTGAGCTACGTCAATTTAATGCATCTAATTTATTGTCGAAGTGATTTAGCATGTGAGGGTTCATTTAAAAGCGGTAAAACGCAAATAAATAAAGCAAAGCAAAAATAAATCGATTACAAGTTACACGGGCGGAATACAACCCGGAATTCACAATACAGCGTACAATAAAATAGAACAATTTAAATATACAATTGAAATGACGAGCAATAATTATAAACGGACCCGTGTATAAACTAGACCGTGATTTTGTGTAGGTGGATGAACTTTAATTAATTACACATTATATTGCATGTTAATCAAGGGACGGAGGTTCGAGACCTAGACGTGGTGCTAGCCCGATCTCGAACCTCGATGCCTTGTCCCGACTTATCACCTCGAGAAATTGAGTCTAAATTAATTTTACATTGGATACGACTAAAGAGTCGTCGACATAAAATTAATAATGTGAGACCGTCGATCAAAATTGTTTAAGTGAAGTGATATGCATGAATTTTGGAAAAGCCACGTGATTGACTTTACACGTGTCGACTAAGCCGCTTTTAAAAAGACGAGGCTCGAATGATAAAAAGAAGAGCCCTCGGTTTCTGGGCTGCAGGACCCACTCGGTCGAGTCATGGCCTGACTCGGTCGAGTGTGTCCTTAGACATATCTACTGCCCATTTTTATGGGTGCTACTCGATCGAGTAGCGTACGTACTCGGTCGAGTAGCCCCTGTACGAATGATAATTCGTTTCGTTTTATGATTTGAAATCGATGATCGGCTAAATTAAATACGAATATTGCGTGATTCGCATTTAATTTAGCTTCCGGTGTCATAATCATGTATGAATGATTATAATACCGTCACCGGAGTTTTAGGAAAACGTTTATTATTAGTTTAGAAAATTTGAATTAGTGACGAAGGATGTCCCTCTACGTCACGACATCGAAACTAACTCTTTCGAGTTATGTGATGTCGGTTTTCGTATCAACGGGTTTCGCACTAATTGGAAATGAGATTAAATGCGTTCAACTATGACTTTAGATTGGTTATCATAGTTCCACACATTCAAAACCGAATTTTTCGTATTAAAATGCATTTATGCGACATTATGACGATAATGATGATAAAGAAATGATGATACGAAAATGAAGACGCGAAAGTATGACAACATTAATGCTAATGTCACTACTATGATTATGATAATAAGTACGATACGAAAATACGATAAATAGAAAAAAGAACGAGACTAGATAAAGAGACCGAGATGGGATTTGGAACACCCTCAACATACATGCTTAGTAAGGACCTCGGAAATGGACTCGTAATAGTGGCACGGGCTTGGGAGTATCGAGGATGTATGCGAGTTATGGTGTGTATATGTGTGTGTATGCTTCGCCGGTTTTCCGAGGGACGAGGGGCTCGGGTTTGGTGTGTCTTGCCTAGGGTCGCTAGGGTCGTAGTATTGTGTGTATGGGATTTTTGTAGTTGCAAAAGTGTTAGTGAATGTAGGTTAAGGATGTATGCCAAAAGCTTGTGAAATGCATGGGGGTCATGGGGTATTTATAGGGAGCCCCGACCCCGGGTTACTCGACCGAGTGGCGCGGGTGCACTCGGTCGAGTGCCCCTGCGAATGAACCTGGACGGGTTCAAAGAGGCTCCACTCGATCGAGTGGCCAATCCACTCGATCGAGTGGATCAATTAAACCGGGCTATTTTGGGCGAGATTGCCCTTGATTTATGCTTAATTGATTGTGATGGATTTGGCTAATTTTGGCTGATTTGTGAGTGATTTGGATAGATTTGGGAACCTGGTGCATGTTTCGGGAACGCACCCGGTCGCTCTTTGTGTCGGGTTTGTCTTGACCGGGTTTTGACCCGGTTGCTAAAAGACGGGAATTGTTTTTGGTGTCGGTTTTGACCCAAATTAGTCTTGTTTGACTCGGAACGACCCACTGGGCCTGAATTTGAGGTTGGTTTTGTGAGATTTTTACTCCGCTAAAAGTCCATGTCGGATATTATTGATTCTGAGCCCAAGTCCGAGTACACTAAGTCACGTTTGCGTCCGATCATCATCGGGTGTTTTTTGGAAACTGCCATAGACACCTGGCGGTCAAATTTTGGGTGTCTACAACGCCCCTGATGGGTGGGATTTGTTGTGAATCCCAACCGTCAAATAAAACTGGCAAAACCTAACTAGGGTAGCTAGGGTAAGTCGTGTCGAATCCACAGGGACGGGAGGTCGGACTAGGGTATGCTACGGTCTAGGACTAGGTTCGAGACGAGCTATTCTAAGGAGGGGGAGACTAGTACTAAGCTAGGTCTAAGGCAAGAAATCAAACAAAGGAAACGGGCTAG
Organism: Agrostemma githago; assembly: GCA_958450325.1. Taxonomy (NCBI): domain Eukaryota; kingdom Viridiplantae; phylum Streptophyta; class Magnoliopsida; order Caryophyllales; family Caryophyllaceae; genus Agrostemma; species Agrostemma githago. The sequence goes on from OY288258.1 coordinate 39,008,654, forward strand.
GATTAGGTCGGGGTCAAAGGGGTAATGGAATGGTCGAGGAAGAGCTAGAGTGAAGGAGGTAGTAGGGTAATCTAGGTAATGCCCGGGCTCTCGCAACTTAGACTCACCTAGAGGTTCATCCTAAAACCCACCTTGGCGACACAAACGACAAACGGAGTACTAGCATGCTATAGGCCTAAGTCGCATCCGGGCTCTCGCAACTTAGACCGACCTAGGGGTCGTCCTCACCGGGTTCTCGCAACTTAGTGAGGGAACCGAACCCATAAACAAACTATCACCCACAAGGGAAAGGCAAGAAAAACAAGCATTCGCAACTACTTAGTCATTCAAGCATTTCAACAAACATGTGATATGCATCAAACCAAGGGGAAACCCAAATCTTCCACCAACATCTCCAACAATCCCTTAATCACCCAATTAACACCCTAATCGCCTTACTAACCCTAGCAAAGATCTACTCTAACATATCTAATCTAAAACTACCACTACCAAGAGAAATCAAAGCAAACACAAGAGGATGCATACATAAAACTAACAAGAATGAAGAACAAAACAATAAAGAAGAACTAAAGATTTAAACTTGATTAATAAAACAATAAACAAGAGAAAGGAAAAGAGATAATACCAAACTAGAAGATGAAAAGAAGAAGAAAACTTGCATAAATGGAAGAACCCAAAACAAACATTCCAGGTTGTCAATCTTGGAGAAGATCTTCAAGAATTCCCAAATTACTAGCATTAATCTAGGATTAACGATAATCTAAAGACTAATCTACACTAATCTATGCTAATCTATGCTAAAACTATCTAGGGTTTAGTGTCTAATGAAGTGCATAACATTAACAAAACAAGGGAAGAGTATATATAGGGTTACAAGTGGAAAGGAGAAGAAAGAAAAGAGTGCGGCCTAAACTGGGCTCATCCCGTTCGGGATGAGTTGGTCCCGTTCGGGATGAGTTGGTCCCGTTCGGGATGGACCCTTCACAGAACACCTCTCTTTTGTGCACCTCAATCGGTTCCGGTTGAGCTCAACCGGAACTGGTTGAGCCTTGTAGGCCTCCTTTAAGCTTCTTTTGGTCCCTCCTTGCTTCTCATGGGTTTCTCATCGATTCTCGGGACTCGGGATCGGGTCTCGGAGGCTCGGGACTCGGTTTCGGGTCTCGGAGGCTCGGGACTCGGGATCGGGTCTCGGAGGCTCGGGACTCGGGATCGGGTCTCGGAGGCTCGGGACTCGGGATCGGGTCTCGGGGTCGATTCCAAGGCATCGAGTCATTGTTCCTTTACTCCGTTGGCTCCAAAATGTGTATGTATCGAGTCGGAATCGCTCCAACTCTTCCAAATCGGTCTCGGGAACCTGAAACGAACTAAAGGAAGCATAAGAAGCCCATAAACCGCTCCCAAGGAGCGATTCCACAAGGAAAATGGGACCAAAACACTACGAAATAGGCACTACAAACCACACTTATCAACTCCCCCACATTTAACCCTTACTCGCCCTCGAGTAAGCACATACTAACTACTAAACTAGCCGAATGGGTATTAGCACACCCTACGCCCTTTCAACTCACGCGAGTACACTTAGAGGAAAAGTGCACTTCGCAAGGCGAGTCGGGTCTTGCGACAAAACTGTGGATGCAACCGGACACAAAACACACAAACAAACAAACACACAAACAAACACATAATTGGTTGCACCCAAAAGAAAACAAATATCGCTTCCCTCAAACAAGTGGTGAAAGAAGCACCGGTTTAGGACTCGAGGCAAGTGACAACGTTCCCAAGCTAGACATACAAACCAAGGTGAACTAAACCCTAATAGTATGACGATAAAGCAACAAAAACGTTGGTAACTTACCTAGGTCCTTCTAACTTTCTAAAAACGTACTACGGGACGATCGGCGGAGTGGAAAAGTGAAGAACCACGGTGTTAGTCGACACTGTAGGTAAGTGAGACCCCGCCCCCTTTAGCGTGAGCCAAGAGGGTCGTCCCATGTCTAAAACCGCCTAACTAGTCCAAGTAAAAAGGTGGAAATAATGCAAAATGAGGGAAGACCGACCTTTGCCGCTATCATCCTTCCTAGGGACTCGGTTCTTTGGTCGGCTCTTCACTGCAAAAGTCGGAAAAAGACTTATTTTGAGAGGTAGGGGTTATTTTTGTGAATCGGGTTTTCTTTTGGCATTTTCTCTTTTCTTTTGCATTTTTGCTTTGTTTTGCCATGCCATTCTTTTTCTTCTTTTCTATTTTCTTTTTGGCTTTTGTGCCTTTCTTTTTCTTCATTTCTTTTCTTTCTTTCATTTTTTTCTTTCTTTTCTTTTCTTTGCCCTTTTGGCTTGATTTGACTTTTGGCATTTCTTTGTGTAACAAGAAAGAGAGAAATTCAACACATTGCAATTTTATTGAGTGGATGTGTGTGGGAGGTAGGTAAATGGGTAAGTCGGGGGTCGCGATCCCTCTTCAAACCCACAAAAAGGGGAGAACTTGGACTAATCGAGCAAATTTCAAACATGGTCACCTAGGGGACGAGACTCGGTAACCAAGGCCTTTTCACACCGTGGGTGGTCATAATGGTCAAAATGCAAATCCCGTAGTAAATCCCTAGTAAGCTAGGTGGACTCAAGGTAAAGGACCAACGAAATCATTGATTTAGGGTCATTCTACTAGACTAAAGTCCAAGACTCGATTTATACAACTAGGAAGGGAAAGTAAACACTCGCACACTAGCCTCTAAACCGGGTTTTCGAAAACGTTTTACACACATGACACACAACACAACACAACACAAAACAAAGACATGATGAAGATGGAAGAAAAAGAAACAAAGGCAACAAAACAAAACAAGATAAAACAAACACAAACACAACACAAACACCGCCCCGAACATCCAAACAAGTCACCAAAACAACCACAAACTTTACAAAGCTTCACCCGAGCACACCACAACACACATCTCCTCCAAACTCCACAAGGAACAAAGAGGAAAAAGGGGTGAAGAGATGTTACCGGAGGTCTTGAAAGCTCTCGAAAGCTAGCGGTGATTAAGCAACCTATAAGGAAAAAGAGAGGCAAACGCGCACAACAAAACAAAAATACGACACAACGACACAAAATAAAAACACACAAAAAGAAAATCTTTTTGATTTTTGTGAAAATTTTCAAATTTTTAGGTGATTTTTAAGATTTTTTCGAAAAAACTAAGAAAATAAAACTAACTATACTAGAATATCGCTCCCCCACACTTAAACCGAGCCATGTCCTCCTGCTCGATCGTAGGGTGCGGAGAGACAAAAGAAAGAAAAATAAACTACGAAAATTAAGCTAAAAATCAAAAATAAAGTGAAGAATAGGTAGAAGGTGTCCGGCCGGGGTGTAGTCAAGTCAGCATGGGCCGAGACAAGAAAAGATATGGATGGGGGAAGAAATAAAAAGAAGAAAAAAAGGAAATGGGAGGGGAGGGCTAGGTGTAATCAAGTCACCTAGCCCGGATTCCGCCTAAATCCGACTAAATCCTCAAAAAGGGGTGAAAAACTTGTAAAATTTGGATTTTGAAATGACTCTCGATGTAGTCACGTCATCGAGAGTCGGGAGCAACCATATACCAAGGCCTCGAAGGCTACCATGACACAAAATAATGGGAAGGGGAACATGCAAAGGGAGATAAGCTATAAAAGACGGAAAAGAAAGGATAGTTGCCATACCGATTGGTTGGCAACTCACTCACTCCATCGTCTCAAAGATCAATATAGGCACTTGCTTGTCTTCATCCTTGCTATTCCTCTTCATTCTCGATAATACCGCATGGTTAAGGTAGTAATGGTGTGAGGGGGTGGAAAGTGATGTGAAAGTCGGTGCCAAGTGGATAGAAGATGAAGTGAGGGTATGAAAATGAAGTATATGGGTGGTATGATATGAGAGAGGATAGGTAGGGAGGTTGGGTGGGGGTATGCAATGGTTGGGTGGGCTCAAATGTCAAAGAAGAGGCCAAAAGAGGAGAAAAGAGACCATCACGGTCGGGATGGATGGTCCCGATCGGGATGATAGACCCTTCCCGATCGGGAAGCCCTCGTCCCGGTCGGGATGACACTCCAGAATGCTCCAATTTTTGCACCTTCATCCCGATCGGGATGGCTTCTTCCCGGTCGGGATGACACACCCGTCCCGGTCGGGAAGCTCCCTTCCCGCCCGGGATGGGTCTTCTTGACCTCCAAAACCCCAAAAGCTTCACCGAAGCTTCAAAAACCGACTTCCATACTCACGATCCAAGCTCTATCATTAACCATTCCTCTCTAGGAATCATCTTCACTTCACACCTATGACAATAGGCTCATATACAACATCAAATTCTCTCCCTCACATCGCTCATCAAAAATCCAAATGAACAAGAGTTCCACAAAGGCTAACAAATCCTAGAAACCAAACTATACAAACAAACATAAACACAAATACAAGCACAAAAGAAAAGGGAAAAGATATTTACACTAAATACTCTCACCAACAACGCCTCCATAGCCATCAAGAGCTCGGAGGATCAAGTCAAATGCCCTAGAAACATCTTCAATTAAGCTCACATGGCCAGGCCTAGCCACTCCCAAAAGTTTCCAAGTCGGAGGGAAGAAGCGATCATCTTCATTATGCTCTGGGTTCTCGTGATCTTCCGGGTCTTCCAAACCAAAATAGCTACGACTCTTATGACCATCCGGTAGGTATAGTGGTCTAGAGTCGTGCTCGGTGTCATGATGTGGGAGATCACACCCTAGGGGTGTCGCTTCTTCTACGGGGTCGAGAGTGGAACTCTTTTCCACCGCCCGACAAGGATCCTCTTCACCAACCGTCTCACAAGACAAAGGACTAGGCATCGAGTGCGGTAGAGGAGGAGAAAACATCAAGTTTTCTTCATTGGAGGCTTTAGGATCCTCCAATTTCCCATACAAGGCAAGTTCCAAGGCATCTACTTCTTTTTCCCAAGTATTGCGCTCCTTTTCACTCACCTTGTCTAATTGGTCATGAGGGGTCATCTCTTCACTTGGGTTTGGATTGTCACCATCCGGTTCATCATGAAGAAAATCAAACAAATCCAACTTTATAGCCAATACATTGTCTCCCCAAGAGTTATCTTGATTGTCATGTTCAAATCCCTCCTCATTGCCGACCCTTGAAGCTTCAACTTCCTCTATTCTTCCCATATCTTCACTATCCAAGCAACACTCAACAATGATCTCATGATTAACCCTCTCTTCTTCATTTGTAGCTTCAAGATTGGGTTGACTTTCTTGTGGAGACACCCGACTTTCATGCCCAAATGAACCTTCCTCAACATGTTGTGGAGCTCGAGTGGCCAACATCGTGATATGAGCCATGAGTGCATTGATGCGAGCATCTTGCACCTCTATTTGGGCCTTTAACTCCTCCCTACCCCTTGTATTTGAGTCAACATCAATTGTTGACCCTTTTGCAATAACATCATCATCTCATGTTGGCTCCCTTGTGTTTGGACCAACATTTGACAAGTCTCAAAGTTAGGGATATTTGGTTGTGGGTTATGTGAGGGTGTTTGGTAGTTGTTAGGATGTGGGAACGATCCTTGACAACTTTCTTGGTAACCATAAGAAGAGGGTTCATAAGATTGTTGATGAGGTTGATATGGTTGGTAAAGTTGCGGGTTTTGGTAATTCGCCCCAAAGTTGTCCCGTGATGATAGATGGTAGCTTGGACGCGCCATGTCCAAAACGTTGCTTTGGTACCTAGGATGAGCTAGAAGCACTTGAGCAAACGTTAGTATCCTAGTGCTTTTGAGGCACTAGGAAGAGAGGATAGCACACAAGAGAGAAAACGGAGATACACAAGGAGAAGAGAACACAAAAGTCAAGAACTAAGTCCAAAACTAAGCAAACAAAAGTCTAAACTACGCCGTCCCCGGCAACGGCGCCAATTTGATGGGTGGGATTTGTCGTGAATCCCAACCGTCAAATAAAACCGGCAAAACCTAACTAGGGTAGCTAGGGTAAGTCGGGTCGAATCCACAGGGACGGGAGGTCGGACTAGGGTATGCTACGGTCTAGGACTAGGTTCGAGACGAGCTATTCTAAGGAGGGGGAGACTAGTACTAAGCTAGGTCTAAGGCAAGAAATCAAACAAAGGAAACGGGCTAGGATTAGGTCGGGGTCAAAGGGGTAATGGAATGCTCGAGGAAGAGCTAGAGTGAAGGAGGTAGTAGGGTAATCTAGGTAATGCCCGGGCTATCGCAACTTAGACTCACCTAGAGGTTCATCCTAAAACCCACCTTGGCGACACAAACGACAAACGGAGTACTAGCATGCTATAGGCCTAGGTCGCATCCGGGCTCTCGCAACTTAGACCGACCTAGGGGTCGTCCTCACCGGGCTCTCGCAACTTAGTGAGGGAACTGAACCCATAAACAAACTATCACCCACAAGAGAAAGGCAAGAAAAACAAGCATTCGCAACTACTTAGTCATTCAAGCATTTCAACAAACATGTGATATGCATCAAACCAAGGGGAAACCCAAATCTTCCACCAACATCTCCAACAATCCCTTAATCACCCAATTAACACCCTAATCGCCTTACTAACCCTAGCAAAGATCTACTCTAACATATCTAATCTAAAACTAACACTACCAAGAGAAATCAAAGTAAACACAAGAGGATGCATACATAAAACTAACAAGAATGAAGAACAAAACAATAAACAAGAACTAAAGATTCAAACTTGATTAATAAAACAATAAACAAGAGAAAGGAAAAGAGATAATACCAAACTAGAAGATGAAAAGAAGAAGAAAACTTGCATAAATGGAAGAACCCAAAACAAACATCCAAGGTTGTCAATCTTGGTGAAGATCTTGAAGAATTCCCAAATTACAAGCATTAATCTAGGATTAACGATAAGCTAAAGACTAATCTACACTAATCTATGCTAATCTATGCTAAAACTATCTAGGGTTTAGTGTCTAATGAAGTGCATAACATTAACAAAACAAGGGAAGAGTATATATAGGGTTACAAGTCGAAAGGAGAAGAAAGAAAGGAGTGCGGCCTGAACTGGGCTCATCCCGTTCGGGATGAGTTGGTCCCGTTCGGGATGGACCCTTCACAGAACACCTCTCTTTTGTGCACCTCAACCGGTTCCGGTTGAGCTCAACCGGAACCGGTTGAGCCTTGTAGGCCTCCTTTAAGCTTCTTTCGGTCCCTCCTTGCTTCTCATGGGTTTCTCATCGATTCTCGGGACTCGGGATCGGGTCTCGGGGTCGATTCCAAGGCATCGAGTCCTCGTTCCTTTACTCCGTTGGCTCCAAAATGTGTATGTATCGAGTCGGAATCGCTCCAACTCTTCCAAATCGGTCTCGGGAACCTGAAACGAACTAAAGGAAGCATAAGAAGCCCATAAACCGCTCCCAAGGAGCGATTCCACAAGGAAAATGGGACCAAAACACTACGAAATAGGCACTACAAACCACACTTATCAGCCCCTTATTTCTCCAATCCTAGAACGGATCACATGTGCTACAAATGTCACCGGTGGTACAAGACATATACCACAATATTCCACAACCCACACATGCGATCAATCCTAAACGCCTCTAATAGTTCAATATACCAAACAAAATATCACCAATCGCATAGAATTTAGTGCTACGACTACACCGCACCGCGATTCTTCTCACCTTAGCCAACTAATCCTACCCTTCCGACCTTCTATGTCACCCTTCTTATGAGGCCAACACCAAAAACGGAGAAAGTAGTAGTGATTTTTTTTCCTAATTCCCTCATTTTGCCTAGAGCGTCCGCCCTTGCGGATTTTCATTCTAACTTTCATTTTTTCCTCACACTACTCTCGTGGCACGCAACTCGATTTTTCTTTTTACCCGGAGCGCCCTTTCGGGTTTTCACTCCGTCCTCGGCCACATTCCCCATTCTTGCCTAGGCGCCCTTTCCGGGTTTTCACCTAGCCGGGTTTATTTATTTCTTTTTTTGTTTTTTTTTCAATTTTTTTGTTTTTTTTTGAACTTAAAATAAAAGACGTAATAAAGCCAACTACTAAATACAACGAGATAATTTCCCTTCCCACGCTTGAATAACACATCGTCCTCGAATGTGTGAACTAAGGACAATTAAAAGAAATGGGGAGAGAAATACCTCGGGCTCAAGAGTGAGAAGAGGAGCCGACGTCACGTGACTTAGCCTCACGTGCCGCCCTCCTAGATGATCTTGCTTGCTCACGGGCTGCAAGCTCTTCATAAAACTCGGGAGATGGTTCCGAGTAGTCATTAGGGTGCAACTTCAACTGCAATCGATTCATACACCGACCGAACTCAGCGGCCAACCTACTGTTATCAACCGACTCTTCCACTCGATCTTCTATTGATTCGCGCCAATCTCTCCAACGATCGAAATCAGACGTACCCTGGGGCTCCTCCACAACCGGGGCACTAGGCTCAGTAGTCGGTCTAGGAAATTCCTTATCATGTTCAAGGTAAAACGCAGCCGCAGTAGGCCCCAACGGTAACGGTTTCCCATCCGGACGAGGCAAAATCATGAAATGCTGGTGGGACGTGTCGAGTGTCCAAATTAGGTAGGTTTTCGCAATCGGTCGCGAAATCATAGAACAACTCTCCATGAAATTAATACTAATAGTAGTATCACCTACGACAGGAGAATTCGTCATCTTGGGTAGTCCAAGATATTGAGCCAGAAGAGTAACCATACCACCCATCGGAATATTCCCCGAGACCGCCTTCTGGTGCTTCTCACACAAATTCAAGAATATATCGAGAAAATCCGGGGTCCCCAAACATTCGGGTATCATGGCCCACAAATACATCAAATCCGCCCTAGGTAGATGTGTCGGTTCACCTTTGCAAAGAAATGTGGAGTTCAAAAGTCGGTGAACATAACGAAGGGCAGGATGAAGAATATCGGCATTCTTAGCCCCCTCATAAGCATTCCCAGCTATTTTCCTCCAAAATTCATCCATCATACGCGTAGTGGGAGTCAGAAATTCCGTCCCCCCTCTCGGTGCTATACCCAACGCCTCCCTCAATTCGGTGAAATCTACTTCTCGTTCTGAATCTCCGAGATGAAAAGTAATGTGAGGGGGTTCGTCATCACGATGGACTTCTAAGGTGGACAAGAATTCAAGTATGTAGCACTTATACGTGTTCGCATGCTTATCGTAAAAGTTTGCTAGCCCAATACGAGTCAATAACGTGAAAACCTCATCACTAATCCCGAGCGTCTCCAATGCCAAATTATCAACAAACTTAGTCGACATAATAACTCGATCAAATAGTTGGCGCCATACCGCTTTCTGTTTCGCACTCAAATTCTTACATCCCATATAATCCACCGCTGTCGTTTTTTGCTTCTTTGGGGCCATGACTACACAGACTTAGACAACCAAATCTAACTCGAGACAGAACCACTACCGAAACTGACCAACTAGACAAAGATATGGAGATTGACTAAGACTCGAATCAACTACCAACAACTCACAGCACACAACTTGATGACTTACGAACAACAACTCACCATCTGCGTAATCACACATAAACAGCAAAAGAGAGTGGGACGAAGGGGTTGGAAACTTAACAATTCGGTTAACGGAAGACCCACAGACGCAGACCCATTCACACTGACGAAACCCGACTCACACGACTGCCTGAATACGCACTGGACCACGACCAACGACGAATCGATGCTGACAGAGCAGAGATGCAGACAGAGGGCCACACACGCGATCCGCCTGAACCCTACCGGCGACCGACAACCACAACCACCAGAAACAGACCCACAACGAACACGCGCACGACCTCCGACGAACACCGGCGGCAACTGACAGAACCGACAACGATGACGAACCTAGGCGACGCGCGTACGATGACGGAAAACAAATCGACGCCGGCGAACGCAAAAGGGAAAGGAAGAGGATGATGGTTGTGAAGGGATCAAAGGGGTTTTGAATTTGGGGATATTTGGGGAAATTAGGGTTTAGAATTAGGGATATTTGGGATTGAATTGGGAGAAAGGGAAATTAGGGTTTAGAATTAGGAATAGAGAAAGATTGAAGTGAAGAGGGGAAAGTCGGGTCTGGTGTTTCAATTTTTTTTTTGATTTTTTTTTAATTAAATAATAAAATAACAGACCTGTGAGAGGAGAGTCCGCGCGAGTCGCATAGGGTCCGCGCGACTCGCGCGGATGCCTGGAAATCCGTTCTTTTTTTCTTCAGTTTTCGCTCAGATTTCGAGGGATCTCCATGCTAGTCGCCCAGGACCCATGCTAGTCGCCCCATCTCCTAGAAAATCGACGCTTTTCTCCTAATAAAACATCAAAAGTTAGTAATAAAAACTAAGTTTAAGAAAAACAACGAAATTAATACTACGACCTATGACCCGTAAAATAAAATTTTACAAAAAAAAAATCTACAAAGCGGGTTGCCTCCCGGAGGCGTTTTTGTTTAAAGTCGTTCGCTCGACTGTGACGGATGTCAATTTTCGTGGATAGGATCGTAGAGGGCCATCGACTCCACTACGTTAGCTTCAAATCCTTCATAATACGGCTTAAGACGTTGTCCGTTGACCTTCAAAATCTTGTTTGTCTCGGGATTTCGTACTTCAACTGCACCATGAGGGTAAACATGAGTTATAATGAATGGACCAAGCCAACGGGATTTTAACTTACCGGGAAAAAGACGAAGACGGGATTGAAATAAAAGGACTTTTTGCCCAATTTGAAAGTCTCGCCTCAAGACCATCTTATCATGCCAAGCCTTCGTTTTCTCCTTATAAGTCGCCGCGTTCTCATATGACTCAAGACGTAGCTCCTCCAACTCTTGTAATTGTAGCTTTCGATGCATTCCCGATTCATCTAAATTCATATTGAAGCTTTTAATCGCCCAATATGCCTTATGCTCTAGCTCCACCGGAAGATGACAAGCCTTCCCAAACACCAATTGATATGGAGACATGCCGATCGGGATTTTGTAGGCCGTTCGATAGGCCCATAATGCATCGTCTAACCGTCCACTCCAATCCTTCCAATTTGGATTGACCATCTTTTCTAAGATGGATTTAACTTCTCGATTGGACACTTCAGCTTGTCCGTTCGTCTGCGGATGGTAGGCCGTGGATACTTTATGAGCAACAAAATACTTTTTGAGCAAAGCACTTATCGTTTTATTCACGAAATGAGTACCACGATCACTAATCAAGGCCTTGGGAATTCCAAACCGAACAAATATGTTAGCCTTGATAAAATCCGCCACCACCTTAGAATCATCGGACTTAGTGGGGATAGCTTCCCCCCACTTGGACACATAATCGACCGCAAGTAAAATGTAGAGATTACCGTTCGATTTTGGGAATGGTCCCATGAAATCGATCCCCCATACATCAAATATCTCACAATTAAGCATATAACTTTGAGGCATCTCATTTTTCCGGGAAATATTCCCCACCCTTTGACAATTGTCGCAAGCTTGACAAAAGACTTGGGCATCTCGAAACAACGGTGGTCCAATAGAAACCGCAATCTAACACCTTACTTGCCGTCCTCAGTGCACCAAAGTGACCTCCACACGCTTGAGAGTGACAAAACGTGAGAATTGAAGTCATCTCATTCTCTGGAATGCATCTTCTAATAACACCATCAGAGAAATGTTTCCATAGATACGGCTCATCCCACACATAGTACTTCGCATCACTACGAAGCTTGTCTTTTTGAGATTTTGAGAAAACCGAAGGAAATTTAGATGAGCAAAGAAAGTTTACCAAATTCGCATACCAAGGTTGAACCGAGTTAAGCGCAAATAAACTTTCATCGGGAAACACGCCCTTGACTGACTCTCTCTCATGTGTCCTAGAATCAACATCAATCAACCGACTCAAATGATCGGCAACCACATTCTCGGCTCCCTTTTTGTCTTTCACCTCAAGATCGAACTCGCTAAGTAAAAGGATCCACCGGATCAATCTTGGCTTAGCTTCTTTCTTAGACATCAAATAGCGCAATGGCGCATGGTCAAAAAACACAATCACCTTCGTTCCTAATAAGTAGGATCGAAATTTCTCCAACGCATACACGACCGCTAGGAGCTCCTTTTTGGTGGTGGTGTAGTTCTTTTGAGCTTCATTAAGGGTCATGGAGGCATAATGAATGACATGAGCTATCTTTCCAACTCTTTGACCCAACACCGCTCCTAATGCATAATCACTCGCATCGCACATGGTCTCGAAGGGGAGAGACCAATCCGGAGCTTGAATAATTGGAGTCGACGTAAGCCTACGTTTCAAATCATCAAACGCCTCCTTGAAAGCTTTATCAAATACAAAATCTATCTCCTTTTGGAGCAATTTGCACAACGGTGTGACTATCTTGGAAAAGTCTTTAATAAATCTTCTATAAAAACCTGCATGACCAAGAAAAGACCGCACTTCCCGAACATTAGTAGGGTAAGGTAGAGAAGAAATGGTATCAATTTTTGCTTTGTCTACCTCTATACCCTTTGATGAGACCACATGTCCAAGAACTATACCTTGCTCCACCATAAAGTGACACTTTTCTGAATTCAAGACAAGGTTAGTTTCAATGCAACGCTTAAGCACAAGAGATAGATGATGTAAACAAGAATCAAAAGAGTCACCATGCACCGTAAAGTCATCCATGAACACTTCAATGAAATGTTCAACATACTCCGAGAATATACTTATCATACATCGTTGAAATGTCGCAGGTGCATTACAAAGACCAAAAGGCATGCGTCTATATGCAAACGTGCCAAAAGGACAAGTGAATGTGGTTTTCTCTTGATCCTCGGGGGCAATGGCTATTTGGAAATAGCCCGAATACCCATATAAAAAGCAATAGTAGGCTTTCCCCGCTAGTCTTTCTAGCATTTGGTCAATGAAGGGGAGGGGGAAGTGGTCTTTCCTAGTTACCGCATTCAATCTACGGTAATCGATACATACCCTCCACCCGTTTTGAATCCTAGTGGGGACAAGCTCACCATCTTTGTTCTCTACTACGGTCACCCCCGACTTTTTAGGGACTACTTGCGTAGGACTCACCCATTTACTATCAGAAATAGGAAAAATCATACCGACTTGTAGTAGCTTGAGAACCTCTTTCTTCACTACCTCCATCATAGGAGGATTTAATCGACGTTGTGGTTGCCTCACCGGTTTAGCATCATCTTCGAGTAAAATCCGGTGCATACAAGTACTTGGACTAATACCTTTGATGTCGGCAATTGTCCATCCAATAGCTTGCTTGTTCTCCACAAGAACATCCTTCAACTTCCTCTCTTGTTCCTTGGTGAGCTTACTAGAGATGATAACCGGTAGTGTTTCTCCCTCACCAAGGAAAACATACTTCAAGTGCTCCGGTAGAGCTTTGAGCTCCACCACAGGTGCCTGCACAATAGAAGGCAACAATTTCTCCCTAGAAACAGTTAGTGGTAATGGGTTCTGAAAATTAGATATTGGTCTCCTCGAATCATGCAATTCCGCCACAACTTCCTGCAAATTAGCAGAAAAAGCATATTCTACGTCCTCATTACTCAAACTGTTCTCCAAAGCAACCTGCAACTCATCAGAACCATTCAGGTCAAAGAATTTCTGTGCTAATGGATCAACTATATCAATAAAATTGACAGAATGATGATCTACGGAGTATTTCATGGCATCATAGATGTTGAAAGTTACTAATTGGCCATTGGACTCCATAGTCATAGATCCATTAGAGACATCAATCTTCGTGCTTGCCGTTTTCAAGAACGGCCTTCCTAGCAAAATCGGAGCCACATGGTGATCATGTTCCATGTCTAGCACATAAAAATCAGCAGGAAAGATTAGATTGTCAACTAAAACAAGCACATCCTCGATAATACCTATCGGGTAGACATTCGATCTATCCGCCAACTGAATCACAACACTAGTATTACTCAAAGGACCAAGTTGCATAGATTTATAAACAGAATAAAGCATCACATTTATAGAAGCTCCTAAATCTAGCATGGCCTTATCAAACTTAGTGTTACCAATGGTGCAAGGAATTGTGAACATACCCGGATCACTACATTTGGGTGGTAGTTTTCGTTGAAAAACGGCGGACACATGTTCACTTACCTTAACTTTCTTTACCCCTTTAAGCTTGTTATTCCTTTTAATAGTGCACAATTCTTTTAAAATTTTTGCATATTTAGGAATACTTTTCAAAAGATTAAGAAGGGGAATATTTACCTCGCACTTTTCAAATACCTCATAAATGTCTTTATCGTGCTCAAAGTGACGAGTTCTCCTTAGTGCATCGGGGAAGGGTACCTCCGGTTCCAAAACCGGTGTAGTAGTAATGAGCTCCTTTGCTTTGACAATAGGGGTTTGCTCCTCCTTCTCGATCACTATCTCTTCTTCTTCCTCTCTTATGACCGGTGGCTTTGCTACCTTCTTCACCTTCTCGACCTCCTCTAATTGCCTTCTGTTCCTCAATGAAACGACACTCACATTCTTAGAAGGCACCACCGTTTGAGACGGGAGTCCCGTAGAATCTCGAGCTTCCAAACGACTAATAGAGGTCGCCATTTGTCCCAATTGAGTTTCCATGTTTTGGATACTAGCTTTGTTCTCCGTTTGATGTTGAAGAACCGTAGCTTGAAGATTGGACATTTGGGTGGTTACCGTAGCTTGACTAGCAACCGAAGCGCGGATCATGTCCTCGGTGAACATTTGTCCACTAGGTGGGGGTGGAGTAGGAACCGTGTTAGGAACTTGTTGTTTAGCAAAGAATTGTTGCTTCGCTTGACCGACTTGATTCCCTTGATTAAATTGTTGGTCCCCTTGACGAGTTCTCCACCTCATGTTGGGATGATCTCTCCATCCGGGATTAAAGGTATTGGAAAAAGGGTCCCATTTCTTCTTTTCCCCGGTTTCCCATATTCCATTCATCTCCTCTTGATTCTCTTCATACATGTGAGGACAATGCTCACTCGGATGTCCTTCGGTAGAACAAATACCGCACGTCATAACTTGATTTGTTTTCCCCCACATCATATTTTGTACAAGAGCCGTTAAGCTATCGACTTTATGTTCAAGGCTCGAGGATGATGAATTACCTACGGCATGCACTCCCCGTTTATATTTTCGAGAAAAATCTCGAGAGCTTTCAGCTAGCTCCTGGATCACCTCTATAGCCGCATCTGGACTCTTGTTCACGATCGATCCCCCACATGCCGCATTCACAGTGCGGGCATCCTCCACACAAAGACCTCCACAAAAATACATCACAAGGTCTTGAGGATTGTAGCCATGATATGGGCATGTAGCACATAGCTTCTTAAAGCGTTCCCAATACTCGTACATAGTCTCACCATCTCGTTGCTCCGCATTACTAATCTGCTTCTTCAATTGGGAAGCTCGAGACGCCGGAAAGTACTTCTCAAGGAACGCCTTCTTCATCTTCACCCATGTATCAATACTTGCAGGTGGCAAGTAATATAGCCAATCTCTCGCAGAATCCTTCAACGAAAAGGGAAAGGCCCTTAGCTTCAGCTGCTCATCAGTGACAGACGCTGGTTTCATACTCAAGCATACAATATGAAAATCCGACAAGTGCTTGTTAGGGTCCTCATCGCTTAAGCCATGGAATGTGGGTAGTTGATGGATCAAACCCGACTTCAATTCGAAAGTGGCATTCGCACCCAATGGTGGGTACGTAATGCACAAAGGTTGTTGTGCGAGATCGGGTGCCGTCAGCTGCTTAATCGTGTTGGCCATGGTATACGACTCGTCTTCGGATTCGGAAGGAACTTCAGTATTCACGGGAATAATAGGAATATCGGTGAAAAACTCTAGATCCTCGAATTCCTGTGTTCCGATAACTATTGTTCCCTCTCCGATTCTTCGTGACCTGTGCAAGGTGCGTTCAATCTCTGAGTCGAATGCCTCGAGGTTCAAGTTAGATTAACGAGTATTATACATAAACTACACAAAATAAAATAAAATAAAATAAAATTAGCTATAATAAAAAGAAAACTAAAAACTACACTAGAAAACAGAAAAATAATTAATACCGACTCCCCGGCAACGGCGCCAAAATTTGACAGGCTTAAGTCGTATGCATCAAATTACAATTTATAATCACTTATAACCAACTACTATAACAATAGTATAGTAGAAATAAGGGTCGAACCCACAAGGAATTGGTTTAATTATAACTGCGTACTAATGTAGAACGATAAATAACTAATTAACTAAATAATAAGAAGGGGGATTTTTGATTGATTGTCTAACAACTAAAACAATAAAGATGAAAACTTTAAGTAAATCAAATGATGAAAAAGAACTTAGACACAAGCACGAATCCACACTCAATAGCGATTGATCATCGTAAGACGGTTTCAATTAATAATCTTGACTACTCTATCGTGAACATGAAATTCCAATTCTCTTAAGAATAGTTAACTACAACGAATCCCGTTCTTAATTAACCCTAACCGTAAAACAACCTAAACAATCCAGTTCTAGGTTCAATTAGACGGAAGCAATATAGATCTGAGAATTCGATAGAGAATAAATAGCACGTACAATCAAGTCGTGCCTTAGATATTTATATGAATCGCTTCTAAGTACTAATATCAACGTATCCCGTTCAATATTAATTCCTAGTTGTTACTAATGTAAAGTTAATCAGTAAATCCTACTCAATTAACGATACTAACGATAGAACGATGCAATTAAATACTAGTTGTACACCTAGCAATCAACAACAACATTAATAAAATTAATAACAAAGCAATTCATAATAATCAAGGTTAATAATCAAAACATTCAAACTCACAAACGTTTCTCGAGTGTTTCAAAGGCTTGAATCTAAGTAGAGAAAATTAGTTACACATACTTGCAATGGAAAATTAGGGTTCTTTAAAGTCTCCCTTTTCTTCTCTAGTCTTCCGTTAAACCTTTATGTGAATGATATGAATAATCTCTAAACTAAGGCTTAACTTAACCTAATAAAAGTTTACTAATAATAAAATAATAATAAAAATATCCTAAGGTAATAATAAAGTTTCCTAATTAAAATCCAAGTCTTAAAACGTAATAAATTAAAACAAAATAAGCCGGAACGCATGGTACGTTACAGGCCACGGCGCGACTCGCGTGACGAGCTGTTGCTGCTTCGTGCAATTCTTCGATTCTGTTGTTCCGGGTCTTCAAGTGGGCTTTCTTCTTCTTCTTGTTTTATTCGCTCTTAGCCCAAACCGACGGTCCAATGGTTAGCATCCTCAAAATAGCCTATATTACATTCATACCAAATTGACACAAATGCAATACAAGACAATCAATTTAGCTCTCAAACTATACCAAAACCGTCGTAATAAATACGACTAAACACGGCCCATCACTTTACTACTCAAGGTCTTCCTACTCCTCTTCTTATCCCTTTGGCTAGCCATATTTGTCTAGATGCACTTAGGATTCTTCAACTATTTTACTATCATTTATGCTCTTTAAGTGTAGTAACCTCCTTCTCCTTTAATCTACTCTACATTCATTTTGTGCATTCACAAAAAAATTACTACAACGTATTCATCATCCTTTTTTTCCTTCTTGGCCAAGTACTCCCTCCCCTATTCCAGCCTGATTTTTGCTCCATTTCGAGTCTCAATCGAATCGTTTTTATCGTCATGTTAATCCTCTTTCCGATTCCTTCGTTAAGGTAATAATCGACGTCGTTTTCGATCATTATTTACCTTGATTTTTGTTAGTTTTCTCATGGTATTTTTCTGCCATGATTTTCGTGTTTGGAAGGATTTGTGGACGATCCCGAGGCCGACGAGTATATAATCGATTCAGACTTGGAGTAGAGGTAACGTCGATGTTACTCGGTATTTCATGTTTTTAATTGTGTATTTGCATGTATATATTTTTACATTTTATTTTGACAATATATGTATGTCACCAAATCTGGAAAAATTTTAAAAGTTGAAAATTTGCATGTTTCGGTATTTTTATCGCTTTTTCGAGATTAACGATTAAATTGTTATAGTAATTTGTAAAATCATAATTTTCGGCCTAAACATGTAATATATGTTTATATTCTGTAAAATTGATATTTTTGATGATTTATAATAATTTAGGATTTTTCTGATATTTTAAATATCGATTATTGAATTATTACCGTTTACGGACAAAAACGATTAAAAGCCGATTTTTAGTTCTAGTACCTAAACATTTTATTTTAATCTGATTTTTGACGTGGTGAAACTTTCTGATGAAATAGAAGTTTCTGAATTTTTTCATAATTTTTCGGAATTTTTAAGTGGATGAATTAATTAATCACTTTAAATCATCATTTATCGTTAAAACCGTGTTTGTTGTTTAAATTCTCGAATTCTGGTCTTTGATTTAAATCCGGAAAAATTTGTGATTCTGATGATTTCATATATTTTTATGATTTTTAGTGCCTTAATAAAATGTTAGGAACGATAAGTTTATTAATGAAATCGCTAATTGTGAAAACGGGTTTAAATGACGGTTTTGTTGGAATTTTGGAAAAATCTGAAAAATTTATATTCTGGAAAATCATGATTTTTAAGTTTAATAATAATTTTTGGATATTAATATTTAAATCGTTTGTAATTACTATTTTTATTAATCGTTATTGTCGAGATTAGACGATTAACGAGAAAACGCTTTAAAAACCGAGTTTTAGGATTCTGGAAAAGTTCATTTTTGGACAGAATGTCCATAATTATGTTTTAACTATTTTACGTAATTTTTGTACTATTTATTAAAGTCTTTAATTAATAATTATTGATTTTCGGACAAATTGTGCTTTATCGTTAAAATTCTTCGTCTTACCTAAAAGAATTATTTTTCCAGCAATTTTGAAAGTATTTAAATATGAACTTTAAGAGTTAAATCATCCCTTAACATATTCTAAATATATTCAATGGTTTAATTAAATAAAAGACGTTAAAAGATTTTATTTGACATTTGCCGTAAAATCCTATTCATAATCGTATTGTCGAAACTAATAATAATTAGGGCATTTTAGTTTTGTAGATTTTGGAAACACCCTAATTAGTACTCTCTCCGGTTCTTCGGAATTGCAACATTTGATTAAAATATACCTCACTAATCATATAAAGTGTTGCAATTCCAAAGAACCAGAGGGAGTAGTATTTAAAATGTTTAAGACATTTCTAAATCATTTTATAAACACTTGAATGACGTTTCAATAATTTCACTAACGCAAAAGTTCTCGTTTTAAGAATTAATATCGTTAAGGCCGAAAGTACTAGTTTTATAAATCTATATCGTTTACTAATATTTTGCTATTTTCATATGATGCTATTTTTAGTAAGTTTCTAAAAATAGAAGTTTCCTAAAATAGAAAGTTTCCTTCTTTTGGAAAGTGGTTCTTTTTCCTTTTGTTCTCTTATGGTTTATATTATTGAATACATCTTTTAATTATCGATAATGGCTTGTTTTGGAGTTATGGAATAAGGAAAAGTGTGGGTTTAGAGTAATATAGTCTGGGCTGTACGTCTTGCCATCAACTATAAAGCCAGTGTGTCTATGTTGAGACACATTGGTCGTTGAACTGATCATGGTTTGTGTTCAGGAGGGTGTATGTTTACCTTAAACTTAGATATCACATCGTGTAAGTCGCGTCGGGTTGAACTGGATATGGTTTGTATCCAGGAGGGGTGTGCACTACTTAAGTCAGGACCTCGCTGCACGCAGTCCTGTTATAGTTGAGTTGCCTAGTTAGAGATCAAAGTCTGATTTGTTTTGACTAAGTTCTCGAAACTAGATTTTAGTATTGTCCTAGAGAAAGTCTAGATTCTACATTAATCCTATCCATAACGCCATTTTGATTATTTTATTTATTATCGATATAAATTGGTTTGCAGGTTGGCAAATATTTTTATGTTTCTTCGGTAACCCATTTTAATATTTTGGTTTTGTGCCGAAAACTTATTTTAATATGATGTTTTACTGTTTTCCATTTTTATTATTTTTCTATAGTAGTAAGTACAGTTTTAAAATCCTGTTATACGGCTGGGAGAACGTTGACGTTGCTCCCCACTGATTGTGGCTGTTATGTTTTAACATGGCAGGTATACGTGTTTGTTTCCGGTGGGTGTGGGCTAACGAGCAGTCTTGGATCCTGCTTGATCTTTTTAATAATTATGTCTTATGGATTGTTTAACCTTTTTATGGATTGTTTTAAATTTTAGCCATTTTTATGTATGGCATACGTTTGACTTTACCAATTTAATTTACTAAGACATAGTTACAGTGTGTTTTAATCCCGACTCTACAGTGTTTCCGCCACTGTATCGCGTTAGAATTTCTAGGGGATTACATAGGACTTCCCATATTTAGCAGTGTTGGGTCGTGTCTTAAGTCGTCGAAGTCTCTAGCGTCGAAACTCTGTCGATCCTACATTACGAGTTTCTTCCCTATCCCAATCCGCCTTATTGGACTAAGACAAGGCCCACTTACGTAGGACATACTCCTACAAAGGAGGGCCCATTTACACAATCGAGTCCAAAGTCTGGGGATGTCTCACGTGAACCTTCCTTCAAACAGGACTCGGCCCACCCGCCGATTCCTAAGGAAGGCCCACCTTTCATAAGTCACCCGTCTAGGTGTCTTTTCCGAGTCATTTCCCTTTTCAGTCTTATTCGGGATGTACTTTCTATTCCGGGATTTAGGCTAATTTCTGATTACGCGGTGTTCTTACAGACAGGCCACCCGAGACCAGATATCAACGCAAGATGGACGACTTGAAAGCCGCGCTAGCCAAGATCAAAACTCAATTGACTGCCATCCAGACTGACCAGACCTCCCTGGCCACCCGGCTGACTGCTGTAGAGAAAGGTACTCCCGCTGGATCCGAGCCCACTGGGCCTATAGCCGAATTAATCGGCGCCGTTCGCAAGCTTGAAGAACAGGTCCACCTGTCAACCAACAACTCGATCTACACCGAAAATGCTCGCTCCTACTCACCTCTGAATGACGAACTACCTGCTAACCTCAACCTTACGGGAATTCCGATGTTTGAGGGTACCGAAGACCCGGTCCACCACATCCGAGCCTTCAAAGAATTCATGGCAGTCTAAGGAGTGAAATCCACCATATTTAAGCACTTATTTGCTTCCTCTCTCGAGAAGCACCCAAAGGCCTGGTACTACAAGCTCGATTCCAAGAAATACAAGACTTGGGACGATGTGGCTACTGAATTCGCTCGGAATTACGCTGATAATACCGAGATCCAGACTACAATGCGTACTCTGGAAGTGATGGCCCAAGAGCCCAAAAAGGGTTCACCAAGTATCTCCAGAGATGGCGGGCCGAAAGTGTGAAGCTGGTTGATAAGCCCAGCGAGAAGGTGCTAGTGGAGGCTTTTGTCAAGAATCTCCTCCCATCCTACCGGGTCCATCTCCGGTATGCCATCATCCCCAGTTTTGCCGCCCTTAATGAAATGGGCACAAGTATCGAGGATGACTTAAGGTTAGAGAGCCTGACTAAGGCCTCTACCAAAGGATATCAAGGGCCTAGTTCATCTTCGAGCAAGCCCACACCTGCAGCTGCAACTCGCAGCATCTTCGATGAGGTTAATCTGCTTGACACCTCATCCAAAAAGAATACTCCAAATCGGGTATTCACGGATATAGGGACTACCTATACCTATGCCTTACAAAGGCTATCTTCAAAGGGTCTTATCCAACCAATAGGCCCGACTCCAGAAGTTTCAGTAGAAAAGAGGTCCAAAAGTTACAATGCCCAAGCCTACTGCCAGTATCATCGAGGTAACGGGCATGACACGGAAAAATGCTGGAAACTGAAACATCTTATCCAGGATCTGATTGAGAATGGGAAGATCCCGTTACCCGGAGACAAGCCGAGTAACAAAGAAAACCCGTTCACTGCCCATGCTATATTCACCGGTGAGGTAATCGACTGCTCACACCTCATCTCCCCCTATACTCCACAAATTAACGGGATATTGTTCGATGATGAGGACGACGTTTACCTAGCCAAAGGGGAGGCTGTCCCCATCACCAGTGAAGAGGTCCGAAAAGCCAAGTCCAAAGCCTTGGCCACTAACCACCTCGCCACCGCTGGGCACTCCACTCCAACAACCGTCACTGAACCTGCCAGGACGGAATCTACCCTTGAAGGACCAAGCAACGACACGGCTCTGGTCCAACAATTGAAAAGGGTTCGAGCCGATCTGACCATATGGCAACTTCTAGTTAGCTCACAAGAACATCGAGAGGCACTAACTAAGGCCCTCGATCAAATCAAGGTCGACTCACAGGTTACCCCCGCTGAAATGGTAGCTACTATCATGCCCTATCTCAAGGGCAAGTACAAGGAAGAAGGCCCACTCATCACTTTCTCTGAGTCCGATCGTCCACCATTTGGGGCCGCCCATAACCTGGCCATCTACATCACGGTCATTTGCCGAGGGAAGTACCTCCCGATGACCCTAATTGACGATGGGTCCGCCGTGAATGTCCTACCTCTAAGGACCGCTAAAGCCCTCGGCATCACTGATGCCGATTATCTCCCGACGGCGCAGAATATCCAGGCTTTCGACGGAAGCCCAAAACCGGTTGCTGGGGCCGTTAAGCTGACAATAATAACGGGCCCAATCGAAAAAGAATTGGAGTTTCAGGTGATTGATGTCACCTCGTCCTTGAACATGTTGCTCGGGAGGCCTTGGATCAATGCGGTCAGGGCCGTGACCTCTACCCTCCACAGAAAAGTCAAGATGCCACTTCAAGACGGTATCATCACATTGGAGGCAACCCCCATGACCGTGGCTAGCTGCAATGCCACAAGCCGGGCCGAACCACGAGGATTCGATTTCATGGGTATGATCGAAGAGGAATATCTCTTCAGGCCTTACTTCACCACTAGCATCGACACGATGCTACAAAACTTGGGCTACTTGCCGGGGGCTACCTCGAGGCCATATCTTCCAGCTGGGAAGATTATCGAAGTCCTGAACGATGGTGAATCACAGTTCGGTTTAGGATATGCTGTAACCCCGGAGAACGTGGTCCGGACCGGTATTTATAAAGCCACCAACCTCATCAAGGGTACTTACTTAGGCCCTTATAGCCCGAAACTAACCGATTACTTTGTTACTCCAGTATTCGGGGCTATTCAAGTGGGCCTCTACCAACCCACAATCACATATCCCCAGACCAAAATGGCTCGGGAATGCAATTTCATCCCTGATGACATATTCGCCCTTCTCCAAGCAGAATCCAAAGAGGGCGCCGACAACTCCGAGCCCGTGCTGGGGCTCCTATTTGGAGAAGACAAGGCCATCCCTGCTCCTAAAGAGGATTTGGTCAACCTCATCCTTCGCAGCAACCGGTTCGATCCAACAAAGCTGATTTCCGAAGTGGGTACGGACACCGGGAAAAGGGCCTGGAGAAAGACCATCAAATGGACCGACAGCCAGGGACGGACCTACAAGCTAACCACCGGCGAGGGAGACATGCCTGATACCGAGTCCGAGTCTGAGTCAGAGTCCAAGTCTGAGTCCAAGTCTAGAGGGTCTGGTGCTAGAGTCCAATCTGTAACCCCTCTTCCCTTAACCACTGGAGTCTCGGGGCCTGTCCCGAGAGCACTCCCAATCCCGCCACTGACCAACAATCAGATGGCCGCTCTATTCGAGCTATTCTCCAAATTTACCATTAATAATAATAACGAAAACCGTTCTGCTTACGACTTGTCTTATTTCCAAAATTCTTCCAATTTCAAAAATTTTATATGCAATGACATTGAGAGACCCGACGAACAGGTACCTCTGCCTCCGCATCTGATCGAGCAGCTGAAACAAAGGGAATCCCGAGATTCGGAAATTGAAGAAACTGAGTCCATCAACGTGGGAACCACCTTAGAGCCTCAGATGCTTAAGTTGGGCCTATCTTTAGATCCCGAGGAGAGAAAACAATTCACAGACCTCCTCCAAGAGTTCAAAGACGTCTTCGCATGGTCCTACAAGGACATGCCGGGAATAGATCGGGAAATAGTTGAACACCGTATACCCATCAAAGATGGGTGTAAGCCGGTAAAACAGAAGCTTCGAAGAATGAGGCCCGAATGGTCTCTCAAAGTCAAAGAGGAAGTAGACAAACAATTCAAGGCGGGCTTTATACAAGTGTCTGAATATCCAGACTGGGTCGCGAACATCGTGCCAGTACCCAAGAACGAGGCAAGGTGCGAGTATGTGCGGACTTCCGGGACCTTAACAAGGCCAGCCCAAAAGACGATTTCCCGTTACCACACATCGACATACTGGTGGATAATACGGCCGATCACGCCCTTCTATCATTCATGGACGGGTATGCCGGATACAATCAAATCAAAATGGCAGAAGAGGATATGGGTAAGACCACCTTCATTACACCTTGGGGTACTTACTGCTACACCGTTATGCCATTTGGGCTTATCAACGCCGGGGCCACTTATCAGCGGACCGCCACCACCTTATTACACGATATGATGCATAAGGAAGTGGAGGTTTATGTGGACGACATGATCGTCAAATCCAAGGACCGGAGTGGGCACATCTCGGCCCTGTGGACATAACATAGGTCCACCCCGACGCGGCCACGCGCGGGTTTGGGGAGGCGAATGAATCTTCATATGAGAATGGATCGAATTGAAATTTAAATCAAAGTGGAGTTGCCACCGAACATTGTGGGAGTTCGGGCCCGTTCGAACCCACTCTATGTCGTAGTGGGCCGTGTACAAAATACGGCCCATTCCGATGTCATAGTTTATCGGGTTCGTCCCTTTGCATTTGATACCGATACCGACTTGATCGGATACCGTGTATTGAATGACTCTCGTTGCCAATGGTTTCGGAGATCCGGAAACCGAGGTTCTGAGTAAGGGGTGAGGGTACGTGTTGGGAAGTTCACAAAGAACACCCAACCCCGCCCGCACATAGCGGCCTCTACTAAGATATCGAACGATTTTTGAATACGCGTGTTAGTAATACGATGAATGATATGCAAACATTGTTTTCCTAAACATGCGAGGAACTGAATGGGTTGCTAAGTCGGTTTAATGCATGAAAATTAACGTCAAAGTTGAATTTAACATGTGAGATTCGTTTTAGTACAATAAAACAAACGATGAAATAAAATGACTTTGCTACAAAGGATGAACAAACGAGTTAGTATCGATTTGTGAATAAAAGACGTAAATATGATAATATGCATGATTATGAAAAAGGATTTTATGATACGTGATGGATTAAACACGTGTAGACCGAGGTCGAAAAATATTTGTCGAAATCTGAAAATATGCCGAGAAAGCCGCTGTTTTATGTAAGAAACGATGTAAAATAAAAAGAAGAAACGAGAAAAAAACGTGTCGCGGTTTACAGGCCCCCGCGCGACTCGCCTGGGAGGGGGCGCGACTCGCGCGGGCAGATGTCTCGGCTCGGGTTTTTCGAAAATTGTTAATTTTAATAAATCGCGTACAAATATGGATTAATTTATACTCGATTTATATTTTCGATATTCGTCGTATCCGATATTCGATTACGAAATCGATATCAAATATTTGGGATGATTTTTAGAAAAAGTTTTTTATAAAATCGTTTTGAAAAGAAACTGAACGAAAAGAAAGAATGTTACTTCTCTCCGCGTTAAAACGTCGTGTTTTGTTTTAAAAAAAGTATGTAATGATTTTTTGCATCAACGAGATTTAATTTAGTTCTTGTTAGATAAGATATTTGATTAATGAACCGGTATCGTATTTTAAGAACGTTATATATGAAAATAATTTTGTAGTATCGATATTAGAAATAAATAAAAAAAAATGCGACGAACAACCCGTAAAACAAAAATCGACCGACGACGAAAAAAAAAAAGAAAAGACGAGGAAAAGACGAGAAGGAGAAGAAGAGAGAAAGGAGAAGTCGGGTTTGATTTTACACCCTCAACCTACATGCTTCGTTTACTCGGATCCGGGCTCGTCGGAATGTGGCTAGGGCACGGGAGCGTCGATTTAATGTCGGTGAGTTATGGTGGTTTGGTTTGGACGTGTAAGGTGGCGGGTGAGGCAGCCGGTTTTTGTCGGGTCTCGGGTTGTACTATCGATTTTTCGATGCTATGTGTATGAGTCTCGAAGTGTGTGTTTCTTATGAATTGTAGATGTGTTTGTATCGTGTGTCGTTGTGTTGAATGTGAGGGTCCTATTTATAGGTGAAGTCCTCGATAAGAGCTAGGAAAAGTATTCTTGCTTAGATGACAAGAAATACCGGTTTGGATAGGAAATGTAAGAGGTTGAGAGGAACGGGAATTCTGTTTCTTGGTGAAGAAGAAACGTACCTCGGCTGAAATGGGGCTGCTCGGCCGAGTATTTGATGCTCGGTCGAGTGTTTGATTCGATATTCGGATAGAATTCCTACTTGAGATCGAATTCTATCCTCAAACGGATTTGTTTAATATTTTGCGTAGCTGATTTTTGTAGTGTTTGAGTTCAAACCGGACTCGTGAGGTGTCACGACTGGTCCGTGTATCTCGAAAATATCTTTGACCGGGTTTTGACTCGGTCGCTAAAAGACGGTTTTGCCCCTGGTGTCGGATTCGACCCAAATTAGTCTTATTTGACTCGAAACGACCCACTGAGCCTGATTTTGAGGTTGGTTTTGTGAGATTTGTACTCTATAAAAAGCCCAAGCCAAATGCCAATGATTTTGAGCCCGTTTTCGAGTATATTAAAGCACGTTTGCGTCCGATCATCATCGGGTGTTTGTCGGAAACTGCTATAGACACCTGGCGGTCAAAATGTGGGTGTCTACAGGCCCTAAGAAAATTGTTCACCAGGCTGCGCAAGTACAATATGAGACTGAACCCACAAAAAAGCAGTTTCGGGGTAACGTCGGGCAAGTTACTGGCCCACATCGTTAGCCAACGCGGCATCGAGGTCGACCCAGCTAAAATGAAAGCCATCACCGAGATGCAACCACCCAAGACCGAAAACAAAATAAGGGGGTTTCTCGGAAAAGTCCAATACATCAGCCGGTTTATTTCAAAGTTAACTATGGTATGCGAGCCCATTTTCAAAAAACTGAAGATAGGAGAACGGGTACTGTGGGACGATAAATGTCAAAATGGCTTTTGACAAAATCAAGGAGATTCTGTCTGCTCCGCCGGTACTAATGCAACCTCAACCCGGCTTGCCTTTGTCATTATACCTAACAACGACCGAGACAGCCATGGGGCTATGTTGGCCCAGACAGTCGATTCAGAAGAACGGGCTATCTACTACATCAGTAAAAAGAACCTAGAATACGAATGCAAGTACACAATGCTCGAGAAAACGTGCCTAGCTTTGGTTTGGGCCACTAAAAAGCTCTGACATTACATGCTCAGTCACGAGGTACATGTATTATCCAAAATGGATCCTATCAAGTACCTGTTCGAGAAGCCCATCCTCAACGGCAGGATGTCCAGATGGACTTTAATGTTAGCTGAGTTCGACCTCAAGTTTGTACCATTAAAAGCCATCAAAGGCCGGGTAGTGGCAGAATTCCTCGCCGATAGTCCGATATCTGAAGAGGGACATACCGATACTTGGGCCTTTCCTGATGAAGACATATTCCATACCGACACCGAAACATGGGATTTGTATTTTGATGGGGCATCCAATTTCCGAGGATTCAGAGTCGGGATTCTGCTAATCTCACCAAGGGGAACACACCCCGTTATCCATCAAATTGGATTTTGACGTGACCAACAACGCAGCCGAATATGAAGCATGCATTCACGGGTTGCAAGCCGCCGCCGATTTAGGAGTAACGAATCTCCGGGTCCACGGTGACTCATCACTAGTCATCAATCAAGCACTCCAAAAATGGAAAACTCGGAACGCCAATCTCGTGGCTTACCAAGCACGGGTAAGGGTTCTAGAGAAACAATTCCAGAAGGTGGAATATATCTATCTGCCTCAGGAAGAAAATCAATTCGCAGATGCACTTTCCAAATTAGCATCCCTGCTAAATATCCCGGAGCATCTAACTAGCATGCCAATCTGCGTTGAATGACGGTCCGAGCCGGCCTATATCCATGCCATCCAGGATATCGAGATAACTGACCCAGAACCTTGGTATCAGGCTGTTCTAATCTACTTGACAACGGGAGAATATCCCCCGGGAACTGAAAACCGGGCCAAGAAGGCCTTGCGAAGATTGGCGACCCAATTTGTTCATACGGACGACGGGCAATTGTACAAAAAAACGGCACAAGGGGCTCTCCTCCTGTGCATCGACAAAATACATGCCGAAAAGGTTATGGCCGAGGTACACGATGGTGAAAATGGCCCACATATGAATGCCCATATGTTAGCCCGGAAAATCATGAGGCTTGGATACTATTGGAACACCATGGAAACAGACTGTCAGTTATATGTCAAGCACTGCCATAACTGTCAGATCTTTGCTAACGTACAGCATATGCCATCTTCTCTATTATACACCATGACATCACCGTGGCCATTTTTGACATGGGGTATTGACATAATTGGAAAGGTGCGCCCTTCCGGGACGGGAGGTCATTGCTTCATTTTGGTGGCCATCGACTATTTCACCAAATGGGTCGAAGCAGAGTCATATCGTGTCTTGAATGCCAAGCACGTGGCCAAATTCATCCAAAATAAGATCATTTGCCGATACGGGATCCCACACGAGTTTATCAGTGATCACGGGACCCACTTCCAAGCTGAAACCGCTGCATTGCTAGCGAAATACAAAATTCAGAGGCATACATCTTCACCTTACCGACCCCAAACAAATGGAGCGGTAGAAGCGGCTAACAAAACAATTGTCACCATACTTAAAAACATGGCTGAGAATTATCGGGACTGGCCCGACAAAATACCTTTTGCTCTCTGGGGGTATCGGACATCAATTCGCACCGCGACCGGAGCAACTCCATATTACCTGACATATGGAATGGAAGCGGTCCAACCGGTCGAACTAGAAGTGTCATCCCTCAGGATTTTACTTGAAAGCCAAGTACCTGAAGCAAATTGGGTCCAAGCCCGATATGATTCGCTAGTTCTTTTAGACAAACGGCGATCCCGGGTCCTCAACAATATCCACATATATCAAAAGAGGATCCAACGGGCTTTCAGCAAAAGAGTTAGGCCCAAAAACGTCAAAGAAGGGGACCTAGTCCTAAAATCGGTTCATGCCTTACTATCAGTTGACCCAAGGGGAAAATTCAAACCCAATTGGGCTAGACCATACTTAGTCAAGAAGGTCCTGTCAGGAGGAGCGGTGATGCTGACAGACCTGGACGGGAACGAGTTCGTCAACCCGACCAACTTGGACCAGTTGAAGCGCTACTACCCATAAACCCTATCTCAATGTCACTTGCAAATTTTTTAAAAAATGTGTCTTTTTATAAATTTTCAAAAAAATTATAGAGAAGTTAATAAGTTAGAATTAACTATTCTACTGTCACACATCTCGAATTAATAATCTTGATGTATTTCGAAAATTGCAAAAATCATACTTTTGAACTACGTTTGATTTGATTCCGCTAATTGTGGATACGTAGGCAACCCCTCAAAAGGGTACAACCACTGCAATAACGAAAAGACGGGAACGGTATTCAATAATATGCCTTTTATTAAATCTTGATAAACTTGGCAAATACAAAAAAAAAAAAAAAAAAAAAAAACGCCGGAAATGGCACACACAAAGAAAACACACCACAAAAAATAGTAATAATATTTAGATAATAAAACAAAGGAGACTAATAGTCGTGCATTTTGCCTTTCCCTTTGTCCTTTGGGTCGCGTGGAGCCCGAGGTCGCTAGGGCGGGGGCGAGCGTTCCCGAATCACAAGGGGAACCTCCTTAGCTCGAACCCGCTTCTTTGACAGCGGGTCTTCTGCTATTGTCTTTGGTCCAAGTCGGGCCCGCACGTGCTCAGGTAGTCTATCTCGTGGGTCAAGTCGGTCCTGAACTGCCAATCTTGGGCCAAGTCTCCTTTCTAAGTCGGTCTGGGGGCTCACCTTCACCTTGAGTCTTGGGCTTTTTCTTTTGTCCTGACATAAGACGGACCTTGGTAGCCGGAGTGTCTCCTTCGTCGAAGAAGCCCCTATTATCTTTGACTTGTTCCCTTCGTAGCAGGTCAAAAGCTTCATCAACCTTCAAAGCAGCACGGGCCTTCGCGGAATCAGCTTTGGTCCACTTCACATAAGAGTCTGAAACCCAGATTGAGTGACGAGATTTGGGAATGGGCCAAGTATGCCGGGTGTACCATCTTTGCATCCAAGTATCGCACATCACATCGGTCAGTTGGGTAGATTCATTCACAACTGCTTCAACTTCTGGGATTCGTTGGGTCCAACCATACTGCCTTAGTATGCGATCCGGGTAGAGATGAACTGTCTGCCTGAAAGATAATATTACGTGATAGCGAGCTTTGTCCCTCGGGTCCAGACCTGTCCAAACATAAATGGGTCACCATGGCATTACCCATCGGATCAACGGACCGCCGTGGAAAGACAACACCTCGTCCCAATACTTCTGAGTTATTTGGCGAGAAAAATCGATAGCCTGCCTCCTTGTCATCACTTGATTATGACAATAGTTGCTCGCGTTAAGGGGAGGATCTATCACTGATAGCTTCTCATATAGCCAAATCTGAAAAAGGAAACAAAATATCAACTTCCGAGACAAAATAGGCGTCCGCCTAAGGGCACTCGATCGAGTGCCTAGGGGTCACTCGGTCGAGTGGTACCTCTAAACACGAACATGGGGCTTTTTACGAGGGCACTCGATCGAGTGCCAGGGTGACTCGGTCGAGTGCCCACTGCAGCAAAGAAATCGCGAAAAAAAAAATCAAAAAATCAGGAAAATAAAATCAAGAGAAAATCCGATCACCTACAGCAAACAGGTGTTCCCGGTTAGACGAGTCAATGAATCTCTCTTGCGATTGTCCAAGCCTTGAATGATTTCACCCGTGATAAGCCAGGCCGGGCTATGCTCCGTCTCCATTAGGTCAACCACGGTAAAAAGGCGAACGTCGCCCATGCACGACATCAAATCCATGTGACCTTCAAAAGCGTAAACATGGAGCATACGAAAAGAGAAAGCCCTACGGCTATGAATCGGTCTGACCCGGACATCATGCGGGTTCATAAATTTCTCGGCCAGATCAATCAAAGAAACTGTGTTGTTGTCCCGGGCCATTCGAGATACCTCATTGTGGGAGAGCCCTAAAAATTCTCGAAACTTCCTCCTCGGGTCATAAACCGAATACGGAACGGCAGGACGAAGTATCGGGTTCCACCCTCCCACAGCAGCAATCTCCTCGGGTAAAGAGCAAACTTCTCCCCAGGGAAAGGCAAAGACATAATATGTATCGTCCCAGTAGGACAAGCAAGCATCAAGGAAGTAGCGATCAACTTGCATCTGACGGAAAGGATACAACTGAGTGATACCCGTCTGATTGAGAGCCACCTATTCGTGTCCCTAAAACGTCGGGACCATTCTTGCAGCATAACGGTCAATACTCATGGTTAAAATTCTTGAGAGGAATAAGGAACTTTCTTTTCGAGAAGGATGATTTGTGAGGAATTATGAAGAAAATCAAAGACAAGGGAGGGGTATTTATAGTATTAATCCCACAACCTTCTTTCCATATCTTTCCTACACAAAAGTTTCCTAATTTCAACCGGCTTAAACATACAGGCCTAGTCTCAATATTATCACGGAGATAGTCATCCCGAACTTTCCTAAATTTCTTTAGGAGTCAAAAATTTCCAAAAATTCAAAATTTTCAAAATTCCAAATTCAAAATTTTCAAAATTTTCAAAATTTCCAAAAAATTCAAAAAATTCAAAAACCGTTTTCCCCAGCGCGAGTCATATTTGTTTCACCTACGTGTTGCATGCAAAATTTTATGTAACTTATACAGGTACAATTTAGGACCGCGCAATTCACATACCTCCCCAGCGGAAAGCCCAAGGCGGAATTTTTCACGGGATGGGCCCATATATAGGCGCACCCGGGACTTACGCGACAAGTCCAAATTCCCGACTGAGGTATTATCATCAGCTCAGGTATGACTTCTATCTTATGGCTGGCGAGCCCTTCACGCAAATCCAATGGACTATAAGCGACCCGATCGGAAGTCTATCAGCTCTTAATTGGCTTGGTAGCTACTCTGACTTTCGCCCTGTCCAAGCCTCAGTCAGAGTGGGGGCTCTGTAGACACCCACATTTTGACTGCCAGGTGTCTATAGCAGTTTCCAAAAAACACCCGATGATGATCGGACGCAAACGTGTTTCTACGCGCTTGGATATGGGCTAAAAACCATTAGTTGTTGGCTTAAGCACTTACGGAGTACAAATCTCATAAAAGCAACCTCAAATTCAGACCCAGTGGGTCGTTTCCAATCAAATAAGGCTAATTTGGGCCAAAACCGACACCGGAAATAAAACCGACTTTTAACGATTGGGTCAACCCCGGTCAAAGTCGTTTCCGAGACACATAAAAAATAGCCACAAGAGGCAAAGCCCATAAAATTTCCAAACCATGGTCCAAAAATCGGACCCGTGCAACCCGGCTGACCCACTCGATCGAGTGCTCAGCCCACTCGATCGAGTGGGCCCTCATTCAAGCCCGGCTGCAGACGCTTGGGCCACTCGACCGAGTCAAGGGGCTACTCGGTCGAGTAACCCTAGCCGGAGGTACAAAGCCATGCCTATATAAACACCCCCATGCACACATTTCAACACATCTTTTTCAATCTTTCAAAAACCCTAACCTATACTACACTCAAACCCTAACCCTAGCATCTAGGATCCAAACCCTAATCACCATAGCCTAGCCTACATACTCGATACTCACGTGCAAGCCACATCTAACGAGTCCCGTCCGAGAACAAAGAACATGTAGGTTGAGGGTCCAATAACCCCGTTCTACCCTTTCTCTCCCTCTCTTCCTCGTGTCGTCGTCCGTCGTTGTTTTTTATTTTGTTATCGCATCTATAATATCGCTAATAATTACTAGTATTAAAAACATTAAAATGCTTGTGAATTTGTGTCGAATGCAAAGGATGTCGGAATAAGAAAACCCGAATATACAAGGGTATTGCACCCAGCGTTGACGGTCGCTTATCCCGACACCCCTAGCATTTGATTATTGAAGCAAGTTAACCTAAACAATAGTTTTTCTATCTTTTCTCGCATTATCATCATTAATCGCATATTTCGTCAATTCTAAAACTTTTTTCAAAACAATTACTTTTTTTTAATTAAGGGTCGAAACCCGTTGACGCGGATCCGACATCACATAATCCCTAGGGATTTATTACGATGTCGGGAAGCCGAGGGAATCAAGTCGAATCCGTCGTAATTAAGAAGTGTCAATCTTTTAGATTCGATACCAATTCAATAATTGGATGTCGAATCTAGCGATTTAGTCAAAAAGTTAATTAACACGATTTCTCGTTGATGCTAAAATAGATGTCAAACAATTCGCGAGAATTAATACGACACTATAAACGCGGAGGGAATTTATATCGTTTTGGTTAACTTAAAACGACTTATAACAATTCCTTTTTTTTATCTCACTCTAATATTTCATATCGATTCAATAATCAAATATGGGATATGACGAGTATTCAAAATTAGAATCGAGTATAAATCTCATAATATTTATACTCGATTCGACAAAATCAACGATTTATCAAAATCCGAATCGAGCATAAATTATACAATATTTATGCCCGATTCGGCAGAATTATCAAATTAACAAAATCGCAAACGAACCCTAGTTCGTACAGGGGGCACTCGATCGAGTGCCTAGCCCACTCGGTCGAGTGGCACCCCAAAAACCGAAACAGAATGCTTTTACGACCTCCACTCGGTCGAGTCTCGCAATGACTCGGTCGAGTGGCAACGTACTTGGTCGATTTCGCCAATAACTCGATCGAGTAGGGTCTAAAATACGGGACAGAAGCGTTTTCAGAGGTCCACTCGGTCGAGTCCTTCAATGACTCGATCGAGTGGCCCCTTATCACGACAAAACCGTGAGTCCTATACCGTCTTCTAGTTTCGATAATATTTTTTTTTATGACTTAGGTCAACACGTGTCAAGCCTATCACGTGAAATATTATTTTTCAAAGTCATGCATCATCTTATTTACATTACTCCATTTTATTCTACATCTTAGCAAACCGTTATTATCGTTATACCGTTACTAACCGTTTTTTTCTCTTGTTGATTTACTTTGTTTATTTTATTGTACTAAAATGAACCCACATGCTAAAATTCAACTTCGACGTTAGAATTAGTTGCATTAAAACGACATAGAAACCCTTTCAATTTCTCGCATGTTTAGGAAAAATAATGTTTGCATAAGCATTTTTCATCGTTCAACTAACGCGCGTATTAGAAAGTCTTTCGATATCTTACTAGAGGCCGTTAATGTGCGGGTGGAGTTGGGTGTCCTTAGTGGGCTTCCCAACACGTACCCTCACCCCTTACTCAGAACCTCAGTTTCCGGATGTCCAAAACCGTTGGCGCACGAGAGTCATTCAATACACGTTAACCGGTAGTGACGGTATTGGTATCGCTATGCAAAGGGACGAGCCCAATAAACTCTGATATCGGAAATGGGCCATACTTTGTGTGTGGCCCACTATGACATTGAGTGGGTTCGAACGGGCCCGAACTCCCACAAAGTTCGGTGGCGACTCCACTTCGATTTAAATTTCAATTCTATCCATTCTCATATGAAGATTCATTCGCCTCCCCAAAACCGCGCGTGGCCGCGTAGGGGTGGACCTATGTCATGTCCACAACGTGAAATCGCATGCAAAGAATGTAAACATAACTACTTTGACGACAAAAGCTTACTTGTCCTTAAACAACCGACTTAGCAAAGATATAGGGTTAAAACAACGGATGTTAACGTACTTCCGCCACAACTAAGGAACAAAGTTATCAACCCATCGATTGATTAGTAGAGGCCGCTATATATGTGCGGGCGGGATTGGGTGTCGATGTCTAGTAGACGTTGACTTCCCAATACGTACCTTCACCCCTTACTCAGAATTGACGCTTTTCGGATGTCCGAAACCATTGGTAATGAGAGTAATTCCAGGTATGGAGTACTTAAGGGTACAACTCTTTATCTTTAGGTTCCCATGCCACTCAACTTTGAACCGGCTAAGGATCAAAGTTGACTTGAACGGTTTCTGAGTTCTCAAAATTAACTCGGTGGCGACTCCACAAATCGGCAACGAATTCGGTTCACTAAAAAGGTCGTCTTACCAAACATATCGGCATTTAAACATTTACAACCACATCTCGATCGATTCTAACGTAAACAAGGATATCCGCATCCGTCTAGTACAATTCGAATCGTCAACCAAATCGAGGTCCGACACATCGCCCCGTACGAGAGATCGGACTGGCCCCACGGAACGGACAGGGCCGCTTGGGTGGCCGCCACGAATGGATATCCCACGCAGGCGCGCGCGGGGAGCCAGGTGGTGCGGACGGGCGTCCACACCTTAATTCGAATGTATGATATGTGATGTGGGGGTATCAACCGAAGCTCAGTTAGGAATTCAAATCGAAAGATATTCACTCACTGTAAGTAAATTGTTTCCTCACTTCACTAAAGTGTCAATTCAAATCGAAAAATATTGATACCTAAGTATCCACCCTTCCTTTACCCATGAATCTCTTTCTATGTTTCTGTAGCCCCTAATGGGGGATTGTTGGAAAATAGGGGTTAAGTCTATTTTTCCTTATTGTCCCATATCGGTGAGATAGTAGTATTTTAGTTGTTTATATACACTACTCTCACTATGGTTATCACTAGTGGTGAAAGGGGTCATTTTATATGGACCTGCGAGGTGCTTAACTCAGCTCGCACACGCGCACGCATGCCTGAGCCCGGCCCGGATCCGGAATCATGATTCGGTAAATCGCATGTGTTTCTCCAACTCCCTTCTGCTCGTTTAGTTCAACACACAGTAACCCATCTCCTCCTTCATCTTCCTTTCTCTACAAAAACGATTTCTGGGTATCGATTTCTGTCGTTCCAAATCGCCACCTCGGTCGGACCGAAATAGTTTTCAAGGCAGAGACCTCCGTACCTCGTCGCTGCAAATCGGTTACATCTATTCATGTTTTTTATTCGTTTCTGGTCATTCGTCACAACAAGGAGACCCGACCTGCCCAAACCCGACCCATTCGAATTCGGAAATTTAGTCACCCGAAATTGACCTAACCCGACCCGCTTTGTGACCCGAGACCTGATATAACCTGTTAATCAGCGACCCCACCCAGTTTGAACCCGAACTAATAAGATTGATGATCATAGAACTACTAATTTTTTTAGATTATCCAAATGAAAAACTATTTAAGGAAGTATTTGATTTGATACGTTAGACTTAATGCCAAATACTATAACAAAATACTACATTCCTGATATAGGTTCCCACAAAGGTATCGGTATGGAATGAGGAATCATACCAGGGTGATATAGGTTTGGAACTCCATTCCTGATACCTTGTGTTTGGTTCATTTCTGGTATGAGTAATCTCAGGAAAAAAATGTTTGTGATCTAAGAAAAAAATGTTTTTAATAAAAAAAATCTATTATTATTAAGATAGAATATTAATTACTGTATTTTTTACGCATTTTTACTTGATTGAACAATAATGTTTTTTTGTAATGTTTGTCACCTTAGGAAACAAAAGCTTTAAGCAAAAATTAATACTCCGTATTATTTTTGAATAAGAATTATTTTATGCACATTTTCATCATTGAGAAAACAAGTATTCGGTTGAATAACAATAGAAACCTACAAACAAATTTCAATAAATATGTTTTGGAAACAAAAAAACTTTTGATACCTAGGTATCAACTCTCATACCCAAGGGTGAGGGTGGGTATGAGAAACCCATACCTCATGGGTTTGAGGTATGGGTATGAAAACAAAAAAAGAGGCAAACAAACATAAGGTATGGGGTTTGGTCATTTCAAACCCATACCTCATACCCACACAAGTTGAACCAAACGGCCCCTTAATGGCGAGTAGTAAGAAACTAAACTTATTATGATAATATCGAAATAATATGATAAAGTAACTAGACTTGATAATGAACCAATCCAAACCCGACCCGAAAGAGAAGTTAACACATCACGATCTAAACCCGATCCATTTGTGGCATGAGAAATTTTTTTACCAAATTGGCACCAACCCATCACTTTTTGTAGCAATTTGTCACATGAGACTTTTTTGGGTTATTTAACAACAATAATACCAACTATAGGGCGTCTTTCTAAAATAATATCAATTTTAATAAATCTGAGAATAATACGTATTATTGGAGTAGTTAAACCAGAGTAGTATAGGTGACCAGTTACCTGTAGAACCCTTCCACCTTCTTTTTTCACCTTTAATTTTATTTAACGGTAATAATAATACCAATTACAGAGCATCTTCCGAAACAAGTCCAATTATAATAAATCAGAGAATAATATGTATTTTTGGAGTAGTTAAACCAGAGTAGTATAGATGACCAGATAGCGGTAGAACCCGTTCACCTTCTTTTTTTGCCTTTAATATATTTTTATGTTATTTCACTCCTTTTCACTTACTCAATGTACGGGATTATCTGTTTCAACTTTTTTATCGTATTGTTAATATATTTCTGGCCAACTGTTGCCAAATAATTCAGCTAAAAATGTTGTCATGGGTGATCTTACAAAATTCATATAAAATAAATAGTTAATTCATACTTCGTATCTTACAAAATTGAAGGAAATGTTCAAAAAATAAAGCGAATGAAATGTAAAAAAATCTCAATTATTTGTATCTCTTCATTGTTTTACACTCCTATTATTTTAGTTATAATATGAAGTTTTTAATGCTAAATAATATAATTATTCATATTAACTTTGACTAATCATTACGACGAAAGTGAATTAAATGGTGAAACAGCCAAACTATTAATTATTTTAAGAAAACTATTAATCTTTCTTAAGAATAAATTATGCTTAAGTGAAATATTAAGTTGTGTTTGTCATTTCCTCACTAATTTATTTATTGATGATTTATCTTTAATTAAACTCAAATATTAAATACATTACTCAAATAATTGTCATCCTTAATATCCTACTTTGATTAACACTTTGCAACTTTTTTTTAACCATATTTTGTAAATTTCTTCAACTTTGAATATAAATAAATGTTCAATCTTATGAACACAAAACCCATGAGATTTCAATTTAACTCGAAATATATTTATTAAAATAATCAATATAAATATCAATTAAAAAAAATTATTGTAACTAAAAAATGAGAAATTGCACACTTGATTATTGGCTTCGCATAAGTTCACTAAAAAAAATGTAAAAGATAAAATTACTACCAAAATTAGAATCAACGAAGAACAATTACAAAACTGAAGAGAATATTTATAAAGAAAATAAATTTTTATAAAACATTAAATTGGTAAAAAAAAAAATGAAATCATCCGCCACATGCACAAAAACTGGATGCATAACAAAACATTTTTTGCGATTAAAAAAACTATAAGTAGTAATAAATTTATTAATAAAGTAAAATAGCTAAACACATAACAAATTTATAATGTAATAAAGTTTAAATGTAGTAGGCATAAAATAGGAAACGAATATTAATTTTGCTAAAGAAAACAAACCTAAAACTGTAAGTAGTAATAAATTTATTAATAAAGTAAAATAGCTAAACACATAACAAATTTATAATGTTATAACATTTAAATGTAGTAGGCATAAAATAGGAAACAAATACTAATTTTGCTAAAGAAAAAAAGCCTAAGAAATGATAATTCTTGTTTTTTTTTAAAATTGTTAAACTATTTACGAAGTACTATTTTTAATAGTTGCTTGTAATGAAAGGTGGGAGCAAAGGTTTTTAAAAATAATGATAATAATAAATTAAATTATTTATTATAACAAATTGTTAAATATGGGTAAACTAAAAGTTTGTGATACTTAATAATGTGATTAAATATAAACTTAATAAAAATAAAAATGTACAACACATATGTAATAAAACAATTCAAATTTAATAAGAATAAATTTAATAAAATACAAAATTGAAAAAAAAAAATTATTAATGCATGTCACGTGACAAAAAATTAAATGCTTAAAGAAGCCTTTTAACTATAGGGTTATTTCATGGAAATAATACCAACTATGACTACCCTTCTTAAATTAATACAAACTTTGCGTAATCCCAATTTAATATGATCAATGTCTTCGTTGATCTCATTTTAGTATGGATGAAAAAATGACCGGTTGTTACCAGTCTTTATAACCGGCTGTTTCCCCCTTTATTCCTTCATCTTCTTCCTCTGTTCAATGTCCATACCCATTCACATTATTCACCATTGACACAGACCACCAAAATAACCAACACTTTCCACCCATGATGCCTCCACTGTGCGCCTCCAGCTTACCAGGCAACCACCACACGAGACACGACCACCAGTGAGGACCCACCCACCTTCTCCGGTGTTGTACCACATCACACCGAATCTTAGGCGAGGGCAGCCACCATAACAACCTACGCATTATCGACTATTTTCCTAGATTTCGGCCGCCGTGAACCTTCTCCATCTCCTCCGTCATTCTTTCCTCGAAGTAGCTGGTCGGAGTGTGGTGGTGCTTGTGGAGTTTACTGCGTCATCCTTCAGATCTGGGCAATAATGACGGTTTTTGATTTCTCAATTTCGTTGATTTCAATTTCTAGGTTTGAATTCGATTTTCATCTCAATTTCATTGAAAATGGTGGTTTTCATCACAAGATTGATATGGATGATTGATGAAGATGAAGGGAAGGATGATAGTGTGAAGATGGAGATGATTAATGATGATGTACTTAATTATTTGATTGTGAAAATGGTGAAAATGACCTATATTTCAGGTAGCCGGTAATTCAGATCGTTTTGAGAGGGAGATATTCAAATTTCATATTATTTTGAGATTACGTAAAATTTGTATTAATTTAAAAAGGGTGGTCATAGTTGGTATTATTCCCATGAAATAACCCTTAACTATATATATATATATATATATATGTACGGGGCACTAAACGTCATTAGTGTCCTCCGTCTTCCTCTTCCTTCAAGTCTTCAACCTCATCAAATCTAGCTACCAACACAATTTTACACCAAAATCAACACGTTAATCTAAATAAAATGTATAGAAAACAAAAGTGAGAAGAATGGAGAGAGGGGATGAAGGAGAGAAGTAAGGAGGGGTAGACCTGACAAAACTGACCCGACTCGAATAAGCCAAACTGAACCCGACCCGACACCCGAATTGAAGACACGATTTTGACCTGTAATTCTAATTGACCCGAGCTAACCCGAAACTGACTCGGCTATTATCATGGAAAACGAGCTGATATCCATAAAAAAAGTTGAAAACAACAAACCCGAGAATGACCTTAATCCAAAATTATCTGACCCGACCCGAAGTCAACCCGATTATTATAACCCGAAAGTCGCCTGACCCGAAACTGACCCGACACGGTTCACCCGTTATCCAGGTCTAAGGAGGAGAACGGA
The DNA here is from genome assembly GCA_958450325.1 of Agrostemma githago. Taxonomy (NCBI): domain Eukaryota; kingdom Viridiplantae; phylum Streptophyta; class Magnoliopsida; order Caryophyllales; family Caryophyllaceae; genus Agrostemma; species Agrostemma githago. Next base: position 39,049,315 of record OY288258.1, read on the forward strand.
GGATTAGTAGCAGGTTAAATAATAATTACGTGACCTGATGTAGCAGGTTATAAAGTCACTTATACTACTCTTGTTTAACTACTCCAATAATACGTATTATTCTCAGATTTATTAAAATCAATCAATCAATCAATATATATTAATAAAGCAGGAACTTTTCGAGCGATGTGATTGGTCCAATTTTTTAATATATATTTTTAAAGTTAAATAAAGAATATAAAAATTTGTATATGAAAAAAAAATCTACTCCACCTATGACTCGATTTTTTAAAATTTAAATAAAGAATATAGGAATTTGTATAGAAAAAAAAACAATTCTACCCCATTTAAGACTCTAAAAACTATCACTATAAAAACCGACGATTATCACCTCATAAGGCAACAAAAATTGGACGGCGACAGCGTGAAATGCTTAGTCAATTCTGTTTGATAATTGTTTTTAATATTTTTTTATTTACCCTCAAAAAATATAAAAATTAAAATTTTGAATGTTTTAGAAAATTATTATTAATAATTATTATAGTTTTGATATATTTTTTAATTTAAATAAAGAATTATAGAAATTTGTGTAGGGAAAAAATAATCCAACACGAGTATTATGATGATGTGATGAAATTCTAAATAAATAAGAGCAATAATTCGTTCTTAAATACAACAATCTTAAATACAACACGAGTTTTGATATATTTATTAATTACAACAATCTTAAATACAACAAACTATAATAATTATTAATAATTATTATAGTTTTGATATATTTTTTAATTTAAATAAAGAATTATAGAAATTTGTGTAGGGAAAAAATAATCCAACACGAGTATTATGATGATGTGATGAAATTCTAAATAAATAAGAGCAATAATTCGTTCTTAAATACAACAATCTTTTGAATCTTAAAAAAGTTCCTGAGATTACAAATGAAAACCCCCATGTTGATTGAAGATGTCATATTTATGTGTTTTGCTCAAAGAGATTTGAAGTACTACTCATATCTATGAGCTTTGCTTAAAGGGATTTCAAGTACTACTCATATCGACAAAGTGCAATTTCTTTTCTGGTTTGTCCATGATGATAAGAACTTCACAGTTTAGCGTGCTTTGGTAGGAGTAGTCTTAGGATGGGTGACCTCCCGGGAAGACTTCCAGGATGCGCATGAGTGAGAACAAAATGCGCGCTGGAGTCAGTAAAAATTGTCTCACATTAAAAGTAATCATTCGTTCTTACAAATTATGATATGATGAAATTCTATATTATAAACCAGATTTCATATTATTTTCTCGAGAAAAAAGGGATGAATTTATTTCGCAGTCCATAAAAGTAGTAAAATGATCTCACATTGTAAAATTATAATAAGGTGATATAATCAATCAATCATCAATTTATATATTATTATTTATATAAAGTAAGAATTTTTCAAGCGATGTGATTGGTTTGTTGCATAAAAACTTAATTTAGGAAAGTATCATTAATAATAAAAAAAATCAAGTAGCAAATCTTTTAATTATTATAATATAATTTAATCAACTATATTAATGTGATATTTCATAATTTTCATCAAAAATCTTTAAATTTCGTTTAACAAAAAATCTATCGTAAAAAAAATCATAACAATGAATTATTTAGCTTAGATTCGTGGTAGAAATTGGTTTATTAAAGTATTAATTTCACATTATTTTTCTCAAAAATTAAAAGCGGTGAATTTATTACATATAAAAGTAGTAAAGTCATCCCATATCGAAAAATTATACGGAGTAATAACATTATGTAATTTTATATTACAAATAATATTAATCATTCGTCCTTAAATATCAACCAACAATCTTTCTTAAAAAAAATCACAAGATTAAAAAAAATATTCCATACTTCATAAAAGTGATGAATTTATTACGCACTCCATGAAAGTAGTAAAATTTATTTCATATCGAAAATTATAATAAGGTGATGTAATCAAAATCAATATATATATATATATATATATATATATATATATATATATATATATATATATATTAACCAAAAAAAATTGAGTTCTAAAAAAAATTTAAGAATATAAAACTAAGTAGAATTATCGCACATCGAAAAATTATAATGAGGTGATAAGATTATATATCACAAATAAGAGGCATTTTTCGTTTTTAGATATTAAGCAGAAAAAATTGTAGTCTTATTAAAGCTCAAAGAGCTACTTATAAATTGAAGTAAAATTATAATATAAGTAATCATTCGTCTTTAGATATCAACGAGAAATCTTTTGAGTTCTAAAAAGCATTCTTAAGATTATAAATTCAAGTGGAATTATCCCATATCAAAAAATTATAAGTTGATTGAATTTAATTACTCCTATATAATTAAGAGTAATCATTCGTATCTCAACCTGAAATCTTTTGAGTTCTAAAAGAGATTTTAAGACTATAAACTTAAAGTAGAATTATTCCACATCGAAAAATTATGATGAGATGATGAAATTGTACATCATCAATAATCGAAAATTTTCGTTTTTAGATGTCAATTTTTTTTTTTTGAGTTTTATATTAACTTTTAAGACTATAAATTGAAGCAAGAATTATCCCGCATCGAAAAATTATAATAAGATGAGAAAATTATACGGTGTTATATAAATAAAAGTAATCATCGTTTTTAGATATCAATCATAAATCTTTTAAGTCCTAAAAGAAGATCATAAATTTATAAATTTAAGTTGAATTATCACACATTGAAAAATTATGATGAACTTATGAAATTTTATACCACTATATCATAAATAAGAGAAATATCATTCGTTTTAGATATCAACGAAAAATCTTTTGAACCTTATAACAACTCTTCAGTCTAAGACTATAAATTGAAGTAAAATTAACCTAAATTGAGAAATTATAATAAGATGATGAAATTCTATTATATAAATAAAAGGAATCATCCCTCAACCAGAAATCTTTTGAGTCATAAAAGGAGTTCAAGTAAAATTATCACATATCGAGAAATTATGACATAAATAAAAGAAATCATTCATCCCTAGATATCATTAAATCAACCAAAAAAAATTATGGGAATAACACAAAGTACATCATCAGTGTACTTATTATTATACTTTGTACACGATACTTGAAAGATCTTCTTACAAAAAAAAATTTAAAATGTAATTAATTATGATAATTTTCTTTATCAACATCACTAACAAGCGGCTCGTTTATCGGTATATTTGACTATAATTTACTCCGTATTACTCGTAGCATCATTCAAGAGTTTTATTTTCTTGAGAAAGTGAGATAAAGTTACACAATCTTAGTGTACTTAGTTAATCATATGAACACTATTTTAATCCCCTGTTAGATCAATTATTTATACATTTATTGTGTAAGAAATAACCACGTCTATTTATACTATCATGAAATTTAATTACTCATATCATTATATAAACGCTACGTACAATATGTTTTTGAATTATCTATGTCAAATTTGCTTTACATTGATACGTAAATATTATTTGTCATTTTATTTATTTAGTTATTGCATTTATAATAATAATAATAATAATAATAATAATAATAATAATAATCCGTAGATAATATTGTTGAATGCAAAACTTATAGAGTAACAAGGAAACATTCAATATAGTTCATTCAATCTCTATCTTTCAAATATTTCTCTCTTCTCTCTAACCCCTTCTCCCTCCTTCAAAGAAAACTCTAGCCTCCAAAAAAATTGGTGCTACCACCAATTAATGGTGATAAGCCCCCCCAATTAATTAATTATATAGCTTTAATATCAGTATAAGTATTATTATTATATCTACAATAATTGTCCTCTCCTTTTGGAGAGATCCGTCCCCATTAATTGATGGGTTTCACTCTCTTTTTTAGGAGAGATGCTATTTCTTTGATAGCGGAGAGTACGCGAAAGATCAGTGTCTCAACGGTTCATTATATGACATCTCAATTCATGTCAGACTGTCGGCTGCAATCTATCAAGTTAGATAAAATCAATTCTCTTCAAAACCTTGGAAGATCCAAAGATCCTCTTGTGAAAAGCTGTATCATTAAACAGCGATATGTTGAAAGAGGATGTGCAGAAGCGGAAATCAAAATCTTAGTGAGAGATCTTTGTTTTAATGAGAATTTATTTGACTCAAATTTTATGGTTTTGCATTCGTTCAGTTTTGATATAAGTTTTAGATGTTGTATGACTTTTTATTAATGAAATGATCTTTTCGCTCAAAAAAAAAACATTCCATATAAATATAAATGAATATTGGTACAAATATATAGTTGAAGGTATACTTGTGCGTAGAGGTGTTCACCGGTCCAAACCCGGACCGGACCGGTGATGGGAGGATTTTGCCGTCAATCCTACCAAACAAGTAAAACCAACTATTTCTAACTGGGTAGATAGGGCAAGTCGGGTCGAATCCACAGGGACGGGGTGTCGGACTAAAGTGTGCTACGGTCTAAGACTAGGTTCGAGGCTAACTAAACTAGGTGATAACTAAGGTGGACTAATGACTAGGCAAGACAAGAAACTAGTGACTAACGGAAGCAAATAAATCAACAAGAAGGAAAACTAGGGCTAGGTCGGGTTCATGGATGTCAAGGAGATAAAAAGAAGGAAACGGGGTTACTAGCATGCTTTCGTAGCCTAGGTTCCGATCGGGCTCTCGCTACTTAAACGGCCTAGGGGTCATCCTCTCCACGCTCTCGCTACTAGTGAGGGAACCAAACCAACCAAACAAACAAACAAACACATACAAGAGAAGAGGCAATAAAAACAAGGATTAATCATCTCTAGTCTCACAAACAATTCATCAAACATGTGGAGTGCAAGGTAAATGGGAAACAACAAAAACAACATCTAGTACCACCTATCTCACCATAATCATCCCTAATCACATCCAATCCCCCTACTAACCCTAGGGGACAACTACTCACACATATCTAATGGAAAACTAACAATACTAGAGAAACAAGCACAAGAACAACAACATTCATTATGAATAACAAAAGGGATGAACAATCATAAACAAAGATGAAAACTTGATTAACTATGAAAGATTAAGAGTAAAAGGAGAAGAAAGATTATACCAACTAGAAAGGAATGGAAAAGATGAACACTTGCATAAAAGAATACCCAAACATCCACCAATGTTCTCAAGATTGGTAGATTCTTCAAGAATCCCAATAATACAAGAGTAACTAACTAGATTAAGGAGTAATTAAGGACTAATCTACACTAATCTAAGCTAATCTAACCTAAAACAGTCTAGGGTTTAGTGGGTAATGTCTAACACAACATTAGATTACAAGAGGGGGGTATATATAGGGTTGTAAGAATAAGGGGAATGAAGTGTTGAAGCGCGAGGAGAAACAGGGGGCTCACAGCCATGATGAGGGGGTTCACGGCCATGAGGCACCCCCGTCATGGCCATGACGGTCATGGGTCACGGCCATGACGCCCTGTTGTAGCTCCCTTTCTCTCTTCTTTGCTTCCCAACTCACTACACGGCTATGTAGGCTTCTGACACGGCCATGTAGGCCCCTACTTGTTCCTCCTAGGCTTCCTATCGACTCTCGGTGCTCGGGAATGGGCTCCAAGGACTCGGGATCGAGTCTAAGTTACCGAAACATTGCGCTTCTCTTCATTGGTTCCATATGCATCGGAAACGAGTCGAAATCGTTCCATTTGTCCAAGATAGGCCTTAGGAACCTAAAACATGCTAGAAGAAGCGTAAGTAGCCTCAAAACCGCTCCAAAGAGCGATTCCACAAGAGAAATCGGGACCAAACACGAGAAATAAACAATACAAATCACACTTATCAACTCCCCTACACTTAACCCTTACTCGCCCTCGAGTAAGCACGAATTAACTCCTAAACTAATAAAAACTAAAATACTAATCGAGAGGGTATTAACGCACCCTACGCCCTTTCAACTCACGCGAGAACACCTAGAGGAAAAGTGCACTTCACAAGGCAAGTGGGGTCTTGCGACAAAAACTGTGGATACAACCGAACACGAAAACACATAAACAAACAAACATACAAACAAACAAAGAATCAGTTGCATCCAAAAAGAAACAAATACCGCTTCCCTCAACAAAGCGGTGAAAGAAACACCGGTTCAGGACTCAAGGCAAGTGACAACGTTCTCAAACTAATAACACAAATCGATATGAACAAAACCCTAATAGTATGACAACAAAGCAATAAAAACGTTGGTAACTTACCTAGGTCCTCCTAACCTTCTAAGAACATACTATGAGACGATAGGGGGATGGAAAAAGGATGAACCACGGAGTTAGTCGACACTGTAGGTAAGTGAAACCCCGCCCCCTTTAGCGATGAGCCAAGAGGGTCGTCCTATGTCCAAAATCGCCCAACTAGTCCAAGTAAAAAGGTGGATAAGGTTGCAAAGTGAGGGAAGACCGACTATTTACCGCTATCATCCTTCCTAGGGACTCGGTCCTTTGGTAGGCTCTTCACGGTAATAGTCGGCAAAGGGCTTATTTTGAGGGGTGAGAATTCTTTTTGTGAGATGATTTTCTTTGGCATTTTTTTTTTGCATTCGGCTTTTGAGTTTTGTAGACACCCACGTTTTGACCGCCAGGTGTCTATAGCAGTTTCCGACAAACACCCGATGATGATCGGACGCGATCATGCTTTAATGGACTCGGATATGGGCTCGAAATCATGGACATTTGGTTTAGGCTTTTTATGTAGTACAAATCTCACAAAACCGACCTCAAATCCAGGCCCAGTAGGTCGTTTCGAGTCAAATAAGATTAATTTGGGTCGAATCCGGCACCAGGGGCAAACCGTCTTTTAGCGACCGGGTCAAACCCGGTCAAAGATATATTACCGAGACACACGGACCAGCCGTGACACCTCACACGTCCGGTTTGGACTCAAACACTACAAAAAATCAGCCACGCAAAATATTAAACAAATCCGATTAAGGATAGAATTCGATCTCAAGTAGGAATTCTATCCGAATACCGAATCAAACACTCGACCGAGCATCAAATACTCGGCCGAGCAGCCCCATTTCAGCCGAGGTACATCGCTTCCTCACCAAGAAACGGAATTCTCGTTCCTTTCAAACTCCTACGTTTCCTATCCAAACCGGTATTTCTTGTCATCTAAGCAAGAATACTTTTCCTAGCTCCTATCAAGGACTTCACCTATAAATAGGACCTTCACATTCAACACAATTCATACATCCACGATATCTCCAATATTCAAACAATTCCCGAGATACACATACACTACTCAGCCAAACAATCAAACATAGCATCGAAAGACCGATAATATAACCCGACGAATCCGACCAAAAAACCGGCCACCTCCGTCACCTTACACGTCCAAACGCACCACCCTAACTCACCCACATCGTCTCGACGCTCCCATGCCTAAGCCACTTTCCGACGAGCCTTATTCCGAGAAAACAGAAGCATGTAGGTTGAGGGTGTAAAATCAAACCCGATTCTTCCTTTCTCTTTACCTTTTCTCGTTTTTTTTTCTTTCTTTGCGTCGTGTCGTCGGTCCACGTTTTATATGGGTCGTTATCGCATTTTTTATTCCTAATAACGATATTACAAAAAACTATTTTCATATATAACGAAACGTTCTTAAAATACGATAGCGATTTTCTAATCGAATATCGTATGTAACAAGAACTAAATTAAATCTCGTTGATGCAAAAAAATTGTTACATTTTCTTAAAACAAAATACGACGATTTTAACGCGGAGGGAATCAAAACATCGTTTTTTTTTAGTTTAAACTTTACAAAACGATTTTCAAAGTTCTTTTTTTTTCTTTTTCTTTCTAAAATTTCATTCTGAATATTCGATATCGATTTCATAATCGAATATCGGATACGACGAATATCGAAAATATAAATCGAGTATAAATTAATCCATATTTGTACGCGATTTATCAAAATTGACGATTTTCGAAAAAAAAAAAAATGGGACAGCTACTCGCGCGAGTCGCGCCCCTCCCAGGCGACTCGCGCGAGAGCCTGAAAACCGAGCCCTTTTTCTTCGTTTTCTCGTTTTTTATTCTTTTCGTTTCTTACATAAAACAACGACTTTCGCGACATATTTTCAGATTTCGATAAATACCTTTTCGACCTCGGTCAACACGTGTTAATCCATCACGTGTCGTAAACCTTTTTTCAAAATCATGCATATTATCGTATTTACATCTTTGTTCGATTTATAAATCGTTACTAACTTGTTTGCTCGTGTTTGTAGCGATTTATTTTCATCTTTTGTTTTATTAGACTAAAACGAATTTCACATGCTAAATATAACTCTGACGTTATTAGTTTAAGATGCATTAAACGACTTAGCAACCCATTTATTTTTTTCTCTCATATGCTTAGGGAAAATAATGTTTGCATATCATTCAACTGTCGAACTAACACGTGTACACCAAAAACGAACGATATCCTAGTAAAGGCCGCTAAGTGCGGACGGGGTTGGGTGTTCTTAGTGAACTTCCCAACACGTACCCTCACCCCTTACTCAGAACCGTGGTTTCCGGATGTCCGGATCCATTGGCAACGAGAGTCATTCAATACACGGTATCCGATAACGTCGGTATCGGTATCAAATGCAAAGGGACGAACCCAATAAACTCTGACATCGGAAATGGGCTGTACTTTGTGCGCGGCCCACTACGACATAGAGAGGGTTCGAACGGGCCCGAACTCCCACAAAGTTCGGTGGCGACTCTACTTCGATTTAAATTTCAATTTGACCATCTCATATGGAGATTCATTCGCTTCCCCAAACCCGCGCGTGGCCGCGTCGAGGTGGACCTATATCATGTCCACAATTTGGCGACTCCGCTGGGGAACAACTGATGTGTCACTTACCATCTGCATCCTTAGGGTGAGACTCGAAAAGAAATCGTTCGAATAGTAATGTACACGTTTTAGTTCAATGGTTCATGCATAACCCAATTCTTTCTCGGGCCGGTTACTTGTGACCGACGTCCCACTATACCACGGTGCGTTCCTAAATGGGCGCACTAAAGCCTTCGATGGCGGAACTCGCATGGGTTTTACGGCAGATTCTAAGACCAACTCGGCTTAGGAGGACCGTCCTAATTTGCGAGAAAGCTATCGTCGTTGGTATAGACCCTTTTTCGACCGACCGAGACTTAGATTAAGAGCATACATGGTGTCATCATACTGTTTCCATGACTACGTGCTACTTGACTTATCTGTCATCTTTTCAAAAAATCGTCATTTTCAAAAACTGCATCTTTTCAAAATCATCCAGTTTTCAAAACCCGAAATACCGTTTCGGGACCCGTCTTTTCAAAAATATCCAATTTTCAAAAACTCGGAAAGCTGTCAAAATTTAGACTTAAGATTTGACTCAAAACAAGCCTATTTTTTTAGCCGGCATACTGTCCATTTTAAAATTCGAATTTCCGATCCACCATTCGATTTTCGAATTTTCAAAATGTTATTTCAATTTTCAAATCTTCGAGGTTCCATATCGATTTTCAAATCTTCAGGATCCCGTTTCCAATTTTTCAAATTGTCGGAAATTCTTTTTTCGATATTCAAATTTTCAAAAGTCCAAGTATTCAACTTTTCAAAACCCCGGGACATATACCGAATTTAGAATTTACGATTTTACTCAAAAAATAGCCTATTTCTAGCCGGTATTCTGCCCATTTCAAAACTCGAAAATATTTTCGAACTTTCAAAACCCGTGGCCCGATTTGCTTTTCCGTTTTCTTCGGAAAATCGGGTCTTCCCCCGAATGTTTTTCGAGCTTTCAAAAAAATCCTATTGCAAAAACTTCCTCTTCTTAGGACTTCTCGTATTTAGTAGTGTCGGGTCGTGTCATAAATCGTCGAGGTCTCTAGCGTCGAAATTTCGTCGATCTTATATCACGGGTTTCCTCCCTATCCCAGTTCACCTTATTTAACTAGGGCAAGGCCCGCCTACGTAGGACATACTCCTACAAAGGAGGTCCCGTTTACACAATCGAGTCCAAAGTCTAGGGAATGTCTCACGTGAATCTCCTTTCAAACGGGACCCGACCCACATAACCAGATTCTAAAGGAAATCCACCCTTCACGAGTCGCGCGTCTAGTCAACCTTTTACAAGGCATAGCCCTACAACAAAAGGTTCGTGATCCTTACATCTAAGGGTCACTCGTCCGACACTCGGGTCTTAAGAAAGTCTTCAGTCCCACTCGGGGGCTACCCTTCAGCAGCAGAGCGATCAATCACGGTTGCTCTAAGGGCTGTCTTACACGTGTTGTCTCACGTACCCCACTTTCGAGCCACTTAGATGTCACACCATCTGAGTCTTACCAGAGTCTTTAGTCTCACTCGGGGGCTGTCCTCCACTCGAGCAGTCAACCATGGTCACCCTAGGGAGTACCCCACGTCCATCCTACACCGGCGTCCTTATGATGCCTTCTCCGAGTCGAACCTATGCTACGAACACTCGAGTCATCTAGGGTTAGGTCACCACGGTTGGTCCAAGCACGTGACACGGTCAAACACGGTCACCTCCATTTTCGAACTCACCCTTATGCAGCTCGAGTCTAATTCGCGGTCGTTACTTTGTCTAGGTCAACGTTCGAGTATCCCGATTCAAGAGTCTTAGTCATTCCTGATAAGCTAGTCGTATACCTATCAAAAATAACCAACTACGGTCTAAATAAAAATATAGCTATGGAAGTCGGGATCGAATTCACAGGGAGACAAATAATATTCTACTCGTAATTAAAGTCTATCTACGTAACAAATCGGGGGTTTTTAATTGTGTTTATCTAACTAAAGTAGTGAAGAAAGAGAGAATTAAAAGAGAAGAAATAACTAAAATAAAATAAGATGAATTTAAGATGAATAAATATAAGGAGAGAAAACTAGGATTGTCGGTTCACTACGAATCTCATATGGTCACGGTCTAAATCACAGGTCTGTCGTAGATATTGGTCTAAGGGGTATTGAAAAGGTCCTTCCGGTCCGCTATTCACCCTAGCATGCGTCTAAAGGCTTCCGATCTTATTAGGGCAAACTAATGTGTTGTAGCAGGTCTAACTTTTACCAGGCTTCCGATCTTAGGTTCAAGTTTACCGAATTCAATTAATCAATTACGTCGACTTAATCAATTAATCTCAATTAAATGCTACAATTGACAACTCAGACACAATATTATTGACAGATCTATAAATTATTTAGCGACCACATTCAATTCGCAGATCCCCTAAATCCTAGCAAGGGAAATTAGCTACTCATAATTAAATTAAGAACAACGAGATTAATAAAAGAATCTACTAGATTAAACATTACGAATAAAAGTACCGATTAATAAATCAATCAAAGAAGAAGGAAGAAAGATTAATAAAATTACCGAAGGAATGAAGGCGATTCGAATCCAAAAGTTCTTACAATAACCGAGTTTTAGGAAGAAATTAAACTAGAGAGAATAATGAAAGAGAAGTCTAAAAGAAATCTAAAGAGAAGTGGGAGTTGTGTAGAAGTTAATTCTAATGTGGCTGAAAAGCCCTATTTATACAGATTAAATGAGTTAAAAACTGTTTAGGAAACTCTTTTGGGTTTAGGAAATTTCTTGCTGATCACGAAACCTGCCCGCGGTCCAGGGAATAGTCGGCCGACTATTGTAATAGTCGGTCGACTAATCATTTATCAACTTGATCTCTGCAGCTCCAGAATAGTCGGCCGACTATCGTAATAGTCGGTCGACTATCGTCATGGTCGGCCGACTATCTTAATAGTCGGTCGACTATCGCTCGCTTCAGCGAACAGCTCCTTCCAGCTTCGTTTTGGCCCGGTTTTGGTTCGTTTTAGCTCCTTTGTCTTCCGTTTCTGCAAAATGACAATACAACCACAAAGTAGCCAATTCGGGGCAAAATAATAGTTTTCACTATTCAATAAACACGAGAATGCGCGTATAAAAGGTATAAAAAGTGTATATAAAATACGCGTATCAAATCTCCCCAAACCAAACCCTTGCTTGTTGTGGACATGACGTAGGTCCACCCCGACGCGGCCACGCGCGGGTTTTGGGTTAGGCGAATGCACCTCCATATGAGAAGGATCGAATTGAAATTTAAGTCGAAATGGAGTCGCCACCGAATTTTATGGTTATTCGGAACCATTCGAGCCCACTCTACATCGCCATGGCCCATACACAAAGTATGGCCCATTTTGGTTTGAGAGTTTATTGGGCTCGTCCCTTTGCATATCGATATAGATGCCGACTTGAGCGGTTAATCGTATATTGAATGACTCTCGTTGCCAATGGATTCGGACATCCGGAAACCACGGTTCTGAGTAAGGGGTGAGGGTACGTGTTGGGAAGCCCACTAAGGACACCCAACCCCGCCCGCTCTTAGGGGCCTCTACTAGGACATCGTTTGACTTTTTAATATGCGCGTTAGTAATTCGGTGAAATGTTATGCAAACAGCGTTTTAGCTAAGCATGCGAATTAAATGTGAGCTACGTCAATTTAATGCATCTATTTATTGTCGAAGTGATTTAGCATGCGAGGGTTCATTTAAAAGCGGTAAAACGCAAATAAATAAAGCAAAGCGAAATAAATCGGTTACAAGTTACACGGGCGGAATACAACCCGGAATTCACAATACGGCGTACAATAAAATAGAACAATTGAAATATACAATTGAAAAGACGAGCAATAATTATAAACGGACCCGTGTATAAACTAGACCGTGATTTTGTGTAGGTGGACGAACTTTAATTAGTTACACATTATATTGCGTATTAATCAAAGGACGGAGGTTCGAGGCTTAGACGTGGTGCTAGCCCGATCTCGAACCTCGATGCCTTGTCCCGACTTATCACTTCGAGAAATTAAGTCTAAATTAATTTTACATCGGATACGACTAAAGAGTCGTCGATATAAAATTAATAATGTGAGACCGTCAATCAAAATCGTTTTAAGTGAAGTGATATGCATGAATTTTGGAAAAGCTACGTGATTGACTTTACACGCGTCGACTAAGTCGCTTTTAAAAAGACGAGGCTCGAATGATATAAAAGAGCTCTCGGTTTTCTGGGCTACAGGACCCACTCGACCGAGTTGTGCCCTGACTCGGTCGAGTGTATCATTAAACGTGGCTACTGCCCATGATTTAGGGTGCTACTCGATCGAGTAGCAGATGTACTCGGTCGAGTGGCACCTGTACGAGTTGTGACTCGTTTGTTTTAATGTGCTTTAAATCGATAATTGGTCGAGTCAAATAAAAATATTGACGGATTTAGATTTAACTCGGTTTGTCGGTATTATAATCATGTCTTATACGATTATAATACCGTTATCGGAATTTTGTGAAAAAGGTTATTGTTAAAAAAAAATTGATTAGTGACGGAATTGCGTCCCTCTACGTCACGACGTCGATATTAATCCTTACGGATTATGTGACGTCGGTTTTCGTGTCAACGGGTTCCATACTAATTGGAAATGGGATTAAATGCGTTCAACTATAACTTTAGGTTGATTATCATAGTCCAACGCATTCGAAACCGAATTTCAATACTAAAATGTATTTACGCGGTATTATGACGATAATGATGATGAAAAAAGGATGATACAAAAATGAAGACGCGAAAGTACGATAACATTAATGCTAGTGTCACTATTATGATTACGATTATAAATATGATACGAAAATACGATAAATAAAATGAAAATGAGACTTAGAAAAAGAGATCAAGGTGGGGTTTAGGACACCCTCAACATACATGCTTAGTAAGGACCTCGGAAATGGACTCGTAATAGCGGCACGGGCTTGGGAGTATCGAGGATGTATGCGAGTTATGGTGTGTATGTGTGTGTGTGTGTATGCTTCGCCGGTTCTCCGAGGGACGAGGGGCTCGGGTTCGGAATGTTTTGCCTAAGGTTGCTAGGGTCGTAGTGTTGTGCAGTCGCAAAAGGTGTGAAGGTGTCAAGAAGTGTAATTGCAAAGGTGTGCTTGAAGAAGTGTGTGTTGTGCATGGGGTCATGGGGTATTTATAGGGAGCCCCGACCCTGGGTCACTCGACCGAGTGGCGCGGGTGCACTCGGTCGAGTGCCCTTGCGAATGCATCTGGACGGGTTCAAAGAGGCTCCACTCGATCGAGTGGCCAATCCACTCAACCGAGTGGATCAATCAAGCCGCAAAATTTAAGGCTTGATTAGCCTTAATTTGATTGTGATTGATTTTAATTGATTGTGATTAATTTTGGCTGATTTTTGGATGATCTTGGTTGATTTTCGAACCTGGTGCATGTTTCGCGGATGCATCCGGTCGTTCTTTGTGTCGGGTTTGTCTTGACCGGGTTTTGACCCGGTCGTTAAAAGACGGGAATTATTTTTGGTGTCGGTTTTGACCCAAATTAGTCTTGTTTGACTCGGAACGACCCACAGGGCCTGAATTTGAGGTCTGTTTTGTGAGATTTTTTACTCCACTAAAAGTCCATGTCGGATATTATTGATTCCGAGCCCAAGTCCAAGTATACTAAGTCACGTTCGCGTCCGATCATCATCGGGTGTTTTTTGGAAACTGCTATAGACACCTGGCGGTCAAATTTTGGGTGTCTACAGAGCCCCCACTCTGACTGAGGCTTGGACAAGCCGAAAGTCAGAGTAGCTACCAAGTCAATTAAGACCTGGTAGGCTTCCGTTCGGGTCGTTTATAGTCCGTTAGACTTGCATGAAGGGCTCGCCAGCCATAAGTCAGAAATCATACCTGTGCTGATGATAGTGTCTCCGTGGGGAATCGGACTTGTCGTATAAGTCCTGGGTGCGCCTATATGTGGGCTCATCCCGTACCATTCCGGGGAAAATGCCGCATTGGGCTTCCGTTGGGGAGATTTTAGAGGGTTGCATGTCCCTATTCGAGTCGTACCTGTAAAAGTCACATAAAACGTATGCAACACGTAGGTAGTAAAACGACTCGTGCTGGGGAAAATGATTTTTTGAATTTTTTGAAATCTTTGAAAGTTTTGAAATTTTTTGAATTTTTTGTGAATTTTTGACAGACTGCTCGGGATGACTAAATTCCTGTGTCTGTGAGGAAGAATCATGGGTCGGGCCTGTATGTTCTAGGCCCGCTTGGGCCAAGGAGGCACAGCTGCAGGGGATGCCCCAGGGTTTTGATGTTATAAATACATCACCCTGGTTCCTCTTTTTTGTCACAATTCTCAAAAACCTTCCTCTTCTCTTTTAAAAGAAAACTTTTATTCCTCTCAAGAAACTTAGCATGGGTATCGACCGTCTGATCAACATGCTACAAGATTGGTCACACCGTTTTAGGGATGCGAGCAAGGTAGTTCTGAGGCAGTCTGGTATATTCCAACTGTTCACGTTTCGTCAGTTGCACGTGGACCGTCACTTCCTTGATGCCTGTCTGACCTTCTGGGATGACACCTATCACGTCTTCGCCTTTCCTCGGGGCAAAATCGGTCCCCTCCCCGAGGAAATTGCTGCTATAGGAGGGTGGAATCCATTGCTCCGCCCTGCTGTCCCTTTCTCCGTTCGAGACCCTAGGAGGAAACTACGGGAATTTTTGGGGCTTTCCCACGCTGAAGTATCCCGCATGCTTGAGGGGGATACCGTTTCTCTGCTTGCCTTAGCTGAGAAGTTCATGAACCCGTATGACATCCGGGTTACGCCCATTCATAGCCGTAGGGCGTTTGCCTTCTGTATGCTGCACGTGTATGCCTTTGAAGGCCATATGGACCTGCTGTCTTGCATGGGTAGCGTTCGTCTTCTTGTTGTTGCCGACCTCATGGAGACGGAGTGTAGTCCCGCATCGTTGATTACGGGGGAGATCATTCAGGGTTTAGACAACCGGAAGAGGGATGAGTCAGCCCGTTTTACGGGGAGCACCCGTCTACTGCAGGTATATCGCTTTTCCTTTTTTTTTCAATTTTCGGTTTTTTTCTTTTTTCTTTCTCTCTTTTTTTTTCGATTTTTTTTTTTTTTTGCGATATACTGTTACAGGGAGGGCACTCGATCGAGTCGTCCTGGCACTCGATCGAGTGCTCTCAAGAGGAGCATTCTGCCACGTTTTAGGGGTGTCACTCGCTCGAGTGACCCCGGCACTCGATCGAGTGCCCTTACGCGGGCGCCTGGATTCGTCCGAAATCTCATAAGCGCTACCCTTTTTTTTGTTTTTTCAGCTTTGGCTACTTGAAAGGTTGTCCAAGATCGAGCCTCCCCCCAACCCGAGTGAGTATTGGTTCAACCAGGTGACGACGAGGAGACGGCCCACCGATTCATCTTGCCTCGTCACTCAGAAATATTGGGAAGAAGAGCTGACGTTCCATCGTGGTCCGCTGATACGATGGGTGGTTTTATGGTGGCCGATTTATTCCTGGACGGGTTTGGCACCTGACGACAAGGCACGCTACCAGGTGATTCTGTCCTTTAGCCATACAGTTCACCTCTATCCCGACCGCATACTCAGGCAGTATGGGCGGACACAGCGTATCCCTGAGAATGAGGCGGTTGTGAGTGCACCTACCCCCACTGACCGACATTTTATGTGACACCTAGATTCAGAGATGGTATACTAGAGTTACTTGGTCCGTTCCCAAGCCGCTTCATTCTGCCTGGGTGTCTTATTCCTACGAGAGATGGACCAAAGCCGAGACTGCCGAAGCTCGTGCTGCTCTGAAGATCGACGAGGCCTTCGACCTGCTTAGGCGAGAAAAAGTCAAAGACAACCGGGATTTCTTTGCTGAAGGGGAGACTCAAACTCCCATAGTCCGTCTGAGGTCAAGTCAGAGAAGAAGAATTAGGACTCGAGCTAGGGGGTCCAATGCTAGAGGTGTTCAGGGGGAGGTGAGCCCCCAGACCGATTTGGAGAGGAGACTAGGGCCGAGACTTTCAGCCCAGGACCGACTTGGTCCTAAGGATAGGTTGCCGGAGCATGTACGGGCTCGACTTGGGCCTGTGACTATAGCTGAAGATCCTCTGTCGAAGAAGAGGATTCGGGTTAAGGAAGTTCCCGTTGTCATTCGGGAACGCCCGCCCCCGCCGCCGCCCCGACGTCCGCGGGCTCCTCAAGACCCGAAAGACAAAGGCAAGGGCAAGATGCCCGGATATGACTAGTCTCTCTTTTATTATTATTTGAAATATTATTACTATTTTTGTAGTGTGTTTTTTTGTGGCTTTTGTGGCCTCTTTCTTTTAACTTTGAATTACCGAGTTTATCGGTGTTTTTTTTTTGGAATAATAAAAGTATTATTAGTGAAACCGTTTCTGTCTTTTTCGTTATTGCAGTGGTTGTGCCCTTTTGAGGGGCTGCCTACGTATCCACAGTTAGTGGAATCAAACCAAACGTAGTTCGGGCGCAGATTTTTTTGCAATTTTGAAATACACCAAGACTATGAGTTCAAGATGTGCGACAGTAGGATAAATAATCCTAACTTATTGACTTGCTTTATAAACTTTTGAAAAAGTGTTTAAATAAATTTTGCGAATGACATTGAGATAAGGTTTAGGGGTAGTAGCGTTTTAGCTGGTCTAGGTTGGTCGGGTTGACAAATTCATTTCCGTCCAGATCTGTCAGCATTACTGCTCCTCCCGATAGAACCTTCTTGACCAGGTATGGCCCAGACCAATTGGGTTTGAATTTTCCCCTTGGGTCAACCGGTAGTAAGGCACGAACCGATTTAAGGACCAAATCACCTTCCTTGATATTTCTGGGCCTAACTCTTTTGTTAAAGGCCCGTTTGATCCTCTTTTGGTATATTTGAATGTTATTGAGAGCCCGGGATCGCCGTTCGTCTAAAAGAACCAACGAGTCATATCGAGCTTGAATCCAATCTGCTTCGGGTACCTGGCTTTCTAGCAGGATCCGGAGGGAAGGTACTTCTAATTCGACTGGTTGGACCGCCTCCATCCCATATGTCAGATAATTTGGGGTTGCCCCGGTTGCAGTTCGGATTGATGTCCGGTACCCCCATAGGGCGAAGGGTATTTTGTCGGGCCAATCCCGATAATTATCAGCCATCTTTTTAAGTATAGTGACAATTGTTTTATTAGCAGCTTCCACCGCTCCATTTGTTTGAGGGCGGTAAGGCGAGGATGTGTGCCTCTGGATTTTGTACTTTGCTAGCAAAGTAGCGGTTTCTGCTTGGAAGTGGGTCCCGTGATCACTGATAAACTCGTGTGGGATCCCGTACCGGCATATGATTTTATTCTGGATAAATTTGGCCACGTGCTTGGCGTTCAAGACACGGTATGATTCAGCTTCGACCCATTTGGTGAAATAGTCGATCGCCACCAAAATAAAACAGTGGCCTCCCGTTCCGGAAGGATTCACCTTTCCAATTATGTCAATCCCCCATGTCGAAAATGGCCATGGTGATGTCATGGTGTATAGTAGGGATGATGGCATGTGTTGAACATTACCGAAAATTTGACAATTATGGCAGTGTTTGACATATGATTGACAGTCGTCCTCCATACTGTTCCAGTAGTATCCGAGCCTCATGATTTTTCGGGCTAGCATATGGGCGTTCATATGCGGGCCGTTTTCGCCGTCGTGTACTTCGGCCATCACTTTTTCGGCCTGTGTTTTGTCGATGCATAGGAGTAAAGCCCCCTGTGCCGTCTTTTTGTATAACTGACCGTCGTCCGTACGTATGAATTGGGTGGCCAGTCTTCGCAGGGCTTTCTTGGCCCGATTTTCAGTTCCTGGTGGATATTCTCCCGTAGTCAAATAGGTTAGAACAGCCTGATACCAAGGTTCTGGATCGGTGATCTCAATATCTTGAATGGCGTTGACATACGCCGGCTCGGACCGTCTTTCGACACAGATTTGCATACTGGGCATATGTTCCGGGATGTTTAGTAAGGATGCTAATTTGGAAAGTGCATCCGCGAACTGGTTTTCTTCACGTGGGAGGTAGATATATTCTACTTTCTGGAATTGTTTTTCTAGAATCCTTACTCGTGCTTGGTAAGCCACGAGATTGGCATTCCGAGTTTCCCATTTTTGAAGAGCCTGATTGATGACTAAGGATGAGTCCCCGTGAACCCGGAGATTCGTAATGCCCAAATCAGTTGCCGCTTGTAACCCGTGGATGCATGCTTCATATTCGGCCGCATTGTTGGTTACATCAAAGTCTAATTTGATGGACAACGGGGTGTGTTCCCCTTGGGGTGAGATTAGGAGAATACCGACCCCAAAGCCTCGAAAATTGGATGCTTCGTCGAAATACAAGTCCCATGTTTCGGTGTCAGTATGGAATATGTCTTCATCAGGAAAGGCCCAAGTGTCGGTATGGCCCTCTTCAGATATCGGACTATCAGCGAGGAACTCGGCTACTACTCGGCCTTTGATGGCTTTTAATGGTACGAATTTGAGGTCAAACTCAGCTAGCACTAGAGTCCATCTGGACATTCTACCGTTAAGAATGGGCTTTTCGAACAAATATTTGATCGGGTCCATTTTGGACAGGACATGTACCTCGTGACTGAGCATGTAGTGTCTGAGCTTTTTAGTGGCCCAAACCAGAGCTAGGCACGTTTTCTCGAGCATTGTATATTTGCACTCATATTCTAGGAACTTTTTACTGATGTAGTAAATAGCCCGCTCTTCTGAATCGACTGTCTGGGCCAGCATAGCCCCCATGGCTGTCTCAGTCGTTGTTAGGTATAACGATAGAGGCAAACCGGGTTGAGGTGGCATTAGTACTGGCGGAGCAGACAGGATTTCCCTGATTTTGTCGAAGGCCGCTTGACATTTATCGTCCCATAGTACTCGTTCTCCTATCTTCAGTTTCTTGAAAATGGGCTCACATACCATGGTTAGCTTTGAAATAAAACGGCTGATGTATTGGACTTTCCCGAGAAACCCCCTTATTTCTTTTTCGGTCTTGGGAGGTTGCATCTCGGTGATGGCTTTGATTTTAGCTGGGTCGACCTCGATGCCACGTTGGCTAACGATATGGCCCAGTAATTTGCCCGACGTTACCCCGAAACTGCATTTTTGAGGGTTTAACCTCATATTGTACTTACGCAAACGGGTGAAGAATTTTCTTAGGGCAGCGACATGCCCATCTCGGTTTTTAGACTTGACGATCATGTCATCGACATAAACCTCCACTTCCCTATGCATCATGTCATGTAATAAGGTCGTGGCCGTTCATTGATAAGTGGCCCCGGCATTAATGAGCCCAAACAGCATAACTGTATAACAGTAAGTACCCCATGGTATAGTGAAAGTGGTTTTACCCATGCCTTCTTTTGCCATCTTGATTTGGTTGTATCCGGCATACCCGTCCATAAATGATAGAAGAGCGTGATCAGCCGTATTGTCCACCAATATGTCGATGTGTGGCAACGGAAAATCGTCTTTTGGGCTGGCCTTGTTAAGGTCCCGGAAATCTACACATACCCGAACCTTGACGTCCTTCTTGGGTACCGGCACGATGTTCGCAACCCAGTCTGGATATTCAGACACTTGTATGAAGGCTGCTTTGAACTGTTTGTCTACTTCTTCCTTGACTTTGAGAGACCACTCGGGCTTCATTCTTCGAAGCTTCTGTTTTACCGGCTTACACCCATCTTTGATGGGTATACGGTGTTCGGCTATTTCCCGGTCTATATCCGGCATGTCCTTGTAGGACCATGCAAAGACATCCTTGAATTCTTGGAGGAGGCTTGTGAGTTGTTGTCTCTCCTCGGGATCTAAGGATAACCCTATCTTAAGCATCTGAGGCTCTAAGGTTGTTCCCACATTGATAGACTCAGTTTCTTCGATTACCGGATCTCGGGATTCCCTCTGCTCTAGCTGCTCGATCAGATGTGGGGGTAGGGGCACCTGTTCATCGGGTTTATCAATGTCATTGCAAAAAGTATTTTTGAAAGTATTTTGAAAATAAGCCAAGTCATAAGCGGAACGGTGGCGGGATTGGAAGTGCTCTCGGGACAGACCCCGAGGCTCCGGTGGCAGTGACTACAGGGAGAGGGGTTACAGTTTGGACTCTAGCATCAGACCCCTTAGACTCGAATACAGACTCGGACTCAGACTCTGACTCGGACTCAGACTCGGACTCAGACTCGGAATCGGTGTCTGGCACGTCTCCTTCCCCGGTGGTCAGCTTGTAGACTCGGCCTTGACCATCGGTCCACTTGACGGTCTTCTTCCAGCTTCTTTTCCCGGTATCAGCACCGACTTCCGAGATCAGCTTTGAAGGGTCGAACTTGTTGCTTCGAAGGATCAGGTTCACCAAGTCTTCTTTGGGGTTCGGGACAGCTTTGTCTTCCCCGAATAAGAGTCTCAACACGGGCTCGGCATTGTCAGTACCCTCCTTGGATTCGGATTGGATGAGGGCAAATATGTCATCTGGAATGTAGTTGCATTCCCGAGCTAGTGCAGCCTCGGGATATGTGATAGTTGGTTGATATAGGCCAACTTGAATAGCCCCAAATACGGGTGTGACGAAGTAATCACTCAGCCTTGGGCTATAAGGGCCTAAGTAGGTACCCTTGATGATGTTGCAGGCCTTCTCAATTCCTGCTCGGACCACATTTCTCGGGGTTATAGCATACCCCAAACCGAAGTGAGATTCCCCGTCATTCAGAACCTTGATAATCTTCCCGGATGGAAGATATGGCCTCGAAGTAGCCCCCGGTAAGTACCCCAAGTTTTGTAGCATCGTGTCGATGCTCGTGGTGAAGTAGGGTCTAAAAAGGTATTCTTCTTCAATCATTCCTACAAAATCGAACCCCCAAAGGTCGGTGCGGTCTGTAGTGTTACAGCTAGCCACGGTCATTGGGGTTGCTTCTAAGGTGATAATACCATCCTGCAGGGGCATTTTGATCTTTCGGTGCAGAGTGGAAGATACCGCCTTCACAGCATGGAGCCATGGTCTTCCTAGGAGTAGATTGAAGGAAGAGGTGACATCGATCACCTGGAATTCTAGCTCTTTTTCGATTGGGCCGGTCACAATAGTCAGCTTGACGGCCCCGGAAACTGCTTTTGGGCTTCCATCGAAAGCCTGGATAGTGTGGGCAGTTGGTATGTAGTCGGCCTCAGTGATCCCGAGGGCTTTGGCAGTCCTTAACGGGAGGACATTCACAGCGGACCCGTCGTCAACTAGGGTCATTGGAAGATACTTACCCCGGCAAATCACTGTGATGTATAGGGCCAGATTGTGAGAGACCCCGAACGGTGGTAGGTCGGCATCTGAGAAGGTGATTGACGGGCCTTCTCCTTTGGACCTGCTCTTGAGGTAGGGCAAGATAGTGGCTACCATTTCAGTAGGGGTGACCTGGGAATTGACCTTGATCTGATCGAGAGCCTTAGTAAGTGCTTCTCGATGTTCTTGTGAGCTAACCAAGAGTTGCCATATAGTGAGGTCAACTCGGGTCCTTTTCAATTGTTTAACAAGAGCCGTATCGGTGCTTGGTTCTTCAATGGCTTCTTCCGTCCTGGTAAGTTCAGCGACGGTTGCCTGGACTGAGCCGTCTTTGGTGAGGGAATTACCGACTAAAGCTTTGAATTTAGCCTTCCTGACTTCTTCGAGGGTAA
Source organism: Agrostemma githago (assembly GCA_958450325.1). Lineage (NCBI taxonomy): Eukaryota > Viridiplantae > Streptophyta > Magnoliopsida > Caryophyllales > Caryophyllaceae > Agrostemma > Agrostemma githago. Next base: position 39,071,861 of record OY288258.1, read on the forward strand.
TGGGGACAGTTTCCCCTTTGGCGAGGTATATGTCTTCTTCATCATCGAACCAGATCCCATTGATTTGTGGGATGAAAGGAGAGATAAGATGAGAACAGTCTGTCACCTCACCGGTGAAGATGGCATGAGAGCTAAAGGGGTTGTCCTTGTTGCTTGGCTTGTCCCCGGGTAGTGGTATTTTCCCGCTCTCAATTAAATCCTGAATTAGATGCTTCAGCTTCCAACACTTCTCGGTGTCATGCCCATTGCCCCGATGATATTGGCAATAGGCTTGGGCATTGTAGCTCTTGGAGCGTTTTTCAACTGGAACTTCAGGAGTTGGGCCTATCGGCTGGACCAGGCCTTTGGAAGATAGCCTTTGTAAGGCATATGTGTATGTAGTCCCTATATCAGTGAATACCCTATGAGGGACGTTTCTTTTGGATGAGGCATCCAAAAGGTTGACCGTGTCGAAGATGCTTCGGGTTGCGGCCGGAGGTTTGGTGGTGGATGAGGAAGCTCCTTGGTAACCCTTGTTAGAGGCCTTAGTCAGGCTCTCTAGTCTTAGATCATCTTCAATTCTCATGCCCATTTCAGTAAGAGTGGTGAAATTGGGTATGACAGCATACCGGAGGTGAACCCGGTAGGAAGGGAGGAGGTTCTTGACAAAGGCCTCCACTAAAGTCTTCCCACTGGGCTTATCGACCAGTTTGACACTCTCGGCCCTCCAACGTTGGAGGTATTTAGTAAAGCCCTCCTTGGGTTCTTGGGCCATAACCTCTAGGGACCGCATAGTGGTTTGGATCTCGGTGTTATCAGCGTAGTTCCGAGCGAATTCCGTAGCCACGTCGTCCCAGGTTGAGAACTTCTTTGGGTCTAGCCTGTAGTACCAGGCCTTTGGGTGTTTCTCCAGAGATGCAGCAAAGAGGTTCTTGAACATAGAAGAGTCCACTCCCTTAATGGCCATGAACTCCTTGAAGGCTCGTACATGTAGTAACGGGTCCTCAGTCCCTTCGAACATAGGTAGGCCCGTGAGATTCAGGTTCGCGGGCAGTTTATCACTTACCGGGTTATAATCCCGACTATTCTCCCGATGGATGTTGTTATTCCCGGTTAAGTAGACTTGTTCTTCCAATCGGCGGACCGAGCTAACTAGTTCAGTTAGGGGTTCCGTGACCCCGGTATTAGGAGTCCTTTGCTCCACTGTAGCTAAGCGAGCAACAATGGCCACTTGGCCAGCCCTCATTTCAGTCAGTTGGGCTTCGATGTCGGCTTGCTTCTCGATTATGGCATCTAGAGAGGTTTGAAGACTGTTCAAAGTAGCCATCCTTCGAGCGTGTCTGGTTGCCGGTGGCCTGTCTGTAAGAACACCGCGTAATCAGAAATTGCTTCCGGACCTTGGAACCGACATAGTACATCCCGAGCAGGGAAAAGACTAAAGCGACTTTGAAAGAGACTCTTAGACGGGTGACTCGTGGATGACGGGCTTTCCTTAGGATTCGACGGGTGGGCCGAATCCTGTTTGAAGGAAGGTCGACGTGAGACATCCCCAGACTTTGGACTTGAATGTGTAGACGGGCCCTCCTTTATAGGAGTATGTCCTACGTAGGTGGGCCTTGCCTTAGTCTAATAAGGCGGACTGGGATAGGGAGGAAACTCGTGATGTAAGATCGACAGAGTTTCGACGCTAGAGACCTCGACTACTTACGACACGACCCGACACTGCTAAATACGGGAAGTCCTAAGAAGAGGGAGGTTTTGAAAATTGATGGTTTTTGGAAAGTCCGAGAAAACTTCGGAGAAAAGCCCGATTTTACGAGAAAATCGGAAAGAGTATCGGGCCTTGGTTTTGATGGTTCGAAAATATTTTCGAGTTTTAGAATTGGGCAGCATACCGGCTAGAAATGGGCTATTTTGAGTAAAATCATAAGTCCTAAATTCGGTATGTGTCCCGGGTTTTGAAAATTGGATACCTTGAAATTTGAAAATTTGAATGTTGGAAAAAAAAGAATTTCCGACGATTTGAAAATTTGAAGATGAGATCCCGAGGATTTGAAAATCGAAAACGGCATCTCGAAGATTTGAAAGTTGAAAATGGCATCGCGAGGATTTGAAAATTGAATTTTGAAAATTCGAAAATCGAATGGTGGATCGGAAATTCGAATTTTGAAATGGACAGCATGCCGGCTAGAAAATAGGCTTGTTTTGAGTCAAATCTTAAGTCTAAATTTCGGCAGCTTCCCGAGTTTTTTGAAAATTTGAATATTTTTGGAAAGATGCATTTTTGAAATGACGATTTTTGAAAATGACACGGAAACCAAGTAGCACATAGTCACGTAAGCATTACAACGACGCCATGTATGCTTTACACTAAGTCTCGGTCGGTCTGAATAGGGTCTATACCAGTGTTCATAGTCTAGTCGAGAAACGGGACGGACTTCCTAACTCGAGTGGAATTTAGAACATGCCGCAAGGTCCATACGAGTCGACCATGAACACCTTTAACGTATCCAAAGTTGAATACGTCGTGGTATAGTGGGACGTCGGTCACCAGTACCGGCCCGGGTAAATATGGGGTTATGCATGAACCGTAAAACTAAAACGCATATTGTACTCGTCAAACGATTTCTTTTCGAGTCTCACCCTAAGAACTCCGATGGTAAGGCACACATCGGTTGATCCCCAGCGGAGTCGCCAAATTGTGGACATGACGTAGGTCCACCCCGACGCGGCCACGCGCGGGTTTTGGGTTAGGCGAATGCACCTCCATATGAGAAGGATCGAATTGAAATTTAAGTCGAAATGGAGTCGCCACCGAATTTTATGGTTATTCGGAACCATTCGAGCCCACTCTACATCGCCATGGCCCATACACAAAGTATGGCCCATTTTGGTTAAAAAAGTTTATTGGGCTCGTCCCTTTGCATATCGATATAGATGCCGACTTGAGCGGTTAATTGTATATTGAATGACTCTCGTTGCCAATGGATTCGGACATCCGGAAACCACGGTTCTGAGTAAGGGGTGAGGGTACGTGTTGGGAAGCCCACTAAGGACACCCAACCCCGCCCGCTCTTAGGGGCCTCTACTAGGACATCGTTTGACTTTTTAATATGCGCGTTAGTAATTCGGTGAAATGTTATGCAAACAGCGTTTTAGCTAAGCATGCGAATTAAATGTGAGCTACGTCAATTTAATGCATCTATTTATTGTCGAAGTGATTTAGCATGCGAGGGTTCATTTAAAAGCGGTAAAACGCAAATAAATAAAGCAAAGCGAAATAAATCGGTTACAAGTTACACGGGCGGAATACAACCCGGAATTCACAATACGGCGTACAATAAAATAGAACAATTGAAATATACAATTGAAAAGACGAGCAATAATTATAAACGGACCCGTGTATAAACTAGACCGTGATTTTGTGTAGGTGGACGAACTTTAATTAGTTACACATTATATTGCGTATTAATCAAAGGACGGAGGTTCGAGGCTTAGACGTGGTGCTAGCCCGATCTCGAACCTCGATGCCTTGTCCCGACTTATCACTTCGAGAAATTGAGTCTAAATTAATTTTACATCGGATACGACTAAAGAGTCGTCGATATAAAATTAATAATGTGAGACCGTCGATCAAAATCGTTTTAAGTGAAGTGATATGCATGAATTTTGGAAAAGCTACGTGATTGACTTTACACGCGTCGACTAAGTCGCTTTTAAAAAGACGAGGCTCGAATGATATAAAAGAGCTCTCGGTTTTCTGGGCTACAGGACCCACTCGACCGAGTTGTGCCCTGACTCGGTCGAGTGTATCATTAAACGTGGCTACTGCCCATGATTTAGGGTGCTACTCGATCGAGTAGCAGATGTACTCGGTCGAGTGGCACCTGTACGAGTTGTGACTCGTTTGTTTTAATGTGCTTTAAATCGATAATTGGTCGAGTCAAATAAAAATATTGACGGATTTAGATTTAACTCGGTTTGTCGGTATTATAATCATGTCTTATACGATTATAATACCGTTATCGGAATTTTGTGAAAAAGGTTATTGTTAAAAAAAAATTGATTAATGACGGAATTGCGTCCCTCTATGTCACGACGTCGGTATTAATCCTTAGGGATTATGTGACGTCGGTTTTCGTGTCAACGGGTTCCATACTAATTGGAAATGGGATTAAATGCGTTCAACTATGACTTTAAATTGATTATCATAGTCCAACGCATTCGAAATCGAATTTCAATACTAAAATGTATTTACGCGGTATTATGACGATAATGATGATGAAAAAAGGATGATACAAAAATGAAGACGCGAAAGTACGATAACGTTAATGCTAGTGTCACTATTATGATTACGATTATAAATATGATACGAAAATACGATAAATAAAATGAAAATGAGACTTAGAAAAAGAGATCAAGGTGGGGTTTAGGACACCCTCAACATACATGCTTAGTAAGGACCTCGGAAATGGACTCGTAATAGCGGCACAAGCTTGGGAGTATCGAGGATGTATGCGAGTTATGGTGTGTATGTGTGTGTGTATGCTTCGCCGGTTCTCCGAGGGACGAGGGGCTCGGGTTCGGTATGTTTTGCCTAAGGTTGCTAGGGTCGTAGTGTTGTGCAGTCGCAAAAGGTGTGAAGGTGTCAAGAAGTGTAATTGCAAAGGTGTGCTTGAAGAAGTGTGTGTTGTGCATGGGGTCATGGGGTATTTATAGGGAGCCCCGACCCCGGGTCACTCGACCGAGTGGCGCGGGTGCACTCGGTCGAGTGCCCTTGCGAATGCATCTGGACGGATTCAAAGAGGCTCCACTCGATCGAGTGGCCAATCCACTCGACCGAGTGGATCAATCAAGCCGCAAAATTTAAGGCTTGATTAGCCTTAATTTGATTGTGATTGATTTTAATTGATTGTGATTAATTTTGGCTGATTTTTGGATGATCTTGGTTGATTTTCGAACCCGGTGCATGTTTCGCGGATGCATCCGGTCGTTCTTTGTGTCGGGTTTGTCTTGACCGGGTTTTGACCCGGTCGTTAAAAGACGGGAATTATTTTTGGTGTCGGTTTTGACCCAAATTAGTCTTGTTTGACTCGGAACGACCCACTGGGCCTGAATTTGAGGTCTGTTTTGTGAGATTTTTTACTCCACTAAAAGTCCATGTCGATATTATTGATTCTGAGCCCAAGTCCAAGTATACTAAGTCACGTTCGCGTCCGATCATCATCGGGTGTTTTTTGGAAACTGCTATAGACACCTGGCGGTCAAATTTTGGGTGTCTACACTTGTCCTCAAGCAAGCACAAAACGATAACTCAATCCTAATGGAATGTATATAGCTCATAGCGGAATATGCTCCAATGTCACCCAAACTAATGCGCAACGATTAAAATAAATGTAAACAACTACATACAACAAGCTTGACCAATGACAACAGTACTGAACCTTCAACCTTGCAAGACTCGTCTATGTCGGACTCTCACGGATCGCTCATCACATAAATCGGGTGATATTGTGAGTTTATGTAAAAGTGGAAAAAACAAAGCACTCACCTAAACTGCGACCTACAAGAACATGCATGCAATCTAACATGAAATCAATCTCAAATAACCGTACATACGCATTCTATCGGGTAATGACAAGTGCCAAGGACTTACATATAGTATAAAGTGAGGCTAATCGGGTAACAAGGGGAAAAACGATATGGATATGAGGAGGTAAAAGCCAAGCTAGTACAACTACAATCAACATAAAATTCATTCCGTTCTCACCAAACTCTAGTCGAAGAAATTTAGGGATAATAACAAGCGCCTTATAAAAATCGCTTCTCACCAATAACTATGAAATTAGAGAGATCAGTTCTTTTTTCATAGCAAAAACACATTCTTCTTCTAGTTTCACTTCATTTTTTTTTCTTTTCTTCTTTCCTTTCTTTTTTTTCATTCAAGATTTTTTTTCTCATTGATTTTTTTCTTTTCAACTTTTTTTTTTTTCAATTCCCTTTTTTTCCAATCAACCCGGAAAAAATAATTCCGTTCAACTAATCTACTAGCTTGACTAGGGTAGGCAATATATAGCATGTAGTTGAAAAACGGGTCAAACAGGTCAATTTGGCTATGTGAGGCTCATGGGGATTAATTAAAAGAAAGGATTTGCCTTTTTTTCGCACATGTCAAAACCACGAGTCAAAAACGTACAGGTACCTAAGAGACGAATGTCATGCTTATGCAGTTTAATATTACATGTCTCATAAGGAGTACTACTCTCAACCTAAAGAAAACTGATCATGGATGTCATCAGTTTAAGGCTCTAATTCCTTACAAATCTGAGTAGTTTGCCAACAATGAGTCAAGTTTATTCGTTCAATACTGTTAACCAAAGATGCAAGAATGCCGCATGTAATTATATACAAAGATTCTAATGGCGTACTAGCATAAGCAACTAAATGAAGACATGAAAGCAATATCATCATCGCTACATAGCATTCCGACTCAACTAAGACTCGACTAAATGCAAAACATATTTTTGGAATTTTTTTATGATTTTTTTTATGCATGCGGAAATGCAAGAAATATGCAGATGGATGAAAACAGACAGAAGCATACCCTCCCCAAACCAAATCACACAATGTCCTCATTGTGTACAACAAACAATAAGAGGCAACAATAAATATGGGAAAGGAATGCGAAACGATGGAAGTGCAAAAAGAAAAAAGAAGAACTACTTACAAGATGTGTATGAGCGGAGACCTTCCCCAAACCGCTCCTAAGCATCAAAGTATACCAACTTCGTCATTTTACTTAAAAAACACATCAACGCCCTAAGTAGCATGTCATATTCCTGCGCATGCGAAATATGAAAGCAAATATAAGCATATAATAAGATATAAGTATCAAATGTCAAAAGTATGGAATGAAACATCTTATCACGGGGTGGAGGACCAATTTCCACATGAAGTACTGCACTAATCTCCTCGTCCGCAAGACATGGAGCATCAAAATTAAAATCAGGAAACAAAGTATTAGTGGTCGTAGGAAAATGGTCATAAATTAGAAGCAGCGGGGCCGATAAGCATAAAGGTGGAAAAAGAAGTGGAATAGGGGGAACTAAACCCAAAACCTTAGAAGGAGAAAGGATAACGGGCAAAGTAACCAATAATGATTCCTCTACAAAGTCGTGCTCATACTCGTCCCCTCGAACTTCGATTTCCGAACCAAAAGGTTCTTTATTATGAACCACATCACGTAGATTCTCACAAAATGGAACCGGGGCACTCGTGTCATAGCTTTCGTCACAACCTATCTCATTGTCAAAACAAGGTCCCTTAAAGATAACCGCATTACTAGTCTCACCAACGGGTTCATCATTAGTCAAATAAAGTGAAAAATCGGGTTTCACACTTTCTTCGGCTAACCAGTCAAAGTACTCTATCACCTCTTCATAGGATTTGTTTTCAAAATCCTTACAAGTGGAAAATATGTAGGCTTTTGTAGAGTCTGTCATACCTTTAATGACCGTAAGAACAAGTGTTTCATTAGTGAAACGAGCGGATTTGAGAGAGCTAAGCCAATCGCAAAATATCTCCATATAAGCTCCAAAAGTCTCATCGGGCTCCTGTGGAAAATCTATAATAATCCTCATGGAAACGGTGAGAACGGTCTCAAGGAACAAGAGTTCCCTAAGACAAACCAAAATAAACAAGTAGAAAAATACCGTCTCCCCGGCAACGGCGCCAAAATTTGATAAGCTAGTCGTATACCTATCAAAAATAACCAACTACGGTCTAACTAAAAATATAGCTAGGGAAGTCGGGATCGAATTCACAGGGAGACAAATAAATTCTACTCGTAATTAAAGTCTATCTACGTAACAAATCGGGGGTTTTTAATTGTGTTTATCTAACTAAAGTAGTAAAGAAAGAGAGAATTAAAAGAGAAGAAATAACTAAAATAAAATAAGATGAATTTAAGATGAATAAATATAAGGAGAGAAAACTAGGATTGTCGGTTCACTACGAATCTCATATGGTCACGGTCTAAATCACAGGTCTGTCGTAGATATTGGTCTAAGGGGTATTGAAAAGGTCCTTCCGGTCCGCTATTCACCCTAGCATGCGTCTAAAGGCTTCCGATCTTATTAGGGCAAACTAATGTGTTGTAGCAGGTCTAACTTTTACCAGGCTTCCGATCTTAGGTTCAAGTTTACCGAATTCAATTAATCAATTACGTCGACTTAATCAATTAATCTCAATTAAATGCTACAATTGACAACTCAGACAAAATATTATTGACAGATCTATAAATTATTTAGCGACCACATTCAATTCGCAGATCCCCTAAATCCTAGCAAGGGAAATTAGCTACTCATAATTAAATTAAGAACAACGAGATTAATAAAAGAATCTACTAGATTAAACATTACGAATAAAATTACCGATTAATAAATCAATCAAAGAAGAAGGAAGAAAGATTAATAAAATTACCGAAGGAATGAAGGCGATTCGAATGCAAAAGTTCTTACAATAACCGAGTTTTAGGAAGAAATTAAACTAGAGAGAATAATGAAAGAGAAGTCTAAAAGAAATCTAAAGAGAAGTGGGAGTTGTGTAGAAGTTAATTCTAATGTGGCTGAAAAGCCCTATTTATACAGATTAAATGAGTTAAAAACTGTTTAGGAACTCTTTTGGGTTTAGGAAATTTCTTGCTGATCACGAAACCTGCCCGCGGTCCAGGGAATAGTCGGCCGACTATTGTAATAGTCGGTCGACTAATCATTTATCAACTTGATCTCTGCAGCTCCAGAATAGTCGGCCGACTATCGTAATAGTCGGTCGACTATCGTCATGGTCGGCCGACTATCTTAATAGTCGGTCGACTATCGCTCGCTTCAGCGAACAACTCCTTCCAGCTTCGTTTTGGCCCGGTTTTGGTTCGTTTTAGCTCCTTTGTCTTCCGTTTCTGCAAAATGACAATACAACCACAAAGTAGCCAATTCGGGGCAAAATAATAGTTTTCACTATTCAATAAACACGAGAATGCGCGTATAAAAGGTATAAAAAGTGTATATAAAATACGCGTATCAATTCCCGTCCCCCCGGGCTGTGTTTAGTTCGACTCCTACTCTTGCACCTACGCAAAACCAAGCTTAGGCGAGTTCTAACACATGTCGCTTCTTCCTACCAGGGACCCGATGAACGAGACACTACCTAACCACGACAAAGCCCGCACTATCGAGAAAGGGGATATCCAAGGAAGCATGCTTATGCTATCTTGCTCCATTAACAGTATATTCTCAAAAATCAATACCGCCCTAGATAACCTGGGTTCCAGGGTAGCCACCATCGAAGAGGATCTTTCAAGAGCCCAATCCCGTCTAACACAACTAGAACGGGTAAGGCAGCCGATCATCCAACCGGGCCATTTAAAGGGTAAGGACTCTTATGAATCCATCCGATACCCCCAGGATGGCAAGACCGAGAGAGGTAATCCACAAGTCACCTCTCCGAAAATCAAGAACCAGTCAACGGTAAGGACATTTACCCACTTGGATATGTCCTACATCGTCGCTTTCCAAAGGTTGGTTTCGAAGGGCCTAATATTACCCCTAGGCCCAACAGCCGACGTACCTTTGGAAAGACGCTCCAAAGCATGGCACGCCGAGCATTACTGCGAATTCCACAGAGGGAGGGGACACGATACAGAGCAGTGCTGGAAACTGAAACACCTTATCCAAGATTCCCTCGATGTCGGGAAGACACCCGTCATGGAAACGTTGTCACTTGCAAGGCCCCTCATGGACTATACAAGGCCCAACGACCAAAGCATCCAATCTTCCTCCCATATATCCAAGAGTACGGATTTGATTTGAGTCCTAGTCTGAGTCTGAGTGTAACAACCCGGATTTTCCCGACTTTATAAATAAGTCTATAATAGGAAACAACGGAAGACATGATACATATCCGAGTCATTACTATTCTCAACTAATTAGATTACTTTACAATAATTACGAAAGTACTTAAATATTACATTTAATTGTAACCATTTTATGAAGAATAGAAATACATTTGTGTCCCATCTTGAGCTATCTCCAACTTTGCCCGTCTGAGGAGTGGTCAGTCTCCCTTAATCTGACGATCAAAATATTTTTAAAAGAATTTCAAAGAAAAACAAATCGTCAGGTGGGTAAATTATCAAAATTTATCTCCAAGTTTAACTCAGACGTCGCTCGCGTCGAGAATTTATGAATAAAAATTAAATCAAACATAGATCAAATAACAGTACATAAATGCACAACCGATAACACACAACTTTAGAAATCGTAAGAAATGTTTTAAGTGCCGTATTATTTTTGGAAAGGTTTTATCACGATATACCGGCCAATTAATGTACGAGCACCGAATAAGTTTCGTATTTGGTACTTGTGCAATAATAATATACCGCCAATCACACCGATACCAGGGGGCTTACATTATTACCCCTGTTTACCGTGGTGACATAAACACGTTTAAAACAAAATTCGTCCTCTCATCTCCAGGGTCGAATGCCGGATACGTGGGGTTGTTACCCGCACCATGGACTACTCACCACCCGGCTGGTTATCCCCGCAGCCACGCTCCAATCGTCGACTCACGGAAACCCGGGTGCGATCCACCTAACACGTACGGGACTGATCAGGTCCCCACCTAAAGTATGGCCACACTCCCGCCTACTCTCGAGTCAATGTCAGCACAGCCAAAGACCCTTCGTACGCTACGGACGGTTTTATACGGTTAAGCTAAGCGCTATTCTTCCAAGTTATCTCGTACACAATAGAGACAACCTGCTTTCCCGCTCAAAGAGATTTCGAATTAAGTCCTAAAAATGCCCAATAAAATAGACAATCTTTTGAAATATATTTTGAAAACATTATGTGTTATCCAACTCGAATTCCATAAATTTCCTCTTCATTAAATTAGATACAGAGTAATAATAACAAAATAACACGTAGACAAATAAAGGTCTCCTTACGGGGTTGTCCCTATTTGTAGGCCGGGACTTGGCTAACGAACTTGGTTAATAAGTTAATTGATTATTATGACCATTTAACGGATTTTAACCAAGTTTTAATCAACCTAACTAAGGGACGGTTTCCAGTCCCTTGAGTAGTCAATTAATTAGAAAATGGCCCTTAAATTAGTTCATTTAGCTGACTATAACCCATGATTCCAAATGTGATTCAAATATAAAGAGAGAAGATGTCTGTATAAAATCGTTTAAAAAGTTCATTTTACAAAATGCTACGAAAAGTGACATTTGACTTATAAATATAATTTTAAAGAAACCAAGGGCTTGACCATTTAACAAAATCTTAAATACTTGGCTTTAAACAAAATCTTTGTTAATAAAATAAAAATTTAACTTTCAATTGACGACCATTTGATAATGTGTCCCGGATTTTAATTGACATTCCTGATGAAGTCCCTAAAAATAGGTAACGTCCATTTTATTTAATCTGTTAAAACTCAAATCTTAATGTCTTAGAAAATACAATTCCTTCTAACCCACAAGTTTAAAATAAGCAACTTCTTACCGACAAACTCTGAAATTTTACGTTAGTCTAACGATATCGTGAGTCAGATCTAAACGATTGTCATGGTCCTAAAAGTCTAACCTACTTGCGAGAAAGTAAGCTAGGTCTTTTAATTTTAGATAGTTAACTATACATGTAACACAACACAATATTATCAAATAAGAAAGTTGTCATAAATAATTTCTTTGTCATAGATATTACTAATATATATATGTTTGTAAAAAAAATTACTCACTTTAACACATGTTTCGACCCACCCACCATTCATCAATACTCTGAATTTATAAAAGAACCATTTATTAACCAAACCAAAACTGCTCAAATTCTTAACGAATGACCTTACTGCTTGTTGGGTCGATTTAGTGTCGATCTGGTTCGATACTAGACGACTGACTCGACACTACACTGTACTACTCAAATATTAGATAAAAAGCTTAAACCCTAACTGTTTAGGCTAACTTTCAAACACGATAAACAAATAAATAAATAAAATCATAAACATTCATATCATCACAAATGACATGCAATTAGATTATCATCCAGAAATCACACATGCAACACTTAATATATGTTCATATTATCACAGTTAACAAGTAGATGGTTTTAAAAGATTCTCATGTTTTTGAAAACGATTTTGAAAAGGGTTTGACGATTTACCCACCCTGAAAGAGATTCTGCCAATCTTGATCGGAATAGACGACTTTGTTCAGATGATCCTGCTAAAGTGATTCCATCCTCCGCTTCCCTCCTTGTCGGTAAAAATTTCGTAAATAAATTAAAATAAATATTTAGTTACACCAGTAATAATATTATTCAAAATACATTAGTTTTATTTATAAATTGATTTTAGAATAGATTTGTTCAAAATATTTGCTTGCATGATTCCTTTTTTGTACCTAGAGATGGAAAATAATAAATCTAAATTTATAAGAAGGAAGACTTTTTAATACCTTTTTGTTTAATAATAAGTTGAGTAAGCACTCTTCATAGAAATGGAGGAAAGGTGAGAATTTGGTGGTTGTCAATGGTTGCGTTTTGATGAAGAAGATGAGAATGAGACATTTCCCCATTTATTATTACTATTATAATTTACAAGGTAATTAGGGAGAAAGTGAGATTATGAGGGAGTATAACATTAAATGAGGGAGTATAACATTATGAGGGAGTTAGGTGAGCAGATTTTGGGGCATGAAGGAGTATCGGGTAGGCCCAATTTTGGGTCCAGTTCTATATACTGTCTCATAATTGACTCGGTTTTATGACGTGCGAAGTACAATATTCGATTTTCAATACAGTTGGGAAAATATGACTAATAATTTTGAAATCGTAAAACATTTAGGTTAAAATTTGGATGACGAACCCAAATAAATTATAATACGGGTGGTGTAATTGTATAGGTAAGTCTCAATTAATTCATTAACAAGTCGGTTCACAAGTTAATATAAATTTTGTATTATCGTAATACTAACGCAAAGATGTATTACCTTAGCATGCGAAAGAAGGGATGTTGTCAAACGAGTTTGAGACATGGTGAATATTTAAATAGTTTGAGATGAAATTATTACGAGTAATATTACACTGTCGTTTCTTTACGAACGTATTTTACAAGATATATATTAAATATAATATAACAACCTTTAGGTTGAAACTATACTTTTACTTATAATCTTTAATTTTACTCTGTGAATAGTAGAAAATATTTATTAAGGAAGAGTTTGATATAAATGTCAAGTAAAATATAGGGTTGGGATGGTAGAGTGTCAAGTCTGACCCCTGACTCTTTCGGCTCCATTTTTGTCTACTAGTTGTCGGAATTTGTCTTCGGCTTCTTCTGAAAATTGTAGTACCCACTCTCCCCTTCGAAACGAGTATTGGAGTGTGCAAGTGTGAGAATTAATGAAAGAATTATGATTGACTTAAGTTGTCTTTAAGCTGAGCTGGATTTTTTTTTTCTTATTATTATTATAAATAATAGTATGAAGTAAAATAATATAAATAAATAAAATGACATGTTACTGATTTTGAAAGAAAGGATAAAATGAGAAAATTTGTAGAAACCAAATATGAAAATTTTACCCATCCCACGGAAGGGGGTCATATAGTTTCTAAAATACGACAAAATATAACGTAAAGTAGAAAGTATTTCTAAAAGGATGTTAAAAATACGGGGTGTTACACTGAGTCCGAGTCTAGGATGTTCTATTTCTTTCAAATTCAAAGTCAAAGTCAGAGTCAGAGTCAACTGTGTTCTGTCCTTTTTTCACATTTCAATAAAATCAGCTATTTTATTTCTCATATATACTTTCCTAATGTGTTTCCGAGAACATGATGAGCACCATCATACACTGTGAGCACATGCACGTGACTATTATAGGCACATCTATAATGACTGCAGGAAACCGAGCCCGTGTTTTCCTTTTACCTGTTCCATGTCTGGTATAGAAAAGCCACATAACTACCCCTAGCATGAGCAGTGTCGAATCCTATGACAAATCTAGGTAGTCTCCTAGTTTGGGTTCAAGACGGGAGGTAAGCCCACTTCCCACAATAAACACCCTTCCAATAAGACTTGACCAATTCCTACCTCAGGTGTTAGTCTGACCAACAGGAAAAAAAGAGAAAAAAGAAGAAGCTGGACAAAAATCAAAAGTCCAAGGAAAAAGCAAAAGGCCGAAATAAAAGAGCTGGTCATGATCAAAAAATTTATCCCAAGACCGGGACTAAAAGGTCAACCAAAAATATTCAAAAATCCTTGACCGTAGTGAAAACGGTCAATTCAAAATTATCAATACCCATACTATCAAATAGGGGAGAAACAATCAAGATGGTCAGCTAGCACCACACTTAGCCTTCCCACATTACAACCCTCAAGACCTTCTCGAGACCTAGGCTAAGAGATAGCCCGGAATTTTGAGGATTCAAGCTCCATAGGATACCCCTAAACATTAGGGCCAGACATGGAAATCAGATCCCGCACCATTATCAAACCTACCCCGATCGAAGTTCGAGTCATTTTTACTCGACTTCCCTCTTTCCTACCGCATTAAAATACCTTACCCTCGAAGCCTTAGTAGCTCCACAAAATCGAGCTCTAGATTTCGAATCATCAAAGCCACTTATGACCTAGCTCCACATTTCCAAAAACATCTGAACCAGTCACCAGCCCCAAACACGGAAACTCAACTTGCAGTCGGCATAGAACATGCCCAAATAGTTCACACCACCTCTGGGGGCTACCCCGGCGAACTCTCACAGTCACAGGATCAACATCCTAACTGTTCTAGCCCTTTGATCAAGACATCATTGGGACTGCACCTAGCCTACACCATCGCTAAGGCTAGTTACACACAAAGCCCTAATAAACTAGGCATCATAATATATCTTTCAACACTGAACTACGGCTTGGTTTGATTTCACCGCACGTGAATACGTAGGCAGCCTTTTAACAAAGGCACAACCACCCACATGGACACACATTCAAAAAGCATCATCATTCCGGTCACGACACTGTCATGTTCTCAGCAGCTAGCTTTGTCATTCTGGGGGCTTCTCCTATGCAGAAGTTCTCCATCCACTCACATAATCCAAATACTTTCAAAATCTAGCCTCCTTTCTATAGTGTGTCCTAGTACTCGGCTCAGTTGAAGACGAGAATTCGTCAGGGACTCGAACAGCACCTACTTTGGGAAAATTTCCTTAAAATCAAAGATCCAAAAGAGCGTTAGACTACAGCATTGCCACTGCTAAGTCTTGCAGAAACAGTCTCGTTACAGACTACTGCAACCCGATATAGCATATCGTTCCCATTTCGACTTCGACCGTGTTGCCACTCGCCTAAGCTACGGAATAGCGCAACTTAAGAGTCTTGTCATCTTAGGTGGCCCACCTGCTATCGAGTCACGGTCCAACCCTTAAGAGAGTCCAGTTCGTGTTTGTCAACTCGTCCTGTCGCGTCCAGAGTCGAGTATGTCTGTAGGCCTCTCTCTCCAAATTCTCATTTTAAAATTTGCAAAACTTAGCTATTTGAGAAAATCCTTTTTCGACAAGGTCAAATTTCAGTCTATTTAAACTGCAAATTTCTTTTCTACCACTTTCGATTTTGAAAACCTATCTCTTAGCACGTGAGTTGCTTTCAGGACTTCGATTTCAAAATAAAACAAAAATCATTTTCCCCAGCGCAAGTCAGTCTATAGATGCTAACTGCATTTCCTATATGCTATCTTGTTGTCTTCTATATTTGCTATTTCTGCCTATATATCTAACATTGCAGGTACCAGCTTGTGCTTTCCAAAGGAACATCAAGTGTTTACTTCCCCAGCGTGAGTCGGTGTTTCGTCTAAATGTTACATACGAATTGCTATGTGTCAGCATCATACAAGTACACCCAGACTCGAGAAGGAAGTCTCCTCGCAAAAACTTCCCAGTGGAAGGCTCAAGCGACATTTTTTTTACTAAAGAATCGGGATGTATCTGTAAACAGATACACCCATAGCTCGCTATGCAAGCTCCCGCGTAATTTTGAATCGGGATGTGTCTATGAATAGATACACCCATAGCTCCATGTGCAAACTCCCGCGTAATTCTGAATCGAGATGTATCTGTAAACAGATACACCCATAGCTTCCAATGCAAGCTCCCGCGCAACTCCAAGATGGGATGCGCCTGCAAACGGGCACACCCAAGACTTTTTAGGCGAAGTCCTCACGAAGTAAATGGAATCTATCCAGGTATGATTTCTATCTTATGGCTGGCGAGCCCTGTTACGCAAGTCTAATGGACTATAAACGACCCGATCGGAAGTCTACCAGGTCTTAATCCTCGATTGGCCTGGTAGCTACTCTGACTTTCGCCTTGTCCAAGCCTCAGTCAGAGTGGGGGCTCTGTAGACACCCACATTTTGACCGCCAGGTGTCTATAGCAGTTTCCGACAAACACCCGATGATGATCGGACGCGAACATGCTTTAATGGACTCGGATATGGGCTCGAAATCATGGACATTTGGTTTAGGCTTTTTATGGAGTACAAATCTCACAAAACCGACCTCAAATCCAGGCCCAGTAGGTCGTTTCGAGTCAAATAAGATTAATTTGGGTCGAATCCGGCACCAGGGGCAAAACCGTCTTTTAGCGATCGGGTCAAACCCGGTCAAATATATTTTTCCGAGACACACGGACCAGCCGTGACACCTCACACATCCGATTTGGACTCAAACACTACAAAAAATCAGCCACGCAAAATATTAAACAAATTCGTTTAAGGATGGAATTCGATCTCAAGTAGGACTTCTATCCGAATACCGAATCAAACACTCGACCGAGCATCAAATACTCGGACGAGCAGCCCCATTTCAGCCGAGGTACATCGCTTCCTCACCAAGAAACGGAATTCTCGTTCCTTTCAAACTCCTACGTTTCCTATCCAAACCGGTATTTCTTGTCATCTAAGCAAGAATACTTCTCATAGCTCCTATGAAGGACTTCACCTATAAATAGGACCTTCACATTCAACACAATTCATACATCCACAATATCTCCAACATTCAAACAATTCCCGAGATACACATACACTACTCAGCCAAACATCAAACATAGCATCGAAAGACCGATAATATAACCCGACGAATCCGACAAAAAAACCGGCCACCTCCATCACCTTACACGTCCAAACGCACCACCCTAACTCACCCACATCGTCTCGACGCTCCCGTGCCTAAGCCACTTTCCGACGAGCCTTATTCCGAGAAAACAAAAGCATGTAGGTTGAGGGTGTAAAATCAAACCCGATTCTTCCTTTCTCTTTCCCTTTTCTCGTTTTTTTTTCTTTCTTTGCGTCGTGTCGTCGGTCCACGTTTTATATGGGTCGTTGTCGCGTTTTTTATTCCTAATAACGATACTACAAAAACTATTTTCATATATAACGAAACGTTCTTAAAATACGATAGCGATTTTCTAATCGAATATCGTATCTAACAAGAACTAAATTAAATCTCGTTGATGCTAAAAAATTGTTACATTTTCTTAAAACAAAATACGACGATTTTAACGCGGAGGGAATCAAAACATCGTTTTTTTTAGTTTAAACTTTACAAAACGATTTTCAAAGTTCTTTTTTTTTCTTTTTCTTTCTAAAATTTCATTCCGAATATTCGATATCGATTTCATAATCGAATATCGGATACGACGAATATTGAAAATATAAATCGAGTATAAATTAATCCATATTTGTACGCGATTTATCAAAATTGACGATTTTCGAAAATAAAAAAAAAAAAAACGGGATAGCTACTCGCGCGAGTCGCGCCCCTCCCAGGCGACTCGCGCGAGAGCCTGAAAACCGAGCCCTTTTTCTTCGTTTTCTCGTTTTTTATTCTTTTCGTTTCTTACATAAAACAGCGACTTTCGCGACATATTTTCAGATTTCGATAAATACCTTTTCGACCTTGGTCAACACGTGTTAATCCATCACGTGTCGTAAACCTTTTTTCAAAATCATGCATATTATCGTATTTACATCTTTGTTCGATTTATAAACCGTTACTAACTTGTTTGCTCGTGTTTGTAGCGATTTATTTTCATCATTTGTTTTATTAGACTAAAACGAATTTCACATGCTAAATATAATTTTGACGTTATTAGTTTAAGATGCATTAAACGACTTAGCAACCCATTTATTTTTTTCTCTCACATGCTTAGGGAAAATAATGTTTGCATATCATTCAACTGTCGAACTAACACGTGTACACCAAAAACGAACGATATCCTAGTAAAGGCCGCTAAGTGCGGACGGGGTTGGGTGTTCTTAGTGAACTTCCCAACACGTACCCTCACCCCTTACTCAGAACCGTGGTTTCCGGATGTCCGGATCCATTGGCAACGAGAGTCATTCAATACACGGTATCCGATAACGTCGGTATCGGTATCAAATGCAAAGGGACGAACCCAATAAACTCTGACATCGGAAATGGGCCGTACTTTGTGCGCGGCCCACTACGATATAGAGTGGGTTCGAACGGGCCCGAACTCCCACAAAGTTCGGTGGCGACTCCTACTTCGATTTAAATTTCAATTTGACCATCTCATATGGAGATTCATTCGCCTCCCCAAACCCGTGCGTGGCCGCATCGGGGTGGACCTATGTCATGTCCACAAGTTTCTATGCCATTTCTTTTTCTTCTTTTGCATTTTGTTTTTCATTTGTTGTGCATTTTTCTTTTTCTTTTTTATTTTCTTTCTTTCTTTTTTTTTCTTTTTTTTTCTTGATTTGCCCTTTTGGCCAAATTTTTGTTTTGTAGGCATTCATCGCAACCAAGTAAGAAGTTTGACAATTTGCAACTTATTTGTGGAAATGTGTAGGAGGTAGGGAAATGGGTGAGTCGGGACGACGTCTTCCCTTCAAACCCACAAAAAGAGGGAAACTTGGACTAATCAAAGCAATTTCGAACACGGTCACCTAAGGGACGGGACTCGGCAACCATGGCCTTTTCACTCCGTGGGTGGTCATAATGGTCAAAATGCAAATCTTGTAGTAAATCCCTAGTAGACTAGGTAGACTCAAGGTAAGAAACCAAAGAAATCATTGATTTAAAGTCATTTTACTAGACTAAAGTTCAAGACTCGACTCATATCACTGGAAAGGGAAAGTAAACACTTGCGCACTAGCCTCAAAACCGGGTTTTCGAAAACCTTTTACTACATTAGACACAAACTACACAAGACAAAACAAAGACGAAGGAAAAACGAAACAAACAAAACAAAACAAAACAAACTAAAACGAACACACACAAAAAGCATGAACAAACACCACCCCAAAGCTTCCAAGCAAGCAACCACATCAACCACAAACTCCAAAAAGCTCCACCCGAGCATACACCGTCACAAAACATCCTCCAAACTCCACAAAAAGGAAAAAAAAGGAGAAAAAAATGAAAGAATATTACCGGATGTCTTGAGCTTTCCGAAACTTATCGACGATCACGCAACCTACAAGGAAATCGGGGGAGGGCAAAACACACAACACAACAAATATACGACACAAAGACTCAAAAGAAAAAGACACAAAAGAAAATCTTTTTGGTTTTTTTATGAAAATTTTCAATTTTTTAGGGATTTTTAAAAAATTTCGAAAAAACTACGAAAATAAAACTAAACTAGACTAAGATGTCGCTCCCCCACACTTAAACCAAGCAATTTCCTCATGCTCGATTGGTAGTGTGTGGAGACACTAAAAAGAAGAGAAACTACGAAAATAAAGCTAAAAATCAAAAATAAAAGTGAGGAAATGGTAGAATTTGTCCGGTCGGGGTGTAATCAAGTCACCAAGGGCCGAGACGAGAAAAGATATGGATGAGGGAAGAAATAAAAAGAAGAAAATAAAAGGAAATGGGAGGGGAGGGCTAGGTGTAATCAAGTCACCTAGCCCGAATTCCGCCTAAATCCGATTAAATTCAACCAAAAGAAAATAAAAACAAGGAAAAAGTGAAAGAACTTGTTAATTTGGATTTTTCAAATGACTCTCGATGTAATCACATCATCGAGAATCGGGAGCAATAACCACAAAGGCCCCGAGGGCCACCATGACACCAAATACATAAGAGGGAAGGGGGACATACAAAGAAAGACTAGCAATAAAAGACGGAAAAGAAAAGAGAGTCGCCTTACCAAACGGTTAGCAACTCAACCAACTCCATCGTCTCAATGATCATTATGGGCACATTTGCTTGTCTTCATCGATATTCCTTCTCTTCATCAATGCAGTCTCAAGTATCGGGCACGCATGGGTGTAATGAGGTTGGAATTTGAGGTTAAACTCGGTGTATAGTGATGAGAAGATGAGATGAAGGTGTACATATGAAGTGTAATGGTTAAATGATAGAGGCTACGGTGAGTAGGGAGGTTGGGTGGAGGTATAAAGTGGTTGGGTGGGGGCTTAAATGAAGAAGCAAAGGCAAATGAGGGTTGCAGGAGACCATCCCGGTCGAGATGGCTCCATCTCGGTCGAGATGGCTCCATCTCGGTCGGGAAGAGTCCTTCCCGGTCGGGAAGCTCTTCTTCTCGGTCGGGATGGCACGTCAGAAGCTCCTGTTTTCATGCCCACTTCATCCCGGTCGAGATGACACCCATCTCGGTCGGGATGGCACCTTTCCCGAGCCTTTGAAGCCTTCAATTCTTTCAATACTAGTCCCACCCACAAGACAAATACAACCTCGGGATCCAAAATCCCGTCCCAAAAGCTTACGAAAAGCTCAAAAACCGACTTCCTCTACCAAGCTCCAAGCTTCTATCATCAACAACTCCTCTCAAAACTTCATCTTCACTATCAAACTAACAAGTGAACTCAATAAACACCATCAAAATCCCTCCCTCACATCACTCAAGAAAATTCCAAATTAAAAGAATTCCACAAAAACTAACAAATCCTAGAAACCAAACTATCCAAACAAACATATACAAATACACAAGCTCAAAAGAAAAGGAAAAAGATACTTACACTAAGATACTCTCACCATCTACGCCTCCATAGCCATCAAGAGCTCGGAGGAGTAAGTCAAATGCCCTAGCAACATCTTCATTAACGCTCATGTGGCCGATCCTAGCCATCAACAAGAGTTTCCAAGTCGGAGTCAAGAAGCAATCATCTAATCCATTACGCTCGGGTTTCTTGTGATCTTCCGGGTCTTCCGAACCAACATAGCAACGACTCTTATGACCATCCGGTAGGTATAGTGGTCTAGAGTCAAGCTTGGCATTATGAGTTGGGAGATCACACCCTAAGGGGGTTGCTTCTTCTACGGGGTCGAGAGTGGAACTCTTTTCCGCCGCCCGACAAGGATCCACTTCATCAACCGTCTCACAGGACAATGGACTTGAAATCGAGTGCGATAAAGGAGGAGAAGGCATCAAGTTTTCTTCATTGGAGGCTTTAGGGGAGACCTTATCGTCATTCTTACTAGAATTTTCACCATGAAGAGACTCAAGGCCTTCGATGGTTTGGTCTAGCATAGCATCTCCAAATCCCCTAATTGGTTCCTCCAATTTCCCATTCAAGGCAAGTTCTAAGGCATCTACCTCTTTTTCCCAAGTATTACGTTCCTTTTCACTCACCTTGTCAATTTGGTCTTGAGGGGTCATCTCTTCACTTGGGTTTGGATTGTCAACATCCGGTTCATCACGAAGAAAATCATACAAATCCAATTTAATAGCCAATAATACATGGGCTACCCAAGAGTTATCTTGATAATCATGTTCAAATTCCTCCTCATTGTCGACCCTTGAAGCTTCAACTTCCTCCATTATTCCCATAGTTCCACAATCCAAGCAACTCTCAACAATGATCTCTTGATTGACCCTCTCTTCTTCATTCGTGGCTTCACAATCAGGTTGATTTCCTTGTGGAGACAACCGATCTTCATGCCCAAATGAACCTTCCTCAACAATTTGTGGAGCTCGAGTGGCCGACATCGTGATACGAGCCATGAGTGCATTGATTCGAGCATCTTACACCTCTTTTTGGGCCTTAAACTCCTCTTTGACCCTTTGCATTTGAATCATCATCTCTTGTTGACTCTTTTGCAATTGAATCATCATCTCTTGTTGACTCTTTTGCAATTGAATCATCATCTCTTGTTGACTCTTTTGCATTTGAATCATCATTTGACAAAGCTCAAAGTCGGGGATTTTTGGTTGTGAGTTATGTGAGGGTATTTGGTAGTTGTTAGGATGTTGGAATGATCCTTGACAACTTTCATGATAGCCATGTGAAGGGGGTTCATAAGATTGTTGATGCGATTGATATGGTTGGTGAAATTGTGGGTCTTGGCAATTTGCCCCATGGTTGTCCCATGACGATTGATGGAAGCTAGGACGTGCCATTTCCATAACGTTGCCTTGATACATTGAATGAACTAGAAGCACTTGAGCAAACGTTAGAAGCCTTAGTGCTTTTGAGGCACTATGAAGAGAGAAATAAGCACACAAGAAGAAAAAACGGAGATACACAAGGAAAAGAAAACACAAAGATCAAGAACAAAGTCTAAAACTAAGCACACAAAAGTCTAAACTACGCCGTCCCCGCCAACGGCGCCAAATTGATGGGAGGATTTTGCCGTCAATCCTACCAAACAAGTAAAACCAACTATTGCTAACTGGGTAGATAGGGCAAGTCGGGTCGAATCCACAGGGACGGGGTGTCGGACTAAGGTGTGCTACGGTCTAAGACTAGGTTCGAGGCTAACTAAACTAGGTGATAACTAAGGTGGACTAATGACTAGGCAAGACAAGAAACTAGTGACTAACGGAAGCAAATAAATCAACAAGAAGGAAAACTAGGGCTATGTCGGGTTCATGGATGTCAAGTAGATAAAAAGAAGGAAACGGGGTTACTAGCATGCTTTCGTAGCCTAGGTTCCGATCGGGCTCTCGCTACTTAAACGGCCTAGGGGTCATCCTCTCCACGCTCTCGCTACTAGTGAGGGAACCAAACCAACCAACCAAACAAACACATACAAGAGAAGAGGCAAGAAAAACAAGGATTGATCATCTCTAGTCTCACAAACAATTCATCAAACATGTGGAGTGCAAGGTAAATGGGAAACAACAAAAACAACATCTAGTACCACCCATCTCACCCTAATCATCCCTAATCACATCCAATCCTCCTACTAACCCTAGGGGACAACTACTCACACATATCTAATGGAAAACTAACAATAACTAGAGAAACAAGCACAAGAACAACAACATCCATTATGAAGAACAAAAGGGATGAACAACAATCATAAACAAAGATGAAAACTTGATTAACTATGAAAGATTAAGAGTAAAAGGAGAAGAAAGATTATACCAACTAGAAAGGAATGGAAAAGATGAACACTTGCATAAAAGAATACCCAAACATCCACCAATGTTGTCAAGATTGGTAGCTTCTTCAAGAATCCTAATAATACAAGAGTAACTAGCAAGATTAAGGAGTAATTAAGGACTAATCTACACTAATCTAAGCTAATCTAACCTAAAATAGTCCAGGGTTTAGTGGGTAATGTCTAACATAACATTAGATTACAAGAGGGGGGTATATATAGGGTTGTAAGAATAAGGGGAATGAAGTGTTGAAGCGCGAGGAGAAACAGGGGGCTCACGGCCATGATGAGGGGGCTCACGGCCATGAGGCACCCCCGTCATGGCCATGATGGTCATGGGTCACGGCCTTGACGCCCTGCTGTAGCTCCCTTTCTCTCTTCTTTGCTTCCCAACTCACTACACGTCTATGTAGGCTTCTGACACGGCCATGTAGGCCCCTACTTGTTCCTCCTAGGCTTCTTATCGACTCTCGGTGCTCGGGAATGGGCTCCAAGGACTCGGGATCGAGTCTAAGTTACCGAAACATTGTCGCTTCTCTTCATTGGTTCCATGCCATATGCATCGGAAACGGGTCGAAGTCGTTCCATTTGTCCAAGATAGGCCTTAGGAACCTCAAACATGCTAGAAGAAGCGTAAGTAGCCTCGAAACCGCTCCAAAGAGCGATTCCACAAGAGAAACCGGGACCAAACACGAGAAATAAACAATACAAATCACACTTATCAACCGGACTGGACCGGTTTGACCCGCGAACCGGAAACCCAAAAAACCCAAACCCGCGGACCAGACCGGTTAACAAAGAACCTGGACCGGACCGGACCGGACCCTCTTAAGACCGGACCGGCCGTAAAAATACACTAAATTTGATATTTTTTTTAAAGTGTGGACCGGACCGGACCGGACTGGGGACCGGTTACCAACTTTTTTGGGACCCGGAGACCGGACTGGTACGTTCCCCGGTCTGGACCGACCCGGACCTTACGGTCCGGTCCGGTCCGGTTTGCCGGTCCGGTCCGGTCCGGTTTGCCGGTCCGGGTCAATTTTTGAACACTTTAAAAAAATGACTTTCTGCGCGAGAAGAATCGTTGTGCGCGAGATACTTTAATTAGTCTTTCTAACTATAATGTACGATTATAATTTAATTTGACGTTTATTGCAAATATTACCTACCTAGAAACATATTCACGTATGTGGATAATATTCGTTTACTATTATGCATACTAACTTGATGTCATTATCAACGTCACTAAAATCAACCTGTGCATCGCACGGATATTCCAACTAGTTGATATTATTTTGGTAAGATACCCTATAGTTGATATTATTGTCAATAAATAATTTTTGTTTACCAATTTGTCGTGAAAGTTGCATTTTACTCCGTATTTACCAATTTGTCATGAAACTTACATTTTATTTACCAATTTGGTTAATTGGCCATAATGGAGAAATGATGAAGATACGAAAGCAGCAAGGACTAACGACTCAAGGAGTGATGAGTGATTCATAGTAACCACAGAAAAGAGAGAAGAAAGCCGAGAAGAGAAGGAGGAGAATTGGACAAAAGTAGTAGAAAAAGGGAGGCAAGTGTTCCTTCCTAATACATACATACAGGAATGGCTGCTTCTTCAACTGCATCTGCATCTTCATCCCTCATTTTCTGTTCCTTTTCATCTCCCAGAAACACCTCTTCCTCTGCTAAACAACCCATCATCACCACCATCTCCACGCCTAGTAATACCTTCCCGAAATTGTTCACTTTTTTGGGTAAACCCCACAAAATCAGTGACTCCCCCTTCTCGCTGGCTGCTGATTCCCTCTTTGTTCTTTGCACTTCCTTGGCTGTTTCCCTCACATTGTTTGTCGCTGACGTCGACGCCTTTGTCGTCACCACCCCTCGGAAATTGCAGACTGATGAACTTGCTACTGTCCGCCTCTTCCAGGAGAATACTCCCTC
Source organism: Agrostemma githago (assembly GCA_958450325.1). NCBI lineage: Eukaryota > Viridiplantae > Streptophyta > Magnoliopsida > Caryophyllales > Caryophyllaceae > Agrostemma > Agrostemma githago. Next base: position 39,097,215 of record OY288258.1, read on the forward strand.
TGTTGTCTATATCACCAATCTTGCCACCAAGTATGCCTTCTTCTTCTTCTTTTGCCACTTGACTTGATTCATCTTGTTACCTCATTGTGAATGCACTATCTACAGGAGATGATTACTTAGATCAATGAATGAGAGTATGATGATTTTTTTATTTGAAAATGGATGGGTCAGTATTCGGTACGGGCTGCATTGCCGTAGCGCCTTATAGAAGAATAATTATGGTGCTTCAACTTAGATACTCCCTCTTCCCCCTCCCCCCTTGCATATTCGTCTCCTTTCAGATTAGGTGTTCAAAACCCATGTCACATTAAGCAACACAAACTTTACACAGTTGGGCGATAAAAAGGGCATCGCTGTAGTGTTGTATACTTATATTTGTGCAGAAACACAAAGCGTCTCCTTCTATATAGTTAGTCTTAGGCTGTCAATGTTCCTTCACCCTTTTTCCTCTGTGAGGTAAGGAAGTTTTGATGTACGGATACTATTGCAACATGACTCATTATCAAAATTTTGCCTGAATTGCATTGCTGCAAATAATTTGGGGGGTCAAGTTTCTTAATTCGGAATAATGAGTCATTAACTCAATTGGAATTAGAACTTGCCTGGGAGGGCGAAGTTTAACTGCCAATGTTTCATTATTTGAACAAGTAGTATGGGAATTTCTGAATCCAATTGCTTAATGTTGTCGAGATTTATTATGACGTAGAAAGGTGGGGCTGTTGAATTAAGGTGATTCTTCTCTACAGAATTGGAAAGTCATGTGGATTATGGAATGATAAAAGCCTCAGTGAGTCAGTTTATAAGCCATGTGACAGAGGTTTGCTTGGACATACGCAGTTCAATGATCTTTTTAACCTATAAAATTTAGACACAGTGAGTATTTGCTATCGTGGTGCTTTGTGTTTTATCCAGTTTGGCTTATGCACTTATGCTTAAGGCCCAAGGGTGGTTTTGGTGATTAAAAAGTGATGATTTTTACAGTTTACATTTCCTGGAAGCTAGGATAACAAACTGATAAAATGGAACCAACTGCCCAGCATCCCGGAATGTTGGTAACCATTGAAAAGATTTGTTGTCTTGCCTTTTGGGAAGTTAGAAGTCCCTTGACAAAATCCTATGATGCAATCCCCACTTTGCTGGATATCCAAATTCCAAAGTGTACATCTCACACAGGATAGATGCTGTAGTAGTCTGATATATATGCTGCAGTGAATCCCCTTTTTTTTTGTATGGCACGATGTAAAGATGTGGTGTTGGATTGCTCAAAATCTTAGTATTGGATTGTCGTAAACGTAGCATAACAGGTTAGGGCTGATGCATAAAAGAATTCCAAAACAATTTTCCAGTCTCTATGTGGCTTGTTGATTTAAATCCTAATGCATCAAACATCTATGGTTCAAGGCTTTGTATGCACTCATGTGCGGATGATAACGAGGATAGATAACAATTCTGCTGAATTTTCACATATTAAAATGGGAAACTTGTCTGTAGTCTATCTGCTCTCTGTCGTGACCTCCTTTTCCAAAACTACATTCACCATATACAAATGCCCATATTTATGGATATTATTTATTAAGTTGCGGAAATGTCTGTTAAAGTAACAATGATATTTTGAAATATTGGTGGTCGTGGCCGACATATTAAGGATTCTGTTCAGCAGAGTAATGGTCATTATATAGACTAATGCAACCGTAATTGTAGCTTTCTTTCATGGGCTTATAGTGTAATCAGCAGTATGTATCCAGTTACATAGTGTGTGTTACGTAACCTAAGAGGGTTAATGTCGAAACATGATGTCGGATGACATGTGACATGCAGCCAAAATTTGTGTTGAAGTAGCATAGGGACTTTGGTAGGTTGTTCAAGCATCCTTTTCTAGATGAGCTTTGAAGAAACTCAATAGCATCAAGTGAGCAACAGATTCTTGAGTGTGTCATTTCATTGGAAGTTTAGAACCTTTGTTCAGGTTACGTGGTCTCTCACTGATAGCCCATCAACTTGGTCTAAGAGAGTTGTCAAGTAGATACTCGTAAACAGTACGTGCCTTGAATGTTATTTACCACAATATATTCGTAGAATAGGTAGTTCCTTCCTTCTTTCCAGAGTTTTTTTTTCGAAAAGGAGACATTGTTGATGATCAAACTAGAGCTTATAAAAAACATCATTTGCCGTGATCAAAAAAAACATAGAGAGCTCCCTGAGAGGCGAATGCAAGACGATTTCTTGGCATCAATGGCCAAGCAATCTGCCTCCAAAGCAACTCTTTTATGCAATATTACACACAGACAATCGAAGAAGAAACATTCCCAGACCAAAATCGCTGAACAGATGGACAAAGTCTCTCGTCTAAACCCTGATGTTGACATTTGACAAGCCTGTTAAGGAAAAATCCATGCAAGATATCATGGGGATCATTCGTTATGAGTTGGGTTCAGATGATGAGGGATTCATAAGGACTATAGAGGAGGAGATCAATGATTCTGAACGTATGGATGAGGATAATAATGCTCCATGGTTAACCATCCAGGGGAAGAAGGCCATATGCCCAAATGATACAATTAACACAAGAGGATGTCAATGATGAACTTTTGTATTGGCAAATTGCGGTGTATGGTTTCGTGGTTGGTGCTAATCCCCATGGCAAGTAATGGAAGGTTTCTTGAAAAGAATATGGAGTGAACACAACCTACATAAAATCTCATTCTTACAAAATGGGATTTTTCTGCAACTCAGGAAATGAAACAATCGGTGCTTGAGAGTTGATATTATATCTTTGATAACAAACCACTAGTGATTAAGCAGTTCCTATGTTATTCAGACTCATAGGCACGTGAAATGTTAGGATTCGTGGACACGGTCAACGGAGTGCCTTGACCAAGATAGTGGACACGACACTGATCGACATTATTAAAATAATTTAATTTTATTCATCAATATAACTACTCCCTCCGAGTTTCTAACATTGCCCCATTTGTGTTTTGGGTGAAAAATAAGGAAGGGAAAATGAGTGGTTAAAAAAGAAAGGAGGAAGAGAGAAATTGGTAGATAAATATGAACCACACGTTTATGGCCAAAAGTAGAAAATGGGTAAAAGATCAAACTCAGCCCAAAAAAGAAAATGGGACAATGTTAGAAACTCGGAGGGAGTATTTAATAGTGTAATTTAATTTTATTTAAATTAGACAAATTTGAAGAGTGTTTCAAATTTGGAAGAGTTAAAAAGATGAAGTGAAATAAAAAAGTACTCTAACTATGTTAACGTATGTTACTCCTATTGGGCTAAGCTGAATAGTGAATAGTAAAACTAAACCAACCCAATTTTTTACAGTTGTCCTCTTTTAAACCCCACCACTTTACCCATTATTTTAAGGGTGTTGCTCTTCCCAGTACGAATTTTACTCGACGCAGTACCATGTTTCCAATTTTGCCCCCTCATTTTCTCACTCTCAAATTTATCCTTTCTTTTTCCTCTCTTTTCTTTTTCTCTCCTCCCCTACCTATCTTACTCATCGCAGTACATAATTTTCTACTTTTACGTAGTACATTTTCTTTTAACGTTGATGTAGTACATTTATTTGAATTTTTTATTTACCATTTTTTTAACTTTATTAATGCAATACGATTCTTTTACCGCGGAATACATAAGTTTTTCCAACTTTGATGCAGTACAATTTTTTTCCAACGCAATATATCTTTTTCCCAACAGCATGCAACAATCGAAAAAAAGGGAAAAAAAAGTACTATAGGGGAGAGGAGGTGAAGCAAGTGCCTGTCTGCATAACCTGCATCTCATGGGGACAAAGCCTCACCAAGATTGCAGGTGGGAGACTACATCCAGGATGAACCTACTGCTAAAACGAGACTTGGCTTTGCCAGGGTGATAGTAGAGGTTAAAATAGGGCAGTAGGTGGCTAAGTTCATACACTTCTTGGATAGAAAGGATGCAAAGTGTCTGTTGAGGTGGAGTATGAATGGAAACCAGTGCTTTGTAATGCATGTCATAAGATGGGGCATGAAAGGGAGGATTGTCGCACTATCAAATCACTACTGCAGAAACCAGCCTAGTGGGACACAAAGAAGGTATGGAAGCCTAAGCCACAGATTGAGGGGAAGAAGGATGGTGCAAGTGCCACCTCCCCCATCAACAACACCAACTGTGGCTCTGAAGGAAGGCTCAATTCAGCTTCCTGAGAAGACGCTTATACCAGTTAGCAGTTAGAGAGTCCTTATCTTCAAATGTTGACGGGAAGCAATAAGACACAGGCACGACATGAATAGGCAGACCACCCCTCACCCAATAATCCATGATGATACCCATAGGATTTTGGAATGTGAGGGGGATGAACAGAGTTACTAAACAAAAGAAGGTGAATAAATTTTTTATAGCTAATAATGTTGGCTTCATTGGCTTATTAGAAACCAAAGTGAAAACTGGCTAGCAATATTTTCAATAATTGGAGTATTACTTCTAATGCTCATCTTCATAATGGGGGTAGTTACTAGCTGTTATGGGACCATACTAAATGCACCATTCAACCCTTGATCAATACTTCTCAACTCATTCATTGCTTAGTTTGTGACATACACCATGGACACCAGTTTTATGCTACCATAGTGTATGCTTTTAATAAGATTCAAAACAGGGTTGCTTTATGGATAGATCTTGTGCACATTGCCAGGTGTGTTTAGGGAGCTTGGATGGTTGGAGGTGACTTCAACTGTATTCTGAGGAATGACTAGGAGGGGGTTTTGGGCTAACAAAGGCTCTTCCCTTCCAGGATTCTAGGAACTAATGGACAGTCCTGTAATGGGTGTTGTCTTCACATGGAATAACAAACAGAAACCTGAGGATATGATCTATAGTAGGATTGACAGGTGTGTTGTGAATGAGCTTTGGCTTCAGCAATTTCCTACAAAGGCTCATTTCCTACCTGCGGGGCTCTTTGATCACACCCCTTGCATTATATCCTAGGGGTTGCGGCAAGGCAATAACACAAGGAGGTTCAAATACTTTAACATTTGAAGTAGGAGCTCACATTTTGAAGGCGTTGTGACTGAGGGATGGCAAATGCAGGTTGAAGGAACTAAAATGTTCAAAGTAGTAAAGAAGCTCCAAGGGCTGAAGAGACCTTTGAAAGCTTTGAACAAAGATCATTTCTCTGATATTGAAAAGAATACAACAATTGCTTAGGTTAAATTGCTTAAGGAGATAGTACAAAGACCTCATGACATGGAATTAAGACAGTAGGAGCATTTGATGCATGATAGTTACTCTCAACTGAATCAACTCTGTTAGGAATTCCCGCAACAAAAATCCAAAGCCCAATGGATTGATAAGGGGGATTCTAACAGTGCTTATTTCCATGGGACACTGAGGGCTAGAAGAGCCAAGAATACAATCTATCAAATTGAAGATCACAAGGGACAATTGCACATAGATCAACAACGTATACAGAATAGCTTTCTCAGCTATTATCAGGAATTACTAGGAGGAAAGAGACCTACCATGAGAGTCAAGCAGACAATCATAAACCAAGGTGCTACATGTACTTCTTATCATGAACAGATTTTGCTACAGCCTGTAAGTTGTGATGAAATCAAAGAAGCTATTTTTAGCATACCAAATGACAAAACTCCATGCCCTGATGGATACTCTAGTAAGTTCGTTAAGGATGTCTGGCACATGGTGGGACCTGAGGCCTGTGATGCTGTTAAGGATTTCTTTACCTCGGGGCAATTATTGAAGCAAATAAACACCACAACTGTAACTCTCATACCTAAAGTGAATAGACCTATCACAATCCTTCAATAAAGACCTATTGCCTGCTGCAACATCATCTACAAATGTATCTCCAAGCTGCTATATAAGAGACGAGTCAAGTCCTGCCACATCTGTCTCACCATTTCAGGGAGGCTTCATCAAAGGAAGAAGCATCATTGAGAATATTTTGATATGCCAAGGCCTGGTTAGGCTCTACAACATAAAGGTTATCTCTCCTAGGTGCATGTTCAAACTGGATCTACAGATAGACTAGAGTGAGAAACTTTAGCACAAATGCTCAAATACCTGAAATTCCCTCAGTTTCAGTAAATGATAATGCAATGTGTCACTACTTTAACCTACTCTCTCAATTGAAATGATGATAACTTTGGTTTCTTTCTTGGGGACCCCCTTAGCCATCTCTTGTTCACAATATGCATGGATTATTTGACAAGGCTACTTAAGTACACCACTACTACAATGGAGTTTGAATTTTATCCCCTCTGTAAGCCAATGTACTTATCTTGCCTCATGTTTGCAGATGACCTTTTATTATTTAGCGGGGGGTACATTCTATGATTATCCTTTCAGAGCTTTTGCTACATTCTCACAAACATCAGGCTTAAAAATAAGTCAAGGAAAGTCCAATGTGTTTTTTAATGGAGTAAAGGAGCATATTAAATAGGATATTATCCATGTGTCAGGATGCAAGGAGGGTCAACTTCCGTTCATATTTTTAGGAGTTCCAATCAAAGCTACTAAATTAACACCAAGGACTATCAGCCTTTGGTTGATAAAAATATTGGAAAGAATAAGAAGGTTAGGGGCTAGGAAGTTTTCATATGCGGGGAGGCTAGTGTTGGTGAAAGCAGTCTTGGCAACACTTCACAACTACTGGGCTTCCATATTCCTCCTCCCTAACAATGTCATGAAGCAAATTGATGTCATCTGTAGGAACTACCTATGGGCTGGGTCTGCAGATTACATGAGGACTCCAATGGTATCATGGGAAAACATATGTAAACCTTACAGATAAGGGAGTTTAAACCTGAAACAAACTGGAGCCTGGAATGTTGCTGCAATTGGGAAGCTAGCAGGGTGGATTAGTGGCAATGCCAATAAGTTGTGGGTCCAATGGATACATCATGTCTATCTAAAGGGGAAACCCTGGGACGACTACTCCCCACCTCAGGATACAAACTTGTATTGGAAGAGGATTTGTAAATTGAAGGACAAGTTGAAACCTGGTTATGCCACAGATGAATGAACATGGCAGGGGCCTAGGTGTTACAGATGAATGGACATGACTGAAAGAGAAGAATGAAGAGGTGGATTGGCATAAATTGGTGTGGAATAGGTGGACACTTCCTAAACATAGCATAGTGGCCCGGATGCATCGACATAAGGCCATTAACACAGAGGACAAATTGAAGGCTTTGAATATTATTGCTAAGGACCAGAAACACTCAATCATCTGTCCTGTCTGACGGCACTCAAATACTGGAAGGAATGACAGATTGTCTGAAGTTCACACTGATACCAACATTTCTCCACAGTGGAGGATGAGACTCAGGGGTACCAAACTTTAAAAAGCAGTCAGGAATGGAGCCATAAATGCTACTCCCTCCATACCAAATTGATCTTCTCATTTCATTATTATATCCCTCACAGTGGAATAAAAATGGGAAGATTGTAGTGGTATGGAGGGAGTAGAATTTACCATGTTTGGAATCAAAGAAATTAGTGCAGAATGGATCATGTGTTGTTAAGAGCAGAAATTGTAATAAAAAATATTAAGGAATTAGGCAGTTTTATTAAGAGTAGAATGCAACCTACTTTGAATGACAAGGACAAGGTCTTTCTTCAAAGCATGTTCTAGTACTCCATGTAAAATTTCATATGTAATTGATCTCAATATATATACTTGCCTTTTACAAAAAAAAACTAGGGCTTGTATTATAGCAGTGGTATGAAGAGTAAACTAAATTGGACCCCTAAAGGCATACATGCCGTGAACAACTAGGTTGCATGGTAAATTGATGTAAGAGATGTGCAAAGGCAAATTTATGCATGTATCAATGATTACGTAATTGGCGTATATGAAATTTATAGAGAAGTCTAAAAACTTCACGCACGATTCCAGTTTTATTCTCAACAAATTAGCTCTCACCCTGATGATCTATAATTGGCAATTGCGTGTATCAATTATTGATGATAGATGGTTTTGCTTACATTGAATATTTGAGCCTTCCAATTCTAATACTTCCTTCAAGGCATGTAACCATTGCAACTATTTAATTCTACCATAAATTTTTAAATACTTTATTTTTATTAGTTAAACTTTGACAGTTCTGATACCTGGCAATGGATTTTGTTATAGGCAAGACATGTTCACATTGGATGTTTTCGAGGTACCACAAGGGTCGGGATCTGGCTTTGTTTGGGATAAAAAAGGTCACATAGTTACCAATTATCATGTTATTCGTGGTGCTTCCGATCTCAGGTTGGTCAATTGAAGTTTCTTTGAAAAGCTTTCCTTCATGTTACTGCTTTTTCGATTGTCTGCCTGTCTTGGAATTTGTTAATACTCCCATTTATGTGTATAGGTTTTGTTTCATTGAATATTCTATATTTATAACTCAGATTGAAGTTCTTTCTATTAACATCCCATACTGCAACTTTGTTGTGAATTGATTGTGAAGAAATGTTAAGTCACTTGCACTCTGGTGATGTAAGAGGGTAAATTGATATCCCGATACTTTAAAATTTAGATACATCTTATGGGGGGAAGCTTGCTCCTTTTATTTTTCCTGCAGGACACAATGCTTTCTATGTCATTTCTAGTTCCTAAGGCACATCTATTCTATTCTATACAATATAATAAAACACAAACCAAAAACTCCTTTTTCCCGCTCACCTTCCCAGCTTCCACCACAAGACCTACACTTCTTTGTTTTAGTCAAAGCCCAATAATCCTTAATTATTACAGTAGTACCCAGCCCAACATTTTAAAAGTTGTCTCATCAACGATCCATCCTACTCATTTCATCACTAATTTCAAAACATTATCTAATATATCTATACTCAATATTCTCCAAAAATGTTTTAAAAAAACAATATTTCCCGAAATATGTACGCAGTAAATACTACTCCCTCCGTCCACTATTTATCGCCCCACTCCATGAATATATGTGAGAAGTATTTTAATGGAGTGGGGCGATAAATAGTGGACGGAGGGAGTAATACTTTTTCCGTCTTTTAATGATCTACCCATTATATATATTCATTTAGGTGATATATTTTATCAAATGGGTAGAACAGAGAAAGACGGAGGAAGTATTTGAAAGAGTAGTCTTCTTTATGACGGATATATTCGTCGCAAATCAATGACGGAAATGATACCATAATATATTCCGTAACCTTAATTACTGATTTTGCCCGTAAATAAATCTTCACAGCATATTCCTTCAAAATTAATTAGTGATTTTGGCCGTAAATAATTCCTCCAACAAATATTTTTCCAACATTAATTAGTTTGAGGTATTCCTTAATTTCGTTTGATCTTCTTGCCAATTTCTGTTTTCGTCCAATTTTTTTTACTATACTAACCTCCCCTTTTACTTATGTATAACTACACTAATTACCAACTTATTTATATAATAACTACTTCCAGACGATCTTCTTTTTTTTTTTTTTTGCAAGAAGATATGACTCATATTATTCATCCATATAGGGAATAACATGAACCGAACTTACAAAAAGATAGACCCCCTAATAAAACGAATTACACATACAAAAGGATTTTCCTACTGAGATCAACATTAACATTAACATTTCTCATCCTGGTGAAAACATCAAATTTAATGAGCCTAAGAAGAACCCCCGGAGATCTAGCATTTTCACTTCTTCCGGACGATCTTTTTTACTATATTACCATTAATTTATCAATTAAATATTACTACCAAAAAACTATGTGTCCTACCAAATGAATAAAACACTTATTATGAAAGAAGGAAGTATAATAAGTCCTCATAACATATTCCTGCGACATGGGTCGTTTGGTTTGAGGTATTCATGAAAAAGACAAGGGAATTAAAATTATTTGTATTTATTTACTTTATTCAATATTTCAATCATTCACTTTCCTACCCTTTCCTTCAAATTCCTTTAGCTTCCTACCATTCATCCCATAGGGAAAGAACTTTCTTTCCCCACCAATCCATCGAGTATCACCATGTACATTGTTGGATCCATAACTCAACATCAACCACCACCGCAACCTAAGTCCATGCACCACCACATTGACCACCACCATACTATCGGTTCAGATCAAATATGGATCGGATCTGAGTAAAAAATGAGTAATTTTTAAAAATTTAATTTTACCAATTAAAAAGACTAACCGTTTTTTTTCAATTTTAATCGTATTGCATGTAAAATTTATTATCACTATCGTATTTAAAATTAAAATTTTGTACAATTTAGACTCCCTCTGTCCAACTCGAACCTTCCAGTATGCTTTACGCACAAATTTTTAGAAAGTCACTGTTTAGCATAGATGATAAATATATAGTGACATTTGTTATAAATATGTAATGTTTAAGTTTTTGTTTAATATTAAAACAATGGCTAAATGAAAATGAGAAGCTTAAAATTAAACGTCCCAACTAGAAATAATGGAAGATTGGAGTTGAACAAAATCAACAGATGGAATATTATTTTATGAGTATAAAAGTTACACAAAATTTATTTTTTATTATTGTTACTTCCTCAAACTTTTAATGATCTTCTAACTATATATTCGTTTGAGTGAGAATAAAATAATGAAGTGAGAAGATCTTATAAAGTTAGAAGAAGTATAATTTAAATATTACAAAAACTTTAAATTTTTATTTCAAATATAATATATACGAAGTAAATATTATGGAATAATATTATAGTAGTAATTTTGATGATGACACACCGCTATGTTGAGGCTACGGTGAAAGTTAGTTGAAATGTATTATCTTTCACTGAACACCAAACAACAACCTAAATTCGGGGTAATCCCATTTCTTTTCCGTCTTTCTCTTTGTTGATTTCAATCTCACACCCTTTGATGAACCAACGCCTATATTGAAATCGGAGGATATAACACATTTTACGCATTACACAACTACTATAGTACACTTTATTATTCTCTACATGGGTAATCATTACGGAATAAAATAAGTTTTTTTTTTTTTTTTTTTTTCAATTTTATTTTATTAAATAACAATCACAACTATGTTTTTAATGTTATATTTTGACTCTCTTGAGGTGGTTCCGATTAGAAATCCATTTTTTATTCGTAATTTCTTATAAGTTTTGTGTTACGATTTATATATATTAAGTTAGTTCTACGAAGAGTAGAATTTAGACTGTCTTAAAAATAAAAGCTAAAATTAATTAACGCAACGAATAATTGTATCAAATGTATCAGATATGAGTGTAAACATAATACTAGGTACATGTCAAACATGTATCTTCGGCTCTTCGCATAGATTTTCATGTGGTGTATACGGTATATTTCAGGTTAATTTTAAGCGTATATTTTTTTCACATTATAAATTATTTTTGTTAATAGTTGAATATCTAAATAAAATCATCTATATAATTATTTTATTTATACCCTTGCAACTTTTCACGTGTATTAAGTTAGACCCATGAGCCATACATCTAGGTCCAATGTTTTGCTCATGATTTAAACAATGCCAATGACAATAAGTGGTTGAGCTTATTACTAACACACACTACGTATTTTACGAATAATTTACCCAATAATTCTAAAACTATTACAAGAATGAATAATGAGTACTATAATAACTATCTATTATACAGAGTATATTGTTTTTTTTTGGTGAAGAGTATATTGTTAAAACACCTACTGATAAACATATAAATAATTAATGTGACTTAAATATACCCGTGCATCTGCACGGGTTCTAAACTAGTCTAAGATATACTATCATATATGGGGCGTGAGACTTGTGTGCATGTTGAAATAATCTTTAATCGAACGATATTCCTTTATTTTAAATTAGTCATTTGTATTGACTATTTGATCCGATTGTTAATGCTTTTATGGGTCAATATGACAGAAGTGCCTTACCCGTTAACTTTAGCGGATTGAGTTTCTTTCATTGTGTCATACTGGTTTACTGTTAAAATGCTGTTAGTGATGTACAGAGTCACTCTTGCCGATCAATCTACCTACGAGGCGAAAATTGTAGGGTATGACCAAGACAAGGATGTTGCTGTTTTGGCCATTGATGCTCCTAAAGATAAGCTGAGGCCACTACCTATTGGTGTATCTGCGGACTTGCTTGTTGGCCAGAAAGTCTTTGCTATTGGAAATCCGGTAAACTAGCTTAACTCACTCCGTCAAGAATGTTGGATAGCTTTGTTGTCAAGTGTTCTGTCATATGTATTCCAGACTACTCTCAATGTTGGAATTGTGGATGTTCTCAAATTGCTTCCTCAAAATTACAGGAATGTCCTCAAATGGATAATGCTGAAACAAAAAGATTGATGCAATGACTTTTACATAATGTTGGATATCAGGAGTCATTCAAAAGTGGGAAAGAGCAAAAAAGTCATATGATGAGATTGTGGAGGGTTGGGAAAGACCTAAAAAAACATGGAATATGGTGTTGGATAGAGCAGAGGGGACATGGGAAGGCGAGATTTTATATGGTTGATAGTGCGAGACTTTATTTCTGTCTTTTTTTTCCTTCTTTTCTTGTGTTTGGAAACTTTTTTACCCTTTTTCATATTTTTTTTGTCTTTTATAAGGTGTCCTCCGACTATTTCTTATGAGCTCCCCACATTTATATCTCCTTTTTCATGTTAGGCTTTTTGTCAAATTTTGATTTTATGAATCATTTTCACTTTTCATCACATTCTTTTCCTAGGATTTGTCCTCTAATTGATTGTATTTGCGTTGTGTATTCACCATTGGTTATTGTGTTTTACATTGTTCTCTAAACTCTAATCATAGAGTGCCTATCGGAAGGGGGTTTTATATGATATTCCTACTGGGATAGTCTTGTTATGTAAGCATGTCCAAGTGGATTAAGAAGTTCCACCCTCATTCTCAACTCCACAACATTCCTAAAGGAGAGACGTAGACTTTTGTATGTGACAGGTCAAAGTACGTACCCTATTGCTGGACAGGGAGAGTAGTATCATTTTCTTAGTGGCAGTAGTGTGTTACGTACCCCATTTGTTGATGAGACTACCATCCCATTTAACTTACTCTTGTATATCTGATTGTTGGATGCAGTTTGGACTGGATCATACGCTGACAACAGGTGTTATCAGGTAACATATCTTTCATTGTAAGGCTTCGGTTCTAGGAAGTATCTTACGTTCCTTGAATGAAGTTAATTCCTGAACTTTGTAGCCAGTGCTCGCTGGAACAGGGTTATTATGCCTATAAAAGTTAGCATTTCCGCACGCAGTTAAGATCAATGTCTGAGCAATGAAGTTTTGTGCAGTGGGCTTAGGAGGGAAATCAGCTCTGCGGCTACTGGGCGTCCAATTCAAGATGTTATCCAAACAGATGCAGCTATAAATCCTGGCAACAGTGGAGGCCCTCTTCTTGACAGTTCTGGAAGCCTCATTGGGATAAATACAGCTATATACTCGCCTTCTGGTGCATCCTCTGGTGTTGGATTTTCAATCCCAGTTGATACTGTAGGTTATCCTCGTATATTCTTGTGCGTTAGTTGGAGACCAGAGAAAAAAACACACTGTTTTCCTTTCTCTTATCATCTGCATTATTATTCAGGTCGGTGGCATTGTAGATCAGATTGTCCAATTTGGGAAGGTCACTAGACCTATTCTGGGAATCAAGTTTGCTCCGGACCAATCGGTGGAACAACTTGGCGTTAGTGGGGTGCTTGTGTTAGACGCTCCACCAGATGGTCCCGCGGGGAAAGCGGTAACAGCGATACTCGAACATGCTCAACTTCCTTTACTTATCTTACCTTAGTCTCACTCTCATGGGATTGACATGTGAATATCCTTTTGGTTACTGTACAACAGGGCCTTCTGCCTACAAAACGAGACGGCTATGGGCGGCTTGTATTGGGGGATATCATAACGTCAATCAATGGGAAAAAGGTCAGCAATGGTAGCGATTTGTACAGGATTCTTGACACTTGCAAAGTAGGGGATAAGGTAGACTCGTTTCGTGATCTCCATGTTGTTGATTGCTTCAAAATGGCGGAATGCAATTGATGATTATTTGCTTTCTTCTAATTGCTTACTAAATCACCTGTCAGGTTATTGTTGAGGTTTTGCGAGGTGACCACCAAGAGAAGATACCTGTTACCCTGGAACCGAAACCAGATGAGTCTTGATGATACGTGAAATTGTTATGTAATTTATCTTCATTAATCAATCATACATCTTGTAATTGTACAAAATATTTTGGAGGTAAATATGAACGGTATCTTAATGAGCAGCGAATTAGTCAGCTTTATCAAGTGTATGAAGAATCCATCTATCTATATGCGATGCTAAATCATACACGCGAATTACTTCGTTGTACACGTATATTCCGTATTTACCCCTCCCACTTCTTCCACTCACCCATTCAATTTCAGAGGAAAAAAAAAGGACACAAATGTCCGGATCTAACTCTCGACAACACCTCAATCTCACTTAACCTAGCCAACCACCATCATCTTTGAGCCGACAACCTCTTCCACAATCCTACGTCGACCGTCAACCTTTTGTCGATCACCTTCCCCTGCCTACTCTCCTCACTCCCTTGTTGCCGCTCTTTTTTGCCGGAGAATGAACGACCCTCATGTGCCCACCACGTCAGCCTACACTACAATCACCCTCCTCCGCCTATGCGTCTCCTCTACAGCCACCATCCTCCGCCCAATTGCAAGAAAAATCATAATTAACGAAATATGAAAAATCAATTGAGAAAATATACATAACTGATAAACCCTAACCACAAAAAAATAGATGAAAAATAGTACTGCGTTTGAAAAAAAATTGGACTTTATAATTGATGATATTTAACTAATAAATTAAAAATTAGATGATATTTAACTAACAAATTGAGATTATTGTTGTTGATTCCCTAATTGAGATTTATAATTGATGATTTTTTTTTTAAAAAATGGTTAGGTTTGGGGCAAAAGAATGAAGGATTTTTTATGAACGAACTGTATCTTTGAGAAGGGCAATATTGGAAACTTTTGTGACAAAATGTGTACGACGTAGTAAAAAGCGTGTATCAAATAGCAATTCCGATTATTAATTGAGTGCATCGACTGCTGTCTGCTGACATGGTAGCGTGGATGTACTGCTTTGCTTACGTGGCTTACGTGGCATAATAATAATATGCAAGGTTTTGGATTCAGAGTTACCAAAAATAAAAATTAACGATTATCCTGCGTACATAAATGACCAATTCAATTAATATATCATTTACGTAATATTATTATTCACATAAAATTTATGTAAAATTATTATTCGTATAACATTATTATAAATATTAAATACATTAAAAAAATTATGATATTTTCTTAAATATATTTAAAATAATTTTTTTATTTTTTTTAGAATACAAAAAGTTGATATTGCAGTATTAATTTTTATATCGAAATTATTGCCATTCAATAATCATAATACAAATATAATATAGATAGATTGATGTCATCGAAAAATAAATGAAAAATAATAAATTATACTCCCTCCGAGTTCCTATTATTGTCCCACTTTCCTTTTTGGGCTGAGTTTGATTTTTGTCCCACTTTGCTTTTTAGGCCATCAATGTGTGGTTCAAAATTATTCTCCTATTTCTCTCTCTTCCTCCTTCATTTTTTAGCCACTCATTCCCCCTTCCTTATTTTTCACCCCAAAAGCTTTTGGGACAATAATAGGAACTCGGAGGGAGTATGTCTAATTAATCATGTAAATATTCAGTCCTAGAGTTTATATATCTAAAAACATTTAAACTAATTGGAAGACTAGTGTAATACCCGTGAAGAACCTTCACGGGTTGTTCGTTTATATTTATGTATAGAGTTGATTTGATTAACAACTAAAAGTAGGTTATTAGTTAATAGACCTTAGTTACTTTAGGTGTTGTTAGGTAAGCGAAAAAATGAAGAACATATAGTATGCATGTTACACAGTATCTTCGACATTCTAGAAATTTGGGATGGGCCAGCTACCAATGTATACTCGTTGGAATGCCGATGATCGAAAGTCAATTGGGCCACGAATAAGTTGAACATAATTACATGTGGATGAAAGAATTTCGAAAAACATAATTAGCATGTGTAATAACAGTGATCGAACAACGCAAAGTCACATTTAACTGAATAAGTCATTAGTATTGACGTCTATGTGTAATGTAAGAAAAATTTCTTAGTAGAAAAGAAGATCGGTTTTCGTATTATGTAGTACAATCCCAAACCATCCACCAGAGAAGTTCGTGTTTTGACGTATAATACACTAAATTGTGCATTTTCGTTAAATGTTGATACCCACATGACTGGGCTGCACAAATTATGAATGTCACAAAATAGAAATGGCCCAAATATAGGGTCCGATTGACTAATTCACAATTATCATATATATGACTAACCCAATAATCGGTTGGGCCAAATACTATTTCTAAGTCAACGATCTCTAAAATCGACCCAGCTAGTGGAGTAATATGATCGAGTACGCGTTGAGTGACGTGCACTACAAGAAATCATCACTTGCGCCACGGAAAATTTGTTGCCACGACCACTTGCGCCACGGAAAATTTACCGTGGCAAATAGTCTAGCCACGGAAATTTGACACTTGCGCCACAAAAATAAACGTGGCTAACCCCTAGCCACGTTTATTTTCGTGGCGCAAGTGTCAAATTCTCGTGGCTAGACTATTTGCCACGGTAAATTTTCCGTGGCGCAAGTGGCTGTGGCAACAAAATTTCCGTGGCGCAAGTGATGATTTGTTGTAGTGGTGAAATTAACGATAATTTAACTTATTAGTACAATATCCGAAGGTTTGAAATTGTAGTAATTAACACGAATAGACTGTGTTAGTACTAAGGTCGACAAAAAGCAAAAGCATAGACATATGCTCTAAACGGAAGCCGAATAGTCATTCCAATCCCAATATATAATCAAAATTAAATAGGCAACTTCATTTCACCATAAGGTTAAAACGTCTTAATTGCATGCAAATCTAATCATTTTTTTAAGCTTCCAAACTACCTACTCTAGCAAAACACTCAAAATGTATAGAGAGTTGATGTGGCCGCCTAAGTGCATATTCGACAACATGCCGTACGACGTGCAAGACTGATGGTATATATGCCAGAATTTGCACATTCTGAAGATGAGACTAATATACCTTGGGTACGATGTGGTTAGGTTAGATCCATGCATATCGCCGACGCTTGATTTCGAGAGGGCGGTGGTAGTAGAGTTTGGAGCAAGGCTACCAAACTATTTCATGACCTACAAACTCCAAAGGGAGTTTGAAAATGAAGGAATGACCAAGGAAGCAATGCTCGGCCAATGGGATCACCTAGTCGGTCCACATTGTTGGGTTGCTTCTTGGGAGGATGAGAATTATCTATCAACGGAGACGGACTACCGTATGGTGCCGATCTGGTGCCGCTATGTTGGAACGTACTTGGGCGAAGCTGAGGAATTTGGTACCTATGGACATGTTATGGACGCTTTGAACGAAATCTACCGGGATTTCTACGTTGATTAAATGCTTGGAACGGAATTAAGCATTTGAGTTTACTTGTGGTGTACATAGATGGTTGCTTAAGGATCACCTTGCATGCAATGTATCTTTCAACGTTTGAATTGCAGTGGTGATCGTTTCATAATTACGTTTAATTTTAATTTCAGTAACGATTATAGTTTTAATTTCGTTTGCTAATCGTGTCATTCATATCGGGTCTATTGATTGCTATTGCATTTATCACAATTATACACGTCCAATTAAAGTTGCCGGTTTGTTTTGGTGTCCATGGAACAATTAGTATGTCAACGATTTTCAGTCGGGAAAGTAATAAGTTGGAAATTAAATGTGAGATGGAGAAGGTAATAATTACGTTAGTGGTTGAAAACTGGAAGCTAACGATACGCATTTTTAAAAAAATGGTAATAAGAGTGCACAGTGTATGTCTCCCATATGTCATTTAGGTAATAAGAACTGTTGACACATATTAGATGGTAAACGAAAAAATGATTTAGCCTAAGAAGAATGTAAATGAAAATAGAATAACCGTGTCTAACTGTCAATTTGTTCAACAATGCGGGTACTTTGAAAATTAGTAAACGTCAGGGGGTAACGGTTATGATGAGTTGAGTAGCGGCTAAATGAGCTACCGTAACACTAAACAATATCACGGACATTGAATATATCATTTACCATCAGGTCCATTTAGTAGCCGCACCGTAAT
Organism: Agrostemma githago; assembly: GCA_958450325.1. Lineage (NCBI taxonomy): Eukaryota > Viridiplantae > Streptophyta > Magnoliopsida > Caryophyllales > Caryophyllaceae > Agrostemma > Agrostemma githago. The sequence continues at coordinate 39,115,440 of OY288258.1, forward strand.
CTTTTTCAACCTTACGACGTAAATTAATAGAAATACAACGCAATACGGTCTCCAAACAACTGTACTATATACGATTGCACCAATGAATAGAAAAACATTAGAGAGAACATAGCTTAAGCGGTTATATGGACTAACAAAATTGAATGCAATTATGGTAATGATGACACCTTAACTCAATTGGCAAGCAAAGTAAAAATTTGACAGTTTACTCAAGTAAATTTAGCATTTACTGCTGCTGCATTTACCATCATCACTAATTGTGACATCACACTCAGCCACATACCAATTAATAACCGTATGAAGCATCTTCTTTAGCATGCAAGCATTCAAAAAAACTGCCCAACTACAACTCAAAAATTGATTATTCCCAAATCGAAAACCCTCTTCAACTCAAAATTAAATCCTAATCAAAGAGAAAAAAAACTGTAATACATGGCTGAAAGATTTGTTTATCCACCGACCGTCATTATGCACAATCTGCCATTCGAAGTTACAGAGAAAGGGGTAGTCATCGGTCACAGTTTCACATATATCAGGGATGAACTGATTAGGTTGGGATACCCTGTGAGGAAGGTATTCCATGTGTGGAAAGGGAAGCCAGGAGTATTCAAGAGGGCTATTGCGATTGAGTTTCGCAGTGGGGAGCATAGGTATAGGAGTGCTTTCAGATTGCAGAAGTGCTTCGAGAGAGTTGGTAGGGGAAGAGCTGACTTTGAGAAGACTTCAGACGGAATGACAGGGCCTCACCTATGGGTTGCAACTGCTGCCGACAAAGAATTGGTGAAGGAGGGCAGAAATTGCATTCCTCTTGCAGCTGATTGGAAGAGACTCTGTTATGGCGACGCGGACACGGACAGTCGGTCAACGTACGTGTGCGTGTTTAATCAGCTGAAGCAACACAGCCCTGGATTCTACGTCTGAAAGGTAACCCCTCCTGACTCAATGAAATCAGTTTGTTTTGGTGACCCCTGAACTTTCTCCATCAATTAACTTTTTAACTATTTGTAACTTATTCACTTGAAGTATAATGTTCAAGTGTTTGTAATGGATTAATGGACCTTGGTCCGAATTGCTGCTATTTTCTTTAAATTGTTTGTGATTTTGTGATATACTGTCTATAATTGTGGAATTCGTACAACTATGATAACATAAGAACAGGGCATTCTGCGGGTAGTATTTGTAGGACATATTAGCGATACGTAAACCGGTTTATGTTGGCGATTTTTGTTCCTGATTTTTGTTTATGTTCGTTAAGACACACACGGCGATGGGTGGTACATCGATACGTAATGGGTAATTAGACAGACTATTGGGATTAACAACTAAGATTATGCTCTACATTCAATCAGGCCATTGAATTGAAATGTTTGTGTTTTGTGATTGGGGTCGTGTCTAACAGTCTCCAGTTCCGATACCGTGTACTAATTGGATAATAAAAGGTAAGTGTAAGTAGTCAACAAAAACTCGAACTGTCAAAAGCGAGGTCAATCGGTAGGAAGAAAAACTGAGATTCAGTAAACGGGTAGTTGTGTAAATAGACCGACATTAGACAGATATTGTGCATGCGATAGTTGTACGACGATTAATCTATACTCGTTCATTTTGTAATGGGTAATTGGACCGACTATTATAACTGCGTCTCCTATCATGCTGTACAATCAGTCTGGTCAGTGAATTGAAAACAACATGTTTTGTGATCGGAGTAGAGTTCATCATAGTGCACTGCAAACAGCGTGTATTCAATAGGATATCAAAGGTTAGTGTCGATAGTACACAAACACTCAAACTGTCGAAGGCGAGGTCAATCGATAGGATAAGAACGGTTGAGATTCAGTAAACGGTAAAAAAGTTATGGATTCAAAGCAACAAACTCAATAAGGGTATTTAGATGAAGTAGTTGTGTAGTACGTACAAACTATCAGCGAAGATTGGTGAATATCTCCTTGAAAACAACGTTAGTTGTTGAGTCAGTATCGAATGAATCTTCGTCTAAAATTAATAATTTGAGACCCTTCTTCCTGGTGACCCTGGAAATAGCAACGTATAGTTGCCCGTGTGTAAATACTGGTTTAGGAAGAAACAATCCAACACTTGCAAGGGATTGGCCCTGACTTTTGTTTATCGTCATTGCGAAGCAAACTGCGAGTGGGAACTAACGCCTTTCGAACTTGAGTGGGAACTTCGTCTCATCGGACGGGGATAACTTTAGCCTCGGAATGTAAACATGAGACCCCTTCCTGATATCAGTTATAACTTTTGCCTCGATGACACGGTCACCGAGTTTCGAAACAACTAATCTGGTACCGTTACATAGACCGTTAGCTTGGTCGATATTTCGTAGTAGCATGACAATTGCACCTACCTTAAGAAGTAATCTATGGCTTGGTAGACCTGAAGCGCGAATTGTATTTAGAACTTCAGTGGAGTACAAATCGTGTACGTGCTGCCAAGTCTTCTGACTACTTATTTCATCAGAACTAAGATACTCAACCTCAACGCCAGGAAGGATAGACAGTACGTAATCGTTAACCTTCTCAATGACATCATGAGTCGGTGCGAGCACAGCTCTCTGCTGGAGGTAGTCCGTATCTGAATATCGATTAATGAGGTCGGGGTACGTACTGTGGATTATTGAGGCAATTGGGTCGGGACCGGGGTCAATGAGCATCTCTCGGGAAATGGTAATCTCTGCAATCCCGTCATTCATACCACCTGCAACACCGTCACCAATAGACAATATCCAGTCGGAGAACTCCCTGATTTCCTCCACGGTTGATTCAGGCTGTCCAACTTGAAGCCGCATATTGGTGGTCAGCTTGAGCACCTACAATTGAAGGACAACATATGCAGCTACATAAGCGGTGATCGTCAATTACATGTGACGCATGTAAACTTACTTAGAAAGGTTAACATGATTGGAGAATATACTTGGAGACAAAAATAAGCTACAAATTTCACGTTTCATATAACAACTTCGTAGTCACCTTAATATCTCTCCAAATAAGAGACGAACAGATTGTTGAATGAACGATATCCTGGCGACTTCCCTTGGGAACAACCGGTAGAATCTGCCTAAAATCACCACCCAAAACAACAACCTTGCCACCGAACGGTCTATCAGCAAGTTGAGGATTCAAAAATCTCATTACATCTCTGAGACTCCTGTCAAGTGCCTCGAAATAGTAACGACTGACCATAGGAGCCTCGTCCCAGATAATTAGTTTGGTCATTGTTAGTAGTTAAGCCAGATCTGAACCCGGCCTTATACCTGGACACAAAGAGTTCTCGTCGACGTTGATAGGTATGCTAAACCTAGAGTGAGCTGTACGCCCTCTTGGCAAAAGTATAGCAGCTATCCCGCTAGATGCCACTGGAAGTACTATCTGGCCCTTGCTTCTCAACGCGGCACATAAAGTCTTCCAAATAAAAGTCTTGCCCGTACCACCGTAACCGTACAGGAAGAAAAAACCACCGGTCCCAGCTTCAACGGCTCGCATAATCTCATTGTACACCGACTTCTGCTCACCAGTTATGGAGGACATGTAACACTCATGCTCCAATCGCAACTGGTCACGATCACAGTTCAATTCATCAGAAATCAATCTATTGGAGTCTAACATGTGTAAGTCGTAGTCAGGCTGCGGCATATCAGGAAACTTAGAGAGGGAGCTTCCATTGGCTTGAAGCATAGACTCTATCTCAGATAGTGCGTAATTCTGCAGCTGCTGCTCCGTTAGCTGCAAATCTGTGGCACAATATGAGCAACTGTCAATATATTTGATTGGTAAATAATGACAGCAAATGGTGGTCTACACTAACAGAAATGGTAAATGGACGAACGAAATGAAGAAAAAGAAAATAAAGGACTGATAGGTGACCAAAGTTAAGGAGCTCCCTCCGTCGACGGCTTAAAATATCGTAACATAGATGGTGCCACGTTTTTCGCCAAATTTCCTCTGGTTTAATCAGGCTGCCCGAGAGTAATAATGTCGCGAACATATTGCGTAGGTATGTGGCTGTACCCCAGTAACTCGCCTCTTCTATTGCATCAATGTACTCCTTGTCGTCTCCAAGCAAACCTAATGCGTAGCATGCGTCTTTGAATGTATCGTGCACGACACCTCTAACGGTCCTTATATCTTCATAACATGTTGCCCAACGTACAAAGTTGAGCAGTATTCTCATGTAGTATCTTTCGCCACCATTTGGGGACATGTGGTACATCCTTCCCAAGCTAAAACCTTGCTTGCGGGGTGCCCACGATTTGTTTTCTTTATGCCAGACAAATTTTGTTGGAAACTCAGTGTATGTCAAATTCCTCGACTCGCGGTGGTCTGCGTTGTATGCCATCCAAGCAACAAACTTAGTTCGAGCGTCATTCGATCGAGCAGCTATCTCGTCAAGCGGGTCATCATCATTGGAGACAACATTCTGCTCATTGGGGAGATGGTACTCCAATCGAACAACAGGAGGAGTCCTGTAATGAATGTCGAATGAGAAAATACGCCACGTTGCTTCGGGAGGAGACACGTACCTGCAGTCGTAGTACTCTTGTATGTGATCAATTTCGTCGGGGTTCCTTCTAGTTGCCGCTCCGATGGTGACTCTGTCGTATCCCTTGTTCACATACTTGAATAGGTATTTAATTGATCGTGCTTGATTGCACCACTCAACGTTTATGTGGGCATGATATCTCGACAGCAGCTCTGCGTTGTATGGAACGACGTAGCCATTGTGGACACTAACGCCGCCCTTGTCAACAGTTACACCATTGTCCCTCCTCTTGTACATCGGGTATCCATCACCGTCAACCGTTGTCCGTCCGCAAAAAGGTTTAGGGAACCTCTTTGTGCAAACACCGTCAACCATGCAAGGAGAATTAGGATTAGCACGCCCGCACGGACCGTGGATCATCAAGTCCTTCACAGCTTCATAGAGTGATGGGTTTTCCAACCGGTCAGGAATCTTGGCGGAGATAATAGTGTCCACGTCGCCAGCTTCTGGGAATTTGTCGTTCCTCTCCAAAAAAAGAAGGATGTGAGCATGAGGGAGACCTCTTTTCTGGAACTTCACAGTGTAGACAACTACATCCACATGGAACATGACGATGGATAAGTTCAGTATTTAAATGGTGGAAACAAAATAGCAGAACAGAAATATTGTGTGCTCAGAGAGGTTACCTGCTCTCGTCCTCCTAAAAACGTGGTTCTCTTTAAAATCCTTGATAAGAAGGTCCAACTTCTGTTTGAATACACAGGTTACAATGTCGGGCCTATCCTCTGGGTTCATCCCCCTCTTCTTCACAAACCTAGTTATTTCTGGCCATTTCGGGTTGCAGGTGAAGGTGACAAACAGATCAGGGTATCCACACCACCGACAGATTGTCATCCTATCCTGGTAAGTCTCACGCATGTATCCCTTACCACCGACAAAACTTGAATGGAGTATGTACTTAACGCCTACAGATGATGAATCCGTTTCGCCGCTAGCGGCGGCAACACGCAACTGCTTCGCGTTTTTAGATTGAAGTTTCGGCTGATTGAATTTCAGATATGTCAGCCGCTGTGCCTCTATCATTGTATATCCGTCGACAATTAATTGCTGCAGTAATCGGCGTCCTCGAAGTAAAGTATCGGGTTCTACATCGGCTGGTCTGTCCGGCAAGCGAAACGCGAACCACTCTCTTAAAGTTAACTTGTCGTGTGCCGTGGTAGGATTGCGACTTGCTTCGACGGATTCCTGACAGTGTTTGATGCCAAGACGATAGCCATCCTCACCGTATGGAAAAAATATAGGGTACTGAAGCGGCAAGTACGATGGATGGAGTTCAGAAATACGTTGAAGACGACCGCACCTTTCCTCGATTATTATGTCCCTGCTTTCAATGGTATCCTCAATATTGCCTACAATAAGTGCGGCCACTTCGGAAATAGTGGGAAGATTGTATTCACGTCCATCTGTACATCGTGCACAAATTAACCGCAACCTAACCTCACACCTCTCATCGGAGTTTAGTATTCTGTCCCTGGCCATACGAAATGACTGCGCTAAGGGGTTGTACGCGTCAATCATAGATTTAATTTCAGCCATTACCCCGTCATTAAACCTATCCACACTGGATGACTGCCCCTGCACATAAGTGCGCAGAACATTGCGGTGTCGTTAAATGTATAAAAGACAAAAAGCTGTGATGAAATGTGGAAATTAAGATGACGAAGATATGGGACCTTAAAGCACGCTTCCTGTTCCAAATCTCGTCATTGGTGTCGTATATGTACAGTTGACAGAATCTGGGTGGTTCATTCATCGCAGGCAACAAACTGCCGATTAGGTGAGAGTTCTGCTCACCAATTCTGTAAGTGTATGGGCCAGGACCACTGTTTACAGAGTCATCCACTTTGCCGCCACTTGAAGTAAATGAGTGCGCTGAATTGTACATCCTGATATTCAATGAAGTGTCTACTTTTAGGATGAATACCATGTAAGAGATCCTTGATTGGTAGGGGGGTTCGGTGAGATACGGTAATTCAACAACACCATCTCTACAGCACATGGTGAAAGATGGAATAAGCGGTCTACGGTCCATTCTCGATCTCTCATTGTACCACATGAACGCGGAGCACTTCTAGCACCTATACTCCGGATCCCCTAAGTCGTCTTACTCTTCCCATCCTGTGATAGAATAGGGAGAAACAGATTATGGTTAGTAGGTAGGCATCACTGGTATGCAATATACTAATTCGATAACCTGTAATTGCGGCGTGGCTGGGAGAGTCCATGTCTTCCTCGGTTAAAGTTGACCCAAAAATGTCACGTGCTAAACTTTGAATAATAGTATCACTTTGAGTAAACTGACAAAATCGTTTGTTGCTGCTGAGGCGCTGAGGTATGGTTGGGTCGTTGAAAGACGCCTCACGAATGACGTCTACAACGCGCTCAAGGGAAGTTGCGTCGTTGAAACATAACGATAAGCTACTATACCAATTATGAATGCTACGACACATTTGCTCACTAAAAAGAATAAGTAAAAAGAAAAAATTAAATGACCTTCGGTGAGGTCATCAGTATGTGGAGAGCTGTGTGTGGATGTGTTCGGGTCATATATGTTGCGCGCTCTGCGCTCCCTAAACTTGATGACATGTTTGCATCGTGCAAGCATCGACCGCCATTCCCGGTGTGGATCGTTCGCAGTGTACATAGATTCTTCATATGAATTATGACCTTGGCGCCTATCTGCCTGTATGAGTCGATGGTCAACTCTGGTTTGTTGGGCGGTGAGAAACCTGTTAAGGTATTTTTCCAATTCGTTCGCTGCATAACGTTGAACAGATTGGCAGATTGAATGTATCCACAAATACCGTAAATATTACAAAGCAAATTGGTTTAGTGAGTAATGGTGTACCATCTAGAAGCTGCTGCCTACTACGATCTAAAACAACTGGTTGGTCCAAATCTGTCTGTTGTAAAGTAACATCAATCTGCGGCCGTGTATTACCGTTTTCGATATTCCTCACAGGAACTTAAAATAAAAAAACGCGCATGTCAGTAATAAACATATTGAATTTCAAATTAAGAAAATCAGGTTCTTAATTATGACTAACAGCTACAGCAGGAAGAAAAAACCCGCAAAACATGATAAGCGTTATACAAAACTGCGATATCCGGAGTAGAAGAATTTTTCAACTCAGCTACCTGATAACGTTTGAGAACATTCGCCAAAATGCGTAACAGATGCTGCAGAAGATCCTGGCGGTTCTTCGGTGGAACAGTTAGAAATATCTTGAAAATGCCTTCCTAGAATTTACTGCAATGGCATGGTTACGATGAAAGTGAAACACCTTCGTTTTAGTGAATATTTGGAGACGACACGAACGATGCAAAAACAGTAGGCGAGCAATTCATGTGGAATTAGAAATCTCACCACCACGACGCCTGTTCACAGCGGATATATGATCACTTGCAAGCACATTCTCAGATAAGGAAGACTCGGGGACGTTGGGTGCAGGGTGGGGAGCAGACTTTCTCTTCTGGCGAACATTTTTGCGTTTAGTCGGTTTTTTTGGTAGTCGTTCCATCGTAGCACGTAACTGCTGTAACTTTCCAATACACTAAAAAATGGCTGCAGATTAATGGTCTCCGGATGTGGAGGATCACATCAGCACAATATATACAATGTTCATTCAACAATGGAAGTTGAAGAGCAATAACCACATCCATTTCCCATGATAAGACACAATTAATTGGATTGTGTTACCAATGCAATGTCTAAATGGGTTGTAATATATTATTTTGATTAGTTGGAATGTGTTTGGACATTACGTACATACCGGCACATTGCAAATTGTTGTTTTCTGAACAACGAAACTTAGATTTAGTACAGCCGACGCTTATTTACTGTTGATGGTTTTGCTACATAGAAAACAAAAACAATTAATCTGTACTGAAGGCAAAGATGGACAGAAATCATGCTCATATTGCAAAAAGAAGAAGGACGACTCATTTGTCCGCGAATATGCTATTCGTGATGCGTAGTACCTAAACCGTGGAAGACCGAGGGAGATCGCCTAAAATGAATATTGCATCCCGGAAAGTACGTAAATATATTGGACGTTGTAATGTATTTCAGTAGCTATAAGAACAAATGTCATAGTAAAGAAAATTGAAGTGATATGATAGGATTCATCAGAATTGACTCTTTGATTTATGTTAAATTTGTCTGCGTCACCGTAACCGAGCCGCTTTGTAATAAGTAAAAAATGATAGAAAATGATAGTACAAACGTTGTTAACTTAAAGAAGTGGAACAGAAATAAATGACATAAAAATTACATAGAATGTTGTGATGTCTACAAAATTATACTATAAAATTTGAAATAAGTTTACGAAAACATAATTACACTACACGTTAGAGAAGTAGTGAAAGTGACATTTAAGTGTGGCATTTCGATTACGTTGATAAGTACACCAACGTATTTTCTGCAGTTGAAAACACTGCAAATATATAAGTGAGGCTTAAAAGGAACAAAAGGAAAAAAATTAAGCACAGAATGAAGGGGAAGTACTAAAATACATTGTTGGAAGACATAATACAGTATATTTTCTGAGGCTGAAGATGTTTTCTCACCAATTGAAACAAAATGTGGTGGAGAGAAACTGCCTCTTCCCTGCAGTAATAATTGAAAAGTATACATGTGCAGCAAACGAACACAAACAAATGTGGAATAGACAGTATAACGAAGTTCACATAAGAAAATTGAGTTGTAATGGTCTGGAAATAATCCAAGGCAAAGAGTATGGATAAACCGGAGTACAAATAGCCCCTCTTAAAAAGGGAAACAAAACAACAGCAGGGAACTAAAATTGTTTATGAAAAGAAATAGAAATATTCGGGTGGCCAATTGTAAAGACATATTCAAATATTTTGGTGTAAAACGATCTAAATTGCAACAGATTTCCCTTTCTTGACAGCAGACTGAGCGTTAGAGGCACCACCAACTGGAGTACATGGTTCGACTTCAAACGCATCTCCATTCCTCTTAAGTGGTGTATGCCTCGAAGAGTTGGAGGCGGTTTCACAGTCAACGACCTTAATGTTCAAAGAAAACAGGAAAATCAGAAGTTTTCATAGAAGTTTGAGGTGAACAATACGGCCACATACTAATCAAACTATGCTAACCTATAAAAATGTGTGAGGACAATAAGTAAAACCTGACTGGAATTTGTAGTTCCCTGTGTTTCATGATCTCCGATGGAGGCGGCTCCTGCAAGTTCTGACCCTTCTCCAGGAGCAGCACGTTTGAAATTAGCATTGATTAGAGCAGTTTTTGATAGATCATACTTGTCCATTATTTTCTGGAGACAGCATAATAAGTTGTGGTCAAAGTAATTCTGAGACTTACAAAATTAACGATGTGTAAAAAAAACAGAAACATAAATATTTAAAAAGCAACATTAATTGCCTCTTTGTACTTCATGTGCCACATGTGTATTTTGTCTACGTCGTCAGACATCCAGGAAACTGTGTAAGAGGTAGACGACTGTTCAACATTGAACTTCTCGTCTATTTTTATCTTGAATAGGAAGCGGTTGTCAATGAAAGTGGCTAGCTCTTCTGGCATAGAATGACCTTCTCCTTTCTGGTGGAAGTAAAATAGTTGTTGTTAGGTTATACAAAACAAACATTAACAATTTAATTTATTCGAATTGTTATGTTATAGAAATACCTTCTCCATCTTTGCAATCAACTCTGTGGCATTGTAGTCGAGAAACTTTTCGACCTGATGATCAAATGCAACAAAGTGACATTCGATCCCAGAGAAATCGACAACTGCAAACTTTACCTGAAACCTGTAACAACGAAAAAGACAGTTTCTATTAAAAGAGAGATCTGCCTTTCAAATACTTGTTGAATACACGTGATGAGGTAGATATGGGAGACTCACTTAGGGTTGTTCTTCATGAAGCCAGTTTTGCTTCCATCGCAATTCGAATTCTTACAAAACCACCTTCCTTTATCATTCTTCACTGCTTTTGATCTGCAAGACTTGCAGCTGTTATAGTACCACCCCGCTGTGGATTCAATGTCAAGTATGATTGCGACGGTATAGAACGACCCACCCTGTCAACGATTTTAATGGTTGTCAATAATATGTAGAATTGTACATATATATATATATATATATATATAGAAGATTAATGTAAAGGAGATATGACTAAACCTTTTCGCTTTCAAGAATCTGTTTTACAGAAAGAACTTCATCTACCGGAATGTGGAAGCTCTCACCGTCCGCAGCTTCATGGAGAATTTGTAATGAATTGCTAGGAGCTTGAGATGAAAGACTGCAGGATCATATCACATGATGTTAAAAAAGAACAGTATGAAAGAATAGAAGAAATTATCGAATCATGATAGTATAAATTTAAATATGTAGAACCTCTCTTGAAAGGGATCGACTTCGGGCAACTTTGGATTAACTTCAAATGTCGTTGCGTTGAAGGTAGTTTGCAGAACCCAAGAATCTGTAGTGTGAGAACAGAATGTTACTTACTTCGAAAGAATAATTGTGAATAAAACATTAATAGAACGGACGGCAAGGTGAGGTACTTACTATCAAATAGCTTCGGCTCCACACATCTAAGAACAACTACTTTCGACTGGTGAGGGCTGGGTAAAATAGCCAGTACCTCAGGTAGATCCACGGCATGCGGTGCCCACAAAGTGCATTGAAGAACGTCGCCACTAAGCAGACAGAAAAAAGGGAACAAAGTTGTGACACAATTACAAATTTGGAGGTAGAACAAAAGAGGAGAAAGAAAGAGAGACGTACTCTGTATCTTCCAACTTGATTTTTCTACACTTAAAACCGTTCTTTGTTTCAGTAATTGGTCCAATCTCGTATACCTTACCAACAACATCTGCATAGGAAGAAATTCATAAAAAACAGACGTACGGAGAAGTAGATTAGTAAGAAAAAAACATATGCAGTGAAAACTTCACAAAAGGATACCTATGTACTGATTGACTGCAATTTTGCCATCGTTGATATCCTTAAAGCTAACAAACCGGTAGCAGTTAGACGGTACTGAGACATTGTTAGGCAAGTCAGTAACTTTAGTGGAGAACTCGACATTCAATCTGCAGGTATGAGTGGCGGCCTTGTCTACGCCTACATTGGGGGCAACGGTCAAACTACGTAGACTGTACACCTGACCGGTGACAAATTTGTCCTTGAACCTACTCAACAACGGTTTTTTAATAGTTGCCTGAACCAAATTATTCTGGAATCACGGACAAAAAAAAATGGATTGGGATCAAGTTCAACCAAAATATATAGATAATAGCAATCCAGAAAGAAATTAATCAAATGGATGTAACAACCTTAGCATCGATGAGCAGCAACTCAACAGCGTCAGTTGTATTCTTGTTCGTGTAGTTCGGCCTGTTCCATCTGTAAATCACCCTAACGGTTAGATCCTTCAACCTGACACCTTGAGTAAGGTTTGCAATGGAAACAAAATTCGATTGAGACATAGTTCAAAGCGAGGAGAAAAAAACGAAAATGATATTAATAGATTAACGAAATTTGAGATGACTGCAGACATGACAACGAAAAAACACAACATATAAATAGAATAAGATGTGACTGAAACACAAATTAAGGAAACGAAGAGGCGAATATTGATTGAGTGTGAGGTATTTCCTAGATGAATCATGATTAATGGCGTAGGGTTATGAGTGTGAGGTATTTCCTAGATGAATCATGATTAATGGCGTAGGGTTACGATGAAGATGAGTAGTTAAAGTAATTGGTAAAACCGGTGATGCATTATCGAGAAGGTGGGATGAACATTTAAACAATTCTTCGTGAAATGGTGAACAACATCAATGATTTTGCAAGATCGATGGAAGAAGATGGATGATCGGAAGATTGATTTGGTAAAGGAGGTGATTAATTATGCCTCGTGAACTGATGATGAGATTTAATGACCTGAAATCAATTTCGTGTAATTAACATACTATATGTTTTTATTGCATATTAGTTACAAATTGATTCCTTGGATCAGTGGTTTGTGCACATGGGATATGTCCCGGAGGTCGCGGGTTCGAATCCTATCTCATTGTTTTTGGGAGATATTTCGACGGAAATTTACACAGAACTTGCAAACGCATTCACACTGGTGGGGGAAAAATTGTATCAAAAATAAGGACTTATTTCAGAATGGAGGATCCTCATTGTGCCATGTCATTGTAAATGGTCTTTGCTTTAATATATAAGAGATATTTAAGGGTAAGATTAGCACCCGAACTTCGCTTTTAGTTCCATTTAAGGGTCTGAACTTTGTCACTTTACGGTTAAGGGTTCAAAATTAACACCGTCAATTAATGTTATTCAACCCGGCCCCGCAAAAAATAAAGTGGGGGCGTAATATGAAGACCTATAGTATGGGTCCAGTTGATCGGGTTATACGGGTCATATACAAATACGGGTCAGATCAAATAAGAGTTGGGTTATACGAGTCAAGGGGTCGGCTTAGGGTTAGGTCCGAAATAGTTTCGAACGCCTATATTTTTTTACTCCCTCCCATCCATTCAATTCTTTACATGGAGACTGTTTTTGTGAGGGGAAATGGTGGAACTATGTAAAAATTGAATGGATGAGAGGGAGTACCAACTTTTTAAATCCAACAAAAATAATTTTAATATTTTTTCCTTTTATTTTAATACTTCATATTTTTTTATATCTTCCCAATTTCTTTTTTGGTCCACTTTTTTTTATCTTCCCATTTCATTTCTGTTTGGGGATCCAAACTACCTTCTTCCCAGCTGGTGTTCATCGGCTGGGTGCTTCCTAATCCACTCTCTTGAATAGCTTGTCGTCTGGTCACTGCACAGACAACACACAAGGGCCTCGAAGGGTGCCCGAGGTTGCCTCTCTGACGCTCAAGTCAGTGGTGAGATTTGATATGGAATTAGGTCTAAGTATGAGTCTTTACCTCTATTCTAGTGAGATAAGTGCTCTTTTGTGCTTATTTTGTGAACCAACTTTTTAAATCCAACAAAAATAATTTTAATATTTTTTCCTTTTATTTTAATACTTCATATTTTTTTATATCTTCCCAATTTCTTTTTTGGTCCACTTTTTTTTATCTTCCCATTTCATTTCTGTTTGGGGATCCAAACTACCTTCTTCCCAGCTGGTGTTCATCGGCTGGGTGCTTCCTAATCCACTCTCTTGAATAGCCTGTCGTCTGGTCACTGCACAGACAACACACAAGGGCCTCGGAGGGTGCCCGAGGTTGCCTCTCTGACGCTCAAGTCAGTGGTGAGATTTGATATGGAATTAGGTCTAAGTATGAGTCTTTACCTCTATTCTAGTGAGATAAGTGCTCTTTTGTGCTTATTTTTTGAACCCCTGGTTGGTGGCATGTGGTCTTGTATTTATAGGCATGTGAGGACATCCTCGAACCCTAACGGCAGGCTTGCCGTCCAGGTGTACTTCTTGGCCGGCGAGGTCCAGACGAAACGCACAGGCATTGGGGCCTCTTGGGCAGCCGACGAGGTCCGGGATGAGGGAGGTGGCCGACTAGGTCTCGTCAGCCAGAAGTCGACCCCCATCAATTTCTTTCCGTTTTGGTTCATAATTGTTACCATACTGCCCTTACTATTTACAATACTTTACACCTTAATCTTTCCTATTTACACACACTTACTATTCTACCCTCAATATTTCTTAAATTTGTCATTTTATATTTATTACATAAATTCTTGTGTCACCCTCAATATTTCTTAAATTTATCGTTTTATATTCATTACATAAATACTTGTGTCAAATCTCAATGGGAAGATAAAATAAAAATTGAGGAAATACTGTATTTATAGGCATGTGAGGGCATCCTCGAACCCTGACGACAGGCTTGCTGTCCAGGTGTACTTCTTGACCGGCGAGGTCCAAACGAGACCCACAGGTACTGGGGCCTCTTGGGCAGCCGACGAGGTCTAGGATAGGGGAGGTGGCCGGCTAGGTCTAGTCGGCCAGAAGTTGACCCCAATCAATTGCCCCACCGTCGGCACAAAGCTGATGTCTTGATGTCGGGGTCGGTCGGCGGCTTTTACTTGCTATCTGTTTTGGACGGCTTATAAAAGGACAGCTTTTTTGCCATTTTTGGGCCATTTTCTATTCATTATACTCCTCCCTAACTCTTGATTCTTACTTTCCCTCCTGTAAAGATGTCTGATGCCAACTCTTCCAACGTGCCATCTGGTTCCTCCTCTAGGGCGAGGCGTAATCGCCCGCGTCCAAACTCCTCTGGTCGGCTTATGTTGGCTTGAGTATCAGTCAGATACAGTGCTCGTCTGACCATTCAGGCGAGGGGAGGTCAATGGCCATCTCGTCCTACTCGTCCTTCTGCCGAGCCTGCTAGGCGTGAGCCTCGTCGCCCCAATACTCATAATGAATACTGCATCCTTGATTCGGAGGAAGAGGATGATAACTATCACTCCCCTCCTCGTAGGGCATTTTCTCCGCCCTACTCGTCCGGGCTCCCTTCACCGGCGAGTCCGCCCGCCCCTTGCCTTCCTCCTCCCCTTCCTAAGGAGGACTCAGGCGAGGAGGCTCTTTGGGAGCAATTTGCCTACGCCTACTGGGCGTACGGGCGCCACCTTCCTAGCAGCTAAGCATCCCTAGGGCGCGGTTTGGCCGGGCTTCATTTTTCTGGTGAAGACGGCTAGTTTTTGGGCGTAGGAGGGGACGACAAGGTGTAAGCTTTTGGCGGCCTAGGTGGCCTTGTTTTGGTAGCGGCAGTCAGTCGTCTTAGTAATCGGTTGTTATAGGTGGCCTCATGCCCCTTAGTTTTTATTTTTTTTAATCGTTGGGTGTCTGTGCGGGGTCCCGGCCTCCGTGTAGCTTTGCGCGTCTGTCCATTTAGTATGTACTTTGGCCTTGTGTCTCCTATTAATGAAAGTATGCTTTATTTTGAAATTAATGTGCGTCCCTTTCCAATGCATTTTGCGATTTTCTATGCTTATCCTTTCTCTAATTTTCTGTGGTTTCGTCCCTTTTTCGTTGTTCGACCCAGCCGGCTGTTCCTGGACCCTTGTTTATTACCTGTGGACATGACATAGGTCCACCCCGACGCGGCCACGCGCGGGTTTGGGTAGGCGAATGAATCTCATGTGAGATGGTTCTCGGGTTGAAATTTAAATCGAAAATGGAGTCGCCACCGAACTTTGTGGGAGTTCGGGCCCATTCGAACCCACTCTGTATTTTGGATGGACCGTAGAGCTTGTGGGGTTCGTCCCTTTGCATTACGATACTGATGCCGACATTATCGAGTACTGTATATCGAATGACTCTCGTGTGCCAACGGTTTCGGACATCCGAAAACTGAGGTTCTGAGTAAGGGGTGAAGGTACGTGTTGGGAAGCCTACAAAGAACACCCAACCCCGCCCGCACTTTAGCGGCCTCTACTAAGATACCGTTCAATGTTTTAATAAGCGTGCTAGTAATCCGGTTGAATGTTATGCAAACAGCGTTTTTGAATAAACATGCGAGTTATGTTCAACTACGTCGTTTAATGCATCTAAACTAACGTCGAAGTTATTATAGCATGCGAGGTTCATTTTAGTACAATAAAACAAACAACGAAAATAAAGGCACGAAAGTAGATTACAAATACACGGGCGAAATACAACTCGGAATTACAGTACAACAAACGTGAAAATCGAAACAATTGAAGTAGCAACAATGACAATGACGGATTATGATGGATGATGCGATGCATGGTTTTGAAAATCTAGACACGTGATAGTCTTTACACGTGACGATGTTGTGTACCAAATTTGGACCGTTTTTCCTCCCATTTAGACCCGTTTTTCCTCTGTTTTGCGAGACTTGAATGCAATTATCGCCATATTTTGCGTAATTCTCACATTAGTGTCTCTCTTTTGCATTTTACGTGTTTTTGGTAGTTTTCTGTCTATTTTGATAGGATTTTCGACCGAAAACGTGTTTGAGCTTCTACGAGCAAGAGAGAGATACGGTCCAAGAGCAAAGCACACAACTGAAAGTTCAAGTAATCCAACTGATCAACGAAGAAAAAGACCGGAAAAGAGTCAATGGACCACCGGGTGAAGTTTCGCCCGACGACATTTTTTTCATCCCCGAAGATTTTCACGGCTACATGACCGGGCGACTTGACCGGGCGAAATTTCGCCCACCGGGTGAAATTTCGCCCGATGGTGAAACCGGGCCGGAAACGTCAAAAATGAAGAAAATCTCACCGGGTGAAATTTCACCCGGTGGGATTATTATGTCGAGCCGCGGGGCGAAATTTCACCCCATGAAGATGCAAAGGGTGATGGTCTAGCAAAATGAAGAGAAATCAGATTTGGGCCTTGAAGTTTGTGCAACCCATTAAGCAACTCTATATATACCCCTTCTAGGGTTTTGTGCCTTCTTGTGCCTTAAGCGAGCCTTGGGATTAGCCCTTAGGAGTAGGAGTAGTATAGAAAGCTCTCTAGTTTGTAGTAAGCTTACTAGAAAATTCTCTACAAACAGTTAGTAGATCTACTTAATACTAGTATAATTCTCCTATAATTAGTAGTAAAGTTCCCATCTTTATCGAAGATTGTTCTTAATTGTTGAAGATTCAAGTGTTTTTCAAGGGTTTATGTGACAAAACCCTTGCTTTATTTCTTGAAGATTCATATTTATATTATTGAAGATTGAAGATTTATGCATGGATTAGTGACAAATTCTTGTGTATTTCTCTCAAGATTCAATCTTTATTATTATCTTCATCTTCCATCTTAGAAATTCTCCATTGTTGGTAAAATTCTTTCCTCTCCCTTTTCTCCATTAGTATAATTATTAGTGTAGTTTTTATGCATGTTTTAGACAATTCATCAATTATTATTGTTTTATTGTTAATTATCATGACTAATGAGTAGATTTCTTTGTTGGGGAATTAGGGAGGAGGATTTAGATTATTTGATGTAAGGGATGTTGGTGGGTTGTTTACTTGATAATTATCAATTTTAAGGTTTTTGTGTCTTTGTTGACTTAGAATCGCGACTAGGCCGACCTTGACTCATTTCTACCAATATGGGGAAACTCGGGGTAGAAATTGCTTTAATTTGAGACTTACCCTTTCATCGCGAAAGCGAGTTTAGGTAGGTTGGGTGAAGAAACCGAAAGGTGGAAATTTCCCTTTTTATCGTTGTAACAAAAACTCGATCCCGAGACTCTAAGACCCCATTTCCGAATCCCGACTCTTCCCAACACTTTTCCTATTTATTGACCCTAGCCTACGATCTCTCGACCTCTCTTGACCTCCCTCGACCTCTCTCGATCTCTCTCGACTTCTCTCGACCCAAAACCCCCATCTCAATTCCAACCACGATTTGACTCTAGACTTGACCAATACGGCTTAACCCATCTCCCTAAGGATCGATCCCGACCTACCACTACTACATTAGTTAGGTTTGTCGGAGTTAAAAATATTGTTTGATTGTACGGGTCACGACGCCCGCGCATCAAAATGGCGCCGTTGCCGGGGAGACGGTGATTAGTTAATTGATTAAGTCTTTGTTTCATTGTGCTTGGATAATTGTTTTTCCTTTCCTCCTACCCTAGTACCATTAGGTGCTAGGAGGACTCATTGTTTGTTGAGTTTTTGCTAGGTATACTTTTGATTTAGGTTGCTTGAACCCCATCCGGAGAGCAAGTCACTTGGAAATATTGTGACCAAAGCAACAACTCGATAGTGTATCCCTCCACCAATTTCTTCATTTCTCAACACTCCATCCTCAAACAACTTCCAAGGATTCAAGTATGGCTACACTTGGGTCCCATTCTCAACCATCAATTGAAGATATATATTTCTTCACCCGTCTTCATTGGAGCTATCCCGGAGAGTTTCGAGCTTAAACCTTCCATCATGCATATAATTCAACAACAAACTTTTCGAGGATTGCCGGATGAAGATGTGATAGAGCATGTTTGCCTCTTCAAGGAAAGTCTTATTGGTGTCAAGCTTGAAGGTGTCACCGAGTGCCAACTACGTCGGATTCTTTTTCCCCGCACCTTGCGTGATGGAGCAAGGAGGTGGCTTAAGAGTTTCCCCAACAATACCTTTCGCACTTGGGAGCAATTGAGCAACTCTTTCCTCGAGAAATATTTCCCACCATCTAAGACCAACAAATTCCGAAGAGAAATGCAAACATTTCAACAACAAGAAAAAGAAAGTATAACTGAAGCTTGGGATCGATTCCAAACTCTACAAATGAAGTGCCCACATCATGGTATCCCTCATTGGCTTATGCTCCAAACATTTTTCTATTCCTTATCCGCCGATGCTAGGGACATTCTTAATGCAACCGCAAAGGGCGACTTTTTCCTACTCAACGAGAATGAATCCCATGAGCTTCTTGACAAGATAGCCAAAAGTGATATGTTTGCTAAGGAATCGCAAGAGGGTGAATCAAGTGGAGACTCGGAATCATCAAATGACATGGAGGCCACTCTTGAAATACAAATCGCTCAACTATTTGAGAGATTTGAGGCAATGGTTGCTAGGGAAACCTTTCAACCCGAAATGAGGCCCCCACCAAGAAGAGTCACTCCGCCAAGAAGAGTCACCCCACCAAGAAGAATCACACCACCTAGGCGAACATCTATCGCCTCCAAAGCCATATAGAGTCGAAATTCCATGCGATCATTGTGGAAGATATGATCACGACTCCAATTTTTGTGCGAGGAAGGAACATGTTTATCAAGCCAACACTCAAGGAACATATGAAAAGTCTCAAACGAACAATCCTAATTTGGGGACCGGATTCAATTCCATGCCAACTCAAGGACCATATCCTTTTCCAAGAGCCCCCAATCAAAGGGTTTATCCTAATTCATATGGACCTCATTATCAACCGAGACCTCCTCACACAAATCAATTCAATCAAGGCCATTTCCATCCTCAAGGACCGCCTAGACCGAACTATGGTCCTCCTTTTGGAACTCATCCTCCATTTAATCAAGGCCCTCGTTTTGGAACTCAACCTCCATTTAATCAAGGTCCTCCTTTTGGAGCTTATCCACCACCTAACCAAGGTCCTCCAAGGAACTTTCAAGGAAACTCTCAACCCTTTTATGACATTCAAGAAACGATCAAGTTCTTATTGAAAGAAAATGCGTCAAACCGAGCTAGACTTGAAGCTTTAGTGGCACGAACCGCGTCGCAAGCTCGAACTCCTCAAGAGCCGACCGATTCTTTCAATCAAGCATCCGTTAATGCCGTTAAGGTGATCAACAAAAAGAAACCGGTGAACCCCTTCATTCCACAAACTTCATCTCATCCCTCAATCAATGAACCCGATGAGAAAGTGGTCAAGAGTGCAACCGATAAACCAAGGAGAGATCCGTCAAAGTATCTTGTGAAAGACCTTGCATTTATTATTGAACAAATCCCAATAGAGGACACAAATCTAGTCTTGAGGATCGAAGTGCCTCCTTTGAATAACAAGCCACCAATCTCATTCTTTGGCCAATCTATGGAGTATATAACCTTCACCGATTTGATAGAGAATTTGGAAACTAGTCCCTCCATGCCAACTCCGAACGAGTATATAAGGGATATAATTTTGAATTCTACCATAAGGAAGGAAACTCCACTACCACCTAGGGTCACTCCAAAAGTTACCATACCTACTAAGCTTGGTGACCCCGGTAGTTTCTGCATACCTTGTTCGATCGATAATATTGAGATACATCGAGCATTATGTGATCTCGGGGCGGATATTAGCCTTATGCCATTAATCATTGCTCAGACAATCAATATTCCAAGGATGGCACACTTTCCGCTTAACGTTCAGATGGCCGACGGTACTACGAAAGCGCCAATTGGGTTAGCACGAAATCTTATGGTTAAGGTAGGTCCCCTATACATACCTACCGATTTCGTGGTCCTTGACATGCCCATTGAAGAACGCAATCCTATCTTACTAGGGCGACCTTTCCTAGCAACCGGCGGGGTAATTATCGATGTGAAAAAAGGGAAATTATCTTTTAATGTTGGTAATAGCACCGTTCAATTTGTATTACCCGATTTCTTGCCGAATATCCCTTTCGCAAAGGAATTATGGGACCATATGGTGGAAATACAAACCGATGACGAATTTCTAGCCCAAGATAATTACCGAACTTCCGATACACCGACATTTAACTATGCCACCGAGGAACGTCCGAAGAAGATGTCCACTATAATGATAGTGATGATGATGGTGTTTTTCTTATACTTGGACAAGCCCCCGAAGAAGAAGTTTTAAATGAGTGGGGTATGCTACCGGAAGTAGCTCGCCTCATGGGTTTGCCAAGGCCAAGAAGAGAACATATGGTTGGTGGCGTTATTATCAAGGACAAGGAGCATGGTACTCCGGGTTGCTTTTCAAGCAACCTCGATTAAACTCAAAACACTTAATTCGGTTTGGTGGTGTCCATAATAACAACCTTTGTATATATTTGTATATTCTTTTCCTTTTTCTTTTCTTTCTGGACAATAGATTTTAGATTTTTCCTTTTGGGAGTTTGTTTTCTCTTTGGTACTTGCAGGAATCATGAAAGATTTCTCTCGGAAATTTTTGGAGTTGCGCTCTAAACGATTATAAACAATTTGGATTGAGAAGATAAGTGATATTTTTGAAGAAGCTGAGGATGTTTGGACCAAGTCTTAGAAAAATTTTCGTAGCAAGAAGCTTATTCGGAGTGGAGGATCTCACCGGGCAACGTTTTTGCCCGGTGGAATTGTGGCCCGAGGTCCGTCGGGTGAAACTTCACCCGATGGTGACTTGCTCGAACCTAAGGAATTGACGAAAAATCCGTCGGGCAAAACTTCACCCGGTGGAATCTCACCGGGCGAAATTTCGCCCTGCGGTGAAAATATTTTACGACTTGGAATTTGACGGAGATCCGACCGGGCGAAATTTCGCCCGGTGGTGAAGCAGCGCGGAATCGACGATGGGCGTGAAGTGGTTGATATTATCCCGCCAGGTCCGGAGCTTCTTGTTTCAGAGGGTGTAGGAACTACCCGTAATAACGAACTTTCAAAATGGATATTTTTTCGTTTGCATACGGTCATGGTTTTAAAAAATCTATGTTCAATTTCTCGTGGGGTCAAATTTTCGACCCGAATACCGTCGGGCGAAATTTCGCCCGATGGTGACCCACCGGGCGAAACCTCACCCCGCGGCAGCCTTACCTCACCAAACCCCCCTTCCCATCTTCATTATTCACTTTACCGATCTCTCTCCTCAACCAAAACCCCAAAAACCCAAACAAACCCCAAATTCTCCACCTTAAACCACCTCTAATCCCTTCATTCCTCCATTAAAGTTCAATCAAATTATATATTCCTCATCCCTACCACATTCCTAACACTTCCTTGGAGTTTGTTTTGAGAAATCGTTCAAGTTCCGACAAACCCCAAATTGAGACCGTCAACACATAATCATCAAATTTCAAGCATCAAGGATGAGGAGGGTGAAACAAATGGCGAGGAAAAGGATTTCTTCAATGCTTAATCGTAGTTCGGGATCGACATCATCCTCAAGGTCCGAGGAGCAACCGGCCGAGGCTCGGGACAAATTTGTCCCGATGCCTGTTCAAACGCAAGGATCCATTCCGAGCGAACAACCCGTTCCGCTCGAGGTATGTTACCCAAAAATCCGTCGTAATTTCCGTGAACCTTTATCCGGTCTCTATTTCGCTAAAAAAGCTCATGTTGATAAATGTAAAAAAATTTGGGTCTGTCGTCTCGAGCCAACTCGTTGGGCGGCTCGAGATGTACTTGAGCGTATGGGCATAGAATCGCAGGTACGAGCAATGTGCCGAGGTCTTGGACTTATCAATTTTTATGCCTCTAAGGAGGAAACTTTTCAGAAATTGACGTGCAAATTTTTCGCAACTTTTGAGCTAAGTGGTGATGATAATACCACTCTCTTTTCAGTTGCGAGAAACTTCGTACGTCCTTAACTTGAAAGACTTCGGTGCACTGCTTGGTTTACCTTCTTCAGTCCTTGGAAAGCCTAGGGCGGGCCAGACTCGGGACGATAAATTCGGCCGAGATCGATTCTGGTTTAAAATAGCCCGCCAGAAGACTTTCAAGGGAGGAAAGATGTGTTCCTTCTCTATCCGAAACCCCATCCTCCGGTATGTGGCGCGTATTATAGCCAACTCATTCTTGTCGAGCTATGATACGCACCACAACTGTAGTGCTTTAGCTATTCAGCTTTTAGAGGATGCAGTTTCAGAGAGAGGCCCGTCGATCGATATGGCTGAGGCCTTAGCTACTCATTTCGCTCAGATTGCGAAGGGCGGCCGCAAGAGATTTTCTTGTGGCGGTGTTGTAACGATGCTATCTAGAGCCTTGGACGTCGATTTTAGCGATTTGGCACCGGTTGATGGAGCGGGAATTTTCATAGATGAAGTCTATTGTCCTTTTCTTGTGTGGCCCCAGAAAGGGGATTATAACAGTTTGTTTCTGTATAAGATTACAGCTACGCGCTATTGCCATGCCTAGCCCCAATTGGGTTAGGCTAGATATTGAAGAGAACTTCGGCATGCCGAAGAGCTCCGGGGAATACATTCGGGATAACACCCGAGGTAAGTTTCGTATAGTTCAATACCCCGAGGGACCCTTAGACTTTGGCGACGATGATATAGAGGTCGTAGATGTGTCGGAGGAGGAACCAGAGGTTGGAACCTCTCGGGATGAGGGTTATAGGACTTTACCGTCATCATCACATGGACCCTCTTCCTCCCATCAACCCGAACCCCAGACCTCACAATTTTTCACACCCAATTTCTCAGACTTTGAACCACACCGACACTCAACGTTCACCCAGTCTACCCCTGGTTTTCAGGAGGACGTCAACATGAGTCCTCCACGACACTCTTCGTTCTTTGGATCGGAGAACTTTTATAACCAATGGGGAGAAGTCTATGATCGTACACGTCAGACTTGGGAGAACTCGACAACCTCACTAAACCTGGCCCAAGATGCGTACAATTTGGCTCGAGATGCGCGCGATACTGTGCATGGCTCGTACGCGTACTCTAGGGATGGTTTTGAGTACGCCCGGACCAGTTTTGAGATGGCTAGGGACGCCGCTAGGGATGCCCAAGCGGCAAGGTTGGCGGCGGAGGAGAACCAAAGGATGTTGCAGCAACAAAGCTACTTTGATAGATTTTCCGGTATGCCTCCGCCCGGGTCTTACTACCCACCACCACCTCATCCCCCAGGTCCTATGTGAGTGGTCGAGTGTCGTCAGTGTTAGTGTGGGGGTGTCAGTTGTCATTGTCAGTCGTCGGTCGTCTGTTCTCTTGTCTCAGTTATCTCGTTCACTATCAGTCCTTGCAGCGCCAATTTTTGGCATTTGATAATTATGGTTGTTGATTGATTTGTATTTTATTATTTTGTTGATTTGAGGAATTGTAAGCCCCTCCGTGACCCTACTTGGGTGGTTACACACATGAGGTTTTATTGCAGGTGCCTTAGAGAAGAAGGGCCTGATTATTGCTCCCGGTCTTCGGTGACTTGATCGCACCACGACCATTTGAAAAATCCAAAATATTTTTTTCTTTTGATTTTCCCGATTTGTGCAGAATCCGGGCGAGGTGACGTGATTACACCTACGTCCTTTTTCTTCCCTTATCGATTTTTCTTATTTTTCCTCTTCTTTTTCATTTTTTTCATTTCTTTTCTTTTTATTCCCCTAATTTTTGAAAAATCCAAAAACATTTGAAAAATCATCAAAAATCCAAAAACATTTGAAAAAGCATAAAAATTCAAAAATATTTTTCGTTCTTTTCTCTTTTTCTTCCTCGATTCTTCTCCTATTCGTGCATTGGGGACAATGCACAGTTTTAGTGTGGGGGAGGAATCTACTATCCTTTTCTTCATTTTCTGTTTCATTTTTTCTTTAAAAACCAAAAATCCAAAATTTTTCAATTTTTTTTCTCTTTTTTGTTTTCTTTCCTTTATTTTCGTTTTCGTGTCACTTGTATTGTCTTGCATTCTCCTTCTTGTAGGTACACCGCCAACCATTTAGCATGGATACGAAAGGTAGCGGAAATGAAATGAAGACCGCGCGGTAATACTTTCTACCTTCGTTTTATCCCTTTCTCTTATGCATGGAGTTTGGGCTTATATGCTATTTGGAGGTTCACTTGGTGAACATTTTGGAATTGGTGGTTGTGGATTGTGTTGACTTAATGGAGTATGGAGTGCTTGGCTATACTTGTGCATTTTATTTTGTTTTTGTTTTCTCGTATTTTTGTCATTTTTTGTGTTATTTTTATCTTGTGTATAGCTTGTCTAGGTAAAGTTTTCGAAAATTCGATTTTGAGATTAGGCCGAGTGTTTATTACTCCCTTGTTAGTGACCCTTTTTGATTTTTGGACATAGTTCTAGTAGAATGACCTTGAACCAATTTTTGCATTGGATTTTTACCATGAGTCCATCTTTTCTACTAGGAGTCTGCATCGGGATTTGCATTTGACCACCTTGACCACCCATGGAGTGATAAGGCCTTGGTTACCGTTCCCCGTTCTCTTAGGTGACCTTACTTGAGAAGCCACTTTTAGTCCAAAACTTTCATCCTTTTATGGGTTCGAAGGGGGTGCACACCCGACTAGCCTATTTCTCTACCATTCACCCATTTCCACAAATAAGTTTGCAAAAATATGCTTTACCTTGTTTCTCAAATGAATCATCTAGCCAAAAATGGGCTAATCAAAGAAAGAAGAAAAAGGGAAAAATGAAGAAGAAAGGGCATTATGAAAAAAAAAAGCCCTCGATCGAAATAATGGGGAAAGAAAAGAAAAACCGAAAAGAAAAGCAAAATCTCAAAAATCGTCCCCAAACCCAAATAATCCCTTGGTTGTCTTATTGCCGTGAAATGCCTACTAGAGGACCGAGTCCCGAGGAAGGAAAATAGCGGTAATTTGGCAATCCTTACCATTTGCAAACACTTGTTCATCTTTTTGGTCTAATTGGCTTTCTCGAGTTTGGAACGATCCTCTAGGCTTAGCTTAGGAGACGGCATAACACTTACTCAGTGCTTACTAACTCCATGGTTCTCACTTATCCACTCCATCTATCGTCCCGTTGTAGGCATCTTTAGTGGAATTAGAAGGACCTTGGTAAATTTTCAATGTTTTTATTGTTTGATTGTCATCCTATTAGGATCTTGTCCATGTCAATTTGTGTTACTAGCTTGGTAGTGTTCTCGCTTGTCTTAAGCTCGAATCGGTGCTTTCTCCGCCGTTTCGATGAGGGATTCAGTGATTTATTTTCTCTTTGGTTGCGACTATCTCTTTGTGTGTGTCTTCTTTGTTTCGTGTTTGTGTGTGTTAGTCGCAACCCCGATTTTTGAGCAAGCCCCAACTTGCCTTGCATGGAGGTACCTTACCTCATAGGTATCTCGATGTGAGTTGAAGGGACGGAGCGGGCCCGTTAATTGCCTCGTATCGGCTTAGCATAGTCTAGCTTAGTAGTAGTAGCTAGTTTCTTTTTGGGTCATTGCTCGAGGACGAGCAACGGTTTAGTGTGGGGGAATTGTTGTGTGCCAAATTTGGACCGTTTTTCCTCCCATTTAGACCCGTTTTTCCTCTGTTTTGCGAGACTTGAGTGCGATTATCGCCATATTTTGCGTAATTCTCACATTAGTGTCTCTCTTTTGCATTTTACGTGTTTTTGGTAGTTTTCTGTCTATTTTGATAGGATTTTCGACCGAAAACGTGTTTGAGCTTCTACGAGCAAGAGAGAGATACGGTCCAAGAGCAAAGCACACAACTGAAAGTTCAAGTAATCCAACTAATCAACGAAGAAAAAGACCGGAAAAGAGTCAATGGACCACCGGGTGAAGTTTCGCCCGACGAAATTTTTTTCATCCCCGAAGATTTTCACGGCTACATGACCGGGCGACTTGACCGGGCAAAATTTCGCCCACCGGGTGAAATTTCGCCCGATGGTGAAACCGGGCCGGAAACGTCAAAAATGAAGAAAATCTCACCGGGTGAAATTTCACCCGGTGGGATTATTATGTCGAGCCGCGGGGCAAAATTTTACCCCATGAAGATGCAAAGGGTGATGGTCTAGGAAAATGAAGAGAAATCGGATTTGGGCCTTGAAGTTTGTGCAACCCATTAAACAACTCTATATATACCTCTTCTAGGTTTTTGTGCCTCCTTGTGCCTTAAGTGAGCCTTGGGATTAGCCCTTAAGCGACAAGTGGAGTAGAATGGAGAGAGTATCACTTTGTAGCAAAGATATTACTCCCTCCGTCTTATTAGAAGGTTATCTATTCGATTTGGAACAAATACCAAGGAAAGAAATATGGGTAAATTTGGAGCAAACAAAATCCACTAACCTTACATCTATACATATCTATACATATTAAAAAGAAAAGTTTTCCAAAAAATACTCCTTATGAATAGTAACTCCCTTATGAATAGTGTTTTTCTTTTTTTTTTCCTTTCCTTTCTCATTTTACTTATTTCCTCAACCTCTATTCATTTTCCCTCACAAACAATTTTCATATCCCAAATTCTCATATTCAATCAATCATAGTTATGTACTTATCTGAATTTAACAATTACGGAGTAGTAATTTAAACATATCCAATAAGTTATCTATGGGATGCTATATACTATGCTCCATATATCGTGTCCTTTTTATTTGTTATATATATTGTCGAAACTTTAAAAAGTTGGCATTGCATTTCTCAAAGGTGTCTCTAAGTAGGGACATCTACACAATCCAGCCAATTAACAGACGAGTTGGTCTTGGCTAAATGTTAATTAGTCCACTTGATTCCGAGATTGAACAATTCATTTGCGCAAAAAATGGACATAGATTTAGCAAAAGATAGGCGAAAATTTATTTCTATAGAAATTAAAAACTTGTCAGCAACATTTAGTCAATTGAAAGAAGTTTTTACTTGATAAGCATCGAAACAATATCTTCACATAAATTACCGCGCACGCAGCACGCGGACAAACGACTAGTAACTATAAAAAAAACCTTATCAAAAATGAAAATAGATAACATCTCAATAATACACCTAAAAGAGCAAATAGATAACATCCTAATAAAATGGAGGGGTAGCTCTCCCAGTCCGATCAAAACTTTAAACTCTTCTTTTAAAGATGGACTATGTATCAATTAATAATTTACGTTTCTATTTCTGATATGTTTCTAACATCCTACTTTATCCTTTAATGATATTAAAAACATTCTTATCCTCTCTCTACCTTAATATTAGATGTTTGTCTGTGCGTTACACAGATACTAAATCAATTAGTGATAAATATAAATTTTGATGTAGATTATTAATTTGGTTGTATATGCAAATAATATCGTGTTAATTAAATTAAGGGTAAATCGATAACTTATACCTTATACCTTCAATAACACCATATTTAAATCTTATACCTAGAATAAATGTTTTTCAAAACATATACCTGAAATCTTTTTTTATTTCACACTTATTACTCCGTATGATTTTACAAAATTCAAAATATATCTTAAAAATACATTCAAATCTATTCAACATAGATTCTCTCGCTCATTTTTCCAAACTACTATACTATTATGGTACATAACTTCTACCTTCATCGTTCAGTTAGTCCTCTCTCTAGATTTGATATATCAGATTTCATATGTCGTATCCCTCTCGTTGTAACGATCATCCATCATACATTCTGACCTCTTCATGAATAACGTTTATCATATTGAGCACTTGACTCTATCCACCTTCATTGACGACCTTCATTAGGCCCCACGCGTCGTTCTAACATCGATGTGTAAGACACTTCGTTGAACAATTTACACCTTTAATAAATTCTATTGTGTCGAAAATTAAGGGGGCGTTTGTTTCGTGCATAGGTATGGATTTGGAATAAGAAATCATACCATGGTGGTATGGGGTTGAAATTTGATTCCTCATACCTTATGTTTGTTTTGATTCAAGTTGGTATCGGATTAATACTTTACTAGTGTCAATAATCTTCAAAAAAAGACATTTAGAATATTTATTTTTAATAATTTAATTAATTTCATGTATATTATGCTTTAATCAGATACGAAGTACTCGTTTATTTTTTTATAACATTTCAAACAGTATTATTTTTTTGTTAAATTAATTCCATCAATCTCATACCCAAGGAGGGGGTTGGGTATGGGAAACTCATACCTCATGGGTTTGAGGTATGGGTATGAAAACCGATTTGTTTCGCAAACAAACGCAAGGTATGGGGTTAGATGGTTCCAAACCCATACCTTATACCCAAATTTGATCAACCAAATGCCCCCTAAAGGGTTTTTTTACGCAGTACCCCTGAATTTTTCCCTTTTCTATATCGTACCCCTACCAGTTTTACGTGTCTACATGGTACCCTTGTACTTTACTATAAAACTTTGTTGGTACCCCTAAACTTTATTACTCGTATTACCTTATTGGTACCCCTAAACTTTTTCTTCAGTCAACCTTTTGGCACTAAACTACCTCTTTTTTGTTCAAAATTAAAACTTAAACATTCATTTAACCTGCTAATTAACCTATAATTGAACTTAAACTAACATTGTTATACGTTTTTGCAGTTATGCACCAAATTAAAATGAGTATATTTTTGGCGTTATATTGCCAAATCGAATGATCACACTTCATTTAAGCTGAATTATTGGTTAGTTATTTAAGTTAAATGGTATTGAAGTCTTAATCTAAGCTAAAAACGTAATTTAACGACAAAACTTGATGAAAAAAACATCAAGGGGTGCCAATTAATTTAATAGTAAGTTCAAAGGTACCATGTATACACGTAGAAAGAGTAGAATACCAGGTAGAAAAGTGAAAAGTTCAGGGGCGCCATATTGGAAAACCCTAAATTTTTAGGGTGAAAATATCTAACGGGTGTCGTTTTCACCCGCTTCACTCGGTGAACGAATATGGATATAGATGGATGAAAAAAAAGGATGAGGGTGGGATATAGATGATGGAAAGTAAATGGATATGGATACGGCTTCACCCCATCCATATCTCCCTCATTGTCATCCCTACACGCACCTAAATCACATAGAGCTTTGTCCATTACATGAGTGCCTACAGTGCAGAGAATTGAAAAACTACTCGGGTTCTTCAGTTTGAGTGGAGACTTGCTTTTTAGGAGTGTGCTGCACTCCTAGGTGAAATAAATTGTCTCATGTTCATTAAGATAGGAAGGTACCTGGGTGATTAACTCAATGAAAGATGATAGTTACATGCCTGGATATTTTTGATGACCTCCATAAATTCATAAAACTGTAAATAGCGAGAAACTGTCGAACTACGAAAGCCGAACTATAGGCCTTCTTTATTACTACTGACGGGATCTACTCCAGAGCTACTATCAAAAGCAAAACCCTTCAAGAGTAGCTCTGCTGTTTTAATACTATTACATTTAGAGAAGAAGGGGTAAGCTCAAGTGGTAAGAGCTCCCTTACTCCGACTGTGAGGTTGGGGGTTCGATTCTCACCTGCGACATAGTGCATTCTTCTCTTGACCAAAAAAGCATTTACTTTTATAGAGAAATCTAAAATCTAAATAATAAGTACTACTAGAAATCGCCCTTAGGTTAGGAATTATAGGGATATATAAGCGGATTAGAGAGACGCTACACTTCCAACTGACTCTTTTCATGAAGCTTTAGAGGATTTATTAAGGTCAGGCCTAAGGATGGCAATGGGTCCGGGACCCTGCCCGGACCCACAGGGTTCTTACCCTAATCGGCCTGCAGGTACAGGTCGGGTATGGGTCTTTCAAAAAAAATTGAGTCCAGGTCCTATAAGTTGGATGATATAGTGCAGGAGCTCTATGACTTCTGCAAACTCCCATGCAGATTCTGAAAATCCTTCCCACTGTATTAAGAACTGTACAACGCTGCATTCTGCCTTTTTACAGTCCTTCTATCAACCACAGCCTGGGGCAACAATGTAGCGACATCAGACCTTCCATGCATCCATAGAGGAATATGAACTGCACTAGGTATTTCAATCTTAGCTGCAGGAGGCATTTCAATCTTGTAAGCCGCCTTGCCCACCACATAAATCACCTGAAACGGCCCATAAAACTTAGGGGCTAGCTTCTGATTACCACGCCTCTGAACACTATCCTGACGATAGGGTTATAGCTTCAACCACACCTAATCCCCAATTTGAAAGGACCGTTCCGACCTGCGCTGATCAGCTTGTACCTTCATTCGTTGTTGGGCCTTTAGCAGTTGGTGCTTTAGTAATGCAATCATGGCCTCTCTTCTTTGCATTGTCCTATCAACCCCATCCACTGCTGTCTCTCCTGGCAAATATGGTAAATGCAACGGTGGAGGCTGATTGTAGACTGCTTCATAAGGAGTCATTTGAATGGGCATATGAAACGATGTATTATACCACCATTTTGCAAGAGGCAACCAGATTGCCCACTCCTTAGGCTTGTCACTGCTCATACACCTTAAGTATGCTTCAATGCATCTGTTAACCACCTCAGTTTGGCCATCAGACTGCGGATGATAGGTTGATGATAACCGCAGTTTAGTCCCCTGAATTGTGAAGAGAGCCTGCCAGAACTGGCTAAGGAAAATGGCATCTCTATCACTCATTATGCTCTTTGCCCAGCCATGTAACTTGAACACATTATCAAGGTATGCTTGAGATACCTTCACAGCTGAAAAAGGGTGAGCCAAAGCTACAAAATGAGCATACTTGCTGAGCCCGTCAACCACCACGAATATAACATCATTACTCTGAGACTTTAGAAGCCCTGTAATGAAATCCATCGATATGTGAAAGTGTAGTTTGTAGGGCCTAATTTGTTGTGTTTGGTCCCGTTTTCCCTTGTGAAATCGCTCTTTGGAGCGGTTTCTGGGCTACTCATGCTTCTTCTAGTTCGATTTAGGTTCCCAAGACCATTCATGGAGAATTGGAACGATTCCGACTCGTTTCATACACTTTTGGAGCCAACGAAGAGAAGGAACGATCACTCGGTGCCTTGGATTCGATCCTGAGACCTTGGGACCCATTCCCGAGCCCCTTAGACTCAATCCCGAGCCCGAGAATCGATGAGAAGCCCATGAGAAGCAAGGAGGGACCTTAGAGATCATAATGGAGGCCTACAAGACCATTCCCGGGCTGGAAGAGTAGCCTTCCTGACCGGGAAGGACTGCGTGTTTAGTGCAGCTGCTGTTGTGTCTTCCCGACCGGGAAGGAGCTGCTGTAGCCGCGTGACTTCTTTTCATTCTCCTTCACTCTTGTAACCTTATAAATACTCCTCCCTTGTATTGTTTAAGTATCTTACATTACCCTAGATTATTTTAGACCTCTCTACAACATTCAAAACCCTAATTAGACTCTTTTCATCTCTAGTTTAGTTTCATATTAATTTTTTGGTAATCTTAGATTAATTTAGTTAGTTAATCTTGTATTAAGGTTCTCTTGAAGAATCCATCAATTCTTGACAGCTTTTGGTGGAGATTTTTGGGTGTTCTTTTAATACAAGTTCTCAACTTTTTCATTCTCTTGTAGTTGGTATAATCTCTTTTCTCTTGTTCTTTGTTTATTTCTTCAAGTTTTAATCTTTATATATTGTTTATTGTTCTTGTTAGTTCATAATGGATGTTTGGATTATTATGTTGATTTCTCTTGATAGTGTTAGATTTAGTTGGATAATGAGTGAGTAGACTCTTTGTGGGGTTAGTAGGGGGATTAAGTGTGGAGTATGGGTAATTAGGGTTTGATTAAGGGAAAGGTGGAATCCTTGTTACTAGTCACATGTTGAGCACTCTATGTGTTTGTTGAATTGCTTGTTTGAGTTGTAGTGGCCATGCTTCTCATGCTTGTTTTCATCTTCTCATCTTGTAATCAATTTGTGGTTGAATGCTTGTGTTTGGGTAATACTTTGCATGAGTTTTCGGGTCTAGTCTTTGACACGAGAGTGCGGACTTTGGCTTTGACGGGAGAGCGTAAACCGACCTTAGTGACTAGGTGAAACCTACACCCTTGACCTCCCTACTATCCTACCACACTTATGAACCCGACCTAACCCTACTCTTTCCCATATTTGATTTCTCTATCTCTTTAGTCGATCATCTTCTCTAGTTTATTTGCTTAGTTAATCTTGGTTGTTTCAATTAGCTTATGTCATACATAGTACATTGTTAGTCCATTTTCATCACCTACAACCATCATAGTTTGTCAATTCTCATCATCTTTGTGTTTGTTTGTGACTTAGCCTCGCTTTTAGGTAGACCTAGTCTAGACACCTATAACCGTCTCCGTGGACACGACCCGACTTACCCTAGCTACCCGTTAGGATTAGTTGGACTTTACTTGACAGTGGGGGACCGCGGCAGTTCTCCTCCCATCAATATGTCCATCCAAACCTTACTTGGAATCTCCAAAGGTTAAAGCTTTCCTGGGTAAGAAGCATTGTCATACTTATTAGCTTTGACACACAGGACATTGTCTGATGATATGACTGATATGCTTAGTCATTCCCTTCCAAGTAAATAATGCCTTTACTCTCCTAGTAGTGGCGTCTTTCTCTGAATGGCCACCTTCAGCCGAGCTATGCATCCACTGCATTATATGATCACGCACCACAGGATCACGTCCTATCAATATCTTCCCCCTCTTCCTAATCAAACTATCCTATAAATTGTACTGACCCATCCTCATCTGTTGGCCCAGCTGTACCAACAGGTTAGCCACATGAGTATCAACCTGATAACTGGCTTTTATTCCCTCCATCAAGTCTGATTGAATTTCAGATAACAACAGACTCAACAAAGTACTTCCTTCCACCCTAGATAAAGCATCAGCAGCCGAATTTTTCTTTCCAGCCTTGTATTGAATTTCATAGTCAAAACCCATGAGTTTTGATAACCAAAATTGCTGAAAAGGTGTTGAAATTTTCTGCTGTAAGAGCCATTTAAGGCTTTTCTGATCAGTCTTGATAATAAATGCTTGACCACTCAGATACTGCTCCCATTTCTGCACAACAAACACAATGGCCATTTACGTACTCCTTTTCATATATAGAGAGTTTCCTCCACTTTGGACCCAGAGTTCTGCAGATGAACGCCAATGGGTGGCCATCCTGAACTAAAAATGCTCCAATACCTTTATTGGAAGCATCGGTTTCCACTATAATTTTTTTTGCAAAAAATCAGGTACTGCTAGCTCTAGTGCAGAACACATGGCTGATTTCAGCAAATCAAATGCCCTTACAGCATTCTCAGACCATTCAAAACCCCCTTTTTCAAGAGCTGATCGAGTTAGAGGTTGACTGATCATAGCAAAATTCCTAACGAATTTTCTATAATATCCAGCAAAACCCAGAAAACTTCTTAGTTCTTTGACATTCTTAGGCACAGGCCAATTGGAAACTCCTGAAACCTTGCCTGGATTAGTTTTTAATCCTTTGCCCGATATAAAATGCCCCAAATATTCCACTTTAGTAATGGCAAATGCACATTTGCTTGGTTTAGCATACAACAAATGATGCTGCATCAAAGTAAAGACCTCCTTGAGATGGGTTATATGAGATTCCAAGGAAGGACTAGACCAAAATGTCATCAAAAAAGACTAGCATACATTTCCTCAACAGGGGTCAAAAAATTTCGTTCATCCAGTTCTGGAATGATGCAGGAGAATTAGTAAGGCCAAATGGCATTACCAGAAACTCATAGTGTCTGCTATGAGTCTTAAAGTTTTGAATACATCCTTATCACACACACAGAGTTGATGGTAACCAGCTCTCAAATCAAGCTTTGAAAACACCATTGCTCCTGCTAATTCATCCACAAGCTCATCCATGACAGGAATGGGGAACATGTCTTTGATAGTACATTTGTTTAACCCCCTGTAATCCACACATAATCTCCAAGACCCGTCCTTCTTACCCACTAGCACCACTGGAGACGCAAATGGGCTAGAACTAGGCTGAATTATACCTCTTTCTAGCATTTTCTCAATTAGTTGCTCGATGATATCTCTCCTCTTAAGGGGATATCTATACGGCTTGATATTGATGGGTTGAGTCCCTTCCAATAATGGAATTTTGTGGTCAAACACCCCTCTTGAAGGAAGCAATTCAGTAGGCTCCTCAAACAGATTTTTGAACTGCATTAAGATGGGTTTCACTTCTGGTGCATGACCTACTAACTTGTCCAACTCCAACCCCCTGCATGTCAACTCCTCATTACTAGCCACCTGTAAGCAGAAAAGGTGGGAAGCATTTGAGAGTAACTTTAGGGATGGTCCCTCCACCAGTGTATGGAGCTTTTGGGACTTCATCCCCTCAATACTAACTTCCTTCCTCCTAATTGGAATTCCATTTTGAGCTGCTAGAAATCCCACTTAATGACACCCAATGTGCTAAAGCCATTAAATTATCCCCAATACCATGTCACACCCACCCAGGGGAATTATTAGCATATTAGCATAAAATTGGTTGTTCAATAAACGTAACTCAAACCCCTTAGATACCCAATTGACAAGGCAAATGATTACCATCAGCCACCGTCACCGCTTGAGGGGGAATTTTATCAAGCTTACACCCCTGTTTGGTAGCTACATTATAGTCCAAAAAATTATGTGTGCTACCAGAATCAATGAGGATATGGAGATGTTTTTTCCCATAGTAACCCGTCACTCTCATGGCCTGGAACCCTTGGCTTCCAGCTAGCGCATTGACAGAAATGTGGGGCTCATTATTATTGGACACAACCAATTCAGTATCTCCTTCCTCCAGGTCAACCAAATCTTCCTCCTGCTCCTCATCCCACCCTGGAACCTCTAATACAAACAACTAAGTCTGTTTGAATTTACATTTGTGGTTCCTGTCATATGGTTCATTACAAAAGTAGCATTCATCGCATTTCTGCTTTTCAGCTCTTTCAGCTACACTCAAAAATTTGGTAGGTCTAGCAGCTGCTAGAGGAGTGTTGTTATTTGCTCCTGGTGTTGGTAATAACCCCTTCGCCCAGGGCTTAACCAGATTACTCAACACTCGAGAAATATTACTAGCTACCTTAGGCTGATATCTAGTAGCAACAATGGTCTCTTCTTGTAATCTAGCATACTCCACTACTTCAGCTAACGTTTGAGGCTTAAAAGCTCTTATAAACGATTTTAGGCTAGGTTTTAGACCACCTATGAAGCTATCCAAAGAGTACTAATCGGTAAGCAGTGCATTCCTCTGAATCATTAAGGCTCGAAGGTTTTCAAATGCATCTAGATAATCCTCAATAGAACCTAAATGACGCAACTTATCGAATTCCTCTACCACATTTCCTCCAATTTTCTCCTTAAACCGTGCACACTAATCGACGATAAACTCATCCCAAGTTACAACGGTTCGAACTGCAATGTATCTATTAAACCACGACTCCGCTCTACCAACCATATACATACTTGCTAAATCAACTCTTTGATTAGCGTCA
Source organism: Agrostemma githago (assembly GCA_958450325.1). NCBI lineage: Eukaryota > Viridiplantae > Streptophyta > Magnoliopsida > Caryophyllales > Caryophyllaceae > Agrostemma > Agrostemma githago. The sequence continues at coordinate 39,151,466 of OY288258.1, forward strand.
ATTTTGCACAGATTGAAGTATTTTATACATTTCTTCATCCACAACCTCAGATTTTTACCATCGAAAACAGAAAATTCAACTTTCAGATTAAACGAAACAGGATGTTTGTTACCTTGATTTCCAGGTTCTGGAGTTGCTCCTTCTTTATCCTTGAGCATCTTGAGGATTTCCCCAGTAATAACGAGTTTTTTGTTAACGAGTTGGCTTGCTGTTCAAGCCTCTGTTCCACTGATGATATACAATTCTCCATAATTCTTTGCAATTGCTTGACGGTCATGTGTTTAGGCGCCAGAATGATAGGTTTCTGATACCAATGATACAGTGCAGGAGCTCTCCTTCAACAATGGCATTGCGGAGCTCGAGTTCTACGTCGCAGTAACAGAATTTATACAGAGAGAAAGAGAGAGAGAAGATAGAGAGAGGAGGGAAGTTTGTTATTGTATTCTTAAGTATTCGGTTCACATAGTATGCGTATTTATACACTTAATTGTTGTAACTAACTTTGTAACAAACTAGATTAATCCCAGCCACTCATTCAATGATTAATTGTCAGCCACTCATTTCATTGGACCCGGATCCGACCCTTGAACCCGTTAAAATTATTTAAAAGGAAAAAAAAAAACTTACATTACCTGGAGTTGGGTTCTCCTCTCTTTCATTTTCATTCGTAATACACTTACACGTAATTGTATTTTTTTCAAATAGTAATTGTATTCTAAAGTTACTCTACTGTGAAGCTTATGCCTATAATTGTGGAGCATTCAACTTTGTTTAAAGTTACTATCGAGGTTTTACTTTGGTTTTTAAGTGTCGGTTAAAAGTCATATCACTCCCATTTTATTCATTTATTTGTCTTTATATTCGTTGTGAGTAATATTTTAATTAAATACAAAAAAAATGAGACACGGGGTATATATTTAAAAAATTATACATATCGGGGCTGGACCTGTGAAGGACCCGGACCCGGACCCGGTCCGGGTAAGGGTCTTAAAATTTTGGACCCTTACTGGTCTGGGTCCTGTCAGACCCGACCCAGACCCGACCCATTGCCAACCCTGGTAAGGCCCCTCAACACCCTGCTTCCCTAAAGAAGAACTAGAGGACGAAGCAAGGTCTTCATCAGTTAATTGCTTACTGCAACATGAAAGGTTGGTTTAAGTCATTTTGCAATTTTCTGTTTGCTTATTAAACCTAACTCAACATGTAAAAGCACCCTTTCGTCTATAATATAATTCCTTATAAACTAATGATCGACCTTGCAAAGATTTTGCCACTTCGAAGGTTGTTTGTATGTTTCTCTCTTGTTTCGAGCATTTACTACTAACACTTTTTACGTACTCTCTATGTTGATAATTGTATAGATGTACAAGTATTGCAGTGAACAGTGGTATTCACTTCAAAATTCCACATTCCAATCTCTGGCCTAGCAATTGCACGCCAGTACCAAGGATTTCATCGCCATAAGAATATCTATCTAGAATAGACAAGCGACCAAGGCTTGAATTTCAAATCTATATTTACCCCAAGTTCAGGGTAAATATGTGTGTCGAGTTTGTTTCATTATATGGCCCAAAACTTCCAATTATTACAAAATTGAACATTCTTCTAAATAGAGCCTAAGTTTCCATCAATTATTGCAACACTTTGCGGCAAAAAAAATTATCAACTCTGAAAACCCTCAAACATTCGTCAATAAAGGAAGAAATGTAAAAGAAACGAAACTGGGCAATTTGATGTTCAAAGCATCATAGATTCCGGATTCTCAATGTACCCTTTGAATGCTTTTAACCATTCTGCACCGATGGCACCTGCACATAATGACAAAGGAAGATCACAATCTATTCAATGAAACACCAAAACATCAAGTTACAAAAATTAACTGAGCTCAACAAACAGTAACGGTGGTGCGTGTGTTTACCGTCAATGACACGATGATCGCAACTTAGTGTAATAGACATGAAGGAAGCAAACTTGAATTGATCATCTACTCCAGGTACAACTCTCTTTTGGGCTGCACAAACGTAAGTTAGCAAATCAGTACTTTCGCCCCAATGGCAAAACAGTATGCATCTTGTATTTCACAAAATTTCATAACCAAAAAATAACTATCCCTTGACTAGTGATGAAATTGCATCGAGGATTGCGCCATATGACATGAACAGAATATAAGTTGGAAAAAAGAATCTCCAAAAATTAAGCAGTTTATAGGGACACTTTTGCTTTGTTCCAAAAACTAAGCAGAATAGTGAGTCTTCGCTACATTTGAATTGATAACCTCTCCAGTTAATAATATATCCCTCTAAAAAACAGCAATATGTGATTATTACTCAGTACATGATTATCCATTTGGAGGTTGATGCAAGGATCGTAAATAAATTCCACACTTGTAACATTGTTTTACAACATCACTAAACCAGTCTCAAACAAGAAACAAGTTGCACATTCTCTTATTGTGTACTCCATAGTATGGACATTGCATTCCATATTTGTAGGATCTGAAAACCCCACAGTACTAAATTTTGACAGTCAATTTCTCCGAATATGTGAAGAGATACTACTAGAATGTCATGTCGATTCATCAAAAAACTATTTTCAAAATCATCTCTTTATAAACTCAAAATTGTGGAAAATAATCACATATGAACCAGGTTGATATTGCTCGACCACCAAAGTCAAGTCGAGACAGTATATCTAAGGATGGGGAGAGCATAATATTACTTTTTGCAGGAAGAGAGCTACAAAAACGCTTTAAGAGTCTTACCTGCTCCAACAGCTAGAATAGCTGCTTGCGGAGGATTAACGATGGCGCAGAACTGCTTAATTCCAAACGGACCTCCAAGATTCGAGACGGTAAATGTACCACCCTACACCGAAAATAACAGAGAATCAGCATCAGATCCATATGAGTCAGCCTATAGGACCTTTCCTAACAGCTAAAAAAACGTGTACCTCATAGTCTTCTGGCTTCAGGCTATTATCTCTGGCCTTTTGTGCAAGATATTTAACTTCCTCACCAATCTTAGACAAACCTTTCTTGTCAGCATCCTGCATATAGGTTACACAGGAACATTATTTGGAATGATGCATTCAGTCTCAATTGAATCTTGGAATTACTTTTCTTTAGTTGTAATTTCAGAGCAATTTATCACTCACCCGGACCACTGGAACGTATAAACCATTATCAGTTTGTACTGCTACATTGATGTTAACATTGTGATACCTGATTTCACAAAAAAAAAAAATACTCATTGTCTTGTTGTTCAAGAAAAGGGTAATGGCTTACAAAACCAAGTTACATGCGAAACAGGGTACTCAAGCTTTTACACTCACTGGCGTATGTAGTCGTCTGTCCAAGAACTGTTGCACTGTGGAACTTTTCTGAGTGCCAAGGCAGCAGCCTGCATACACAGTTTAACTAAAGTCAGCATATCCATCACAAAACGAAAAACAGCCCATGGTTACCTAATTCGGTCCCCATGCTAACGTATCACGTATTAATACGATTGACGAAATTCGCGATACGAAAACATATCGATACGATCCAATACGCGAATTGCTTGTTGGTAGTAACGAATCGAATACGTAATGAAAAGAAAAGGTGTAGCTATTATTGGAACTTAATGAAGTTTTGTTTTCATTGTTATATTTTGGTATTTTATTTTGATGAGTTGTAGTAGCAATCTAAATGCTGATTTTCTATGAGAAAAACTTTTTTTTTATTAGTGGTTTTTTATTAATTTCGTAAGTAAATTAAGCGTATCGATTTTTAAGAATTCGCGAATTGCATGTTTATGCAATACTGTACGTATCGGATACTCTCCCACGATCGAATTACGTATTCGTATTGCAAATTCGTATCGGACGTATTGCGAATTCGGTAACCATGAAACAGCCTACAAACAAATTTCAAAAATGGGGAAAGGGTTGCGACAAATGGCAAACAGTGCCAAAGCGAAAATACCTTCTTTACTTAACAGGTCACTGTGTTTAATGAGGGTGTGCTACATCAGATCAGATTTGGGTCGTGTTGTGGTAATCTTGTTAACTCAAAGGTTACAGTGAGCAAGTGACTACATTTTCAAATTTGAGGCAATTTAGGCTGTAATTAAAGCGCAATGGCCCCAATCATGCTATGACTACCGACTACCAATTCCTTCGGCACGTTTTGCAAGATAACAGGAAAGTCACTGAGTGACATAGACGGATTGACGAAATCTAAGACGTAACAGCACGGATCCAGACACAGGATCTGATTCTAACATGTAGGCTTAAACCAATACGAGTATTTAATACTCCCTACTATCATACACTGTGAAACAAGGTATCACCAACCACTTTTAAAAGCCTTCAACTTTAAAAGCTCTACAAATTCTTGCATAAAAACTTCTTAAATGTGAGGAAAAGCATACAACTTCGTTTCGCATCACAAAATGCTCAGACGCAATGGCTGACCTCCTGCTGCCAACTTATAAAAAAGCAATTCTAAATTATGTTCTGGTAGAGAACTGTGAATCCTCATGACACCCAAAACATAAAAACATTTACCACATACTGTATGAAGCGGAAATAGCACCAGTAAAAGAGGATGCACAGTGCAAGTACCTTAATTACAAGATCATTGACAGAAATTCGCTTTCCTCCAGAAGCCTCTTGCAAAGAATTTAATTGGCTTCTCAATCTATGGGTCATAACACCAACATAAGATAATATTATTAATATTGGCCACTAAGAAAGACCACAGTAGAAAAACAGTCAAAAACTTACTCCATAAGCTTGTCAACACATGTATCAACTGTCAAGTAGTAGTGGGGAATAGTTTGCTTCGACAATAACAGTCGTGAAGCCGTGATCTGATAAGATTACATTTAAGAATTTAGTACTAAGAATTATACACAACTTTGCCATTGCTTCAGTGATCTATAGCACCACTGGGAAAAAAGCCAACAGGTACAGAACATTAAAGAAAAAAGATAATCATGAAAGGATATCAAAACCAGTATTTTTACCTTTCTTATCTGAGAATGAGGGAGATCTGAGTAGTCCAGACCTGATACTTCAGCAGCTTTACGTACTGGTGCTGCTGATTCCTTCCCCCGGGAAGCTACATATATACAAAAAAAAATCAAGCTTTTGATTAACTGTTTGTTTTAAATCCAGTTCAACACACATATATCCTTTTTAGTTTAGAAGCCACAGACCTTTCACCAAGAGATGGGTGAAAAAGTTTGGGTCAAAATATCTGAATAATTTAAAACATGCGAAGCAATCTTGAATCTTGAGGTGCCTATTTGTTCTGTTTAGACTGTAGAGAGCCCCGGTTGTTGAACATCATCAAACTATTAAATATTTGACTGAATACGTGACCCAATACATGTTCATGCAATTTTTACACTCGTTAGACTCATTTAAATATTGTGTTTACAGTAATAAGACATATATCTAAGTTATGAGCTCTAAAAAGCCATTTAGGTATCTGCTAAGTAATTAGGTGACGTGAATAATGATAATCCCAGCTATGCAGAGCTGTTTAATAGATACACAATAATTCCTAAATTGTCAATAAAAAGTAGCACATTTTTTGCTGAACGAAATTACACATTACCTAAGAAATCTTCAACATCAGCTTTTACAATACGCCCATCAGGACCGGTTCCTTTGATGCTTGATAGAGGAACCTTCATAACCAAAGGAAAAAAAGTAGCACGCAAAAAAAATACAAGTTAGAAACTTTAAATTCGCTTGAACAAAAGAAATAGAAAGTTAACAGATATATTCTAGTTCATAGCTCACATTGTGATCTTCAGCCAAGCTCCTTGCAAGAGGACTAGAAAAAATGCGATCCTCCGCTGATGCTCCCTGACTAGGCTTCGAAAAGCTTGGTTCTGGTTGCTTGGCTGGTGGCTGAGCTGGTTCTTCTTTCGGTGGAGTAGTTTCAGAAGGTTTTTTAGTTTCAGAGGCAGCAGCTTCAGGTTTCGAAGGTGAGTAATCTTTAAACTTTTGAATATCTTCTTCCTCTTCAACAGTGATGGCAATCACCTGTACCACCACAAAAAAAAAGAGATCAAGTCCAATAACATGGTACAACTAAAACAACTCACCAATGTCCCCTTCCCCTTAACTTTGCTGAATTTAATTTCTTGCATAAGGTCATCCCAACTTATCCAAGCTTATTTGGAATTGATGAAGCTGCTTCATGCTTAGCCGGAAGTTATATGTTATATGAAAGCAACATTTATTGATCTTTCATTAGCTGGAAGGACCATGTGAGGGTTACTGCACAGGGAAGGGTGAGGATCCTAAGGGCTCAACATATGCATCACTAGTATCGCATGGGAGACTCTGGATCGGAATTTTGGGGAGTACTGCTAGTGAGAAGAAGCGGGCTCTATAACTGTGTTCACCTTATGATTGTCCATGAATTCATATTGGATTTCAGAAACCAAAGAACGTTAGTGGGTTAAAATATAAGCATCTTGTTGGTCTAATCATGGACATACCAGTACATATAAGTACTTGGAACCTACAGAGAGGATGAGAAGTAATCTATGATGATAGGGTGAGCCAGAGAGCGCACCACGGTTAGCTACTTGCACATTGTACACAGTTGCACAATATGTTGTTGAAAATAACATTAATATTGCAATTTCTGACAATATGATAAGGTGATTGCTCTCCAGACTTAATTTGTGAAGCATGTCATGTCAATAAATTATAATACCAGATGAAATTGTAACTCTGTCGTATCACATATTCATAGAAGAAAACTGTCGCACTTGCAAACACCTAGATATCTCAAAAGTGCACATTAAGGTAACAAATGCAAACCGATTAGGCGATTATGAAGATAACTTTTCTGTACCTCACCAACTTGAATTCCTTGAGAACCGTCCCCTTGAACTATCTTGGCAATATAACCTTCCTCCATGCATTCCATTTCCACTGTCGCTTTATCCTGCGTTGAGCAACGAGACAAATTATTCACAGCTTGGAGTAACCAAAAGAAGCATAGTTACAAGCAAAGGGGAAAGTACTTACTGTTTCAACTTCACAAAGTACTTCACCTGGCGAAACTTTATCTCCCTCTTTCTTCAACCATTTAGCAATATTTCCCTGCATTTCATTTGAGTCATTATATTTCAGAAACAGCATATTCCCGTGAGAGAGGTGTAAACACAGCATAAGGAAGTTACCTCTGTCATGGTCGGGGAAAGAGAAGGCATCCCAATTTCTTGGTGTGGAGGCAGGTCTGAAAATAATTCATAGGAATAGACAATTATCTATAAAATATTTATTTATTTTCAAAAAATGTCTACATGAATAAAAAAAGCCAGTCTCAATGACAGAAGCAAAGTGAAAGTTGCATAAATGGCTACAAATTTTGGCTAAAATCATGATCTTGACATAATTTTTTGTGGCCCAATTAGGATATTTAACCTCAAAATGTGGCCAATAACGCCTCAAATGTAGTCATGATAACCTTCAAAATCTTTGAAACTCGATAAAATTTAATACTAGTATCATATTGTCATGTATGTTACTCCTACACTTCACTTGGTTGTCATGTTGTCCGACACCAGCACGATACTTTGATACTTCAATTTAGACCAAAAAAACTGAAAATGTTTGCCCAAAATAGCAGCGTCCGACATTCCGACACTGTGTTGGACCTGACATCTCGTAGAAGAGTGAGGAACACAGGTTGTCATAAATGAAGTTACATACCAAAACATCAGAGAACACTTTGCTTACAAGTATGATTAGTTAGCTAACTCAGTTGTAAACGTGGAAATATGACTAGCTAGCTCTCATATTACTTGTAAATAGTTAGATTCATTGTTGTAAATTGGATATATGACTATTTGTCATCAATTAGACAGTTTCCTACAGATATCGGATTTAGAACCACTTACTAATAGAAGTGCATAAAAGTTAGAAAAGAATAATCCAACAACACAATACTATTGATATAACTGCTTGAAAATAACCCAAACAACGAGCATTTACTATAACAGATAAAAAAAATCTCATGAGAGAGATAATTTATCATCACTTCACATTATAAGGCAACCGATACAGCTAGCTTTTTTTAAAATGTTTAAATAAAATCCATCAACGTTTTAAGAAGAGACTAAAGATTCTGGAGGACAAAAATGAATACCTGCATTTGGCGAGTAGCTCCTTTGTGTCTGCAGCTGAAAACTCGAGCTTCAACAAATAAAAAAAAAAGTTATTTAGCAATGACAAGGTGTAAGAAGAAGCAATCTAATTAAAACAGGTCCATTAGGTTGTCACATTGACAATTAAGTTACCTATGGAACAGTAGTATCAGCATTCAGCCCAACAGCCAAGGGAAACGGCCAACCAAAATAAGAACATGGGCTGAAGGCATACCTGAATTCCTTTTTACTCAGCACTTCTGTAGTTCCCATTCTTAGAGTCATGCTTGCAATATTTCTTCTAGAAACTCCCATTGTCGGAGCCTGTACATGGCAAAAATAAAATTATCAGTAATGTTGCAATTTAAGCATGAGATGTAAGAGATGATAGCAGGAGATAAAAAAAATCACTCACCATAAGAAAATCAGTGTTAGAAACCCTTTGCAAGTGCCGGATGCTGCATCTAGTGGAAGACATATTCTGCTTATGACTAATCTTCAAAGTCTCTGGTTCATACATACATATGCACAGATAATACAAATAAGATATAACCACCCTGGTAGAAAAAAACATATTACCATGACCATCCAGAATGATAAACAATTGTTCTTAAATACATACCTTCTTAAGGACATTGACCAAATTGTTGGGAAAACGATTATGGGATTTACGACTCTATTGTTGTTGACATTGGAAAACTAAGCTTCTTTGTTTTGTGTTTTGGTTAGAATATTCGTTGATCTTCCTAAAGGTGTGTTTGGATCGATGGATTTGGAGGGAAAGGAAATGAGGGATTTTAAGGGAGGTGAACTCCTTTGTTTGGATAGCATGGAAAATAAAGGATGGGGGGTTGGAAGAGGGAGAATGGATCCCTCCTCCAAGTCAATTATTTACTCTCCAACAAAGAAAAAACTTGGTAAGAAAAATCCTCCATTTTTGGTATTAGAAAATGGGTGTCAATTGTTTGCAGGGGAGGAGGAATCAAACTTAATTAGCGAAACTTTAAAGTCTTAGCATCACAATTGGAAAAAAGGAGTTCTCCTCGATAAGGCCAAGGGGATTTGTCATATGTGCTATTGCATCTAAAACTCTAACCCACAAACAACGATGCATATAAATACACCAACTGGACAATTCACAAAGTACCAACCAACTACAATTGCTTCACAACCGAGAATCTAGCTTTATCAAAAGAAGCTAACAATTTGAGTACACGCCGTTGAAACTCACGGAGCACATTACATACAATATATGAATTTTAGGGGCATACTAATATATAAAAAAATCTAAAAGTGAAATTTTTAAATTTGACGCGGTAACTTCAACTATATTTGGAGTGACTAATGAATCAAAGTTCTATTAAAAGAGAAAGTAAAAACATAAATTCTCACTTAAGAGTGTTATGTGAGGCCCTAAGACATCCAATCTACCAACAAAATTACCAATTCATTAAAACAAAATGATCCATCCAAGGGTTTTGAGTTAGACCATGGGCTCGTATTGGAATACCTTCAACTGTCCCAACGGAGTGGCGAACATCATTAGAAAATCGACGGATCAACTTGGCAGGCGCCTGGCGCAGCGATCTTGACGTAACCTTATACTGTACAATCAATCCAAATGCAATAGGGTAACAGGATTGTCAGCATAATTAATGCCCTAATAATGTCGATCAGGCAATTGACAAAAAAAGGGTGACATGATTATATTAAGGAGTAGATAATCACTCATCAATTAAAATGAATAAAGAAGATTCGATCTTATAAGTCGAACAACCGGATTACAAATCGCATCAAAACAGCATGGAAAAACATTGTAATTGAATCCTACAAATTTCATAAACATCCAATTGAATCGACAAAAAAGCATATATGAAAGTAAAATTGAATGAAAAAAGTATTAGACACAAGGTGAGAGCAGAATTGGAAATGAAAAAGTGGTTTACCATTGTAAATTATTAAGATCTGGGGGTAAAGATTGAGAGAAATGAGGTTGGGAAGTCAAGCTGTAAGGAGGGTCAATTGTAGGAAGGAAAACAAAAAGAGAGAAGTGCAGAGAAAGTCGAGGTTAAGTTGAAGAGAGGGCTATGAAATGATTGGTGTAAACCGTAAACTAGTATAGACCCCGTGCAATGCACGATATTTATAATATGATTATCTTATAAAATATTTTATTTAATATTTAAAATAAAAAATTTATTATTTTATTTTTACTATTTATTGATGATATACTTTAAAAATAGGAAAATATTTTTTAAATCGCAAAACTAATCAAAATATTTGAGTAATGTCTTGAAATGTACGGAATATTAAATAATGTGTAATTAATGAAAAATATTGTTTATAGAGTATTTTTTATATACTTGGTTTATGTCATCTCACTTTTCGAGATATCCACTTCTCTCTTTAACATACCGTAAAATACATAAATATTTATCAAAAATTGTATAAAAATGAACTTTTTTAAATGGTTAGCACGCCGTGATACGTTTTTTTGTGTAAAAAAGCTATTCTATTTTTCATTAGAAAATTTTGAAAAAAAATTAAAAATGGAATTTCTCAGGTATAAGACTTAATATTATGTAATTTGTGAAACTTTTTTTTTATATGGATTTTAATAGTATATTCCGTATTTTGTACTCTTCCGTACCAAAATAATCTTTCTATATGATAATTATAATTCTCACATTTGAATAAATGAGAAGATCTTAGTGGTATCGAGTGAGTATACTCCTTCCGTCCCGATGAATTGTTTGCCTTTGTTTTTGGCACAAAGGGAAAAAGTCCAATGATGAAGTGACATGTGAAGCCAAATTTATTTATTGAGACGCTCCAATATGAAATAGACAAAGAATTCATTGGGACGGGGAGAGTATATCTTTGTAAAAGTTAAAGTAAATAGCTTATTTCAAAAATGAATTTTTTAGATATTTGATTTTTTTTCTCAAAGTTAATGACATCATATCTTCAAATTTATCTAATTATTTTCATAAGAAGAAGTTTTTTTTTGTCAATTTGTTTAACATTAATGAAAATGAAGAGTTTGCGAATTTATTAGTGAAATGTTCTTTTACTTCTCAATTTAAATTAGTTTATTTTTGAGGAAAATGTTAGTAACTGTTATTGTCTTAGAGTAGTATATAAAGAATTTTCGGTGAATTTTTACTATGTATTAGGCTTTGTAAGAACAATCGGAATATATATTCCATTTTTAAATAGTTACTAAATTTTATATCGATGTTAAAAATATGATTTTCGAATATGATTAGAAAGATATACAATAATAATCGTAACTATTTTATATTCTATGTAAAATATTGTACGGGATAGTGCAATCTACTATTACAAAAATAATGCAAATATTTGGTTAAAACGGAATACAATATGTTTATACTTTTTTTAAAAAAAAAAATTGATCATACATGCCATAGTAAAAATTGTATGTGACACACATGAGGTCAAGGGTTCGATTTGCACATAACTCATTTGATCTATTTTTTTAATTTTTGTTGGTGGATAGCTTTAGGCGGGAAAATACATGAGTTGAGTTATTTGGTATGGGAAAATACATGAGTTGAATTATTTGGTATATTGAGTTGAGTTATTTGGTATGATCAACAATCTTCCAATATTTATCTATTTAAGATAAATAATCATAACTATTTTATATTCTATGTAAAATATTGTACGGGATAGTGCAATATCCTATTAACAAAAATAATGCAACTATTTGGTTAAAATGGAATACAATATGTTTATACTTTTTTCGAAAAAAATGATGGTACATTCCATATTAAATATTGTATGTGATATATTCCATTTAAAACATGTGATTTTCATAATCAATGTAATCAATCAGATTTCCTTAATTACATAATTTCTGTAGTGTATAGTTTTATATGTGATGTAGTGACATTTATATTAGTAAGATGTTAGAGTGTAGTTGGAGAGGAGAAGGGTCACATACACATGAGGTCAAGGGTTCAATTCGCACCTAGCTCAGTTTTTTTTATTTTTGTTGTAGATAGCTTTAGGCGGGAAAATATGTGAGTTGTGTTATTTGGTTAGTGGAAAGGGGGATTGCCCTTTTGCCCCCTTTGCCTCGTGCCTACTCCTAGCGATTAGGTCTTCTCGGGACGATATCTCGTTAAATTGATTAATGGATTAAGCAATTACTTTTTCATAATTCAATGTTAGCCAATCATCCTTCAAATCAATAACCCTATAAATGTATGAAGTTAGGAAACCCTCTTACTGTTCCTTATGAACAGTAACCCTCTGCCTCTCCCCTGCTCTTCCTTCTCGGTTCTTCCTTCTCTGCTTCTTCCGCTTGCGTTCCTCCTGTGCTTCATCTTCTTTCCCTTCTCTCCTACTCATGCGGTTCTTCTTCTTCCCTTCTCTCCTACATTCCTTTTCTGCGTCTTTTTGATTTCTGGTGAGTTCGATTTTGTTTTTTGGTGAGGTCGATTTCTTTGTAATCCTGGTTGGTCTAGGGTTTCTCGAGATTTGGTTGTTCCCGATTTCTGGTGGGTTCGATTTTGCTCTTGCTTTTCTCACCTCTGCGTTTCTGCTTCTTCCTCTTCTACATCCTTTTCGATTTCTGGTGAGTCCGATTTCGATTTCTGGTTCGTTTTTCGTTCAATTTCCGTGAGTCCGATTTTGATTTCCGATTTATGGTTAGTTTGTTTTTCAATTCCTTGTGAGTACAAATCTGATTTGTTTGCTTCGATTGTAGATTTTGATTTTAAGTCCGGACCTTTTACAATTTTTCTGGTGTCGTAGCGTCGCGTTTGAGAACTGACTTTTTCATCGGTATTCTTTTTGATTTTCGGTTTTAGTCGACTGTGTGGCTTCCGATTGGTTGGCTTCCGAATGTTGATTCTGATTTGTTTACTTCGATTGTAGCCTTTGATTATAAGTCTGAAGCGTTTACATTTCTTTGGTGTCGTAGCGTCGCGTTTTGGAACCGACTTTTCATTTTTTTTGGGTGTCGTAGCGTCGCGTTTGAGAACTGACTTTTTCAGTGGTAGTTTGGTGTCGTAGCGTCGCGTTTCGGAACCGACTTTTTCATTTTTTTTGGGTGTCGTAGCGTCGCGTTTGAGAACTGACTTTTTCAGTGGTAGTCTTTTTGGTTTTCGGTTTTAGTCAATTGTGTGGCTTCCGATTGTTTGGCTTCTGAATGTTGACTCTGATTTGTTTACTTCGATTGTAGCCTTTGATTATAAGTCTAAAGCGTTTCTTTTGGTTTTCGATTTTAGTCGATTGTGTGGCTCCCGAATGTTGATTCTGATTTGTTTACTTCGATTGTAGCCTTTGATTATAAGTCCGAAGCGTTTACATTTATTTGGTGTCGTAGCGTCGCGTTTCGGAACCGACTTTTTCAATTTTTTTGGGAATGTTCGAGTAACAAAAATATGACAGTTTTATGTTGATCCAGGTCGGCTGGTTTATTGCAGGACAATGGACTGGTTCCGATAGTAGAGCCAGAAATAATGTTGGATGGTGAACATGGGATAGACAGGACATTTGAAGCGGCTAAACAAGTGTGGGCTGAGGTCTTCTGCTACTTGGCTCGGAACAATGTCATGTATGAAGGTATCCTACTCAAACCCGGCATGGTTACTCCTGGTGCCGAGTGGAAAGACAGGGTACCCCTGGTCAGGTCGTGAGTTCACCCTCAACCTTCTCCGACAGCGCATTCCTCATGCAGTTCCCAGTATCATGGTATACTCCCCGACATCCCTTTCTTTTTGTTTACTTTTATGACCAGCATTGAAAAGACCCTTTTCGCTCATGTTTTAGTCGATAGGGGGATGTTTGAATGATAGAGGCCGATTAATTAACCCGTTTGTGTGTGTGCGTGCGCATGATCTTGCGGTGTAGTTTTTGTCGGGAGGACAGTCTGAAGTGGAAGCAACCCTAAACCTGAACGCGATGAACCAAGCATCAAACCCATGGCTTGTATCGTTTTCATATGCTAGAGCTCTGCAAAACACTTGCCTTAAGACATGTGGAGGAAAAGCGGAGAACGTGAAGGCCGCTGAGCAGACGTTGCTGATTTGTGCAAAGGCCAACTCCCTTGCTCAACTCGGAAAGTACACCAGTGAAGGAGAGTCCGAAGAGGCCAAGGAATGAATGTTTGTCGGACAGGCTACACTTACTAAACCAACATTTGTATATGAATTAAGTTGAGACATTGGTAAGTGTTTTGATGTGTTTTTACTCTCTCCTGTGTTTTCTCATATTTTCACTATTTTCAACTCTTGTGATTCTATGAAATGAAGCTTTTTTCGGATAATTAAGTTGTTTTTATTGAAAGAACGGTAGTTGGTTGTTGTGGGTGGATGTTTTTGTGTGTTTTTATTTTGTGAGTCAAGTTGATTGATTATTAGTTTGTTTTTTTCCTAAGTCATTTGATTTATGTCTTGATTGCTGACTTTAATTGTCTTGGGTCAAAGACGGAGTTTTCATGGTGTCGTAGCGTCGCGTTTGGAAACTGACTTTCTCATTGGTAGTCCTTTTGGTTTTCGGTTTTAGTCGATTGTGTGGCTTCCAATTGTTTGGCCTCCGAATGTTGGCTCTGATTTGTGTACTCTGATTGTGGCCTCTGATTATAGGTCCGAAGCGTGTCTGTTTGTCTGGTGTCATACCGTCGTGTTTCGGGACCGACTGTTTCATTATTTGTTTTTCCTTTGGGGTGTCACTAAACTTCGTTTACGGTTATGTGTATCCAAACCTTAAATATTGCTCAATTTCACTTGATGATTAAATCTAGAAAAGATGAGAGTAAATAGAGCAGGAGTACCACGATAATAAATACACGGAGATAACTAATTGATCGTGGTTTAGTCATCGCTTTCATTGCTCCATGTACAGTGTGTTCAGTCTGCGTCGATCCGCTTCGTGGAAGTGGTGTCCAGTGTCTTCGGATTGGTACGGGCGGTTCCAACATTACTTTTCGAGAATGCTTATTATCTGCTTGTCTCGATCTGGGGACTGTGGCCACATGACGTGTATTTGTTGCTCCGCGTACTGTGTCGTCTTGGTGGTAGAGTGGTCGTTTATTTTAACGGTCTGGTTATTTGGTTCGCTGATACGTTCCTTTGTTGGTCTTATATTTTCGTAGGGTTGCTGATGCGCCGACGCGTAATGGAAGGTGCTTGCGATTGTCAAGGCCGTGTGGATGGGGGTGCGTGTGTGACTTGTGATCCCGATACTGTTGCCTCTGCTGCTGAGTATGCGTGTCCTGCCAGGTGTATTGTTGACGACATGCCGTACAACATACAACACACGCGTTCGGCGGCAAGGCTCCACGTGCTACTGAAGGACAGGCTGAGGAAGTTGGGTTACCCAGTAGTGCACTTGGGTGCTGCATTTAGGCGGCAAGGTGTTGATTTCAGCAGGGCTATATTCCTAGAGTTTGGCGAAGGTCTGGACAACTTTTGCCATGCTTCTAGGCTTGAAAATCTCTTTCGGGAACACGGCTACGGGAAGGAACACATATCACGGACCGATAGTTTTGGTGGCATTCGTTTGTGGACTGCAACACGGGAAGATAGTGAATGCCTGCCAGGACAAACGCAGTTCCGGATCTTACCGGATGGCATTGGAGCCGTTGCAAATTCTGTGCCGTGCAGTTGCAGTGATGATGAGTTCGAGATCTTGTTGGATGCACTGCTAACACTGTATCCATGACTGTTTACGCGGTTTGCTGACGTGTGCTTCTCCGTCTTCGCTCTTGAACAAGGACTTCAGTGCGCTGTGTACTGTGTACTGTGGACCAATCTACGTCTAATTTCAGTTAGACCCGTCTCCGTACATGCTGTTTGTGCTCGGTTTGACACTCATTTAGAACGATGTTATTTAGTAATGTATAGGCTTGGATGTCCGCTTGTGCACTGCGTGCCATATCAATATCTGAGTCCGTGTCCTTTCTCTTTATTTTGTGTCCTGGTGCTGCGTTCGGTAACGGCGCTTGTGCATTGATTGTGAATGGATGGGGGTGATTGTGGCGCCGTGTTTTGGAGACGGCCTTCGCAGGTGCGCAGATATACCCCCTCTGCACCTCTATACCTTGTGGTTATGAGTTCGCCTCACGGGTGAGTACCGGGCATACGGCTGAAGTTATCCTTAAATTCAGACTTGCCCGGTCCAATTCTCTCGAGGCACTGATGCATCCCGATAGCACTCCTGTTCCGTTACTTGCCTCTCTAAAATTTCACTACTATAGGCCCATTGTGATCGGGATCTTGTTTGTTTCGGACATTGTTGTTTGTTGTACCCGGGAAAAACAGCCCAGCTAGTTTGCCCCTGGCACGGTTACGGCCCGTGGGAATTTTTGACGTGCCGTCTGCCTTCTTGTGAAGTACGTTATGCATAATTCACTCCTATGTCCTTCATCTGACCTCGGATTGTCTGTTGCCATAGACCCTGTAGAGGTATTTTCGACGGTTGTGTTGCTGGCCATTTGGCGATCGTAGTCGGTAATGGTGGCGTAGGAATCTCTGGCGAAGTAAATGCCGAGTTGTTGATACTTCGTACCGTCCGTACAATATGTCACAGCCACTTACTTGCACTGTTTAGGGGTGTAAATAGTTCCCTTTTATTCGTTAATTAAATTGATCGTACAATACGAAACATATTAATGTGAAATGTTAATAATGTCAAATCGACTTTAAATAAAAGGTAGAGAAACTGTTCGGTAAATAAGAGACATTAGCTGAATCCCTACGTACGCTAACTGTATCCTACTCTCTTCACGCTTACCGATCTCGCACTCCATTACACTTAACAGTACCATTACTACCCCTTCAGCTTCTTATCTTGTTCACCATTACTGCGGTAAGTAAAACCAGTAAAAATTACTGCTTTCCGTCACTTGTGTCGCGTCTCTTTCCTCCTCTGCTCTCTTCTGCTGTGACTGTTGAGCTCCCGTCTCCGACCCTCCAATTGTAAGCTTTCTACTCTTCGCCGGAATTCATGTTTTGTGTCGTGAGTTTCAGACATAGTTCCTAGGGAACGCTGCGTGTCCCCCCGTGCGTTGTCTCATATATGTGATAGACTGATACTTTTTACTTATTTCTCCCCCCCACCATTCTTGGCTTTGCCCTGGCCTTCCTTAGAAAGAAGGTGGGTTATTTCCTGGGGCTTGTGGAGCTGTGCCTGTCTGCTGCTTTGGATCCCACTGTAATGTTGTGCTCTTGCTCCGATGATGCTGCTGTGTATGTTCTGTACTGCGTATGCGGAAGGTTGACTCTTCTGCATGTCTTTAGATGTGCATTCCACTGTTTACTGATCGGTGCATGTCGTGTCGGGACTGCACTTCGTAATACTCCTTCAGGATAAGGCGGCTGAGAAAGTACTCAACAGTGATATCCAGACCACTGTACTATATACTGTTTTTCTGCGGGTCGACTGATCATTGGCCAAGTTGATTAATGTGTGTTCCCTTTTCCATTTTAGATACAGGGTCTTGGTTTTGCTATGTAGTATTACATTCTGCGGTAGGTAGGGGTTATGCAGAGTGTGCATCTATGCGTAGATGGTACTTCATAGTGTATGGTGGTATGCTTTGTGTCATTGCATGACGTTGAAGTTGACTATGTTAGATCTCCGTGTGGTTGATTATGTATTGTTTCCCGTTGTCCACGTGGTTTTCCTGTTGACCCAAAATAGTACATGGACACAGATTTGTGTGACAGTGCCTACGGTACTTCGTCGATCCCCTAACCGGTGTCTGCTGCCTTTTGCGTCTTGCTTATGACACTGGCAGTGAGTACTGATACGGGCAGACCTGAGTCCCGCTCTTGTTCGTCGACTCACCTCTGGCATTATTATTTCCGTTTTGCTGCCGGATAGAGTCTAGACATGTCGCATTGTCGCTTCGCTGCCATTCTGACCGTGATTTCCCCAAAGCATTTTTTCCGTTCTTTCTTCAGAAATAGTCTGACATTGTTTCCCCGCTTGTCATGCTGGACCGGTGCTCTGATGTAGACTGTACGTTACTGCGGTCTTGGATATTACCATGGTCACATACCGTTGTAGAGGTTGGGTGACGAACAATGTAAGTAATGACATGGCTGAAACAACAGCTGATAGCAAACACGACAAGATGGAACGCCTGCGTTTCATCTACGTACGTCTACATGAGGTCCAGATCCGTAATGCGCGCTACTCAGCGGCAGGTATAGTCCTCTCGAGCGAGGACTACATGGAGCAGATTTTCCAGAGGCTTGATGTGGCTGGCAGAGCAGCGGTGTCGGTTACGTGCAAGGCATGGGCGCGTATGTTTCTTCTACATCCCGATGCACCTCGGTGGACTAGAGACTATAATAGGACACTACGGACCGAGCATCGCAGGGGATTTACGACTGTTAGCAGGGGTAACATCGTTGTCTCAGAGATGTAGATGCCACCTGACTGCAAACTTGATTGCTAGGACAATGCTGCACAACTTCCAATCGGATGCAATTACCCCTCCGCCGAGTTTGGAAGTCAATGCCTCCACCCCTACAGACTTTGATGCCGACTACTTCGAGCAGTTTAGCAGGGAGGAAGTTAACAGTGCGCGCGACATCGCCCTTGTTCTGCTGAGCAGGGTTGATTTAGTTGCTCTTGACTGATCGGCTGGACAGTCACTAAACTTCGTTTACTTTTCGTAAATATGACTGAATCATTTAAGGTTACGGTCACTTATGGTACTCTAGCGCTATAGCTTTAGCGGTCTGTTCACGTGTCGGGTCTGTCTGTATTGTAGCTGCCTTGCAGACGGCGATTTATTGTAAAATTTTATTTTCGACTATCTAGGCGTTGTGTTCATGACTTATGACATTCGTTGCTTCACCTTCCTGTGAATACTACATTCAGGCGGTACATGGTCAGGACAGGCACGTGCTACTTGTCTAGATTATGCTCCCGGAGCTCATTTTGGCGATAGTCAGGCGGTCTATCGCAGTACTGTTTGTGATAATCCAGCCTAATTGACGGTATTCGTGTCACCGATTAGGTGCACACGTCCGCTGCACCGACGTGTTACTATGTACTACCGTCACCGGCCACATTATGTGGGGCCCAGTTTATTATTGTACTGCCTGTTAAATCGAAGGTTGCGCAAGAATATTTTTAGGGGTCCTGTGGAGGATTTGTAAGCAACGAATCTCTACCTCATCAGTCATTGGGGTGTGGTATATGTGGGTGAATAAATATTTACTGGAAGGGGTGAAGGCAGGCGCAGTGATTGGTGCAGTTTTGCTGCTGTTCCTTTCGGTACACGGTTTGTGTGTTGCTGGTTATCGCATCCTTTATTGCCAGTTGGGGGGAATAATAATCAATATTCTTATTGTTCATTTATTAGTCGTTGCTGGCCACTACAAATGTCCTCAATGTTCTGTTATCCGTTAAAGCGGAACTGTCCGTATTACAATAGTGCTGTCATGGGACTTGTATGCGATTCATATAGCGTTCGTGTATTTTCCAACGAAAGAAATTAGCTTTCTCCACCGCATGTTTGCATGAAACGTCGTGTAGGCTGACGCGATGGACCTAGAAGTACGAATTCCACTCCGTACATACTCAGCGTGGTGAACAGTCGCTATACTCTTACGCGTTGCCTCCACTATATATTTGAGTGTTCGTAACAAATTGTGCATCTGGACTTTGTGTAGGCCACCGATTACCGTGGCAAGTTTACCGACTCGATAACTCTTTTTTTACTGCCTGGCCCACTTTAATTATAAATATGTCGACCGTAACCACCGTATACTGCGTGGACACCCCGCGTCTGTATTGGTTGTATGTTCAGCGTGCACATCCAATTATGTAATCGTATGGACATCGACACAGATTAGGAAAAAAAAGAAACCAACAACAAATTTGTGGGTAGAAAACGTTCTGCTTAATTCTAAGTCACAACAAACGAACACCCCATACGAACTTCAGATTGTAAGAATGCCAGACGATGTCAATATTTACCCCTTCGATGATTGCTTGGAACATATATGATACGTGATCGCTGCTTACGACCGGGCCGCTGCGTTATTCTATAATTATCCGCATTAGTAGTGCTGCACGACGCGTTGACATCGCCCTCCTCGTTCATACGCTTAACTCTTACCTAATGAACCGATTCAGGTACTCGCAATATGGATTAGAAAGTTCATGACGAAGTCATCTTGAAGAGATTGCCTAATGCTTGCTATATGTTGTTCGTTGCCGCGGTCTCGAATATAGCCACCTTCTAGAGTCCTTTTGTTGTTGTACAGCTATTTATGTTGCACGGTTGTGTGTGCACTCGCTTATGTGTAATTGTCTTTTGTGTTCTCGCTTGCGTTCAAATCGTGCACGCTTCGTGTAGTTATTCTCCCTTCATGTGGTTCTCACACGCGTGCACTACCAGAACCGGCCATTTGAACGATGGCACGAGGGTCTTCGCCTCGCGAGTGCATACCCGCAAGTTCTGTGAATTCCACTCTTAATACAACATGCTACTAGAGTCCTTTGTGTGGCTATGCTGGGCTGTGTGTAATGCAATAACGGAATCCAATGTATTGTACAATGAGTGTGGTCTAACCTTCCTTGGAACCTAATGCAAGTGCCTATATGTAACTTTATTTACTAGATACAATTATGCCTCTCACCTAGAAGTCTAAAAACTTAGATAATGTTCCATCGCGAAGTGATGTTTGGTGGACATTTTTTACACAATCACAAGTATGCATGTACCCATGGTTGAGTTATTTACCTTTGTTATGCATTATGTTGTACTGTGCACAATCGTTTGGACGTGTTTGTTATACATTCGTGGACGGTAGTTGTTAGTCGTTTTTTTATTTTCGATGATAGCGTTTTTCCAATAAGGTTGGCAGATAATCGAGTTTTTTTTGTTTTCGTTCTTTTTGTTGAATTTTATTCTTCCTTTTTTTCCCCTTTTGTTTGTGGTTCATGGATTTTGTTTCTTGTTTTTTTGGTTTCTTGTGCTATTGTCGTCCTTTTTTCTTATTTATATACGTGTAGACTATTACCACGATCTCATCCACGATTAAAGCGCTGTGGGTACGCTTACATTTATGTCCAATACGTTGTTTTTCGTAAATGTTTGGGCACTTGTGTGGTCGCAACGCGTTTCACGTAATGTACACCCTGTTCATGCGCATGTGACCTTCTCACCGGTGTGCGTGTACAAGTTACCTGTGTAGTCCCAAGTCATATGATCTTCTGCGAATCAGCGCTACACGTGGGATTACCAATCTGCGGTTTCCGTGTAGTTGTGGATGTACCCTCCACGTCTAACATTGGAAACCACCGTAGCTTCTCAGCCCTACATGTTTGCATGCAATAATAAAGTAGCCCTCCTACCACCTATTACACGAGCCTTTGCATGCTGCTTTCGCCAATGCATCAAAAGATTACACCATGTGGCCATGCCTTTTCCCATACAAAATGTCCAATCACTTATTATGTAGGTACTTACTTATAATGTAGTGTGTATTTGTTAGGTCCTATGTATTTTACATGTAATAATTAATTCATACACGTATCCCGACTCTTGTTTATCGTTATTGATAGATATGACAACGTGCTAATACGAGATTTGACGATTTAGCTTGCACCAAAGGTGTATTGGCAATAATAGATAGGTGAACACTACACGTATGGACCGAGCTCTCCGTTCACGACATTGTTTCCATATATAGTTTCCCGTACTGCTGATCCCGCGTATGTATTCGTGTCCTCGGCCAGCTGTAGTTACTAATCATTGTGTACATGTGCGATGACGTTTTTATTCACTCGTTGTGCCATCGGTGGTGCCCTAATATGGGATGTAATGGTCTGCCTTGTTCCAACCGAACTATTGAAGTAAATAGACTGCGTATATTGAACACACGCCCAGTACCCGTGGATGGATGACCAACATCGCATGGTGAATTATAAACAAGTTGAGGCCACTATATCAAATGTTCAACTGCACACCCGTTTAGGTGCCCGATGTCCTAGGATGTGAATTGACATCCTATCACGTCTGCTTTGCAGACACAGCAGTCAGAGAACTGGAACCTGTGCTCTAAATGGGATGGATGTAACTGCCTACTGTTGATGCTCACTAGCTATTATCTACCTACCAGTGCACAATCTACACTGGCATTTTCTCAATTCCTGGCGTTTTGTTTTACTATCCATCATCATACAGTCTAACACACTATCCCACATATTCATTTGTCCTGCTAAGACATTTTACACAGTTTCTGGAGTTGTGCCCAGGTTACAGCCCAACACGCAGCAAGATTACTTGAACATCACTGGGTTCAATGACTTCGCAACTGCTCCTCCAGTCCAGTCCTGCTTCTCAGGTATGATCATGAGCTCTGTACACTTAAACCATTTTTTGTGAGCGAGTATGTTCTATGATTATAAGGACAACAATATTCGCTGGCTTTGCGTGTTAGGATGCCTCAATAATCTGTGCACTTTTCAACACAGTGGTATTCAAGAATGGTTTATATGCTGAGAGCAACGCGAACGTCGTGTATGTGCACCTGCGCAATAGACATTATTATATGCTGTACTATGGTACGCGGAAGGGGGTGGGAGGTTGATAAGTGTAGTTTGTAGTGCCTAATTTGCGGTGTTTTGGTCCCGTTTTCCTTGTAGAATCGCTCCTTGGGAGCGGTTTATGGGTTACTTGCGCTTCCTTTAGTTTGTTGTAGGTTCCCGAGACCATTTGTGAAGAATTGGAGCAAATCCGACTCAATACATACACTTTTCGGAGCAAACGAAGTGAAGGAACGATCACTCGATGCCTTGGATTCGGCTCCGAGACCTTGGGACCCAATCCCGAGCCTCTTAGACCCGATCCGAGTCCCGAGAATCGGTGAGAAACCCATGAGAAGCAAGGAGGGACCAAAAAGTTCTTATTGGAGGCCTACAAGACCCATCCCCGACGGGAATGGCCTCATTCCGTCCGGGATGAGGTGCACAAAAGCGAGTGGTTCTGACCTGGGTCCGTCCCGGTCGGGACCAGGCCGTCCCGGTCGGGACCACGCCGCCCCGGGCGGGACCAAACCGTCCCGGGTGGGAAGCAACAGTGGCAGCCCGTGTCTTATTCTTTTCTCCTCCTTCATTCTTGTAACCTTATAAATACTTCCCTCTTGTATTGTTTATGGATCACTGTGGACGTGACATAGGTCCACCCCGACGCGGCCACGCGCGGGTTTGGGTAGGCGAATGAATCTCCATATGAGAATGGATCAAATTGAAATTTAGGTCTATGTGGAGTCGCCATCGAATTTTGTGGTTATTCGGAACCATTCGAGCCCACTCTATGTCGTAGTGGGCTGTATACAAAATACGGCCCATTTCCGATGTCAGAGTTTATTGGGCTCGTCCCTTTGCATTTGATACCGATACCGACATTATCGGATATCGTGTATTGAATGACTCTCGTGCGCCAACGGTTTCGGGCATCCGGAAACCGAGGTTCTGAGTAAGGGGTGAGGGTACGTGTTGGGAAGCCCACAAAGGACACCCAACCCCGCCCGCACATTAGCGGCCTCTACTAAGAATTCGAATGACTTTTCAATACGCGCGTTAGTAAAACGGGAAAATGATATGCAAAGATTATTTTCCCTAAACATGTGAATGAAATTGAAAAGGGGGTTTCTATATATGTCAATTTAATGCAATTAATTCTACGTCAAAGTGGAATTTTAGCATGTGGGTTCATTTAGTAAAATAAAACGAACAAGAATTAAATTGACAAAAGAAATAACAAATGCGTTAGTAACGATGTAACGATATTTAACGGTTTATGCAAATATGAGATGAGATGAAAAGATGCAAATATGAGATGCATAGTTTGAAAAGGTAGTAATACACGTGATTAATTAAACATGTGTTGACCTAAATCATAAATTACTACCGAGTTTTGAAAAGAAGAATGTACGACTCGTTGTATTAGTCGTTATGAGGTTACTCGATCGAGCGGTCGATAGACTCGATCGAGTGGACCCGTAAAAGATGGTTCTGTTCTGCGTTATAGACCGTACTCGGCCGAGTTATTGACCAACTCGGTCGAGTACATAGCCACTCGACCGAGTCACTGTGAGACTCGATCGAGTGGAGGTCGTAATTGCCATTCTGACTCGATTTTGTGGTGTCACTCGATCGAGTGACCAAGGCACTCGGTCGAGTGGCACCTGTACGAAACGAGTTTGCTCGCAATTTTATTATTGCTTTTGGATTTTTGGTAATTCGACGATTCTACCGAATCGGACATAAATATTGCACAATTTATGTTCGACTTGGTTTTTTTATAAATCTTGAATTTTGTGAACCGAATATAAATATTGTTGAATTTATACCCGATTCTAATTTTGAATACTCGTTGTATCCCATATTCGATTATTTGAATGGATATGGGATATTAGAGTGAAATAAAAAAATAGATTAATTATATTTTAGTCGTCTTAAATTAATTATCGTGATATGAACAAATCACGTTAATTAATTTATGTGACTTGATCGTTAGATTCGATATCCAATTATGGAATTGGCATCGAATCTAAAATCGACGCTTTACTTGAATAAAAAAGGACTTGATTCCCTCGACTTTTCCGACATCGAAATAAATCCCTAGGGATTGTGATGTCGGATCCGTGTCAACGGGTTTCGACCCTTATTAAAATTGATTTTAAAAAATTGATGAATGCAAGATTGATGATGATGACTACAAAAATAATAAAAAAATGAATTATTGTTTAAGTTAACTTATTTCAATGATCAAACGATCGGGGTGATGGGATAAGCGACCGACGACGCGTGTGCAGTACACTTGTATATGCGGTTTTCCTTATCCCACCATCACTCACATTCGACACAAATCCATAAGTGTTTTAATATTTTTCTATTAATAATATTATCGATATTAGGATGCAATGGACAAAACAATAAAAAACGAAAAAAAAAGGATGAGAAGAAGATGAAGACGACGTGAGGAAGAGAAGGAGAAAAGAGAGGGTTTTGACACCCTCAACCTACATGTTCTTGTCTCGGAACGGACTCGTAACCGTGACTTTAACACAAGAGTCTTCGAGGTGGATGAAGGTTAAGTTATGGTGGCTCGGGATTGATTCCTAAAACTAGGTTTAGGGTTTTTGGTAGTGTAGAATTGCTAGGGTTTGCTTAGGGTTGTGTGTGTAAGATTAGGGTTGTAAAAGTTGTAAAAAAGTTGTGTAGATGTGTGCATGGGGGTTGCTTATATAGGAAAAGTTAGGGCACCCGGTTTAGGGTTACTCGACCGAGTAGGTGGCTAACTCGGTCGAGTGGCCCGTTATGCCAGCCGTCGGGCTCGAAATAGGCCCACTCGATCGAGTGGGTGGGTCACTCGATCGAGTGGCCCAGCTGGGTCGCGCAGGTTAGTCTTTTGGACCTTGACTTTGGATGCTTGATGGGTTTTGTGCTTGACTTGGACTTTTGATGGTTGTATGGCTGTTTTTGTGTGTCTCGGAAACGACTTTGACCGGGGTTGACCCAATCGTGAAAAGTCGATTTTAATTCCGGTGTGAGTTTTGGCCCAAATTAGTCTTGTTTGACTCGGAATGATCCACTGGGCCTGGATTTGAGGTTTTTTTTGTGAGATTTGTACTCCGTAAGTGTGTTAGCCAGCGATTAAGGGATTTGAGCCCGTATCCGAGCGCGTAGAAGCTTGTTAGCGTCCGATCATCATCGGGTATTTTTTGGAAACTGCCATAGACACCTGGCAGTCAAAATGCGGGTGTCTACAGAGCCCCCACTCTGAATGAGGCTTGGACATGGCGAAAGTCAGAGTAGCTACCAAGCCCGTTATGACCTGGTAGACTTCCGGTTGGGTCATTTATAGTCCATTAGACTCGCGTGAAGGGCTTGCCAGCCATAAGATAGAGATCATACCTGCGCTGGATGATTGTACTCCGTGGGGAATTTGGACTTGTCGCGTAAGTCCTGGGTGTGCCTGTGTGTTGGCCCATCCCGTGCTATCCCGGAAAATGCTGTTGGGGAGATTTGATGACTTGCATGTCTTCGCTTGAGTCGTACCTGTATAAGTCACATAAAAATGTATGCAACACGTAGGTAGTAAAATGACTCGTGCTGGGGAAAATGATTTTTGAAGTTTTTGAAAGTTTGAATTTTTTAAATCCTGAAAGCAATCACGAGCTAGGTTTTCAAAATGGAAAGGGGTAGAAAAGAAATTCGCAGTTTAAATAGACTGAAATCTGAACTTGTCGAAAAAGATCTTTTTTCAAATGGCTAAATTTTACAAATTTCAAAGTGGAATCTGAAGAGAGGGACCTACCGACAGACTCGACTCTGGATACGACAGGACGAGTACACGGACTGGACTCTCTAAGGATTGGACCGTGATTCGGTAGGGTATTGGGCCGCCTAACAAGACTCTTAAGTTGCGCTATCCCGTAGTCTAGGCGAGTGGCAACACAGTCGTACATCGAAATGGGATAGATATGCTATGGGGGGACCGCAGTAGTTCGTAATGAGACTGTTTTAGTCTGATGCCCTTTTCCTATTTTAGGATACTTTTCCAAAGTGGGTGATGCCTCGAGTTCTGATAGATTCTTGTCTTCGACTGAGCCGAGTACTAGGACACACTACAGAAAGGAGGCTATATTTTTTGTTGGATTTATCTGGATTTTGTGAGTGGATGGAGAACTTCTGCCTAGGAGGAGCCCCCGGGACAACAAAGCTAGCTACTGAGAACATGACAGTGTCGTGCCCGGAATGATAGTGCTTTTTGAATGTGTGTCAATGTGGGTGGTTGTGCCTCTGTTGAAAGGCTGCCTACGTATTCACGTGTGGTGAAATCAAACCAAGCCGTAGTTCAGTGGATTGAAAGATATATTATGGTGCCTAAGCTAATAGGACTTTGTGTGTAACTAGCCATAACGATGGTGTAGGCTAGGTGCATTCCCAGTGATGTCTTGATCAAAGGGCTTGAATGATTAGGATATTAATCCTGTGACTGTGAGCGCTCTCCGGGGTAGCCCCAAGAGGTGGTGTGAACTATTTGGGCATGTTCTATGCCGACTGCAAGTTGAGTTCCCGTGTTCGGGGTTGGTAACTGCTTTGGATGGGATTTTAACGAGTTTTGTTCTCGGGATTTTAACGAGTTTTGTTCTCGGGATTTTAACGAGTTTTGTTCTCGGGATTTTAACGAGTTTTGTTCTCGGGATTTGATGTATTTGGGAATGTGGTGCTAGGAAGTAAATGGCCTTGATGACTCGAAATCTGGAGCTCGGTTCTGTGGAGCTAAGGCTTCGAGAGCCGGTTTGATAATGAAGTAAATGGCCTTGATGACTCGAAATCTGGAGCTCGGTTCTGTGGAGCTAAGGCTTCGAGAGCCGGTTTGATAATGAAGTAAATGGCCTTGATGACTCGAAATCTGGAGCTCGGTTATGTGGAGCTAAGGCTTCGAGAGCCGGTTTGATAATGCGGGATCTGGTTTTGATGTCTGGCCCTAATTGTTAGGGGTATGCTATGGAGCTTGAATCCTCAAAATTCCGGGCTGTCTCTGGCCTGGGTCTCGGGAAGGTCTTGAGGGTTGTAATGTGGGAAGGCTGAGTGTTGTGTTAACTGACCAGCTTGATTGTTACTCCACTATTGGATGACATGGATAATTTTGAATTTGACCGTACCATGGTCAAAGGATTTTCACTTGAGTTGACCGTTGACCACGGTCATGGGTATTGATAATTTTGACCGTACCCTGGTCGTGGGGCTTTCACTGGAATTGACTGTTGACCACGGTCATGGGTATTCTGAATTTTTTGATGATGGCCTGCTTTTTTTGTTTTGGCCTTTTGCTTTTTTTTTTCATGGACTTTTGATTTTTTTTGTGTCCAGTTTTCTTTTTTGATGGCCTTCTTTTTGCTTTGGCCCTTTCTTTTTTTTCTTTTTTTGACTTTTGATTTTTTTGTCCAGTGTTCTTTCGTTTTTTTTTGCCGGTCAGACTAACACCTAAGGTAGGGATTGGTCAGTCTTATTGGAGGGGTGTTTTATTGTGGGAAATGGGCTTGCCTCCCGTCTTGAACCCAAACTTGGAGATTACCTAGATTCGTCATAGGATTCGATACCGCTCCTGCTACGGGTAGTTATGTGGTTTTTCCATACCAGACATGGAGTAGGTAAAAAGAAAACACGGGCTCGGTTTCCTGCAGTCATTATAGATCTGCCTATAATAGTCACGTGCGTGTGCTCACAGTGTATGATGGTGTTCATCATGTTCTCGGAAACACGTAAGGAAAGTATATATGAGAAAGAATATTGAAAGCTGATTTTATTGAATTTTGAAAAAGAGGACAGAATACGACTGACTCTGACTCTGACTTTGACTTTGAAAGAAATGGTACATCCTAGACTCGGACTCAGACTCAGACTTAAACCAAATCTGGACTCTCGGATGATGTTGTCATTAGTCGTCGGCTTCTAAGGACTCGAGTTGATTCCAGTATAGCCTTCAGTAGAAACTTCACCCAGATCTTCCTTGTGTCGAAGATCGTCTTCAATCCTAATGCCCATTTCGGTAAGTACGTTAAAGTTTGAAATGTCGGCATACCTAAGATGGACGCGGTAAGAAGGTAGGAGGTTGTTGATGAATGCCTCCACTAGTGTCTTCTCGTTGGGCTTGTCTACCAACTTCACACTCTCGGCCCTCCATCTTTGAAGATATTTAGTGAACCCTTCTTTGGGCTCTTGACCATGACTTCCAGAGTACGCATTGTAGTCTGGATCTCGATATTATCGGCGTAGTTCCGAGCGAACTCTGTTGCCACGTCATCCCAAGTCGGGTATTTCTTGGAATCGAGCCTGTAGTACCAGGCTTTGGGGTGCTTCTGGAGGGAGGAAGGGAATAAGTGCTTAAACATGGTGGACTTTACCCCTTGGACCGCCATGAAATCTTTGAAAGCCCGGATGTGATGGACCGGGTCTCCAGTACCCTCAAACATTGGAATTCCCGTAAGGTTGACGTTGGCAGGTAGCTCGTCATTCAAAGGTGAGTAGGAACGAGCATTTTCAGTGTGGATTGAATTGTTCGTCGACAGATGAACCTATTCTTCGAGCCTGTGAACAACGCTAATTAGCTCAGCCATGGGCCCAGTGGGCTCAGATCCCTCAACTGGGGCCGTTTTTTCCACGGCGCTTAGGGGGTGGATAAAGTCGCTTGGTTAGCCTGGATGGCGGCCAGTTGGGTCTCGATCTTGGTCAGAGCGTTTTTCAATTCGTCCATCTTGCGTTGGCGTCTGATTTCGGGTGGCCTGTCTGTAAGAACACCACATAATCAGTAAAGTTGCTTCGGAACTCAAATTCACCAAGGCATAGGAAATAGCGCGGGAGGAGAGACGACTCCGGTTTGACTCGGGTTAGACTCTCCTAAGACAAATGTGTAGGGTGCGATTCTCGGAGTGACCGTGATTAGTCGCTCCGTCGGAGAATGGCCCCCCAGGTGAGACTAAGGACTTTGATAGGACTCAGATGGTGTGACATCTAAGTGACTCGAAAGTGGGGTACGTGAGACACATGTAAGACATGACCCTTAGGGCAACCGTGATTGATCGCCCTGCTAAAGGGTAGCCCCCAAGTGGGATTGAAGATTTTGTTAAGACTCGAGTGTCGGACGAGTGACCCTTAGACGTGAGGACCGTAAACCTTTTGTTATAGGGATATGCCTTGTAAAAGGTTGACTCAGAAAAGACACCCGGACGGGTGACTGTGCAAGGTGGGCCTTCCTTAGGATTCGGCGAATGGGCCAAGTCCTGTTCGAAGGAAGGTTCACGTGAGACATCCCCTGACTTTTGGACTCTATTGTGTTGACGGGCCCTCCTTTGTAGGAGTATGTCCTACGTAGGTGGGCCTTGCCTTAGTCTAATAAGGCGGACTGGGATAGGGAAGAAACTCGTGATGTAAGATCGACAGAGTTTCGACGCTACGGACCTTGACAACTTAAGACGCGACCCGACACTGCTAAATACGGGAAGTCCTAAGGAGAGGAAGGTTTTGAAAATTGATTGTTTTTTGAAAGGGGTCCGAGAAGACTCGGTTGAAGGCCCAATTTTCGAAAAAACGAAAAAAGGTATTGGGCCGAGGGTTTTCGAAAGTTCGAAATGCTTTTCGAGTTTTGAGTTGGGCAGCATACCGTCTGGAAAATAGGCTATTTTGAGTAAAATCATAAGTCCTAAGTTCGGTATGTGTCCCGGGTTTTGAAATTGAATAGTTTGAAAAAGATGCAAATCTTTGAAAAATTGACGGTTTTTGAAAACGACTCGAAAACCAAGTAGCACGTAGTTACACAAGCATTATAACGACGCCATGTATGCTCTATACTAAGTCTCGGTCGGTCTATAAGGGATCTATACCAGTGTACATAGTCTAGACGTTGATCGGGACAAACTTCCTAAGTCGAGTTGATCTTAGAACATGCCTCGAAACCCACTCGAATCGACTATGGACACCTTTTGACATATCCATATTGGAGTACATCAATGGTATAGTGGGACGTCGGTCGCGAGTACCGGCCCGGGAAAATATGGGTTATGCATGAACCGTAGAACTAAAACACGTATTGTATTCGTCAAACGATTTCTATTCGACTCTCACCCTGAGGATGCCGATGGTAAGTCACGCATCAGTTAATCCCCAGCAGAGTCGCCAAATTGTGGACATGACATAGGTCCACCCCGACGCGGCCACGCGCGGGTTTGGGTAGGCGAATGAATCTCTATATGAGAATGGATCGAATTGAAATTTAGGTCTATGTGGAGTCGCCACCGAATTTTGTGGTTATTCGGAACCATTCGAGCCCACTCTATGTCGTAGTGGGCCGTATACAAAATACGGCCCATTTTCGATGTCAGAGTTTATTGGGCTCGTCCCTTTGCATTTGATACCGATACCGACATTATCGGATATCGTGTATTGAATGACTCTCGTGCGCCAACGGTTTCGGGCATCCGTAAACCGAGGTTCTGAGTAAGGGGTGAGGGTACGTGTTGGGAAGCCCACAAAGGACACCCAACCCCGCCCGCACATTAGCGGCCTCTACTAAGAATTCGAATGACTTTTCAATACGCGCGTTAGTAAAACGGGAAAATGATATGCAAAGATTATTTTCCCTAAACATGTGAATGAAATTGAAAAGGGGGTTTCTATATATGTCAATTTAATGCAATTAATTCTACGTCAAAGTGGAATTTTAGCATGTGGGTTCATTTAGTAAAATAAAACGAACAAGAATTAAATTGACAAAAGAAATAACAAACGCGTTAGTAACGATGTAACGATATTTAACAGTTTATGCAAATATGAGATGAGATGAAAAGATGCAAATATGAGATGCATGGTTTTAAAAGGTAGTAATACACGTGATTAATTAAACATGTGTTGACCTAAATCATAAATTACTACCGAGTTTTGAAAAGAAGAATGTACGACTCGTTGTATTAGTCGTTATGAGGTTACTCGATCGAGCGGTCGATAGACTCGATCGAGTGGACCCGTAAAAGATGGTTCTGTTCTGCGTTACAGACCGTACTCGGCCGAGTTATTGACCAACTCGGTCGAGTACATAGCCACTCGACCGAGTCACTGTGAGACTCGATCGAGTGGAGGTCGTAATTGCCATTCTGACTCGATTTTGTGGTGTCACTCGATCGAGTGACCAAGGCACTCGGTCGAGTGGCACCTGTACGAAACGAGTTTGCTCGCAATTTTATTATTGCTTTTGGATTTTTGGTAATTCGACGATTCTACCGAATCGGACATAAATATTGCACAATTTATGTTCGACTTGGTTTTTTTATAAATCTTGAATTTTGTTGAACCGAATATAAATATTGTTGAATTTATACCCAATTCTAATTTTGAATACTCGTTGTATCCCATATTCGATTATTTGAATGGATATGGGATATTAGAGTGAAATAAAAAAATAGATTAATTTTAGTCGTCTTAAATTAATTATCGTGATATGAACAAATCATGTTAATTAATTTATGTGACTTGATCGTTAGATTCGATATCCAATTATGGAATTGGCATCGAATCTAAAATCGACGCTTTACTTGAATAAAAAAGGACTTGATTCCCTCGACTTTTCCGACATCGAAATAAATCCCTAGGGATTGTGATGTCGGATCCGTGTCAACGGGTTTCGACCCTTATTAAAATTGATTTTAAAAAATTGATGAATGCAAGATTGATGATGATGACTACAAAAAAAAAATGAATTTTTGTTTAAGTTAACTTATTTCAATGATCAAACGATCGAGGTGATGGGATAAGCGACCGACGACGCGTGTGCAGTACACTTGTATATGCGGTTTTCCTTATCCCACCATCACTCACATTCGACACAAATCCATAAGTATTTTAATATTTTTCTATTAATAATATTATCGATATTAGGATGCAATGGACAAAACAATAAAAAATGAAAAAAAAGGATGAGAAGAAGATGAAGACGACGTGAGGAAGAGAAGGAGAAAAGAGAGGGTTTTGACACCCTCAACCTACATGTTCTTGTCTCGGAACGGACTCGTAACCGTGGCTTTAACACAAGAGTCTTCGAGGTGGATGAAGGTTAAGTTATGGTGGCTCGGGATTGATTCCTAAAACTAGGTTTAGGGTTTTTGCTAGTGTAGAATTGCTAAGGTTTGCTTAGGGTTGTGTGTGTAAGATTAGGGTTGTAAAAGTTGTAATAAAGTTGTGTAGATGTGTGCATGGGGGTTTCTTATATAGGAAAAGCTAGGGCACCCGGTTTAGGGTTACTCGACCGAGTAGGTGGCTAACTTGGTCGAGTGGCCCGTTATGCCAGCCGTCGGGCTCGAAATAGGCCCACTCGATCGAGTGGGTGGGTCACTCGATCGAGTGGCCCAGCTGGGTCGCGCAGGTCAGTCTTTTGGACCTTGACTTTGGATGCTTGATGGGTTTTGTGTTTGACTTGGACTTTTGATGGTTGTATGGCTGTTTTTGTGTGTCTCGGAAACGACTTTGACCGGGGTTGACCCAATCGTGAAAAGTCGGTTTTAATTCCGGTGTCAGTTTTGGCCCAAATTAGTCTTGTTTGACTCGGAATGATCCACTGGGCCTGGATTTGAGGTTGTTTTTGTGAGATTTGTACTCCGTAAGTGTGTTAGCCAACGATTAATGGATTCGAGCCCGTATCCGAGCGCGTAGAAGCATGTTAGCGTCCGATCATCATCGGGTGTTTTTTGGAAACTGCCATAGACACCTGGCAGTCAAAATGCGGGTATCTACAATCACACATTATATTAGACTCTCTTAGGCCTCTCTACAAGATAGAAACCCTAGATTTAGTGTTCCTCACATTAGCTTAATCTTCCTTTAATCTTTAGTTAATCTTTGTTTAATCTTAGTTAATTACTCTTGTATTAAGAAGACACTTGAAGATTCATCCAAGCTTGACAACCTTGGATTTGATTTGGGTTTCTTATTTATGCAAGTTCTTATCTTTTTCATCCTTATTAGTTTGGTATAATCTTTCTCTCCTCTTTACTCTTGTTCTTTGTTATTTATTCAAGTTTGAATCTTTATATATTGTTATTGTTGTTAGTTGTTCATAATGGATGTTTGGATGTTTGGTTTGATTTCTCTTGTTTTTGTTATTGTTAGTTTCATAATGAGTGAGTAGTTCTCTTGTGGGGTTAGTAGGGGGATTAAGGGTAGATTATGGGTGATTAGGGTTTGATTAGGGGTAAAGGTTACATCTTTGTTGCTAGTCACATATTGGACACTCTATGTGTTTGTTGAATTGCTTGTGTGAGTAGTAGTGGCCAATGCTTCCCATACTTGTGCTCATCTTCTCATTGTTTGTCTAGTTTGTGATTGTGGTGAGAATAGTCGTAGGCACGAGAGTGCGGACTAGGGTTTAGACGCGAGAGCGCGAACCTACCTCGACATTGGTCTACGTAGCGAGAGCCCGGACCGACTCTAGCAACTAGGAGACACCTACGCCCTTGATCACCCAATTACCCTACTACACTTAAGAACCCGACCTACCCCACTCCCTTCCATTTTTGATTCATCCTCTTAGTTAGTCATCATTCATATAGTTTCATTGTTTAGTTAGTCTCTAGTTATTTCTTTCAATCTTATTATAGCTAGTTCATGGTTAGTCTAGTTCATACCTCTTCTCCATCATAGTTTACCAATTATCGCTCTCTTTGTGTTCGT
The DNA here is from genome assembly GCA_958450325.1 of Agrostemma githago. Classification (NCBI taxonomy): domain Eukaryota; kingdom Viridiplantae; phylum Streptophyta; class Magnoliopsida; order Caryophyllales; family Caryophyllaceae; genus Agrostemma; species Agrostemma githago. The sequence goes on from OY288258.1 coordinate 39,185,854, forward strand.
TTGGTAGCCTAGTCTCGTTTTAGGTCGACTTAGTCTAAACTCTACCATACCGTCTCCGTGGACACGACCCGACTTACCCTAGCTACCCACTAGGTATAGCCGGTTATTTATTGACGGTTGGGGACACGGCAAATCCCTACCATCAATTTGGCGCCGTTGCCGGGGACGGTGCATTGTTTAGACTTAGTTTACTTCTAGCTTGACTTAGTTATCCTTCTTTGTGCTCTTCTATCATCTCTTGTGCATATCTTATAGATTTTTTCTTGTTTTCTTAGCTTCCTTTTCTCTTTATCTTTCGATTGTGTTCGTTTATTGTCGTTGCCTAGTGCCCATAAAGCACTAGGTGTTCTCACGTTTGTTCTAGTGTGTAGTGTATGCCTAGGAGGGGAGGCGATTTCTTTCTCTTTAATCCAGAGCCGGAAAGACTCTTTCGAGCCTTTCGCCAACGGACGATTGACCGGGTTAGAATCTCTCAACCAAGCGCTAGCAATACCCATCAAGAGCAAGCTCAAGAATCCGACTTTAACGAGTCACCTCGAGAGACGGCCGAAGGGATCTTAATAAATCCCTTTGGTTCATCTATCCATTCTTCTAGTCCTAGTTCCCCCTCTTCATCTACTTCAACACCGTCTACACCACCATCTCCCTTACATCCAATTATGCCGAAGTTCTCATCTCACTCCACTTTCACCGAGGATGTCTTGCCGGGACCGAGTGCTTTACCGGATACATATACCGGGAATTTTGTGGCAAAGACACAATTCATACAACTTGTGGAGAGAAATCAGTTTAGTGGTTTGCCCACCGAAGACCCGCACCAACACATGGAGACTTTCTCCGATTATTGCGATGCTATCTCTCAAACCGGGGTTACTCAAGATCAAATCCGTTGGGTACTCTTCCCGTTCTCTCTCATTGGAAAGGCAAAGCAATGGATTAAGAGTCTCGATAGGGCAACCATGGGTATCGATACTTGGAAGAAACTTGCATTGGCGTTCTACCAAAAATTTTACCCTCCGGAGAAGACAAATTTGCTTAGGGCCTCCATCACCGGTTTCCAACAACGGGATGAAGAGAGCCTTTATGAAGCTTGGGAACGGTTTAAATCTTTGGTTAGATCATGCCCCCACCATGGACTTTCACAATGGTTCTTAGTCCGACAGTTTTGGAACGGTCTATATGAAGACTCAAGAGCTATACTCAACATGGGCTCCAATTTTGTGAGATACAGAGTATGAATTAACTACTGGCTTTATATGAATTATGTAAGATCACCCCTGACAACATCTTTAGCTGAATTATTTGACAACACTTGATCAGAAATATATTAACAATACGATAAAAAAGTTGAAACAGATAATCCCGTGAATTTCATGGGCCACATACCTAGTTATAACAAAAATAATAATAATACTGATATTAAAACGATATAAATAATTAAAATTGGGGCTTACCACCATTAATGGTCGTAACCCTAAGTTTTTTTTGGAGGCTAAGTTTTTTTTGGGAGGAGGGAGAAGGGTTTAGAGAAGGGGGATATTTAATTTACTAAACTAACTTTCGTATTAAAGTCTATCTAAGTAACAAATCGAGTTTTTTTTTTTTTATGTTTTTGTTTAAAAAATCTAAAAGTAGTGAAGAAAGAAGAGTAAAAGAAAGAATAACTAAAATAAATAAGATGAATAAGGATGGATAAATATAGAGAGAAAATTAGGATTGTCGGTTCACCACAAATTTCATATGGTCACGGTCTAGGTCACAGGTCTATCGCAGATATTGGTCCAAGGGGTAGTGAAAAGGTCCTTCCGGTCCGCTATTCACCCTAGCATGCGTCTAAAGGCTTCCGATCTTATTAGGCATACCAATGTGTTGTAGCAGGTCTAACTTTTACCAGGCTTCCGATCTTAGGTTCAAGTTTACCAATTCAATTAATCAATTACGTCGACTTAATCAATCAATCTCAATTAATTGCTACAATTAACAACATAGACACAATATCATTGACGGATCTATAAACTAATTAGCGACCACATTCAATTCGCAGATCTCTTAAATCCTAGCGAAGGAAATTAGCTATTCATAATTAAATCAAGAACAACAATAGTGATAAACAATTTTACTAGGTTAAACATGACGAATGATAATAAAATTGCAACAAACATAAACAAAGGTTAAGAACAATTAAGAACGAAGAGGAAAGAAGGATTAGATTAAATTACTTAAAAAGAATGAAGACAATTCGAAGGTTGCAATCTTACATAAACCGAGTTTTTAAGAGAGAAAATAAGAACTAGAAGCAAAGTAATTGTATAAGAAAGATTAGGAGTAGAGTCCAAGAAGAAGTGTTCTCTAAACTGGCTCAAAACTCCCTTTAAATACACTTAGGAAGAGTTAAAATTAATTAAGGAAACTGCTTCCTCAACACGAAACTTATCCGCAGCCTAGATAATAGTCGGCCGACTATTTTGATTGTCGGTCGACTAATATTGACTCATTTAACTTCTACAGATTCCCAAATAGTTGGCCGGCTATTTTAACTGTCTGTCGACTATCATCATGGTCGGCCGACTATTCTAATAGTCGGTCGACTATACCTGACCCATTTCTGCGATAGCTCTTTCCAGCTTCGTTTTGGCTCGGTTTTGATTCGTTTCAGCTCCTGTGACTTCTGTTCCTACAAAAAGATAAGGTACACCACAAAGTAGCCAATTCGGGGCAAAATGGTAGCTTTCACTACTCGATAACTACGAGAATGCGCGTATAAAAAGCATAAAAAGCGTATATAAAGTACTCGCATCATTTTGCATTCAATAATATTATTTACGGATTATTATTACAAATGTAATAATTAATAAATAAAATGACAAATAGTATTTACGTATCAATGTAAAGTAAGAGACCTAATTTGACATAGATAATTCAAAAACTTATTGTACGTAGCGTGTATATAGCGATATGAGTAATTAAATTTTATGATAGTATATATAGACGTGAAAGATTTCTGGTTTATGGATGATTACTTTTATCTACACTATATAATAAAACAGACACCAAAACATGATTTTTTGGCGCCAAAACGCACATTCCTAAATCATCCCACTTTCCATATTAATTTATATCACATAAATATTATAAAATTTTTAATAACCATTAATCTGATATAATACTCCATATTAAGCAAAAGTTTCATATTAATAAGATATTTTTGGTATGTACATCTCTTAAAACGTCAAAGACACAAGTTTTTAATATTTTGACGGTAATATAATTTATCACGGGTTAAAATATTTGGAAATACCATAGATATAAATATGTTGACAAACAACTTATTATGTTAATTGCGATTTAAATTATTTTTATACTAATAATCTAACATAGATTAAACATTGTCGAAAATGATTTTTATTTAATAAATAGGTTAGTAGCGTACAAAATTGGACGGATTAAAATAACATTGGACGGGTATATCAATAAGAATTTTAAAAAAATGGATATTAGTTATGAAGATTTTAGTATATATTTCATCTATCGATAGTATACTTAGTAATGAAAAAAATATTTATTTGGAATATTTAAATTGAAACTTATTACACCACTTCTATGATATTAGTATTGGAATTTTTTTTTTTATTAATTTACGAGATAAAAATCACACTTTATTTTTTAATGTTACACTTTGATTTTCCTTGAGCTGGTTTCACTTAGAGGTCTATTTTTTATTTGCAATTTCTTAAAATGTTTTTGGTTATGATTTTCATATCAAGTTAGTTCTACTAAAAGTATATTATTCATTATTTTATACTCCGTAAAACATAAGTTAAAAGACTAATTACTCAACGAATAATTGTATCAAACGTACGAGATACATGTATATCATGATAACTGTCAAACATGTATCTTTACATTAATTTTTCATGTGTGTATAATTCAAGTTGATTTTAATCGTATATTTTTTCCATATAATAAAATATTTTTTTTGGTAAAGTGATATCCAAACATGATACCTACCTAAGTCTTTTATATATACCCGTGCAATTTTGCACGGGTATTAACCTAGTTTATAATAATAGAATTTCATAATCTTATTATAATTTCTTGATGCTGATAATTTCACTTGAATTTATAGCCTTACGAGTTGTTATAAGACAAAAGATTTTTCGTTGATATCTAACACGAATGATTTCTCTTATTTATGATATAGTATAAAATTTCACCATCTCATCATAATTTTTCGATGTGTGATAAGTCTACTTACATTTATATGGAGTTGTTTTAAGAACTCTTTTTACGAAGTCAAATTTGTGCATCAGAATATTTGGAAGGTCCCATTTTTTATTGGCTTCACGTTAGTTTTATAAGTAAAATTTAACAAATTCTTACTATCGCTTACAACGCGATAATTAACTTTGTTCGGCTCTACTTTAAAGCCCTCGATGAAACATCTAGAGTCTTCTACAATCTTTGATCGGTAGATTCTCCATAATATAATGCCCAGAGTCTTGAAACACGGACCTTGATTTTCCAATCGGTTTTATATGAATCTAATTCCTTCAGTAATGAATACGACCGGTGAAAAAAATATAGGAGAGATATTACTCCGTACTTACCAACGAATGCTAACTTATCTACGCATGCAGACATTAGATTGTCAAATAAGATACCTACATGCTAGCTGAACACAAAGATGCAAATAATTCACTTGTCTAATGACAGGCTAAAGTCGTATGCCTCAAATTAGAATGTATAAGCACTTAAATCTAGATACTAAAACATAGTATAGTAGAAATAAGGGTCGAACCCAAGGGAATCAGAATAACGAAATTATGCTAACTAAGTGTAGACGAAATCAATCAATCTCTAATTAAATTAAAGATCGTAGTAACCAAGGGGGGGTTTATGAATGAAATTCTATTAAACTAAAGTAAAAAGCTAATAAATTGAGATATCAAGTGATTTAAAAGAACTTAGACACAAGCACGAATCCACACTCAATAGCGATTGATCATCGTAAGACGGCTTCAATTAATAACCTTGACTACTCTATCGTGAACATGAAATTCCAATTCTCTTAAGAGTAGTTAACTAAAACGAATCCCGTTCTTAATTAACCCTAACCGTAAAACAACCTAAGCAATCCAGTTCTAGGTTCAATTAGACGGAAGCAATATAGATTTGAGAATTCGATAGAGAATAAATAGCACGTACAATCCACTCGTGCCTTAGATATTTATATGAATCGCTTCTATGTACTAATATCAACGTATCCCGTTCAATATTAATTCCTAGTTGTTACTAATGTAAAGTTAATCAGTAAATCCTACTCAATTAACGATACTAAGCTAACGGTAGAACGATGCAATCAAATACTAGTTGTACACCTAGCAATCAACAACAACATTCATGAAATTGATAACAAAGCAATTCATAATAATCAAGGTTAATAATCAAAACATTCAAACTCACAAACGTTTCTTGAGCGTTTCAAAGGCTTGAATCTAAGTAGAGAAGATTAGTTACACATACTTGCAATAGAAAATTAGGGTTCTTCAAAGGTCTCCCTTTTCTTCTCCAATGTAACGTTAAACCCTTGATGTGATGATATGAATAATAAAATCTAAAACTAAGCTTAACCTAATAATAGTTTACCCATAAGAATAAAATAATAAACTATCCTAATAATAATAATAAAGTTTCCTAATTGAGAACCAAGTCTTAAAAACGTAGCCATGTAACACAAAATAAGACGGAACGCGTGGAACGTTACAGGCATCCGCACGACTCGCCTATCTGTCGCGCGACTCGCTTGGATTTTATGCGACTCGCGTGACAGGCTGTAGCTGTTTCTTGCGATTCTTCGATTCTTTCGTTCCGGGTCTTCAAGTGGGCTTTCTTGTTCTTCATGTTTTAATCGTTCTTAGCCCAAATCGACGGTCCAATGGTTAGCATCCTCAAAATAGCCTATATTACATTCATACCAAATTAACACAAATGCAATACAAGACAACCGACTTAGCTCAAAAAATACACAAAAACCGTCGTAATAACTACGACTAAATCCGGCCCATCAAATATCCCCACGCTTGAACCTTTACTCGTCCTCGAGTAAAACTCAAGGAACACAATAAACACAACCGTCACCGGTCCAAAATACGCGAGAATAACATTACACACATCGGCCCTCACTCGTCTTCCACCAAACTCCCTCGTTTTGATACTATGCACAAGTTAATCCACCAATTGAATGAAACTCAACTCCAATGTTCGAGTGAATCAACACACCCAAAACCAAACTACTATCATCGACTCAAATCATCAAAACAAGGGACATTAGCAAATAAAGATAAGCTAATGTCAATATCTAACGCCCCTTATTTCTCCAATCCTAGAACGGATCACACGTGATACTAATGTCACCGATGGTAAAAATGTATACCACAATATTCCACAACCCACACATGTGATTAATCCTAAACGCCTCTAATAGTTCAATACATCAACCAAAACATCACCAATCGCAAAAGATATAGAACTACGACCACACCGCACCGCGATTCTTCTCACCTTAGCCAACTATCCTACCCTTCCGACCTTCTATGTCGCCCTTCTTATGACGCGAACACCAAAAATGGAGAAAGTAGTAGTGATTTTTTTCCTAATTCCCTCATTTTGCCTAGAGCGTCCGCCCTTGCGAATTTTCACTCTAGCTTTCATTTTTCCTCACACTACTTTTATGGCACGCAACTCGATTTTTCTTTTTACCCGGAGCGCCCTTTCGGGTTTTCCCTCCGTCCTCGGCCACATTCCCCATTCTTGCCTAGGCGCCCTTTCCGGGTTTTCACCTAGCCGGGTTTATTAATTTCTTTTTTTTTTCAATTATTTTTAAAATTGATAACAAAAGACGTAATAAAGCTAACTACTATATACAACGAGATAATTTCCCTCCCCACGCTTGAATAACACATCGTCCTCGAATGTGTGAACTAAGGATAATAAAAGAAATGGGAAGAGAAATACCTCGGGCTCAAGAGTGAGAAGAGGAGCCGGCGTCACGTGGCTTAGCCTCACGTGCCGCCCTCCTAGATGATCTCGCATGCTCACGGCCTGCAAGCTCTCCATAAAACTCGGGAGATGGTTCCGAGTAGTCATTAGGGTGCAACTTCAACTGCAACCGATTCATACATCGACCGAACTCAGCGCCAACCTACTATTATCAACAGATTCTTCGACTCGATCTTCTATTGATTCGCGCCAATCTCTCCAATGATCGAAATTAGACGTACCCTCGGACTCCTCCACAACCGGGGCACTAGACTCGGTAGTCGGCTTAGGAAATTGCTCATCACGGGGAAGGTAAAATGCAGCCGCAGTAGGCCCCAACGGTAACGGTTTCCCATCTGGACGAGGCAAAATCATGAAATGCTGGTGGGACGTGCCGAGTGTCCAGATTAGATGGTGGTCAGCAATCGGTCGCGAAATCATAGAACAACACTCCATGAACTTTATACTGATAGTAATATCACCTACGACAGGAGAATCCGTTATCTTGGGTAGGCCAAGATACCGAGCTAGAAGAGTAACCATACCACCCATCGGAATATTCCCCGAGACCGATTTCTGATGCTTCTCACAACGAGTCAAGAATATATCGACCCAATCCGGGGTTCCCAAACATTTGGGCATCATGGCCCACAAATAAATCAAATCTGCCCTAGGTAGATGGGTAAGTTCACCTTTACAAAGAAATGTGGAGTTCAAAAGTCGGTGAACATAACGAAGGGCGGGGTGACGAATATCAGCATTCTTAGCCCCTACGTTACCATATGCATGGCCGGCAATTTTCAACCAAAACGCATCCATCATTTGAGAAGTAGGGGTCAAAAACTCCGCCCCCCTCTCGGTGCTATACCCAACGCCTCCCTCAATTCTGTGAAATCTACATCTCGTTCTGAATCTCCGAGATGAAAAGTAATGTGAGGGGGGTCGTCATCACGATGGACTTCTAAGGTGGACAAGAATTCAAGTGTGTAGCGCTTATACGTGTTTGCGTGCATATCGTAAAAGCTTGCCAACCCAATACGAGTCAATAACGTAAACATCTCATCAACTATCCCAAGCAACTCCAATGCCAAATTATCGACAAACATAGTCGACATAACAACTCGATCAAATAGTTGGCGCCATACCGCTTTCTGTTTTGCACTCAAATTCTTACACCCCATATAATCCACCGCGGTCGTCTTTTGTTTCTTTGGGGCCATGACTCAAGTAACTATGAAAACTGAAACTTACTCAAGACACACTAACGACCTGAAGTCGACTACTAGACGAACGACTCACCGAGAGCTAGCCAAACACCCGACCCGTAGTGTTATGTGACTGGAATGTGATTCAACTAGAAAGAACATACATCTCAAGTGTAGCACACATCATATTGAACAATCGACACCCAGACGACATAGAAATTCTCACAACTCAGAATATGAAACCCAAAATAAAACAGTGCACACACTCGATGACTTACAAACAACAGTGCACCAACAACAGAATCACAGAGAGCAGCAGAAGAGAGTGGGAGGAAAAGGTTGGAAACTTACTAAACCGATGACAACAGGCCTGAACACCCACCGATAGACCGGATTGAATTCCAACGACGACGACTCACACGCCCGACAGTGATAGCCAGAAACAGACCCACGACGCTATGCGAATCGCCTGAACACCACGCGGCTCGCCTGAACAAGGACGCAGCAGTGGACAACCGACGAACACCGGCGACAACTGACAGAACCAACGACGACGACGCACGAACAGACCCTCGCACAACTCGCCTGATACCCACGCGGCTCGCCTGAACACCCACCGGACCACGAACAGCGATGACGACTCTGACCGGCGACCGACGACGACCAGTGACAAACCAGACGACGCGCGTGAACACGGTGATTGTGAAGTGAGGAGGAGAGGGATTTGGGGACAGAATAATGGTGATAGTTATGGGTTATGAAATTGATTTGGGGGAAGAATTAATTTGAGAAATTGGGTGGTGGAGGGTTAGGAATCTAGGGTTTTGAATTTGGGGGAACTGGATTGAATTGGGAAAAAGGGAAATTAGGGTTTAGAATTAGGAATAGCGAAAGATTGAAGTGAAGAGGGGAAAGTCGGGTAAGCTATTTCAATTTCTTTATATTTTTTTTTATTTTTTTTAATAATAAAAAACTGACCTGTGGGGGAAAGAGGCACGCGAGTCGCATAGGGTCCGCGCGACTCGCGCGGATGCCTGTAAATCCGTCCTTTTTTCTTCAATTTTTGCTCAGATTTTGAGGGATCTCCACGCTAGTCGCCCAGGACCCATGCTAGTCGCCCCATCTTCTGGAAAATCGACGCTCTTCTCCTATTAAAACATCAAAAGTTAGTAATAAAAACTAAGTTTAAGAAAAACAATGATTAAGAAAAACAACGAAATTAATACTACGACCTATGACCCGTAAAATAAAATTTTACAAAAATCTACAAAGCGGGTTGCCTCCCGGAAGCGCTTTTGTTTAAAGTCGTTCACTCGACTGAGAAGGATGTCAATTTTCGTGGATAGGGTCGTAAAGGGCCATCGACTCCACTACGGTAGCTTCAAATCCTTCTAATACGGCTTAAGACGTTGTCCGTTGACCTTCAAAATCTTGTTTGTCTCGGGATTTTGTACTTCAACTGCATCATGAGGGTAAACATGAGTTATAATGAATGGACCAAGCCAACGGGATTTTAACTTACCGGGAAAAAGACGAGGACGAGATTGAAATAAAAGGACTTTTTGCCCAACTTGAAAGTCTCGCCTCAAGACCATCTTATCATGCCAAGCCTTCGTTTTCTCCTTATAAGTCGCCGCCTTCTCATATGACTCGAGACGTAGCTCCTCCAATTCTTGTAATTGTAGCTTTCGATGCATTCCCGATTCATCTAAATTCATATTGAAGCTTTTTATCGCCCAATATGCCTTATGCTCTAGCTCCACGGGAAGATGACACGCCTTCCTAAACACCAATCGATATGGAGACATGCCGATCGGGGTTTTGTAGGCCGTTCGATAGGCCCATAATGCATCGTCTAACCGTCCACTCCAATCCTTCCGATTTGGATTGACCGTCTTTTCTAGGATGGATTTAACTTCTCGATTGGACACTTCAGCTTGTCCGTTCGTCTGCGGATGGTAGGCCGTGGATACTTTATGAGTGACAAAATACTTTTTGAGCAAAGCGCTTATCGTTTTATTCACGAAATGAGTACCACGATCACTAATCAAGGCCTTGGGAATTCCAAATCGAACAAATATGTTAGCCTTGATAAAATCCGCCACCACCTTAGAATCATCGGTCTTAGTGGGGATCGCTTCCACCCACTTGGACACATAATCGACCGCAAGTAAAATGTAGAGATTACCGTTCGATTTTGGGAACGGTCCCATGAAATCGATCCCCCATACATCAAATATCTCACAATTAAGCATATAACTTTGAGGCATCTCATTTTTCCGGGAAATATTCCCCACCCTTTGACAATTGTCGCAAGCTTGACAAAAGACTTGGGCATCTCGAAACAATGTGGTCCAATAGAAACCGCAATCTAACACCTTCCTTGCCGTCCTCCGTGCACCAAAGTGACCTCCACACGCTTGAGAGTGACAAAACGTGAGAATTGAAGTCATCTCATTCTCCGGAACGCATCTTCTAATAACACCATCGGAGCAATGTTTCCATAGATACGGCTCATCCCACACATAGCACTTCGCATCACTACGAAGCTTGTCTTTTTGAGATTTTGAGAAAACCGAAGGAAATTTAGATGAGCAAAGAAAGTTTACCAAATTCGCATACCAAGGTTGAACCGAGTTAAGCGCAAATAAACTTTCATCGGGAAACACACCCTTGACCGACTCTTTCTCATGTGACCTAGAATCAACATCAATCATCCGACTCAAATGGTCGGCAACCACATTCTCGGCTCCATTTTTGTCTTTCACCTCAAGATCGAACTCGCTAAGTAAAAGGATCCACCGGATCAATCTCGGCTTAGCTTCTTTCTTAGACATCAAATAGCGCAATGCCGCATGGTCAGAAAACACAATCACCTTCTTTCCTAACAAGTAGGATCGAAAATTTTCCAACGCATACACGACCGCTAGGAGCTCCTTTTCGGTGGTGGTGTAGTTCCTTTGAGCTTCATTAAGGGTCATGGAGGCATAATGAATGACATGAGCTATCTTTCCAACTCTTTGACCCAACACCGCTCCTAATGCATAATCACTCGCATCACACATGATCTCGAAGGGGAGAGACCAATCCGGAGCTTGAATAATTGGAGCCGACGTAAGCCTACGTTTCAACTCATCAAAAGCCTCCTTGCAAGCTTTATCAAATACAAAATCTATCTCCTTCTGAAGCAATTTGCACAATGGTGTGGCTATCTTGGAAAAGTCTTTAATAAATCTTCTATAAAAACCTGCATGACCAAGAAAAGACCGCACTTCCCGAACATTAGTAGGGTAAGGTAGAGAAGAAATAGTATCAATTTTTGCTTTGTCTACCTCTATACCCTTTGATGAGACCACATGCCCGAGAACTATACCTTGCTCCACCATAAAGTGACACTTCTCTGAATTCAAGACAAGGTTAGTTTCAATGCAACGTTTAAGCACAAGAGATAGATGATGTAAACAAGAATCAAAAGAGTCACCATGCACCGTAAAGTCATCCATGAACACTTCAATGAAACGTTCAACATACTCCGAGAATATACTTATCATACATCGTTGAAATGTCGCGGGTGCATTACAAAGACCAAAAGGCATGCGTCTATATGCAAACGTGCCAAAAGGACAAGTGAATGTGGTTTTCTCTTGATCCTCGGGGGCAATAGCTATTTGGAAATAGCCCGAATACCCATCTAAAAAGCAATAGTAGGCTTTCGCCGCTAGTCTTTCTAGCATTTGGTCAATGAAGGGGAGGGGGAAGTGGTCTTTCCTAGTTACCGCATTCAATCTACGGTAATCAATACACACGCTCCACCGGTTTTGAATCCTAGTGGGGACAAGCTCACCATCTTTGTTCTCTACTACGGTCACCCCCGATTTTTTAGGGACTATTTGCGTAGGACTCACCCATTTACTATCAGAAATAGGAAAAATCATACCGACTTATAGCTTGAGAACCTCTTTCTTCACTACCTCCATCATAGGAGGATTTAATCGACGTTGTGGTTGCCTCACCGGTTTAGCATCATCTTCGAGTAAAATCCGGTGCATACAAGTACTTGGACTAATACCTTTGATGTCGACAATTATCCATCCAATGGCTTGCTTGTTCTCCTCAAAAACGTCCTTCAACTTCCTCTCTTGTTCCTTGGTGAGCTTACTAGAGATGATAACCGGTAGTGTTTCTCCCTCACCAAGGAACACATACTTCAAGTGCTCCGGTAGATCTTTAAGCTCCACCACAGGTGCCTGCACAATAGAAGGCAACATTTTCTCCCTTGGAACAGTTAGTGGTAATGGGTTCTGAAAATTAGATAGTGGTCTCCTCGAATCATGCAATTCCGCCACAACTTCCTGCAAATTAGCAGAAAAAGCATATTCTACCTCCTCATTACTCAAACTGTTCTCCAAAGCAACCTGCAACTCATCACAACCATTCAGGTCAAAGAATTCCGGTGCTAATGGATCAGCGATATCAATAAAATTGACAGAATGGTGATCTACGGGGTATTTCATGGCATCATAGATGTTGAAAGTTACTAATTGGCCATTGGACTCCATAGTCATAGATCCATTAGAGACATCAATCTTCGTGGTTGCCGTTTTCAAGAACGGCCTTCCTAGCAAAATCGAAGCCACATGGTGATCATGTTCCATGTCTAGCACATAAAAATCAGCAGGAAAGATTAGATTGTCAACTAAAACAAGAACATCCTCGATAATACCCTTCGGGTAGACATTCGATCTATCCGCCAACTGAATCACAACACTAGTATTATTCAAAGGACCAAGTTGCATAGATTTATACACAGAATAAGGCATCACATTTATAGAAGCTCCTAAATCTAGCATGGCTTTGTCAAACTTAGTGTTACCAATGGTGCAAGAAATTGTGAACATACCCGGATCAGTACATTTAGGTGGTAGTTTTCGTTGAAAAACGGCGGACACATGTTCACTTACCTTAACTTTCTTTACCCCTTTAAGCTTGTTATTCCTTTTAATAGTGCACAATTCTTTTAAAATTTTTGCATATTTAGGAATACTTTTCAAAAGATTAAGAAGGGGAATATTTACCTCGCACTTTTCAAATACCTCGTAAATGTCTTTATCGTGCTCAAAGTGGCGAGTTCTCTTGAGTGCATCGGGGAAGGGTACCTCCGGTTCCACAACCGGTGTAGTAGTGATGAGCTCCTTTGCCTTGACAATAGGGGTTTGCTCCTCCTTCTCGATCACTATCTCTTCTTCTTCCTCTCTTATGACCGGTTGCTTTGCTACCTTCTTCACCTTCTCGACCTCCTCTAATTGCCTTCCGTTCCTCAATGAAACGGCACTCACATTCTAAGAAGGCACCACTATTTGAGACGAGAGTCCCGTAGAATCTCGAGCTTCCAAACGACTAATAGAGGTCGCCATTTGTCCCAATTGAGTTTCCATGTTTTGGATACTAGCTTTGTTCTCGTTTGGTGTTGAAGAACCGTAGCTTGAAGATTGGACATTTGGATGGTTACCGTAGCTTGACTAGCAACCAAAGCGCGTATCATGTCCTCGGTGGACATTTGACCACTAGGTGGGGGTGGAATAGGAACCGTGTTAGGAACTTGTTGTTTAGCAAAAAATTGTTGCTTCGCTTGACCAACTTGGTTCCCTTGATTAAATTGTTGATCCCCTTGACGAGTTCTCCACCTCATGTTGGGATGATCTCTCCATCTGGGATTAAAGGTATTAGAGAAGGGATCCCATTTCTTCTTTTCCCCGATTTCCCATATTCCATTCACCTCCTCTTGATCCTCTTCATACATGTGAGGACAATGCTCACTCGGATGTCCTTCGGTAGAACAAATACCGCACATCATAACTTGATTTGTTTTTCCCGACATCATATTTTGGACAAGAGCCGTTAAACTATCGACTTTATGTTCAAGGCTCGAGGATGATGAATTACCTACGACATGCACTCCCCGTTTATATTTTCGAGAAAAATCTCGAGAGCTTTCAGCTAGCTCTTGGATAACTTCTATAGCAGCATCTGGAATCTTGTTCACGATCGATCCCCCACATGCCGCATTCACAGTGCGAGCATCCTCCACACAAAGACCTCCACAAAAATACATCACAAGGTCTTGAGGATTATAGCCATGATATGGGCATGTAGCACATAGCTTCTTAAAACGTTCCCAATACTCGTACATAGTCTCACCATCCCGTTGCTCCGCATTACTAATCTGCTTCTTCAATTGGGAGGCTCGAGACGCCGTAAAGTACTTCTCAAGGAACGCCTTCTTCATCTTCACCCATGTATCAATACTTGCCGGTGGCAAGTAATATAACCAATCTCTCGTAGAATCCTTCAACGAGAAGGGAAAGGCCCTTAGCTTCAGCTGCTCATCAGTGACAGACGCCGGTTTCATACTCAAGCATACAATATGAAAATCCGACAAGTGCTTGTTAGGGTCCTCATCGCTTAAGCCATGGTCGGTCGACTATTCTAATAGTCGGTCGACTATACCTGACCCATTTCTGCGATAGCTCTTTCCAGCTTCGATTTGGCTCGGTTTTGATTCGTTTCAGCTCCTGTGACTTCTGTTCCTACAAAAAAATAAGGTACACCACAAAGTAGCCAATTCGGGGCAAAATGGTAGCTTTCACTATTCGATAAGTACGAGAATGCGCGTATAAAAAGCATAAAAAGTGTATATAAAGTAGGCGCATCATTTTGCATTCAATAATATTATTTACGGATTATTATTAAAAATGTAATAACTAATAAATAAAATGACAAATAGTATTTACGTATCAATGTAAAGTAAGAGACCTAATTTGACATAGATAATTCAAAAACTTATTGTACGTAGCGTGTATATAGCGATATGAGTAATTAAATTTTATGATAGTATATATAGACGTGAAAGATTTCTGGTTTATGGATGATTACTTTTATCTACACTATATAATAAAACAGAAACCAAAACATGATTTTTTGGCGCCAAAACGCACATTCCTAAATCATCCCACTTTCCATATTAATTTACATCACATAAATATTATAAAATTTATAATAACCATTAATCTGATATAATACTCCATATTAAGCAAAAGTTTCATATTAATAAGATATTTTTGGTATGTACATCTCTTAAAACGTCAAAGACACAAGTTTTTAGTATTTTGACGGTAATATAATTTATCACGGGTTAAAATATTTTGAAACACCATAGATATAAATATGTTGGCAAACAACTTATTATGTTAATTGCGATTTAAATTATTTTTATACTAATAATCTAACATAGATTAAATATTGTCGAAAATGATTTTTATTTAATAAATAGGTTAGTAGCGTACAAAATTGGACGGATTAAAATAACATTGGACGGGTATATCAATAAAAATTTAAAAAAAATGGATATTAGTTATGAAGATTTTAGTATATATTTCATCTATCGATAGTATACTTAGTAATGAAAAAAAAATTTATTTGGAATATTTAAATTGAAACTTATTACACCACTTCTATGATATTAGTATTGGAATTTTTTTTATTAATTTACGAGATAACAATCACACTTTATTTTTTAATGTTACACTTTGATTTTCCTTGAGCTGGTTTCACTTAGAGGTCTATTTTTTATTTGCAATTTCTTAAAATGTTTTTGGTTATGATTTTCATATCAAGTTAGTTCTACTAAAAGTATATTATTCATTATTTTATACTCCGTAAAACATAAGTTAAAAGACTAATTACTCAACGAATAATTGTATCAAACATACGTGATACATGTATATCATGATAACTGTCAAACATGTATCTTTACATTAATTTTTCATGTGTGTATAATTCAAGTTGATTTTAATCGTATATTTTTTCCATATAATAAAATATTTTTTTTGGTAAAGTGATATCCAAACATGATACCTACCTAAGTCTTTTATATATACCCGTGCAATTTTGCACGGGTATTAACCTAGTTTATAATAATAGAATTTCATAATCTTATTATAATTTCTTGATGCTGATAATTTCACTTGAATTTATAGCCTTACGAGTTGTTATAAGACAAAAGATTTTTCGTTGATATCTAACACGAATGATTTCTCTTATTTATGATATAGTATAAAATTTCACCATCTCATCATAATTTTTCGATGTGTGATAAGTCTACTTACATTTATATGGAGTCGTTTTAAGAACTCTTTTTACGAAGTCAAATTTATGCATCAGAATATTTGGAAGGTCCCATTTTTTATTGGCTTCACGTTAGTTTTATAAGTAAAATTTAACAAATTCTTACTATCGCTTACAACGCGATAATTAACTTTGTTCGGCTCTACTTTAAAGCCCTCGATGAAACATCTAGAGTCTTCTACAATCTTTGATCGGTAGATTCTCCACAATATAATGCCCGGAGTCTTGAAACACGGACCTTGATTTTCCAATCGGTTTTATATGAATCTAATTCCTTCAGTAATGAATACGACCGGTGAAAAAAATATAGGAGAGATATTACTCCGTACTTACCAACGAATGCTAACTTATCTACGCATGCAGACATTAGATTGTCAAATAAGATACCTACATGCTAGCTGAACACAAAGATGCAAATAATTCACTTGTCTAATGACAGGCTAAAGTCGTATGCCTCAAATTAGAATGTATAAGCACTTAAATCTAGATACTAAAACATAGTATAGTAGAAATAAGGGTCGAACCCAAGGGAATCAGAATAACGAAATTATGCTAACTAAGTGTAGACGAAATCAATCAATCTCTAATTAAATTAAAGATCGTAGTAACCAAGGGGGGGTTTATGAATGAAATTCTATTAAACTAAAGTAAAAAGCTAATAAATTGAGATATCAAGTGATTTAAAAGAACTTAGACACAAGCACGAATCCACACTCAATAGCGATTGATCATCGTAAGACGGCTTCAATTAATAACATTGACTACTCTATCGTGAACATGAAATTCCAATTCTCTTAAGAGTAGTTAACTAAAACGAATCCCGTTCTTAATTAACCCTAACCGTAAAACAACCTAAACAATCCAGTTCTAGGTTCAATTAGACGGAAGCAATATAGATCTGAGAATTCGATAGAGAATAAATAGCACGTACAATCCAGTCGTGCCTTAGATATTTATATGAATCGCTTCTAAGTACTAATATCAACGTATCCCGTTCAATATTAATTCCTAGTTGTTACTAATGTAAAGTTAATCAGTAAATCCTACTCAATTAACGATACTAAGCTAACGGTAGAACGATGCAATCAAATACTAGTTGTACACCTAGCAATCAACAACAACATTCATGAAATTGATAACAAAGCAATTCATAATAATCAAGGTTAATAATCAAAACATTCAAACTCACAAACGTTTCTTGAGCGTTTCAAAGGCTTGAATCTAAGTAGAGAAGATTAGTTACACATACTTGCAATAGAAAATTAGGGTTCTTCAAAGGTCTCCCTTTTCTTCTCCAATGTAACGTTAAACCCTTGATGTGATGATATGAATAATAAAATCTAAAACTAAGCTTAACCTAATAATAGTTTACCCATAAGAATAAAATAATAAACTATCCTAATAATAATAATAAAGTTTCCTAATTGAGAACCAAGTCTTAAAAACGTAGCCATGTAACACAAAATAAGACGGAACGCGTGGAACGTTACAGGCATCCGCACGACTCGCCTATCTGTCGCGCGACTCGCTTGGATTTTATGCGACTCGCGTGACAGGCTGTAGCTGTTTCTTGCGATTCTTCGATTCTTTCGTTCCGGGTCTTCAAGTGGGCTTTCTTGTTCTTCATGTTTTAATCGTTCTTAGCCCAAATCGACGGTCCAATGGTTAGCATCCTCAAAATAGCCTATATTACATTCATACCAAATTAACACAAATGCAATACAAGACAACCGACTTAGCTCAAAAAATACACAAAAACCGTCGTAATAACTACGACTAAATCCGGCCCATCAAATATCCCCACGCTTGAACCTTTACTCGTCCTCGAGTAAAACTCAAGGAACACAATAAACACAACCGTCACCGGTCCAAAATACGCGAGAATAACATTACACACATCGGCCCTCACTCGTCTTCCACCAAACTCCCTCGTTTTGATACTATGCACAAGTTAATCCACCAATTGAATGAAACTCAACTCCAATGTTCGAGTGAATCAACACACCCAAAACCAAACTACTATCATCGACTCAAATCATCAAAACAAGGGACATTAGCAAATAAAGATAAGCTAATGTCAATATCTAACGCCCCTTATTTCTCCAATCCTAGAACGGATCACACGTGATACTAATGTCACCGATGGTAAAAATGTATACCACAATATTCCACAACCCACACATGTGATTAATCCTAAACGCCTCTAATAGTTCAATACATCAACCAAAACATCACCAATCGCAAAAGATATAGTACTACGACCACACCGCACCGCGATTCTTCTCACCTTAGCCAACTATCCTACCCTTCCGACCTTCTATGTCGCCCTTCTTATGACGCGAACACCAAAAATGGAGAAAGTAGTAGTGATTTTTTTTCCTAATTCCCTCATTTTGCCTAGAGCGTCCGCCCTTGCGAATTTTCACTCTAGCTTTCATTTTTCCTCACACTACTCTCATGGCACGCAACTCGATTTTTCTTTTTACCCGGAGCGCCCTTTCGGGTTTTCCCTCCGTCCTCGGCCACATTCCCCATTCTTGCCTAGGCGCCCTTTCCGGGTTTTCACCTAGCCGGGTTTATTAATTTCTTTTTTTTTCAAATTTTTTTTAAATTGATAACAAAAGACGTAATAAAGCTAACTACTATATACAATGAGATAATTTCCCTCCCCACGCTTGAATAACACATCGTCCTCGAATGTGTGAACTAAGGATAATAAAAGAAATGGGAAGAGAAATACCTCGGGCTCAAGAGTGAGAAGAGGAGCCGGCGTCACGTGGCTTAGCCTCACGTGCCGCCCTCCTACATGATCTCGCATGCTCACGGCCTGCAAGCTCTCCATAAAACTCGGGAGATGGTTCCGAGTAGTCATTAGGGTGCAACTTCAACTGCAACCGATTCATACACCGACCGAACTCAGCGCCAACCTACTATTATCAACAGATTCTTCAACTCGATCTTCTATTGATTCGCGCCAATCTCACCAATGATCGAAATTAGACGTACCCTCGGACTCCTCCACAACCGGGGCACTAGACTCGGTAGTCGGCTTAGGAAATTGCTCATCACGGGGAAGGTAAAATGCAGCCGCAGTAGGCCCCAACGGTAACGGTTTCCCATCTGGACGAGGCAAAATCATGAAATGCTGGTGGGACGTGCCGAGTGTCCAGATTAGATGGTGGTCAGCAATCGGTCGCGAAATCATAGAACAACTCTCCATGAACTTTATACTGATAGTAATATCACCTACGACAAGAGAATTCGTCATCTTGGGTAGGCCAAGATACCGAGCTAGAAGAGTAACCATACCACCCATCGGAATATTCCCCGAGACCGATTTCTGATGCTTCTCACAACGAGTCAAGAATATATCGACCCAATCCGGGGTTCCCAAACATTTGGGCATCATGGCCCACAAATAAATAAAATCCGCCCTAGGTAGATGGGTAAGTTCACCTTTACAAAGAAATGTGGAGTTCAAAAGTCGGTGAACATAACGAAGGGCGGGGTGACGAATATCAGCATTCTTAGCCCCTATGTTACCATATGCATGGCCGACAATTTTCAACCAAAACGCATCCATCATTTGAGAAGTAGGGGTCAAAAACTCCGCCCCCCTCTCGGTGCTATACCCAACGCCTCCCTCAATTCTGTGAAATCTACATCTCGTTCTGAATCTCCGAGATGAAAAGTAATGTGAGGGGGGTCGTCATCACGATGGACTTCTAAGGTGGACAAGAATTCAAGTGTGTAGCGCTTATACGTGTTTGCGTGCATATCGTAAAAGCTTGCCAACCCAATACGAGTCAATAACGTAAACACCTCATCAACTATCCCAAGCAACTCCAATGCCAAATTATCGACAAACATAGTCGACATAACAACTCGATCAAATAGTTGGCGCCATACCACTCTCTGTTTTGCACTCAAATTCTTACACCCCATATAATCCACCGCGGTCGTCTTTTGTTTCTTTGGGGCCATGACTCAAGTAACTATGAAAAACGAAACTTACTCAAGACACACTAACGACTTGAAGTCGACTACTAGACGAACGACTCACCGAGAGCTAGCCAAAGACCCGACCCGTAGTGTTATGTGACTGGAATGTGATTCAACTAGAAAGAACATACATCTCAAGTGTAGCACACATCACATTGAACAATCGACACCCAGACGACACAGAAATTCTCACAACTCAGAATATGAAACCCAAAATAAAACAGTGCACACACTCGATGACTTACAAACAACAGTGCACCAACAACGGAATCACAGAGAGCAGCAGAAGAGAGTGGGAGGAAAAGGTTGGAAACTAACTAAACCGATGACAACAGGCCTGAACACCCACCGATAGACCGGATTGAATTCCGACGACGATGACTCATACGCCCGACAGTGACAGCCAGAAACAGACCCACGACGCTACGCGAGTCGCCTGAACACCACGCGGCTCGCCTGAACACGGACGCAGCAGCGGACAACCGACGAACACCGGCGACAACTGACAGAACTGACGACGACGACGCACGAACAGACCCCCGCGCGACTCGCCTGATACCCACGCGGCTCGCCTGAACACCCACCGGACCACGAACAGCGATGACGACTCTGACCGGCGACCGACGACGACCAGTGACAAACCAGGCGACGCGCGTGAACACGGTGATTGTGAAGTGAGGAGGAGAGGGATTTAGGGACGGAATAATGGTGATAGTGATGGGTTATGAAATTGATTTGGGGGAAGAATTAATTTGAGAAATTGGGTGGTGGAGGGTTAGGAATCTAGGGTTTTGAATTTGGGGGGATTGGATTGAATTGGGAAAAAGGGAAATTAGGGTTTAGAATTAGGAATAGCGAAAGATTGAAGTGAAGAGGGGAAAGTCGGATAAGCTGTTTCAATTTTTTATTATTATTTTTTTTAATAATAAAAAACTGACCTGTGGGGGAAAGAGGCACGCGAGTCGCATAGGGTCCGCGCGACTCGCACGGATGCCTGTAACTCCGTCCTTTTTTCTTCAATTTTTGCTCAGATTTTGAGGGATCTCCATGCTAGTCGCCCAGGACCCATGCTAGTCACCCCATCTCCTGGAAAATCGACGCTCTTCTCCTATTAAAACATCAAAAGTTAGTAATAAAAACTAAGTTTAAGAAAAACAATGATTAAGAAAAACAACGAAATTAATACTACGACCTATGACCCGTAAAATAAAATTTTACAAAAATCTACAAAGCGGGTTGCCTCCCGGAAGCGCTTTTGTTTAAAGTCGTTCGCTCGACTGAGACGGATGTCAATTTTCGTGGATAGGGTCGTAAAGGGCCATCGACTCCACTACGGTAGCTTCAAATCCTTCTAATACGGCTTAAGACGTTGTCCGTTGACCTTCAAAATCTTGTTTGTCTCGGGATTTCGTACTTCAACTGCATCATGAGGGTAAACATGAGTTATAATGAATGGACCAAGCCAACGGGATTTTAACTTACCGGGAAAAAGACGAGGACGAGATTGAAATAAAAGGACTTTTTGCCCAACTTGAAAGTCTCGCCTCAAGACCATCTTATCATGCCAAGCCTTCGTTTTCTCCTTATAAGTCGCCGCGTTCTCATATGACTCTAGACGTAGCTCCTCCAACTCTTGTAATTGTAGCTTTCGATGCATTCCCGATTCATCTAAATTCATATTGAAGCTTTTTATCGCCCAATATGCCTTATGCTCTAGCTCCACGGGAAGATGACACGCCTTCCTAAACACCAATCGATATGGAGACATGCCGATCGGGGTTTTGTAGGCCGTTCGATAGGCCCATAATGCATCGTCTAACCGTCCACTCCAATCCTTCTGATTTGGATTGACCGTCTTTTCTAGGATGGATTTAACTTCTCGATTGGACACTTCAGCTTGTCCGTTCGTCTGCGGATGGTAGGCCGTGGATACTTTATGAGTGACAAAATACTTTTTGAGCAAAGCACTTATCGTTTTATTCACGAAATGAGTACCACGATCACTAATCAAGGCCTTGGGAATTCCAAATCGAACAAATATGTTAGCCTTGATAAAATCCGCCACCACCTTAGAATCATCGGTCTTAGTGGGGATCGCTTATACCCACTTGGACACATAATCGACCGCAAGTAAAATGTAGAGATTACCGTTCGATTTTGGGAACGGTCCCATGAAATCGATCCCCCATACATCAAATATCTCACAATTAAGCATATAACTTTGAGGCATCTCATTTTTCAGGGAAATATTCCCCACCCTTTGACAATTGTCGCAAGCTTGACAAAAGACTTGGGCATCTCGAAACAATGTGGTCCAATAGAAACCGCAATCTAACACCTTCCTTGCCGTCCTCCGTGCACCAAAGTGACCTCCACACGCTTGAGAGTGACAAAACGTGAGAATTGAAGTCATCTCATTCTCCGGAACGCATCTTCTAATAACACCATTGGAGCAATGTTTCCATAGATACGGCTCATCCCACACATAGCACTTCGCATCACTACGAATCTTGTCTTTTTGAGATTTTGATAAAACCGAAGGAAATTTAGATGAGCAAAGAAAGTTTACCAAATTCGCATACCAAGGTTGAACCGAGTTAAGCGCAAATAAACTTTCATCGGGAAACACACCCTTGACCGACTCTTTCTCATGTGACCTAGAATCAACATCAATCAACCGACTCAAATGGTCGGCAACCACATTCTCGGCTCCATTTTTGTCTTTCACCTCAAGATCGAACTCGCTAAGTAAAAGGATCCACCGGATCAATCTCGGCTTAGCTTCTTTCTTAGACATCAAATAGCGCAATGCCGCATGGTCAGAAAACACAATCACCTTCGTTCCTAACAAGTAGGATCGGAAATTTTCCAACGCATACACGACCGCTAGGAGCTCCTTTTCGGTGGTGGTGTAGTTCCTTTGAGATTCATTAAGGGTCATGGATGCATAATGAATGACATGAGCTATCTTTCCAACTCTTTGACCCAACACCGCTCCTAATGCATAATCACTCGCATCACACATGATCTCGAAGGGGAGAGACCAATCCGGAGCTTGAATAATTGGAGCCGACGTAAGCCTACGTTTCAACTCATCAAAAGCCTCCTTACAAGCTTTATCAAATACAAAATCTATCTCCTTCTGAAGCAATTTGCACAATGGTGTGGTTATCTTGGAAAAGTCTTTAATAAATCTTCTATAAAAACCTGCATGACCAAGAAAAGACCGCACTTCCCGAACATTAGTAGGGTAAGGTAGAGAAGAAATAGTATCAATTTTTGCTTTGTCTACCTCTATACCCTTTGATGAGACCACATGCCCGAGAACTATACCTTGCTCCACCATAAAGTGACACTTCTCTGAATTCAAGACAAGGTTAGTTTCAATGCAACGTTTAAGCACAAGAGATAGATGATGTAAACAAGAATCAAAAGAGTCACCATGCACCGTAAAGTCATCCATGAACACTTCAATGAAACGTTCAACATACTCCGAGAATATACTTATCATACATCGTTGAAATGTCGCGGGTGCATTACAAAGACCAAAAGGCATGCGTCTATATGCAAACGTGCCAAAAGGACAAGTGAATGTGGTTTTCTCTTGATCCTCGGGGGCAATAGCTATTTGGAAATAGCCCGAATACCCATCTAAAAAGCAATAGTAGGCTTTCCCCGCTAGTCTTTCTAGCATTTGGTCAATGAAGGGGAGGGGGAAGTGGTCTTTCCTAGTTACCGCATTCAATCTACGGTAATCAATACACACGCTCCACCGGTTTTGAATCCTAGTGGGGACAAGCTCACCATCTTTGTTCTCTACTACGGTCACCCCCGATTTTTTAGGGACTACTTGCGTAGGACTCACCCATTTACTATCAGAAATAGGAAAAATCATACCGACTTGTAGCTTGAGAACCTCTTTCTTCACTACCTCCATCATAGGAGGATTTAATCGACGTTGTGGTTGCCTCACCGGTTTAGCATCATCTTCGAGTAAAATCCGGTGCATACAAGTACTTGGACTAATACCTTTGATGTCGGCAATTATCCATCCAATGGCTTGCTTGTTCTCCACAAAAACGTCCTTCAACTTCCTCTCTTGTTCCTTGGTGAGCTTACTAGAGATGATAACCGGTAGTGTTTCTCCCTCACCAAGGAACACATACTTCAAGTGCTCCGGTAGAGCTTTAAGCTCCACCACAGGTGCCTGCACAATAGAAGGCAACATTTTCTCCCTTGGAACAGTTAGTGGTAATGGGTTCTGAAAATAAGATAGTGGTCTCCTCGAATCATGCAATTCCGCCACAACTTCCTGCAAATTAGCAGAAAAAGGATATTCTACCTCCTCATTACTCAAACTGTTCTCCAAAGCAACCTGCAACTCATCACAACCATTCAGGTCAAAGAATTCCGGTGCTAATGGATCAGCGATATCAATAAAATTGACAGAATGGTGATCTACGGGGTATTTCATGGCATCATAGATGTTGAAAGTTACTAATTGGCCATTGGACTCCATAGTCATAGATCCATTAGAGACATCAATCTTCGTGGTTGCCGTTTTCAAGAACGGCCTTCCTAGCAAAATCGAAGCCACATGGTGATCATGTTCCATGTCTAGCACATAAAAATCAGCAGGAAAGATTAGATTGTCAACTAAAACAAGAACATCCTCGATAATACCCTTCGGGTAGACATTCGATCTATCCGCCAACTGAATCACAACACTAGTATTATTCAAAGGACTAAGTTGCATAGATTTATACACAGAATAAGGCATCACATTTATAGAAGCTCCTAAATCTAGCATGGCTTTGTCAAACTTAGTGTTACCAATGGTGCAAGGAATTGTGAACATACCCGGATCACTACATTTAGGTGGTAGTTTTCGTTGAAAAACGGCGGACACATGTTCACTTACCTTAAATTTCTTTACCCCTTTAAGCTTGTTATTCCTTTTAATAGTGCACAATTCTTTTAAAATTTTTGCATATTTAGGAATACTTTTCAAAAGATTAAGAAGGGGAATATTTACCTCGCACTTTTCAAATACCTCGTAAATGTCTTTATCGTGCTCAAAGTGGCGAGTTCTCTTGAGTGCATCGGGGAAGGGTACCTCCGGTTCCACAACCGGTGTAGTAGTGATGAGCTCCTTTGCCTTGACAATAGGGGTTTGCTCCTCCTTCTCGATCACTATCTCTTCTTCTTCCTCTCTTATGACCGGTTGCTTTGCTACCTTCTTCACCTTCTTGACCTCCTCTAATTGCCTTCCGTTCCTCAATGAAACGGCACTCACATTCTAAGAAGGCACCACTGTTTGAGACGGGAGTCTCGTAGAATCTCGAGCTTCCAAACGACTAATAGAGGTCGCCATTTGTCCCAATTGAGTTTCCATGTTTTGGATACTAGCTTTGTTCTCGTTTGGTGTTGAAGAACCGTAGCTTGAAGATTGGACATTTGGGTGGTTACCGTAGCTTGACTAGCAACCAAAGCGCGTATCATGTCCTCGGTGGACATTTGACCACTAGGTGGGGGTGGAATAGGAACCGTGTTGAGAACTTGTTGTTTAACAAAAAATTGTTGCTTCGCTTGACCAACTTGGTTCCCTTGATTAAATTGTTGATCCCCTTGACGAGTTCTCCACCTCATGTTGGGATGATCTCTCTATCCGGGATTAAAGGTATTAGAGAAGGGATCCCACTTCTTCTTTTCCCCGGTTTCCCATATTCCATTCACCTCCTCTTGATCCTCTTCATACATGTGAGGACAATGCTCACTCGGATGTCCTTCGGTAGAACAAATACCGCACATCATAACTTGATTTGTTTTTCCCGACATCATATTTTGGACAAGAGCCGTTAAACTATCGACTTTATGTTCAAGGCTCGAGGATGATGAATTACCTACGGCATGCACTCCCCGTTTATATTTTCGAGAAAAAATCTCGAGAGCTTTCAACTAGCTCCTGGATAACCTCTATAGCAGCATCTGGACTCTTGTTCACGATCGATCCCCCACATGCCGCATTCACAGTGCGAGCATCCTCCACACAAAGACCTCCACAAAAATACATCACAAGGTCTTGAGGATTATAGCCATGATATGGGCATGTAGCACATAGCTTCTTAAAACGTTCCCAATACTCGTACATAGTCTCACCATCCCGTTGCTCTGCATTACTAATCTGCTTCTTCAATTGGGAGGCTCGAGACGCCGAAAAGTACTTCTCAAGGAACGCCTTCTTCATCTTCACCCATGTATCAATACTTGCCGGTGGCAAGTAATATAACCAATCTCTCGTAGAATCCTTCAACGAGAAGGGAAAGGCCCTTAGCTTCAGCTGCTCATCAGTGACAGACGCCGGTTTCATACTCAAGCATACAATATGAAAATCCGACAAGTGCTTGTTAGGGTCCTCATCGCTTAAGCCATGGAATGTGGGTATTTGATGGATCAAACCTGACTTCAATTCGAAAGTGGCATTCGCACCCAATGGTGGGTACGTAATACACAAAGGTTGTTGTGCAAGGTCAGGTGCTGTCAGCTGCTTAATTGTGTTGGCCATGATACACGAATCGTCTTCGGACTTGGAAGAAACTTCAGTATTCACGGGAATAATAGGAATATCGTCGAAAAACTCTAGATCCTCGAATTTCTGTGTTCCAATAACTATTGCTCCCTCTCCGATTCTCCGTGACCTGTGCAAGGTGCGTTCAATCTCTGAGTCGAATGCCTCGAGGTTCAAGTTAGAAGAACGAGTATAATACATAAACTACACAAAATAAAATAAAATAAAATGAAATAAAATTAGCTATAATAAAAAGAAAATTAAAAATTACACTAGAAAACCCAAAAATAATTAATACCGATTCCCCGGCAACGACGCCAAAATTTGACACGCTAAAGTGGTATGCCTCAAATTAGAATTTATAAGCACTTAAATCTAGATACTAAAACGTAGTATAGTCGAAATAAGGGTCAAACCCAAGGGAATCAGAATAATGAAATTATGCTAACTAAGTGTAGACGAAATCAATCAATCTCTAATTAAATTAAAGATCGTAGTAACCAAGGGGGGGTTTATGAATGAAATTCTATTAAACTAAAGTAAAAAGCTAATAAATTGAGATATCAAGTGATTTAAAAGAACTTAGACACAAGCACAAATCCACACTCAATAGCGATTGATCATCGTAAGACGGCTTCAATTAATAACCTTGACTACTCTATCGTGAACATGAAATTCCAATTCTCTTAAGAGTAGTTAACTAAAACGAATCCCGTTCTTAATTAACCCTAACCGTAAAACAACCTAAACAATCCAGTTCTAGGTTCAATTAGACGGAAGCAATATAGATCTGTGAATTCGATAGAGAATAAATAGCACGTACAATCCAGTCGTGCCTTAGATATTTATATGAATCGCTTCTAAGTACTAATATCAACGTATCCCGTTCAATATTAATTCCTAGTTGTTACTAATGTAAAGTTAATCAGTAAATCCTACTCAATTAACGATACTAAGCTAACGGTAGAACGATGCAATCAAATACTAGTTGTACACCTAGCAATCAACAACAACATTCATGAAATTGATAACAAAGCAATTCATAATAATCAAGGTTAATAATCAAAACATTCAAACTCACAAACGTTTCTTGAGCGTTTCAAAGGCTTGAATCTAAGTAGAGAAGATTAGTTACATATACTTGCAATAGAAAATTAGGGTTCTTCAAAGGTCTCCCTTTTCTTCTCCAATGTAATGTTAAACCCTTGATGTGATGATATGAATAATAAAATCTAAAACTAAGCTTAACCTAATAATAGTTTACCCATAAGAATAAAATAATAAACTATCCTAATAATAATAAAGTTTCCTAATTGAGAACCAAGTCTTAACAACGTAGCCATGTAACACAAAATAAGACGGAACGCGTGGAACGTTACAGGCATCCGCGCGACTCGCCTGTCTGTCGCGCGACTCGCTTGGATTCTATGCGACTCGCGTGGCAGGCTGTAGCTGTTTCTTGCGATTCTTCGATTCTTTCGTTCCGGGTCTTCAAGTGGGCTTTCTTCTTCTTCATGTTTTAATCGTTCTTAGCCCAAATCGACGGTCCAATGGTTAGCATCCTCAAAATAGCCTATATTACTTTCATACCAAATTGACACAAATGCAATACAAGACAACCGACTTAGCTCAAAAAATACACAAAAACCGTCGTAATAACTACCACTAAATCCGGCCCATCATCTAATGATCAAATAAACAAAAAAAACTATTGTATAAGAGAAATATATGAAATTATTATGGTGGTGATGATGATGCCATTATTGATTGTTAGCACTTTGATGGAGAAGTATATATATTCAATTGAATTATCTCATTAATCTTATACTAGTGTGATCCCCGTGAAAAATTTCACTGGTTGCCCATTTTTATTAATATTTAAAGATGAGGGAAGCAAGCTAAGATTGATTTTTAAATTACGCAAAAGAGTATGATCATTAATATGTGGGTTA
This sequence comes from Agrostemma githago, assembly GCA_958450325.1. NCBI lineage: Eukaryota > Viridiplantae > Streptophyta > Magnoliopsida > Caryophyllales > Caryophyllaceae > Agrostemma > Agrostemma githago. The sequence continues at coordinate 39,214,803 of OY288258.1, forward strand.
ATAGTACGAAAGATCGAACAACATAATTGTCTTAAAGGATAATTTTTTTGCTAGAATAAGACAATTTCTTCTTTATTTCATATTCTACTAATTATATAAAGTACAAATTAATCTACTCATAAGCAAAATTAAAACAGTTAAATATATCGTTTGACCCGTCTTGAATACCGTTTGATTATAGTGAAATAGTTAAAATGAATAATTTGGCTTCGTTTGATTATAGTGAAATGTTACTCATGCATGTACGACTTACTTCGTATTAATTGTTCGGGATAAAATCCGCATCCTCGGAATTACGACGTGGCAAATTATAACCGGAGAGTCAAGAAGGTCGAAGGTCAAAAGTCAAAGGTCGAAAGTCAAAGGTCAAAGGTCAAAGGTCAAAAGTCGATACTATTAAAAATCATTTGGCCATTCGAGACCCTAAACAACGGGTCAATTAGAATTAGGGCAATAGTATTTAGACCATTAAAGACAGCAGCCCATTGAGAAGCTTGATGCATGTGTAGGAAGAAAGAGTCAATGAACAACCCCTATCTTCAAGGGATTCCCCCTGAAAATTAGGAGCAGGACCAGGGGAGGTTAGCCGTAGAAACCTTAGAAGGAAGAGTTTTTAAAGGGAGAGCAACACTTGAAGAGAAATCATTCAACGCACCTTCAACATACCAACTCTAAGCAAATTCATAACATAATACCCCATAGTTAATTATCATAAGAATATCGATACTTGCATTCCTTTACTTTCCCCGTTCGTTTGATCATAGTAGAAAATTGGCGGGATTCCGACTCCCCCCGCGGTTTTTCCCACGTTGGGTTTCCGCGTCACCAAAACTTCGCGTATCGTTTTCTCCTTCTTTTCATCGTTATTTGTTCACTAATATCGTCATAGTTCCAATACTCCGTAGCTATAGGTCGATCGCTTTAACCCGTCACTAAAAACAATAACCCGATAATAGTCTAGGTGTAGACACCCACATTTTGACTGCCAGGTGTCTACTGCAGTTTCCGACAAACACCCGATGATGATCAGACGTAAACGTGCTTTAATATATTCAGAAACGGGATCAAAATCATTGGCATTTGGCTTGGGCTTTTTACGGAGTACATATCTCACAAAAACAACCTCAAAATCAGGCCCAGTGGGTCGTTTCGAGTCAAATAAGACTAATTTGGGTCGAAACGGCCACCAGGGGTAAAACCGTCTTTTAGCTATCGAGTCAAAACCCGGTCAAAAATATTCTCGGGACACGCGAGTCAGCCGTGACACCTCACGTGGCTGATTCGAGCTCCAATACTACAAAAATCAGCTACACAAAATATTAAACAAATCCGTTTAAAGATAGAATTCGATCTCAAGTAGGAATTCTATCCGAAAACCGAATCAAACACTCGACCGAGCGCAAGACACTCGGCCGAGCAGACCATACCAGCCGAGATTCCCTTTCTTCTTTGCCAAGTAAACGAAATTCTCGTTCTTCTCAGCTTCTTACGTTTCCTATCCTAAGTGGTAGTTCTCACCCAACCACTTCTCCTAGCCAAGGTCGGGAACTTCCCTATAAATAGGCCCCTTGCACAACACATCTAACAACATCTAAGATTCATCATAACACACTTTTTACACATCAATTATCATCAACACAAAAATACATACACCCTTAGCATCGAGAAACCGATAGTACATCCAAAACCCGAAGGAAACCGGCCCTTACATCCGTCACCCTTCACCGAGCCACCATAACTCACCAACATCCACTCGACGCTCTTGTGCCCAAGCCACGTTCCGACGAGCTCCGATCCGTGTAGACAAAAGCATGTAGGTTGAGGGTGTAACCAAACCCGACTTCTTTTTTTCTTTCTTCTCCCTCTCGTCGTCCGTCTTTTTCTCTTACGGGTCGTGTGTCGTTTTTTTTATGGGTCACTCGTCGTTTTTTTTATTCCTAATATCGATATTAATAAAACTATTTTCGTATAACAAACATTCTTATAAATATTATATCAACTCCATAGTTGAATATCGTATTAAAAGAATTAAATCAAATCTCGTTGATGCTAAAAAATCGTTACATCTTTTTTTTACAAAATACAACAATTTTAACGCGGAGAGAATTAACATCTTTTTCGTTCAAATTCTTTTTTTAAAACAATTTTACAAAACTTTTTCTAAAATTCATTCCGAATATTCGATATCGATTTCATAATCGAATATCGGATACGACGAATAATGAAAATATAAATCGAGTATAAATTAATTCGTATTTGTACGCGATTTATCAAAATTGACAATTTTCGAACAACAAGCGAAACCGGGACAGACCCACACGCGAGTCGCGCCCCTCCCAGGCGACTCGCGTGAGTCTGAAACCCGCGCACTTTTTAGTCTTTTTTCGTTCATTTTTTTAATTCTACAAAACGATTTCTCAAAATTTACATCTTTTCTAAAAACTATTCCGAGTATTTGATATCGATTACATAATCGAACCTCGAATATAACGAATATCGAAAATATTAAATCGAGTGCAAATTATGCAATATTGGTACGCGATTTAATAAAAGCATCGAATTTTCAAAAAATCGGTTTCGAAAAAAGGCCGGGACGCGAGTCGCGCGCGTCCCGGGCGAGCCGCACGGCCGACTGAAACGCGACTCGTCTTTCGCTTTTTTTATTTTTTTTTTTCGAACTTCGTTTTTTATACAAAACGGTACTTTTTAGCAATATTTTTCAGATTTCGACTAATATTTTCTCAATCTCGCATATTCATCATATTTGCTATATTTTTATTCACAATTCGATGCTAACTCGTTTGTTCATCTTTTGTAGCAAATTCATCTTTTTCATTATTTGTTTTATTATACTAAAACGAACCTTACATGCTAAATTCAACTTTGACGTTAATTTTCATGCATTAAGCCGACTTAGCAACCCATTCAATTCCTCGCATGTTTAGGAAAACAATGTTTGCATATCATTCATCGTATTACTAATGCGCATATTCAAAAATCATTCGATATCCTAGTAGAGGCCGCTAATGTGCGGGCGGGGTTGGGTGTTCTTTGTGAACTTCCCAACACGTACCCTCACCCCTTACTCAGAACCTCGGTTTCCGGATGTCCGAAACCATTGGCAACGAGAGTCATTCAATACACGGTATCCGATCAAGTCGGTATCGGTATCAAATGCAAAGGGACGAACCCGATAAACTCTGACATCGGAAATGGGCCGTATTTTGTACACGGCCCACTACGACATAGAGTGGGTTCGAACGGGCCCGAACTCCCACAAAGTTCGGTGGCGACTCCAACTTCGATTTAAATTTCAATTTGATCAATCTCATATGGAGATTCATTCGCCTCCCCAAACCCGCGCGTGGCCGCGTCGGGGTGGACCTATGTCATGTCCACACTAGGGTTTGCTTGTGAGGGTCAATTCCAACAATAGTCTTCTCTAGGGTTTGCCTGTGAGGGTTGTCTAGGGTTTCCTTGCTTGCTCCACAAGTTGCTTTGTCGTTTCGATCTCTACGCTTGAGAGTGTAGAATCCGGTACGTGTTTATATCAGTGTGTTCTTCGAAATGGCGCAATACAGTCGGGATCGTGGGAAAGGAAAGATGGGGGAGGAGGAGGTTTTCAATTGGAACGACGCCGACGCTGTGGGCGGATCGAAGGAGGAATTTGTCATCATAGGTAAATTGTGGTCGAACAAGGCCCTAAATACCAAAGCCGCAATTGATACGATGACGAAGTTATGGCTTACGAAAGGTCCAATAGATGCAAATGTTCTGGATAACAAGGAGCAGATATTCATATTCCGTTTCGCATCAGGGGAGGACAAAGCGAAAGTGATAGAGGGTCAACCATGGAACTTCGACAAGTTTGTGTGGTATTTCAATGATCCAATAAGGGAAGGGAGACTAACGGATACGCCTTTGTTCCATGTTCCAATGTGGGCGTGAATCTACGATCTTCCTTTGAAGGACCGGTTGAATATGGAGAATATCAAGAGTATGTGCAAACAATTGGGGGAGTACGTTGGGGTGGATGATATGACAAACACACAAATCGACAGAGCTGTGCGAATCCGGTTTCTGCACAATGTTCGCAGAAGTCTTAAGCGGAGTATTGATATCAGGATGTCAAAAGGTAATGTTGTTCAATTCCCTGTTAAATATGAGAGGTTACCTCTTTTTTGCTATGGGTGTGGGGTCCTCGGGCACGGAGAGAAGGACTATGAGGAAGGACCGTTTGAGGAAGGGGAATTGCATTATAGTGATTCACTTCGTGCATCACCCTGGAGACCGACTAAACAACCTAGTGAAAAGGTTGGAATGAAAGGGCAGAATCCGCAACCAACATTCGAGGCTGAATAACGGGAGATGGAACATGAGGCTATAACGAACATAATTGAAAAATTGCAGGAGATAGCTCTTAAAAGAAGGAGTGGGAAGGGGGATATGATGGTTGTGGAGAATAGGCAGAATGCTTTACAGGTGGCAAATAAAGTTCAATATGGGAGGGAGGTGTGGGGATCGAAGGGGGATGGCCAGGAGGGGGACATGGGGAGTAGGAGTGAGGGGGGCAGACAATCGACACTGGGGTGAGTATGTGGGTGGACCAGGATATACAACAAATATCTGGTATGGAGGGTGCTAATGAAAATCGAGGGAGGGGTGGGAAATGGAAGAGGATAGCTCCGGAAGGACATGATAATAAAGGGGGGGGGGGGGGGGGGGGGTTAAAGGAAACCAAGGTAAACGAGGGAGGGATGAAGAAGAGAACGAGGCTGAGGGAGATGGAAAGAAGGCAAAATTGATCATGGGTGTCAGTTCACCTGAGGCGGAGGCTGAGGTCGCTCAGCCCCGCCGGGCCCAATGAGTCTTTTGAGCCTTAACTGCAGGGGGCTGGGCAACCCCGCTGCAGTAGGCGGTCTTAGAAACCTTCTACGGAAGGATGTCCCTGCTATAGCTTTCCTTTGCGAGACGAGGCTTAGTAGTATGGAATTTGGGGATGTTATAGGATGTCCTTTGCGTTTCTGTGGCGGAAAGAGGTTTAGTGTAAGCTTAGGTCTTCGTCTGTCAATCATATGGACTTCGAGGTCCAGTTGGGGGGATATGAGTGGAGAGTTATAGGCTTCTATGGTTTGCCAGTTGTAAGTGATAGACATTTATCTTGGGAGCTGTTACGTCTTTTACATGACGAGTTCGATGGACCTTGGCTATGTATGGGGGACTTCAATGAGATCTTGGTAGCTTCGGAGATGAAAGGGGGGACTAGAGCTCAATGGCAAATGAACAATTTCAGGGAGGCGGTTGATGATTGTGGTCTTCGAGAGGTGGGGTTTGAGGGATACGAGTTCACTTACGATAATGGGCATGCGGACATGATGAATCGTCAATGTAGATTGGTGATGCGCGTATTTTATATACACTTTTTATGCTCTTATTACGCGCATTCTCGTGTTTATTGAATAGTGAAAACTATTATTTTGCCCCGAATTGGCTACTTTGTGGTGTGTATTGTCCTTTTGCAGGAACGGAAGACAAAGGAGCTAAAACGAACCAAAACCGAGGCAAAACGAAGCTGGAAGAGCTGATCGCTGAAGTAGGCAGAATAGTCGACCGACTATTGGAATAGTCGGCCGACCATGGCGATAGTCGACCGACAATTAAAGTAGTCGGCCGACAATTTCTTGGGCTGCGGGCAGATTTCGTGCTCAGCAAAAAGTTTCATAAACAATTTTAACCTATCCTAAGTTGTATAAATAGGCTTTTCAGCCACAAAAACTAGAACTACTTACTTTTCTCTTGATACTTTCCTCTCCTTACACTTTTATTTTAGTCTAATTTCTTTCTTTAAAACTCGGTTATTGTAAGACTTTCGGATTCGAATCGCCTTCATTCCTTTTGGTAATTTTATCTAATCTTTCTTCCTTCTTCTTCGTTCCTGATTGTTCTTCTCTTCATATTTAATTATTCTTAATCGTTGTTTTATGCTTGTCGTAAATTTATTATTATTCATCATGTTTAATCTAGAAAAATATTTTATTAATCTTGTTGTTCTCAATTTAATTATGAGTAGTTAATTTTCCTTGCTAGGATTTAGGGGATCTGCGAATTGAATATGGTTACTAAATAATTTATAGATCTGTCAATGATATTGTGTCTGAGTTGTCAATTGTATCATATAATCGCGATTAGTCAGTTAATGCGCATGATTGATTAATTGAATTCGGTAAACTTGAACCTAAGATCGGAAGCCTGGTAAAAGTTAGACCTGCTACAACACATTAGTTTGCCCTAATAAGATCGGAAGCCTTTAGACGCATGCTAGGGTGAATAACGGACCGGAAGGACCTTTTCAATACCCCTTAGACCAATATCTGCGATAGACCTGTGACTTAGACCGTGACCATATGAGATTCGTAGTGAACCGACAATCCTAGTTTTCTCTCCATATATTTATTCATCTTTATTTGTTTTATTTTATTTTAGTTATTTCTTCTCTTTTAATTCTCTTTCCTTTACTACTTTAGTTTAGTTAACACAAACATAAAAAACCCCCGATTGTTACTTAGATAGACTTTAACTGCAAGTAGGATTTATTTGTCTCCCTGTGAAATCGATCCCGACTTCCCTAGCTATATTTTTAGTTAGACCGTAGTTGGTTATTTTTGATAGGTATACGACTAGCTTATCAAATTTTAGTTTGGCTTTTACCTCCTCATATCCATATCATTTTGCCCCTTCTTACCTGACTAACCTCACTTTATACCATATGTAAGTCCTTGGCACTTGTCTTTTCCCGATAGAATGCGTATGTACGGTTATTAGAGATTGATTTCATGTTAGATTGCATGCATGCTCTTGTAGGTCGCAGTTTAGGTGAGTGCTTTGTCTTTCCGTTTCTACATATACTCACAATATCACCCCATTTGTGTGATGAGCGATCCGTGAGAGTCCGACATAGACGAGTCTTCCAAGGTTGAAGGTTCAGTATTGTTGCCATTGATCAAGCTTGTTGTATGTGATTGTTTACATTGACTTTAATCGTTGCAAATTGGTTTGAGTAACTTTGGAGCATATTCCGCTATGAGTTGTATATCGTTCCAGTAGGATATTTTTCTTTATTTTGTGTTTGCTTGGGACAAGCAAGGGTTTGGTTTGGGGAGGTTTGATGCGTGCAATTTATATATGATTATTCCGTCTTTTACGCACGCATTTCCATGCATATCGAGTAGCATTGTCTACTATTTTCCCTCGAATTTGATACTTTGGGGTCGTGTTGCATCTTATCCTGGTTCGAACCCGTGGACACATAAACAAGGCAAAAATCGTGCTTAAAGATGAAATCTTATGCGAAATAAGAAAGGAGAATGATCGTTTTCAAACGGGTCTACTTAAAACGTGAATATCTTGAGTTCTACAACTCCAATTGATCTGGTTCTAGCTGAGTTGGAAATCTCTTTTTCTTAGCTTTCTAACGGTATATTACACGCCCGATTTGAAGAAGTAACGAAGAAATGACAAGCGTTTGAAGTTGAGCGCGCAGTTCTGAGAACGGAAACAAGTCAATAATAGTCGAACGACTATTCAGAATAGTCAACCGACTATTCTCGAGACTGGACGTAGACCGAGACTTTCCTAATTTGATGTTTAGGGTTAATAAGTCTTTTGGGCTTTTGTTTTAACTTAGTATTTAAGAAACTGCTAGTGTAATACCCGTGAAGAACCTTCACGGGTTGTTCGCTTTTATTTATGTATAGAGTTTATTGGATTAACAACTAAAATTAGGTTCTCCGTTAAAATACTTTTAGTTAGTTTAGGTGTTATCAGTACAGCTATGAATGACAACATATAGCAAGTATGGCGCAACATCTTCGCCATTCTTTGATCATGCATTTTCTACTACCTGCTGTAAGTGTTTTAACCGATGTTTTGTGATTGAGGTGAGTATATGAACGAAGGGGGAGATGTCGACACGTCCTACATCATTACTACTACGGAGATTGTAGAATGGAGCATCCACCCAGTCGTTAGCAGAGAACACGACATCTACCAAGCAATCATCGCAAAGGTAAATAATGATATCGTTTGTCATTCTTATAAATTCATGTTCGTCCGAGAGGTTTGTTTGTTGTAACTTGTAATTAATTATAAAGACTTTTTACAAAAATACGTTTTCTCGTGTTTTTATTTATCTATGTCGATGTTAAACGGATGACAAAATTTTGCGCTTAACATTTTGCATGCACCATTAATTAACAGCCCAAAACATTATTAGCTGGGCGGGCTGGGCAACAATGCGTACACATTTGCTGCTCCTATTCTTTTTTGGGCTGCATAAAAGAATGAGGGATAGAAATTTGAGATTAGCCAGCTACCAATGTATACTCGGTGAAATGCTGATGTTTGAAGGTCAATTGGGCCAAAAATAAGTTGAACATAAATATATGTGGATGGCAGAATTTGCAACTTTGGTCCAGCATGCATAATAACCGTCATCGAGTAACGCGGAGTCACATGTAACTGAATGTTAGAATGTACCGTCAATTGTGACGTGAAATTATACCGGTAAAAACGTGTCGTAGTAAAATCAAGGAACGGTTCTTCGTCGAGACACATCCCCGATAAAGCTGGTAACCCAATATACATAATTGGGCTGAACAAACTTATGAATGATCCAAAATTCTAACCCAAACCAACGCTGGGCCAAATACTATCCCTATATCAGCAATTTGCAACATCAACCCATCAAGTGTAGTAATGAACATCGAGTATGCGGTGAGTGACATGAAATTAACGGTACTGTAACTTATTAGTACATTTTATGACGGTATAAATGTGTCGTAATTCACACGAATAGTCTGTGTTAGTACTAAGGTCGACAAAACACAAAAGCATGGACAGATACACTAAACGGAAGTCGAAGAGTTATTATCATCCCAATATATAATCAAAATAAAATTGACAACTTCATTTCACCAAAGGTAAAACGTCCAAATTGCATGCACATCTAGTTTCTCTACAACAATAAGAAGAAAGCATCCACAGAACCTGTTCTTGCTAAGAACTCAAAATGTATAGACAATTGATGTGGCCGCCTAAGTGCATCCTCGACAACATGTCGTACGACGTGTAAGACGGGTGGTATATCTGCCAGAATTTGCACATTTTGAAAATTAGACTAATCTTCCTTGGGTATGATGTGGTTAGGTTAGACCCGTGTATATCGCCTACGCTTGATTTTGAGAGGGTGGTTGTAGTTGAGTTCGGAGCGAGGCTACCAAACTATTTCAAGGCCTTCAAATTTCAAAGGGAGTTTGAAAATTTTGGGATGACCAAGGAAGCAATGGCCGACCAGTGGGATCACCTATCCGGCCTACATTGCTAGGTTGCTTCTTGGGAGGATGAGAAGTATCTATCAACGGAGACGGAATACCTTATGGTGCTAATCTGGTGCCGTTATGTTGGAACGTATGATATGGCTAAAGTCGTATTACCAAATCAAGATTATCCTAGTACTACTAACAAGATGATCGTAGTAGTGAAGCCAAACACGGAGGCGGATCGAGAGTGCACAACGGTGACATTAGACATGGAGGAGGATGGAGTAAAGGAGCTGAGGGAACTAGTTCCATATGCATGTTGGGAGAAAAGGTAATCGACTCGAAAACCAAGGAATTCTTCAATCCACTGTTATTTCCATTATTCCCTCGAACCTCCAATTCAAAATCAAGAGATTCCATGGTACCCTCGTCACTAAACTCCTCCCTAAAAAGGCTCATGGCTCCTTCACAATCGTCACTCTCAATGGCGTAAATAACTAAGGACTCGAGGAGGACCTCATCACAACAAGTCTCAACGGTGGTCATAATGGAATCCTCAATAGTATTAATAGCATCAACAAGGAGTTTCTTAGGCACAACTAGAGGAGCTCCTTCAAGAGACTCAAAAGGGGCTATTACACTGGCTTCTCTGGGAGGATGCTCGCTATGGTTCACCATCTCGGTTGACTCGACAACAACAGGGGTCATCTCGAGAGTGGTAGTCTCAACAATATGGGGGATTGGGTCAACGGTAGATGGAATATTAAACCAAAAACTCGGTTCATCATCATCGTCATCATCGTTATTTAACAATTCATGATTATCAAAAACTTGAGACTCACATGGAGGATCATGATAATCACTAAGATAAGTGGTTACCTATGTCGAGCTGTATTACAAGTATCCTCGCAAGCTTGTTGTCGAAACATCACGTCACTCGCAACCTCATTTTGGAACGATGCGTTATCGTGAATATAAGCTAATGGCTCACTCTCATGAACCACGTGATCATCATTAGGAACAACGTCATTAGACGCATTTTCACCTGCCATCTCCTTTAGCATTCTGTTAATTCTAGCCTGAGTGGCGTAGAATTCTGTTTCAAAGCTTGTTGGAGTCAAATTTGGTTTTGCCACCTCGCAGGCTTGTGCTTGGGACATCCAAGCTAAATAGTGCAAGAAATCCCATAAATCCCTTGTATTTTTATCGTAAGTACCTCCCATGGTTATGTTAACGGCTAATTCACGACAGTCGTGATTCATTCCTGCAAAAACAGCATGACCCAATTCGAGCTCATCATAGAAATATCCGGCGGAAACAAGGTTATTAACATATCCCTTGAATCGATCAAGATACTCATGAAAAAGTTCTTGCTCGCGTTGTGGGGAGATAAGAGAGAGATTCATACTTGAAAAACACTAAAACTACAAGAAAACGGTGAGATGGATCCCATGTTCCTTGGGATTAGAATGAAAGTGTAACGGGCAATTAAAGAATCTACAAGGAACTACCGAAATCAATTTCGAGGAACTTTCGTTCCCCAAAACGAAAGAGAGTAATAAAGAAACAAGCTAAAAGCAGTAAAGACCGACTCCCGGCAACGGCGCCAAATTTGATATGGCTAAAGTCGTATTACCAAATCAAGATTATCCTAGTATTACTAACAAGATAGTCAGTGGTAAGTAGGGTATCGTATCCGCAGGGAGAAGGTCAAACTGTTAGAAGCTATGGCGATTCTTAATTGCTCAAACGGTTGGTTTGATTGGTTAACTAAGACTAGAAATACGTAATCAAAATATGAATTATTCAATTAAAAGAAAATCTAGGGCTATGGGTTCACAATGAGTAGACAAATGATCATGCAAGAATAATCGATAAACACACAAACATGCTAGTTGGCTATAATACGTCCTCTCGGATCGAAATCAACCTAGGAAGACACTAACGGGCTCTCGCTACTTATTAGGCTTCCTACCGAATCACATGCGGGTCTAATCTCAACTCGGCTCTCGCACATGAACTGAAATTTTCCTAATTCGATTAACAAGTTGTGGCCTTTAACAAATTAATCGTCTTTCAGAGCATGTTAACAAGGCACTAGCATATATATGAATTCATCAAATAGAACTTAAATTCTACTCATCCATCCCCCTTGACCCTAGTAACGGAATTAGCTACTCATAATTAAATTCACACGAAATAAACAATTGAAAATGAAATGCATAATGATTGATATGGAAAAAGGAAAACTAATAAAATCAATAGTAGAAATGAAAATAGACAATCAAGAACATAAAAGATGAATAAGAATTGAAACTTAATTGAAATGATTACCGATTGGAAATTGTAGCAAGAACAAGAGTAAATCTTCCAACTAGAGAATTAAAAGAGTAATATTATTCTAATACTAGGCTTATGGTTCTTAGGAAATGAAAAAGGTCCGTTCAAAACTGATACAAAGCATTCCTATATAGCCAAAGAAAGAAGAAGCTGAAAAGACACTACAGCTATCTCGTCCCGATTCGGGATGGAGTCCGTCCCGAATCGGGATTAAAGTCGTCCCATGGGATGAGGGTCGTCCCGAATCGGGACAGATCAAAAATCCACTTTTGCTCAATTTCTTCATTTTGCCGTGAGTGAGGGGATAGGGACGACATCCATCCCTAGGGACGGACCTCGGGACCAACAAAAAGGACTCCTCTAGTCTTCCAAACTTCATGATATGGTTCCAACTCGACTCGGGATCACTTCATGACATCCACGCAACCTCAATAGCAACACCTAGCTTTTGGGTAAATAGTCACCGACCTCCATGTGAGCCATGCTGAAAAGGAAAAGGCGCCCATATCGCCTAATTTCCTACGAAACCAACAAAACACTACAAAACACACTAGAGGAGAAGATTAGTTCCCAAAACCGCTCCTAAGAGCGCATTTAACACGATAAATACATGGGAAAACGAGGATAAAAGCATATAGAATATTGTGGACATGACGTAGGTCCACCCCGACGCGGCCACGCGCGGGTTTTGGGTAGGCGAATGCACCTCCATATGAGAATGGATCGAATTGAAATTTAAGTCGAAATGGAGTCGCCACCGAATTTTATGGTTATTCGGAACCGTTCGAGCCCACTCTATATCGCTATGGACCATACACAAAGTATGGCCCATTTCGGTTTTAGAGCTTATTGGGCTCGTCCCTTTGCATTGCGATACCGATACCGTCACTACCGGTTATCGTGTATTGAATGACTCTCGTGCGCCAACGGTTTCGGGCATCCAGAAACCGAGGTTCTGAGTAAGGGGTGAGGGTACGTGTTGGGAAGCCCACTAAGGACACCCAACCCCGCCCGCACATAGCGGCCTCTACTAAGACATCGTTTGACTTTCTAATATGCGCTCTAGTGATTCGGTGAAATGATATGCAAACAGCGTTTTAGCTAAGCATGCGAATTAAATGTGAGCTACGTCAATTCAATGCATCTAATTTATTGTCGAAGTGATTTAGCATGCGAGGGTTCATTTATAAACGGTAAAACGTAAATAAAGCAAAGCAATAATAAATCGGTTACAAATTGCACGGGCGGAATACAACCCGGAATTCACAATACAACGAGCAATAAAAGTAGAATAACCAAAATATATTTAATCGAAATGACGAGCAATAATTGCAGACGGACCCGTATATAAATTAGACCATGAATTTGTGTAGATGGACGAACCTTAATTAATTACGCATTATATTGCATATTAATCAAAGGACGGAGGTTCGAGACCTAGGCGTGGTGCTAACCCGATCTCGAACCTCGATGCCTTGTCCCGACTTATCACCTCGATAAATTGGAGTCTTAAATTAATTATACGTCGAATACGACTAAGGAGTCGTCAACGCGAAATTAATAGTGAGACCGTCGATCAAAGTTGTTTAAGTGACGTGATATATATGAGTTTTGAAAAATGGGATCACGTGATTGTCTTTACACGTGACGACTAAGTCGTAAAAAAAAGACGAGGCTCGAATGTTGCATTAAAGCTCTCGGATTTCTGGGCTACAGGACCCACTCGGTCGAGTCATGGCCTGACTCGGTCGAGTGCGTCCTGAAAGAAGCTACTGCCCATAATTTGGGGTGCTACTCGATCGAGTAGCCTATGTACTCGGTCGAGTGGCACCTGTGCGAGCTATGGCTCGTTTCGTTTTATGTATTTTAAAATCGATAATTGATCGAATCGCATATAAATATGGCGCGATTTATATACAACTTAATCCTCGGTACTCATAATGCATGTATTATTATTACGAGACCGTTATCAGAGATTTTAGAAAAGATGATATAAAAAATCGTTTTAAATTGGACCGGGACAAAATTTGTTCCCTCCGCGTTAGGTCATCTTTAATAATCCTTACGGATTATGCGATGCTCGATTTAGCGTCAACGGGTTTTGTATCGATCTTTTGAAATGGAATTAAGCCCGTTCAACTACGTACTATCACGATCACGTTATGCCCTTGAGTGCGTAGGGCGGTGCTCCTCGAAAAGGCGCCACCACTATTGCGTCTCGTAAAGGGATTAAACGGACTTTGGGCAATAGTCGTAGTTAAACGAGTTAAATCCGAAATTTGATTATATGTAAATATATATATGTACGCGGTAGTGATATTATAACAAAATGTAAATAACGAAAATTAAATGTTAGATTGTTAGATGCGATAAATAAATGTTAGCGGTTAGATGTTAGTGTGCGATAAGTAAATGTTAGATGTTAGTGTTAGTATTGTCGTTACTATCGACATAACTATGATACTAATGCACAAACATAAATGTACATAAAAAGACGGAAAAAAGAAAGAAGAAGAAGGAGAAATCGGTGTTGAATTGTCACACCCTCAACCTACATGCTCTTGCTTCTCGGGATACGGTTCGTCAAATGGCGGCAATGGCGCGGGAATCGTCGAGATACGTAGGAGGAGTTGATGGTGTGTATGTATGGGGTTTGTGATGGATTTTTACGAGTTTTGCTCTCAAAAAATGTGTATAAGTGTGATGATGCTTATGGGTTGAATTATGGCTGAAATGTGTATTGTAAAGGTTGATGAATGCTTAGGAAGAAGTTTGTGAAGGAAAGAGTTGGCTGAAAAATGTGATTGAAAAAGTCGTTCAAATGTTGAGGGTTGATGGGGTTTATATATGAAACCCACGACATAGGGTCACTCGACCGAGTGGCCCTAGTGCACTCGGTCGAGTGCCCTAGTGAATGAACCTGGACTGCTTCTTTGAGGCTCCACTCGATCGAGTGGGTCAATCCACTCGACCGAGTGGATCAATTACGACATGCTATTTTGGGAATGATTGACCTTGATTTGATCTTGATTGATTTTAATTGATTTTGGATTGATTTGGCTGATTTTGAATTTGGCACAAATTTCGAGAATGTATCAGGTCGTTTTGTGTGTCGTGTTCGTCTTGACCGGGTTTTGACCCGGTCGCTAAAAGACGGGAATTATTTTTGGTGTCGGTTTTGACCCAAATTAGTCTTATTTTGCTCGGAACGACCCACTGGGCCTGAATTTGAGGTTGGTTTTGTGAGGTTTGTATCCCGTTAAAAGCCCATGCCGGACATAATTGATTTCGAGCTCGTATCCGAGCGCGTTAGAACATGTTAGCGTCCGATCATCATCGGGTGTTTTTTGGAAACTACCATAGACACCTGGCAGTCAAAATGCGGGTGTCTACAAATATCAACACATCAAAATCCCCCAAACCGAACTCTTGCTTGTCCTCAAGCAAGTATCGTCAAACATGACAAAACAAGAGCGGTGAACAAAACCAAGTATCCCCGAGATGAGAAATCCCATTGACAAGCTCTAGCAAGTTCACAATTCAATCTCAATTCAAACACGAGATTCAAGATAAGCACACATGGTTCAGAATTACATGTCAAAAATATGAGGGGGACAAGTACTAAGACATTTCAACTCTTGCATGATCCTTATTGACATCGGACTCCTCACGGGTTCACTCTCCCCTCATTGTGTGAACGGGTAGTATATTGTGAGAACACTCACCTACTACGACTCATAAGAATGCACCCGCTATGTAGGATGGTAAACATTCCAAATTCCAATGACACTTTATCACAATTTGCACAAAGAAGCTAAGAAAAGGACAAGAGAAGGATCGGGTGAAGGGTAGAAGGTGGACAAACGTTATGGACATGCGGAGCTAAAGGTTAAACTAGCAACAATACAAACGCGCTAAGAATGCTCAAACCACGATAAACACCACTTAGTTATTATTACATTAATACAAAACAGCATACATATATGTATCGAATTATAACTTCAACCAACATCACTTCCCAATTCAATAATAATTATAACCAACTTGGAAGTAACATTATCTTTCCTTTCACTTTTTCTTCTTGCTTTTTTCTTTCTTTTTTTTAAACTTCTTTTTCAACATTTTTTCCTTCAACTTCATTTTTCATTTTTCCACAAAAGAAACCTCGGGAATCAACAATCCCGGAAAAACAATTCTCACATTATTATCAACATTCACCACAATAACCTTAATGAGCACCCATAACGCATCCGACAATTACTAGCTAGCTTAACAAGGTAGGCATGATATTTGTAGCTAAATATTGTGGGATATAAAAATAAGCATGTCAAAAGGCTAAGAAATATTATGTGAGAAAATAGTGATGATATAGCTTCAAGTGCAAACTGATCAAAAACATAACGGAAAATGGAACAAAAACCATACATGTGCGTAATTATGCAACGCATACTACGAGGAGACCTACTCTCACCTAAAGAGGATCGATTAAACATGAATCAATCCAAAAGGCTCTAAAACTCGCAATTTGTAGCTTACCAATGTCAAGGATCAAGTATACTTTGTCTTAGTCTTATCATCACATACAAAAATGCCAAAACATCACCAAAATGTACAAATCCTGAAAACCAAGCTTAAAAAGAGATATGAACGGAAAACCGCAAAGCTATGCAAGGGGATAAGCACAACGGGATAACAACATACCCATGGACAACGAACAACAATTTTTTTTTTTAGAAACAATTTTTTCTTTTTAATTTTTTTTTCCAAATCAAACCAAAAAACTATATATAAACCAATCCCTCCCCCAAGCTAGAACGACACATTGTCCTCAATGTGGCAAAATACAACAAACCAAAAAATCATCTTCCGACGTAAAAGGCCACAATTCAATCATAGCGTGCTAAAAAGAGAGATGAGGATTGACAAATAAAAGAAAAACTAAGCAAAGACACATACGACATTTGTAGAAACCTTCCCAAGCTAGCTTGAAAACAGGCACTGTTCCATTCCATTCATTCGAGCATCATTAGGCCATGATTCTCGAGTACCTGAAAAGGACAAGGCTAATACAAAACTAAAAGACCAAAAACCTATTGTCCGATCAGTTACAACAAAACCGAATTGTCTAAATCAAACCAAAACAAATCCAAACAAACGATAAAAGGAAAAAAGTAGTCCAAAAATCCAACAAAAAAAAAGATAAAGAGTCTCAAAACTACTCTAAAAACACGGGCTGTCTCCCGCATTGTTTTATCGTTCTTCATGACTTTTTTTCCTAAATGGCACCATCTTCGTCTTTCTTTAAAAATCTCATTAACGCCCGTAGTAGAAAATCATATTCCTGTGCATGAGAAATATGAAAACAATCATAAGTCATTGACAAGGTATAAACGGTATAAATCAAGAGGAATAGATGCAATATCTTATCAAACCCGACACCAGTTCTAACACGAACACTCCACTCATCAGCAGGAGATGAAGTATAAAGCTTGTCATCATGACACACAATGTTAAAATCCACCGGGAAATCATTATAAAAATTTAAATTAGATGGATTAGTAGATTTATCTTTGATCAAATGAAATGAAATGAGAAAAATAGGAAAGGGTTTACCAACATTGATGTCAAGCGGTTCACTGGCGCATAATGGTAGTAGTGAAGCCAAACACGGAGGCGGATCGGGAGTGCACAACAGTGACATTAGACATGGAGGAGGATGGAGTAAAGGAGCTGAGGGAACTACTTCCATATGCATGTTGGGAGAAAAGGTAATCGACTCGAAAACCAAGGAATTCTTCAATCCAATGTTATTTCCATTATTCCCTCGAACCTCCAAATCAAAATCAAGAGATTCCATGGTACCCTCATCACTAAACTCCTCGCTAAAAAGGCTCATGGCTCCTTCACAATCGACACTCTCAATGGCGTAAATAACTAAGGACTCGAGGAGGACCTCATCACAACAAGTCTCAACGGTGGTCTCAATGGAATCCTCAATAGTATTAATAGCATCAACAAGGAGTTTCTTAGGCACAACTAGAGGAGCTCTTTCAAGAGACTCAAAAGGGGCTATTACATTGGCTTCTCTAGGAGGATGCTTGTGGACATGACATAGGTCCACCCCGACGCGGCCACGCGCGGGTTTGGGGAGGCGAATGAATCTCCATATGAGATGATCAAATTGAAATTTAAATCGAAGTTGGAGTCGCCACCGAATTTTATGGTTATTCGGAACCGTTCGAGCCCACTCTATGTCGTAGTGGGCCGTATACAAAATACGGCCCATTTCCGATGTCAGAGTTTATTGGGCTCGTCCCTTTGCAGTTCGATACCGATGTCGACTTGATCGGTTAATCGTATATTGAATGACTCTCGTTGCCAATGGATTCGGACATCCGGAAACCACGGTTCTGAGTAAGGGGTGAGGGTACGTGTTGGGAAGTTCACTAAGAACACCCAACCCCGCCCGCACATTAGCGGCCTCTACTAGGATATCGAATGATTTTTTAATACGCGCGTTAGTAATACGATGAATGATATGCAAACATTGTTTTCCTAAACATGCGAGGAATTGAATGGGTTGCTAAGTCGATTTAATGCATGAAAAATCTAACGTCAAAGTTGAATTTAGCATGTGAGATTCGTTTTAGTATAATAAAACAAAAGATGAGAAGATGAATTTGCTAGAAGATAAGCAAACGAGTTAGTATCGATTTGAAAATAATAATATAGCAAATAAAATAAATATACGAGATCGAGAAAATAAATATTAATCGAAATCTGAAAAAATATTGCTTAAAACGCTGTTTTGTATAAAAAACGAAGTTCGAAAAAATAAAAATAAAAAAAGAAGGTGCGTCGTGACAGCCGGCCGCGCGGCTCGCCTGGGATGCCGGCGAGTCGCGTGTCGGGCTGATTTTGAAAGCGGTTTATTGGAAATTCGATGCTTTTATTAAATCGTGTACAAATATCGCATAATTTGCACTCGATCTAATATTTTCGATGTTCGTTATATTCGATAATTGACTACGAAATCAATATCAAATACTTCGAATAATTTTAGAAAAGATGTAAATTTTAGAAATCGTTTCGTAGAATAAATAATAAAACGAACGAAAAAGCTAAAAAAGGAGCGCAGGTTTCAGGCTCGTACGCGAGTCGCCTGTGAGGCGCGCGACTCGCGTGCGGGTCTGTCCCGGTTTCGCTCGTTGTTCGAAAATCGTTAATTTGATAAATCGCGTACAAATATGAATTAATTTATACTCGATTCATGTTTTCGATATTCGTCGTATCCGATATTCGATTATGAAATCGATATCGAATATTCGGAATGAATTTTATAAAAGGTTTTGTAAAAAGAAGTTTGAACGAAAAAGATGTAACGACTTTTAACATCGTCGAGATTTTAATATAATTCTTTTTGATACAATATTCGATTATAAAGAATCGATATCATATTTTTAAGAATGTTCGATATATGAAAATAGTTTTTAATAATATCGATGATAGAAAATAAAATAAAAAAAAGCGACGACCGACCCATAAAAAATAAGACGGACGAGGAGGAGAAGAGAAGAAGAAGGAGAAGTCGGGTTTGGTACACCCTCAACCTACATGCTTCTGTTTACTCGGATCGGGGCTCGTCGGGACGTGGCTTGGGCACAAGAGCGTCGAGTGGATGTCGGTGAGTTGGTGGTGTCTCGGTTTGGGCGTGACGTGTGAAGGTTGTCGGGTATCGGGCCGGTTTCCTTCGGGTTTGTAATATCGGTTTCTCGATGCTAGATTTTATGAGTGTATATCAATGATTGATAATGAATGTAGATGTGTGTAATTGATTCGTCTTGTGTTGTGATATGATATGATATTTTCTGATATCGAAAGTTTTGTATGCAAGGGGCTATTTATAGGGAGTTCCCGACCTTGGCTAGGAGAGTTTGAACTACCGTTTAAGATAGGAAACGTAGGAATTTGAGAGGAATGAGAATTCCGCTTTCTTGTGAAGGAAGAAAGGGAACCGGCTGGTGGGTAGGCTACTCGGCCGAGTATTTGCACTCGGTCGGGTGTTTGATACGTTTTTCGGATAGGATTCCTACTTGAGATCGAATTCCATCTTTAAACGAATTTGTTTAATATTTTATGTAGCTGATTTTTCGTAGGATTAGAGTTCGAATCAGCCGTGTGAGGTGTCACGGCTGACTCACGTACCTCGGGAATATTTTTGACGGGTTTTGACTCGGTCGCTAAAAGACGGTTTTACCCCTGGTGTCGGAATCGACCCAAATTAGTCTTATTTGACTCGAAATGACCCACTGGACCTGATTTTGAGGTTGGCTTTGTGAGATATGTACTCCATAATGAGCCCAAGACAAATGCCAATGATTTTGAGCCCGTTTCTGAGTATTTAAAGCACGTTTGCGTCCGATCATCATCGGGTGTTTGTCGGAAACTGCTATAGACACCTGGCGGTCAAAATGTGGGTGTCTACAATGCTCGCTATGATTCACCATCTCGGTTGACTCGACAACAACAGGGGTCATCTCGAGAGTGGTAGTCTCAACAATATGGGGGATTGGGTCAACGGTAGATGGAATATTAAACCAAAAACTCGGTTCATCATCATCGTCATCATCGTTATTCAACAATTCATGATTAACAAAAACTTGAGACTCACATGGAGGAGCATGATAATCACTAAGATAAGTGGTTACCGTATGTCGAGCCGTATTACAAGTATCCTCGCAAGCTTGTTGTCGAAACATCGCGTCACTCGCAACCTCATTTTGGAACGATGCGTTATCGTGAATATAAGCTAATGACTCACTCTCATGAACCACGTAATCATCATTAGTAACGTCATTAGGCACATTTTCACCGGCCATCTCCTTTAGCATTCTGTTAATTCTAGCCTGAGTGGCGTAGAATTCTGTTTCAAAGCTTGTTGGAGTCAAATTTGGTTTTACCACCTCGCGGGCTTGTGCTTGGGACATCCAAGCTAAATAGTGCAAGAAATCCCATAAATCCCTTGTATTTTTATCGTAAATACCTCTCATGGTCATGTTAATGGCTAATTCACGACAGTCGTGATTCATTCCTGCAAAAACAGCATTGTAATCCCCTAGAAATTCTAACGCAATACAGTGGCGGAAACACTGTAGTGTGGGATTAAAACACACTGACAAACTATATCTTATTAAAAGAAATGGTAAGTCAATACAAAGACCTCTTTTTACAAAAGGGCTAAAAGTAAAATCTTCAAGAGGGTTTATACAAATCCATAGAATTAAAAGAATGAAGAAAGAGTAGGATCCACGCTACTCGCTAGCTCACACCCAAAACCCAGCAGCAATTACTTGTCATGTTATAAACATAACAGCCACATCAGTGGAGAGTAACTCGGACGTTCTCCCAGCCATATTATATCATATGGAAAAATAATAGTATTATTATATCAAAATATTTAAAAAGAGAAAACATTAAAACAATATAATAAAAATAAGTTTTCAGCGAAACTTAAAGCACTTGCCAACCTGCAAGTCAAAATCAATCGATAATATAAATATTCAAAAATGGCGTTATGGAAATTCGATCAGTGTGCACAAGGCTAGACTTTCACTAGGATAATACTGGAAACTAGCTTCGAGAACAGTAGACTTAACTCATAACAGAATCCAGTCTCTAACTAGGCAACTCAACTATAACAGGACTGCGTGCAGCGAGGTCCTGGTTTAAGTAGTGCACACCCCTCCTAGACAACAAATATGTCTAGTTCAGCTGACGACGACTAACACGATGCGATATCTAGCTTAAGGTCAAAACATACACTCTCCTGGGCGAAACTACGCCCAGTTCAACGACCAAATGTGCCCCAAATAGGCACACCGGCTTTATAGCTGATGGCAAACGTACATCCCAGACTATATTACTCTAACCCCACACTTGACTTTATTCCATAACTCCAAAACAAGTCATTATCGATATAGAAAAATAAATATAATCAATATAAATAATATGAGGATAAAAGGAATAACATTTTATATTAAAAGGGAACCTTTCCATAAATAGAAACTTACTAATTTTAGAAACTTACTTAAAACAGAAATATTATTATAGAAAATACGTAAGTTATAAAAAAAGTGAAAATGTATAAATATAACATTTCTAACGAAAGTAACATTTTATCATTATTGTCGTTATCGTAACTTTAATATATTTCTAAATTCGTTACTCAAAATACAAATAAAATATGATAAGTCAATATACAGTATTTTATAAATATTTAGGAAATCGAGTTAAAACTATAAATATTCAGAAAAGAGATGTTTTAGGAAAAACGATATCAAAATTAATTGAGTCAACGAGTTTCATAAATGAAATGAATTTTAGAAAGGTTTCAAATTATTTTTAGCAAATAGCTTTTATTAATAAATAATACGGATTTTAATAAAAATAGTCAATCGGAAACAAATAGGAAATTATTAGTGAAAATAGTCTCGACTAAAAAATATATTTAAAATAAAATCGACTATTTTCTCATTTATTAACATAAGTCGTAAAACGAAATTAATTTATTGAACAAGTATACAAATCTCGATTATAATATAAAAATACGATTTTGAGTTAAAATTATAAATTAACGAAATATGACGAAAATATGAAATCGATATTATTTAGTTACTAGTGTCACGATAACCAACAAATATTATAAACAGGGGCATTTCTAACGGGGGGTGCATGGGGTGCAGGCGCACCCCCCCGATTCGGAAAAAAAATCAAGAATTTTTTTTTTGCAAAATCGAAGTGAAATGAAGCAGTTAGAGGGCTAGATGTGAAATTTGGAAGGACACAAAAAGTCAAAAATAGAGTACTTGGAAATTTAAATAAAACTAGACAACTAGGGAGTAGTAAATTAGAAATTCACATTAACTTAACATAATTACTAAAAAAAATCTAAGTTGTCTACGTTAGTTAGAATTCACATAAGGTAAATTTGGGGTTTTTTTAATAGAATCAAATTAGAATTTACCTACCTTAAAAAAACCCCCAAATTTACAGTTTTACACTGTTCAAAAATCAAAAATTAAAAAAGCCTCTTGCTTTCTGCGTTTCTGGGTTGGATCTGCCGCCTGTCTGCGACGCTGCCGGCTGCCGCTGCTCGCCTGTCCGTCAGTCCGTGAGTTCGCCGGACGCCGATCATCACTCCTCAAACCTTAGTTATCAGACATCACTCAGTAAACCCCTCTCAAGCTCTCATAAACTGATAATTTGTGATTTTGTGATATTTTTTTGTTGGAATTTTGGGTGATTATGTAGCTATAAATGATAAATCTCACATCTTAAATTCTTAATTACTGATTTACTTGATTATTGATTAGACTAAAATTGGGGATAAAATTGAATTGTAAAGTTAGGGTTTTCAGTTTTCTTTTAAGGAGTGTATATATAAAAGACTAAAAGATGGAATATTTGAATGGGGAAAAACTGAAAAAGTAATAAAGGATGAATTGAATTGCCGAATTGGTGAATTCAAGTTTAAAAATGTTTGTCAAGTTGTGATTGTTAATTTGTTTGTTTGTATTCACCAATGTCAAGTTGTACTTTCTTATTTAATGAAAAAATGGTGATTTATTTTATTATTTAATAGATAGAATAGTAAAGTAGACAAAGTAGTGGAGTAACAGTAAAGGCTGTGAAGCAGTATAGTAGTAATAGCACACGAAGCAATGTAGAGTACTAGAGTGGGGTATTTTTTATGTACTTTACTAGTTTTATTTATTCATAAAATTATTGTTAGAAGTCAAGTACTTTATTTGTTTTGACTACTTATGGACTTATGGTGTTGTGAATAGGTAAATGAGGAAGACTAAATCAAATACGAGACTTATATCCGATTTCTTCACTAGTGGAAAATCACAAAAAACATCATCATCATCTTCTCCTCATGATAACCAACCTCAAGTCGAAATTATTGATGAAATACCTCGAACTCAAGAAGATACTATTCATGAGGAAACTCCTTTCGTTCCATCTCCAGATGATCCAAATGACAATGTTGATGATGATGATTGTATTTATGATGTTGATTATCTTTCCCATGATCCCGGAAAAAGACTTCCCATCTCATCTTATCCTCCTAATGATCAAGATAGGGTTAGGAGGGGATTCATTGGTAAAGGAATTTATCAACCACGTAATCACAATTTTCCTCAGACGGATTTTGGATCCGCGCTTGCACCTTGTAAGCGTAGGTTTAATGTTGATTGGTATGACAAATATTCGTGACTTGAATATAGTATTGAAAAAGATGCGGCCTTTTGTTTTATATGCTACTTATTTAAAGATAAAACCACTAATCCTGCCGGTGATAAATTTGTGAGTGGCGGATTTAAAAGTTGGCATAAAGCTAATGAAAGATTTTTGAGGCATATTGGGTCGAGAGTTGACAGTGCTCATAAGCAAGCCCAGGAAAAGTTTACTTTGTTCAACAATCCAAAAACATCAATTGTTGAAAAGTTTCACAAGACAAGCATGGAAATGAGTGTCCGTTATAAAGCTCGTCTTACTCATTCAGTTGATTGTTTGAGATATCTCCTGCGACAGGGCTTGGCATTTCGTGGACATGATGAAAAAGAAACTTCAAGTAACAGAGGTAATTTTATTGAACTTTTACAATGGCTTGCGAATAAGGATGAGAGTGTTGATAAAATTGTTCTAAAAAATGCTCCTAAGAGTTCCAAAATGATTTGTTCTGACATTCAGAAAGATATTATACATGCTTGTGCTACAGAGACTACTAAACTTATTCTTGAAGAGCTTGGACATAACTCTTTTGACATATTAGCGGATGATTCTAGTGATGTGTCTCACAAAGAACAATTGGCCATTTGTTTGCGATTTGTTGATAAGAATGGGAGAGTTTGTGAAAGGTTTCTTGGTATAGTTAAAGTGGATGATACTTGTTCTATGTCACTTAAGGGTGCAATTCAAAAAATGATTGAGGATCATAAGTTAAGCATGTCCAAAATTCGTGGTCAAGGCTATGATGGAGCTAGTAATATGAGGGGTGAGATTAATGGTTTAAAAACTTTAATTATGAATGAAACTCCGTCGGCCTATTATATTCATTGTTTTGCTCATCAACTTCAATTAACCATTGTTGCTGTTGCTAGAGACAATTCTGATTGTAAATGGTTTTTTGAACAACTAAATCATTTGGTGAATCTTATGGGGGTTTCTTGTAAACGGAAAGAAATGCTTAGAGTTGTTCAAGCTCAGAATATTGTCAAAAATATAGGATTGGGTGAAATTCGAAGTGGACGAGGTTTGAATTAAGAACTTGGCTTGGCTAGACCAGGTGATACTCGTTGGGGATCTTATTATAAAACTATCTTAAATGTCACAGCTTTGTATCCGTCTATCTTTGAGGTACTTCTTTTGATTGGAAAAACTGGCCATAGTGATGATCGTTTAAAAGCTCAAACGATTATGCTTTACTTTGAGTCGTTTCAGTTTGTTTTTATGGCCCAGTTAATGTTAGTCATATTTGGTTACACGGATCAATTATGTCGAGCTCTACAAAGAAGAGATCAAGATATTGTGAATGCCATGAGTTTTGTTCAATTGACTAAAAACAGATTACAAGCAATTAGAGATGAAGGTTGGGAAGAATTTCTTGGTAAAGTTACTTCATTTTGTGCAAAACATGATATTGAGGTTCCTAACATGAATGAGAATTATGCTCCTCCGGGAAGATCAAGGCGTTACTTTGAAAAGGTCACAAATCTTCACCGATTCCGGGTTGATGTGTTTATAAGTATTATTGATTTGCAACTACAAGAGTTAAACAATCGCTTTGATGAGGTAAATATGGAGTTGCTTATTTGTATGTCATGTTTTAGCCCCATTAATTCTTTTGCGGCTTTTGACAAGGAAAAACTACTTAGGCTCGCTAGCTTTTATAAGGAAAACTTCTCTTGCACTGATTTGGTGAGACTTGAATGTGAACTTGATCATTTTATTGATGATATGCGGAAAGATAGAAGATTTGAATGTGTAAAGGACCTTGGCCAACTTTCTATGATGCTCGTCTCAACAAATAAGCACTCTTCATACCAGCTAGTCTATCTTCTTCTACGACTAGTATTGATTCTTCCTGTGGCAACTGCAAGTGTGGAGCGTGTTTTTTCTGCTATGACTTATGTCAAAAATAGGTTGAGAAATAGCATGGGCGATCAACTATTAGGTGATTGTTTGATAACTTTCATTGAGAGAGATTTATTTTCTAAGGTTACAAATGATGATATAATAAAGTCTTTTCAAGGACAAGAAAGTCGTCGCAATTTATTACCGCACTCTTTAGAATAGCGTTGTATTTTGTATTATCTAAAGAACATTTTTTTTATTGATTACGTTTTAATTCTCTTGATTTAATTTTCGCACCCCTTGTCCCAACGTCCTGGCCTCGCCACTGATTATAAACGATCATAAATAATAAATTATTAACGATTTATAAAACGTTATCGAAAGTTGTAAAATATTTATAAAGCATACGATTTAAAATTAAACTTTTTAGCAAATAATACGTAGCTAATAAAAATAGAAAACCGAAGGTAAAGTATTTACTACATACTACTACTCAAACATACGATATAAAATCGAGTAACGTCCTAAAGTTACCTTGAGTTGATACCCGCATAATCATGTACTTGACTCCTCGTATGGTCCAGGCTCCATGACTTAAATATTAACGTCTTTAAGCTCCGAGTTGTAGAACCGACAGCCTCAAAAGTGTGCTCCACCAATAATCAAGAAGATAAAAGAAAATAATGAGACGAGGGTATTCGGCACAAAACGAAAAGGGAATTGACGTGCCAAATAGAAACCCGAAGGTTGAACTTAATAGAGTCGAGTACGACAAAGTAGGGATGAAACAGCAACCATGATGAGATGAAATCGACAAGAATAAATGACAAACAGCAGCATGTTGAGCAGTAGGAATACCCATAACCGTAGCAGTAGTTCGGAAGCAACAATCACGAATAGGACATGAGGACAGACGGAATAACATCATCATCAAACAGTAGCAGTAACGACCCACAAACAGAGCAATAGCATCGACGGAAAATGAAGTGGAAGATGAGCATATAACGACAAAACAGCAGCAGCGGCAGAACAACAGTACGAGCAGATCAAAAGGGAACGAGACAAAGGAGAAGAACGATGGATTACCTTTCCGAATCAGACGACACCAGAACCGACGTCGGAGCCGAGAAAAACATCAGCAACACGGCAGTAACAACAATAGAAGAAGGAGAAAAGGAAAAGAACGAGATGGCTACGAAAGAAACTGATCGACGAAAATGACGACACACAAATCTAAGATACGAAAAAGGGAATAAGAACAAGCCGACGCACAAGGACGAAAAGGAAGCAGAACAGAAGATGAAGAAGAAAGGAAAAACAGAGAGTAGCAGCATCACACACGCAATAGAAGAATAAGAAAACAGAGAAGAGGAACGAAGGGGAACAAAGGTGCGGGAAACAGGACAACAACCGTGCACTGCAGATGAAGAGATGATAGAAGAAGCACCAGCAGAAGCACCAGCAGCGACAACGGAAGCAGCAAAATGTACAACAATAGGCAGCAACAATCGATGACAAACAAGCGAACAAAAACGGAAGAGGAAGAAGAAAAACGAAGGAGAACGAGAGGGACCCACCTCGATTAACAGTGGCGGCAGCAGCGTGCAGGCAGGTACAACAACAGTAACGGTGACAAGACAGAGTAAAAGCCGAGGGGTCGAGATGTCGCAGAAAAAATAAGAACTAGGGAGACGGAAAAGTAGCACGATGAAAGACAGCAGATGAAGGGGAAGAATGAAATGAATTATGCGGGGATGAAACAAGAAAAAGGGGATGAATATAGAGGGTGAAACGGTGGGGAAATGACCGAGTATAGGGAATGAAGAGTTGACAAGGGGTGCAAGTGAATGAAGCGGTGGAAGTGAGAAAATGAAAGGCAAGGGGTGTGAATGTGTAGGGGGGGGGGGGGGGTGTACAGGTAGTGGGAAAACAAAGAGTTAAAAACAATACAAAATGATTTAATAAATCGGTTAGGAAACGAATTCCGCACGATAAGTTGACTGCCTCAGTTGAATTAAAAACGAGTCCATAAAATTGTTAAATAATCGGACCGTCAAATAAAATGGGTAAATAAATTATTCGAGACCAAAACGAAGCTAAAAAAAATATAATTAGACGATAAAATAGTATTCCCGATAAATAATAAATCTTTGATAATGTGAATTAAATTGATTTCTCGAGGAAGGGAAATAAATATTTTGACGAAACTTAAAATAAATGAATTTCGAGCCGAAAAATAGAAAATTCGAGTTTAATATGAATACATAAAAGAATTAGAATTTAAATCGTCGAAATAGACTTTCGATAAGAATTAAGTTAAATGTATAAAATTAATCGAAATAGAATTAAAAATACGTTTTAAATATAAGAAGAGTTTTCGAGTCAAATAGAATTTTAGTAGTTTGAAACGATTAAACGATAAATTCGTTTTATAATAATTTTAAGAATTACGAGTTAAATCGTAAAAATAAAAATACGAACATAATTTTAAATTAATTTAAATTTATAAAATCAGGGTGTTACTAGCATGACCCAATTCGAGCTCATCATAGAAATATCCGACGGAAACAAGGTTATTAACATATCCTTTGAATCGATCAAGATACTCATGAAAAAGTTCCTGCTCGCGTTGTGGGGAGATAAGAGAGAGATTCATACCTGAAAAACACTAAAACTACAAGAAAACGGTGAGATGGATCCCATGTTCCTTGGGATTAGAATGAAAGTGTAACGGGCAATTAAAGAATCTACAAGGAACTACCGAAATCAATTTCGAGGAACTTTCGTTCCCCAAAACGAAAGAGAGTAATAAAGAAACAAGCTAAAAGCAGTAAAGACCGACTCCCGGCAACGGCGCCAAATTTGATATGTCTAAAGTCGTATTACCAAATCAAGATTATCCTAGTATTACTAACAAGATAGTCAGTGGTAAGTAGGGTATCGTATCCGCAGGGAGAAGGTCAAACTGTTAGAAGCTATGGCGATTCTTAATTGCTCAAACGGTTGGTTTGATTGGTTAACTAAGACTAGAAATACGTAATCAAAATATGAATTATTCAATTAAAAGAAAATCTAGGGCTTTGGGTTCACAATGAGTAGAGAAATGATCATGCAAGAATAATCGATAAACACACAAACATGCTAGTTGGCTATAATACGTCCTCTCGGATCGAAATCAACCTAGGACGGGCTCTCGCTACTTATTAGGCTTCCTACCGAATCACATGCGGGTCTAATCTCAACTCGGCTCTCGCACATGAACTGAAATTTTCCTAATTCGATTAACAAGTTGTGGCCTTTAACAAATTAATCGTCTTTCAAAGCATGTTAACAAGGCACTAGCATATATATGAATTCATCAAATAGAACTTAAATTCTACTCATCGATCCCCCTTGACCCTAGTAACGGAACTAGCTACTCATAATTAAATTCACATGAAATAAACAATTGAAAATGAAATGCATAATGATTGATATGGAAAAAGGAAAACTAATAAAATCAATAGTAGAAATGAAAATAGACAATCAAGAACATAAAAGATGAATAAGAATTGAAACTTAATTGAAATGATTACCGATTGGAAATTGTAGCAAGAACAAGAGTAAATCTTCCAACTAGAGAATTAAAAGAGTAATATTATTCCAATACTAGGCTTAGGGTTCTTAGGAAATGAAAAAGGTTCGTTCAAAACTGATACAAAGCATTCCTATATAGCCAAAGAAAGAAGAAGCTGAAAAGACACTACAGCTATCTCGTCCCGAATCGGGATGGAGTCCGTCCCGAATCTGGATTAAAGTCGTCCCATGGGATGAGGGTCGTCCCGAATCGGGACAGATCAAAAATCCACTTTTGCTCAATTTCTTCATTTTGCCGTGAGTGAGGGGATAGGGACGACATCCATCCATAGGGACGGACCTCGAGAACAACAAAAAGGACTCCTCTAGTCTTCCAAACTTCATGATATGGTTCCAACTCGAGTCGGGATCACTTTATGACATCCACGCAACCTCGATAGCAACACCTAGCTTGTGGGTAAATAGTCACCGACCTCCATGTGAGCCATGATGAAAGGGAAAAGGCACCCATATCGCCTAATTTCCTACGAAACCAACAAAACACTACAAAACACACTAGAGGAGAAGATTAGTTCCCAAAACCGCTCCTAAGAGCGCATTTAACACGATAAATACATGGGAAAACGAGGATAAAAGCATATAGAATATCAACACATCAACGTACTTGGACGAAGCTGAGGAATTTGGGACCTATGGACATGTTATGGACGCTTTGAACGAAATCTACCGGGATTTCTACGACGATTAAATGCATGGGAACGGAAGTAAGTATTTTCATTTAGTTGCGCTGTACATAGATGGTTGTTAATCCCAATGCTTAAGAATGACCTTGCATGCAATGTATTTTGTAACGTTTGAATTGCAATGGTGATCGTTTCACAATTAGGTTTAATTTAAATTTAATTAACGATTGTAGTTAAAAAATCGCTTGTGAATTGTGGCCTAGGTATCGGTTCTATTACTTCGTATTTCCGGCCCATACGATTCTACACGTCCATTTACAGTTGCCCGTTTGTTACCAATTAAAATGTAAGGGAGCGTTAAGTAGGAAATTAATAAGTTGGTAAGTAAATCGTGTCACAAACTAATGACAAATATTAACTTCATGAAAAAGCAGTTTAAATAGTTAAGGAAAGTAATGAGTTCGTAAGTGCTTAACACAATATAATTAATAAGGTTAGCTTGAACATAACGGTTCTCGTTAATTTGGTCGGACTAAATGGCGTACTGTATTACTACACAATAGCACTGAAAGTGTAATATAACATCCAATATCGGGAACATTCAGTACACGCACCGTAATACTTTGTTACCGTACGACATAACGTAATTTATATAAAACGTCATACGGTCTCCAAAAGACATTATTGTATGCGTTTGAACTGATGAAGAGAAAAATATTAGGGACAACAAAGATTATGCATTAATATGTACTCCGTAAGAAAAGCCAAAGAAACGAAGGATGATGACAACTGATAAGTGTAGTTTGTAGTGCCTATTTGTTGTGTTTTGGTCCCTTTTTCCTAGTGGAATCGGTCCTTTGGAGCGATTCATGGGCTTCTTATGCTTCCTTTAGTTCATTTCAGGTTCCCGAGACCGATTTGGAAGAGTTGGAGCGATTCCGACTCAATACATGTGCATTTTGGAGCCAACGAGATAAAGGAACGATGACTCGAGGCTTTGGAATCGACTCCGAGACCTTGGGACCCAATCCCGAGCCTCCGAGACCCGATCCCGAGTCCCGAGAATCGGTGGGAAGCCCATGAGAGGCAAGGAAGGACCAAAGAGCGTTTAAGGAAGGCATACAAGGCCCATTCCGTTCGGGATGGCCTCATCCCGTTCGGGATGGGGTGCTACATTAGGATGGCTGCTGTGAGCCCATCCCGGTCGGGACCAACCCGTCCCGATCGGGATGACAGAGCCGTCCCGATCCGGATGATCCGTCCCGGTCGGGAAGCTACAGAGGCAGCACGGGCTTATTCTTTTCTTCTCCTTCATTCTTATACCCATATATATACTCCCTTCTTGTAATTTTAAGACATCTTATCATACCCTAGATTAGTTTAAGCCTCCATTATCGTTCTAAACCCTAGATTATTGCTACTCTCATTAGTTTTAATCTCTCTTTAATTCTTAGTTAATCATTGTAATTAACTCTTGTATTAAGAGGATACTTGAAGAATTCTCCAAGACAACCTTGGGTTTTATTTGGGTTCTTATTTATACAAGATTGCATCTTTTCATCTTCATAGTGTTGGTATAATCATTTCTACTCTCAATCTTAGTTTATTCAATCTTGTTTCATCTTTTTATATTGTTATTATTGTTAGTTGTTCATAATGAATGCTTGGATGCTTAGTTTGTTTTCTCTTGTTAATGTTAGGAGTAACTTGATAATGAGTGAGTAGTAATCTTGTGGGGTTAGTAGGGGGATTAGGGGTAGATTATGGATGATTAGGGTTGATTAAGGGGAAAAGGTTTCATCTTTGTTGTTAGTCACATTGTAGGCACTCTATGTGTTTGTTGATATGCTTGTGTGAGTTGTAGTGGCCAAGCTTCCCATACTTGTGTTCATCTTCTCATTGATTGTTTATGATGCGGACTAGGGTCTAAGTTGCGAGAGCCCGGACCCACCTTGACATCGGTCTAAGTTGCGAGAGCCCGGACCGACTCTAGTGATTAGGAGGCACCTATACCCTTGATCACCCCAATTACCCTTCTACCTCTATGAACCCGACCTACCCCACTTCTTTCCATATTTGTGTTAATCCTCCTAGTTAGCTATCGTTCTTTTAGTTTATTCATAAGTTCGATCATTAGCTTAGTCATACTTCTCCTCCATCATTAGTTTTCCATTCATCGCTTCTTTGTGTTTGTTTGGTAATCTAGTCTCGTTGTAGGCCGACATAGTCTAAGCTTTGATATACCATCCTCGTGGAATCGATCCCGACTTGCCCTAGCTACCCACTAGGTTAGTCGGTGTTATATTGATCGGCTAGGGACGTGACAAATCCCAACCATCAATTTGGCGCCGTTGCCGGGGACGGTGCATTGTTTAGACTTAGTTTGCTTATTTCTAGACTTAGTTATCCCTCTTTGTGCTCTCCCATCTTCTCTTGTGAATATTCTCTAGATTTTTCTTCTTTCCTTAGTGTTATTTCTTCTTTTTCTCTTTGTCTCTAGTTGTGTTTGCTATTGTCGTTGCCTAGTGCCCATAAAGCACTAGGTGTTCTTACGTTTGTTCTAGTGTGTAGTGTATGCCTAGGAGGGGAGGCGACTTCTATCTCTTTAACCCAGAGCCGGAGAGACTCTTTCGAGCCTTTCGCCAACAGACGATTAATCGGGTTAGGATCTCTAAACCAAGTGCAAGCACCACTCATCAAGGGCAAGCCCAAGGAGCCGACTTGAGCATTTCACCTCGAGAGACGGCCGGAGGGACCTTCATCAATCCCTTCGGCGATTCTTCTCCTAGTTCCCCCTCCTCTTCTACATCAACACTCTCTACACCACCATCTTCTCCCTTACATCCAAGAATGCCTAAGTTTTCCTCTCACTCCATCCAAAAATAACCAAGGTACCTTTCACAACAACAATCAACGGTTCCAACAAGGGAACTTCAATCAAGGCGGTTTCAAAGGAAACCAAGGCTTCCAACAACAACAAAACCACAATCAAGGCCTTAATCAAGGCAATTCTCATGGGTTCCAAGGGAACCGTCAACAAGCAACTCAAAATCAACAACAACAAAGCAAGCCTAGGAGCCGGTCTACTACTCATGATTATGGCATTCCTCTTGCCATCACCGACACTCCACATAATCCATCATCCCCACCTCGGGATTTTGACATTCAAAAGACTTTGATGGATATGCAAAAGAACACTCAAGATGTGCAAAAATGTCAAATGGATATGTCGAAAACCCAACAAGAGCTCTTTGCTTATGTTCAAGGGGAAAACGCGTCAAGAGATGCCCGTATGAAGATGCTTAAAACCCAAGTATCTCAACTTGCTTCGGGGAGCTCCTCAAGGCAAAAGGGGCAACTACCTTCTCAAGGTGAATCACCGATATTTGAGCATGTAAATGCTATCATCACAAGGAGAGGTACATCCTACAATCCCCCTCCGTATCCTATTGAGCAAGAGCCAATGCAAGAACCGACAATGGAGATGGCGTCTCCAACTCAAGGAGAATTGAGCTTTGATAATCCAATTGAGGAGCAAGTCCTTTGGGAGGTCGAAAACCCCCAAGAAGACAACCCTCCCCCACTTCAAGCACAAGAAAAAGGTAAAGGGAAAGTGCCAAGTGAGGAGTCCACCAATATTGAGCAAAACAAGGTTCAAATCAAGTTGCCTTTCCCAACAAGGCAAATGAAGACTAAGGTGGATGTCCAATTTGAAAAGT
Organism: Agrostemma githago; assembly: GCA_958450325.1. Lineage (NCBI taxonomy): Eukaryota > Viridiplantae > Streptophyta > Magnoliopsida > Caryophyllales > Caryophyllaceae > Agrostemma > Agrostemma githago. Next base: position 39,248,577 of record OY288258.1, read on the forward strand.
TCCTTAACATTGTGAAGAAATTGGATGTTAATGTCCCATTCACCGAGTTACTTACCCAAGTCCCGGCATATGGGAAATTCATGCGGGATATCCTATCTAGGAAAAGGTCCATCGACAAGGAAGAGACGATAGCGTTCACGAGGGTGGTGAGCGAGCTTATTCAAGGTTCTACGCTTCCGAAGTTGAAGGACCCGGGTAGTTTCTCTATCCCATGCACCATCGGCAATTACAAGATCGAGAGAGCTATGTGTGATTTGGGTGCGAGTGTGAGCATTATTCCTTACACCATTTGTGAGCGATTAGGGATGACGGAGTTGAAATGTACGTCCATTACACTCCAAATGGCCGATAAGTCTCTTAACCGACCATTGGGAATGTTGGAAGACGTGCCGGTGCGAATAGGGAAGTTCTTCATTCCGGTCGACTTCATTGTGGTGGACATGCCGGAGGATGCTAACACTCCCATCATCCTTGGACGCCCATTTTTACACACCGCCGGTGCCGTGATTGATGTGAAGAAGGGTAGGATCACTTTTCAACTAGGCGACGAGGAGTTAGTGTTTGACCTCCAAGGCAACACTTCGCCTATGACCGAGACATGTAATATGATCCATGCCACGGAAGACATCGATCTAGGGGAAGGATCGGGACAAAGCTTGAAGAAGTACTCTTATGTACTTGATGATTATGACTCCGAGAGTGAGGAGGATGAGTGCCCATGTCATGGGCTTGATGACAAGTTGAAGTGCAATGATAAGAAAGAAGATGAGTCTCCCTTAGGGCCGCATGAGGACCGGTGGACGTTTGGGTATGTCCCCAAGGACCAAAAGTATAAGTTCAAGTCGTTGAACTTGGAAGAGCGGGATGCCCCGGGAACGTCAAGGCAAGGCCATGAGGAGCCTTGGGATATGGTTGGTTATATGACATGCCTAATTGAAGACTTCTCTAGGGCCTTCGACTTGTTCTTACGTGCCCTTGATGGAGATGGAACTAGTTTTGGTTGTTGAAAAAGAATGAAATTGCACCATCTTGGTTTGACGGAGTTCCACAAGAACCGTCTCATTGTATATATCTCTTTCTTGTAGCAAGTTGATTTTTTGTGAATTCTTGTTATTTGGGTTGATTGTTGAGCGTTGTGAGGGAGAGAGTTTGATTTGCGTTTGAGTATTGCTTGATAGGTGAAGTGAGAACGCTCCTAGAGAAGATTGGCTATGATATACTTTGGGTTGTAGGCACAAGGATCGGGTTTTTGAAGCTTAGAGCAAGCTTTTGGGGCCTTGGAAGTTGAAGAAGGCCCATCCCGGCCGGGATGAGGCGTCCCGACCGGGAAGGGTGAGCACACCCGATCGGGAAGGGTGCCTTCCCGATCGGGAAGGGTGCGCTGGATTTTGAGCTTACTGTGGGCTCTTCCCGATCGGGATGAGGGCGTCCCGACCGGGACGGGTGTGGCATCCCGACCGGGAAGGAGCCGTCCCGATCGGGATGGGTGTACCAAGATTTGAGCTCACTGTATGTCCGTCCCGACCGGGATGAGGTCGTCCCGACCGGGACGGGTGAGGTAACCCGATCGGGATCAGTCTTCCCGACCGGGATGGTCCTCTGCTCCCCCTTTGTGATTCTTCTTCGCAATCAAGTCCACCCAACCGTTTTATGCCCCCTCCCAACCTCTCTACTCCTCCTTGTCCCTATCATACGACCCATGCACCTCACTTTACACCGAGGCCCACATCAAATCCCACCCCCCTCGCACCTCTACTACCTCTACCATGCGTTGTTATCGAGAATGAAGCGGAAAAGCATCGACGAAGACAAGCAAGCGCCTTTATTGATCTATGAGACGATGGAGAGAGTGAGTTGCTAACCCATGGTACGGCAACTATCCTTTCTTTTCTCTTTTTGTTGTTGCTTGTTTTCCTTTGTTTATTCCTTTCCCCTTGTACACTTCCGTGTCTTGATGTCATGGTGGCCTTCGAGGCCATAGTTTGGTTGCTCCCAACTCCCGACGACATGATTACGTCGAGAGTCAATCGATTAGTCCAATTTGCAAGATTTTCACCCCCTTTTTAGGAGTTAGTCGGATTTGGACGGAATCCGGGCTAGGTGAGTTGATTACACCTAGCCCTCCCCTCCCATTTCCTTTTAATTCTTTCTTTTTTATTTTCTTCCCCCTTCCATATCTTTTTCTCGTCTCGGCCCATGGTGACTTGACTACACTCCGGCCGGACACCTTCTACCTTTTTCTCCACTTTGTTTTTCATTTTAGCTTTATTTTCGTAGTTTATTTTCTTTTTTTTGTCTCTCCACACACTACGATTGAGCATATGAGGACATTGCTCGATTTAAGTGTGGGGGAGCGATATTCTATCGTAGTAGTTTTATTTCCATAGTTTTTCGAAAAACCTTTAAAAATCCTAAAAAATTGAAAATTTTTCACAAAAATCAAAAAGATTTTCTCTTTTGTGTTTTCATTTTGTGTCTTTGTGTCGTACATTTGTTTTGTGTGCGTGTTTTGCCTCCCTTTGTTCTTATAGGTTGCTTTATTCGCCAATGACTTTGGAAAGCTCTAAATACTTCCGGTAACATCTTATCCCTTTTTCTCCTTTATTCCTTGTGATGATTAGAGAAGGTTGTGTTGAGGTGTGCTCGGGTGGAGCTTTGTGCATAATGGTGGATGATTTGATGGCTTGTATGGAATATAGGGGTGGTGGTTGTTTTGTCTATGTGCTTTGTTTTGCCTTGTTTTGTTTTTGTTGCTTTTGTTCCTTTTCCTTTTTGTTTTCGTCATGTCTTCATTTTGTGTTGTGTTGTGTTGTGTGTAAACCGTTTTCGAAAACCCGGTTTAGAGGCTAGTGTGTGAGTGTCTATTTTCCCTTTCTAGTAGTATAAATCGAGTCTTGAACTTTACTCTAGTAGAATGACCCTAAATCAATGAATTCGTTGGTCCTTTACCTTGAGTCCACCTAGCTTACTAGGGATTTACTGCGGGATTTGCATTTTGACCATTATGACCACCCACGGTGTGAAAAGGCCTTGGTTACCGAGTCTCGTCCCTTAGGTGACCGTGTTTAGGATCGTTTGATTAGTCCAAGTTTTCCCCTTTTTGTGGGTTTGAAGGGGAAGGACGCTCCCCGACTTACCCGTTTCCCTACCTTCTACACATAAACGCACAATAAATTGCAAATTGTTGATTCTCTCTTTCTTGTTACACAATGAAATGCCAAAAAATGCCAAATCTTGCCAAAAAGGGCAAAAAATGAAAGAAAGAAAAGAATGAAGAAAAGGAAGAGGCACAAAAGCCAAAAAAGAAAATAGAAAAGAAGAAAAAGAAATGGCATGGCAACAAACAAATCAAAACGTCGAAAAGAAAGAAAATGCCAAAAGAAAAACCGTCTCACAAAAAGAAATCCCCACAAAAATAAGCCTTTTTCCGACTTTTGCCGTGAAGAGCCTACCAAAGGATCGAGTCCCGAGGAAGGATGATAGCGGCATTAGTCGGTCTTCCCTCTTTTTGCATTTATTTCCACCTTTTTACTTGGACTAATTAGGCAGTTTTGGACATGGGACGACCCTCTTGGCTCATGGCTAAAGGGGGCGGGGTCTCACTTACCTACAGTGTCGACTAACACCGTGGTTCTCCACTTTTCCACTCCGCCGATCGTTCCGTAGTATGTTTTTAGAAAGTTAGGAGGACCTAGGTAAGCTACCAACATTTTTATTGCTTTATCGTCATACTATTAGGGTTTAGTTCACCTCGGTTTGTATTGCCAGCTTGGGAACGTTGTCACTTACCTCCAGTCCTAAACTGGTGTTTCATTCACCGCTTTTAGAGGGAAGCGGTATTTCTTCTGTTTTGGGTGCAACCGATTAGGTGTTTGTTGTGTGCTTGTTTGTTTATGTGTTTTGTGTCCGGTTGCATCCACAGTTTTGTCGCAAGACCCGACTTGCCTTGCGGAGTGCACTTTTCCTCTAAGTGCACTCGCGTGAGTCGAAGGGGCGTAGGGTGCGCTAATACCCATTCGGCTAGTTTAGTAGTTAGTGTGTGCTTACTCGAGGGCGAGTAAGGGTTAAGTGTGGGGGAGTTGATAAGTGTAGTTTGTAGTGCCTATTTGTTATGTTTTGGTCCCTTTTTCCTTGTGGAATCGCTCCTTTGGAGCGATTCATGGGCTTCTTATGCTTCCTTTAGTTCGTTTCAGGTTCCCGAGACCGATTTGGAAGAGTTGGAGCGATTCCGACTCAATACATGTGCATTTTGGAGCCAACGAGATAAAGGAACGATGACTCGAGGCTTTGGAATCGACCCCGAGATCTTGGGACCAGATCTCGAGCCTCCGAGTCCCGATCCCGAGTCCCGAGAATCGGTGGGAAGCCCATGAGAGGCAAGGAAGGACCAAAGAGCGTTTAAGGAAGGCATACAAGGCCCATCCCGTTCGGGATGGCCTCATCCCGTTCGGGATGGGGTGCTACATTAGGATGGCTGCTGTGAGCCCATCCCGGTCGGGACCAACCCGTCCCGATCGGGATGACAGAGCCGTCCCGATTGGGATGATCCGTACCGGTCGGGAAGCTACAGAGGCAGCACGGGCTTATTCTTTTCTTCTCCTTCATTCTTATACCCATATATATACTCCCTTCTTGTAATTTTAAGACATTTTATCATACCCTAGATTAGTTTAAGCCTCCATTATCGTTTTAAACCCTAGATTATTGCTACTCTCATTAGTTTTAATCTCTCTTTAATTCTTAGTTAATCATTGTAATTAACTCTTGTATTAAGAGGATACTTGAAGAATTCTCCAAGCTTGACAACCTTGGGTTTTATTTGGGTTCTTATTTATACAAGATTGCATCTTTTCATCTTCATAGTGTTGGTATAATCATTTCTACTCTCAATCTTAGTTTATTCAATCTTGTTTCATCTTTTTATATTGTTATTATTGTTAGTTGTTCATAATGAATGCTTGGATGCTTAGTTTGTTTTCTCTTGTTAATGTTAGGAGTAACTTGATAATGAGTGAGTAGTAATCTTGTGGGGTTAGTAGGGGGATTAGGGGTAGATTATGGATGATTATGGTTGATTAAGGGGAAAAGGTTTCATCTTTGTTGTTAGTCACATTGTAGGCACTCTATGTGTTTGTTGATATGCTTGTGTGAGTTGTAGTGGCCATGCTTCCCATACTTGTGTTCATCTTCTCATTGATTGTTTATGATGCGGAAATGTCGAGAATAGTTTGGTCGCGAGAGCGCGGACTAGGGTCTAAGTTGCGAGAGCCCGGACCCACCTTGACATCGGTCTAAGTTGCGAGAGCCCGGACCGACTCTAGTGATCAGGAGGCACCTATACCCTTGATCACCCCAATTACCCTTCTACCTCTATGAACCCGACCTACCCCACTTCTTTCCATATTTGTGTTAATCCTCCTAGTTAGCTATCGTTCTTTTAGTTTATTCATTAGTTCGATCATTAGCTTAGTCATACTTCTCCTCCATCATTAGTTTTCCATTCATCGCTTCTTTGTGTTTGTTTGGTAATCTAGTCTCGTTGTAGGCCGACATAGTCTAAGCTTTGATATACCATCCTCGTGGAATCGATCCCGACTTGCCCTAGCTACCCACTAGGTTAGTCGGTGTTATATTGATCGGCTAGGGACGTGACAAATCCCAACCATCAACAACTTACTCAATTGTCAATCAATGGGTAATTTTTACAGTTTTCCTCGGGTAAATGCCCCAATTACTGCTGCTGCATTACCCATTTGCAGTAATTATTACTTCACACTCAACTTCAACCACTTAATAACCATATAGGCAAAATATTTGGCATGCAACGCTTCAAAATACCTACACATCTATAAGTCAGTTGTTCTCAAATATTAGATCATTCCCAAATTGAATTAACTCTTCAAATCAAAAATAAAATAGAATCGAAGAGGAAGAAAATTTGGTACAAATGACTGAGAAATTTGTGTACCCACCGACCTTCATCATGCACAATCTGCCCTACGAAGTTATACCCAAGGGGTTAGTCATTGGCAATAGTTTCACCTATGTGAGGGATGAACTGATTAAGTTGGGATACCCTGTCAGGAAGGTATTCCATGTGTGGAAAGGGAAGCTTGGGAATTTCAAGAGGGCTATTGCAATTGAGTTCTTCAGTGGGGAGCATAGGTACAAGAGTGCTTTCAGATTGCAGAAGTGCTTCGAGAGAGTTGGTAGGGGAAGATCGGACTTCGAGAAGACTTTAGACGGAATGAAAGGGCCTCACCTGCGGGTTGCAACTTCTGCCCACAAGGACTGGTGAAGGAGGGCAGGAATTGCATTTCTGTTTCAGCAGATTGGAAGAGGCTCGGTTACGGCGACGCGGATACGGACAGCCTGTCAACGTACGTGTGCGTGTTTAATCAGCGCGGATACGAAAAACCCCTCCTGACTCAATGCAATGAGCTTTTCTTGGTAACCCTTAAACTTTCTCAATCAATTAACTGTTTAACTATTTGTGGTTTGTTAACTTGAAGTATAATATTCAAGTGTTTGTAATGGATTAATGGACCTCGGTCCGGATTGTTGCTATTTTCTTTAAACTGTTCGTAATTTGTGATATTTTGTCTATAATCATGAACTTCGTACAATTATGTTCAAATCAGAACAATTTCGATATGATGGGCATGTTGAAACTGTGTTTGAATCCTGCCACTGACATGCATTTGAACTTGCTGGTACTTCGGAACGTCAATGTTTTGGAACGGGATTTGTAAGCGGGTACAACAAACAGGGCATTCTGGGGGTAGTAATTGTAGGACAAATTAGCGATACGTAAACCGGTTCTACATTTTTAATAACAGCGCAACGATTCTCTGTTATTTTGCGTAGTTTACAACATAGCTGTTATCCCGTGTTTGAGAAAATACCTTTATCGAAAGAATTTTGGTCTAGATTAAGAACTTGTAGGCCCCTCTTAGTGGTAACCCTTGATAACGAGACATCAGTCTGCCTTCGTATGAGAACGGTTTGCTGTAAAAACAGACCGACATTAGACGAAGACTGTGCCTGGTTTTTGTTTATGTTCGTTACGAAACATACGGCAATTGGTGTTTACGTTCAATTTGTAATGGATAATTAGACAGACTATTGTGATTGCGTATCCTATTATGCTCTACAATTAATCTGGTCAGTGAATTGAAATCTGTATGTTTTGTGATTGGGGTAGTGTTTAACAGTAGTCTCCACTTCCGACAGCGTGTAGTAATTGGGTGATCAAAGGTTAGTGTCGATAGTCCACAAACACTCGAACTGTCGAAAGCGAGGTCAATCCGTAGGAAAAAGATGTCAGATTCAGTAAACGGGTAACAGGTTACGGATTCACATAAACAAAACCAAGAATAAATTCAAATGAAATAGTTATGTAGTAAGTACAAACTATTAGCGCAGATTGGTGAATATCTCCTTGAAAACAACGTTAGTAGTTGAGTCAGTATCAAATGAATCTTCGTCTAAAATTAATACTTTAAGACCCTTCTTCCTGGTGACCCTGGAAATAGCAACGTAAAGTTGCCTGTGTTTAAATACCGGTTTAGGAAGAAACAATCCAACACTTGCAAGAGATTGGCCCTGGCTTTTGTTTATCGTCATTGCGAAGCAAACTGCGAGCGGGAACTGACGCCTTTCGAACTTGAGTGGGAACTTCGTCTCATCAGATGGGGATAACTTTAGCCTCGAAATATACACATGAGACCCCTTCTTGATACCTGTTATAACTTTTGCTTCAATGACACGGTCACCAAGTTTCAAAACAACTAATCTGGTACCGTTACATAGACCGTTAGCTTGGTCGATATTTTGTAGTAGCATGACAATTGCACCTACCTTAAGACGTAATCTATGGCTTGGTAGCCCTGAAGCGCGAATGGTGTTTAGATCTTCAGTGGAGTACAAACCATGCACGTGCTGCCAAGTCTCCTGACTGCTGATTTCATCAGAACTCAGATACTCAACCTCGACGCTAGGAAGGATAGACAGTACGTAATCGTTAACCTTCTCAACGACGTCATGAGTCGGTGCGAGTACAGCTCTCTGCTGGAGGTAGTCCGTATCTAAATAGCGATTAAGGAGGTCAGGGTACGTACTGTGGACTATTGAGGAAATAGGGTCGGGACCGGGGTCAATGAGCATCTCTCGGGGAATGGTAATCTCTGCGATCCCCTCATTCATACCACCTGCAACACCATCACCAATAGACAATATCCAGTCCGAGAACTCTCTGATTTCCTCCACGGTTGATTCAGGCTGTCCAACTTGAAGCCGCATATTGGTGGTCAGCTTGAGTACCTACAATTGAAGGCCAACATATGCAGGTATGTAAGTAGTGATCGTCAATTACATGTGACACATATATACAAATTTGTAAAGTTTAACATGATTGGAAAATATACTTGGAGACAAAATAAGCTACAAATTGAACTTTTCGTAAAAGAACTTAGCAGTCACCTTAATATATCTCCAGATAAGCGACGAAGAGATTGTTGAATGAACGATATCATGACGACTTCCCTTGGGAACAACCGGGAGAATCTGCCTAAAATCACCACCCAAGACAACAACCTTGCCATCGAATGGTCTATCAGCAAGTTGCGGATTCACAAATCTCATTACATCTCTGAGACTCCTGTCAAGTGCCTCGAAACAGTAACGACTGACCATAGGAGCCTCGTCCCAGATGATTAGTTTGGTCATTGTTAGTAGTTCAGCCAGGTCTGAACCCGGCCTTATACCTGGGCACAAAGAGTTCTCGTCGACGTTGATAGGTATGCTAAACCTAGAGTGAGCTGTACGCCCTCTTGGCAAAAGTATAGCAGCTATCCCGCTAGAAGCCACTAGAAGGACTATCTGGCCCTTGCTTCTCAACGCGGCAGATAAAGACTTCCATATAAAAGTCTTGCCCGTACCACCGTAACCGTACAGGAAGAAAAAACCACCGCACCAAGCTTCAACGGCTTGCATAATCTCATTGTACACAGACTTCTGCTCACCAGTTATGGAGGACATGTAGCACTCATGCTCCAATCGCAACTGGTCACGATCACAGTTCAACTCGTCAGAAATCAATCTATTGGAGTCTAACGTGTGTAAGTCGTAATCCGGCTGTGACATATCAGGAAACTTAGAGAGGGAGCTTTCATTGGCTTAAAGCATCGACTCTATTTCAGATAGTGCGTAATTCTGCAACTGTTGATCCGTTAGCTGCAGATCTGTGTCACATTATGAGCAAATGTTAACAAATTTGATTGGTAAATAATGACAGCAAATGGTTGTCTACACTGACCGAACTGGTAAATGGACGAATGAAATGAAGCAAAAGAATATAAAGGAATGATAGGTGACCAAAGTTAAGGAGCTCCCTCTGTCGACGACTTAAAATATCGTCACATAAATGGTGCCACGTTTTTTGCCAAACTTCCTCTGGTTTAATCAGGTTGCCAGAGAATAATAATGTCGCGAACATATTCCGTAGGTATGTGGCTGTACCCTAGTAACTCGCCACTTCTATTGCATCAATGTACTCCTTGTCGTCACCAAGCAAACCTAATGCGTAGCATGAATCTTTGAAGGTATCGTGCACAACACCTCTAACGGTCCTTATATCTTCATAACACGTTGCACCGCGTACAAAGTTGAGTAGTATTCTCATGTAATATCTTTTGCCACCATTTGGGGACATGTGGTACATCCTTCTCAAGCTAAAACCTTGCTTGCGGGGTGCCCATGATTTGTTTTCTTTATACCAGACGAATTTGGTGGGAAACACAGTGTATGTCAAATTCCAAGACTCGGGGTGGTCTGCGTTATATGCCATCCATGCGACAAACTTGGTTCGAGCGCCATTGGATCGAGCAGCTATCTCGTCCAGCGGGTCGTCATCATTATATATGACATTCTGCTCATTGGGGAGATGGTACTCCAAGCGAACAACGGGAGGAGTCCTGTAATGAATGTCGAATGAGAAAATACACCACGTTGCTTCGGGAGGAGACACGTACCTGCAGTCGTAGTACTCTTGTATGTGATCAACTTCGTCCGGGTTCCTCCTAGTTGCCGCTCCGATAGTGACTCTGTCGTATCCCTTGTTCACATACTTGAATAGGTATTTAATGGATCGTGCTTGATTGCACCACTCAACGTTTATGTGGGCATGGTATTTCGACAACAACTCTGCGTTGTATGGAACGACGTAGCCATTGTGGACACTAACAAGGCCCTTCTCAACAGTTACACCATTGTCCCTCCTCTTGTACATGGGGTATCCATCACCGTCAACCGTTGTCCGTCCGCAAAAAGGTTTAGGGAACCTCTTTGTGCAAACACCGTCAACCATGCAAGGAGATTTGGGATTGGCATGCCAGCACGGACCGTGGATCATCAAGTCCTTCACAGCTTCATACAGTGAGGGGTTTTCGGACCGGTCAGGAATCTCGGCGGAGATAATAGTGTCCACATCGCCAGCTTCTGGGAATTTGTGGTCCTTCTCCAAAAAAAGAAGGATGTGAGCATGAGGGAGACCTCTTTTCTGGAACTCTACGGTGTACACAACTACGAGCACATGGAAAATGACGATGGATAAGTTCAGTATTTAAATCGTCAAAACAAATTAGCAGAACAGAAAGTATGTGTACTCAGACTAGTTACCTGCTCTCGTCCTCCCAAAAACATGGTTGTCTTTAAAATCCTTGATAAGAAGGTCCAACTTTTGTTTGAATACACGGGTTACAATGTTGGGCCTATCCTCTGGGTTCAGCCCCCTCTTCTTCACAAACCTAGTTATCTCTGGCCATTTCGGGTTGCAGATGAAGGTGACAAACAGATCAGGGTATCCACACCACCGACAAATTGTCATAGTATCCTGGTAAGTCTCACGCATGTGTCCCTTACCACCGACAAAGCTTGAAGGGAGTATGTACTTAACGCCTACATATGATGAGTCCGTATGTCCGCTAGCGGCAGCAACACGCAACTGCTTCGCGTTTTCAGATCGAAGCTTAGGCTGGTTGAACTTTAAATATGTCAGCCGCTGGGCCTCTATCATTGTATATCCGTCGACAATTAATTGCTGCAGTAATCGGCATCCTCGAAGTAAAGTATCAGGTTCTACGTCGGTTGGTCTGTCCTGCAAGCGAAACGCGAACCACTCTCTTAAAGTTAACTTGTCGTGTGCCGTGGTAGGATTGTGACTTGCTTCGACGGATTCCTGAGAGTGTTTGATACCGAGCCGATAACCGTCCTCACCGTGTGGAAAAAAGAGAGGGTACTGAAGCGGCAAGTACGATGGATGGAGTTCAGATATACGTTGAAGACGACCGCACCTTTCCTCGATTATTATGTCCCTGCTTTCAATGGTATTCTCAATATCACCGACAATAAGGGCGGCAACTTCGGAAACAGTTGGAAGATTATATTCACGTCCGTCTGTGCATCGTGCACAAATTAATCGCAACCTAATCTCACACCTTTCATCGGAGTTTAGTATGTTGTCCCTGGCCATACGAAATGACTGTGCTAAGGGGTTGTACGTGTCAAGCATAAACTTAATTTCAGCCATGATCCCGTCATCAAACCTATCTACATTGGATGACTACCCCCTGCACATAAGTATGCAGAACGTTGCGAACTGGTACAAATGGCTAAAAGACAAAAAGCTGTGATGAAATGTGGAAATTAGCATGAGGAAGATATGGCACCTTAACGCACGCTTCCTGTTGCTAATCTCATCGTTGGTGTCGTATATGTACAGTTGACAGAATCTGGGTGGCTCATTACTCGCAGGCAACAAACTGCCGATTAGGTGAGAGTTTTGCCCACCAATTCTGTAGGTGTATGGGCCCTGGCCACTGTTTACAGAGTCATCTACTTTGCCGCCACTTGAAGTAAATGAGTGCGCTGAATTGTACATCCTGATATTGTCAATGAAGTGTCTTCTTTTGGGATGAAGACCATGTAAGAGATCCTTGATAGGCTGGGGGGGTTCGGTGAGATACGGTAATTCAACAACACCATCTCTACAACACATGGTGAAAGATGGGATAAGCGGTCTACGGTCCATTCTCGATCTCTCATTGTACCACATGTATGCGGAGCACTTCTGGCACTTATACTCCGGATCCCCTAAGTCGTCGTACCTTTCCCATCCTGTGATAGAATACAGGAGAAACAAATTATGGTTAGTATGTAGGCATCACTGGTATGTAATATACTAATTCAATAACCTGTAGTAGCGGCGTGGCTTGGAGAGTCAATGTCTTCCTCGGTTAAAGTCGACCGGAAAATGTCACGTGCTAAACTTTGAATAATAGTGTCACTTTGAGAAAACTGACGAAATCGTTTGTTGCTGCTGAGGCGCTGAGGTGTGGTTGGGTCGTTAACAGATGCCTCACGGATGACGTCTATAACACGCTCAAGGGAAGCTGCGTCGTTGAACCATAATAATAAGCTACTATCCCAATTATGAATGTTATGTTACATTTCCTCACTACAAAAAAAAAGTAAAAACAAAAATTTAAACGACCTTCGGTGATGTCATCAGTAGGTGGAGATATGTGTGTGGATGCATTTGGAACATATATGTTGCGTGCTCTGTGCTCCCTAAACTTGATCACATGTTTGCGTCGTGCAAGCTTCGACCGCCATTCCCGGTGTGGATCGTTGGCAGTGTACATTGCTTCTTCATATGAATTATGACCTTGGCGCCTATCTGCCTGTATGAGTCGACGGTCTACTCTGGTTTGTTGGGCGGTGAGAAACCTGGTAAGGTATTTTTCCAATTCGTTCGCTGCATAAAGTTGAACAGTAAGGCAGATTGAATGTATCCACAAAGACAGTAAAGAATACAAAGCAAATTGGTTTAGAGACTACTGGGGTACCATCTTGAAGCTGCTGCCTACTACGATCGAAAACATCTAGTTGGTCCAAATCCGTCTGTTCTGAAGTAACATCCACTTGCGACCGATAATTACCATGTTCGATGCTCCCCACATGAACTTCAAATAAAGACGCGGATGGGAGTTAGAAACAGATTGTATTTCAAAGTAAGGAATCCGGTTCTAAATTATGAATAACGGCTACAGAGGGAAGCAAAAAACCCTAAAACATGAGGAGCCTTATACAAAACTGCGAAATCTGAAGTAGAGGCATTATTCAATTCAGCTACCTGATAACGTTCGAGAACATTCGCCTAATTGGGTAACAGATACTGCAGAAGATCCTGGCGGTTCTTCGGTATGACAGTTCAAAATGTCTTGAAAGGCCTTCCTAGAATTTACTGCATTGGCATGGTTACGATGAACGTGAAACACCTTCGTGTTAGTGAATGTTTGGAGGATGACCCGAAAGCTGTATAAACGAAGGCGAGACACTCATGTAAAATTAGAAATCTCACCACCGCGACACCTGTTCACAACGGATATATAACCACTTGCAGTTACATTCTCGGATAAGGAAGACTCGGGGACGTTGGGTGCAGGGTGGGGAGCAGACTTCCTCTTCTGGCGAACATTTTTTCGTTTAGTCGGTTTTTTTGGTAATCGTTCCATCGTTGCATGTAACTGCTGTAACTGTATAAACCCTCAGAAATGGCTGCAAAATAATGGGCTCCGGTAACGCAGGAGCACATGCTAACAATTTATAGACCGTTCATGTAACAATGCAAGTTGAAGTACAATAGCCACATCCATTTCCCATGATAAGTCACAATTAATTGGATTGTGTTACCAATTAATTGGATTGTGTAAATGGGTTGTAATCTATTATGTTGATTAGTTGGAATGTGTTTGGACATTACGTACATACCGGCACATCGAAAATTTGTTTTTTCTGAACAACGAAACTTAGACGTAGTACAGCCGACGCTTATTTATTGGTGACGGTTTTGTGACAGAAGAAACAAAAACATTTAATTTGTACTAAAATCAAAGATAGACAAAAATCACGCTCATATTGCACTAAGAAGAATAACGTTTAATTTGTTCTGGACTGTGGCATTTGTGGTGCGTAACATCTAAACCATGGAAGACCGAGGGCAGGTGGCTTAGAGGAATATTACATCTTGGAACGTAAGTATGTATAATGAATGATGTAATGTATTTCAGTAGTTGTCAAAACAAATAAATGTCGTAGTAAATGAGTGAAGTGATATGATAGGATTCATCAGAATGAACTTTGTGATTTGTAGAAATTGAAATGATGCACACATACGTTAACAGACTGTCTGTGTCCGCGTCGCCATTACCGAGCTTCTTTATATTACATGAAAAACGATAAAAAAGGATAGTACAAAAGTTGTGAATTTCAAGAAATGAAACGGAAATAAATTACATTAAAATTACATAAAAAAATTGTGATGTGTACAAAATTACACTATACAAATTTAAATAAATATAGAAAAATATAACTATACTACACGTTAGAGAAGTGGTGGAAAAAGTACTAAAATAAGACTGATTATAATATCTTACGAAGACAACAGTTAAATAACCGCCGACATTTAAGTGTGGGAGTCCGATTACGTTAATAAGTAGAAATATGTATGTCCTGCAGTTGAAAACACGGCAAATATATAAGTGAGACAAAAAAGGAACAAAAAAAAATTAAGCACAGAAAGTAAGAGGAGTGCTAAAATACATTGCTTGAAGACCTCATACAGAATATTTTCTGAGGCAGAAAATGTTGTCTCACCAATCAAACCAAAATGTGGTGGGGCGAAAACTGCCTCTTCCCTACAATATTTATTCAAGAGTATACGTGTGTAGCAAACCAACACAAAAACAGATTGAATAGACAGTATAACGAAGTTCAGCTAAGAAAATCGAGACCGAATGGTCTGAAAATAATCCAAAACAGAGAGTGTAGATAAACTAAGTACAAATTGCTGCTCTTAACCGCCGAAACAAAACACCAGCAGTAAATTAAAAATGATTCTGAAAATTAATAGAAAAATTCGGGCGGCCAATTGTAAAGACATGTTCAAATGTTTTCAGGGTAAGACGATCTAAGTTGAAGCAGATTTCCCTTTCTTGACAGCAGACTGAGCATCAGAGGCACCACCGACGGGAGTACATGGTTCGACTTCAAGCGCATCTCCATTCCTCTTCAGGGGTGTATGCCTCGAAGATTGGACGCGGTTTCGCAGTCAACGACCTTAATGTTCAAAGAAAAAGGAGGATCAAAAGTTTTCGTAGAAGCTTGAAGTGAACAACACGGCCACATAAAAATCAAACACGTAACCTATTGGAATATATGACGAAAATAAGGAAAACCTGACTGGAATTTGAAGTTCCCTATGTTTCATGTACTCCGACGGATGTGGCTGCTGCAAGTTGTGATCCTTCTCCAGGAAAGGTACGTTTGAAATTCGCATTGCTTAGAGCAGTTTTTGATATATCATACTCGTCCATTATTTTCTGCAGACAAAAGAATAAGTTGTCATCAAAGTAATTTTGAGACTTACAAAATTAACGATGTGGAAACAACACAGAAACAAAAATAGTTAAAAAGCAACCTTAATTGCCTCTTCGTACTTCATGTGCCACATGTGTATTTTGTCTACGTCGTCAGACATCCAGGAAACTGTGTAAGAGGTAGACGACTAATCAACATTGAACTTCTCGTCTATTTTTAACTTGAATAGGAAGCGGTTGTCAATGAACGTTGCTAGCTCTTCAGGCATAGAATGACCTTCTCCTTTCTGGTGGAAGTAAAAGAGTTGTGGTTAGGTTATACAAAACAAACATTGACAGTGAAATTTATTCGAATTGTAAAGTTATAGAAATACCTTCTCCATCTTTGCAATCAACTCTGTGGCATTGTATTCGAGAAACTTTTCGACCTGATGATCAAATGCAACAAAATGACATTCGATCCCAGAGAAATCGACAACTGCAAACTTGACCTGAAACCTGTAACAACGATAACGACAGTTTCTATTAAAAGAGAGATCTGCCTTGCAAATACTTAACTGAATACACGTGCTGAGGTAGATATGGGAGACTCACTTAGGGTTGTTCTTCATGAAGCCAGTTTTGGTTCCATCGCAATTCGAATTCTTACAAAACCACCTCCCTTTATCGTTCTTCACTGCCTTTGATATGCAAGACTTGCAGCTGTTGTAGTACCACCCCGCTGTGGATTCAATGTCAAGTATGGTTGCCACGGTATAGAACGACCCACCCTGTCCATGATTTTAATGGTTGTCAAGAATGTGAAGAATTGTACATATCTAGAAAACTAATGTGATTGAGATGACAAAACCATTTCGCTTTCAAGAATCTGTTTTACAGAAAGAACTTCATCTACCGGAATGTGGAAGCTCTCACCGTCTGCAGCTTCGTCGAGAATCTGTAATGAATTGCTAGCAGCTTGAGATGAAAGACTGCAGGATCATTGATAAGTGTAGTTTGTAGTGCCTAATTTGTTATGTTTTGGTCCTGTTTTCCTTGTGGAATCGCTCTTTGGAGCGATTTTTGGGCTACTCATGCTTCATTTAGTTCGTTTTAGGTTCCCGAGACCGTTCATGGAGAATTGGAACGATTCCGACTCGTTTCATACACTTTTGGAGCCAACGAAGAGAAGGAACGATCACTTGGTGCCTTGGATTCGATCCTGAGACCTTGGGACCCATTTTTGAGCCCCTTAGACTCGACCCCGAGCTCCGAGATTCGATGAGAAACCCGTGAGAAGCAAGGAGGGACCTTAGAGCTCATATTGGAGGCCTAGAGACCCTTCCCGGCCGAGAACAAGTGCCTTCTCGGTCGGGAAGGAGTGCAAGAAAGAGCAGGCCACTGGAGGGGCCGTCTCGGCCGAGACCAAACTCGTCTCGGGCGAGACCACACCGTCTCGGGAGAGACCACCTCCATCTCGGCCGAGATGGACCCAGAAATGGGCTGTTTCGCTTTTCTCGCTTCCCTTACCCTTGTAACCCTATATATACCCCCCTCTTGTATTGATACACTATCTTATGAAACCCTAGACTACTTTTAGGTTAGATTAGATTAGATTAGTGTAGGTTAGCTTAATCCCTCTTTAATTACTCCTTAATCTTAGTTTAATCTAGTTAGATTACTCTTGCAATATTGGGATTCTTAAAGAATGAACCAATCTTGACAACATTGGTGGATGTTTGGGTATTCTTTTATGCAAGTGTTCATCTTTTCCATTCCTTTCTAGTTGGTATAATCTTTCTTCTCCTTTTACTCTTAATCTTTCATATCTAATCAAGTTTTCATCTTTGTTATTGTTTGTTGTTCATCTTTATTTGTTCTTCATAATGGATGTTGTTGTTCTTGTGCTAGTTTCTCTTATTCTTGTTAGTTTTCCATTAGATATGTTTGAGTAGACTCTTAATAGGGTTATTAAGGGGATTGGATGTAATTAGGAATGATTAGGGTGAGATGGGTGGTATTAGATTTTGTTTTTGTTGTTTCCCATTTACCTTGCACTCCACATGTTTGATGAAATGCTTGTGAGACTAGAGACGATCAATCCTTGTTTTTCTTGCCACTTCTCTTGTATATTGTGTTTGGTTGGTTGGTTTGGTTCCCTCATTAGTAGCGAGAGCATGGTGAGGATGACCCCTAGGCCGTTTAAGTAGCGCGAGCCCGATCGGAACCTAGGCTACGAAAGCACGCTAGTAACCCCGTTTCCTTCTTTTTATCTCCTTGACATCCATGAACCCGACCTAACCCTAGTTTCTTCTTATCGATCTATTAGCTTCCTTTTTGTCATTAGTTGCTCGTTTAGCCTTGTTAGTTCATGTTATAGACCTTAGCTTAGTCTACATTAGCCTTCCCCTAGATTAGCTTGTCTCGAACCTAGTCCTAGACCGTAGCATACCTTAGTCCGACACCCCGTCCCTGTGGATCGACTCGACTTACCCTAGCTACCCAACTTAGGTTCGTTGGTTATTATTTGACCGGTAGGATTGACGGGAAAATCCTCCCATCAAATTGGCGCCGTTGCCGGGGACGGCGTAGTTTAGACTTTTGTTTGCTTAGTTTTGGACTTTGTTCTTGATTTTTGTGTTTTCTTCTTCTTGTGTATCTTCGTTCTACTTCTTGTGTGCTATTCTCTCTTCCTAGTGCCTCAAAAGCACTAGGCTACTAACGTTTGCTCAAGTACTTCTAGTTCATCCTAGGTATCAAAGCAACGTTATGGAAATGGCACGTCCTAGCTTCCATCAATCGTCAGGGGACAACTATGGGGCAAATTGCCAAGTCCCAAAATTTCACCAACCATATCAACCTCATCAATAATCTTACGAACGCCCTCCATATGGTTACCATGAAAGTTGTCAAGGATCATTCCAACATCCTAACAACTACCAAATACCCCCACGTGACCCACAACCAAAAATCCCCAACTTTGAGTCTTGTCAAATGTTGGTTCAAATGCAAAAGAGTCAACAAGAGATGATGATTCTATTGCAAAAGAGTCAACAAGAGATGATGATTCAAATACAAGGGGTCATAGAGGAGCTTAAGGCCCAAAAAGCGGTGCAAGATGCTCGAATCGATGCACTCATGGCTCGCATCACGATGTCGGCCACTCGAGCTCCACAAATTGTTGGGGAAAGTTCATTTGAGCAAGAAGGTCGGTTGTCTCCACATGGAAATCAACCCGACCATGAAGCCACGAATGAAGAAGAGAGGGTAAATCAAGAAATCATTGTTGAGTGTTGCTTGGATGGTGAAGATATGGGAAGAATGGAGGAAGTTGAAGCTTCAAGGGTCGACAATGAGGAGGGGTTTGAACATGATTCTCAAGGTAACTCTTGGGGAGCCGATGTATTGGCTATCAAATTGGATTTGTACGATTTTCTTCGTGATGAACCGGATCTTGACAATCCAAGGCCAAGTGAAGACAAGACTCCTCTAGGCCAACTAGACAAGGTGAGTGAAAAGGAACGTAATACTTGGGAAAAGGAGGTAGATGCCTTGGAACTCGCCTTGAATGGGAATATGGAGGATCCTAAAGCCTCCAATGAAGAAAACTTGATGCCTTCACCTCCTTTATCGCACTCGATTCCAAGTCCCTTGTCTTGTGAGACGGTTGATGAAGAGGATCCTTGTCGGGCGGTGGAAGAGAATTCTACTCTCGACCCCATAGAAGAAGCAACCCCCTTAGGGTGTGATCTCCCAACTCATAATGCCGAGCTTGACTCTAGACCACTATACCTACCGGATGGTCATAAGAGTCGTTGCTATGATGGTTTGGAAGACCCGGAAGATCACGAGAACCCCGAGCATAATGAAGATGATCGCTTCTTGCCTCTGACTTGGAAGCTCTTGAAAGTAGCTAGGCTCGGCCATGTGAACCTCAATGAAGATGTTGCGAGGGCATTTGACTTACTCCTCCGAGCTCTTGATGGCTATGGAAGTGTAGTTGGTGAGAGTATCTTAGTGTAAATATCTTTTCCCTTTTCTTTTGTGCTTGTATTTGTGTATATGTTTGTTTGGATATTTTGGTTTTTAGGATTGTTAGTTTTTGTGGAAATCTTGTGATTTGGTATTTTGATGAGTGATGTGAGGGAGGGATCTTGATGAATGTTATTTGAGTTTATTTGGTAGGTCTTAGTGAAGATGAAGTCTTGAGGAGAGTAGATGATGATAGAAGCTTGGTTTTGAGCAAGGGAGTCGGTTTTTGAAGCTTTGGACAAGCTTTTGGGGTTATAGAAGGTTAGAAGATCCATCCCGGGCGAGAAGAAGGCTTCCCGACCGGGACGAGTGATCCATCCCGACCGGGATGAGGGTACCAAAATTTGAGTCTTCTGGAGCGTCATCCCGACCGGGACCATCCATCCCGACCGGGATGGTCCCCTGCTCCACATTTTGCCTCTTCTTCGACATTCGAGCCCACCCAACCATTTTATACCCCTCCCAACCTCCCTACCTACCCTTGCACCTATTATATGACCTTACACTTCATATGCACACTCTCACCTCACCTTATCTTCACTACATACTGAGCCTAACATCAAATCCCACCCCCTTCTACCATTGCAAGCTTAATACTTCAACCATGCGGGCCTATCAAGATTGAAGAGGAATAGCAATGACGAAGATAGACTATGTGCCGATATTGAACTATGAGACGATGGAGCGAGTGAGTTGCTAACCGATGGGTACGACAACTATCCTATCTTTTCCGTCTTTTATCGCTTGTCTTCCTTTGTTTGTCCCCTTCCCCTTATACACTTTTGTGTCATGGTGACCCTCGGGGCCTTGGTAGTTATTGCTCCCGACTCTCGATGACGTGATTACGTCGGGAGTCATTTCAAAATCCAAATTTACAAGCCTTTTCACTTTATTTTTCACTTTTTGGGATTTAGTCGGATTTAGGCGGAATCCGGGCTAGGTGACTTGATTACACCTAGTCCTCCCCTCCCATTTCCTTTTATTATTTTCTTCTTTTTATTTCTTCCCCCATCCATATCTTTTCTTGTCTCGGCCCATGGTGACTTGACTACACCCCGGCCGGACACATTCTACCCTTCTCTCCGCTTTATTTTTCTTTTTTAGTTTTATTTTCGTAGTTTCTTTTCTTTTCTTTAGTGTCTCCATACACTACGATCGAGCATGAGGACATTGCTCGGTTTAAGTGTGGGGTAGCGATATTCTAGTATAGTTTAGTTTTATTTTCGTAGTTTTTTTTTCGAAAAATCTTTAAAAAACCTAAAAATTTTAAAAATTTCACAAAAATCAAAAAGATTTTCTTTTGTGTGTTTTCCTTTTATGTCGTTGTGTCGTATATTTGTTTTGTTGTGCGTGTTTTGCCCCCCTTTTTTTTCTTATAGGTTGCTTAATCACCGTTAGCTTTGGAGAGCTTTCAGGACATCCAGTAACATCTTTTCACCCCCTTTTCCTCTTTGTTTCTTGTGGAGTTTGGAGGAGATTTGTGATGTTGTGTGCTCGGGTGGAGCTTTGTAGAGTTTGTGGTTGATTTGGTGACTTGTTTGGAAGTTCGGGGTGGTGTTTGTTCTCTTTATGTGTTTGTTTTATTTTGTTTTGTTGCCTTTTTGTCTCTTTTTCTTTCGTTTTTGTCGCATATTTGTTTTGTGTGTGTAGTTGTGTCTTGTGTGTAAAACGGTTTTCGAAAACCCGGTTTTGAGGCTAGTGTGCAAGCGTTTACTTTCCCATTTTAGTAGTATGAATCGAGTCTTGGACGTAGGTCTAGTAGAATGACCCTAAATCAATAGTTTCGTTGGTCCTTTACCTTGAGTCCACCTAGCTTACTAGGGATTTACTACGGGATTTGCATTTTGACCATTATGACCACCCACGATGTGAAAATGCCTTGGTTGCCGAGTCCCGTCCCTTAGGTGACCGTGTTTGGAATTGTTTGATTAGTCCAAGTTCTTCACCTTTTTGTGGGTTTGAAGAGGGATCGCGACCCCCGACTTACCCATTCCCCTACCTCCTACACATATCACAAAATAAAGTTGCAAAGTGTTGATATCTCTTTCTTAATTGCAAAAAGAAATGCCTACAACTCAAATCTAGCCAAAAGGGCAAAGAAAAAGAAAATGAAAGAAAGAAAAGATTGAAGAAAAAAAAAAAAGACACAAAAAGCCAAAAAGAAAATACAAAAGATGAAAAAGAAATGGCATAGCAATACACAAAGCAAAAATGCAAAAGAAAGGAAAATACCAAAGAAATCACCCCACAAAAAGAAACCAACCCCCCTAAAAAATAAGTCTTTTTCCGATCGTTACCGTGAAGAGCCTACCAAAGGACCGAGTCCCTAGGAAGGATGATAGCGGTAATGATCGGTCTTCCCTCATTTTGCAATCATATCCATCTTTTTACTTGGCTAGTTGGGCGGTTCTGGGCATGGGACGACCCTCTTGGCTCATTGCTAAAGGGGGCGGGGTCTCACTTACCTACAGTGTCGACTAACACCGTGGTTCATCCTTTTTCCATCCCGCCGATCGTCCCGTAGTACGTTCTTAGAAGGTTAGGAGGACCTAGGTAAGTTACCAACGTTTTTATTGCTTTGTTGTCATACTATTAGGGTTTAGTTCATTTCGATTTGTATTATTAGCTTGAGAACCTTGTCACTTGCCTTGAGTCCTAAACCGGTGCTTCTTTCACCGCTTTTTAGAGGGAAGCGGTATTTATTTCTTTTTTGGGTGCAACCTTTTGCTTGTTTATTTGTATGCTTGTTTGTTTATGTGTTTTGTGTCCGGATGCATCCACAGTTTTGTCGCAAGACCTTACTTGCCTTGCGGAGTGCACTTTTCCTCTAAGTGTACTCGCGTGAGTTGAAAGGGCGTAGGGTGCGCTAATACCCGCTCGGCTAGTTTAGTAGTTAGTTTGTGCTTACTCGAGGGCGAGTAAGGGTTAAATGTGGGGGAGTTGATAAGTGTAGTTTGTAGTGCCTAATTTGTTATGTTTTGGTCCCGTTTTCCTTGTGGAATCGCTCTTTGGAGCGATTTCTGGGCTACGCATGCTTCCTTTAGTTCGTTTTAGGTTCCCGAGACCGTTCATGGAGAATTGGAACGATTCCGACTCGTTTCATACACTTTTGGAGCCAACGAAGAGAAGGAACGATCACTTGGTGCCTTGGATTCGATCCCGAGCCCTTGGGACCCATTCCCGAGCCCCTTAGACTCGACCCCGAGCTCCGAGATTCGATAAGAAACCCATGAGAAGCAAGGAGGGACCTTAGAGCTCATATTGGAGGCCTAGAGACCCTTCCCGGCCGAGAACAAGTGCCTTCTCGGTCGGGAAGGAGTGCAAGAAAGAGCAGGCCACTGGAGGGGCCGTCTCGGCCGAGACCAAACTCGTCTCGGGCGAGACCACACCGTCTCGGGCGAGACCACCTCCATCTCGGCTGAGATGGACCCAGAAATGGGCTGTTTCGCTTTTCTCGCTTCCCTTACCCTTGTAACCCTATATATCCCCCCCCCCTCTTGTATTGATACACTATCTTATGAAATCCTAGACTACTTTTAGGTTAGATTAGCTTAGATTAGTGTAGATTAGCTTAATCCCTCTTTAATTACTCCTTAATCTTAGTTTAATCTAGTTAGATTACTCTTGCAATATTGGGATTCTTAAAGAATGAACCAATCTTGACAACATTGGTGGATGTTTGGGTATTCTTTTATGCAAGTGTTCATCTTTTCCATTCCTTTCTAGTTGGTATAATCTTTCTTCTCCTTTTATTCTTAATCTTTCATATCTAATCAAGTTTTCATCTTTGTTATTGTTTGTTGTTCATCTTTATTTGTTCTTCATAATGGATGTTGTTGTTCTTGTGCTAGTTTCTCTTATTCTTGTTAGTTTTCCATTACATATGTTTGAGTAGACTCTTGCTAGGGTTATTAGGGGGATTGGATGTAATTAGGAATGATTAGGGTGAGATGAGTGGTATTAGATGTTGTTTTTGTTGTTTCTCATTTAACTTGCACTCTACATGTTTGATGAAATGCTTGTGAGACTTGAGACAATCAATCCTTGTTTTTCTTGCCTCTTCTCTTGTATGTGTGTGTTTGGTTGGTTGGTTTGGTTCCCTCATTAGTAGCGAGAGCATGGTGAGGATGACCCCTAGGCCGTTTAAGTAGCGAGAGCCCGATCGGAACCTAGGCTACGAAAGCACGCTAGTAACCCCGTTTCCTTCTTTGTATCTCCTTGACATCCATGAACCTGACCTAACCCTAGTTTCTTCTTATCGATCTATTAGCTTCCTTTTTGTCATTAGTTGCTCGTTTAGCCTTGTTAGTTCATGTTATAGACCTTAGCTTAGTCTACATTAGCCTTCTCCTAGATTAGCTTGTCTCGAACCTAGTCCTAGACCGTAGCACACCTTAGTCCGACACCCCGTCCTTGTGGATCGACTCGACTTACCCTAGCTACCCAGCTTAGGTTCGTTGGTTATTATTTGACCGGTAGGATTGACGGCAAAATCCTCCCATCAATCATATCACATCATGTTAAAAATAACAGTATCAAAGAATCCAAGAAATTAGTGAATCATAATAGTATAACTTTATATATGTAGAACCTCTCTTGAAAGGCATCCACTTCGGGCAACTTTGGATTAACCTCAAATGTCGTTGCGTTGAAGGTAGTTTGCACAACCCAAGAATCTGATGTGTGAGAACAGCATGTTACTTACTTCGAAAGAATCAGTGTGAAGAAAACATTAATACAACGGACGGCCAAGTGAGGTACTTACTGTCAAATAGCTTCGGCTCCACACATCTAAGAACAACTACTTTGGACTGGTGAGGGCTGGGTAAAATAGCCAGTACCTCAGTTAGATCCACGGCGTGCGGTGCCCACAAAGTGCATTGAAGAACTTCGCCACTAAGTAGACAGAAAAAAGGGAACAAAGGTTTGACACAATTACAAATTTGGCGGTAGGACAAAAGAGGAGATAGAAAAAGAGGCGTACTCTGAATCTTTGATAAGTGTAGTTTGTAGTGCCTATTTTGCTATGTTTTGGTCCCATTTTCCTTGTGGAATCGCTCCTTGGGAGCGATTTATGGGCTACTTATGCTTCTTCTAGTTCGTTTTAGGTTCCCGAGACCATACATGAAGAATTGGAACGATTCCGACTCGTTTCATACACTTTTGGAGCCAACGAAGAGAAGGAACGATCACTTGGTGCCATGGATTCGATCCCGAGACCTTGGGACCCATTCTCGAGCCCCTTAGACTCAATCTCGAGCCCCGAGAATCGATGAGAACCCCATAAGAAGCAAGGAGAGACCGAAAAGTTCTTATTGGAGGCCTACAAGACCCTTCCCGGGCGGGATAGTGGCTTTCCCGACCGAGAAGGGGTGTACAAAGCGAGAGGTTGCTGTTTTGAGCCATCTCGGCCGAGACCAACCTTGTCTCGGTCGGGACCAGCCCTTCCCGGCCGAGATGGGGCCGTCTCGGTCGGGACGGGGGTGCTGCAGCCCGTGTTCACTTCCTTTCTTCTCCTTTCATTCTTGGAACCCTATATATACCCTCCTCTTGTAATTTTATAATATGTTCTTCACTTCCCACAAAACCCTAAACTATTTTAGGTTAGATTAGCTTAGATTAGAGTAGATTAGTCGGTAATTAGTCGGTAATCTTAGTTTAGTCTTGTATTAAGGGAATTCTTGAAGAATCCATCCAAGATTGACAACCTTGGTTGATGTATTTGGGTTTTCTCATTAATGCAAGTTTTCATTCTTCCTCTCATCTTTTTAGTAGGTATAATCTTCTTTTCCCTTCTTTTAATCTTGCTTACTCATCCAAGTTTGAATCTTTGTTATTGTTTGTTCTTGTTCTTGTTAGTTTGATAAAGTATGTTTGGTTGTTTGTGTTGTTTCCTCTTGTTTATGTTAGTACGTATTAGTTTGCTAATGTTTGAGTAGACTCTTGCTAGGGTTAGTAAGGTGATTTGGGTGTTTAATGGATGATTAAGGGTTTGTTGGAGATGTTGGTGGAAGTTTTGGGTTTCCTCTTGGTTTGATGCATGGTACATGTTTGTTGAAATGCTTGAATGACATGTAGATACATATGCTTGTTTTTCTTGCCTTTTCTCTTGTGGGTGATAGTTTGCTTGTGGGTTTGGTTCCCTCACTACGTAGCGAGAGCCCGGTGAGGACGACCCCTAGGTCGGTCTACGTAGCGAGAGCTCGGATGCGACCTAGGCCACTATAGCACGCTAGGAACCCCGTTTGTCACGTGTGTCGCCAAGGTGGGTTCTAGGAGGAACCTCTAGGTCGGTCTACGTAGCGAGAGCCCGGACTACACCTAGATAACCCGACTACCCCTTCACTTTAGCTCTTCCTTGACCATTCCATTACCCCTTGAACCCGACCTAATCCTAGCCCGTTTCCTTATTATTTTCTCCGTCGCCTTAGTCTTAGTCTTAGCCTTCTTCCCTTCTTATTATTGTTTTGTTTAGTTTAGCTCGTTGACTTAGTCTTGTTTTTGGGTGACCTTAGTCTAGACACCTCATAACCGTCCCCGTGGATTCGACCCGACTTGCCCTAGCTACCCACTAGGATTAGCCGGTTAATTATTGATCGGTGGGGATCCACGGCAAATCCTTACCAACAATTTGGCGCCGTTGCCGGGGACGGTGCTAGTTTAGACTTTGTTTTCCTAGTTACTTGACTTTATCTTTTGTTTTGTGTTTTTCTTTTTTGTTTCTTTGCTTCTTGTGTGTGTGAGTTTTATTTCTCTCTTGTCTAGTGCCCAAAAAGCACTAGGCTTCTCACGTTTGCTCTTAGTCTACAGTTTGTGCTTAGAGGTGGCAACCATCTTCTTCTTGCAACTTAGAGCCGCTTTAACGGATGGTTGCTAGATTGAGAGGTCCTCAACCGGGTACGAGCCACGATTTTCGAGCATAATATGAGGTTTGATCTAAATTCCACACCCATGGAAACCAACATGAGCTACTCCTCTTCTTCTATGAACCAAAGCTATGACATGATGACTCCTAATTACTATCAAGCTTCTTGGGGTAATCAAGACACTAGTGGGAATGAGCTTCAAGGATGTGGAAACGGCTACCAACAAGTGGACTCTTATCAATCATATGATCATGGTGGCTATTACTCAAGCTATCAATGTGAACCCACCATGTTTCATCATGATTCACCGTATGGAAGCCAATTTCCCCAAAATCCACCACATTACCCTCCACCCCAACCACAATATGAACCCCATAACCCACAATACTACCAATCACCTCAACCTCACTATCAACAATATGATTCCCCACTCCTTGGGCATCATCAAGATTTTCAAGGAACTTTACAAGACCCCAATGACCACTAATTGCCCGACTTGGAGTTGTATCAATCTATTCTTCAATTGCAAAGGAGCAACCAAGAAATGGCCATCCAAACGCAAAGAGAACAAAATGAACTCATGGCCCAAATTCTAAGGGAAAGAGAGGCGCTAGATGCTCGAATGAATGCGTTAGCGGCTAAAACCGTAATGCTTTTGGCCCGAACGTCACAACTTGACGATGGTTGCTCACTTGAGAAAGGGGAGCAACCTAATCACGAAGCCGCCGATGAAATTCCTTGTGGAAGCGAACTTTGCTTTGAAGAACCTCAATCGTCTACCCAAAAAGAGATGAATGAGGATATGACCTTTGGTGAAGGCGATGTCGGTGAAGAATTGGAGGAGGGTAGTGAGTTGGATGAGTTGGTGGAATTTGTGAAGTTTTTGGGTGAATTTGACAAGCCCAAGTTGCCCATGTCCGAGAATGTGGATAAGCATCAAGAGTCCCTTGTAACTAAACCGAGTAATGATTTGGAAGAGATTGAAACCGCCGGTAGAAGTTTCAATTCTCCCCTCCAAGATGATGTGGAGACGAGTGATGAAGATGGGGAACCACAACTTGAGGAAAGTGTGGGGGTGTGCAACAAGGAAATGAGGCCAAAGCCATTTTTTGTGCCTCATTATGAAGACTTGAAGCTTGCTAGTGATTGGAGACGATGCTTAGGGAGGAAGAGGTCGGTGAAGCTCGTAGGATGGATAGACCCCGGAGACAACACGAAAGATGACGTTGGGTCTTTTGAGGACTACTTCTTGCCTCCTCCTTGGAGGCCGTGGAGGATAGCTTGGCTCGAGCACTCTTTGGGCCTTCATTACGATGTCGGTCGTGCATTTGACTTGCTCCTCCAAGCCCTTGAGGGCTATGGTTGAAGAATGAGAGTCCACCATCCTCGGTTTGACGGAGTTCCTAAAGAACCATCATGTTGTACATTCCTCTTCTCTCTTCTCTCGAGTTTTTGTAATTGTGTGATTTAATTGCTTAGTTTTAGGATTTGTTTTATATTTTTTTTTTGGAATTCTTGTAATTTGGAATTTTTGTTGAGTGATGTGAGGGAGGGGACTCTAATGATTATTGTGAAGTTGTGTAGGATGATTGATGTTCGAAGGTGATTATATGAGTTTTGGAGGTGAACGCTTGAAGCAATCTTGGGAGAGGTTCTATTATTGATTTTTGGAGCTTTGATGAAGCTACGTGCTTAGATGAATATTCGCAAATCAAGAGAAGCTCCACTTATATCTCCTATGATTAGCATCAAGTATTTCGTGCTCGGTCTTCTATTTTTCCGTCAAGTCTCGGCTCGGTGGGATTTTTATTGGAAGACGGGAGCTAGATGGTTGTTTTTGAGCTCAAATAAGCTTTTGGGGACGGGATTTCGGATCCCGAGTTGTTATTTGTGGATTGGGAGGAAGACTAGGTGAGTTCTTATTGAAAGGAAGCTTCAAAGGCATCCCGGGCGAGAACGGGTTTCATTTAGGCAAGAAAAGGTATCATCTCGGGCGGGATGACAGCTCGTCCCGGCCGAGACGAGCCCATCTCGGTCGGGTTGATGTGGCACAAAATAATCGCAGCTACTGGAGTACCGTCCCGGGCAAGACGAGCTCGTCCCGGGCGAGACGAAGACCCGTCCCGACCGAGACGAGCCCTTCTCGGCCGAGACGGGCTGTTTACAGCACTGTTTCGTTTTCTTTCCTTTGCAGCCCGAACCCACCCAGCTTCATTAAGCCCGCCCCGCCCCTACTACTCCCCTCTCACACAATAATACCCAAACCCAACCCAACCCATTCCCATATCATACTAACTCATCTTCAACCTCCTTCATCTTCATAACACACAAAACCCTAATTTCAAAACCCCAAAACACCATAAATATACAAATACCCCACCAAATCTCATCAAATCACTTCCAAAACCACCCAAAATCAGTTTCTATCATATTAATACCTATCCTAGACCCATTTTCTACCATTTAAATCACCAAAAACGAAAAAAAATCGAGTTTTTATCACCATTTTTTCCAAAATCCGAGTTTGGGGTTTTGGTTTCAAACTCGATTTAGCTTGTTGGAGTTGGTGTTGGAAGCTTATTACACCATTTTTAAGCTTCTATTGTGTGTTTTTGTGGGTTCTAGCTAGTGTTTTTGGGTAAAATCCGAGTTTGGGTGTTCACCATTTTTGAAGCTTCTTCATCATTAATGGCTCCAAAGAAAAGAGGGAATGTGGTAGCAAGCAAGAAAAGGAAGAGTGCTTCCACTTCTAGAGCCGAATTCGAGCCCGAGGTCGAGGTTGAAGAGCCGGAAATTCCTTGCCATCCGGATTTTCCTACCCTTATCTTTGGTTCGGAATGGCAAAAGGAGCAATTCTACAAGCTCCTTGGTAAGCCTCTTGAGCGAACTCGTTTTATTTGCAAAATCATACTTAGGAAGCTTGGCATCCTTGAACAATGTAGACAATTGTTTGTGGGTATGGGGTTGTAATTATTATTTAACATGCATGAGCGGACCTACAAGCAACTCACCCTTGAGTTCTTTAGTAGCTTTGTTCTAAATACTCGAGTTGATCCACCCCGGGTTGCTTTTCGGGTGAACAATGGTGACTACAATTACACCCTCCCCGAGTTTGGTGATATTTTTGGTCTTCCCCTAGCTTCCAATTGTAACCCACCCGCCGGTTTTAGTGAAATTGATGTTTGGAAAAGTATAACCGGTCTTAGCCTTGTCGACTATCGACGGTTGTCTAGCCGTCATGTACACCACCCGGTTTTGCGTTTTTGGCATCGATTAATTGCGGGTACGATATTTGGGAGGCCCGAAATGAGCACCTTCACTCAACAAGAGTTAACCATACTCGGGGCCTATTTAAATGTTAAGAGTCAACCTAGGTTCACCCCCGACCTTTTCCTTGCTTTGGCGAAACATTTCCATAAGATAAGTAAAGCGGGGAAAAATATGAGTGAGATTGTTCTTGGGGGGCTCATAACACACATAGCTAAGGCGGTAGATGAGAATTTCAGCGAGGAAGACTTGATCCCCGTACCGGGGGATACTACCATAGATGAGGACCGTTTGACTAGGTTCCATAAATGGATCGCCTATGATACAAGAGGTATCAATGGTTTACCTCGGGTCGGCCACACTTCACTTTGCCATGCCCTACGCTTCCGACCCTTGTGCCTTTGCGACATTCCCTAGTCCCGGTCCGAGAGCCTAACCTTCTAATGCCCGGTGCGGGAGGTGACCCTGGTGCCTCTTCCTCCCTTAGTCCGCATACACATGCTAGTGTGAGGCCTCGACAGCAACCAACCCAACAACAGCAACAGCAAGCTACCCGACCACTCCCCTTTTACCCTACGCCCCCGGCGTATGTGTACGTTCCTCCGTACACCCCCTACACTCCATTTGCCTACCCTTCGCCCCCGGCCGATCCAGCTATGGCCGCTATGTTTAATGCTCTACACATTGGGCAATATGAGCAGAGGAGGGATGATTATTATGCTGAATACCCCGGGTATCATCTTTTGGCTCAACAGGGGTGTATTGATCCACGTGGCAACCTTCCATCATGGTATAGACCCGAGTATTTCCCTAACCACGGTAATCCTAGTGGTAGTGGTGCCATGATGGATGATGAGGAGTACGAGGCCGAGGATGCCTTCGATATAAACACGGGAATAATGGGTAATCAGGAAGCCGGTGAAGAAGATGAAGATGGAAATGATGATGATGATGGCAACAATGCAAGTGAGCAAGGGGATGACGACGAGCATGGTGATGACTTTGATTAGTGAAGCGATGGAGATGCGTTAGTTGCTAACCTTTGGTATGGCAACTTTCTTTTCTTTTCCGTTTTTGATGCTCGTCTATTTTCTTTCCCCTTGTTATGAGTATTTTGTTGGCCCTCTGGGCTTTGTGGTGATCGCTCCCGATTCTCGATGACGTGATTACATCGAGAATCATATGAAAAATCCAAAATTACAAGTCTTTTCTCTTTTTTTTATTTTATTTTTTCTTTTAGTAGGAATTAGTCGGATTTAGGCGGAATCCGGGCTAGGTGACTTGATTACACCTAGTCCTCCCCTCCCATTTCCTTTTATTTTCTTTATTTTTATTTCTTCCCCCTTCCATATCTTTTCTTGTCTCGGTCCATGGTGACTTGATTACACCCCGGCCGGACACATTCTACCCTTTTCTCCGCTTTTCTCTTTGATTTTTAGCTTTATTTTCGTAGTTTCTTTTCTTTCCTTTTCTCTCTCCGCACACTACGATCGAGCATGAGGACATTGCTCGGATTAAGTGTGGGGGAGCGATATTCTAGCATAGTTAGTTTTATTTTTGTAGTTTTCCGAAAAATCTTGAAAAAACCCTAAAAATTTGAAAATTTTCTCAAAAAATCAAAAAGATTTTCTTTTCTGTGTTTTCCTTTTTATTTCATTGTATCGTATATATGTTTTGTTTTCCGTGTTTTGCCTCCCTTTTTCCTCTTAGGTCGCCCAATCGCCGCTAACTTTGGAAAGCTTTCAAGACATCCGGTAACGCCTTTTATCCCTTTTTCCTCTGTACCTCTTGTGATGTTCGGAGGAGATTTGTGATGATGTTTGCTCGGGAGGAGCTTTGTAAAGTTTGGTGTTGGTTGGTCGCTTGTTTGGATGTTCGGGGTGGTGTTTGTTTCGTTTATGTGTTTGATTTGTTATGTTTTGCTTTTTGTTGCTTTTGTCTCTTTTTCGTTCATTTTCGTCATGTCTTCGTTTTGTGTTGTGTTAGTTGTGTCTTGTGTGTATAAAAGGTTTTCGAAAACCCGGTTTAGAGGCTAGTATGCGAGTGTTTACTTTCCCTTCTTAGTAGTGTAAATCGAGTCTTGGACTTTAGCCTAGTAGAATGACCCTAAATCAATGATTTCGTTGGTCCTTTACCTTGAGTCCACCTAGCTTACTAGGGATTTACTACGGGATTTGCATTTTGACCATTATGACCACCCATGGTGTGAAAAGGCCTTGGTTTCTGAGTCCCGTCCCTTAGGTGACCGTGTTTAGGATTGTTTGACTAGTCCAAGTTCTCCACTTTTTGTAGGTTTGAAGAGGGATCGCGACCCCCGACTTACCCATTTACCTACCTCCTACACATATCCACAAAATAAATTACAATTTGTTGAATTCTCTCTTTCTTGTTACACAAAGAATTGCCAAAAAGCCAAATCAAGCCAAAAGGGCAAAGAAAAGAAAATGAAAGAAATGAAAGAAAGAAAAGAAATGAAGAAAAAGAAAAGGCACAAAAGCCAAAAAGAAAATAGAAAAGAAGAAAAAGAAATGGCATGGCAACACACAAAGCATATATGCAAAAGAAAAGAGAAAATGCCAAAAGAAAATCGTCTCACAAAAAGATCCTAACCCCACAAAAATAAGCCTTTTTCCGACTTTTGCCGTGAAGAGCCTACCGAAGGACCGAGTCCCTAGGAAGGATGATAGTGGCAATGGTCGGTCTTCCCTCACTTTGCAAATATTTCCACCTTTTTACTTGGACTAGTTAGGCGGTTTTAGACATGGGACGACCCTCTTGGCTCATCGCTAAAGGGGGCGGGTCTTCACTTACCTACAATGTCGACTAACACCGTGGTTCATCACTTTCCATCCCGCCGATCGTCCCGTAGTACGTTCTTAGAAAGTTAGGAAGACCTAGGTAAGTTACCAACGTTTTTGTTGCT
Source organism: Agrostemma githago (assembly GCA_958450325.1). NCBI lineage: Eukaryota > Viridiplantae > Streptophyta > Magnoliopsida > Caryophyllales > Caryophyllaceae > Agrostemma > Agrostemma githago. The sequence continues at coordinate 39,281,081 of OY288258.1, forward strand.
TTATCGTCATACTATTAGGGTTTAGTTCATATTGGTTTGTATTGCTAGCTTGGGAACGTTGTCACTTGCCTCGAGTCCTAAACCGGTGCTTCTTTCATCAATTTTTTGAGGGAAGCGCTATTTGTTTTCTTTTGGGTGCAACCGATTTTTGTTTGTTTGTTTGTGTGTTTGTTGTTTATGTGTTTTGTGTCCGGTTGCATCCACAGTTTTGTCGCAAGACCCCACTTGCCTTGCGGAGTGCACTTTTCCCTCTAAGTGTACTCACGTGAGTTGAAAGGGCGTAGGGTGCGCTAATACCCGCTCGGCTAGTTTATTAGTTAGTATGTGCTTACTCGAGGGCGAGTAAGGGTTAAGTGTGGGGGAGTTGATAAGTGTAGTTTGTAGTGCCTATTTTGCTATGTTTTGGTCCCATTTTCCTTGTGGAATCGCTCCTTGGGAGCGATTTATGGGCTACTTATGCTTCTTCTAGTTCGTTTTAGGTTCCCGAGACCATACATGAAGAATTGGAACGATTCTGACTCGTTTCATACACTTTTGAACGAAGAGAAGGAACGATCACTTGGTGCCTTGGATTCGATCCCGAGACCTTGGGACCCATTCCCGAGCCCCTTAGACTCGATCCCGAGCCCCGAGAATCGATGAGAACCCCATAAGAAGCAAGGAGAGAACGAAAAGTTCTTATTGGAGGCCTACAAGACCCTTCCCGGGCGGGATAGTGGCTTTCCCGACCGGGAAGGGGTGTAGAAAGCGAGAGGTTGCTGTTTTGAGCCGTCTCGGCCGAGACCAACCTTGTCTCGGTCAGGACCAGCCCTTCCCGACCGAGATGGGGCCGTCTCGGTCGGGACGGGGGTGCTTAGATTAGATTAGCTTAGATTAGAGTAGATTAGTCGGTAATTAGTCGGTAATTTTAGTTTAGTCTTGTATTAAGGGAATTCTTGAAGAATCCGTCCAAGATTGACAACCTTGGTTGATGTATTTGGGTTTTCTCATTAATGCAAGTTTTCATTCTTCCTCTCATCTTGTTAGTAGGTATAATCTTCTTTTCCCTTCTTTTAATCTTGTTTACTCATCCAAGTTTGAATCTTTGTTATTGTTTGTTCTTGTTCTTGTTAGTTTGATAAAGTATGTTTGGTTGTTTGTGTTGTTTCCTCTTGTTTATGTTAGTACGTATTAGTTTGCTAATGTTTGAGTAGACTCTTGCTAGGGTTAGTAAGGTGATTTGGGTGTTTAATGGATGATTAAGGGTTTGTTGGAGATGTTGGTGGAAGTTTTGGGTTTCCTCTTGGTTTGATGCATGGTACATGTTTGTTGAAATGCTTGAATGACATGTAGATACATATGCTTGTTTTTCTTGCCTTTTATCTTGTGGGTGATAGTTTGCTTGTGGGTTTGGTTCCCTCACTACGTAGCGAGATCCCGGTGAGGACGACCCCTAGGTCGGTCTACGTAGCGAGAGCCCGGATGCGACCTAGGCCACTATAGCACACTAGGAACCCCGTTTGTCACGTGTGTCGCCAAGGTGGGTTCTAGGAGGAACCTCTAGGTCGGTCTACGTAGCGAGAGCCCGGACTACACCTAGATAACCCGACTACCCCTTCACTTTAGCTCTTCCTTGACCATTCCATTACCCCTTGAACCCGACCTAATCCTAGCCCGTTTCCTTATTATTTTCTCCGTCGCCTTAGTCTTAGTCTTAGCCTTCTTCCCTTCTTATTATTGTTTTGTTTAGTTTAGCTCGTTGACTTAGTCTTGTTTTTGGGTGACCTTAGTCTAGACGCCTCATAACCGTCCCCGTGGATTCGACCCGACTTGCCCTAGCTACCCACTAGGATTAGCCGGTTAATTATTGATCGGTGGGGATCCACGGCAAATCCTTACCATCAATCTTCCAACTTGATTTTTCTACACTTAAAACCGTTCTTTGTTTCAGTAATTGGTCCAATCTCGTAGACCTTACCAACAACATCTGCGTAGGAAGAAACTGATAAATAACAGACGTACGGAGAATTAGATTAGTAAGAAAATAACATATGCAGTGCAAACTTCACCAAAGATACCTATGTACTGATTGGCTGCATTTTTTCCATCGATGATATCCTTAAACCTAACAAAGCGGTAGCAGTTAGACGGTACTGAGACATCGTTAGACAGGTGAGTAACTTTAGTGGAGAACTCGACATTCAATCTACAGGTATGAGTGGTGGCCTTGTCTACACCTACATTGGGGGCAACGGTCAAACTACGTAGACTGTACACCTGACCGATGAGAAATTTGTCCTTGAATCTACTCAACAACGGCTTTTTAATAGTTGCCTGAACCAAATCATTCTGGAATCACGGACAAAAAAAAATGGATTGAAAGCAAGTTCCACAACAATATACAGATAACAGCACTAAAGAAAGAAATTACACAAATGGAGGTAATCACCTTAGCATCGATAAGCAGCAACTCAACCGCGTCAGTTGTATTCTTGTTCATGTAGTTCGACCTGTTCCATCTGTAAATCATCCTAACGGTTAGATCCTTCAACTTGATACCTTGAGTAAGGTTAGCAATGGAAACCAAATTCGATTGAGACATAGTTCAAAGAGAAAAAAATGAAAACGAAATTAATAAATTCACGAAATTGGGGATGAATGCAGACATGATAGCGAGATAACACAACATATAAATAGATTAAGATGTGATTGAAACACAAATCAAGGAAACGAAGAGGCGGATATTGATTGACTGAGAGGTATTTCCGAGATGAATCATGATTAATAGCGTAGGGTTACGATGAAGATGAGTAGTTAAAAAATTGAAAAAACCGGTGATGCGTTCTCGAAAAGGATGAATGGACATTTACAACAATTCCTCGTGAAATGGTGAACAACATCAATGAGGAAGCAAAATCGATGGAAGAAGATCGATGATCGGAAGATTAATTGGTAGTGGAGGTGATTCATTATGCCTCGTGAACTGATGATGAGATTTAATGACTTGGTTTCAATTTCTTGTAAGTAACATACTACATGTTTTTATTGCATATTAGTTACAAAGTGATTCCTTGGATCAGTGGTTTGCGCACATGGGATATGTCCCGGAGGTCGCGGGTTCGACTCATGTGTCGTTGTTTTTGGAGGATATTTCGAGGGAAATTTGTACAGAACTTGCAAACGCGTTCACACTTGTGGGGGAAAAAATTGTATAAAAAATTAGGACTTATTTCTGAATGGGAGTTCCTCATTGTGCCACGTCATTGCACATGGGCTTTGCTTTAATATATAAGAGATTAGACTAGAATTCTACTACCTCTTCTTTTATTCTTTTAATTTTCTTTAGACTATTTCTTCTCTTATGTTTTACTCTCTTTAGATTTCTCTCTACCCTAAACTTTTAGATCTAGATTTATGAATTCTTTTTTACTCTTCCTTTAAACTCGGTAATCTAATTCTTTCTTTGTTCTTTCTTATTTTCTTTGCTCTTAATTCTCTCTCTCTTAATCTTATTAATTCTTTTATTCTTAATTTCTCTTTAGATCTATTCGCTATGTTTAATTTATTTATCATCTTTATTATTGTTGTCGTAAATTTCTCCATGAGTAGCTAATTTCCCTTGCTAGGATTTAGGGGATCCATGAATTGAATACGATTGCTAATTAGTTTACAAATCTGTCAATGATATTGCGTCTATGTTGTTAATTATAGCATTTAATTGAGATTAATTGATTAAGTCGACGTAATTGATTAATTGAATTGGTAAACTCAAACCTAAGATCGGAAGCCTGGTAAGAGTTAGACCTGCTACAACACATTAGTTTGCCTTAATAAGATCGAAAGCCGTTAGAAGCATTCTAGGGTGAATAGCGGACCGGAAGGACCTTTTCACTACCCCTTAGACCAATATCTGTGATAAACCTGTGAACCAGACTGTGACCGTAGAAAATTCATGGTGAACCGACAATCCTAGTTTTCTCTCTATATTTATTCATCCTTATTCGTCTTATTTAATTTAGTTATTCTTCTTTTTATTTCTCTTACTTCACTACTTTTAGATTAGTTAAAAACAACTCATAAAACTCCCCCGATTTGGTTACTTAAGATAAACTTTAATTGCGAGTAGAATTTATTTGTCTCCTTGTGGATACGATCTTGACTTCCCTAGCTATATTTTTAGTTAGACCTAAGTTGGTTATCTTTGATAGGTGTACGATTAGCTTATCAAATTTTGGCGCCGTTGCCGGGGAGACGGTTAATTTTACTTGTCATTTTAGTTATTCTTTTGTCTCAGGGAACTTTCAGTTTCTTGGGACGATTATTATTATTATTATTATTATTATTATTATTATTATTATTATTATTATTATTATTATTATTATTATTATTATTATTAGGGTTATTTAACAGGAATAAAACCAACTTTGGGTGGTATTCCATAAATAAAACCAACTTTAATTAATACGGGAATAAAACCATTTATGGGACATATTATACATGAATGAAATTGTCTCTTAAATGACCGGCTGTAGTCGGTTTTTTTGGGTCTCATACTATTAATCATCACACATCTTCATCTTCTTCGCCACAACAAACTCGATTTTCCCCTAAACTCACATCATGTTTGATAAATGAACCTTCATAATTAACAAAACTTCAAGGTCACAAGTCTTCATGGATCAACCTACGTTTTTAATCAAATCAATTAAAAAGATTAATAATAGGACACTTAAACCCCTAAATTAAACCAAGAATAGAAAAAACCTAAATTAGTAAGGAAACCCCGAAAAAATTGATTTGGGTAAAATGAAAACAATACTCACCATTGACATTGCCGATGCAAAGGATTGAGGTATGAACTTCTTTACAGCTATAACCCTTGAAAAAGAATTTTCGACAATATTAATGGTGATTTTCGACAAAGTTTAAGGAAAATAAACAAACAAAAGTTTCGGAAAATAATTACCTTCGACAAGATGAGAAGAAAATGAAGTGAAACAGAAGATGAATTGATGAAGAAGAAGATGAAGTGGTGAAATGAATTGAGGAAAAAGATGAAGATGAAGATGAAGATGAAGTTTGAAGTTAAAAAGTTGAAAATTAATGAAGTTAAATGTGTGAGTTTACTTTTGTCAGTCAGTAATAATTTTATTAGTGAAATATGACTGCGGTAGGCGGTAGCAGGTAATGATATTCCATTCGTGTATAATATGTCTCATTCATGGTTTTATTCCCGTATTAATTAAAGTTGGTTTTATTTATGGAATACCACCCAAAGTTGGTATTATTCCTTTTAAATAACCCTTATTATTATTATTATTATTATTATTATTATTATTATTATTATTATTATTATTATTATTATTATTATTATTATTATTATTATTATTATTTTAAAAAAACGGAACTTGTATTAAACACCAGAACAAATTACAAGAAGTTAGAGGGAAGCCGAGATACTATCTGGGCCCCCACTCCCTTAGCAATTGCAAAGCTAATTCTAGTGAAAATATGGCTCCAGCATCCTGAGATAAAGCAAATTTCCGAATCCGATGGAGTAGAGAAACAGCATCCGTGTCGAGCTCGCCGAGAGAGGAGAAGGAGAAAGGTAAGAAACCATACCCGATCGCCGTGCAACGTGCCTGATACTTGGCACATTTACGACGGGCAGCATCAGCAACGACCCGTCCGGGCTCGAAAGCGGTGAGGCCAGTCTGAGTCAAGGGCGAGGACCCAGTCAGATCAACACAAACATCACGCCCCTTGTCCCACGAGTAGAGCAGGAGGTCGGCTGGTCGCAAGGGCTTGTCATTATCGTCGCAGAGGCCAATCTCCACCTCCTTACCTGCAGAGATCCCGGTCTGGAAGCAAATATCCAACAGTGTGTCCCGGACAAGGTTATGGCGATGTTTAATCCCCACAGTACCAGCACACGAAACTGCGTGATCACCAAAAATATTGCCTCTGAGGCCCCTGGAGCAAGAAGAGCAGGTCACGGAAAGCGGAAACAGAGGGACTCCAAGGCGGTAGCTAAGCACACTGCTATATGTCCGACCGTTCATGGTTTGCCCGAGCCCAGAAATAGGGACAGCCCTCAACCAGTCCGAAGAATGGTTCCCCTGCTGAGATTTCCACAGGGCAACCTGTCGGGGAGTCAAGGAGAAAACAGATTCAGCCGCTGAAGCAACCCTCGTGAAATATATATCTGCCAATTTCTTCATAAGTTTTGGGGCAGCGATCTCAGATGGGTTACTCAAGAAGTCGGAACCGGTGGCCTCAACGAACCCACTCAAGGCAGACTCAAAGGCAAATCCGGGGGGCAGCGATCTCGGAGGGACGAAGCAGCTTAGTTTGCAAATCGGCAGACTGGAGGCGAGAAGCAAGGAAGGCAAAGTGCAGGGCATCAGCGGCGGTAAAGACACCGAGCCCCTCTAGGGAAAAGGGGAGAGTGGCCAGCCGCCACTGCCACTCCCCGAAACCGGGTCCGGACGCCGTGACAATACGCTCAAGACTAGAGCGGAGCGCAAAGGCGAAAGAAAGGTGGGCCGACCCAAAAGCACGGGGAGAGCAAGTGTGCAAACCAAAGTATAACTTAGAAATACCTGTGCACGCCCGGAGAAGAAGTAACTCACACTGGGGATCCTCAATCGTAGCAATCAAGTCCATGAGCTCTATAGTACGAGCGACCCTCTTCGAGACAAGAGCGCCACTGAAAGCTGGGCACACGCTGACCGGTCCCCCAAGGACCTTAACACCGTGCAAGGGCCTGGCAATAGAGGTGGGGAAAACACCAGCACACCTGCTTCTCGGATCTTCGATAGGCCAGAAAACCTCCGTTTTAGTTACGTTGAGATGGAGGCCAGAACGGGGGCCCTCATCCATAATCATCTGGAGAACCTTCCCCACAACAAGTGTATCCCCAACGATGGTACCATCATCGAGGTACCAAGCCTGGAAGCAAAGATCAAAGTAGTCCCTGATCTTACAAACCAGGGGGTGAAGAACCAGGGAGAAAAGGAGGGGGCCTAAGGGGTCACCCTGCTGGACCCCCTGGCAAGAGCGGAGGCAGTGCTCCCCGTAGTAGAGCCTAGCTGGGCTGAAATAGCAAAATTATTATTATTATTATTATTATTATTATTTTATTTTTTCTCTTAGTTTTTTTAAATTTTTTAAATTTTTTTATTCTCATTGATTTTTTATTTTTTTTAATTTTTTTTCATCATTATGACTATTTTCTACTTCCCTCAGTTTGAACATGAACCACTGCATATTTATTTTGATAGACTTGACTCTTTTATTACTCAAAATGGTTATCTGTGAGTGTGTGGGAGGTGAGTCATATGATTTATGACGGTGTCGATGACGCGACACGAGCTTACATTGAGGAAAACTTTGAAGGCATGTTTAAATACATATCTTATGTGAAACGATGGGCGCTACTTCAATATTTAATCCGAAACAGTTTGGAGTTAGAGATAAAGAGGAAGGCTGAGATATCGGAGCTTAAGGCGATGATGCAACAACTTATAGATATGGTAAATTTCAAGAAAAACGAGCATGATACTCCATGTGAGTTAGATACTAAAGTTAATTTCTCACATTCCACTGATTATGTTATGACTGAATCTGTTGCATCTATTAGACCGGACATATGCCCATTTGAGGAAGAAGATGATGATGTGTAGTGTTCAATCTAACCTCATTCCCCAAATCCCCATGATTTCTAACTTGATGCAGGAAGATGACTTGCATTCCTTGGATACTTGTGAACCACCTTACCCTCCTATAGAACAATTTTCACACCTTTTAGTTAAACTCACTTTTCATTTTGTGAATGTTGTTGTGGCAAACAACGATTGTGAGATGGAAATTGTTATATTTGAGGAAAATGCGTGTATTGATGCTTTGAATGATATTCCTTGTGAGGATAACATTGAGGATATTGGTTCATGTGAATTTGAGAGTGTGTCATTTGATGTCAATTTTGAGGTTTTGGAAAGTGAGTTGAATAAAAGAGAAGCCCGTGATCGTGAGAGAAAAGATCAAACAGACAAGAGTCGGGAAAAGAGTGCACTTTTGAATGATAATTTGAGTGATGAACTTTTTAGTATTGAGGGTACTTGGGATTGTGAATATGATTTCTTTGAAAAATCTATTTTAGAGAAATTTGACTTTTCCCATTGTTTTGAAGAGGAATCTCCTTCACCCAATGATTATCTTGATCTCGATTCCTTTACACCTTCACTTGAGCCTATGATTATGGATGAGGATTATGAGACTCTTTTAGTAGAGGTTGTTTTGGCTCTTGGTTTCTCGCTTGATGGTCGTATTCTTGAGAGCGTTAAAGATGGTGATAATGATAATTATTTCAAGGGAGTTGAAGAATGTAAGTTTTATGCTTTGAGTAGTTTTGAGTCAGTTGACCCTTCTCTTGTGCAATTTGTGTCAAATAATAAGACTTGGGCTAATTTTGAGATATTTGGTTTGTATGTCTTTTCTCATAAACTGCTCACTACTCTTCTTACTTATCATACTTATTATTGGTCATGCTTGTTAATGTTGATTCCTTATGACCACTTTGCTGCTGATTGGTCTAGCTTGTTTGACAAGCTAATGCGATCCTTGACCTATTTTTTAGGCGATTCACATAGGTTACTAAGATGTGTTATATATATTTTCTTTGCTTCTCTTATGTTTATTTTGTTTTGTTGTTTTTTTTGTGTGTAGGTACTGCTTTTGTGAGCCCCAAGGACGACGGAGACGACGACAATTCCGATTATGAAGAGAATGCTTCGATGCGATTTGGGGATATCTCATTTATATGTATCTTGTAAGTAGTCTCATTTTTTATTCCTTTCACACTTTCATCGTCTTTCATATCTTTCCCCATATTTTTTTTACGCCTCTTATTATTTGTTGTACACAATGAGAGCATTGTGTGATTTGGTTTGGGGAGGGTATGTATCTGTTGTTTTCATCCATCTACTTATTTCTTGCATTTCCGTTAGCAAAAAAAATCAAAAAAATCAAAAATATGTTTTTGCATATAGTCGAGTCGGAATGGTTATATAACGATGATGATATTGCTTTTATGTCTTCATTTGCTTGCTTATGCCTTACATCGTTATCGTTTTTGTATATAATTACATGCACCATTCTCTTGTCATTGATGAACTTTACTGAACGAATAAACTTGACTCATTGTTGGTAAACTACTTAGAATTGTAAGGAATTAGAGCCTTAAACTGATGACATTCATGATTAGTTTCTTTTAGATTGAGAGTAATACTCCTTATAAGACATGTAATATCAAACTGCATAAGCATGACATTCGTCTCTTAGGTACCTGTACGTTTTTGACTCGTGGTTTTGACATGTGCGAAACAGGCAAATCCTTTCTTTTAATTAATTCCCATGAGCCTCACATAGCCAAATTGACCTATTTGACCCGTTTATTAACTACATGCCATATATTGCCTACCCTAGTCAAGCTAGTAGATTAGTTGGACGGAATTATTTTTTTCGGGTTAATTTTGGTATCATGATGATTGAAAAAGGGGAATTGACAAAAAAATGAAAAGAGAAAAAAATCAATGAAAGAAAAAAATTGAATGAAAAGAAAAAAAAAATGAAGTGAAACTAGAAGAAGAATGTGTTTTTGCTATGAGAAAAGAATTGATCTCTCTAATTTCATAGTTGTTAGTAGGAAGCGGTTTTGATAAGGCGCTTGTTGCTATGCCTAATTTCTTTGACTGAAGTTTGGTGAGAACGGAATGTTTACTATTGATGGGTGTAAGGAATACTAGCTTGGCTTTTACCTCCTCATATCCATATCGTTTTGCCCCTTCTTACCCGATTAACCTCACTTTATTTACCATGTGTAAGTCCTTGGCACTTGTCTTTACTCGATAGAATGCGTATGTACGGTTAGTAGAGATTAATTTCATGTTAGATTGCATGCATGTTCTTGTAGGTCGCAGTTTAGGTGAGTGCTTTGTCTTTCTGTTTTTACATAAACTCACAATATCACCCGTTTTGTGTGATGAGCGATCCGCGAGAGTCCGACATAGACGAGTCTTGCAAGGTTGAAGGTTCAGTATTGTTGTCATTGGTCAAGCTTGCTGTATGTGGTTGTTTACATTAATTTTTAATCGTTGCACATTAGCTTGGGTAACTTTGGAGCATATTCCGCTATGAGTTATATACATTCCATTAGGATTGAGTTATCGTTTTGTGCTTTCTTGAGGACAAGCAAGGGTTTGGTTTAAGGAGATTTGATGCGCGTATTTTATATACACTTTTTATGCTCTTATTACGCGCATTCTCGTGTTTATTGAATAGTGAAAACTATTATTTTGCCCCGAATTGGCTACTTTGTGGTGTGTATTGTCCTTTTGCAGGAACGGAAGACAAATGAGCTATAACGAACCAAAACCGAGGCAAAACGAAGCTGGAAGAGCTGATCGCTGAAGTAGGCAGAATAGTCGACCGACTATTGGAATAGTCGGCCGACCATGGCGATAGTCGACCGACTATTAAAGTAGTCGGCCGACTATTAAAGTAGTCGGCCGACAATTTCTTGGGCTGCGGGCAGATTTCGTGCTCAGCAAAACGTTTCCTAAACAGTTTTTAAGTTGTATTAATAGGCTTTTCAGTCACAAAAATTAGAACTACTTACTTTTCTCTTGATACTTTCCTCCCCTTACACTTTTATTTTAGTCTAATTTCTTCCTTTAAAACTCGGTTATTGTAAGACTTTCGGATTCGAATTGCCTTCATTCCTTATGGTAATTTTATCTAATCTTTCTTCCTTCTTCTTCCTTCCTGATTGTTCTTCTCTTCATATTTAATTATTCTTAATCGTTGTTTTATGCTTGTCGTAAATTTATTATTATTCATCATGTTTAATCTAGAAAAATCTTTTATTAATCTTGTTGTTCTCAATTTAATTATGAGTAGCTAATTTCCCTTGCTAGGATTTAGGGAATCTACGAATTGAATATGGTTACTAAATAATTTATAGATCTGTCAATGATATTGTGTCTGAGTTGTCAATTGTATCATATAATCGCGATTAGTCAGTTAATGCGCATGATTGATTAATTGAATTCGGTAAACTTGAACCTAAGATCGGAAGTCTGCTAAAAGTTAGACCTGCTACAACACATTAGTTTGTTAGAACTTATGATAGACTTAATAACTGATTAAGTAGTTTGATCAGTTTAGAGTTACTGAATTGTGGTCCATTTGGTGATCAACCTAATCTCTAATAAATATCTATCTCTTATCTCCTACCATCCTATATTCCATTAACCACTATACAGAAAGTTTATCTAGTTGTAACTTTATCTTTGATGGAAAGATTAGTATAAATACAACGCTATTCAGGGTCACTAAATTCATCTTCTCTATTCATTTATGCACCATCTAAATCTGAGAGGAAAGAGTTTAGAACCGACAATATAGTTAAGACAATCGACGGTATTCGGGGACGGTATTTTCGGGTTGTAGATAAAGTTGTTCAGGAATCCAATAAGCAATGGCTGGAGGTTATTTCTAGATCTTATTATTTAGCTTCCGCTTTTGAGTTTATCGTTACGTTCATTCATTAATTAAGAACATGATAAATTCATATAAAGATCTTACATTTGGTATCAGAGCTTCAGATTATACCTCTGTCTTGCTTATTTATTTTGTTTCATCGTTCCTCTGTTTTGTATTCATCGATTGCTTTTCTTTTCTCCATCAATATTAAACATTCATATGATAAAATAGTTTTCTATATTTTGTCTGATCTCTGGGCTTAATATTGTTGATTTTTATTTGAATCGAGAGGATTTTGTTTGTCTGGAAAATGGAGAAGTTGGAGGAAGAAGATGAAGTAGTATTTTTCCTTTCTTTTCACAGTGTGTAGCTTTGGTTCTCTGATTTCTTTATTGCTACTTTTGTCTTGTAGCATTAATTAATTGATTAAAATAGCTACTCTACACTTACTCCACCGTACATCATGTAGTATTTTATCAACAGGAGTATTTTTATAACATTAGTTGTTTTTGTTTTGAGCCGTATGTACTATGTGGATCATGGAGCACTTCTGTAAGTTATTGTATCTGTTACAGAGTTATGCAAGTTTTAGTGTTCCGTACGACATTCCGTTTCTTTTGTTATACTCCGCAATAAGTTACGTTTTGGGTCTTATGGATATTAGTTTGATATAATAAATTTTGTTATTATTATTATTATGTCGGTTTTTGAACTGTCTATATACATCAAGTTAAAATATATGGATTAATTAAGTAATGTTGAGTGATTCGTAAATTTTTATTGGTTAGGGAGTAGCCACAACATCTCTAATTGTTTGAAATTTCGTTTTGGGAATCACATGTATTAACTAAATATTAATTGTAATCAATCGTACGTAATATAATAAAATATACCCACAGGAAATTTTGTTATATTTATATGATTAATTAGTATGAATATTAAACTATATTTCTTGATCTACCCACAGGAATTAAGAAATAAAAATTTGATAGTCTCATCATTCAGTTAATTAAAATAATTAAAATTATTATGAGTCTAATTTGAGTAGGACTTTATCCCACAGGCAAGTTTTATGTCACTAGATTCATATTAGCATTATTTTACATTGGTAAAGCATGATTATAGTTATGTCTCAAATTATTAATAAGGATGTTATTTATTTATTTGCAGTTATTTTGTCTGGTAGTTCTTCTGATGTCAAATTTGACATTCCTGAATTGAATGGTGAAAATTATATGGTCTGAAAGAGAGAGTACTACTGCAGTTAAGATGGATGGATGTTGATTATGCTATAAGGAAAGACGAACCGCCAAGTATAACGGATACTAGTGAACCTGATGAAGTAGATCTTTATGAAAAGTGGGAGAGATCTAACCGTCTCTCCATTATGTTCATAAAGACCAGGTTATGTGCTAGTATTCGTGGTTCAGTTGAAAAGTATGATAAGATTAAAGACCTAATTAAGGCCATCGATGAGCAGTATGTAACTTCAGACAAATCTCTTGCCAGTACCTTAATTATGAAATTTTCATCCCTAAAGCTCACTCAAACTAAAGGCGTGCGTGAATATATCATGCGCATGAGGGACATTGCGGCTCAACTTAAAGGCTTGGAGGTTACTATGTCCGACTCCTTTCTGGTGCACTTCATTTTATGCACTCTTCCTTCACAATATGCCCCTTTTAAGATATCCTACAACACACATAAGGATAAATGGTCTATTAATGAGCTTATGACCATGTGTGTTCAGGAGGAGGGTAGATTGCTACTGGAAGAAGGTGAAAATGTGAACTTTACCACTTCTAAAAGGAAGGGTGATGATCACAATAAAGACAATGGAAAGGGGAAGGTTCCAGCTAGTCAGTCATAAAGAAGGAATCTTCGTGTTTCTTCTGTAAAAAGAAGGGACACATGAAGAAAGATTGCCCTAAATTCAAAGCCTGGCTGAAAAAGAAAGGTAATTTTCTAGCACATGTATGTTATGAATCTAATATGGTTTTGAATCATAATACATGGTGGATTGAGTCTGGCACTACAATCCATGTTTCGAATACCTTGCAGGGTATGACAAACCTAAAGAAACCGGTGGGCAGTGAAGCCTCTATCTATTCAGGAAATCGGATGGGATCACATGTGGAAGCCATCGGGACATGCACTTTAATTCTTAGTAGTGGTTTTAATTTGGTTTTGCAAGAGACATTTTATGTTCCTAAATTTGCTAGGAATTTGATTTCAATTTCCAGACTTGTACGCTTTGAATTTTCTTTTAATTTTTCGGACTCCGGTTTTAATATTTTTAAGAATTCTGAAATAATTGGTTGCGGTATTTTGTCTGAAAATTTATATCGTCTCAGTTTGCAAAATGATATAACTGAAAGTACTATGCATGTCAATACTGGTTTAAAAAGATGTATTATGGATGAGAATTCTTCTATGCTGTGGCACCGGAGATTGGGACACATCTCCATTCAGAGGGTTAAGAGATTGGTGAAAGAAGGGGTACTTAGTACCTTAGACTTCACCGATTTTGAGAATTGTATTAGTTGCATTAAGGGAAAGCAAACTAATACTCATAAAACTGGTGCTAAGAGGAGTTCTGAGTTATTAGAAATCATACACACAGATATTTGTTGTCCGGACATAAACGCAAATGATCCAAAATACTTTATCACCTTTGATGGGAGTTGACTAAGTGCCACGGGTCGCCCACCCGTGGCACCCTGGAATAACTTGCCCCTAGAATGAACTGAGGATTGTCCAGCAGGCCCGCCCTGCGAAAGACTACTGAAAGCACTCCAAGGCTTGCACCTGCTCGGCAGGGTCTTGCGGTCGGCCGAGCAGGGCCACCACGTCCCCTGCGTGCTGGTTTCCAGGGCGCCCAAGCCCCCAGTACGAGCAGGGGAAACCGAGGGCCCATCCGCCATTCCGCCTCAGGTAAGGGAAAGTGGGTGGATGAGGCGAGGCCACGTGTCGTCTTTATGTCAACCCATTCTCCCACTCTTTTCCCTCTCCTCTCTCTCTTGTGGGAAGGTATAAATACCCACCCATTTCCCACTTAGAGGAGGTTGGATTTTCTCTCTCTAGACTCTCAATCCTAAAAACGCCGCCTAGTTCCTCACGAGCTAGGTTCATCAAGGCAATCACGGACTGACTTAGGCATCGGAGAGGGTTCCCTCGGACAACCTCCGAGGCCCTCTGCGCTACTTGTGCAGGGAGCAGGCTCAATCCGCCGGGAAGGTCCGATCATAGGAGAGGGGGGAAAGGAGAGATCAAAGGAAATCAAGCAAGCAATATCCGAACACTAAGAACCCGAATTCGTAGTCGGGTTAATCGTTTCCGCGACCGGAACAATTTGGCGCCGTCTGTGGGGAAGATCTAGGTTGTACCCACGAGATTACCCACAAAATCAACCATTCCAAAACACGAAATTAACAAATTAACCACTCAAAATCGAACATGCCTGAAATTTTCGACACCAGCTCGGTGGCAAACCCGCCCAAAGCCCCCCAATATGGTATGCCACCAGAAGTAACACCTGCCGCCACGATTCCAGGCGTGGGGCGAGCCAGTCTTCAGGGGGCACCGGGTCAGGGGGTAGTTGCCATGGCAGGGCAGGGGGGCCATCCGAGGCAAGTTCTGAACCTCACCCCTGCTCAGATGGTACAAACTACGGCGTTCTTCTTAGCTATGTTGGATCAAGAATTCACTCCGGACGATCTGGTAGGCAGGGTCGCCACGACCCCCAGGTTGCTCCACTTTGAAAGTGGAGAAGGAACCGGGGGCACAAAGCGAACCGCCGTCAGAAACGTTCATAAAAAGGCTAGGAAGACAGCTCGGGCATATGCACAAGTGCAAAGGCGAATCACAGAAGCCCGTCAGGAACCGCCTGCACAGGAGGAGGTTGCTGGTCCTGAGGAAGCATTCTCCATTCATACTACAGAATCCACGGCCGCTCGTGAAAGAGGGGGTCTATCCCAGGACCTGAGAAATCGCATGAAGCACAAGGAGCCAGTGTCCAAACGCTTGGGAGAAAAACAAGGAGATGTATTCTCCAGGCTGACACCGGTTGAGGGATTGCAGCCCGCCCCAGGGCTATCCCAAAGCCTACAATCCAGGCTTAACAACGGTCAGCCTATGAGGCCCAGGCACCGTCAGGGTGATAATCTCGAACCTGCCCAGAAAAAGCGCTCTCGGTATCACTCCCCTTCCAGGGACGATGAGGCGATAAGCAGGCGCCCACCAAGGCACCGCTCCCCTGAAAGTAGAAGACCGACCCCTGACAGAAGGGATGACTACGGTCACTACTCAGGCACGAGCAGGTCAAAAATGGTGGGCAGGCCAACCAAGACCCCGCTTCACCCTGAGGTTCAGGCGTATCCAATCCCGAAGATTAAGATGCCAACTGTAAAGTTCGACGGAACTACAGATCCGGAAGATCACCTGGCTATGTACGAAAGCCATATGGGCATGTACGACACCGACGACGCAGTCTGGTGCAAGATCTTCCCCACCACCCTGGTGGGCCTAGCCCAGGGTTGGTTCAGGGACCTCCCGCAGGGGTCAATCTCTTTCTTCATTGAACTGGCAGAAATGTTCTTGGACCAGTATGCTGGAAAGAAAAGACGACGTCTCACCCGTTTTGACCTAATGACCCTCAGGCAATAGAAGGGCGAAACTGTCAGGGAATATCTAAAAAGGTTCGACTTATCATTCCAGCAGGTGAAAGAAATTGACGACCCAACAGCAGCGTATGCACTAACCAACTCCCTGCTCCCCGGCGAGATGAAAAACCAAATGATCAGGGCCCAGCCGGAAACCCTGGCCAAAGCCAGAAAGATTGCAGAGGGGTTTATGCTGCAGAAAGAGTTCCACAGCCTACCGGAGACCCCCGCAGGCCCCACCAGGCAGCAGGGGGGACCGCAGGGTGGACGCGGTAGAAACGAATCCGGAAGGCAAAGAACTGAGGAAGGGGATACCCCTAAAAAGGAACGCACTGTCTACCAGCCCAGGTTCGACAGTTACACAGCCCTTAACAAATCCAGGGCGGAAATCTTCGAGCTGGAAAAGGAGACTGATAAATGGAATCGCCCGAGCAAACCGCGTAGTCCAAAAGGGGACCCCAAGAAATTCTGCACTTTCCACGACTGCGTAAGCCACACCACCGAAGAGTGTCGCCACCTGAAAGACAAAATTGAGAAGCTGATCTGGAATGGCTGGTTGGCCAACTACGCAGCCAGGAATAAATCTCAGAAAGAAGCGCCTGAAAAGCCCGAAGGCTCAGTGCAGAACCGCCTGGTAATCCATGTGATATCAGGGGATGCGGAAGGCCAAGTCAGCCGAAGGTGTCAGAAAAGGCAAATTCGTGAGCTGAGGAATCAAATCTGCTACGCTGAAAGAGCAGGAAGCCCGAAAGGAGTAACGTTGAGCATCACCCTCGAGGATGCAGGACGGGTGGTGTACCCCCACAGCGATCCCCTGGTGCTATCCTTGGTAATCAGCAACCACATTGTTCGGAGGTGCATGGTGGATACCGGTGCCTACACGAACTTGCTGTACAAAGACGCCTTCGACAAAATGGGCCTGGAGAAAAGGGACCTACGACCTGCCCCTGGATCATTATATGGGTTCAGCGGAGCAGGCGTATTGCCCATGGGGATCATAGACCTACCTGTAACATTCGGGGAGGGGGCTACTGCCAGAAATGTCAGGGCATCATTCGTTGTAGTGGATGCAAGGTCTGCTTACAATGCCCTAATCGGCAGGGCCACCCTGGACGAGATTGAGGCGACCATATCAATTAGGGCCCTCACTATAGCCTATGTTACAGATTTTGGCCTTGAAGGTAAAGTGCACGGGGACCAGGAGTCGGCCAGACAGTGCTACTCCGTGGCCCTGCAAACTCACGAAAGTGAAAGAAAAGGAAAGAGAAAAGCTGACAGTTCCCCGAGCAGGGAAGGCGAGATTCCAGCCGGTAATCAGGCGTCAAACCACCTGGAACCTGGGGGAGAGAGCATGCTGGTGGACCTGGAGCCAGGGAGGCAAGTCATTATAGGGGCTGACCTGGAAGAGTTCTACCAAGCGGAACTGGTCAGGCTGTTGAAAGAAAACAAGGACGTATTCGCCTACTCGGCGGACGAGATGCCAGGGGTCGATCCAGCGTGTATCGTTCACAGGCTGAACATAAACGCGGACGCCCGCCCAGTGAAGCAGAAAAAGCGGAATATGTCCGCAGAGAAAGACGTAGCGATCAAAGAGGAAATTGAAAAACTTCTGAAGGCAAATTTTATTGAGGTTTGTGACTACCCAGAGTGGCTGGCGAATGTAGTCATGGTCAAAAAATCATCAGGCGCATGGAGAATGTGCGTGGACTTTACGAATCTCAACAAAGCCTGCCCGAAGGACTGCTACCCACTCCCCAGGATCGACCAACTGGTAGACGCTACCATTGGGTATACTATGTTGAGCTTCCTGGATGCCTTCTCAGGGTATCATCAGGTGTACTTATGGCAGCCGGACAGAGTGAAGTGCGCATTCATCACTAGTTCAGGTACCTACATGTACAAGATGATGCCATTCGGGCTTAAAAACGCAGGGGCCACATACCAACGCCTGGTCGACAAGGTGTTCGAAGGACAAAAAGGCAGAAACATAGAAGCCTATGTCGATGATGCCATTGTAAAGAGCAGGGGAGACAAGGAGCACCTGGCAGACCTGCGAGAGACCTTCTCCTCCCTGCGCGCCTACAAAATGAAACTCAATCCAAAGAAGTGTACATTTGGGGTGCGTTCTGGAAAATTCTTGGGTTTCTTGGTCAGCTCTCGAGGGATAGACGCTAACCCCGAGAAAGTTCAGGCTGTTCTGGACCTTCCTGAACCCAAAACCATCAGGGACATCCAACGTCTGACAGGCCGCATGGCCGCCCTGGCACGATTCATCGCCAGGTCAGCAGACAAGTCAACCCCATTCTTCAAAATACTGAAAGGCAACAAGCAATTCAAATGGGAGGACGAGCAAAAAGAAGCATTCGGGCAGTTGAAGGAGCATTTAAAGAAACTCCCCACCCTGGCGAGACCAATGGCAGGGGAAAAACTCTTCCTCTACATCGCTGTAACCAATATGACAGTCAGCGCAGTCATCCTGAAGGAGGAAGCAGGCGCTCAACAGCTCCTTATATTTTGTGAGTCATGCCCTGGGGGCAGCAGAGAAAAATTATCCTATGGTCGAAAAAGCAGCCTACGCGGTCGTTATAGCGGCCAGAAAATTGAGGCCATACTTCGACGCACACCCTGTCGTAGTATTGACGGACCAGCCCCTAGAGAAGGTGCTGGAAAAGTTTGAAAAGTCAGGCAGGCTGCTAAAGTGGGCTATTGAGTTGAGTGGACTGGGGATAACATACCAATCGAGAACAGCCATCAAGGCCCAAGCCCTGGCCGACTTTCTGGCAGAATGTTCCCACTCTGAGGAGGATAGCCCAACCCCCGGCGAGTGGATAGTATACACCGATGGGTCCTCCACGGCTAATGGAGCAGGGGCCGGAGTAGTATTGACCAGCCCAGAGGGGACCGACTTTGAGCATGCACTCAGATTTGTCTTCCCCGCGTCAAACAATGAAGCTGAGTACGAAGCAGTGCTCGCAGGCGTCAACCTAGCCAAAGCCGCAGGCGCGGAGCGGATTGTCCTGGCAACAGACTCCCAACTCATCGCCAACCAAATCAATGGAGAGTATGAGGCCAGGGACCAAACGATGGCTGCGTACCTGGAAGTGGTGAAGAGGGAATTGTCAGGCCTAAAATCATATGAAATCAGACAGATCCCCCGATCCCAGAACAATCGGGCGGACGCCCTGTCAAAACTGGCTAGTTCCAGCCTGCAGGATATAAGGAGGTCAGTATGGGTGGACGTCATCCAGGAAAAATCTACCGTCCCCTGCCAAATCGTCGGCGCGATGGAGGAGGCAGGGCCTGGAGATTGGAGGACCCCCATCATCCTGTTCAAGAAACACGGAATCTTACCAACTGACCCCGTACAAAAAAGAAAAATGCCGGCAAGGGCTGCATGGTTCATCATTATGGGAGAGGACTTGTACAAGAAATCTTTCTCGTCCCCCCTGCTCAGGTGCCTGGGGGCAGAGCAGGCGGCGGAGGTATTGGATGACATCCACTCTGGCATATGTGGCCATCACATAGGAGGAAAGTCGCTGGCACACAAGGCCTTGAGAGCCAGATACTACTGGCCGACCCTGCTGGCCGACGCCAAAGACTTGACTCAAAAGTGCAGGAAATGTCAGCTTTTCGCCCCATCCATCCATGCCCCGGCCCAACAACTCAGGCCAATCCTGTCCCCCATCCCCTTCACTCAGTGGGGGATGGACATACTAGGACCATTTGCGGTGGCCACCGGGGGAAGAAAATTCTTGATCGTAGCAATCGACTACTTCACCAAGTGGGTGGAAGCTGAGGCAGTGCCTAACATCACCGAGCCTGCAGTCAGGAAGGTAATTTGGCGGAACATTATCACTAGATTCGGCCTGCCGAAAATGCAAGTGTTTGATCATGGAAGACAATTCGATAACGACCCCCTGAGAATCTGGCTGGAAGGCCACGACGTCGCAGTTGCTTACTCTGCCGTCTGCCACCCTCAAACCAACGGACAGGCAGAGGCAGCCAACAAACAGATCCTGAATGGCCTTAAAAAGATGGTAGATAACCTCAAGGGCAGATGGGCTGACGAGCTCCCCAGCATACTCTGGTCAATCCGGACCACCCGAAAGGAATCTACGGGCCAGACCCCGTTCGGCTTGGTATATGGTGCAGAGGTTCTATTACCAATCGAGGCCAGGATCCCTTCCCTGCGTTCCATACAATACGACCAGGCTGAGAATGAAGCAGCAATGGCTGAGGCCTTAGATCTGGTCAGTGAGGTAAGGGAGGAGGCCAGTGCCAATATCGCCGCCTACCAGCAACGAATGAGGAAGGCGTACAATAAGAGAGTGCATCAGCGAAATTTTCAGATGGGTGATCTAGTCCTCAGAAAAACACAGGCTGTGGGAAAATCGAAAGAGCACGGCAAACTCAGCGCTAACTGGGAAGGTCCATACCAAGTAACTCAAATCTTAGGGCCAGGCACGTATAAAATCGCCAATCTTGAGGGCCAAGAGTTGAGTGCTCACTGGAACGCAGACACCCTGAAGAAGTATTATGTCTAGCAAGATTTTAAGATAGTTTTTGTTTCCTGGAAAATTGGCGGAGAACGGTCAAAGAATGTCGACGGCTCCGACCACCCTTGTGTTAAATTTTTACAAAGAAATGAAAGAACCTCAAGTCTATACTCGTTGCCTGTTCAAACTCGCGTTTTCACACACAAACGAGTAGGGGGCAATAAGGGGAGGCCCCCCTGTTACCAGAACTAAGGAAAATGGCCCCCCCCCAACAAAAAATTCAAACGCCTCCCTGCTAGCCTCTGGGCAGGCAGGGGGCAGGCCCCCTGGACTTTGATCAAAAGCCAGGGACTGGTCAAATAAACAAGGACTGCGGGCATGCCCCCCAACCTTGTATAAAAAACACAAAGTGTCACCCTGCTTACCTCTGGGCAGGCAGGGGGCAGGCCCCCTGGACTTTGATCAAAAGCCAGGGACAGGCCGAATGAACAAGGACTGGGGGCAGGCCCCCCAACCTTGTATAAAAAACACAAATTGTCACCCCGCTTACCTCTGGGCAGGTAGGGGGCAAGCCCCCTGGACTTTGATCAAAAGCCAGGGACAGGCCAGATAAACAAGGATTGGGAGCAGGCCCCCCCAACCTTGTATAAAAAACGCAAATTGTCACCCTGCTTACCTCTAGGCAGGCTGGGGGCAGGCCATACTCTATGGAAAACAAAGCAAGCAGAAATAAAGGACAAAATATTCGAAAATCAATTCAGGAAAGAGTAATATTGTTTGAACAGAACCCAAAATAAAGATCCGAAAAAACCAGAACATTACAAACAAGCTGGCCATACTAAGGCTCAGCACAAAAGAGTTATCATCAAAGAAAAAGTCTAAGCATCAGGCACATTATGGCTGGGACCAGCAGCCTCCTTAGGGGCTCCAGCCGCCAGAGCTTCATTCTTGGCAGCATAAAGGTTCCGGAAAGCATCCTCGTCAAAAATAGGAAACATTTCCTTGATCACCTCCATAACAAGCTCCAAGGAGGAAGTAGCCCCATTCTCAAAGCTCAAGTCCGCGGCAGCTTCAGCTTCCTTCAGGATGGCATCTTTCTCCTCCTGCCACCCAGTCTGAGCCTGTTTGAAATCTGAGTTGGCCTTGGACAGCTTCTCTTCTAAATCAGCTGCTCTTTTCTTGAAATGCTCCATCTCAGCCAGGGACATTGTAGCGTGCTCCATTGCCAAGTGACTCTCCTTCAGCTCTACCTCCATCTTGGACGCCTCCCTTACAGCCTTCTCCCCTTGGAGTTTCCACTGATTGGCCTGCCCCTTCGCTTCCTCCAGCTCGCTCTCCTGCTTTGTCAGCTTGTCCTTCAAGCCAATGATCAGGGTCACATCCCTTTCAACCATGGCTAGGCGATCAGGAGAAGGGGCCCCAGGGGTGACAGTCAGCTCCTCATCACTTAGGCGGCTAAGGGCCGCCAGCTCGGCAGAGGCCTGCAGCACCTTGGAAGTGCGCTGTATGTATTGAATCACCTGGTTGGAGGTAGTGGTTATAGACTTGGTAAGGCGATCCGCCAAGACAGTACCAGAGTCCGAGAGCAGGCCTGACACATCAACACTGTCGCCCGCGGTACAATGGAACTCTACATTTTCCTCCAAGAGAGAAGTGCCCGGGACGTCGTGAGCAGGGCGTTTCGCCTCGGGGGTCTCCACATCAGCCTCCAAGTCAACCATAGGCACAGTCCCTAGAGTCTTCCTATTCCTCTTTCTCCTGTGGACCAAGGGAGCACTCTCTCCAGTCTGCTCAGAGTCCGCAGGGTGAGACCCCTGGGAAATGTGAGTCCCGGCAGGAGAATCACCCTGCCGGTGAGCATGGGAAGGGGTCGCCACAGAAGTAACCTCAGCTTCCCCACCCTGGGAATTGGGGGAAGGAGCCGCCGGCTTTAGCCGTGGAGGGAAGGGGAGTCGTCGGCCAGAGGCGAATCCCTTCACAAACCTCATCAAGTTCTTCTCTCCTTTCTTGAAGTTGGAGGGAAGAGAGGGGCACTTTTGAGTAACAACAAATTCCTCAGACAGGCCAAGCCTCCTCACCTGCTTCTTTGTCCAAAGGCGAGTAGCAGAACCTGCAAAACGGATGAAACAGCCGGTTAAGGAAACAGGGATGGAAACCTCGAGAAAAATCAGGCCAATTGAAGCCCCTAAACTACCTTCAAGGCCGGGAATCAGGCCCAGCGGGGTCAGATATTCATCCGTGGTAATGAGATCCGCGTGAGGAAGCCAGAAAGCAGGCTCATTAGGGGGAGCCCCCTCAGTAACCTTAAACTTCTCGACCAAACTCTCGTCGGCCGGGCTCAGCTTCACCTTTAGATCCTTCCCCCTGACACCCGGATGGTATTCTTCGCGAGTTTCCATGCGGGTATGCACGTGGTTCCTAAAGTGTCTAGGGATCCGCCACCCTGAGGCACTATGTACATACAGAAAATTGTCCTTCCAGTCTTTCAGGCTGTTTAAAGCCGGCCAGACTAGAGCGTATTTCTTCGACTTCAAAATGGACCAGTACCCAGGGGAGTCATCCCCCCTTGATGAAGACACCATTTGTAGCCAAGTCATGGCACGCAGGGCATCAATAGAAGGCCCTTCCCCATGAAAGAGGCAAGTCCAGGTGTAGGCCACCAGGGTCCTAATCGCCGAGGCAGTCAGCTGAGCAATGGCCACGTTCATCCTCCTAAAAACCTCCTCCAAGAAGGGGTGTAGAGGGAATCGTAGGCCGAATTCCAGGCTCTTGTGATAAACAGCCACGCAGCCGTCAGGAGGGCAGCACACCGTGTCTCTCTCCCCGGGAATTATAACGGTGTATCCCTCCCCAAAGTGATAAAATTTCTCAATCTCCTCGGCAGCATTGCTCTCCAAAATCAGGTCTCGATTCTTGGTTTCAGGGTAGGTTCTCAAAGGAACCAGGTATTTGTGTTTATCCAAGAAATACTTTTTCCCCTTCTCCCTAGGAACAAGGCCAGCAATAGTAGTGGGGTCTATCTCCAATGCGCCGTCTTCGGAGTCGACAACGTCAAAAGGAGCGGGTTCGGGTGAGTTGGCACCCCCATCTTCCTCGGGGCGGTTTCCCCCGCCGGGTCTGACCCCAGAGGAAGAGACTAAGTCGGATCTCCCCCCTCTCCTACCCTCCGTCCCTCTAGACGACGGACTGAAAGAAAGAGCGCGAGCGCGAGACATTCTATTTCGCGAAGGAGTACGAAGAAAAACGAAGAAAAACGAAGAGTTGGAATCAAGATTCTAACCTAGAAAGATGACCGTCGTTGATAAATCCGAAGTTAGGCGTTCCTCGAAATCTTGAAAGAGTTCTCAGCAGCAAGGAGAGTGAGGAAGAAGCAGAGGTTTGAGTTTCGAAAATGTTAAAAAAGGGAGTTAGGGGGAAGAGAATGGGCTTATATAGGTCCGGGCAACTGAAGGGTCACCTTTTCTCTGCAAGGCTCTCCCCGCAAATTACCCCCCACGTATCACGTTTCTAACAACCAACCTCCTCTTCCTAAGAAGAGCCTCGAGAAGGCAAATAGGCGTCAGAGGGCTAACACCCTCCCAATGACGTCACTCCCTTTCAAAAAAAAATGCAAACAAACAATAATAATGAACCGCCTGATCTTTTTTTTTCATTAGAATAAGCCCAAGAAATGGGCAAGTTATAAAGCCTAGCCGAATTACAAAAAGAACCAGGGAGCCTGGCTCAACCTGCCTGCCTAACAAAGGCAAGGCTAGTCATCGTCAAAACCTGGGGAATAATCCCCAGGACTATTATACCCCCTGCGTCGGAACCCAAATCTCAGTCATCTGAGTCTTTAAAGGGGTCCGCAGACTGGTCGTCCTCATTCCGGCCAGAAGAGTAGCCCTGGCCGTCGCTGTCTCCGAAGTCACAGCTGCTAACGTCCCAATCCCTGCCATAGGGGACTGTCCGAGCATTATCGCAAGAACCACAGCCGACCTTCATTAGGGGAGAGGAAGGACCTGATTCCGGAGAAGAAGTTAGCTTCGAGCAGTTGGGGTCAAACTGCTCAGGATGCAGCCAGGGGAAGCATTCATGGCATCCCCTGTCAAAGCAGCCCCCACTCTGGGGGCAACGCTTGAACTTAGAAGCAGCCGGCGAAGACCTCTTGGGACGCTTACCTGCCCTGACACGCGCCTTCCTCCCGAGTTTCCTACGAAGTCGGGTGCTGAATTGCCGGCTACGGCGAAGGGCACAGAAGGACATCCTGTGATATCTTAGTCTCCAACCTCCCTTCCAGCGGCGGGTCACCACTCGGGCCCCGTGATGAAGGAGAACTTTTGTAATCCATGACATGTTTTCTTTGGGGAATAAGAAAGCTAAAGATGAATTGTGAAGAATGGCAAGAGGAACAGAATTTATACAAGGAACTAAGGCTGTCCATTAATGGCGCTTCAACCACCCTGTAAGAGGAAGCGACCAATCATAGGATTTGCGCGTTACCCGAGAATCCGCTTTGCGAGAAGTAATCATTACTGGAAGAACATTCCAGCCTTCCTTGTCATAACCAATGCGCTTGGGCCTCACACCTCGGGAACAAGCAACGCATTAAATGCAAGGGAGTCCAAAAGTCAACTGTACCCCATCTCGTGAGACGCCTGCCAAGAGGTAGACCCTGCCTCCCTCTGGCCGACGTGGGCAAATTGATGGGAGTTGACTAAGTGCCACGGGTCGCCCGCCCGTGGCACCCTGGAATAACTCGCCCCTAGGGTGAACTGAGGATTGTCCAGCAGGCCCGCCCTGCGAAAGACTACTGAAAGCACTCCAAGGATTGCACCTGCTCGGCAGGGTCTTGCGGTCGGCCGAGGAGGGCCACCACGTCCCCTGCGTGCTGGTTTCCAGAGCGCCCAAGCCCCCAGTACGAGCAGGGGAAACCGAGGGCCCATCCGCCATTCCGCCTCAGGTAAGGGAAAGTTGGTGGATGAGGCGAGGCCACGTGTCGTCTTTATGTCCACCCATTATCCCACTCTTTTCCCTCTCCTCTCTCTCTTGTGGGAAGGTATAAATACCCACCCATTTCCCACTTAGAGGAGGTTGGATTTTCTCTCTCTAGACTCTCACTCCTAAAAACGCCGCCTAGTTCCTCACGAGCTACGTTCATCAAGGCAATCACGGACTGACTTAGGCATCGGAGAGGGTTCCCACGGACAACCTCCGAGGCCCTGTGCGCTACTTGTGCAGGGAGCAGGCTCAATCCACCGGGAAGGTCCGATAATAGGAGAGGGGGGGGGAAGGAGAGATCAAAGGAAATCAAGCAAGCAATATCCGAACACTAAGAACCCGAATTTGTTGTCGGGTTAATCGTTTCCGCGACCGGAACAACCTTCATTGATGATTATTCGCGATATATGAATCTCTACTTACTTCGTTCCAAAGACGAAGCTTTAGATGCCTTTAAATTGTTTAAGGTTGAAGTAGAGAACCAATGTGATAAGCGCATTAAAATCGTAAGATCAGATCGAGGTGGTGAGTACTATGGTAGATACACCGAGAACGGACAAGCACATGGTCCATTTGCTAAATTTCTTCAAGAGCATGGGATTGTTGCCCAATACACCATGCCTGGTTCTCCGGACCAGAATGGTGTAGCAGAAAGAAGAAATCGGACATTAATTAACATGGTGCGGAGTATGCGAAGTAATGTTAATCTTCCATCATTTTTGTGGGTTGATGCTCTCAAAACGGCAGCGTATATATTAAACCGGGTTCCTACCAAGGCCGTCTCTAAGACACCTTTTGAGTTATTCAAAGGTTGGAAACCGAATTTGCAACATATACGCATTTGGGGATGTCCGTCTGAAGTGAGAATTTATAACCTACAAGAAAAGAAACTTGATCCAAGGACTATTAGTGGGTTTTTCATTGGATATGCCGAGAAGTCTAAGGGTTATAGATTCTATTGTCCATCTCACAGCACTAGAATTGTGGAATCGAGAAATGCTAAATTTCTTGAGAATGACTAGATCAGTGGGAGTGATCAATTTCGGGAAATTATTCCTGAAAAGGATCACAATGAGGTTCCACCATCTGACTCAGGTGTTCGGTTGGTCGTCATTCACACTCCTCAAGTCCAACCGAGTGTTAAACGACCAAATAAAGAAACTCCACATACTGCTGAACGAAATGTGGTAGAGACTGAGGAGGTTCGGCCCGAAGGTGAACAAGGTCCACCCGAGGATGAACAAGGTCCACCCGAGGGTGAACATGCTCCATTAAGAAGATCTACCCGAGAAAGAAAAACAACAATTTCTGGTGATTTTATGGTGTATTTACAAGAATTGGATTATTGTGTTGAAGCCGATAATGACCCTTTGTCATTTTCACAAGCCGTAAGTTCTACAGATTCAAACTTATGGATGAATGCTATGAAAGATGAGACGAATTCTATGGCATCTAATGGAGTCTGGGATCTCGTCGAGTTGCCTGATGGTGCAAAAACCATTGGATGTAAGTGGGTCTTTAAGACAAAGAAAGACTCGCTCGGCAACATCGAGAGGCATAAGGCAAGACTTGTTGCTAAAGGATTTAATCAAAGGGAAGGAATCGATTACACAGAGACTTTCTCTCCTCTATCCAAGAAAGATTCTCTCCGAGTTGTCATGGCATTAGTAGCTCATTTTGATTTCGAGCTACATCAGATAGATGTGAAAACGGCATTTCTCAATGGAGATCTAGAAGAAGAGGTTTATATGAAACAACCTGAAGGATTCTTCTCTAGTGATGGTGAGCATTTGGTTTGTAAGTTGAATTAGTCTATATACGGTTTGAAACAAGCTTCCCGACAATGGTATAAGAAGTTCCACGAAGTTATTTCTTCATTCGGCTTCGAAGAAAATATCATGGATCAGTGTATATACCTCAAGGTCAGTGGGAGTAAGATTTGTTTCCTTGTGTTGTATGTGGATGATATTTTGCTAGCAACCAATGATAAGGGGTTTCTATATGAGGTGAAACAATTTCTTTCAAGTAAATTTGATATGAAAGATATGGGCGAGGCATCTTATGTCATTGGTATTATGATCCATAGAGATAGATCCCGAGGCATTTTAGGCTTGTCTCAGGAGGCCTATATCAACAAAGTACTCGAAAGGTTCAGAATGAAAGATTGTTCACCAAATGTAGCACCCATTGTGAAAGGTGACCGGTTCAGTTTGAACCAGTGTCCCGGGAATGTCATTGAGAGGGAACAAATGAAAAATATTCCCTATGCTTCAGCAGTTGGTAGCATTATGTATGCCCAGGTCTGTACCAGACCTGACATTGCATATGTAGTTGGAGTATTAGGCAGATATCAGAGTAACCCAGGAATCGATCACTGGACAGCTGCAAAGAAAGTGTTGAGATACCTTCAAGGTACTAAGAATTACATGCTTATGTATAGACGAACTGAGAGTCTTGAAAGTGGTAGGGTATTCCGATTCAGACCACGCTGGCTGCATTGATTCACGAAAATCCACCTCAGGATATGTGTTTATGCTAGCCGACGAGGCTATTTCTTGGAGGAGTACCAAACAGACAGTGGTAGCCACTTCTTCTACGGAGGCCGAGTTCATTTCTTGTTTTGAGGCTACCTCACATGGTTTATGGCTGAAAGGTTTCATATCTGGTCTTAGAGTTGTTGACTATATTAGTCGGCCAATACAAATGTATTGCGATAATACAGGTGCTGTCTCTATGGCTAAGAATAATAAGAGTGGAGGTGCAAGTAAGCACATCGACATTAAGTATCGGGCCCTTAGAGAACGTGTTCAAGAGAAAAAAGCGATTGTTGACCACATTGGCACTAATCTTATGATTGCCGATCCCTTGACTAAAGGCATGCAAATTAAGAATTTCAAGGGTCATGTAGTAAGTATGGGACTTGGTCCCGAAATGTGATACATTTATTATGTTGTTTTGAACCTTTCATTCAGTTGGATATTATCTCATTTTAATTTATACACGTACGTATTTTGTTTATTGAGAAATATCATTTTGTTTTGACCTAGAGTAAACATATGGTTTATTCATTAAGTTGAGAGTGGTGAAAGACCGAGTATATTGTGATACATGGAAGGTTAATTCTCGTCTTAAATAAGAGGATTAGTCACTATGATTCGTATATGCGGTTTCTCGTTTAAATGGACCAAGTGGGAGAATGTTAGAATTTATGATAGACTTAATAACTGATTAAGTAGTTTGATCAGTTTAGAGTTACTGAATTGTGGTCCATTTGGTGATCAACCTAAACTCTAATAAATATCTATCTCTTATCTCCTACCATTCTATATTCCATTAACCACTATACAGAAAGTTTATCTAGTTGTAACTTTATCTTTGATGGAAAGATTAGTATAAATACAACGCTATTCAGGGTCACTAAATTCATCTTCTCTATTCATTTATACACCATCTAAATCTGAGAGGAAAGAGTTTAGAACCGACAATATAGTTAAGACAATCGACGGTATTCGGGACGGTATTTTCGAGTTTTAGATAAAGCTGTTCAGGAATCCAATAAGCAATGGTTGGAGGTTATTTCTAGATCTTATTATTTAGCTTCCGCTTTTGAGTTTATCGTTACGTTCATTCATTAATTAAGAACATGATAAATTCATATAAAGATCTTACATAGTTTGCCCTAATAATATTGGAAGCCTTTAGACGCATGCTAGGGTGAATAGCGGACCGGAAGGACCTTTTCAATACCCCTTAGACCAATATCTGCGACAGACCTGTGACTTAGACCGTGACCATATGAGATTCGTAGTGAACCGACAATCCTAGTTTTCTCTCCATATATTTATTCATCTTTATTCGTCTTATTTTATTTTAGTTATTTCTTCTCTTTTAATTCTCTTTCCTTCACTACTTTAGTTTAGTTAACACAAACATAAAAAAACCCCCGATTGTTACTTAGATAGACTTTAACTGCAAGTAGGATTTATTTGTCTCCTTGTGAAATCGATCCCGACTTCCCTAGCTATATTTTTAGCTAGACCGTAGTTGGTTATTTTTGATAGGTATACGACTAGCTTATCAATTGGACTGTGCTTTTGGGAATGAGGAGTGGTTCAACCTGTTCCCAATGGCTAAGGTGGTGCATCTCACTAGAGAATGGTCTGATCATTTGCCGATCAAACTCTTTCTCGAGCAATAGAGGGAGTTGGGGCCTAGGAAAAAACTATTTCGATTTGAAGAAGTGTGGTTAGGGGAAGAGGGTTGTGAAAAGACGATAGAGATGGCATGGAATCGAGGTGGAGAGGATCTATCAGAGCGACTTCAGGCTTGTGGGAGCGAATTAATGAAGTGGAAGGGTGTGAGCATAGGAAAGATTTTACGGGATATGGGCAGGAAACGAAGAAGATCAGACTTGAGATCCTAGAGACGGAAGATAGGACAGCCCGAAATATGGAGGAAAGGCGACGGGTTGTGAAGGAGCTGGCAGCTCTTATGCGTAGTGAGGAACTCTTTTGGAAACATCACTCTCGTGCAAACTGGTTGAAGGAAGGGGATTGTAACACTAAATTCTTCCATAAGAAAGCTTCAATTCGGCGACGTAATAATCAAATTGCCCAAATTCGTGATGAGGGGGGTACTGAATGGAGAGGGCAGGAGCAGATCGAGAGGGTGGCACGATCTTTTTTCCAGAATTTGTTCGACTCTTGCCGTCCTGCTGAATTCGAGGATTTGTTGGAAGGAGTGGCAGGCAGAGTAACAGCTTCCATGAATGCTATTTTGAGCCGACGATACACAGAGGGGGAAGTGCGGGAAGCTTTAGAACAGATGCATCCAACTAAGGCCCCAGGCCCAGACGATATGAACGCACTCTTCTATCAAACTTATTGGCATATTGTTGGTCCTTTTGTCACTCGACAGGTTTTAGATGTTATTAATGGGGCACCTCTCCCGCGAGGATGTAATCGGACGTTTATTGTTTTGATTCCGAAGGTGAAAACCCCGGGTCATATGGGTGATTTTAGACCAATAAGCTTGTGTAATTTGTCTTATAAACTTGTGTCAAAGGTTTTAGCAAATCGTTTGAAATCTTGTCTAGGGGAGGTGACTCGGAGAACCAAAGTGCGTTTACACCGGGAAGACAAATTACTGACAATATCCTAGTGGCTTTCAAAGCGTTCCATCATATGAAGAACATGAGGTCGGGAGAAGGAATGATGGCAGTTAAGCTCGATATGGCGAAAGCCTATGATAGAGTTGAATGGGTCTTTCTGGAGAAGGTTTTACGAGCTATGGGGTTTAATGGGACGTGGATAAGTCGGGTTATGCTCTGTGTCTCTTCTGTTATGTTTAAGGTGTTGGTCAATGGGCAACCGTCTCAGGAGTTTAGGCCACGCCGAGGACTTAGACAGGGCCGGGGGACCCGTTGTCGCCATATTTATTTATTCTTTGTGCGGAGGTACTTTCTAGCCAAATACGAAGGGTTGTTGAAAATAGATCCTTACGTGGGTTAAGGATAACACATGGCGGGCCGGTTATCTCGCACTTATTTTTCGCAGATGACAGTCTTGTGTTCTGTCGTGCTCGAAGTGACGAGGCTATGGTGCTAAAAAGCGTGCTAGTAAGGTATGAAAATGCTTCGGGGCAGAAGGTCAACTTGGACAAGACTAATACGATATCTTTTAGTAGCGGGGTGGGTCAGTTACGTCAGGAGGAGATAGCTGAAGAAATGGGGGTACAGGCTGTTGCTAACGCAGGTCGGTACCTGGGGCTGCCGACTGTTGTTGGAAGATCGAAGGCGGAGTTAACCAGAATCTTGAGAGATAAGTTACATAAAAAGCTGAAAGGATGGAAGAAGATGCTCTTGTCGAAAGCGGGTAGAGAGGTGATGATAAAGGCCGTAGCCCAATCGATTTATACCTATGTCATGAGTGTTTTTAAGCTTCCGATTTCTTTTTGTGAGGAATTACGGTCTATTATATCGAGATTTTGGTGGGGTGAGGAGAATGGGAAGAGGAAAATCTCTTGGGTAGCTTGGCATAAATTATGTCAATCCAAGGATCTTGGGGGATTAGGGTTTAGAGATTTCCACAGGTTCAATATGGCGCTCCTTGGGAAGCAAGCATGGCGGTTGATGACGGACCCGGGAAGTCTTGTGAGTCGGGTTCTGCAATCGAAGTATTATAGAAACGGGTCTTTCCTACAAGCGAGTTTGGGTCATAATCCAAGCTACACATGGAAGGGAATTTGGGAGGAAAATGAGGTGGTAAGATAGGGCCTACGACGTAGAATTGGTAATGGGCTGAGTACGAGAATTTGGGGGGCTCCTTGGTTGCAAAAGAGTAACTCTCGCCTGGTCTTGTCTCCATGCCCACAAGGAGGAGAAGAAATGGTGGTGGCTGACTTATTTAGGGGACCGGGGTATTGGGATTTGGGACGTGTAAGGGAGTATTTTCTTCCGTTTGAGCAACAAATCATTAGTAATATGAGACTAACCTCGAGACAGGTGGAAGATATTTGGTGTTGGGATCTCCAAAAGGATGGAATTTATTCGGTTAAATCGGCCTACAAAATGCTCACAGGTGCGGTCATGAATGATCAAGGCCCTTCGGATTATGCATGAGAGAAAAGGTTGTGGACAATGATTTGGAAGGCGAAAGTGATCCCTCGTATTAAATTCTTTTTTTGGCAACTTTGCTCGGAAGCTTTACCAACAAAAGGAAACATCGCCCGACGAGTACCCGATATAAATCCGCTATGTCCGTTGTGTCAGTGTGAGGTGGAGACTTGTCTCCATCTTGTAAAGGGGTGTGGGTGGGGGTTTGGGGTGTGGAATGGGTTGGGACTGGAGATCAAAAAGGAGAATGGGCATTAGCGGGTGAGGGAGTGGGTGGAGGATGTGTGGAGGGAGACCGAGGAGGGTGAGCGTGAGTTGTTGATGACGGGGTGTTGGGCTTTATGGGAAGCGAGGAATAAGGACATTTTTGAGGGGAAAGGGTGGAGAGCGGATATGGTGGTAAGGAGGGTTAGAGATTTGACTGATGAAATCGGGAGTATTGACGGGGAGAAACAGGGGAGAGGAGGAGACCGATCACAGCAGGGGAGATGGAGAAATGCGGGAAGGATGGGGTGGCAAGCGCCTTCTAGGAATTTTGTCAAAATAAATTGTGACGGAGGACTGTATGGGGGAGGACGTAGCTGTGGGGTGGTGGCGAGGGGAGAGGACGGGAGAATGTTGTGGGGTGTTAGTGTGCGGGTAAGGGGGGAGATGGAACCAAGAGAGGTGGAGGCGGAAGCTATCTTGCGAGGATTAGAGGAGGCTAGAAGAAGGGGACACCAGAATGTTATTGTGGAGAGCGATTGTATGTCATCGACGATCTCAAGCTAGGTAGGCATGGTCGTAGTAATTTGTTCCTGATAGTTGAGGAAATTCTAGTGTTATGTTGTTCCTTTGAGGTTATTTCTTGGTCTCATGTATCCCGGGTTGGTAACCAAGTAGCCCATTCTTTAGCGCATAGCCTGCGAAATGGGTTTGGTTCTACGATATGGGATGACAGAGGTCCGGAATATGTTATGTCCTTGGTTAATTCTGATATTCAGTCAATGAGATAAGTCCCAAATTCGGGATTCAAAAAAAAAACAATAACCTGATAAATTTTTACCAAAACAAATTGGCGCCCACAGTAGGGAAAAGTGATCATTTCCTATAGCCAAAACCAACAGTAAACGACTTGCATATCGTCATGTCCGGATCTGGTCAGAATCCCTCCAGCAGCCGGGAAGCATCCACTCAGCCTTCTGGAGGAGGAGTTCTCCCAGGGCTAATAGGGCCAGTTCTCACACCCCTCATCCAGGCAATTCCTACCAGCCCTAAACCAAGATCTATGCCCTTGACATCTAAACCTCGCTCCCCAGACACCTAAGACATCAGGAACGTCCAGCTCTTCCAGACCCAGCAGGGAGAGCATTCTAGCCAGCACTACAAGTGTAGAGCCCCAGCCTAGGGAGGACCGCTTGGAGATAATTCCAGAGGCACGACATCACCAGACCCGATGCATAGCATGATCCAAGGAATTAACGCTCTGCGCCAGGCGGTGGAGACCCTGCAAAAGGACAACCAGGACCTCAAGGCCCTGATCTCAACGGTGATCAAACATCCAGCCACACCAGTCCAGCTATCACCAGGAATGCTGCCCCTAATACCTGAAGGAGAAGCCAGCGTCCTCAGAGAACTAGACACCAGCAGGAGATCCACCAGAGCAATTCCCTCAGGACTGGTCACCAGGCTGGAACTAGGATTGGCTCCACTTGGCGAAATCATCGAACCCAGGGGTTAGGCTGTCTGACCTATGATCGCACGCCCAACAGACCCCAAATCGCAGGTAACATTCTCTCTAACATCGAAAGTCGGGAAACTAACTTACTGTCTCTCGTAAATACCCCTGTCCACCAGACACCAGAATGGCAATCTGCCACTCAACCAGGAGTAATCACCTTATCCAGAAAAAGTCCTCTAGAGGAGCATGGTCAGCAGCCACCCCCATCCAGCAGGTGTCAGGATGGCAGCCAAGAGCCCCAACCGGCACGACGACCTCCGTCAACAACCTGTATCCAGGAGGAGTCTGGCCAGCAGGAGTCTCGTTCCAGCATGCAGCAGGATGGCAACCCGGATCCACAATCAACATCACGCCATTGCCCAACCCTCCTAGTAATCAGTATCCTGGAGGAGTCTGGTCAGGAGATACCCCTATCCTCCAGACACCAGGATGGCAATCCGCAACTCATCCAGGAGTAGTCAGCCCATCCAACGGTCAATCCTCTAGAGAAGGATGGTCAGCAGCCATTCCCACCTAGCAAATGTTAGGATGGCAGCCAGGAGCTCTAACCAGAATGATGGTCCAAGTCAACAACCCGTATTCTAGAGGAGTCTGGCCAGCAGGAGTCCCATTCCACCAAGCAACAGGGTGGCAATCTGGGTCCACAATCAACGCGACATCGTTGCCTAACCCTCCTAACCACCAGTACCTTGGAGGAGCATGGTCGAGAGATACACCCTTTGGCTTCTTTCCACCTGTCTCTAACCCTCTTGCAGGAATAGGTAACGTAATGGATCAGCAGTACCAGGAGCTGAGGTACTTAATCAACAAGATTCCAGGGATGTCACGCCCCTTAGAAAGAGCAGCAAGTGTAACAACCAGGATTTTTGATGACTTAAAATTAATAGATATACGAAAAATTATCTAAGTCATTTAATTATACAATATCAGAGTATAGTAAAAATCCGGATCACTACGGATCCTTAAAAGTAACGACTATTAACAACATAGACTTGATTTACTAGTACAAAATATAAACCGTATTTTATACAATATTTTCTTATGTCTCTCACTCGATCCTTTCCCATCGCCCCATACCTGCAAAAATATAAAACAGAGGTCGCTGAGCGGAACAGCAACCAAACCGTTCATCTAACATCACCTTATACACATAAGATAATCATGTGAATAACCAAAGATATGCTTATAAAAATATTAAAGGATTTCACATAACAGATAATTTCCTTTATTCCAATTAACCAACATGTGAGGTGATGAAAACGATAATTTTTAGAAGATGGGACATTGGCAGCCATTTGATTTTAAATCATTTTTCAAGTGAACATATAAACACATGAGTCATGGCTCCTAGTATCACCGCTACATCCTATTGGCTTGCATCTCACCAATAGAAGTAACCGTGTTACCGACTCGTAGACCGAACCGATCTCATGAGGTTTACATCTCACCCATAAGGCTCAATTGGGTCGAACTTCAATTATATTATATGTTTATTCAGACGGGGCTCTGGGCGAAATGAAAGCTGATGATTACATTCTCTGCATCACCAAGAGGGAACCCGCAGTTTTCAGAATCTTGTTCTGCCCCCATAACCTAGGTAGTAATACTGGTTAAGTACTTGTCTATACGTGCGCACATACCCTACGCAGACTCTTGAACCGCAACTCTCACTGTCGTAGGACGACTACCTTAAACACTAGATCGACTCTCAGCCGCAGCTTTTGAGTCTGCTTTTCATTACAAGTGCAGTCGAAAAACCGCGAGTGGTAGAATCCAACACAAGCTATTCGTTCCAGACTCGTATCGTAAACTTTATATAAAAGTTGTCCGTGAACAAGTAGTATTTTATTTGGTGACCTTAATAATTGGTCTGACTCATTTGAATATTCACTTTCCCAAATTCTTACGTTCGGTGAGACAATGTGATACTTTATTCCTTTAGTATCATCCAAAACATCATATCTCAAATATTGTACATGGAGTATCCTTTATTTTTAAAATAAAAATCTCTTTTAAATAAGGTTTTATATTAAATTTAAAACTTAAGATATAAAAATATATTTCAAAATTTTAAATTTTTTGGAAAATACAATTTAAATTATACTTAGTCGATTTATAACGTTTTGACGTGAAATTTCTTTTAATAATCATGATCGTCGTATAAAAGTTTTTGAATAATTTAAGTTCGTTTATTATAGAAAACGTAATTAAGTTTATAAAATATAAGTGGAGTAAAATTTTATTTGTAAATGAACAATGAAAGCATTAAAACGAATCTATATATTATATTAAAAGGAAAACAAAGCATTTTCCATCCTCCATTTCCCCAAATCTCAAAGCTAAAACAAGCCACGTGTCGCGATACTATTGGATGGAAGATGAAAAGGTATGAAGCGAAAGCAAGCCACGTGTCGCGATACTATTGGGTGGAAGATGAAAAGGTATGAACTGGAAGATGAAAATGAGGAAGGAGTTATGGATGAAGTTATGAAGTGGAAGATTAAAAAGTAAGAGTTATTAAGTGGAAGATGAAGGAGGGAGTTATGAAAAAGATGAAAATGTATGAAATGGAAGATGAAAAGGAGGAAGGAGTTATAGAGGGAGTTATGGTTGAAAGCTTAACACATATAATTCACCACCTATATCAATGGATGCTTCCCTTCCCATTACACCATCCAAGTGTTTTCTGCAACGAGCATGATCAATTCCCACCCTATTACCGTTGAGAAATTAAATCGCATGATCCGAAGAGGTGTAGTCGTCGAGACAAGAATACAAAACAACCTCCACCCACCTACGTTCTATTTGATACGTCTTTCACATCAACGATACTCGGGTGTAGTAGTGAACGTGACTTTATGGGGTGATGCGTCCGACTACATTATAGAGGAAATTAGCCAACAAAATGGACATAACATGGTCGTAGTCATCACATCTGTAAGGGTCATAAATTATGAAGGTAATAAACTTTTTTTTATCAACTTTTATCGTTCATCTCTTTGAATATATGTAAATTTACATGCTCAAGTTTGTCACATATGATTTCTCCGCATTCCGTTTTAACACTAAATAGTACTTCTCCATTCGTCTCGATGGTTTATAACCCCGTGGTTTAGTACAACTATACAAAGTCGAAGGGACATAGGTAGGCTCCTACTGTTAAGTTACAAACTTTTGCACGTGGAATTTTACTCAAGTGGGACTAACAAATACTTTGTCCCTAACAAAAAAAAGAGTAATTGAAGAAACCGTACCATTATTACATTGGCTCAATTAAGATTATTCTTCATGATACACAAGGTTAGGCAATTAGTTATGCCTGACTGTCTTGCTAATTATTAACAAATCTTTAGTTGGGTTGAGTTATATTCATTCAATTTCAAACACTCGCTTAAAGTTTTTTTTTTTTGGTAAAAGGTAAGTATATATAAAATAAAGAATGTACAAATATCAGACTACATCAACTTATGTAGCCATCTAGCGTCTTTATCGTTTAACGGATATTTGATCTTACACATAATTCTATTCTTAACATCATTTTGGATTAATCTAGCAATACTCACTGGATGTTGAAGCTTTCCTTCGATTCTGCATATATTCCGACTCTTCCAAATATGATAGAATGTTGCATTGACCATAGTTCTCAAAACATGGCACTGCAGTTTCGATCCGCGCACCTTACACGCCCATTTGAGTCCTTCTCTCCTCGGTACTGCTTTCGACACCCAGTCACCAAGGAGGCCCATCACCCGGGAGCTCCACTCACAACCAAACATCATGTGTTCTAGGTTCTCCTCCTCCAACTCACATAGATAGCATCGATCCGAGCTCGACACACCAACTCTTGCCAATTTTTTCCTAGTGTTTAAAGCCCCCCTAAACACAAGCCACAAAATGAAGCTATGTCTCGGGACACTCCAACCACTCCAAACAAGTCTAGCCCAATCAACCTTCGATTTCACCACCCTCATCTCGTGATAGGCACTTGAAATTGAATATCGATTGAGCGACCCATGCCATCGACCATTCACGAACATATTTTTAATTTTCTCCTTTACCTGACAAATTTTCCTCCATGCCCAAGTAGCATCCGTATTCGGCTTATAGTCGCGCCAATTACACCCCTTCAGATAAATGGTATTCACCCATCAGACCCAAAGACGATCCGGCTGATCAAACACCCACGAGGCCAATTTAGCCACTGCAGCCTCATTCCAAATGTTCAGGTCTCTGATACCCAATCCTCCTTCATTCTTCGGACAACACAAACTCTCCCAACTCACTAGGGCTCGATTAGTTCCTTCCACACCTCCTTCCCAGAGGAAGTTACGACATATAGAGCTAATACGATTCAAAACATATTTCGGTATAATGAACACCATAGCCCAATAATTGTGCAACTGGGAAAGCACTGATTGAACGAGGGTCAACCGACCTGCATAAGACAACTTACGCGCACCAATGCTCGAAATTCTCGCAATAATGCGAGAAACCAAAATGCCACAGTCACTTTTCCCCAATCGAGTACTCTGAATAGGAAATCCAAGGTAACGAAAAGGAAAAGTACCTTCAATGCAGCCTGAGAACTGGAGTATCTCAGCCTTTCTGTCATCATCGACCCCGGCAAAGTACGCATGAGATTTACCCACACTAATACTAAGCCCCGAGGCCCTACTAAACATAGCAAAAGCCTGCCACAGGAATTTCATCGATTCCTTCTCCCCTTTACAAAAGAGAAGGAGATCGTCAGCGAACAGTAAATGAGTCAGCTTCATAACACCACACTTCGGATGATACTTGAAATTCCTATCCAACCCTCCGTGTGACATAATTCTGGAAAAGTATTCCATACATATTGTGAATAGCAATGGAGAAATAGGATCCCCCTACCTCAGTCCCCTTTTACCTCGGAAAAAACCAAAATTATCTCCATTAGCACACAGCGAGTAAGAAACAGTCTCAATACATTCCATGATCAGTCTGCGAAAATGATCTGGAAAATTGAGAGCCTCAAGCATCTGGTCGACGAAGCCCCACTCAACCGAGTCATACGCCTTATGAATGTCTACCTTGAACAAGCATCGAGGAGAAATTCTCCCCCTCTTATACAGCCTGACAAGATCCTGACATATCAACACATTCTCCACAATACTCCTACCTTCAATAAACCCTCCTTGAGTAGGAGAAATTATATCAGGCAAGACCTTAGCTAATCTCGAGCATAATATCTTAGCGATACATTTATAGAGCACATTACAACAGGCAATCGGTCTAAATTCCTTCACAGACTGAGGCCTTTTCACTTTGGGAATCAAGACAATATTAGCACAGTTCAGTTGTTTAAGCAACTTACCTGAGACAAAAAAATCTTGAATAGCTTTAACAATGTCCGCACCCACGATATCCCAAGCATCAATAAAGAACTGACTCGAGAAACCATCCGGTCCCGGCGATTTATCATATGGAATACTCTTCAAAGCTAATTTAATTTCATCAGGAGTAACACTTTTCTCCAAGATCACATGATGATCTGAATTGCAAATATTACCCCTTCTAATTAAATTCATATTCACCGGTTCGACCTCCCTAGTTTCGCCAAGCAAGCCCCTGTAAAATCTCAAGAATGCGGCCTCAATGTCTTCTTTAGTCTCACACGTACGATCCTCAGCATCACACAGCTTAACAATCGCATTATGAGCCCGTCGACCTCGTAAGAGTCCATGAAAATATGCCGAGTTCATATCCCCATCTCTTACCCACTTCTGTTTGGCCTTTTGACTCCAAAACCTTGCCCTCGCATCCTGCAAATTACGAACAGTAGTATTCATAGCCGCCTCTTCCAACAGCAACGTCTCACTCCTGTCCGTCCGAATAGCTATTTGCAGCTGATCCAATTTCACTACAGCCTGAGCACAGCGCGCTTCAATATCCGAGAAACCTGCTGTATTCAGGAGTTTCAGAGGACGCTTCAGCCTTCGTAGTTTCGTCACAACCTGAAATATCGGCGTCTCCTGTAAATTTTCACCCCACTCATCGGCCACACACGACTTAAAGTTAGGATCCAAACTCCACATGTTCATGTACTTGAAACTCCTATTCCTCCTTGTAGGAGGTTGTTCCAATTGTACAATACAAGGACAATGATCGAACGTCCCTTCGGGAAGGAAATTCGCAAACCCATTCGGGAATAGATTCATCCAGTCGTCATTAATCAAACAACGATCAATTCGACTAAAGACCCTAGTATCCGCTACATGATGCTTATTATTCCAAGTAAACCAAGACCCACAAGCCTTGTAGTCACTGACTTCACAATTAGCTAAACAGTCTCGAAATTGAGCCATCGCCCCTTCAGACGATTCCCCCCCAAGACGTTCATGAGCATCTACAACACAGTTGAAATCACCCATGATCATCCAAGGTCCTTTTCGAGCATAAGTTTCCAGTCTTCTCCAAAGATCCACCCTCTCTAAGGCAGAGTTAAAGGCATAAACAAAAGTCAGCCAATACTCCTTCCCAGTATTAGTAGTAACTCTGACATGAATACTCTGGCTACTATACTCCTCAATCATCAAATTTACCCTTTCATGTTTCCACAAAAGCCAAATTCGACCTCCATTATGACACTGACTGTTAGTAGTAATGTTCCATTCATGAAACACATTCCACTGAACTTTAGCATACGCTTTATTCTTGATTTTAGTTTCTAATAAACCAAAAACATCAACCTGCTGCTTTCTAACAAAATCACAAATTGCACGTTGCTTATTTATATTACACAAGCCCCGTACATTCCAACACCGAATATTATGTACCTCCATGAAGAACTAATTCGAGTCCCACCCCTTCCTTTATCTCACCCCCATTCTTTCTAGG
The DNA here is from genome assembly GCA_958450325.1 of Agrostemma githago. Taxonomy (NCBI): domain Eukaryota; kingdom Viridiplantae; phylum Streptophyta; class Magnoliopsida; order Caryophyllales; family Caryophyllaceae; genus Agrostemma; species Agrostemma githago. The sequence continues at coordinate 39,321,950 of OY288258.1, forward strand.
CGAAACACCTCTCACAACCTCCACAAAAGATGTTCCAACACCCTTCGACTGAATCCCAAACGGCTGGTGAGCTGAAATAGGCGCAACAACCGGAGCCAAACTCACAGGCTTGGAGCAAACTGTAACTTTGGGGTCCGGCTGTTTCGGCTTGGTCAGAATCACAGGCTGGCGTTTCTGCTTAGCCTCAACCCTCGCCTTCCTCAATTCCTCCTTCTTACAATCAGTAGTGTCATGCCCATAACCATTGCATTTAGCGCAGGCTATGGGTTTCCACTCGTATTTCACCAAAATTTCTACAACACTCCCATTCTCATCCAATACTTTCAACACATTTTTGAATTTTTGTCCAACCTTGGCCATAACCATGACCCTAGCGTAACCCAATCTCGTTCGTTCTTCCGTAGCTAAATCAGATTTAACATACGGTCCAACTAACGAAGCAATTTTAGGAAGACACCTTCCCCAACATTTCAAAGGTAATTCATGGAGTTGAATCCAAATAGGAACATCATGAACGTCACTTTTATCTAACTTTGCGTCAGGAGTCCATTCTTTAACTATAAGCGGTTTATTATCAAACATAAACACACCTTGGTTCAGAACTTTTACCTTAGCGTCTTTTTCTTTGAATCTCACCATGAAAATGCCATTCGGAATGAATGAAATTTTGTCGATCCCATGCTCTTTCCAAATTCTTTTCACGAACCCTTCTATGACCTCCCATGGTGGATTGGCTCCCATTATGAAACAGTATACTGCATTGCTCCAGTACTCTATTTCATCCTCCATATCATCTTCAGACAGTTGCATCATTTCATCTTCCTCTTCAACATCCACAGTTTTCTTTCCTTCACGTTGTTTCCAACCATTTTTCCCCTCATTCGAGCCCGTCTCAGGAACATATTCAGAAACATTCTCCAATTCTTCATCATGATCCGATTCTGATTCGAAATTGAGTCCAGGAATATCATTTAGATTATTCGAACTCTGTTCGACGTCCTCCTCTGCCCTAATATTATTTTTCGTCACGTTCTCCAAAACCTTCTTGGCCAATGCTTCCTTAGTTTTCCGCGTCAATGGCTTCGGACCAGCAGAAACCACAGTAGTCTTCTTCTTCGCCATAATGACACGCAATCCAGTCTTGTCGGAGTCAAGACTGACTGCGCCGGAGATCGAACCGTCGGCAATTCAGCAGTAGTTCGCCCTAATCGCCCACGCTTCAGAGAGAGTTGATAAAATTTTGATTTTGATTTTGAAGGTTATTATCCCACTCGCTTAAAGTTGGAATTTGGCTTACTTCAATAGTATCTACTGTATCTCACTTCTCACCTCACCAGTATGACGGTATGAATGATGAATCTCTTGATTTTGACTAAAGATAGTTAAGCATTTGTAACTGCAAGCTTGGAGCTTAATTGAAACATCAGATGGCTATATACGCTAATGACTTTTCTAACATGTTTCTACTGAACACACGTTAATATACTAATCTATATCTATATATTATATTAAATAGAAAACAAAGCATTCTTCATGCTCTATACAACCAATAATCAATTCTAAGGTAACACACTTGGCATGATGTGATTGGGTAGAAATTGAAAAGGAGAGAGTTGAATACATAATCAATGTCAAAGTCGGTTATTATTAGTTAGAACCCTTCAACTTCTTCCTTATTGATTATGTAGAATCCAAAGTGAAGAACCCTTCAACTTCTTCCTCATTAGAACCCTTCAACTTCTTCTTCATTGATTAGGTAGAATCCAAAGTGAAGAACCCATCAACTTCTTCCTCATTGATTAAGTAGAATCTAAAGTAAACCAATAAATTTCAACCACCTCCCATTCTCTTCATCTTCCTTCCTTATAATCCACCACCTATAACAATGGGTGCTTGCCTTTCCCATTACACCATCCAAGTGTACAACGAAATCGAGCTGATTCCCGCCGCCAAACATCGTCTTACTATTGTCGTTGGATGCAGACGATCCCGATTTTTTCCACCGCCCATACTAACTCGGTATGTGCGTGGCTATCAATTCGTTCCTGCTTCATTGGGTTCATGCTTGCATTAGACTCATCTTAATGCTACTCATTATAAGTAGGAGTCAATCGATACAACCCCATTCTCACATAATTGACATAGTATTGTTATTGTAATAATAAGTTGATCGATGAGTTGATGTAGTATCATATCAACACGTCGATCATAGATTTAGAGGCATCTATACATCAATCATAATCTAATACACAACTAATAATGGAAAATAATACTCCCTCCGATTTTTATCTATCTTCCCTGTTTCTTTATTGGGCTGAAATACCCTTTCTTCTCTATTTCTATTTTGGGCCATCAATATGTGGTCTAGAATCACCCTTACATTTCTCTCTCTTCCTTCTTTTATTTTGAACCACACATTCCTACCCCCTTATTTTCTTCCCCAAAACCAAAGGGGAAGATAATAAAAAATCGGAGGGAGTAGAAGAACACTAACACAGACAACAACAAATGTGAAACATCAAAATTAGAAACAAGCACAACAAAGGGTAAGAGCAATAATAGATTGTTATGTCTGTTGGACTTTATTTCCAGCTTGCTATATATAGTGATACTATGTATTAAAACGCTAAAATTGTTATCTCATGTATATGTCACCTTTTGTCTATGATATAATAATACCTCACGTTTTACCAAAAAAAAGGGCAAGAGTAACAAACTTAACAATGTAGACGAGAGAAAACAACGGAGAAACTAGCACAAGATCGAACAATAAAATACGATATCTCACTATTTGTATAATTTCACGTACAAAAAAAATCACTTACAAGAGTTGAGAAAGCAAAAAATATAAAATAGGAGAAAAGAAAAATGTAGAGAGAGGGGGGGATGTTAGAGCACTATCTTATCTATTTATTAATTTATTAAAATTTAAACAAACCATCATCATCCATCAATTATCTAAGGGCAATAGCAGCAATAGTTGTAGTTCCATACACCATATTTTCATTGTCATGAAGGTACATCTAACCATGTTTGAAACTTTCTATTTCACCAATCAATGGTAAAAGTTTCATATATTTATTGTGGATCCCCTCTTTTCTCTCAATTTACATGTATGAAATCGATTCCTTACTTTAGAAATCGATTTCATATAAGGAACTTTATTCTCTAGCTCAATGACATGAAACTCCTTATATGTTATCATTGTTATTGCCCTAATACTATCTTATACTTCCTCTGTTCATAATCTTTTGCCCCATTTCATCATTATAATGAAACGGGGCAAAAGATAGTGAAAGGAGGGAGTAATAAAGTCATGTGTTCTGCTCTGTTTAGGCCAAACAACTAAACCAACCGACAAATAAAATTAAGAAACGAGGGAGTCTGTTAAAAAACAAAGACAATCAATTAACAAAATTTTTAATTAAAAAAAACTCAATCAATTAAGAAAGAAAAGAGAAAAGAGGACAAACTTATCAACTCCACCTTGCTTCATCATCCTCTTCCATTCATCTTCCCCTTCCATAGTTCATAATTGTATTATCACCTACAATAATGGATACAAAAGTTATTATAGAGCATGAACCTCAATATATCACCCAAGTGTACAACCAAAGCGACCCGATTAGACCTACAACCAAAACTCAATATGAACCTCAGTGTACCACCCAAATAGAATTAGCGTTTCGTGGTAAACACACCAATTAAAAAGGAGAAGAGAAGGCTAGACAAGAGGTAAGCTAACAATTATTATGTACATCAACTACGAGCACTTCATAATACATTGCTTATATTTTAAGAACAAAACTAACACACCCAATGTGTTATAAGTCTGAAGTGGTAGTAAAAGAAGCATCCGTAACAATAGAAACGATAGAAGAAAAGAGGCCAATATTAGATTTGAAAATCTCAACTAAAGACGCGAGGAAAAACTAAGAAAGATCAAAGTCATAATTCAAGAGGATTACGTTCTCCAATAAAAGTTAAAAAATGAATTATTAGTTATGCATTACATCTTATAGCGTTATATCTCATATTCGCCAATAATCACTTGCTTAAGTTTTTACAAACACACTTTTAGTCTAATTCACCTTGCTACACTTGTGGTGACATGTTTGATGTATGTTTCGACACTTTTACTCCCCTTTTTTTTCCCACCATTCATTTAACATACACGTCATATATATTTCTGTAACTTGTTCAATCTTTCTAACCTCCGTCTTATTCAGAATTTAGGAATGTCTGTGGAAGTAACTAAAATTACAAAGACATGAAATCAAAACAAAAAATGCATAAATTAATAATAAAATAAATATTGGACAATGAAGCAAAAAGACATAATTGCGATTTACAAATGCCATAAAACAATATATTCCCGTGCGGTGCACGGGTATGGCGACTAGTTTAAACTTAAACATGCTATAAGTAAGTAAAATTAACAAGAGTAACCAATAATATGAAATGAAATTTATAAGTATAGGAACATAAATAACACATAAAAGTACAAATAACATGATACATGAATTTAAAATAACGTACGTAAATTTTACTCTCTTTAGGTTATTTACTTCTTTTAACTATTTAATCCGTTTCTCAAATAATTAGAAATGTAAATGTGGTAAATAAATTTAACAAGTGATAATTTTTTTTTTGGGAAAGTGTAAGTAGTATATTAATCAAAGAATCAATCAAATATACATTATGAGTCCGTCAATCTAGAGATGAACTTATCATCTCTAATGGTGAGATTCCCTTTCTGAACATTATTAAAAAACATTTTCAGTTCTTTAATAATGTTCATACTAACAACCAACGGTCTAAGTAAACAATCTTCGATCCTACATTTGTTTCTTTGCTCCCAAATATAATAGATTGAAGCGTTCATCACACTGTTAGTCACAGCTCGTTGTAGTCGGATTCCCTTCATCCCATTTCGCTGCACGTTGGTGAGGGTCTTGCTGAGATCGTGTTTCAGCCAATCCCCCACGCTCTTCAATACTTTACTGCTATATTCGCAATCCCAAAACAGATGGCTCTTATCTTCCGGTTTCTCGCGGCAAATACAACACAGGTCATCAGAGGTCAAGTTAAGACCGAACAATTTGACCTTCACGTTCATAGTATCGTGCTGGTACTTCCACGCAATAAATCGATGTTTCGGTATAGTCCACTTATTCCACACTAGCCTATACCAATCCACTTCAATCTCCCTATCTCTGATCCAATTATAACCCTTGGCTGTCGTATATCGCTTGTTTTCATTCCATTCTCCTCCCTCGAAGCCACTTTTGAATTTTTCTTTAACCTTGCATATCCGTCTCCATCCCCATCCCACGTCCGTCGGTGGTTTATACTGCATCCATGCATGGCCTTTCAGGTAGACCGAATGTACCCACGACACCCATAGCCTGGTCGGATCATTCGCAACCCACCAAACCATTTTCCCTATCGCTGCTTTGTTCCAATTGGAACATTGAGTCAGATTCAGCCCGCCCTCTTTGTAAGGCAAACACACTTTCTTCCAAGCAACCAGCGGAGACCTAGTATACATTGTTCCTCCTTCCCAAAGATAGGTCCGGCATAGCCCTTCAATCTGTTTAATGATCCCAGTAGGGAGCAGGAAAATGCTCGCCCAATAATTATGGAGCGTGGATAGAACAACCTTAATCAAGACTAATCTACCCGCGTAAGACAATTTTATAGCCCCCAGCCTTCTTATACGTTCCGTAATATTGTGCACCAACGGCTGACAATCTTGGATCGTAAGTCTCGAGGCTTTGATGGTGATAAGTGTAGTTTGTGGTGCCTATTTTGTTGTATTTTGGTCCCATTTTCCTTGTGGAATCGCTCCTTAGGAGCGGTTTATGGGCTACTCATGCTTCCTCTAGTTCGTTTTAGGTTCCCGAGACCATTCATGAAGAATTGGCACGTTTCTGACTCGTTTCATACACTTTTGGAGCCAACAAAGAGAAGGAACGATCACTCGATGCCTTGGATTCGACCCCGAGAACCCCGAGACTCTTAGACTCGGTCCCGAGACCCGAGAATCGGTGAGAAGCCCATGAGAACCAAGCAGGGACCAAAAAGATCATAATGGAGGCTTACAAGGTCCTTCCCGGGCGGGATAATGCCTTCCCGACCGGGAAGGAGTGCACAAAAGGAGAGGCCATTGTGTTGAGCCCGTCCCGGCCGAGAAGGACCTCGTCCCGGTCGGGACCGTCTCGTCCCGGGAGGGACCAATCCATCCCGGGCGGGACCATGGGTCTGCAGCACGCCTTTGCTTCTTTTCTTCTCCCTACTCATTGTAACCGTATATATACCCTTCCTCTTGTATTCTTATAGAATGTTAGAATTACCCATTAAACCCTAGACTACTTTAGAATAGATTAGCTTAGATTAGAGTAGATTAGTCGGTAATTAGTCCTTAATCTTAGTTTAGTCTTGTATTAAGGGAATTCTTGAAGAATCCATCCAAGATTGACAACCTTGGTTGATGTATTTGGGTTTTCTCCTTTATGCATGTTTTCAATCTTCCTTTCATCTTCTTAGTAGGTATAATCTTCTTAATCCTTCCTCTTAATCTTGTTTATTCATCCAAGTTTCAATCTTTGTTCATTGTTATGTTTATTGCCCATTGTTTTCACTAGTTTCATTATGTATGTTTTCTTGGTTGTGTTGATTCCTCTTGTTCTTGTTAAGCTTTAGCTTAGTTATGTTTGAGTAGACTCTTGCTAGGGTTTGTAGGGGGATTTGGGTGTTTAATGGTTGATTAAGAGTTTGTTGGAGATGTTGGTGGAAGTTTTGGGTTTCCTCTTGGTTAGATGCATGGAACATGTTTGATGAAATGTTTGAATGACATGTAGATGCATATGCTTGTTTTTCTTGCCTTTTCTCTTGTGGGTGATAGTTTGCTCGTGAGTTTGGTTCCCTCACTACGTAGCGAGAGCCCGGTGAGGACGACCCCTTGGTCGGTCTACGTAGTGAGAGCCCGGATGTGACCTAGGCTACGAAAGCGCGCTAGTAACCCCGTTTGTCATATGTGTCGCTAAGATGGGTTCTAGCAAGAACCTCTAGGTCGGTCTACGTAGCGAGATCCCAGACTACACCTAGATAACCCGACTACCCCTTCACCTTAGCTCTTCCTCGACCATTCCATCACCCCTTGAACCCGACCTAATCCTAGCCCTTCTCCTTATCTGTTTTCTTCGTCACCTTAGTCATAGTCTTAGCCTTCTCCCCTTCTTATCATTCTAGTTTAGCTTAGTTCGTTGACCTAGTCTCGTATTTGGGTAACCCTAGTCTAGACGCCTCATTACCGTCCCCGTGGATTCGACCCGACTTACCCTATCTACCCAGTTAGGCGTAGCCGGTTATTTATTGATCAGTGGGGACCCACGGCAAATCCCTCCCAATAATTTGGCGCCGTTGCCGGGGACGGTGCTAGTTTAGACCTTGTTTGCCTATTTACTTGACTTTGTCTTTGTTTTTGTGTTTTTCTTTTTTTTGTTCCTTTGCTTCTTGTGTGTGAAGTTTATTTCTCTCTTGTCTAGTGCCCAAAAAGCACTAGATTTCTCACGTTTGCTCCTAGTCCACAGTTTTTGCCTAGAGGTGGTCGCCATCCTCTTCTTTACAACTCAGAGCTGCATAAACGGACAGTTGCTAGATTGAGAGGTTTCCAACCGGGTACAAGCCAAGATTTCGAGCGAGCATGAGGTTTGTTCTAAACTCCCCACACTTAGGAGCCAATATGAGCTACTCCTCTCCCTTTATGGATCAAAGCTATGACATGATGACCCCTAATTACTATCAAGCTTCTTGGGGTAATCAAGACACTAGTGGGTATGAACTTCATGGATATGGAAACGGCTACCAACAAGTAAACGCTTATCAATCATATGATCATGGTGGCTATTACTCAAGCTATCAATGTGACCCCACCATGTTACATCATGATTCACCATATGGGAGCCAATTTCCCCAAAACCCACCGCATTACCCTCCACCCCAACCACAATAAGAACCTCAAAACCCACAATACTACCAATCATCTCAACCTCACTACCAACAATATGATGCCCCACTCCTTGGGTATCATCAAGATTTTCAAGGAGCATTACAAGACCCCAATGACCACCAATCGCCAAACTTGGAGTTGTATCAATCGATTCTTCAATTGCAAAGAAGCAACCAAGAAATGGCCATTCAAATGCAAAAGAATCAAGATGAATTCATGGCCCAATATCAAACGGAAAACGAGGCGATGGATGCTCGATTAAATACGTTAATGGTTAAAACCTTAATGTTTTTATCCCGAACGTCACAACTAGATGAAGGGTGCCCACTTGAGAAAGGGGAGCAAGCTAATCACGAAGCCGCCGATGTAGTTCCTTTTGAGAGCAAAACTTGCCTTGAAGAACCTCAATCGTCTACCAAAGAAGAGATGAATGAGGATATGACCCTTGGTGAAGGCAATGTTGGCGAAGAATTGGAGGAGGGTAGTGAGTTGAATGAGTTGGTGGAATTTGTGAAGTTGTTGGGTGAAAATGACAAGCCCAAGTTGCCCGTGTCCGAGAATGTGGATAAGCATCAAGAGCCCCTTGCTAGTACACCAAGCAATGGTTTGGAAGAGATTGAAACCGTCGGTAGAAGTTTCAATTCTCTCCTCCAAGATGATGTGGGGACAAGTGATGAAGATGGGGAACCACAACTTGAGGAAGGTGTTGGGATGTGCAACAAGGAAATGGGGCCAAAGCCGTTTTTTGTGCCTCATGATGAAGACTTGAAGCTTGCTTGTGATTGGAGGCGATGCTTAGGGAGGAAGAGGTCAGTGAAGATCGTAGGATGGATAGACCCCGGAGACGACTTGAAAGATGACGTTGGGTCTTTAGGTGACTACTTCTTGCCTCCACCTTGGAGGCCGTGGAGGATATCTTGGCTCGAGCACTCTTTGGGCCGTCTTTACGATGTCGGTCGTGCGTTCGACTTGCTCCTCCAAGCCCTTGAGGGCTATGGTTGAAGAATGAGAGTCCACCATCCTCGGTTTGACGGAGTTCCTAAAGAACCGTCATGTTGTATATTCCCCTTTCTCTCTTCTCCTTAGTTTTTGTGTTTGTAATTGTGTTTTTTATGATTTTGTTTCTAGGATTTGTTTGTTTTTGTGGGATCCATGTAATTTTGGTATTTTGTTGAGCGATGTGAGGGAGAGATTTTGACGAATGCATTGAGCTTGTTTGGTAGGTGTGAAGTGAAGATGAATCCTAGAGAGGAATGGTTGTGGTTAGAGTTTGGATTTTGAGTTAGGGAGTCGGTTTTTGAAGCTTTGGATGAGCTTTTGGGGTTGTGGAGAGTTGGAAGACTCTTCCCGGCCGGGAGGAGAGCATCCCGACCGGGAAGGATGAGGCATCCCGACCGGGAAGGAGCCATCCCGATCGAGATGAGGGTGCAAGAATTTGAGCTTTCTGGAGCATGATCCCGACCAGGATGGGAGCGTCCCGACCGGGAAGGACATGTCATCCCGACCGGGACCATCCATCCCGACCGGGATGGTCCCCTGCTTCCCTTTTTGCCTCTTCTTTGTCTTGTGAGCCCACCCAACCACTTTATACCCCCTCCCAACCTCCCTACCTATCCTTGCACATACCATATAACCCATGTACCTCATTTACGTACCCTCACCTCATTTTCTCTTCACTTTACACCGAGATTCACATCAAATCCCACTCCCCTCACACCATTACTACCTCAACCATGCGATACTTTCAAGCTTGAAGAGGGATGACAATGATGACGACAAGCAAAGTGCAATTATTGACCATTGAAGACGATGGAGCGAGTGAATTGCTAACCGATGGGTACGACAACTATCCTTTCTTTTCCGTCTTTTATTGCTTGTTTTCCCTTGTTTGTCCCCTTCCCCTTGTACACTTTTATGTCACGGTGTCATGGTGGTCTTCGAGGCCTTGGTAGTTATTGCTCCCGACTCTCGATGACGTGACTACATCGAGAGTCCTTTTCAAAATCCAAATTTTATAAGATTTTCACCCTTTTTGTAGGATTTAGTCGGATTCGGGCGGAATCCGGGCTAGGTGACTTGATTACACCTAATCCTCCCCTCCCATTTCCTTTTATTCCTTTCTTTTTATTTTCTTCCCCCATCCATATCTTTTCTCGTCTCGGCCCATGGTGACTTGACTACACCCCGGCCGGACACATTCTACCCTTTCTTCACCTTTATCTTTGATTTTTAGCTTTATTTTCGTATTTTCTTTTCTTTTCTTTTGTGTCTCCGCACACTACGATCGAGCATGAGGACATTGCTCGGTTTAAGTGTGTGGGAGCGATATTCTAGTATAGTCTAGTTTTATTTTCGTAGTTTTTCGAAAAAAGCTTTAAAAAACCCATTAAAATCTGAAATTTTTTCACAAAAATCAAAAATATTTTCTTCTGTGTGTTTTCCTTTTGTGTCGTTTTGTCATATATTTGTTTTGTGTGCGTGTTTTGCCTCCCATTTTTCCTTATAGGTCGCTCAAATCACCGATAGCTTTGGAGAGCTTTCAAGATATCTGGTAACATCTTTTCATCCCTTTCTCTTCTTTATTTCTTGTGAAGTTTAGAGGAGGTTTGTGATGTTTTATGCTCGGGTGGAGCTTTTTAAAGTTTGTGGTTGTTTTGGTGACTTGTTTGGAAGTTCGGGGTGGTGTTTGTTTTATCTTTGTGCTTGTCTTGTTTTGTTTTATTTGCTGCCTTTTGTCTCTTGGTCTTTCGTTTTCGTTGAGTCTTTGTTTTGTGTGTGTAGTTGTGTCTAGTGTGTAAACGGTTTGCGAAAACCCGATTTTGAGGCTAGTGTGCAAGGGTTTACTTTCCCTTTCTAGTAGTATGAATTGAGTCTTGGACTTTAGCCTAGTAGAATGACCCTAAATCAATAATTTCGTTGGTCCTTTACCTCGAGTCCACCTAGCTTACTAGGGATTTACTACGGGATTTGCATTTTGACCATTATGACCACCCACGGTGTGAAAAGGCCTTGGTTGCCGAGTCCCGTCCCTTAGGTGACCGTGTTTAGGATTGTTTGATTAGTCCAAGTTTTTCCCTTTTTTTTGTGGGTTTGAAGGGAAAGCGCGCTCCCGACTCACCCATTCCCCTACCTTCCACGCATATCCACCAAATAAATTTGCAAATTGTTGAAATCATCTTTCTTAGTTGCAAAGAAATGCCTATCACTCAAATCAAGCCAAAAGGGCAAAGAAAATAAAATGAAAGAAAGAAAAGATTGAAGAAGAAGAAAAGGCACAAAAAGCCAAAAAGAAAATAGAAAAGAAGAAAAAGAAATGGCGTAGCAAAACAAAGCAAAAATACAAAAGAAAGAAAAATGCCAAAAAGAAAATCGTCTCACAAAAAGATCCTAACCCCACAAAAATAAGCCTTTTACCGACTATTACCGTGAAGAGCCTACCAAAGGACCGATTCCCTAGGAAGTTTGATAGCGGTAATGGTCGGTCTTCCCTCACTTTGCAATATTTTCCACCTTTTTACTTGGACTAGTTAAGCGGTTTTGGGCATGGGACGACCCTCTTGGCTCATCGCTAACGGGGGTGGGGTCTCACTTACCTACAGTGTCGACTAACACCGTGGTTCATCCCTTTTCCACTCCGCCGATCGTCCCGTAATACGTTCTTAGAAAGTTAGGAGGACCTGGGTAAGTTACCAACGTTTTTGTTGCTTTATCGTCATACTATTAGGGTTTAGTTCATCTTGGTTTGTATTGCTAGCTTGGGAATGTTGTCACTTGCCTCGAGTCCTAAACCAGTGCTTCTTTCACCGCTTGTTTGAGGGAAGCGGTATTTGTTTTTCTTTGGGTGCAACCTTGTGTTTGTTTGTTTGTGTGTTTGTTTGTTTATGTGTTTTGTGTCCGGTTGCATCCACAGTTTTGTCGCAAGACCTTACTTGCCTTGCGGAGTGCTCTTTTCCTCTAAGTGTACTCGCGTGAGTTGAAAAGGCGTAGGGTGCGCTAATACCCGCTCGGCTAGTTTAGTAGTTAGTTTGTGCTTACTCGAGGGCGAGTAAGGGTTAAGTGTGGGGGAGTTGATAAGTGTAGTTTGTGGTGGCTATTTTGTTGTATTTTGGTCCCATTTTCCTTGTGGAATCGCTCCTTGGGAGCGGTTAAAGGGCTACTCATGCTTCCTCTAGTTCGTTTCAGGTTCCCGAGACCATTCATGAAGAATTGGAACGATTCCGACTCGTTTCATACACTTTTGGAGCCGACAAAGAGAAGGAACGATCACTCGATGCCTTGGATTCGACCCCGAGACCTTGGGACCCAATCCGGAGCCTCTTAGACTCGGTCCCGAGACCCGAGAATCGGTGAGAAGCCCATGAGAACCAAGGAGGGACCAAAAAGATCATAATGAAGGCCTACAAGGTCCTTCCCGGGCGGGATAATGCCTTCCCGACCGGGAAGGACTGCACAAAAAGAGAGGCCACTGTGTTGAGCCCGTCCCGGCCGAGAAGGACCTCGTCCCGGTCGGGACCGTCTCGTCCCAGGCGGGACCAATCCGTCCCGGGCGGGACTATGGGTCTGCAGCACGCCTTTGCTTCTTTTCTTCTCCTTACTCATTGTAACCCTATATATCCCCTTCCTCTTGTATTCATATAGAATGTTAGAATTACCCATTAAACCCTAGACTACTTTAGCATAGATTAGCTTAGATTAGAGTAGATTAGTCGGTAATTAGTCCTTAATCTTAGTTTAGTCTTGTATTAAGGGAATTCTTGAAGAATCCATCCAAGATTGACAACCTTGGTTGATGTATTTGGGTTTTCTCCTTTATGCAAGTTTTCAATCTTCCTTTCATCTTGTTAGTAGGTATAATCTTCTTAATCCTTCCAATTAATCTTGTTTATTCATCCAAGTTTCAATCTTTGTTCATTGTTATGTTTATTGCCCATTGTTTTCACTAGTTTCATTATGTATGTTTTGTTGGTTGTGTTGATTCCTCTTGTTCTTGTTAAGCTTTAGCTTAGTTATGTTTGAGTAGACTCTTGCTAGGGTTAGTAGGAGGATTTGGGTGTTTAATGGTTGATTAAGAGTTTGTTGGAGATGTTGGTGGAAGTTTTGGGTTTCCTCTTGGTTAGATGCATGGAACATGTTTGATGAAATGCTTGAATGACATGTAGATGCATACGCTTGTTTTTCTTTCCTTTTCTCTTGTGGGTGATAGTTTGCTCGTAGGTTTGGTTCCCTCACTACGTAGCGAGAGCCCGGTAAGGACGACCCCTAGGTCGGTCTACGTAGCGAGAGCCCGGATGTGACCTAGGCTACGAAAGCGCGCTAGTAACCCCGTTTGTCATATGTGTCGCTAAGATGGGTTCTAGCAAGAACCTCTAGGTCGGTCTACGTAGCGAGAGCCTGGACTACACCTAGATAACCCGACTACCCCTTCACCTTAGCTCTTCCTCGACCATTCCATCACCCCTTGAAGCCGACCTAATCCTAGCCCTTCTCCTTATCTGTTTTCTTCGTCACCTTTGTCATAGTCTTAGCCTTCTCCCCTTGTTATCATTCTAGTTTAGCTTAGTTCGTTGACCTAGTCTCGTATTTGGGTGACCCTAGTCTAGACGCCTCATTACCGTCTCCGTGGATTCGACCCGACTTACCCTATCTACCCAGTTAGGTGTAGCCGGTTATTTATTGATCGGTGGGGACCCACGTAAAATCCCTCCCATCTGATGAGCACTCCCAAGTATTTGAAAGGAAGATTCCCGGCTTTACAGCCCGAAACAGCTAGTATATCCTGCTGAACCTCCTTCTTCACTCCATTAAAATAGATATTCGATTTCCCTTTACTAAGTTGGAGACCGGATGCCTGGGAAAACGTAGCAAATGTTCGTAGGAGCACCATCATAGACGCTACATCCCCTTTACTGAATAATAAGAGATCATCAGCAAACATGAGGTTAACAAGCTTCAATTGCTTACATTGCGGGTGGTACCTGAAATCCATAGTATCCGTGGTATACTTGAGCAGTCTCGTTAGGTACTCCATACATATTGTGAACAACAATGGGGATAATGGGTCTCCCTGTCTCAAACCTCGCTTACCCTGAAAGAAACCGAATGTATCTCCATTCAGGCTAAGTGAAAACGAAGTCGTGGAGACACATTGCATCAGAAGAATGCGAATCGATTGAGGAATGTTCAGGTGTCATAGCATTTGCTCTAAGAAATCCCATTCAACCGTATCATACGCCTTCTGCATATCCATTTTAATCATACATCTCGGGGACACGGCTTTCCTCGAATATAATCGGACAAGGTCTTGGCAAATGAGGATATTCTCTACTATGCTACGTCCTCGAACAAAACCACCTTGAACAGGCGAGATAATGTCGGGCAGCACTTTCGCAAGTCTGGAGCAGAGTATCTTCGATATGCATTTGTATACAGTGTTGCAACACGCGATCGGACGAAATTGAAGAACCGAAACCGATCTCTCAATTTTGGGAATAAGCGTAATAGTCGTGGTGTTAAGTTGCTTCAACATTCGCCCTGACGCGAAAAAGTCCAATATAGCAGTGCATACCTCCTCTCCCACAACGTCCCAAGAGTCCTTGAAGAATTTGCTTGAATACCCGTCAGGTCCCGGGGCCCTATCATTCGGAATACTAAACAACGTGTCTCGAATCTCGTCTCTGATGACCGGCGAGTTGAGAATGTCTCAATGAGTAGCATAACATTTAGGCCCCAAATTCATAACATGCTCTACAACCTTTGGGGTGTTCTTCTGTTCGCCCAAAAGACCTTTGTAGTAAGATAAAAAGGCCTCTTGGATTGAATCCGCATTTGAATGTAAGATACCCTGATTGTCCTCAATCTGATTCACCAAGTTCCTTGCCCTTCTAGCCTTAAGCGACCCATGAAACGCAGCTGTGTTAGCATCCCCTTCTTTGAGCCAATGTAATTTGGCCTTTTGGCGAAGGAAACACATTCTCGCCTTGCCCAAGCGCCTGAAAGTCTCAGCTGCCTCTATTTCTGCCTTGAACAGATCATGGTTACTCACATTAGTACATAAGGCTTTCTGAATGTCGAGTAATTTAACCTGCGCCAGGTCCGTCTGCTTCTCAATATCAGCGAATTTATTCTTGTCCAACTGTTTCAATGGCCTTTTAAGTCTTTTGAGTTTTGAGACAACTCTGAACATCTTCGTCCCATGAACCTCCTGATTCCAAGACAACGTCACAGTGGGAATAAAATCAGGAGATTGGCTCCACATATTATAATACTTGAATGCTCTATGATGTCTTGCATTTCCTCCAACTCTCCTAATTACACATGGGCTATGATCATACAAACCTTCCGGCAGATAATGAGCCCTATAATCCTCGAAAGCAGTAGTCCAATCTTGGTTAATCAGCACCCTATCCAACCTGCTATAAAATCTATCTTCCGGTGGTTGTTTGTTATTCCAAGTATAGAACGCACCGGTCGCCGGACAATCCATTAACTAATACAGTTCTGAAATGGAAATGCTTCATTGGGATTGAAACTCCCACCCAATCGTTCCTCCGGAGTAAGGACACAGTTAAAATCTCCCATCACAACCCAAGCTCCGTGAGTATTGCTACCAATCTGATTCAGCTCACTCCATAAATCGTCTCTATCCGCTATCACATTGAAAGCATAAACAAATGTGATACAAAAGTTTACATTCCCCACAATGTCCTGAACTGAACAATGTATCAGTTGAGCAGTATATTTGAGAAATTGTACCACACATTGCTTGTGATCCCATAAAACCCAAATACGACCTCTCTTATTCATATGACTGTTTGTGGAAATACTCCACTTATTGAAGCTATTGCTCATCACCTTATTCACATTCTGAGGCTTAATCTTGGTCTCAAGTAAACCAAACAAGCCAACATTATTCAATTCTAAAAATTTATTTATATCACACTGTTTCTCCAACCTATTCATCCCCCTCACATTCCAAAAGCCAAAATTCATGGATTATTGTTAGTTTTGGGGGTTACCTTATTACCTCCATAAGAGACATGTTTCCTTGTGATTATCTGTATGAACGAGGGACTAGTACTCTCTTCACTGTTAGCAGCACCGGGCTTGGCTCTCACAGAAATGCTTTGTTCAAGTCCCTTCTCCCCCGTCCCACTCTCCTTCTTGCTAGGCTCAGCAGTAACCTGCTCCTTCGCCTGCACAATCCCCTTCTTAGGTAAATCCAGGTAGTTAATAACTGTTGCAGCTGGCTCAATATTGTCATTATGAACCTTCTGCAACTGTGTTACTGGAATCTCAGCCCTTTTATCTACCCTTTTCCACACCATCTGTTTCCTGTCGACTGGTTTATTCCCCTTCGATTTACATTCTTTTTTCTCATGGCCCATTTTCTTGCAACTCTCACAGAGCGTGGGTTTCCAGTCGTACTCAACCTTAATCTTAAGCAGATTCCCCATTTCATTATTGAATTGCACAAAATCCGGGAGAAGTTGTCCCAAAGTAACTTCAATTAGCACACGCGCAAAACCAAGTCTTGTCTTCTGTGCAGTAGCCTCATCCCGCTTAATCATTGGGCCAATGATCCCAGCAATTTTATTAAGACTAGTACCCCAGAATTTTAATGGCAATTTCTGGAGTCGAATCCAGGTGGGTAGCACTTTAACTTCCTCTCTTTCCAAGTCGATATCCGGACGCCATTCCTTGATGATTACAGGCTTATTATCAAAGAGGTGGTAACCCGCCTGTAAAACAATATTCTTGATAGCTTTTGTCGGGAACCGCACTAGGAAAACTCCATTCGGAAAAAAGGATATCTTGTCTATATTATGGAATTTCCATATCCTCTTCAAGTATCCTTCTAGCACCTGCCAAGGAGGATTTGCCCCCACTACAAATCCATAGATCGAGGATTTCCAATATTCAATTTCAGGCTGGACGTCCTCGACAGTCAGTTGCATAATTTCTTCATCATTCTGGACCTGAACGGATTTATGCCCTTGCTTAATAAACCAAGGCCCTTCATCATCATCCTCTTGATCCTCTTGGCGTTTTTATGCAGAACCAGAATCTTGCCCATCATTCATTAAGGATACCACAGTATCATTCGTCAAACCTACCACATCATCGTCATGAATATCATCCTGAATGTCGTATGATGGAATTCCCATAATATCCTGCATGGATTTCTCACGTAATGGTTCATTCATGGCAGGATTCCTCCTTTCATCGTTGTCATTCGAGTGCTCACGATCCAAAGAGCGCTTTTTTTTTCTTCCGCGTAGTGATGTTATTGAGTGTCGGCGATCCCGGCGAGGACGACCGGACCATCGTGACACAGTCCTCCGGCCAATCGCCTTCACTTCTCTCACAGTAAGGTTTTTTTTAATGATTTTAACAAGTGATAATTTAGTCAGGTTAAATTTAGTCGTAAACGATATAACATGAATAAAATATCGCATAACATTTGTATATATATATATATATATATATATATATATATATAAAAGTAATTTAGTCATACAATAAGCCTAAATATTTAAATAAGCAATTTATTAAAGTTAGTAACACGATATACTTATATATATAAAATGTTGTTAAAAGAAAAGTTTGGTTACCTTGATAGCTACTATTTATTATTTATATTAGAATTAAAGATTGTCGGGGTCGATGATGTCGTCTAAACTGGGAATATCGTCTCCTCCTTCTTCTAGAATAATACGTTTACCCATACAAAAGAAAATGAATTAGTTAGATTCTGACCTTACTAAAATAATAAGTACCGTAAGTAAAATAGACTAATAAGATGAAAGGTTGGAAGAGTCGTAAATAGACGTAAAGATATACTTACTTAGGAAATAAGTCTACGTAAATTATTTAACGTGCATGCAAGCTTATGTACTAATAAATGCCACTACCCTGGGGCTATTTATAGTGAGGATGGAAGTTTGCTTCTTCTTAATACTAGTTATAGTAGGATGCAATAGTCAGAAGTCTAACTTTTACATTTCCTAACATGTATCAAGATATCACCATCGATTAACATGTGTAATACACTTAGTATTACAAATGAAATTTCTTCATTCCAATCCATTTCTCAGACAAACGTATCTCTTTCTAAAAAGTTAAAATATAAGGTTACGGAAATTAAAATAATGGGACCCGTAAAATTTGTTATAAAAATTTTGTAAGACGTAAGTATGTTCCGTAGTCTTGTTACGACCTCGTGTAACGGATTTTTTAAAAACGTTATATAAAAATTTCGATAATCGTTTTCAAATTTTATGAGACGAGAAAATGTCAGAATGACAGGTTACTGTTAAAATATTTTCGAGTCTTAAACTTTGTTTAACGAAAGATAAAAATTTTAAATACGTTTATTAAACACGGAGTGTTACAGCAAGAGACAGCTACACAGATTCTCCATTCACCGACGATCTAGCCTGCGTCACCGCCCCCAAAGGATTCGTGCCACCAGCCATGACACTCTATGACGGTACCGCAGACCCGTTTGATCACATCAATCAGTACAAGTGGAACAAGATGGTGGTGACTGCAGCAGGACTCCTAAAGGAGGCATGCATGTGCAAGGGATTCGGCTCCACCCTGTCAGGAGCAGCTTTGCAGAATTGCAGTGGTTCGTTAGTCTGCCCAACCGGAGTATTACTTCCTTTGCAGACCTAGTCAACGCCTTCAACCAGCAGTTTGCTAGCAGCAGAAAACCAAAGAAGCAAACCAATGACCTATATCGTGTGGTGCAGAAGTTTAAAGAGTCCACGCGTGATTTCCTTAACAGGTTCAACAAAGAGAAGGTGACCATCCCCAGATGTGACATAACAACCGCTATAGAGACCTTTTGCCAGGGACTCCACCAGGATTCAGATCTGTACAAGGACCTCACCAAGTATCCATATACCACATTTGAGGATGTGCAGACAAAAGCATTGACAGCCATCAGGCTGGCGGAGGATTCAAGTCCCAGAAGAGCTACTTATGATCCAGAATAGCAATCATACACCCAACACATTCAGGAGGAGTACATCGAACCGCCTCAGACTTAGAAAGATGAAATCAACCTGGATAAGCTGCACCCCGAACGGAAAGTGTTGATTGGATCAGAATGTACAGGTAATATCCGCCAGAATTTAATTTGATTACTGAAAGATAACATGGATTGTTTTGCTTGGTCGCACAACGACATGTCAGGAATAAATCCCAGCATCATAATCCACAGACTCAGCATAGACCCCAGCTGCAGACCAGTCCAGCAGAAAAGGAGAAAGTTTGCCCCAGGAAGAAATCAAGTCATAAACCTGGAGGTGGAGAACCTGCTGGCTGCTGGAAAAATCAAGAAGGTAAAGTACCCAGAATGGTTATCCAACATGGTGGTAGTCCCAAAGAAGAACGGCAAATGGAGGGTATGCGTTGACTTCACCGACTTGAACAAGGCATGCCCAAAAGATCCATTCCCTCTACCACATATAGACGCCATGGTAGACGCTACAGTAGGGCATGAGATGCTAACTTTCCTTGATGCATGGAGTGGCTACAACCAGATCAAGATGCATCCAACAGATCTGGTGAAGACAGCATTCAGGTCTGAAAGAGGAACTTATTGTTACAATGTTATGCCTTTTGGTTTAAAGAATGCAGGGTCCACCTACCAGAGACTCGTCAATATGATGTTCAAGAGGCAGATTGGTGACACAATGGAGGTATACATCGACGACATGGTGGTCAAGTCAAAGCAAGCTTCACAGCACACAACACACCTGGAGGACACTTTCAACACTTTGAGGGAATATAAGATGAAGCTGAACCCATCAAAATGCATATTCGGTCAGAACTGATTTTAAGCTGCATCCACTTTGTAAAGCTATTAAATTGAGTCATTTATGCTTTGCGGATGATCTAATGCTGTTTTGTAAGGGAGATAAAGCTTCAGTCAATTGGATAATGCAAGCCTTTGGCGTGTTCTCTAGGGCCTCGGGTCTTAGGATGAATAAATCAAAGTCCAACATATATTATAATGGCCTAAAAGAAGAGGAAACAGGCTGCATTACACAGTAAACTGGAATGAATAGGGGTGAACTTCCCTTTAAATATTTGGGCATCTCAATGTCTCCTAAGAAGCTAACTGTACTGGAATGCCATATATTAACAGAAAGGATTACCAAGAGGATTAGAGGATTGGGAGCTAAGAAGCTTTCGTACGCTGGCAGGCTTGTGTTAGTGCAGTCAGTCCTCACTGCAATTCATCAATTCTGGTCAAGAATATTCATACTTCCAGCCACAACAATTAAACACATTAATAGCATTTGCAGGAATTTTCTTTGGCGAGGAAGCGAACACTATCAATCTCCTCCCTTAGTTGCCTGGGATGTAGTTTGTAGGCCGAAGATGGAAGGCGGATTGGGTCTTAAGAACTTGAAACGTTGGAATTTGGCTTGTGTGGCTAAATATGCTTGGTGGATTACCATTAAAGCGGACCATTTATTGGTAAAATGGGTTCATGGTGTCTATTTAAAGGAGAAAGACTGGAAAGAGTACATTCCTACGTCTAATTCCAGCTGGTCCTGGCGTAAACTATGCTAAGTTAAGACAGTTTTCTTCACAAACAATTGCTTCCCGTCTCTCTTAGCACAAGGAGGAGACTATTCTGTAAAATTGGGATATGAATGGTTGGTAGGAGCAAATCAGAAAGTAGATTGGGCAAAAATGGTATGGAATAGACTCAGTCTTCCGAAACACTGCTATGTGGCCTGGCTTATTAGCCATAAACGACTCCTAACAAAGGATAGGTTGGCTAAAATGCAATTGATAATGGACAGAGCATGCTACTTATGTGCAGGATAGGATGAATCCCATAAACACCTGTTCACTGATTGCCCTTTCACCAGGGACTGTTTTGGGAGGTTTAGCTCTTGGATTGGGGTTAGTATACCTGTGACAAGCACGGAGGAATGGTGGAGATCATATCGGCACAAATCCTTGGTCTTTAAGGAGGCAATTGCAGCTGGGATAATTGGAATTTGGTACCATGTTTGGCAAGTACGTAACCTTTGTCGACTTAGCCAGACTGTAACAAGATGGCGGATCATAATTTTGCAATTGAAGGCTACGATTCAGACAAAAGTCAGATATATTAGGGAGCAACATTTTTGTAAATATCACAAAAGCATATATGATATTCTTAAGTGAAGTACGAGAGTATTTGTGAAACATTGATTGTAATTGGATCTTCATTATTCAATATACTTACATTTACACCAAAAAAAATGCATATTCGGGGTATCGTGTGGGAAGTTTCTGGGATACATGGTCACCCAGAGAGGAATTGAAGCTAGCACCAAGCAAATCAAAGCCATCCTTCAGCTGGAATCCCCGCTGAAACCTAAAGACGTGCAACGCCTGACTGGAAGAATCGCTGCTCTAAATAGATTCATATCCAGATCCTCAGATAGATGCAGGCTGTTCTATGATATACTCATGAAAGTCCAAAGGTTTGACTGGACAAAGGAGCATGAGAAGGCGTTCAGCGAGCTGAAGCAGTACCTCAGCACTCCACCACTCCTATCAAAACCAGAGCCTGGAGAACCACTCTTCCTGTAACTATTAGTGACCGAAGTAGCAGCCAGCACAATATTGATACGTGAGCATGAAGAAGCACAACACCTGGTATATTATATCAGTAAGTCTCTGCTTCCTGCAGAGACCAGGTACACATCTCTTGAAAAACTTGTACTCGCACTTGTTGAAAAACTTGTACTCGCACTTGTTACAGCATCCTATAAACTGCGACCTTATTTTGAGTCACATGCTATTTCGGTAATAACAAACTACCTGCTAAAAACTATTATGAGAAAACCTGAGTTGTCAGGAAGAATGGCTAAGTGGTCCATGCACCTGAGTGGCTTCGACCTAAAGTTCGTCCCCAGAACTGCAATAAAGTCCCAGGCGCTAGCAGACTTTGTATCCGACTTCAGCCCAACACTCCAGTCCCAAGCAGAGAAAGACATCCTCATCCTGAAGGAGGACAAGGGCGAGCAAGTATGGAAGCTGAACGTGGACACGCCTCCAACATGAGAGGGTCTGGAGCAGGACTGGTCCTCAAATCACCTTAGGGGGATCTCATAGTCCAAGCGGTGCGATGCGAATTCCGGACAACAAACAACAAAGCTAAATATGAAGCCCTGATCCTAGGCCTCCAGCTGGCCTTAGATCTCAAAATCAAGCGCCTGGAGGTGTATAGTGACTCTCAACTGATAGTTAATCACATGAACGGCTCATATGCATCAAAGGACTCCAAGATGTTGGCCAACCTTGAAGTGGCAAGAAGTTTATCCCTCAGATTTGTATTCTTTTCAGTTAAACAAATCCCGCGGGACCAGAATGTAGAAGCAGATGCCCTAGCTACCCTGGGGACAACATTCAAGCCTGGAGCAGTCTCCACCATACCCATCGTCCACGTCTTGGAACCAGCAGTCCAGAAAGATACACAGCAACACAAGACATCTGGAGAAAGAAAAAACACTGCCAAACCAAACCAATGGCTACAGTGGCTACGAGAGGCAGGAGTGTGCAGTACCACAACAGGTCAGGGGGAGATCTCAGATTGGAGAAAACCCTACCAACAATGCCTACAGAACGACATCCTACCAGCAGATAAGAAGGAAATCAGGAGCTTTAAGATGAAGGCATCCAAATACACCCTCATTGATGATATCCTGTTCAGGAGGTCGTCTGCTGGACCATACTTAAGGTGTCTGGGTAAGGAGGAGTGATAAGTGTCATTTGTAGTGCCTATTTCTTAGTGTTTTGGTCACATTTTCCTTGTATAATCGCTCCTTGGGAGCAGTTTAGGGGCTTCTTATGTTTCCTTTAGTTCGTTTCAGGTTCCCGAGACCTATTTGGAAGAGTTGGGGCAATTCTGACTCAATACATACACATTTTGGAGCAAACGAGATAAAGGAAGGATGACTCGAGACCTTGGAATCGACCCCGAGACCTTGGGACCCAATCCCGAGCCTCCGAGACCCGATCCCGAGTCCCGAGAATCGATGGGAAGCCCATGAGAACCAAGGAGGAGCCAAAAAGTTCATATTGGAGGCCTACAAGACTCATCCCGGACGGGTATGGCCTCATCCCGTCCGGGATGAAGGAGGAACACGAAGCGCCGCTACTGGAGGTTGTTCCCGATCGGTAACATAAAATCCCGATCGGGAATCCCCATGATCCCGATCGGGAATGACTTTCCCGACCCGGAATTCCTCCAGCTCACCCGCGCCTTGTTGCTTTCACTTCCTTTCATTTCCTTTCATTCTAAAAACCCTATATATACCCTTCCTCTTGTAATCTTATGCGATACACACTTCATATTAGACTAAACCCTAGATTATTTTAGCATAGATTAGAGTAGATTAGTCCTTAGATTATCGTTAATCTTAGATTAGTACTTGTATTAAGGGAATTATTCAAGATCTTCTCCAAGCTTGACAACCTTGGATGTTTGTTTTGGGTTTTCTTCATTAATGCAAGTTTTGTTCTTTCCTCTTCACTAGTTTGGTATAATCTTCTTCTCTTTTACTCTTTTTCTTGTTCCATTCATTAAAGTTTGAATCTTTAGTTCTTGTTATTGTTCATAGTTCTTTGTTAGACTAGTTTCACTATGTTAGTTTTGTTGTTTGGTTTGATTCCTCTTGTTAGTGATAGTTTTAGTTTAGATATGTTAGAGTAGTGTTCTTGCTAGGGTTAGTAAGGTGATTAGGGTGTTAATTGGATGATTGAGGGATTGTTGGAGTTGTTGGTGGAAGATTTGGGTTTCTCCTTGGTTTGTTGCACATCACATGTTTGTCGAAATGCTTGAATGACTAAGTATGTACGAATGCTTGTTTTCTTGCCTTTCTCTTGTGGGTATTAGTTGTTTGTGGGTTCGGTCCCCTCATTAAGTTGCGAGAGCCCGGTGAGGACGACCCCTAGGCCGGTCTAAGACGCGAGAGCCCGGATTCGACCTAGGTCTATAGCATGCTAGTACTCCGTTTGTGTTGTGTTGCCGAGTTGGGTTTTAGGTGGAACCTCTAGGTGAGTCTAAGTTGCGAGAGCCCGGGCATTACCTAGATCACCCTACTACCTCCTTCACCTCTAGTTCTCCTCCGACCATTCCGTTACCCCTTTGACCCCGACCTAACCCTAGCCCGTTTCCTTTGATAGTTCTCTAGTTTTAGACCTAGTTTAGTCCATAGCCACCCCCCTAGACTAGCTTGTCTCGAACCTAGTCCTTGACCGTAGCATACCTTAGTCCGACCTCCCGTCCCTGTGGATTCGACCCGACTTACCCTAGCTACCCTAGTTAGGTTTAGCCGGTTTTATTTGACGGTTGGGATTCACGACAAATCCCACCCATCAAATTGGCGCCGTTGCCGGGGACGGCGTAGTTTAGACTTTTGTTTGCTTAGTTTTGGACTCTGTTCTTGATTTTGTGTTCTCTTCTCCTTGTGTATCTCCGTTTTTCTTCTTGTGTGTTACTCTCCCTTCCTAGTGCCTCAAAAGCACTAGGATACTAACGTTTGCTCAAGTGCTTCTAGCTCATCCTAGGTACCAAAGCAACGTTATGGACATGGCTTATCCAAGCTACCATCAATCATCACGAGACAACTATGGGGCGAATTACCAAAACCCACAACTTTACCAACCATATCAACCTCATCAACAATCTTATGAACCCTCTTCTTATGGTTATCAAGAAAGTTGTCAAGGATCATTCCAACATCCTAACAACTACCAAACACCCTCACATAACCCACGACCACAAGATCCCAACTTGGTTGAGACTTGTCAAATGATGTCTCAATTGCTTAAGAGTCAACATGAGGCGATAATTCAATTGCAAAAGACTCAACAAGTGATGATGACTCAAATAATAGGGGTTAAAGAGGAGTTCAAGGGCCAAATAGAGGTGCAAGATGCTCGCATCAATGCACTCATGGCGCATATCACGATGTTGGCCGCTCGAACTCCGCAATATGTTGAGGAAGGTTCATTTAGGCAAGAAGGTCGGGTGCCTCCACAAGAAAGTCAACCCAACCTTGAAGCTACAAATGAAGAAGAGAGGGTCGAAGAGACCATTGTTGAGTGTTGCTTGGGCGGTGAAGATAGGGGTAGAGTAGAGGAAGTTGAAGCTTTAAGGGTCGACAATGAGGAGGGAGTTGAACATGATTATCAAGATAGCTCTTGGGGAGCCAATGTATTGGCTATAAAGTTGGATTTGTTTGATTTTCTTCGTGATGAACCGGGTGTTGACAATCCAAACCCAAGTGAAGAGATGACCCCTCATGACCATTTAGACAAGGTGAGTGAAAAGGAGCGCAATACTTGGGAAAAAGAAGTAGATGCCTTGGAACTTGCCTTGTATGGGGAATTGGAGGATCCTAAAGCCTCCAATGAAGAAAACTTGATGCCTTCTCATCCTCTACCGCACTCGATGTCTAGCCCTTTGTCTTGTGAGACGGTTGGTGAAGAGGATCCTTGTCGGGCGGTGGAAAAGAGCTCCACTCTCGACCCCGTAGAAGAAGCGACACCTCTAGGGTGTGATCTCCCACATAATGACACCGAGCACGACTCTAGACCACTATACCTACCGGATGGTCATAAGAGTCGTCGCTATCATGGTTCCGAAGACCCGGAAGATCACGAGAACCCCGAGCATAATGAAGACGATCGCTTCTTCCCTCCGACTTGGAAGCTTTTGGGAGTGGCTAGGCTCGGCCATGTGAGCTTAAATGAAGATGTTGCTAAGGCATTTGACTTACTCCTCCGAGCTCTTGATGGCTATGGAGGCGTTGTTGGTGAGAGTATTTAGTGTAAATATCTCTTTTTCTTTTCTTTTGTGTTTATGTTTGTATAGTTTGGTTTCTAGGTTTGTTAGTTTTGTGGAACTCTTGTTCATTTGGATTTTTGATGAGCGATGTGAGGGAGGGAATTTGATGTTGTATTTGAGTTTATTGTGATAGGTGTGAAGGAAAGGTGACTCCTAGAAAGGAGTGGTCGATGATGGAGTTTGGTTTGCGAGAGAGGAAGTCGGTTTTTGAAGCTTTGATGAGCTTTTGGGCTTGGGGAAGCAAAGAAGACTCATCCCGACCGGGAAGAGGGCTTCCCGATCGGGAAGGATGAATAATCCCGATCGGGAAGGAGCCATCCCGATCGGGATGAAGGTGCTGAAATTGGAGCTTACTGGAGTGCGTTCCCGACCGGGACGAGGGCTTCCCGATCGGGAAGGTTTCACCAACCCGGCGCCATCGTTCCCGACCGGGATGGTCCCTTTGTCTCCACCCATCCATTATGCCCCCTCCCAACCTCCCTACTCCTCCTTACTCCTATCATATGACCCGTACACCTCACTTTATACACCGAGATCCACATCAAATCCCCCCCTCCCACCATTACTACCTTTACCATGTATTCTATCACGTTCGAAGCGGAATAGCAATGATGAAGACAAGCAAGTGCCTATATTGATCTATGAGACGATGGAGAGAGTGAGTTGCTAACCTATGGTACGGCAACTATCCTTCCTTTTCCGTCTTTTATTGCTTGTTTTACTTTGTTTACTCCCCTTCCCCTTGTACACTTTTGTGTCGTGGTATCATGGTGGCCTTCGAGGCCTTGGCATATGGTTGCTTCCGACTCTCCATGACGTCACTACATCGAAAGTCATTTTCAAAAACCAAATTTTTTCAAGTTTTTCACCTCTTTTTGTTGGATTTAGTCGGATTTAGGCGGAATCCGGGCTAGGTGACTTGATTACACCTAGCCCTCCCCCTCCCATTTCCTTTTATTTCCCTCTTTTTATTTTCTTCCCCCATCCATATCTTTTTCTTGTCTCGGCCCATGGTGACTTGACTACACCCCGGCCGGACGCCTTCTACCTTTTTCTTCATCTTTATTTTTGATTTTTAGCTTGATTTTCGTAGTTTCTTTTCTTTTTCTTTTGTCTCTCCGCACCCTACGATCGAGCATGAGGACATGGCTCGATTTAAGTGTGGGGGAGCGATATTCTAGTATAGTTAGTTTTATTTTCTTAGTTTTTCGATAAAATCTTTAAAAAAATCCCTAAAAATTTGAAAATTTTTCACAAAAATCAAAAAGATTTTTCTTTTGTGTGTTTTCCTCTTGTGTCTTTGTGTCGTCTATTTGTTTTGTTGTGTGTGTTTGCCTCCCCTCTTCCTTATAGGTCGCTCATTCACCGCTAGCTTTGGAAAGCTTGCAAGACTTCCGGTAACATCTCTTCATCCCTTTTTTTATTTCTTTGCTTCTTGTGAGTTTGGAGAAGATTTGTGATGATGTTGTGCTCGGGAGGAGCTTTGTAAAGATTGTGGTGAATTTGGAGTCTCGTTTGAAGATCGGGGTGGTGTTTGTTTTGTTTATGTGTTGTTTCTCCTTATTTTGTTTTGTTTTGTTTTGTCTCTTTTTCTTCCATCTTCGTTGTGTTTTTGTTTTGCGTTTTGTTGTGTGTCATGTGTGTAACCGTTTTCGAAAACCCGGTTTAGAGGCTAGTGTGCAAGTGTTTACTTTCCCTTCCTAGTTGTATAAATCGAGTCTTGGACTTTAGTCTAGTAGAATGACCCTAAATCAATGAGTTCGTTGGTCCTTTACCTCGAGTCCACCTAGCTTACTAGGGATTTACTACGGGATTTGCATTTTGACCATTATTACCACCCACGGTGTGAAAAGGCCTTGGTTACCGAGTCTCGTCCCTTAGGTGACCGCGTCTAGGATCGTTTGATTAGTCCAAGTTCTCCCATTTTTGCGAGTATGAAGGGAAGACGCTCCCCGACTCTCCCATTACCCTACCTCCTACACATATCCACACAATAACTTGCAAAATGTTGATTCTCCCTTTCTTGTTATTCAATGAAAGTGCCAAAAAAATGCCAAATCTTGCCAAAAGGGCAAAGAAAAGAAAAAGAAAGAAAAGAATGAAGAAAAAGAAAAGGCACAAAAGCCAAAAAGAAAATAGAAAAGAAGAAAAAGAATGGCACGGCAAAACAAATCAAAAACGTCAAAAGGAAAGAAAATGCCAAAAAGAAAACCCGTATCACAAAAACATATCCCCTCAAAATAAGCCTTTTTCCGACTTTTGCCGTGAAGAGCCTACCAAAGGACCGAGTCCCGAGGAAGGATGATAGCGGCATTAGTCGGTCTTCCTTCATTTTGCATTATTTCCACTTTTTACTTGGACTAGTTAGGCGGTCTTGGACACGGGACGACCCTCTTGGCTCACGCTAAAGGGGGCGGGGTCTCACTTACCTACAGTGTCGACTAACACCGTGGTTCTTCACTTTCCACTCCGCCGATCGTCCCGTAGTACGTTTTTAGAGAGTTAGGAGGACCTAGGTAAGTTACCAACGCTTTTGTTGCTTTATCGTCATACTATTAGGGTTTAGTTCACCTTGATTTGTATGTCTAGCTTGGGAACGTTGTCACTTACCTCGAGTCCTAAACCGGTGTTTCATTCACACCACACGTGCAAGTTTCCCTGCAATCGTTTCACGTGCTTCGTTTCAGCCGTTTCGTCGGGCAATTAAAGAAAAGCGGGCATTTCCAGGCTCATTTCTGGCAGCTAGAAACCCGATGTTCGAGGTTGGAATCACCCTAGAGTGAAGGTCGTAGTTTGGCGATCTAAGGGGCCTTTAGTCCCTTTGCTTTCAATCAGTCTTGTGCCACTCCAGCTTTCACTGAAAGAGTCTTGGCAAAGCAAATGAGTATAAGGAAGACTTTTTTGCTAGTTCAGTTCTTCTGATCGCTTTTTAGAGGGAAGCGGTATTTGTTTTCTCTTGGGTGCAACCGATTATGTGTTTGTTTGTTTGTTTGTCGTTTGTGTGTTTGTTTATGTGTTTGTGTCCGGTTGCATCCACAGTTTTGTCGCAAGACCCAACTTGCCTTGCGGAGTGCACTTGTCCTCTAAGTGCACTCGCGTGAGTTGAAGGGGCGTAGGGTGCGCTAATACCCACTCGGATGGTTTAGTAGATAGTATGTGCTTACTCGAGGGCGAGTAAGGGTTAAGTGTGGGGGAGTTGATAAGTGTCATTTGTAGTGCCTATTTCTTAGTGTTTTGGTCCCATTTTCCTTGTATAATCGCTCCTTGGGAGCGGTTTAGGGGCTTCTTATGTTTCCTTTAGTTCGTTTCAGGTTCCCGAGACCGATTTGGAAGAGTTGGGGCAATTCTGACTCAATACATACACATTTTGGAGCAAACGAGATAAAGGAAGGATGACTCGAGACCTTGGAATCGACCCCGAGACCTTGGGACCCAATCCCGAGCCTCCGAGACCCGATCCCGAGTCCCGAGAATCGATGGGAAGCCCATGAGAACCAAGGAGGAGCCAAAAAGTTCATATTGGAGGCCTACAAGACTCATCCCGGACGGGTATGGCCTCATCCCGTCCGGGATGAAGGAGGAACACGAAGCGCCGCTACTGGAGGTTGTTCCCGATCGGTAACATAAAATCCCGATCGGGAATCCCCATGATCCCGATCGGGAATGACTTTCCCGACCCGGAATTCCTCCAGCTCACCCGCGCCTTGTTGCTTTCACTTCCTTTCATTTCCTTTCATTCTAAAAACCCTATATATACCCTTCCTCTTGTAATCTTATGCGATACACACTTCATATTAGACTAAACCCTAGATTATTTTAGCATAGATTAGAGTAGATTAGTCCTTAGATTATCGTTAATCTTAGATTAGTACTTGTATTAAGGGAATTATTCAAGATCTTCTCCAAGCTTGACAACCTTGGATGTTTGTTTTGGGTTTTCTTCATTAATGCAAGTTTTGTTCTTTCCTCTTCACTAGTTTGGTATAATCCTCTTCTCTTTTACTCTTTTTCTTGTTCCATTCATTAAAGTTTGAATCTTTAGTTCTTGTTATTGTTCATAGTTCTTTGTTAGACTAGTTTCACTATGTTAGTTTTGTTGTTTGGTTTGATTCCTCTTGTTAGTGATAGTTTTAGTTTAGATATGTTAGAGTAGTGTTCTTGCTAGGGTTAGTAAGGTGATTAGGGTGTTAATTGGATGATTGAGGGATTGTTGGAGTTGTTGGTGGAAGATTTGGGTTTCTCCTTGGTTTGTTGCACATCACATGTTTGTCGAAATGCTTGAATGACTAAGTATGTACGAATGCTTGTTTTCTTGCCTTTCTCTTGTGGGTATTAGTTGTTTGTGGGTTCGGTCCCCTCATTAAGTTGCGAGAGCCCGGTGAGGACGACCCCTAGGCCGGTCTAAGACGCGAGAGCCCGGATTCGACCTAGGTCTATAGCATGCTAGTACTCCGTTTGTGTTGTGTCGCCGAGTTGGGTTTTAGGTGGAACCTCTAGGTGAGTCTAAGTTGCGAGAGCCCGGGCATTACCTAGATCACCCTACTACCTCCTTCACCTCTAGTTCTCCTCCGACCATTCCGTTACCCCTTTGACCCCGACCTAACCCTAGCCCGTTTCCTTTGATAGTTCTCTAGTTTTAGACCTAGTTTAGTCCATAGCCACCCCCCTAGACTAGCTTGTCTCGAACCTAGTCCTTGACCGTAGCATACCTTAGTCCGACCTCCCGTCCCTGTGGATTCGACCCGACTTACCCTAGCTACCCTAGTTAGGTTTAGCCGGTTTTATTTGACGGTTGGGATTCACGACAAATCCCACCCATCAAGGAGGCAGAAATTGTCATGTATGACCTCCACAATGGTGAATGTGGAAATCATGCAGGGGGCAGGAGCCTATCCAACAAGGCACTTCGCCAGGGCTACTTCTGGCCAACAATGCGCAAGGATGCTGTGGAGCACGTCAAGAAATGTGACGCCTACCAGAGGCATGCACCAGTCAACCACCAGCCTGCAGAACCATTACATCCAGTAATTTCGCCTTGGCCTTTCATGAAGTGGGGGATGGATATCATTGGCAAGTTACCCAAAGCCCCAGGAAACAAAGTCTTTATGCTGGCTATGACAGACTACTTCTCCAAATGGATAGAAGCAGAAGCATTCCCACAGGTAACTGAGAGACATGTTATATCCTTTATAAAACATAACATTATCTGCAGGTTTGGCATTCCCTCAGAAATCATCTGCGACAATGGATCCCAATTTATTGGCAAAAAGATGGAGGCCTATTGCCACAGGTGGAAGAATATCACGCTAAGCAAGTCTACCCCCAGAAATCCTGATCGCCTCCCAATCGGATCGGTCGTTAACGAAGGACGGGGGATTAAACGATATTTATAGACTCGGAATAACACAAAAACTACTAGAGTAATCGTGGTAAGTCGAGGTCGGTCCACAGGGAACGGAGTGTGACGTTAAGTTTAAAGCGGTGTGTTTGATGTCTAGATGGGGGTTTTCTAAGGGTCGAGTCTATACTAGAGAAATGACTAGAGAAATAGCTAGGGGTGATAATCAATCTAGGAAAAGGTGTTAGGGGGAAGTCAGGATTTGGTACTTGGAGTCTAAGAAGGTCGGAATCGAGTTTTTGTTGCAACATTGATAAAGGAGAATGCCACCTTTCGGTTTCTTCACCTAACTCACCTAAAAACCCGCTTTCGCGGCGAATAAGGGTAAGTCTCTAGCTATGGTAATTTCTACCCCGAGTTTCCCCATATTGATAGAAACTAGTCAAGGTCGGTCTAGTTGGCCGGACTAAAACAACAATGACATAACAACCATAAACAAGATAAACCAACAAGCAAGCAACCCACCAACATCCCTATATTCAAATAATCCAAGTCCTCATCTCTAAACCCCCCAACAAGAAATCTACTCACTAATCATAATGGAAAATAATAAAACATTAACTAAAGAGAAAACCACTATAACATGCATATTAACTAGATCTAAGGAAACTAACAACTAAACTATGAAAAAAATATGATCTAACAATTACCCACTAAACTATGGAGGAGATAAGATCTAACAAGATAAACTAGAGAATAATCTAAAACATCATAAATAAAATCTAGAGAAACTAACAACACTAATATGATCTAAACAAGACAATGATGAGAAAACTAACATAAAAACTAAACTAGAGATTAGAGAGTGGAAGAGAAATATACCAACTACGAAGATTTATAAGAAATAATAAGATTGCATAAATAAAGATTGAATCTTTGATGAATAAAGTGAAGAAGTTGTCACTAATTCTTCAATAAACCCAACAAATCTTCAAATAAAACTTGAAATAGTCTTCTACAAACTTGTAATCTGATCTAGAGAATTGTTGATGGAAACTATGTAGATCAACTACTAATTACTATGTAAACTACTAGAATTATGGAGGATTTCTACTAGAATACTACTACTAAGAAGATGGTGTAACTACACTAATGGTGGATGGCTGTGGATGGTTGTGGATGATAGTGAGTATGGATGGATGCCTTGGGCAACAAACTAGGGTAAAATATATATATAGTGATCTCTTAATGGGTACTTAACCTAAAGCACAAATCCAACTTTTTGCTCCATTAGTGAGACAATCACCCTTAGCATCTTCATGGGGTGAAACTTCGCCCTGCAGACTTGACGATAAATCCCACCGGGTGAAATTTTCGCCCGGTGAGATTTTCTTCTTTTTTCGCGGTTTCCGGCTCTTCTCTCCATCGAGCGAAATTTCACCTTGTGGGAGAAATTTCGCCCGGTCATTTTCGCCCGGTGGGGAGTCTCGGAAAATCTTCGGGGAGGCATTTTTACCGTCGGGTGAAATTTCGCCCGGTGCTGTCTCACCAGGTGAATTTTCGCCCGGTCATTTTTCTGACCTCTTTTCTTGTCTCATTCTTCGTCGTATGATTGGATAGCTTCAAACTTTAAGTTGTGTGCTTTGCTCTTTGGACGGTATTCCCTTCTCTTGTGCTCGTGAAAGCTCAATCGTGATTTCGGTGCCAAATCCTATCAAAATTGATAGAAAAACTACCAATAACACGTAAAACGCACAAAAGGGACGCTAATGCGAGAAATACGCAAAATATGGCGATAATCGCACTTCAGACTCGCAAAACGAGGGAAAAACGGGTCTAAATGAGAGGAAAAACGGTCTAAATTTAGCACACAATAATTCCCCCACACTAAACCGTTGCTCGTCCTCGAGCAAAGACCCGAAAAGAAATTACAAACTACTACTACTAGCTAGACTATGCTAAGCCGATACGGGGCAATTAATGGGCCCGCTCCGTCCCTTCAACTCACATCGGAATACTCATGAGGTAGAGTACTCCCATGCAAAGCAAGTTGGGGCTTACTCAAAATGGTGGATGCGACTAAACACACAAAAACACATAACACGAAAGAATAGACGCATCCAAAGCAAAAATAAAACACCGAATCCGTCATCGAGACGGCGGGGAAGACACCGATTACTTACCTAAAACAACAATAAACTTCCAAGATAAATCACCCACGTAAACAAGGACCAAAGCCTAATACTATGACAATTAAGCAATATAGATGTTGATAACTTAGCCTAGGTCATCCTAGTCTTCTAAAGGGGTACAACGGGGCGTATAACGGAGTGGAAAAAGTGAACCATGGATTCGTTCGACACTGTAGGTAAGTGCAGTCCCGCTCTCTTTGGCTAAGCCAAGAGGGTCGTTCCAAACTCGAATTTCCTAAATTAGCCCAAACAAAAAGGTGGAGTGTTTAAAATTATTGGGTTGATCGACTAATCATCGCTATCTTCCTACCTCGGGACTCGGTCCTCTAGTTGGCACTTCACGGCGACGAATCGATCAAAGGGTTTTTTTTTTCGAAGGAGATAATTTTTTGATGATACGATTTTCATTTGAAGCTCCTTTTCTTCTCCTTTGTTTTTCTTTTTCATGTTTTTGTGCCATTTTTCTCTTGCTTTGGTTTGCCCTTTTTGACTTTTTGATGTGGTTTGTAACCAAGCTTGGAGGTTATTTTTGTGTAACTTATTGTGGTGATGTATAGGTGGAGGAAAAATAGGTAATCGAGAACGCGCGCCATTCCCGGATAACCCACAAAAAGCGGAAAGAATTTGGACTAAAGGTGCAATGGTCATTTGAGCAAGGTCACCTAGAAAACGGGATGCGGGAACCAAGGCCTAACTCCTCCATGGGTGGTCAAGGTGGTCAAATGCAAACCCCGAAGTAAACCTCTAGTAGAAAAGGTGGACTCAAAGCTAAAGGATCAACAAATTCATTGCCTAAGAGTCATTCTACTAGATTAAGGTCCAAAATCTACAATGGTTATCTACAATGGAATGTAAACTCTTGTAAAAGATTTGTAATCGGGTTTTCGAAAAGTTTTAATCCTAGACACACTATACAAAAGCAAAACAAAACGGAACACACGAAAATGAAAAGGCAAAATAAAAGAAAACACAAGTAAGGTCATGTACTCCATACTCCATCATCATACAAGCACACAATCAACCACAACACCAAAATGCTCACTTCGAGAGCCTCCAAATAGCAACAACCTAACTCCTCTACAAAAGTAAAGAAAGAATGAAGGAAGTTACCTAGCGGGTGCTTTCATAATCTCTTCAAATCGCGCTATTAAGGTGGTGGTTACCTGTAAGAGTAGAGAACAAGACCGTACACGGGACACTAAGCATAACGAGGAACGAGAAAAGAAAAGAAAAAGAAAAGAAAATGTTTTTGATTTTTCAAATTTTTCAAATTTGTATGGATTTTGAAAATATTTTTGAAAAATAAAAGATAGTAGACACCTCCCCCACACTAAAACTGTGCATTGTCCTCAATGGACGAGTAGGGAAAGAACGAAAAAGACGGAAAAGAAAAATAAAAAAAATCTTTTTGGATTTTTATGATTTTTTCCAATGTTTTTGGGTTTTTCGAACTTTTTTGAATGTTTTTGGATTTTTCAAAATTTTTGAGAAAAGAAAAAAAAATAAGGAAAGCGGTAAAATAGTGGCGGGCCTAGGTGCAATCACATCACCTAGACCCTAGCCAAGTGGCTAAGAAAATGAAAATAAAAGAAAATGAAATGAAAAGAAAATTAAAACGAAGGGTGAAAAATTGGACGTAGGTGTAGTCACGTCACCTAGCCCAGATTAAGAAAAATTGAGAAAGACTGATTAAAATTTTGGATTTTCAAAGGGTCAATGGCGTAATCACGTCGCCAAGAGACAGGGAACAATACCAAGGCCGCGACGGCCACAAAAATCGATGGGACGGTGGGACAACTTGCAATTTTGTTCAAGATAAAGCAATCACAATGATTATAATGGTGGAACATGGTACAAGGAACAAGATTAGTTCAAGGACATACAATTGTAGATGATTAAGACTCACCGACACAATCCACACATATATACCCACAACACATACAACCCACATTATCTACCGACTCTTGTAGGGGGGTCTAATTCGAGTAGTCATTTGACGCAAAAGAAGCCGTCGGAGTGCCTTCGTTGGGTTCCAACTCACCGGCGTACTCCCAAAATCCTACATCCCCCGATTCGTTCAGTCGGAATTCATCGGGACCTAAAGGTAGGTCCCAATTGTGACAATTGTAAATATTGATTCGGTAAATGTTGGGGACAATTAAGGCTCGGTCATGGCAAATGGAGACGAGGCGATGGTCAGGTACATTAAAAATCCAAGTAGGGAGGTAGGCCTCGTCAAGCCAGACACGATCATCAATCGGTTTAAGGTGGTCGGTCGCATAACCCAAATTTTTCGCTATTAAAGTCACAAGACCACCACAGTCCACGGTAGGGCGTTGGTCAATAATAATTTGATGAAAGTGTAACGCCACGACAAGTGGTAGGTCAAGGGGATAAGGGTTACTGAATAAAGACTCACAAATCAATTGTAAGACACACACATTGAGGTTAATGATATTGTCGGTAGACGGTATCAAGCAATGGGAAAGCATTTCAGCAAAGTAACGAATAGAAGGGTTACAGATTTCAGCGGTGAAATTTGAATTAGGTTCGAAATCTCGTTGTTCAGGCGCTATGCACCTCCACAAGTCTCTCCTAGCTGTACTAGCTTGTACACCCCTCAAAGGCTCACGAATTCCGGTACCCGATGTGGGTAGACCTAGAGCTAGGCCGAATTCGGAAATATTCAAGCAATGGGTTCTACCGAACAAATTAAATTTGAACTCTTTAGGTGTGGTCGGGTTGTCAATTGTGAAACTACCTAAAAATTCGCATGTAAGGTCTTTGTAGGTAGAATTCACGTAAGTTAGAAGTCCACTAGTTCTTGTTCTCGACGATAACTCTCTCATATCGTCTTCAATACCTAGGATTTCCATTGTGAATGGACAGGGCCACCTAGTACTCTGAAAGTTCTTTTCAGAGAAGGTTCGAGCAAGGGGCAAGGTAAAAGTTTTGGCTTAGAAGACTTACTAGAAGAAGAACGTTTAGAAGGATTAGAAGTGCCATACCTTGTTTACGCGCGGCTCGATGAGCTCTTGTCTCCATAATAATGTGCTTGCAAGAAAAATCCCAAAACTTTTAGCTCCTCCTCTTCAAAAACCCAAAATAAATCACCAAGTTGGAGATGAAGTTATGAATGGATGTTGGGGTGTATGGAAAGTGGTTTAATGATGTTATGGTGGGTGAAAGGGTGAAATGAAGAGTGAGGTGAAAAAGGTGATATAAATAAGGGTGGATGAGAGGGAAATGAAAAGTTTTAAAGTGGTTGGTAAAAATTTGGTGTAAAATTTTTTGGAGGGAAAGTTATGTTGGGGTAAGTATGAAGGAGGCGAGTTGAGAATGTCCCAATGAGTAGCATTACATTTAGGCCCCAAATTCATAACATGCTCTACAACCTTTGTGGTGTTCTTCCGTTCGCCCAAAAGACCTTTGTAATAAGATAAAAAGGCCTCTTGGATTGAATCCGCATTTGAATGTAAGAGACCCTGATTGTCCTCAATCTGATTCACCAAGTTCCTTGCCCTTCTAGCCTTAAGCGACCCATGAAACGCAGCTGTGTTAGCATCCCCTTCTTTGAGCCAATGTAATTTGGCCTTTTGGCGAAGGAAACACATTCTCGCCTTGTCCAAGCGCCTGAAAGTCTCAGCTGCCTCTATTTCTGCCTTAATCAGATCATGGTTACTCACATTAGTACATAAGGCTTTCTGAATGTCGAGTAATTTAACCTGCGCCAGGTCCGTCTGCTTCTCAATATCAGCGAATTTATTCTTGTCCAACTGTTTCAATGGCCTTTTAAGTCTTTTGAGTTTTGAGACAACTCTGAACATCTTCGTCCCATCAACCTCCTAATTCCAAGACGACATCACAGTGGGAATAAAATCAGGAGATTGGCTCCACATATTATA
Source organism: Agrostemma githago (assembly GCA_958450325.1). Lineage (NCBI taxonomy): Eukaryota > Viridiplantae > Streptophyta > Magnoliopsida > Caryophyllales > Caryophyllaceae > Agrostemma > Agrostemma githago. The sequence goes on from OY288258.1 coordinate 39,359,268, forward strand.
ATACTTGAATGCTCTATGATGTCTCGCATTTCCTCCAACTCTCCTAATTACACATGGGCTATGATCATACAAACCTTCCGGCAGATAATGAGCCCTATAATCCTCGAAAGCAGTAGTCCAATCTTGGTTAATGAGCACCCTATCCAACCTGCTATAAACTCTATCTTCCGGTGGTTGTTTGTCATTCCAAGTATAGAACGCACCGGTCGCCGGACAATCCATTAACTCACATTGATTAATACAGTTCTGAAATGGATATGCTTCATTGGGATTGAAACTCCCACCCAATCATTCCTCCGGAGTAAGGACACAATTAAAATCTCTCATCACAACCCAAGCTCCGTGAGTATTGCTACCAATCTGATTCAGCTCACTCCATAAATCGTCTCGATCCGCTATCACATTGAAAGCATAAATAAATGTGATACAAAAGTTTACATTCCCCACAATGTCCTGAACTGAACAATGTATCAGTTGAGCAGTATATTTGAGAAATTGTACCATACATTGCTTGTGATCCCATACAACCCAAATACGACCTCTCTGATTCATATGACTGTTTGTGGAAATACTCCACTTATTGAAGCTATTGCTCATCACCTTATTCACATTCTGAGGCTTAATCTTGGTCTCAAGTAAACCAAACAAGCCAACATTATTCAATTCTAAAAATTTATTTATATCACACTGTTTCTCCAACCCATTCATCTCCCTCACATTCCAAAAGCCAAAATTCATGGATTATTGTTAGTTTTGGGGGTTACCTTATTACCTCCATAAGAGACCTGTTTTCTTGTGAGTATCTGTATGAACGAGGGACTAGTTTTCTCTTCACTCACTACTACAATTCTAGCCTACCATGACGCTTATAAGATGACGGTTACACGCGGAACCGTCCTCTAGGTACATTTGGTATTTGGCGGGATTTTTTTTTATCAATTATGACGGTTTTGATGGAAAAGTGAGATCTTATGTAAAACAAAGAGGACGGTTGGTCAAACAAAACGACCTCTATTACTTAAGAAACCAGTTTGGAAGGAGAAGTGACCTCTATGATAGACAAAGAGGTCGTTTGATTCTTTAAAGCGACATAAATGAAAATAATAATATTTTATTTCAACGTACTCTAACTTCCTAACATACGTAAAACTAGAATTTCAGTTCACTCTTATTTCTTATTATCAAAACCTAAGTACTCCGTCATTCCACTTCACAATTCTCCGTCACCTACCTCCGTACGCACTACCCACGACGCCGCACACCTTTCGACCGCCGTTCGCCGTCCTCTATTACGCCGTCCTCCGTTCGCCGGTACCATCTTCATCTTCCTTGTTATCGCGCGCCCACTGCATAGATACAATGTTTAATTGCATTTTTTTTGTTGAATCTTTAATTTGGTTTGATTAGTTAATCCCCTTCGTTTTCTGCTGCAGGTCGTAAATAATCGTCATCAATTTAGGGTTCTTAAATCTTGTCACTCGACGCCGACGACCATACGTCTGATCCTCCCTCTTTGCCGCGCCTCACTCTGTTGTATGTATGTCCTCAATTTAGGGTTTTATTTATTTAATTTCTGATGTTAATTTGTTAGTAATTCAATTTAGGGTTTTGATAAAATTTTGAAGAAACAGTTTGCTTGTTAGTATGTTTGGTCAGTTCATTTGTAAGTTTCATTTCAGTTCATTTAAGTTGAATTTCATTATCAGTTCATTCATTTATTTAGTTGTACTTCAATTGTTTCATTCATTCATTATCAGTAGTTCAATTGTTTCACATTCATTATTTAGTTGAATTTCATTTCACTATAATGAAAATACTCAGTTGAGGATATCCTAATCGTGTGCGGACTATTGTCCTGCATTAGTGGAATCAGGAAAACTTATATATTTATTATATTTTAATATATTTATGGTGATAGAAAACCGCTCTATTAAATCTTTTGCAAAGCTTAGCGCGTATATGAAAAATTAAAAATTTAGAAACCCCTTGTTGCTTGCGGTTGCGCGAAATTAACTTCCCCCAAACAAACCCTAACTCTATTCTCTGAAATCCCTCTTCATCTTCTCCCTTAGAAAATAAAACACCCATCTTTTTTCATCTATCCTATCCCTTCTACCGGAGTGTCTCCTGATCAAGTCCCTTTACCCACCATCCTTCCCCTGGATCGACTTAGCTCGTTTGAAATATCATTCAATTCGAACCTAGAAGTTCTTCCTTCTATATTTCGTAATCTACTTCGAAAATTTTAAGAGTTTTTTGGATTGTTGTTTTGTTAATTGATAGATCAGGTTAGTCCCAAATTAGGTGAATTAACTAATTTTTTAATTCGTGTGAGATTGATTGAATTTGTGTGAGATTAATTTATTATCTTGTGACATTGTTATCATACCTCATCCGCTTTCAATCGTTTTGGTTTGGCGTAGTAGATGGACCTTAAGATGCTATGCCAATGTTCGATAACAATATTCCAAGACATTTGACGATTTCCAGGTATGGAATTCGTTATAGTTCTCTCTTTCTATTTCCTCTCATATTGTTGTACAGACTGTTAAGAGGCTGATTTTATTCACTCCGACATAAGTTATTTTGCTTTTTGGTATTATACCATGTTGTTTTATTCATATCCTATCCTTCTTATGAGTTGAATTTGTTACAGTAATTTTTTTTTTATGTGAAACTGTTACTTATTTCTTTTATGGTTTTTCATTTTATTCATCTTTTGGCATTGTAAGAACCAAATGTATTTTGGGTTTTTACATTACCAGATAATTGAATTGTAGGTTAACATCCTTCTCATATAACTTAAAAGGTCCCAACTTTGTTTTCTTGATAGATTAATTAATTGGTGACAATCCTCTTATTCACTCTTTGTTGCCAGGGGAAGAACTACCTCATCCTAAGGATATTAGGTGTTTGCTAAGATGTGTAAAATATGACACGTGAGTGCTTTATAAACTGAGAAATAGCATCTTATCACTCTATAGCTACTATATTAATGATTCTTAGGGCACTAATATTACTACTAACTGTCTAGTTATTGTTTCACAGCTTTTAAAATTGTCTTTAGATTGTTAAATTATCCTTTCTAGCACTAATATGACTCTTTTTACAGTGTAATATGTCATTCTTCATTTACTTCTGCATTCTTATTCATGTTTCCAATTATTCTTCTCATTCTTTCATTTCAGCTTTCTGCATTTACTTCTACTCAGACACCTACCTCCAAATGACATACTCTTCATGATAATTTCCAATTTCGTAATTCATAAGCATATGTTCAGCTAGATTTTAGCTCTAATTAATGCAAAATTGGTTTGTACAAGCTCACCACCGATAGTTATAACACATGGTGGATTCTCAGGCTTGTTTCCGGACTCTAGCTCTCTCGCATACAACTTTTCAAAGATGACTAATGTATCGGACTTGGATTTGTAGTGTGATGTCCAGCTGACTAAAGATGGGGCTGGAATATGCGTCCTAAATCACATGCTTAACAATGCCGCTACTGTGTCGAGAACTGTACTTATTATGCTAATATTTTGTAACCCTTATTGATTGATTACTCTCTTCATTTGATGCAGTAACTCAGGGACATTTTACTCGTCCTCCTTATTTTGAAGAAAATCTGCTTCTAATCCTAACAGTGGAGAATGTGTATACACAAAATAATCTTGCTGGCTTTTGGTTAAATTTCAGGTATACATTTATTATTTTTTTATTGGTAAAATGTGAGTATATTGCCAAAAAATTATCAATGAATACATTTACATCAAAGGACCTTCATGTCCTGACTATTACTACGCAGTTTACGACTTAGAAGGACAAACAAAAGATCACTAGTAATACATTAATTGTTCCAATGAATCAAACTGCTAGCAATCTTCTCCATGGCTCGTGCAGTAATCTCCTTCTTCATCCTGCCAGCCACTTCCTCTGGTCTCAATAGCTTATGTTCATATCAGGCTTCATTTCTTTGCCTCCAGACATGGTAATAGTATGCATTTTGGATCATTGCATCAGTTTTCCACCTAGTGTTTTCATGGTTTGCATCGGCTAATGTCTGTAGAGCCCGGGTCGCACCATACCAGGTTACAATCTCATTCTCCATACATTTATTCTTGATATTAATGTTTGGCTGAAATATATATTCGACTGAATTAAAGCTGTGCAAAGACCAACTCGGCCATGACCAAGGCGAGATAAAAGTGTTAACTGTGACTAGAAATGTAGGTATGATTTGATGGTTTCCGGGATATGTAGAATTTGAACCGAACTTCGTTGGATTTATGTAACTTTACAAGACCTACCTAGATGTGCAATATTCACTTTCATTCGTTCACTTGTTAAGCTGTTGAAGCATATGGTAGTGTCTGTTGGACTCAGTTCACATATGGAATTGAAGTGAATGAGTGAACGAAGGTAGTAGAATAAAGTTTATAAATATGACTGCTAGTCTGTTTATGAGTAATTACACAAGTAAAATAAAGTCTATAAGCTATGCTATATTGCTATCATAAAAAAAAAGAATAAGGAACCATAACACACAGCGTTAATGATCTTTGCTCTTAATCTATTTGTTTTTAAGTAAAAAAGGTGGTTATTGTTTGCCTTTGTTCTTTTTGGCTTTGTATTGTTGTCTAATCACCATGATATTTTTTCCCCTGAAGCATGTTTATGTCCCTATACTATTCTCTGATACATGTTGGAGATCATCCGAGGAAGACACATAGCTATTATTTCAGATGTATGTTTTTATCTCAGAATTCATATGTACTTTCTTTTCTAACTTTTACTCTATATATCATACATATATTATTCTCGTTGCTTAATTTCGTTGTTATATATCAGTTTATGATTGAATCCCCAAAGACGTATTCGGCTCAACAAATTGAAGAGGTGCGTGATATTTGGGCTAAGTATGTACTCCAATTCAAGAAGTAATACAGGTTAGTCTAGATGAATTTCTATCTAACTTTATCCTTATATAGTACCAATTCTATTCAGTGTTCATGTTTTAGAGATTAAATTTTACTTATATGGTGGATTAATAATTGTGTGTTTAAACTTTAAATCATGTTGACTTGTAGTTTTGTGATGTTTATTTAGTACTTTCAAGTGGAACTTATAAAAACTACTCCGTATATGGCTAGTAAAGACAAGCTTTCATTCTTGGGTTTACGTCATTCTACAGCGTATCCGCAATGTCTACACGAAGTCATCAGGCACTTAGAGTGGATTGACTTGGTTAGCATTCACTAATTTGCGAAGACCATGCAATTACAAGTTCCTATTACGATGTATTTTGGTTTGTTTATGCAATAATATGTATTTTGTTTGTAAATATTGATGTTCTTGCAACCTTCATGTGTATGACGTTTCTTTTGTCGAATTCTTACTCTTTGTAATATATTGTAGTTGATGGAATCGGTCCTACTGTTTGTAATATATTGAAATTCATGGAATCGCAGTTTCTTTAGTAGCGTTATTTGTCGAAATGCAATGTTGGGTTCTTTTAGATTGTAGGATGTATTTGAAACATAATATGTAACAAGGTTGGGGTTTAGCTGTTTTGTCATACACACGGTACATATTTTGTTTTACAAAGATGACGGTTTTAAAAAAAGGGAGAAGCTTTAGAAGGTCAACAAAGATCACGGTTGGTAGAATAAATCGTGCTTTACCAAGAATAACAACAATGACGGTTATGTATTTGAATTGTGATCTCAGAAGATTAACAAAGATGACGATTGGTAGAAAAAAGCGTCCTCTACAAAGAATAACAACAATGACGGTCATGTATACCAACCGTGTTGTGCAAGGATAACAACAATGACGGTCATGTAGCCTAACCGTGCTCTAGAAGAATAACAACAATGACGGTTTGACTTGCTTTAAACCGTAATTGATTATCAACGATCACGGTGACCTATATGACGGTTACTATCTTCTTTTAGGACGCTTTTCAACCGTAATGTTTTGTATGTTTTGTAGTAGTGACTGTTAGCAGCACCAGGCTTGGCTCTCACAGAAATGCTCTGTTCAAGCCCCTTCTCCCCCGTCCCACTCTCCTTCTTGCTAGGCTCAGCAGTAACCTGCTCCTTCGCCTGCACAATCCCCTTCTTAGGTAAATCCAGGTAGTTAATAACTGTTGCAGCTGGCTCAATATTGTCATTATGAACCTTCTGCAACTGTGTTACTGGAATCTCATCCTTTTTATCTACCCTTTTCCACACCATCTGTTTCCTCTCGACTGGTTTATTCCCCTTCGATTTACATTCTTTTTTCTCATGGCCCATTTTCTTGCAACTCTCACAGAGCGTGGGTTTCCAGTCGTACTCAACCTTAATCTTAAGCAGATTCCCCATTTCATCCTTGAATTGCACAAAATCCGGGATAAGTTGTCCCAAAGTAACTTCAATTAGCACACGCGCAAAACCAAGTCTTGTCTTCTGTGCAGTAGCCTCATCCCGCTTAATCATTGGGCCAATGATCCCAGCAATTTTATTAAGACTAGTACCCCAGAATTTTAATGGCAATTTTTGGAGTCAAATCCAGGTGGGTAGCACTTTAACTTCCTCTCTTTCCAAGTCGATATCTGGACGCCATTCCTTGATGATTACAGGCTTATTATCAAAGAGGTGGTAACCCGCCTGTAAAACAATATTCTTGATAGCTTCTGTCGGGAACCGCACTAGGAAAACTCCATTCGGAAAAAAGGATATCTTGTCTATATTATGGAATTTCCATATCCTCTTCAAGTATCCTTCTAGCACCTGCCAAGGAGGATTTGCCCCCACTACAAATCCATAGATCGAGGATTTCCAATATTCAATTTCAGGCTGGACGTCCTCGACAGTCAGTTGCATAATTTCTTCATCATTCTGGACCTGAACGGATTTATGCCCTTGCTTAATGAACCAAGGCCCTTCATCATCATCCTCTTGATCCTCTTGGCGTTTTTATGCAGAACCAGAATCTTGCCCATCATTCGTCAAGGATACCACAGTATCATTCGTCAAACCTACCACATCATCGTCATGAATATCATCCTGAATGTCTTATGGTGGAATTCCGATAATATCCTGCATGGATTTCTCACGTAATGGTTCATTCATGGCAGGATTCCTCCTTTCATCGTTGTCATTCGAGTGCTCACGATCCAAAGAGCGCTTTCTTTTTTCTTCCACGTAGTGATGTTATTGAGTGCCGGCGATCCCGGCGAGGACGACGGGACAATCGTGACACAGTGCTCCGGCCAATCGCCTTCACTTCTCTCTCAGTAAGGTTTTTTTTAATGATTTTAACCAGTGATAATTTAGTCAAGTTAAATTTAGTCGTAAACGAAATGTATAACATGAATAAAATATCACATAACATTTATATATATATATATATATATATATATATATATATATATAAATGTAATTTAGTCATACAATAAGCCTAAATATTTAAATAAGCAATTTATTAAAGTTAGTAACACAATATACTTATATATATAAAATGTTGTTAAAAGAAAAGTTTGGTTATCTTGATAGCTACTATTTATTATTTATATTAGAATTAAAGATTGTCGGGGTCGATGATGTCGTCTAAACTGGGAATATCGTCTCCTCCTTCTTCTAGAATAATACGTTTACCCATACAAAAGAAAATGAATTAGTTAGATTCTGACCTTACTAAAATAATAAGTACCGTAAGTAAAATAGACTAATAAGATGAAAGGTTGGAAGAGTCGTAAATAGACGTAAAGATATACTTACTTAGGAAATAAGTCTACGTAAATTATTTAACGTGCATGCAAGCTTATGTACTAATAAATGCCACTACCCTGGGGCTATTTATAGTGAGGATGGAAGTGTGCTTCTTCTTAATACTAGCTATAGTAGGATGCAATAGTCAGAAGTCTAACTTTTACATTTCCTAACATGTATCAAGATATCACCATCGATTAACATGTGTAATACACTTAGTATTACAAATGAAATTTCTTCATTCCAATCCATTTCTCAGACAAACGTATCTCTTTCTAAAAAGTTAAAATATAAGGTTACGGATATTAAAATAATGGGACTCGTAAAATTTGTTATAAAAATTTTGTAAGACGTAAGTATGTTCCGTAGTCTTGTTACGACCTCGTGTAACAGATTTTAAAAACGTTACATAAAAATTTCGATAATCGTTTTCAAATTTTATGAGACGAGAAAATATCAGAATGACAGGTTACTGTTAAAATATTTTCGAGTCTTAAACTTTGTTTAACGAAAGATAAAATTTTTAAATACGTTTATTAAACACGGAGTTTTACAGCAAGAGACAGCTACGCAGATTCTCCATTCACCGACGATCTAGACTGCGTCACCGCCCCCAAAGGATTCGTGCCACCAGCCATGACACTCTATGACGGTACCGCAGACCCGTTTGATCACATCAATCAGTACAAGTAGAAGATGATGGTGGTGACAGCAGCAGGACCCCTTAAGGAGGCATGCATGTGCAAGGGATTCGGCTCAACCCTGTCAGGAGCAGCTTTGCAGAATTGCAGTGGTTCGTTAGTCTGCCCAACCGGAGTATTATTTCCTTTGCAGACCTAGTCAACGCCTTCAACCAGCAGTTTGGTAGCAGCAAAAAACCAAAGAAGCAAACCAATGACCTATATCGTGTGGTGCAGAAGTTTGAAGAGTCCACGCGTGATTTCCTTAACAGGTTCAACAAAGAGAAGGTGACCATCCCCAGATGTGACATAACAACCGCTATAGAGACCTTCCGCCAGGGACTCCACCAGGATTCAGATCTGTACAAGGACCTCACCAAGTATCCATACACCACATTTGAGGATGTGCAGACAAAAGCATTGACAGCCATCAGGCTGGCGGAGGATTCAAGTCCCAGAAGAGCTACTTATGATCCAGAATAGCAATCATACACCCAACACATTCAGGAGGAGTACATCGAACCGCCTCAGACTTAGAAAGATGAAATCAACCTGGATAAGCTGCACCCCGAACGGAAAGTGTTGATTGGATCAGAATGTACAGGTAATATCCGCCAGAATTTAATTTGATTACTGAAAGATAACATGGATTGTTTTGCTTGGTCGCACAACGACATGTCAGGAATAAATCCCAGCATCATAATCCACAGACTCAGCATAGACCCCAGCTGCAGACCAGTCCAGCAGAAAAGGAGAAAGTTTGCCCCAGAAAGAAATCAAGTCATAAACCTGGAGGTGGACAACCTGCTGGCTGCTGGAAAAATTAGGAAGGTAAAGTACCCAGAATGGTTATCCAACGTGGTGGTAGTCCCAAAGAAGAATGGCAAATGGAGGGTATGCGTTGACTTCACCAACTTGAACAAGACATGCCCAAAAGATCCATTCCCTCTACCACATATAGACGCCATGGTAGACGCTACAGTAGGGCATGAGATGCTAACTTTCCTTGATGCATGGAGTAGCTACAACCAGATCAAGATGCATCCAGCAGATCAGGTGAAGACAACATTCAGGTCTGAAAGAGGAACTTATTGTTACAATGTTATGCCTTTTGGTTTAAAGAATGCAGGGTCCACCTACCAGAGACTCGTCAATATGATGTCCAAGAGGCAGATTGGTGACACAATGGAGGTATACATCGACGACATGGTGGTCAAGTCAAAGCAAGCTTCACAGCACACAACACACCTGGAGGACACTTTCAACACTTTGAGGGAATATAAGATGAAGCTGAACCCATCAAAATGCATATTCGGTCAGAACTGATTTTAAGCTGCATCCACTTTGTAAAGCTATTAAATTGAGTCATTTATGCTTTGCGGATGATCTAATGCTGTTTTTTAAGGGAGATAAAGCTTCAGTCAATTGGGTAATGCAAGCCTTTGGGGTGTTCTCTAGGGCCTCGGGTCTTAGGATGAATAAATCAAAGTCCAACATATATTATAATGGCCTAAAAGAAGAGGAAACAGGCTGCATTACACAGTAAACTGGAATGAATAGGGGTGAACTTCCCTTTAAATATTTGGGCATCTCAATGTCTCCTAAGAAGCTAACTGTACTGGAATGCCATATATTAACAGAAAGGATTACCAAGAGGATTAGAGGATTGGGAGCTAAGAAGCTTTCGTACGCTGGCAGGCTTGTGTTAGTGCAGTCAGTCCTCACTGCAATTCATCAATTCTGGTCAAGAATATTCATACTTCCAGCCACAACAATTAAACACATTAATAGCATTTGCAGGAATTTTCTTTGGCGAGGAAGCGAACACTATCAATCTCCTCCCTTAGTTGCCTGGGATGTAGTTTGTAGGCCGAAGATGGAAGGCGGATTGGGTCTTAAGAACTTGAAACGTTGGAATTTGGCTTGTGTGGCTAAATATGCTTGGTGGATTACCATTAAAGCGGACCATTTATTGGTAAAATGGGTTCATGGTGTCTATTTAAAGGAGAAAAGGAGAAAGTTTGCCCCAACAGAAATATCACCAGACCGTCTATTCTTATGTACCTCAAATGAACTCAGAAATTCCAACGTAAGTTGAGTATACGTATTACGATGCATCGTAAAAAATGTACCCATACCAACACCTTTAAACAATAGTTCCAAAGCAGAATCTAAGCCTAAAGTTCGCATAGCATCACGATCGATAAAACGAGTAGGAACAATAGACCGCTTTCTCAAATTTTGAAACCGTACCTTTTGGTCAATAGTGGTAAAAATTACACCTGGAAAAACTGGATCAGGATCAACGTCGGGTTGAGCATGGTCGCTTCTGGTGCGCTTGTTCCGAGGAGGCATTGCAAATCAACTGAAAGTAGCAGTCTTTGGGAAAAAATGAGGAAATTTGAGGAGTGAGAGTAAAAAAAAGTGAAGGAATGAAGCTGGGAAATGGGGAAATTGGGGTTTTGGGGGGATGAGAGAGAAGAGAGAGGCGAGAGAGAGCTGTAAGAATGAAGCAAATGACGGGAAAAATGGGTTTTGGGGGGGGGGGGGGGGGTGTTATACGACCCGGTCGGTCTGGCCGGCCTGAAGCGCTTTCCTCTTGTTTTCAATTTTTTTGATTAAATTAAGTTCTATCACAGCCGGCCGGTAGGCACAGGCCCCCGACTAGCCGGCCTAACGGCCCAATTCCCTTTATTTTCGAGAATTTGCTCCATTTTCTCTCTAATTTCCCTTGTGCCTCGGCCCCTGAAGTCGATAGGGGGCCTGGGCACAGGCTGAGGTGCACAAATCCTTCTCTTCGAGTTCAAATTCAACTCGTACCTCGGCCCCTAAAGTCGATAGGCCCCCTAGGCCTAGGCTAAGGTGACCTGCTATACAATCAAGAGCATGGTGAATTTTCATTCTCCTTGTTTTCCTAAAATCCTCAATTTGAGTTATTCCGATGATTCTGTGCATCTCCAAAAACGTTAGTCCCTCCTCTCGTCCTCACTATGACAACTAAACCAAAAATAAAAATAAAACGAGAATGAGGAAATTATTTACATACCTAGGCTGCCTCCCGGTAGCGCTGGTTTAAAGTCCCGCACGACTTGATGAGTTTCAAGATTTAGTGGAATGAGGGAACGGGATGAAGTTGTATAACTTCAATCGCTCCAATTTGAGCACCTTCATGATATAACTTCAATCGTTGACCATTCACCTTGAATCGTTCACCCGAATCATTCTCGACTTCAATCGAGCCAAATTTACCCACATGGGTGACAGAAAAAGGTCCTGACCAACGAGATTTCAACTTTCCGGGAAACAGCCGGAGTCTAGAGTTAAACAATAATACCTTATCCCCCACATTGAACTCACGGTGAAGGATATGCTTGTCATGCCACCGCTTGGTGCACTCCTTATAAACTCGAGCACTATCATAGGCACCAAGACGGAATTCCTCCAACTCATTTAATTGCATGAGTCTCTTCTCCCCACTCAAATGCGAATCCAAGTTAAGCTCCTTGATCGCCCACCAAGCCTTGTACTCAAGCTCGACGGGTAAATGGCATGACTTGCCATAAACCAATCGGTAAGGGGAAGTACCAATAGGCGTTTTAAAAGCGGTACGATAAGCCCATAGTGTATCATCTAGCTTAGAGCTCCAATCCTTCCGAGCTTTTGACACGACCTTCTGGAGAATAGACTTGATTTCCCTATTAGACACCTCCACTTGCCCACTCGTTTGAGGGTGGTAGGCAAGACCGGTACGGTGAGAGACACCGTACTTAGCAAGTAAAGCATCAAGTCGCTTCTCATGAAAATGGCTTCCACCATCACTAATAATCGCTCTTGGAACACCAAAGCGGGGAAAAATAGTCTTTTTAAACAGAGATATTACCGTTCTAGCATCATTAGCAGGAGATGCTACCGCCTCCACCCACTTGGAGACATAATCAACCGCAACCAAAATATATCGGTTGCCCTTGGATGACGGGAACGGGCCTTGATAATCCACACCCCAGACATCAAAAATTTCTACCTCGAGAATCCCATTTTAAGGCATCTCATGCCTCCTAGAAATATTACCGGTCCTTTGACATGCGTTGCAGGACATAATAAAAGCTTGGGCATCCCGAAATAAGGTTGGCCAATAAAAACCTGACTGGAGGACCTTAGCCGTGGTTCGGCTCGGTCCTTGATGGCCACCATAAGGTGATGAATGACAACTCTCCAGAACTCCTCGAACTTCCCACTGAGGGACACATCGACGGAAAATACCATCGGCACACTCCTTAAATAAAAAAGGGTCATCCCAGAAAAATTGCCGAACATCATGTAGAATTTTTTTCTTTTATTGATAAGAGAGATCGGAGGGTAATACCTTGCCAACTAAATAATTAGCATAATCCGCATACCAAGGTCCTTCGCTTTCACCGGTAGTTAAGGCCATGAGAGAATCATCGGGAAAAGAATCATCTATGGGAATGAAAACTCCTTCCTCCTCAACTCTAAGCCTCGATAAATGGTCCGCAACGGCATTTTTCGCTCCTTTCTTATCCCGGATCGATAAATCAAACTCTTGGAGGAGGAGGATCCATCGAAGTAATCGGGGCTTCGCTTCTTTCTTAGCAAGGAGGTACTTGAGAGCCGCGTGATCGGTGAAAACAATGACTTCCGATCCAACCAAGTAGGTTCTGAACTTTTCCAAAGCATACACTATAGCTAGCAATTCTTTCTCGGTGGTTGCATAATTCACCTAAGCATTATCAAGTGTTTTGCTAGCGTAGTATATAGCATGCAAGACTTTGTCCTTCCTTTGGCCCAAAACCGCTCCCACAACATAATCACTCGCGTCACACATTATCTCGAATGCCAAATTCAAATCCGGTGACTGAATAATCGAAGCAGAAATTAGGGCCTGCTTAATCCTGTTAAAAGCTTCAACACACTCATCAGTAAAGTCGAAAGAGACATCCTTTAGGAGCAATTGTGTAAGTGGCTTAGCAATTTGTGAAAAGTCCTTGATAAAGCGGCGATAAAATTCTGCATGATCAAGGAAACTTCTCACTCCCTTCACATTAACCGGCAAGGGCAATTGCTCAATCACTTGCACCTTTGCTTTATCCACCTGAATGCCCTTTTCGGAGACCACATGACCCAAAACAACACCCTCAGTGACCATAAAATGGCACTTCTCCCAATTCAAGACCAAACTAACCTGGACACATCGGTTTAAAATGGTATCCAAGTTAGCTAAACAAGCTGAAAAACTCATACCATACACACTAAAGTCGTCCATAAACACTTCCATAATAGACTCGATGTAGTGGGAAAAAAATGCTCATCATGCATCTTTAAAAGGTGGCGGGTGCGTTACATAGCCCGAATGGCATCCTGCGATATGCAAAAGTGCCATAGGGACAAGTAAACGTGGTCTTTTCTTGGTCGGCGGGGTGTATCGGGATTTGGAAAAATCCCGAATATCCATCTAAATAGCAAAAATACTTGTGAGAAGCTAGTCTCTCAAGCATTTGGCCGATAAAGGGTAATGGAAAATGGTCTTTAAGTGTAGCGGTGTTCAACTTTCTATAGTCTATGCACATTCTCCATCCCGTCACAATTCGTGTAGGGATTAATTCATTCTTCTCATTCGAGACCACAGTAGTCCCTCCCTTCTTGGGTACAACTTGTACCGGACTCACCCATTTCGAATCGGGAACCACATAAATGATTCCCGCATCCAACAATTTCATAACTTCCTTTTTAAAAAACCTCTTGCATATTCGGGTTCAACTTACGTTGACCTTGGACACAAGGACGATGACCTTCCTCAAGATTAAATCTATGCATACAGAAATCGGGACTAATTCCCTTCAAGTCATCAAGACTATACCCCAAAGCTTTCTTATTTTTCTTCAAAACAACTAACAAATCAGAAAGTTGTTGCTCAGTTAAATCAGCACTTACAATCACGGGGAAGCTCTCGGTATCGTCTAAAAAGGCATATTTTAGGTGAGACGGAAGTGGCTTACGCTCCGGAACGGTTATGTCAATAACAAATGAGGTGTGTACGATGTTGGTTACATCGACACCTTGCTCCTCCGTGAGCATCCTTCCTTCCAAAGCAGCTTCCAAGGCATCAACAACAGTAGAGTCAACGAAAGCATCACCTGCACACGCTTCCAAACATATCAAAGCCTCTAAGGGGTCCCGTATAAGGGACGCCTCCATAGAATCATGAACTACAACATCAATAACATCTATCATGCAACAAGAATCCGTTACCATCGGGTTCTTAAGTGTACTATCTAAGCAGAAAACAATGGTGTCTCCACCCACTTCCAAGGTCAATTTACCGTTCTTGACATCAATCACCGCGTCGGCGGTGTGCAAAAATGGCCTTCCCAAAATTATGGGAATTTGGGTGTCCTCGGCCATGTCAAGGACGATAAAATCAACCGGGATAAAAAAAATTCCAACTCTAACGGGCACGTCTTCTAAAACTCCCAAAGCGCGTTTTATGGAACGATCCGCCATCTACAAATTGACACTAGTACACTTAAGGGGACCCATATTAAGTTTTTCACAAACGGAATAAGGCATGACACTTACACTAGCACCTAAATCACATAAAGCCTTATCAATCGATAAGGTGCCAATAGTGCAAGGAATCGAAAAACTACCGGGGTCCTTTAGCTTTGGTGGGGCCTTGTTCTGTAAAAATGCACTACACTCTGCAGTAAGAGCGACGGTTTCTACCTCACCATTGCTTCTCTTCCGAGTCAAGATGTTCTTCATAAACTTGGTGTAAGACGGGACCTGCATAATGAGCTCGGTAAATGGGACCTTAACCTGCAAATTCTTCACAACCTCCATGAACTTGCCAAACTGGGTAGTCTCCTTCCGATTATTCAATCGACCCGGGAACGGTACTTGAATTGTTGGACTAGTCGGAGTGGGAACGGGAGTAGTAGGTGGTGGAACTCGCTCATCACTTGGAGTTTCCACAATAACATCCTCATTGACATCTTCCACTAAAACCTCCTCCTTCTTGGCCAGTGTATCATCCTTAGGCATCGACGGGCCTTCATAGTGTGTGCCACTACGAAGAGTGATCGTATTAGCCGTATCATGTTGTTGATAACCTTGAGAAGGGAATTTACCTTGTTGACGCGTTGCTTGTGACGCGGCAAGGTGTCCCACTTGGTTCTCCAAATTCTTGATGGCATTATCCTTAGCTTGATCATTCTTTTGAATTTGTGCCATCATAGAGTCCTGGGTCTTGGCCATCATCTGCATCATATTACGAAGCTCAGCCATTTCATTAGCACTCGGAGAAGAAGAAGAATTACCTTGAGCTTGTGCGGAGGATTGGCCAAAATTTTGCTGACTAGTACCGAAATTCTGGTGAGAATTCCCAAAGTTCTGATTAGTATTGCCAAAATTTTGTTGATGTTGACCCAAGTGAGGTCGCTGCTGAAAATTTCCATGATTTTGGAAATTCCTTTGATTACCGAAATTCTGCTGGTTCTGAAAATTTTGTTGGTTCTGAAATTGTTGCTGGTTTTGAAAATTCCCTTGATTCTGGAAATTCTGCGGATTCTGGAGATGCTGCTTTGGTGGGGGTACATAAACTGGTGTAATAGGCGGGTTCAAGACATTAGTACTCCTGTAAGACAAAAGAGATGCATCATAGCCCGGTTGGTTCATATACGGATAACGTGGGCGCATAGAATTGAATACATTCACCTGGTCTATGGAGCCTAGGCAATCCTGAGCTTGGTGGTCCACGGCACCACAACGCATACATGCATACTCTTGCATGGCATGTACTTGATGCATGCCTCCTCCCCCTTGAGAATTCGACACTTCAAATGCATCAAATCTCTTAGCCAAAGCGGCTAATTGAATGGCCACGACATTAGAGGACCCACTTTCACCGGAATTTGATCGAGTATTACCACGTGGATTACCCCATCGGGAGTGGTGAGATGCCATCTCTTCTATTGTTTGCCAAGCCTTATCATCATCCACGTTACATTGGAATCGCCCATTACATGCCGAATCAAGTGTACTCCTGCAATCATCATACAACCCGTTATAAAATTGGTTACAAAGAAACCAAACCTGAAAACCATGGTGCGGGCATTCCTTCACAAGCTTCTTGAACCGCTCCCACGCTTCATTAATATTCTCGTTCGGAGTTTGACGAAAATTGGTGATTTGACTCCGGAGCATGTTCGTCTTTTGTGGAGGGTAATAGTGCTTGTAGAAGGCAAGGCCAAGAGAATTCCAATCGGTTATCCCCTCGATGACTTTATCAAGGTCCGTTATCCACTCCCAAGCGGAATCCCGTAATGAGAACATGAAGAGCATCTCCATGACTTCTTCTTGAGTTACCCCGGTCGGAAGCTGAATCGTGGAGCAATAATCAGTAAAAATCCTCATATGCTTGTGAGGATCCTCCTTAGGGTCACCACCAAATTGATTCTTCTCCACCAAAGTGATAAAGGCGGGTTGAATCTCAAATGTACCTTGAGTGGCAGTTGGTCGCTTAACCAACTTAGGAAGAGCAGTTTGCTCGGGCTCCGAATGACTAGAAAGCTTCGGCATTTTTATAATAGGAGGAGGTGGTAAAATGATCTCGGACTGCGATTGATGTTCCTTTTCAAAGGACTGATTCTCAGCTACAAATTCAGTATGAATAGCTTCCAAAGTCGCAAGATCGGGAGCTGCGGAAATCTCTCTCCAAAACTGTCGTCGCCTATGAAAAGTTTTCTCGGGTTCAGGGTCGAACGGAGTAAACTCTAATGACCGAAAAGACCTGGGCATAAGCAAAACTACAATAGGAAAGTGAGATCAATCTCAAGGAGTTTTAATTCCTTGAGACGAAAGAGAGCATAAAAGAAACAAGCTAAAAAAACAAGAAAACCCGTTTCCCCGGCAACGGCGCCAAATTTGATGTGGCTTAAGTCGTCTCACCCAATCAAGATAAACCTAATGCTACTAACAAGAAGATAGCAGCAAGCAAGGTATCGAATCCACAGGGAAACCGTCAATTTTCGTCTATAAGCTATGGCGATTCTAAAATGCTCTAAACGGTTGATTGATGGAAAATATATAAAAGACTACTAAAATACGATGATAAACAAATCGAATCTAACAATGAGATGAAAACTAAGGTCACGGGTTCACGATAGATGTTCAGCAATTACGCGACAATAATAGTAAACACATAAACATGCTAGTCGGCTATAACACGTTCTCTCGAATCGTGTCAACCTAGGAAGGATCTAACGGGCTCTCGCAACTTATTAGACTCCCTACCAAATCGCGCGTGATTGATGCGCGCGGGATTGTCGCTTGTCCAACGCGGTCAAACAATATTTATAAACCCCGGAATACTACTACGTAGTAGTAGTAGTGGTAAGTCGAAATCGATCCACAGGGACGGTCGAGAGGTAGTCGGTCGAGTCAAAGTCTAGGAGTGATTGAGTCGAGAAGGGGGGTTTTGGTCGAGTCAAACTAGATTAACTAAATGAGCTTATGTGACTAAGGTGGGAAACTATTGATGGGAAAGGCGTTAGGGAGATTCGGGGAATCGGAAATAAAGACAAGAGTCTACTAACGCAAGAATTATCACAAGATGTATAAGGGAGGTTCCACCTTTAGGTTTCCCTACCAACCAAGTCCAAGCCCGCTTTCGCGACGAATAAACTAAGGTCTCTAGACGGAATTACCCAAACCCCGAGTTTCCCCATATTGGTCCGGGTGAGTTAAGTCAACCTAGGTGATCAAGCTAAGTCAAACATAACACAACAATCCCATTAAGACAATATCACCCTCAAATGCAATAATCTCACAAAAGATGAAATCTTTATCTATTATTCCTCCTCCCCTAACCCCCTACCCTAACAAAGAGATCTACTCACTAATCATGGTAGTTAACAACAAAGCATTCACTAAGAAGAAAATAATTAAAGCATGCATAAAAACTACACTAACAAATATACTAATGGAGAAATGGGAGAGGAAAGAATTTTACCAACAATAAAGAGATCTAAAGAGGAAGAAGAAGATTAATAATAATAAAAATTGAATCTTGAGAGAAATACACAAGAATTTGTCACTAATCCATGCATAAATCTTCAATCTGCAATAAGAGAAATAAGAATCTTCAAGAAAATAAGACAAGGGTTTTGTCACATAAACCCTTATAAAACCCTTGAATCTTCAATAATAAAACCAATTCTTCAATAAAGATGGCAACTTTACAACTAATAACGGAGTAATTGTATTAGTGTTGGATAAATCTATTAATTATTTTAGAGAATTTTCTAAGAGAGCTTTTACTACAAACTACTATTGCTACTACAATGGAGATTTTCTATCCTACTCCTAAGAGGCACACTCGAGGCTCAAAGGAGGCACTAAACCCTAGGAGGGATATATATAGAGTTGCTTAATGGGTTGCACAAACTTCAAGGCCCAAATCCGATTTCTCTTCATTTAGCTAGACCATCACCCTTTGCATCTTCATGGGGTGAAATTTCGCCCCGCGGCTTGACGTAATAATCCCACCGGGTGAAATTTCACCCGGTGAGATTTTCTTCGTTTTTCGCGTTTTCGGACCCGTCTTCACCATCGGGCGAAATTTCACCCGGTGGGCGAAATTTCGCCCGATCATGTCGCCGTGAAAATCTTCGGGGATGAAAAGAAATGTCGTCGGGCGAAACTTCGCCCGGTGATGACTCACCGGGCGGAACTTCACCCGGTGGTCCATTGACTCTTTTCCGGTCTTTTTCTTCGTTGATCAGTTGGATTACTTGAACTTTCGGTTGTGTGCTTTGCTCTTGGACCGTATCTCTCTCTTGCTCGTAGAAGCTCAAACACGTTTTCGGTCGAAAATCCTATCAAAATAGACAGAAAACAACCAAAAACACGTAAAATGCAAAAGAGAGACACTAATGTGAGAATTACGCAAAATATGGCGATAATCGCACTCAAGTCTCACAAAACAGAGGAAAAACGGGTCTAAATGGGAGAAAAAATGGTCCAAATTTGGCACACAACAATTCCCCCACACTAAACCGTTGCTCGTCCTCGAGCAATGACCCAAAAAGAAACTAGCTACTACTACTAAGCTAGACTATGCTAAGCTGATACGAGGCAATTAACGGGCCCGCTCCGTCCCTTCAACTCACATCGAGATACCCATGAGGTAAGGTACCTCCATGCAAGGCAAGTTGGGTCTTGCTCAAAATTGGGGTTGCGACTAACACACACACAAACACAAAACAAAGAAGACACACATAAAAAGATAGTCGCGACCAAAGAGAAAATAAATCACCGAATCCCTCATCGAAATGGCGGAGAAAGAACCGATTCGAGCTTAAGACAAGCGAGAACACTACCAAGCTAGTAACACAAATTGACATGGACAAGATCCTAATAGAATAACAATCAATCAATAAAAACATTGAAAATTTACCAAGGTCCTTCTAATTCCACTAAAGATGCCTACAACAGGACGATAAATGGAGTGGATAAGTGAGAACCATGGAGTTAGTAAGCACTGTAGGTAAGTGTTATGCCGTCTCCTAAGCTAAGCCTAGAGGGTCGTTCCAAACTCGAGAAAGCCAATTAGACCAAAAAGGATGGATAAGTGTTTGTAAATTGGTAAGGATTGCCAAATTACCACTATTTTCCTTCCTCGGGACTCGGTCCTCTAGTAGGCATTTCACGGCAATAAGACAATCAAGGGATTATTTGGGTTTGGGAACGATTTTCTTGAGATTTTGATTTTCTTTTTCGGTTTTTCTTTCCCCATTATTTCGATCGAGGGCTTTTTTTTTTCAATGATTTTTCCCAATGCCCTTTTTTCTTTCTTTGATTAGCCCATTTTTGGCTAGATGATTCATTTGAGGAACAAGGTAAAGCATATTTTTGCAAGCTTATTTGTGGAGATGGATGTATGGTAGAGAAATAGGCTAGTCGGGTGTGCACCCCCTTTGAACCTATAAAAGGATGAGAATTTTGGACTAAAAGTGGCTTCTCAAGTAAGGTCACCTAAGAGAACGGGGAACGGTAACCAAGGCCTTATCACTCCATGGGTGGTCAAGGTTGTCAAATGCAAATCCCGATGTAGACTCCTAGTAGAAAAGATGGACTCATGGTAAAAATCCAATGCAAAAATTGGTTCAAGGTCATTCTACTAGAATTATGTCCAAAAATAAAAAAGGGTCACTAACAAGTGAGTAATAAACACTTGGCCTAATCTCAAAATAGGGTTTTCGAAAACTTTACCAAGACAAGCTATACACAAAATAAAAAGAACACAAAAAGGACAAAAACACAAGGAAACAACACAAAATAAAATGCACAAGTATAGCCAAGCACTCCATACTCCATTAAGTCAACACAATCCACAACCACCAATTCCAAAATGTTCACTAAGTGAACCTCCAAATAGCATATATGCCCAAACTCCATGCATAAGAGAAAGGGATAAACGAAGGTATAAAATATTACCGCGCGGTCTTCATTTCATTTCCGCTACCTTACGTATCCATGCTAAATGGTTGGCGGTGTACCTACAAGATGGAGAATGCAAGACAATACAAGTAACACAAAAACGAAAATAAAAGAAGAGAAAACTAAAAAGAGAAAAAAAAATGAAATTTTTTTGGATTTTTGGTTTTTAAAGGAAAAGTGAGAAAGAAAATGGATAAAAGGATAGTAGATCCCTCCCCCACGCTAAAACTGTGCATTGTCCCCAATGCACGAATAGGAGAAGAATCGAAAAAAAAAAAGAAAAAGAGAAAAGAACGGAAAATCTTTTTAAATTTTTACGATTTTTCAAATATTTTTTGATTTTTCAAGATTTTTCGAATGTTTTTGTATTTTTGAAGATTTTTCATATGTTTTTGGATTTTAATGATTTTTCTAATGTTTTTGTATTTTTTCAAAATGATAAGAATAAAAAGGAAAGAAATGAAAAATCAAAAAAAGAAAGAGGAAAAATCGATAAGGGAAGAAAAAGGACGTAGGTGTAATCACATCACCTCGCCCGGATTCTGCACAAATCGGGAAAATTAAAAGAAAAAAGAGAATTTTGGATTTTTCAAATGGTCTTGGTGCATTCAAGTCACCGAAGACCGGGAGCAATAATCAGGTCCTTCTTCTCTAAGGCACCTGCAATAAAACTCACGTGTGTAACAACCCAAGTAGGATCACGGAGGGGCTTACAATTCCTCAAATCAACAAACTGACTCATTACAAATCAACCAACAACATAATTTATCAAATGCCAAAAATTGGCGCTGCAAGGATTGATAGTGAACGAGATAACTGAGACAAGAGAACAGACTACTGGCGACTGACAATGACAACTAACACCCCCACACTAACACTGACGACACTCGACCACTCACATAGGACCTGTGGGACGAGGTGGTGGTGGGTAGTAAGACCCTGGCGGAGGCATACCGAAAAATCGATCAAAATAACTTTGTTGCTGCTGCAACATCCTTTGGTTCTCCTCTGCCGCCAACCTCGCCGCTTGGGCATCCTTAGCGGCGTCCCTAGCCATCTCAAAACTGGTCCGGGCGTACTCAAAACCATCCCTAGAGTACGCGTACGAGCCATGCGCAGTATCGCGCGCATCTCGGGCCAAATTGTAGGCATCCTGGGCCAGGTTTAGTGAGGTTGTCAAGTTCTCCCAAGTCTGACGTGTACGGTTATAGACTTCCTCCCATTGGTTATAAAAGTCCTCTAATCCAAAGAACGAGGAAAATCGTGGAGGACTCATGTTGACGTCCTCCTGAAAACCAGGGGTAGACTGGGTGAACGTGAAGTGTCGGTGTAATGTGAATTCCGAAAAGTCAGGGGTGAAAAATTGCGAGGTCTGGGGTTCGGGTTGGTGGGAGGAAGAGGGTGCATGTGATGATGACGGTAAAGTCCTATTACCCTCATCCCGAGAGGTTCTAACCTCTGGTTCCTCCTCCGACACATCTACGACCTCTATATCATCGTCGCCAAAATCTAAGGGTCCCTCGGGGTATTGAACTATACGAAACATACCTCGGGTGTTATCCCGAATGTATTCCCCGGACCTCTTCGGCATGCCGAAGTTCTCTTCAATATCTAGCCTTACCCAATCGGGGTTAGGCATTGCAATAGCGCGCAGCTCAGTAATCTTATACAGAAACAAACTGTTATAATCTCCTTTCTGGGGCCACACAAGAAAAGGACAATAAACTTCATCTATGAAAATTCCCGCTCCATCTACTAGTGCCAAATCGCTAAAATCGACTTTTAAGGCTCTAGCTAACATCGTTACAGCACCGCCACAAGAAATTCTCTTGCGGCCGCCCTTCGCAATCTGAGCGAAATGAGTAGCTAAGGCCTCAGACATATCGATCGACGGGCCTCTCTCCGAAACTGCATCCTCTAAAAGCTGAACAGCTAAAGCACTAAAATTGTGATGCGTATCATAGCTCGACAAGAATGAGTTAGCTATAATGCGCGCCACATACCGGAGGATGGAGTTTCTGATCGAGAAAGAACGCATCTTTCCTCCCTTGAAAGTCTTTTGGCGGGCTATTTTAAACCAAAATCGATCTCGGCCGAATTTATCGTCCCGAGTCTAGCCCGCCCTAGGCTTTCCAAGGACTGAAGAAGGTAACCCAAGCAGTGCACCAAAGTCTCTCAAGTTGAGGACGTACGAAGTTTCTCGCAACTGAAAAGAGACAGTGGTATTATCATCACCACTTAGCTCGAAAGTTGCGAAAAACTCGCACGTCAATTTCTAAAAAGTTTCCTCCTTAGAGGCATAAAAATTGATGAGACCAAGACTTCGGCACATTGCTCGTACCTGCGATTCTATGCCCATACGCTCAAGTACATCTCGAGCCGCCCAACGAGTTGGCTCGAGACGACAGACCGAAATTTTTTTACATTTATCAACATGAGCTTTTTTAGCGAAATATAAACCAGACAAAGGTTCACAGAAATTACGACGGATTTTCGGGTAACATACCTCGAGCGGAACAGGTTGTTCGCTCGGAACGGCTCCTTGCATTTGAACAGGCATCGGGACAGATTCGTCTCGAGCCTCGACCGGTTGCTCCTCGGACCTTGAGGATGATGTTGACCCCGAACTACGATTAAGCATTGAAGAAATCCTTTTTCTTGCCATTTGTTTCACTCTCTTCATCCTTGATGCTTGAAATTTGATGATTATGTGTTGACGGTCTCGATTTGGGGTTTGTCGGAACTTGAACGATTTCTCAAAACAAACTCCAAGGAAGTGTTAGGAATGTGATGGGGATGAAGAATATATAATTTGATTGAATTTTAATGGAGGAATGAAGGGATTAGAGATGGTTTAAGGTGGAGGATTTGGGGTTTGTTTGGGATTTTTGGGGTTTGGTTGAGGAGAGAGATAGGAAAAGATGTATAATGAAGATGGGTAAGGTGGGTTGGCTGGGTATAGGACGCGGGGTAAGGTTTCGCCCGGTGAGTCACCATCGGGCGAAATTTCGCCCGACGGACTTCGGGTCGGTTTTCGGCATTTCCGCGCAACTTCACCACCGGGCAAAATTTCGCCCGGTCGGATTTCCGTCAAATTCCAAGTCGCAAAATATTTTTACCGCAAGGTGAAATTTCGCCCGGTGAGATTCCACCGGGTGAAGTTTTGCCCGACGGATTTTTCGTCAATTCCTTTGGTTCGAGCAAGTTGCCATCGGGTGAAGTTTCACCCGACGGATCTCGGGCCACAATTCCACCGGGCAAAAACGTTGCCCGGTGAGATCCTCCACTCCGAATAAGCTTCTTGCTACGAATTTTTTTTTCAAGACTTGGTCCAAACATCCTTAGCTTCTTCAAAAATACTACTTATCTTCTCAATCCAATTTGTTTATAATCGTTTAAAGCGCAATTCCAAAAATTCCCGAGAGAAATCTTCATGACTCCTGCAAGTACCAAAGAGAAAACAAACACCCAAAAGGAAAAATCTAAAATCTATTGTCCAGAAAAAAAAAAAGAAAAAGGAAGAGAATATACAAATATTTACAATGGTGGTTATTATGGACACCACCAAACCGAATTGAATGTTTGAGATTAGTTGGGGTTGCTTAAAAAGCAACCCGAAGGGTCTTGTTCATTGGCTCCAATTTCTACACTACCGGTCTTGAGCTTTTCCCAAAAATTCCGGCATACCCATAAGTTGTGCTACCTCGGGAAGCATTGCGAACTCGTCGGGAATGTCTTCATCGGAGGTCGCACCAAGTATAAACAGGGCACCGCCATCCTCTTCATCATCGTACTCAAGATCTTCGGTAGAAGGTTCTTCGTTTGATGGTAACTCCACCATTTGGTTCCAAAACTCCAAATTAGGAGGATCTTCGGGAAGGAACGCGGGAAGCACAAATTGGACCATCTCGTTGGCAACATTGAAGGATAAACGTCCTCGCTTTACATCGATAATCACCCCACCGGTAGCTAGGAAAGGTCGTCCCAAAAGGATAGGATTTCGCTCCTCGATTAGCATATCCAAAATGACGAAATCGGTGGGGATATACAAGTTCCCCACATTAACCATGAGGTTACGGGCCAATCCGTAGGGCTCCTTAGTGGTTCCATCGGTCATTTGCACATTCGCGGGGAAATACTCCAAATCTTTAACATAGATAGTATGAGCGATGTCCAAGGGCATCAAGCTAATGTCGGCACCAAGGTCACATAGAGCTCGATCTATCAAGACGTGGTCGATGGAGCATGGAATGACAAAACTACCCGGATCTCCTAGTTTGATAGGAATTGTGACTCTAGGGTTAGTTCTTGGAGAAATGGGAGTTCTTTCTTTCTCGGTGGGTTTCAAAATGATGTCTCGGATGTAATCGGACGGGGTAGGCATAGAAGGGCTTGTATCAATGTTCTCGATAAGGTCGGTGAAGGTTATCATTCCCAAAGTTTGATCATTGAATAGGTTTGGTGGCTTGTCATTCAAAGGAGGTACCTCAATCCTAGAGAGTAAATTCGTATCCTCTATCGGAATTTGTTCAATGACAAATGCAAGGTCTCCTACATGGTACTTTGATGGATATCTTCTTAGTTTCTCGGTTACATCCTTGACCACATTCTCATCGAATTCATAGATTGAGGGATGAGATGTAAGAGCTTGTGAGTCTAAGGATTTCACCGGTTCCTTTTTGCTCATTACGTTAATGGCATTCACGGATGCTTGATTGAAAGGATTAGTCGGCTCTTGAGAAGATTGAGCTCGCGACGCGGCTCGTGCCTCTAAAGCTTCAAGTCTAGCTCGGTTTGACACATTCTCTCTCAACAAGAACTTGATAGTTTCTTGAATGTCATAAAAGGGTTGAGAATTACCTTGGAAGTTCCTTGGAGGACCTTGATTAGGTGGTGGATAAGCTCCAAAAGGAGGACCTTGATTAAATGAAGGATGAGTTCCAAAGGTAGGACCTTGATTGAATGTAGGATGCGTTCCAAAGGGAGGACCTTGATTGAATGTAGGATGGGTTCCAAAGGGAGGACCATAGTTTGGTCTCGGTGGTCCTTGATGATATAAATGACCTTGATTTGTGTGAGGAGGCCTCGGTTGATAATGAGGTTCATATGAATTAGGATAACCCTTTGATTGGGGGCTCTTGGAAAAGGATGTGATCCTTGAGTCGGCGTGGAATGAAATCCGGTCCCCAAATTAGGGTTGCTCGTTTGAGGCTTTTCATATGTCTCTTGATTAGTGTTTGCTTGATGAACGCTCTCCTTTTTCACACAAAGGTTGGAATCGTGGTCATATTTTCCACAATGATCACAAGGGATATCTACCCTATACGGCTTGGGAGGCGAGATAGATGTTCGCCTAGGTGGTGTAGTTCTTCTTGGTGGGGTGATTCTTCTCGGTCGAGAGACTCTTCTTGGTGGGAGCCTCATTTCGGGTTGGGAGGTGTCCCTAGCAACCATAGCTTCAAATCTCTCAAAAAGTTGAGCGAGTTGTACTTCGAGAGTGGCCTCCATGTCATTCGATGATTCCGAGTTTCCACTAGATTCACCATCTTGTGATTCCTTATCAAACATATCGCTTTTGGCTATCTTGTCAAGAAGCTCATGGGATTCATTTTCGTTAAGTAGAAAGAAGTCGCCCTTTGCGGTCGCATTAAGAATATCCCTAGCATCGGCGGATAAGGAATAGAAAAAAGTTTGGAGCATAAGCCAATGAGGGATACCATGATGTGGGCACTTCATTTGTAGAGTTTGGAATCGATCCCAAGCTTCAATTATGCTTTCATTATCGCCTTGTCGGAAAGTTTGAATCTCCATTCGATATTGATTGGTCTTGGAAGGAGGATAGTATTTTTCTAGAAATGCATTGGCTAATTGATTCCAAGTTTGGAAGGTATCATCATGGTGGCTTTGTAGCCATCTCCTAGCATCATCACGAAGGGTTTTGGGGAACAAAAGTCTATGGAATTGGCATGAAGTAAGTCCATTCAACTTCATTCCAATTAGCTTCTCTTTAAATGTCGCTATGTGTTCTAGAGCATCTTCTTGTGGAAGCCCATGATAAGTGTCTTGTTGGACTATGGCAATTGAAGAAGTCTTGAGCTCAAAGTTATCGGGTATGTTTCCATATGCGACGGGAGAAGAAGTTTGTTCATGGGTGGGTTGGGAGTGAGATCTCAAAGTAGGCATGTTTGTTTGTAGAGGTGATTTTTGAAGAGGGAAGAAGAGGAAAAGGGAATTTTTGGAGAGTTTTGAGAATGGTGGATGGGTGAAAAATTGGTGTAAGATATGGATGAGGGTTCACTTTGGTTGATTTGGATTCCGAAATAACAATATCGTCTCGCTTGCACCGGTATGGAATAAGCAATGCCAAATATGATTGTTCCTGAACACAACTCAATTCAAAGATGAGACTCCTAGCACCGAGCGGTACTAGGGTAAAAGGAGAAGAAAACAATTACTCAAATACAATGACAAAAACTCAACTAACTGATCACCGTCCTCGTCAACGGCGCCATTTTGATGCGCGCGGGATTGTCGCCCGTCCAACGCGGTCAAACAATATTTATAAACCCCGGAATACTATTACTACGTAGTAGTGGTAAGTCGGAATCGATCCACAGGGACGGTCGAGAGGTAGTCGGTCGAGTCAAAGTCTAGGAGTGATTGAGTCGAGAAGGGGGGTTTTGGTCAAGTCAAACTAGATTAACTAAATGAGCTTATATGACTAAGGTGGGAAACTATTGATGGGAAAGGCGTTAGGGAGAGTCGGGGAATCGGAAATAAAGACAAGAGTCTACTAACGCAAGAATTATCACAAGATGTATAAGGGAGGTTCCACCTTTTGGTTTCCCTACCAACCAAGTCTAAGCCCGCTTTCGCGACGAATAAACTAAGGTCTCTAGACGGAATTACCCAAACCTCGAGTTTCCCCATATTGGTCCGGGTGAGTTAAGTCAACCTAGTTGATCAAGCTAAGTCAAACATAACACAACAATCCCATTAAGACAATATCACCCTCAAATGCAATAATCTCACAAAAGATGAAATCTTTATCTATTATTCCTCCTCCCCTAACCCCCTAACAAAGAGATCTACTCACTAATCATGGTAGTTAACAACAAAGCATTCACTAAGAAGAAAATAATTAAAGCATGCATAAAAACTACACTAACAAATATACTAACGGAGAAAAGGGAGAGGAAAGAATTTTACCAACAATGAAGAGATCTAAAGAGGAAGAAGAAGATTAATAATAATAAAAATTGAATTTTGAGAGAAATACACAAGAATTTGTCACTAATCCATGCATAAATCTTCAATCTTCAATAAGAGAAATATGAATCTTCAAGAAAATAAGACAAGGGTTTTGTCACATAAACCCTTATAAAACCCTTGAATCTTCAATAATAAAACCAATTCTTCAATAAAGATGGCAACTTTACTACTAATAATGAAGTAATTGTATTAGTGTTGGATAAATCTATTAATTATTTTAGAGAATTTTCTAAGAGAGCTTTTACTACAAACTACTATTGCTACTACAATGGAGATTTTCTATCCTACTCCTAAGAGGCACACTCGAGGCTCAAAGGAGGCACTAAACCCTAGGAGGGATATATATAGAGTTGCTTAATGAGTTGCACAAACTTCAAGGTCCAAATCCGATTTCTCTTCATTTAGCTAGACCATCACCCTTTGCATCTTCATGGGGTGAAATTTCGCCCCGCGGCTTGACGTAAAAATCCCACCGAGTGAAATTTCACCCGGTAAGATTTTCTTCGTTTTTCGCGTTTTCGACGCGTCTTCACCATCGGGCGAAATTTCACCCGGTGGGCGAAATTTCGCCCGGTCATGTCGCCGTGAAAATCTTCGGGGATGAAAAGAAATGTCGTCGGGCGAAACTTCGCCCGGTGATGACTCACCACTTTGCCCGGTGGTCCATTGACTCTTTTCCGGTCTTTTTCTTCGTTGATCAGTTGGATTACTTGAACTTTCGGTTGTGTGCTTTGCTCTTGGACCGTATCTCTCTCTTGCTCGTAGAAGCTCAAACACGTTTTCGGTCGAAAATCCTATCAAAATAGACAGAAAACAACCAAAAATACGTAAAATGCAAAAGAGAGACACTAATGTGAGAATTACGCAAAATATGGCGATAATCGCACTCAAGTCTCACAAAACAGAGGAAAAACGGGTCTAAATGGGAGGAAAAACGGTCCAAATTTGGCACACAATAGTGATCTAATCCTAATTCGGCTTTCGCATAATAACTAGAATTTCCCAAACAGATTAAAATGTTGTAGCCTTTAACAAATTAATCGACAAATAAAACACGCGAAGATGGTACTAGCATAATTATAAATTTAGTATCGAAGTAGCATAATCGTATAATAATCCATCGATCCCCCTCGACCCTAGCGAGAAAATTAGCTACGCATGATGATCACGAAACAACAAATCGCATACATGTAATTCATTATAAAATTTGAAGTAAATAAATCTAACGATAAACGAACGGAAATCTAACGAATTAAACAGAGCAACAAATTGCAATAGAGAAAATTAGGACGAACTAAGCAATTCACGATGAAGATTCAAATATAAAACTGAAAATTTGCATAGACGAATTTACCGAAATCGAGTACGAGTTGAAACCGAGTGCTAGAATACTAAGAGTCACGACTTTTCTAATGTAAAAAATAAACTAAGTATGAAAAAGTGATGCCTAGAAAAATAATACTACTCCTTAGTTATACAAAATAGGCGAAAATAAAGAGGATGTGCATGCCGGCCGTCCGGCAGGCCGCCTGCCACATGCAAGGGCCGACGCACACCTAAAAATGAAGCTCAAATCGTCCTTGTGTCATGCCGGCCGGCCAGCAGGCCGCCTGTCACATGCAGGCTGGCGCGCACAACACTAATAGAAGAAGTAATGGGCCGCTTTCCATGGCCCAATGAATCGACACTTCTCGTTTCTTCTTCGCCTAGACGTCCTAAAGCACGGGTTTTGTCTCGGGATCGTTCTTCTAACCAGATATGAGTGCAAATGCACATAAAGACCTGAAATCGTGTAAAATCTACAAAAACACTCACTCAAAGCAAAATGTTAGAAGAAACGGCTCTAAGAGCGCGTTCCGACCATAAAAGACAACGGAATCGAGGGAATAAAGCTATATAAACACGACACATCAGTACCATGGACACTAAAATCATCCATAAAAACTTCCATGGATTTTTCAGTAAAGTCGGAGAAAATAGCCATCATACATCTTTGAAAAGTTCCCGGCGCATTACACAATCCAAATGGCATCCTTCTATAAGCATAGTTGCCATAGGGACATGTGAAAGTGGTTTTCTCTTGGTCATCGGAGTGAATGGGAATTTGAAGAAATCCGGAATGACCATCGAGGAAACAAAAATAAGAATGATGCGCCAATCTTTCAAGCATTTGATCAATAAAGGGAAGGGGGAAAAGGTCTTTTATGGTGGTCGTGTTCAATTTACGATAATCTATACACATGCGCCAACTGGTAATAGTCCTAGTAGAAATCGACTCACCCTTTTCTCCTTTAACAACCGTCATTCCTCCTTTTTTCGGCACAACTTGTACGGGGCTAACCCATTTACTTCCGGTTATTGGGTATATAATGTTAGACTCATACAACTTGAGGACTTCCTTCATGACAACCTCTTTCATGGTGACGTTTAACCTACGTTGACCCTCAACCGAAGGACGATGGTCATCATCAAGGATGATCCTATGCATACAAACATTTGGGCTTATGCCTTGGAGGTCGGCAATACTATACCCGATGGCCTTTTTGTGCTTTCTCAAAACAATCTAAAGTTTTTTCAATTGAGGTCCATCAAGGGTAGCATTGACGATAACGGGATAATTAGTTCCTTCAAGAAAAGCATATTTGAGGGAAGAGGGGAGCGGTTTAAGTTCAAGATTAGGAGGAGAAGATACCATACTCTTACCCACCGGTAGTGGTTCTACCTTTTCATCATGCAAACATTCTTCTTCAAGAGGTGGAGAGTCAAGTGGTTCATCTTCTTGCTTATCATCATCTATCAAGCTATACTCAACCAAACTATCAATAACTTCAATGGAATGCATTTGTTCAATCATTGGTTGTTTAAGAGCTTGAGAAAGGGAAAACTCTACCGACTCGTTCCCTATGTTAAATGACAACTTTCCATTCTTAACATCAACTATAGTACCTCCGGTAGCCATAAAAGGTCGACCTAAGATAATGGGGGTAATAGTGTCTTTGGGCATATCCATGACAACAAAGTCGGAGGGGATGAAGAACTTACCAACTTGAACGGGTACATCCTCAAGTATCCCAAGTGGGTACTTGACGGACCTATCCGCAAGTTGAATCGACATGCTAGTGGGTCTCATCTCCCCCACACTAAGTGTCTTAGCAATAGAATAAGGAAACAAACTAACACTAGCCCCTAGGTCACATAAAGCTTGATTAACAACAATATTTCCAACCCGACAAGGGACGGAAAAAATACCGGGATCCTCTAGTTTCTTTGGCATTTGATTCATAAGAATGGCACTACATTGTGTCGTGAGAGAGATACATTCTTTGTCTTCTATGGTTCTCTTTTTAGTCAAGACTTCTTTCAAAAACTTAGAATAGAGGGGCATTTGAGAAATTACCTCGGTGAAGGGTAAAGCTACCTCTACTTTCTTTAACATATCCACGAAACGGCTAAATTGAGCATTCTCTTTGTGTGGCTTAGCTCGCTCGGGAAAAGGCAATGGAGGGACAAAAACGGGAGGCGGTGGAACATTGGATTCTTCTTCTTCTTCGGCTAATCGCTCCGCCTATTTTCTTTTTGCTTCTTCGGCTTCCATTTGCTCTTTCTTCTTTCTTTGTTCTCTTTGTTCATTCTCCGCATTTTGGAGGATATCAAACTTCGCTTGTATTCCCCGGTTTTGTTTGGGAGAAGTGGGAGATGATTCTTGTGGTGCACTTGGTTGATTCACTTTGGATGGGGGTACTCTTGGTATTCAAGTTCAAGTTCTTAAATGGGTCCTCAAGTTCTTGCCACCTCTCAAAATGACGGCATTTGCTTGGTGTGAAGGGTCTCTTGGGTTTTGGGGTTGACCGGTTAAACCATGGGGTGGATGAATTGGGGCGGCTAAGGCTTTTGTTGCTTCTTGTTATTCCCAAAACTTTAGCCTTGCCTTAGTATCTTGATGTTCATTCCATAGTTGGCCAACGGTTCTTTGCAAATCATTATAGTTATCCCATGGAGGTCCCCCTTGACCATATTGAAAATTGCTTGATTGGCCATAAGATTGAGAGGGTTGACTAAATGGTTGGTTATTGTAACCTTGATTTCCTTGAAAGTTACCTTGAAACCCTTGATTGTATCCATGATTGAAATGATTACCATGTTGACTTTGGTAATTGTTGTAATTGTTAGGAAAATGGAAGTTGCTACCTTGTTGATTGAAGTTGCTCCTTTGATGAGGAGTCATATATGGGGGCATCTTTGGAGGACCTTGGTTAAAGGTCCTTTGTTGACCGAGCAGATCAAAGCCATCCTTCAGCTGGAATCCCCGCAGAAACCTAAAGACGTGCAACGCATGACTGGAAGAATCGCTGCTCTAAATAGATTCATATCCAGATCCTCGGATAGATGCAGGCTGTTCTATGATATACTCAAGAAAGTCCAAAGGTTTGACTGGACAAAGGAGCACGAGAAGGCGTTCAGCGAGCTGAAGCACTACCTCAGCACTCCACCACTCTTGTCAAAACCAGAGCCTAGAGAACCACTCTTCCTGTATCTATCAGTGACCGAAGTAGCAGTCGGCACAATATTGATACGTGATGGTAAGGGATTCGTCACGTCCCTAGCCGATCAATAAAACACTGAGTAACCTAGTGGGTAGCTAGGGAAAGTCGGGATCGTATCCACGAGGACGGTATATCAAGGTTTAGACTAGGTTGGCCTATAACGAGACTAGATTACCAAACAAACACAAAGAAGCGATAAATGGAAAACTATGATGGAGGAGAAGTAGGAACTAGACTAATGATGGAACTAATAAATAAACTAAAAGAACGATGGCTAACTAAGGAGATGAACTCAAATAATGGAAGGAAGTGGGGTAGGTCGGGTTCATAGGAGTAGAAGGGTAATTGGGGTGATCAAGGGTATAGGCGTCTCCTAGTCATTAGAGTCGGTCCGGGCTCTCGCAACTTAGACCGATGTCAAGGTGGGTCCGGGCTCTCGCAACTTAGACCCTAGTCCGCGCTCTCGCGACTAAACTATTCTCAACATTTCCACAAAATAAGCAATCAATGAGAAGATGAACACAAGTATGGGAAGCATGGCCACTACAACTCACATAAGCATATCAACAAACACATAGAGTGCCTACAATGTGACTAACAACAAAGATTCACCCTTTCCCCTTAATCAACCCTAATCATCCATAATCTACCCCTAATCCCCCTACTAACCCCACAAGATTACTACTCACTCATTATCAAATTAACCATAACAATAACAAGAGAAAACAAACTAAACATCAAAACATTCATTATGAACAACTAACAATAATAACAATATAAAAAGATGAAACTTGATTGAATAAACAAAGAACAAGAGTAGAGAAAGATTATACCAACACTAGGAAGATGAAAAGATGCAATCTTGTATAAATAAGAA
The DNA here is from genome assembly GCA_958450325.1 of Agrostemma githago. NCBI lineage: Eukaryota > Viridiplantae > Streptophyta > Magnoliopsida > Caryophyllales > Caryophyllaceae > Agrostemma > Agrostemma githago. Next base: position 39,392,911 of record OY288258.1, read on the forward strand.
CCCAAATAAAACCCAATGTTGTCAATCTTGGAGAATTCTTCAAGTATCCTCTTAATACAAGAACTAATTACAAGGATTAACTAAAGATTAACTAAGATTAACTAAGATTAACGAAAGATTAAAACTAATATGAGAGCATTAATCTAGGGTTTTAGATGTTAATGGAGGCTTAAACTAGTCTAGGGTATGATAAGATGTCTTAAAATTACAAGAAGGGAGTATATATATGGGTACAAGAATGAAGGAGAAGAAAAGAAACAATTCGGGTGAGCTGTAGCCCATCCCGACCGGGACGGATCATCCCGATCGGGAAGGGTTCTGTCATCCTGATCGGGAAGGGCTCAACTCGACCGGGAAGGACCCACAGTGGCGCTCCTAAACGTGCATCCCTTCCCGACCGGGAAGGCCACTATCCCGACCGAGAAGGGTCTTGTATGCCTCCAATAAGAGCTCTAGGGTCCCTCCTTGTATCTCATGGGCTTCCCGTCGATTCTCGGGACTCGGGATCGAGTCTCGGAGGCTCGGGATTGGGCCCCAAGGTATCGGGGTCGATTCCAAGGTCTCGGGGTAGATTCCAAGGCCTCGAGTCATCGTTCCTTTATCTCGTTGGCTCCAAAATGTGTATGTATTGAGTCAGAATCACTCCAACTCTTCCAAATCGGTCTCGGGAACCTGAAACGGACTAAAGGAAGCATAAGAAGCCCATGAATCGCTCCCAAGGAGTGATTGCACAAGGAAATGGGACCAAAACATAGCAAAATAGGCACTACAAACTACACTTATCAACTCCCCCACACTTAACCCTTACTCGCCCTCGAGTAAGCACACACTTAGTACTAAACTAGCCGAATGGGTATTAGCGCACCCTACACCCTTTCAACTCACGCGAGTACACTTAGAGGACTAGTGTACTCCGCAAGGCAAGTCGGGTCTTGCGACAAAACTGTGGATGCAACCGGACACAAAACACATAAACAAACAAACACACAAACAAACACATAGACGGTTGCACCCAAAACAAAAGAAATACCGCTTCCCTCTAAAAGCGGTGAATGAAACACCGGTTTAGGACTCGAGGTAAGCGACAACGTTCCCAAGCTAGCAATACAAACCAAGGTGGACTAAACCCTAATAGTATGACGATAAAGCAACAAAAACGTTGGTAACTTACCTACGTCCTTCTACCTTTCTAAAAACGTACTACGGGACGGTCGGCGGAGTGGAAAAGTGAGGAACCACGGTGTTAGTCGACACTGTAGGTAAGTGAGACCCCGCCCTCTTTAGCGTGAGCCAAGAGGGTCGTCCCGTGTCCAAGACTGCCTAACTAGTCCAAGTAAAAAGGGTCGAAAACATGCAAAAATGAGGGAAGACCGACTAATGCCGCTATCATCCTTCCTCGGGACTCGGTCCTTTGGTAGGCTCTTCGCGGCAAAAGTCGGAAAAAGGCTTATTTTTGTGGGGATTTCTTTTTGTGAGACGGGTTTTCTTTTGGCATTTTCTTTCTTTTCGACGTTTTGATTTGTTTGTTGCCATGCCATTTCTTTTTCTTCTTTTCTATTTTCTTTTTGGCTTTTGTGCCTCTTCTTTTTCTTCATTTCTTTTCTTTCTTTCATTTTTTTTTCTTTCTTTTTCTTTTCTTTTCTTTGCCCTTTTGGCAAGATTTGGCATTTTTGGCATTCCTTTGATAGTTGAGAAAGAGAGAGATCAACAAATTGCATTTTATTTGTGTGGGAATGTGTAGGAGGTAGGGTATTGGGTGAGTCGGGACGGGCCAAGACCCTTCAAACCCACAAAAAGTGGAGAACTTGGACTAATCAAACGATCCTAAACACGGTCACCTAAGGACGAGACTCGGTAACCAAGGCCTTTTCACACCGTGGGTGGTCATAATGGTCAAAGGTGCAAATCCTGCAGTAAATCCCTAGCAAGCTAGGTGGACTCAAGGTAAAGGACCAACGAACTCATTGATTTAGGGTCATTCTACTAGACCAAAGTCCAAGAATCGATTCATACTACTAAAAAGAGAAAGTAGACACTTGCACACTAGCCTCTAAACCGGGTTTTCGAAAACCTTTTACACACAAGACTCAACAAAAACAACATAAAATGAAGACATGACGAAAACGAACGAAAGAAAAAGAAACAAAAGCAACAAAACAAGAACAAAACAAAACGAACACATACAAAACAAACACCACCCCGAACTTCCAAATGAGCAACCAATCATCCACAAACTTTACAAAGCTTCACCCGAGCACACCACAACACATATCTCCTCCAAACTCCACAAGAAACAAAGAGGAAAAAGGGTTGAAAAGATGTTACCGGGTGTCTTGAAAGCTCTCCAAAGATAGCGGTGATTAAGCGACCTATAAGGAAAAAGGGAGGCAAAACACGCAGACAAACAAATATACGACACAAAGACACAAAATGAAAACACAAAAGAGAAAATCTTTTTGATTTTTGTGAAAAAACTTTCAAATTTTTAGGATTTTTACAGGTTTTTTCGAAAAAAGGGAAAATAAAACTAACTACGATAGAATATCGCTCCCCCACACTTAAATCGAGCAATGTCCTCATATGCTCAATCGTAGTGTGCGGAGAGACAAAAGAAAAAGAAAAGAAACTACGAAAATAAAGCTAAAAATCAAAAAGAAAAGATGGAGAAAAGGGTAGAAAGTGTCCGGCCGGGGTGTAATCAAATCACCATGGGCCGAGACGAGAAAAGATATGGATGGGGGAAAGAAAATAAAAAGAAGGAATTAAAAGGAAATGGGAGGGGAGGGCTAGGTGTAATCAAGTCACCTAGCCCGGATTCTGTCCAAATCCGACTAACTCCTAAAAAGGGGTGACAATCTTGTAAATTGGACTAATCGATTGACTCTCGACGTAATCACGTCGTCGGGAGTTGGGAGCAACCATACTACGGCCTCGAAGGCCACTAAGATCCCATGACTCAAGGGAAGGGGGGCAAACAATGAAAAACAAGCGATAAAAAGACGGAAAAGTAAGGATAGTTATCAAACCGAGCGGTTAGTAACTCACTTGCTCCATCGTCTCGATGATCATTGAAGGCTCGTCGCTTGTCTTCTCGGGTGCCATCTCCCTTCACACTCAAGAAGGACTCATGGTCGGGGTAGCAATGGTAGGGGGCGGGATTTGATGTGAGTGTCGAGGTAAAGTGGATAGGAAATGGAGTGAGGGCGTGCCAATGAAATGAATGAGGCATATGATAAGGCTAGGGTAGCTAGGGAGGTTGGGAGGGGGCATAAAACGGTTGGGTGAAGTCAATTTGCGAAGAAGAATCACAAAGGGGGGGCAGAGGACCATCCCGGTCGGGAAGATTGATCCCGATCGGGTTACCTTACCCGTCCCGGTCGGGACGCCCTCATCCCGGTCGGGACGGACTCACAGCAAGCTCGAAAACAGGTGCACCCTTCCCGATCGGGACGACACCCTTCCCGATCGGGAAGCCTTACCCTTCCCGGTCGGGACGGGCCTTCTTCGACTTCCACATCCCAAAAGCTTGCTACAAGCTTTAAAAACCCGATCCTCGTGCTTACAACCCAAGGTATATCATAGCCAATGCTCTCTAGGGATTATCTTCAATTCACCTATCCAACAAACTCAACTCAAGCATCAAATTCTCTCCCTCGCCTCGCTCATCAATAATCCAAATAACAAGAATTCACAAAAATCCAACTAACTACAAGTAAGAAATATATACAAAGAGACGGTTCTTGTGGAACTCCGTCAAACCAAGGATGGTGCTCTCTTCATTCTTTTTCAACAACCAAAACTAGTCCCATCTCCATCGAGGGCACGTAAGAACAAGTCGAAGGCCCTAGAGAAGTCTTCAATCAAGCTCGAGATATAACCGACCACATCCCGAGGCTCTTCAAGGCCTTGCATCGACGTTCCCGGGGCATCCCGATCTACTAAGTTCAATGGCTTGAACTTGTACTTGCGATCCTTCGGGATATACCCAAACGTCCAACGATCCTCACGTGGCCCCAAGGGAGGCTCTTCTTCTTCCTTGTCATTGCACTTGTCATCAAGCCCATGATTTGCGCACTCATCTTCATCCAAATCGGAGTCATCATCCTCAATTACATAAGAATACTTCTTCAAGCTTTGTTCCGGTTCACCCCCTAGATCGATGTCTTTCTTGGCTTGGATCATATTGCATGATTCATCCTTAGTAGGCGAAGTGTTGCCTTGGAGGTCGAACACTATCTTTTCCTCGCCTAACTCAAATGTGATCTTACCGTTCTTCACATCGATCATGGCACCCGTGGTGTGTAGAAATGGGCGCCCAAGAATAATGGGAGTGTTGGCATCCTCCGGCATGTCAAGCACAATGAAGTCGACCGGAATGAAGTATTTCCCCACTCGTACCGGTACGTCCTCTAACATTCCTAATGGTCGATTGAATGATTTATCGGCCATTTGGAGGGTGAGGGACGTACATTTCAACTCCTTCATTCCGAGTCGGCAACAAATAGAATAGGGAATGATGCTCACACTCGCGCCCAAGTCGCATAACGCATTCTTGATCAAGAAGTTGCCTATGGTGCAAGGGATAGAGAAACTACCCGGGTCTTTCAACTTCGGAAGCGTGGAACCTTGAATAAGCTCGCTCACCACCCTCGTGAACGCTACCGTCTCTTCCTTGTCGGTGGACCTCTTCCTAGCTAGGATTTCCCGCACGAATTTTCCATATGCCGGGATTTGGGTAAGTAACTCGGTGAATGGGACACTAACATCCAATTTCTTCACAATACTAAGGAACTTGTCGTATTGAGTGTCCACCTTAGTCTTCATTTGCCTTGATGGGTAAGGCAACTTGATTTGGTACTCGTTTTGATCATTAAGGGTGGAATCTTCAAAGGACACTTTTCTTTTTCCCTTGTCTTTCTCTTGAAGAGGGGGAGGGTTGTCTTCTTGGGGTTTTTCAACTTCCCATAAAACTTGCTCCTCAATTGGATTTTCATAGCTTGCATCGTCTTGAGAGGGGGGTATGACTTCTTGTCTTGGTTCTTGCTCACTAGGGGAAAAAGGGGGTTAATAGGACGTACCACTCCTCGTAGTAATAGCATTTACATGCTCAAATTTCGGTGTTTTGCCTTGAGGAGGTAGTTGCCCCTTTTGTCTTGTAGAGTCTCCGAAGCAAGTTGAGATATTCGGGTTTCCATCGACTTCGCATGAGCATCTCTTGCTTGGTTGTCCTTTTGAATGTAAGCAACGAACTCTTGTTGATTTCTTGCCATTTCTTGATTACTCCTATGCATATCCATCATATGCTTTTGTACGTCGAAATACCGTGGTGGAGATGATGGATTATGTGGAGTATCGGTGAGGGCTAACGGAGTACCATAGTCATGGATAGGAGACCGACTCCTAGGCTTGCTTTGTTGTTGATGACTTTGATTTGCTTGTTGTTGATGGTTCCCTTGGAACCCATGAGAATTGCCTTGATTAAGGCCTTGATTGTGGTTTTGTTGTTGTTGGAAGCCTTGGTTTCCTTTGAAACCGCCTTGATTGAAGTTCCCTTGTTGGAACCCTTGATTGTTGTTGTGAAAGGTACCTTGGTTATTTTGTTTGAAGTTGTTAAAGGGTCTTGGATTACCCATGTAACCTTGGTAACCTTGGTTGTTGTCCCTTAAGGGAGGTGGAACATAGGGACGATGTTGTTGTTGATGTTGAAAGGCTTGTTGTTGAGGGACTTGATTGGAAGCTTGGTATTGATTAGAGTAGGAGGCACCTTGCTTGAACGCTTGAAAGGCGTTCACTTGCTCAATACTCCCTCTACAATGCATAGGATCATGACCAACGATTCCACAAGTATCACACATCCCAAAATATGGCAAAGAAGGTGCAAACTCCAAAGCATTAACATCATGGATCGAGTGTTGGTTGGAGGAACTAGAGCTTTGAACTTGTCAATGGTCTCCATGTGAGTTCTTAGTTGAGCCCCAAGATCAATGCTCAATTGTGTAATGGCATCAACCTCATGCCTACCTCCCCGATTTGCCTTCCTAGGCCTTGAGTATTGTGAATTATGCACCGCCATCTCTTCAATCCTTGACCAAGTTTGGTCATCCTCCACTTCAGTAAACCTACCGTTAGATCCCATGTTGAGTATGGCCCTCGAGTCTTCATATAACCCGTTCCAAAATTGTTGTACGAGGACAAATTGTGATAAGCCATGGTGTGGACAAGAACGGATCAAGGCTTTGAATCTTTCCCATGATTCATAGAGGCTTTCATCATCGCGTTGTTGGAAACCCGTGATAGAGACTCTCAATAGATTTGTCTTCTCCGGGGGATAGAATTGTTGGTAGAAGGCTAAAGCTAGCTTCTTCCAAGTGTCAATGCCAAGTCTTGCTTTGTCCAACCCCTTGAGCCATTGCTTCGCTTTACCAATAAGAGAGAAAGGAAATAATACCCACCGGATTTGGTCTTGAGTAATTCCCGTTTGCGAAATAGCGTCACAATAATCCGAAAAGGTTTCCATGTGTTGATGAGGATCTTCGGTTGGTAACCCACTAAATTGACATCTCTCGACCAATTGGATAAATTGCGTTTTCGCCACAAAATTCCCGGTATATGCCTCCGGTAAAGTGGATGGACCCGGCAAAACGTCTTCCGTAAAGGTTGAGTGAGAAGAGAACATAGGCATGATTGGATATAAGGGAGACGATGGTGGTGTAGACGGTGTTGATGTAGAAGAGGAGGGGGAACTAGGATAAGAAGAATTACCGAAGGGATTGATGAAGGTCCCTCCGGCCGTCTCTCGAGGTGACTCACTAAAGTCGGCTCCTTGGGCTTGCCCTTGATGAGTGGTGCTTGCACTTGGTTGAGAGATCCTAACCCGATTAATCGTCCGTTGGCGAAAGGCTCGAAAGAGTCTCTCCGGCTCTGGATTAAAGAGATAGAAGTCGCCTTCCCTCCTAAGCATACACTACACACTAGAACAAACGTAAGAACACCTAGTGCTTTATGGGCACTAGGCAACGACAATAAACAAACACAACTAGAGACAAAGAGAAAAAGAGGAGATAAAACTAAGGAAAGAAGAAAAATCTAGAGAATATTCACAAGAGAAGATGAGAGAACACAAAGAAGGGTAACTAAGTCTAGAAATAAGCAAACTAAGTCTAAACAATGCACCATCCCCGGCAACGGCGCCAAATTGATGGTAAGGATTCGTCACGTCCCTAGCCGATCAATAAAACACCGACTAACCTAGTGGGTAGCTAGGGCAAGTCCGGATCATATCCACGAGGATGGTATATCAAGGTTTAGACTAGGTTGGCCTATAACGAGACTAGATTACCAAACAAACACAAAGAAGCGATAAATGGAAAACTATGATGGAGGAGAAGTAGGAACTAGACTAATGATGGAACTAATAAATAAACTAAAAGAACGATGGCTAACTAAGGAGATGAACTCAAATAATGGAAGGAAGTGGGGTAGGTCAGGTTCATAGGAGTAGAAGGGTAATTGGGGTGATCAAGGGTATAGGCGTCTCCTAGTCATTAGAGTCGGTCCGGGCTCTCGCAACTTAGACCGATGTCAAGGTGGGTCCGGGCTCTCGCAACTTAGACCCTAGTCCGCGCTCTCGCGACTAAACTATTCTCAACATTTCCACAAAATAAGCAATCAATGAGAAGATGAACACAAGTATGGGAAGCATGGCCACTACAACTCACACAAGCATAACAACAAACACATAGAGTGCCTACAATGTGACTAACAACAAAGATTCACCCTTTCCCCTTAATCAACCCTAATCATCCATAATCTACCCCTAATCCCCCTACTAACCCCACAAGATTACTACTCACTCATTATCAAATTACCCATAACAATAACAAGAGAAAACAAACTAAACATCAAAACATTCATTATGAACAACTAACAATAATAACAATATAAAAAGATGAAACTTGATTGAATAAACAAAGAACAAGAGTAGAGAAAGATTATACCAACACTAGGAAGATGAAAAGATGCAATCTTGTATAAATAAGGACCCAAATAAAACCCAATGTTGTCAATCTTGGAGAATTCTTCAAGTATCCTCTTAATACAAGAACTAATTACAAGGATTAACTAAAGATTAACTAAGATTAACGAAAGATTAAAACTAATATGAGAGCATTAAACTAGGGTTTTAGATGTTAATGGAGGCTTAAACTAGTCTAGGGTATGATAAGATGTCTTAAAATTACAAGAAGGGAGTATATATATATGGGTACAAGAATGAAGGAGAAGAAAATAAACAATGCGGGTGCGCTGTAGCCCATCCCGACCGGGACGGATCCTCCCGATCGGGAAGGGTTCTGTCATCCCGATCGGGAAGGGCTCAACCCGACCGGGAAGGACCCACAGTGGCGCTCCTAAACGTGCATCCCTTCCTGATCGGGAAGGCCACTATCCCGACCGGGAAGGGTCTTGTATGCCTCCAATAAGAGCTCTAGGGTCCCTCCTTGTATCTCATGGGCTTCCCGTCGATTCTCGGGACTTGGGATCGGGTCTCGGAGGCTCGGGATTGGGCCCCAAGGTCTCGGGGTCGATTCCAAGGCCTCGAGTCATCGTTCCTTTATCTCGTTGGCTCCAAAATGTGTATGTATTGAGTCGGAATCACTCCAACTCTTCCAAATCGGTCTCGGGAACCTGAAACGGACTAAAGGAAGCATAAGAAGCCCATGAATCGCTCCCAAGGAGCGATTCCACAAGGAAATGGGACCAAAACATAGCAAAATAGGCACTACAAACTACACTTATCAATACGTGAGCATGAAGGAGCACAACACCTGGTATATTATATCAGTAAGTCTCTGCTTCCTGCAGAGACCAGGTACACATCTCGTGAAAAACTTGTACTCGCACTTGTTGAAAAACATGTACTCGCACTTGTTACAGCATCCTATTAACTGCGACCTTATTTTGAGTCACATGCTATTTCGGTAATAACAAACTAGCTGCTAAAAACTATTGTGAGAAAACCTGAGCTGTCAGGAAGAATGGCTAAGTGGTCCATGCACCTGAGTGGCTTCGACCTAAAGTTCGTCCCCAGAACTGCAATAAAGTCCCAGGCGCTAGCAGACTTTGTATCCGACTTCAGCCCAACACTCCAGTCCCAAGCAGAGAAAGACATCCTCATCCTGAAGGAGGACAAGGGCGAGCAAGTATGGAAGTTGAACGTGGACACGCCTCCAACATGAGAGGGTCTGGAGCAGGACTGGTCCTCAAATCACCTTAGGGGGTTCTCATAGTCCAAGCGGTGCGATGCGAATTCCGGACAACAAACAACGAAGCTGAATATGAAGCCCTGATCCTAGGCCTCCAGCTGGCCTTAGATCTCAAAATCAAGCGCCTGGAGGTGTACAGTGACTCCCAACTGATAGTTAATCACATGAACGGTTCATATGCATCAAAGGACTCCAAGATGTTGGCTTACCTTGAAGTGGCAAGAAGTTTATCCCTTAGATTTGTAGTCTTTTCAGTTAAACAAATCCCGCGGGACCAGAATGTAGAAGCAGACGCCCTAGCTACCCTAGGGGCAACATTCAAGCCTGGAGCAGTCTCTACCATACCCATCGTCCACGTCTTGGAACCAGCAGTCCAGAAAGATACACAGCAGCACAAGACATCTGGAGAAAGAAAAAACACTGCCAAACAAAACCAATGGCTACAGTGGCTACGAGAGGCAGGAGTGTGCAGTACCACAACAGGTCAGGGGAAGATCTCAGATTGGAGAAAACCCTACCAACAATGCCTACAGAACGACATCCTGCCAGCAGATAAGAAAGAAATCAGGAGCTTTAAGATGAAGGGATCCAAATACACCCTCATTGTTGGTATCCTATTCAGGAGGCCGTCTGCTGGACCATACTTAAGGTGTCTGGGTCAGGAGGAGGCAGAAATTGTCATGTATGACCTCCACAATGGTGAATGTGGAAATCATGCAGGGGGCAGGAGCCTATTCAACAAGGCACTTCGCCAGGGCTACTTCTGGCCAACAATGCGCAAGGATGTTGTCGAGCACGTCAAGAAATGTGACGCCTACCAGAGGCATGCACCAGTCAACCACCAGCCTGCAGAACCATTACATCCAGTAATTTCGCCTTGTCCTTTCATGAAGTGGGGGATGGATATCGTTGGCAAGTTACCTAGAGCCCCAGGAAACAAAGTCTTTATGCTGGCTATGACAGACTACTTCTCCAAATGGATAGAAGCAGAAGCATTCCCACAGGTAACTGAGAGACATGTTATATCCTTTATAAAACGTAACATTATCTGCAGGTTTGGCATTCCCTCAGAAATCATCTGCGACAATGGATCCCAATTTATTGGCAAAAAGATGGAGGCCTATTGCCACAGGTGGAATATCACGCTAAGCAATTCTACCCCCCCAGAAATCCTGATCGCCTCCCAATCGGATCGGTCGTTAACGAAGGACGGGGGATCAAACGATATTTATAGACTCGGAATAACACAAAAACTACTAGAGTAATCGTGGTAAGTCGAGGTCGGTCCACAGGGAACGGAGTGTGACGTTAAGTTTAAAACGGTGTGTTTGATGTCTAGATGGGGGTTTTCTAAGGGTCGAGTCTATACTAGAGAAATGACTAGAGAAATAGCTAGGGGTGATAATCAATCTAGGAAAAGGTGTTAGGGGGAAGTCAGGATTCGGTACTTGGAGTCTAAGAAGGTCGGAATCGAGTTTTTGTTGCAACATTGATAAAGGAGAATGCCACCTTTCGGTTTCTTCACCTAACTCACCTAAAAACCCGCTTTCGCGGCGAATAAGGGTAAGTCTCTAGCTATGGTAATTTCTACCTCGAGTTTCCCCATATTGATAGAAACTAGTCAAGGTCGGTCTAATTGGCCGGACTAAAACAACAATGACTTAACAACCATAAACAAGATAAACCAACAAGCAAGCAACCCACCAACATCCCTATATTCAAATAATCCAATTCCTCATCCCTAAACCCCCCAACTAGAAATCTACTCACTAATCATAATGGAAAACAATAAAACATTAACTAAAGAGAAAACCACTATAACATGCATATTAACTAGATCTTAGGCAACTAACAACTAAACTATGAGAAAACTATGATCTAACAATTACCCACTAAACTATGGAGGAGATAAGATCTAACAAGATAAACTAGAGAATAATCTACAACATCATAATTAAAATCTAGAGAAACTAACAACACTAATATGATCTAAACAAGACAATGATGAGAAAACTAACATAAAAACTAAACTAGAGATTAGAGAGTGAAAGAGAAATATACCAACTATGAAGATCTATAAGAAATAATAAGATTGCATGAATAAAGATTGAATCTTTGATGAATAAAGTGAAGAACTTGTCACTAATTATTCAATAAACCCAACAAATCTTCAAATAAAACTTGAAATAATCTTCTACAAACTTGTAATCTGGTCTAGAGAATTGTTGATGGAAACTATGTAGATCTACTACTAATTACTATGTAAACTACTAGAATTATGGAGGATTTCTACTAGAATACTACTACTAAGAAGATGGTGTAACTACACTAATGGTGGATAGTTGTGGATGATAGTGAGTATGGATGGATGCCTTGGGCAACAAACTAGGGTAACATATATATAGTGATCTCTTAATGGGTACTTAACCTAAAGCCCAAATCCAACTTTTTGCTCCATTAGTGAGACAATCACCCTTAGCATCTTCATGGGGTGAAACTTCGCCCTGCGGACTTGACGATAAATCCCACCGGGTGAAATTTTCGCCCGGTGAGATTTTCTTCTTTTTCGCGGTTTCCGGCTCTTCTCTCCATCGGGCAAAATTTCACCCGGTGGGCGAAATTTCGCCCGGTCAGTTTCGCCCAGTGGGGAGTCTCGGAAAATGTTCGGGGAGGCATTTTTACCGTCGGGTGAAATTTAGCCCGGTGGTGTCTCACCGGGTGAAATTTCGCCCGGTCATTTTTCTGGCCTCTTTTCTTGTCTCATTCTTTGTTGTATGATTGGATGGCTTTAAACTTTAAGTTGTGTGCTTTGCTCTTTGGACGGTATTCCCTTCTCTTGTGCTCGTGAAAGCTCAATCGTGATTTCGGTGCCAAATCCTATCAAAATTGATAGAAAAACTACCAAAAACACGTAAAACGTACAAGAGGGACGCTAATGCGAGAAATACGCAAAATATGGCGATAATCGCACTCAAGACTCGCAAAGCAAGGGAAAAACAGGTCTAAATGAGAGGAACAACGGTCTTAATTTAGCACACAACAAATCCTCAGTCTAATGGACAGGCAGAGTCTAGCAACAAAATTGGGACAGACAACCTGAAAAGAAGGCTGGAGGAGGCAGGGGGCAGGTGGGCAGAAGAACTCCCCTTGGTGTTATTGCCTGACAGAACTATGCCTAAAGTGGCTACAAGACAAACGCCATTCAGTTTGGTCTTTGGTACTGAGGCGGTCATTCCCTCAGAAGTTAGAGTACCTACCCATAGGTATGGCTGCATAACAGAAGACAGAAATCTGGTGGAGATGACAAGCAGTCTGAACACCATAGACGAACTCAGAACTGACGCTCAAATCAGAATGGCCTCCTACAGACAAACAGTCGCCAGAAGTTACAACAAGAACGTCAGAATCAGAGTTTTGCAGGAAGAAGACCTAGTTCTCAGGAAAGTCTTCCAGAACACCAGAAATCAGCAAGCAGGGAAGTTCGCCTACAATTGGGAAGGACCCTACCAAGTGCAGAAAGTAGTTGGGAAGGGGGCCTACCGACTTATGACTATGGAAGGGAAAATCATTCAGAAACCTTGGAATATCATACACCTGAAGAAGTACTTCCTTTAGATGGCCAATGTCGCTAGAAACAAGTCATCCATTCTGCCAGACGTGCCTCCACCAGAACCCAGGTTTTGCCTCATCAGATACTTCTCAACATACATCACTTTTTGATTGCTTTAAATAAATAAAGCTTTTACAATTGTTTTTTGAATGATTTATTTGATTTACATAAAGCTTTTTGTTTTTTGAATGGTTTATCTTATTTACATAAAACTTTCTGTTTTTTAAGTGCTTTTACGTAAAGTTTTTTGTTAACTTACATAAATTATTTTTGGAATAATTACTCATTTTCTGATGGCATTACGAAAGAAAATCTGGTGGAGTGCATATTTTTCTACAGAAGGCGTGCGTCTGTGACTAAGTGCCTACAACCGGGACATTATATAAATTACAGTCTCCCGCGCCACTTAGCACCAACGCAAAGCGTGGCACCTCTGACTGAGTGGGCGAACTAAATCCCAGGCCACCATCTCAAAAGGTCGACCATACAAACACAAGGCATGCATAGCATACAGTCACACATCGAACAAATGACATTACGAAAGCTACTTCGATTTCACACAACGAAAGTTAAGGCACGGAGTGCCACAAAAGGCTAACACACTTTGCTCCCTAAGCAAAAACGAAGGTACTGTAGAAAAAGTTTTACAGAAGTTCACACCACGCAGGGTTCACAAGCCGAAAACAGAGTACAACAAAAGAGGAGTAGCATCACTCCAACAGAACTTGGTCCACAGCTTGGACATTTTCCTCTGGTGGAGGTGGAACTGTAGCAAACCCTCCTACAGGAACATAGGTCTCCGACTTAAGATGGGCAGCAGCAGAGCCTCTCCCAGGATCATCAGCAGCACCCTCTTGGTCCACACCCTCTTGCTCGTCAGCCTCCTGGTCAGCAATAGGAGAATCAACAGACTCCTCCAGATCCTCCGCCTCCACGTCAGAGAGAGAGCATCCGAGTTAGGCGCCACAGGAAATTCCTCACACAGTCGCTTCTTCTCTACAACCAGGTCCAAATCTTTGTGCTTCTCCACCAGATATTCCTTGATCATCTCAACCTTGGTATACTGGTCCAACCAAGCAAGAGCATCCCTTAGAGTCTTCTTCAGCTCAGCATTTTTCCCCTACAGTGAAGAATTGGCATTCATGGCATGGGCAAGCTCACTCCTTGCCTCCACCAGATCTGCACTAAGCTTTTGTCTTTTGCCAGATTCCTCCGCCAGCGATCCGCGAACCAAATCCAACTCCTCCAGAGAACTATTTTCTAGCACAGACCTGGGACCAGGAAGTAGCATCTGGTCTAGAAGAGTCATGTCCTCTGCAGGGTTGGATGTACCGAAGCCTTCAGGAAATTTGAGCACCACTTCAGCAGGAACATTATCAATGGACCTGGGGGCAGAATAAGAGTGGAGATAGGAAAGATCTACCACTGGGGGTTCACTTTCTGTAAGAGTAATTTCTGAGATAGGAGACGAGTTACGCCTTCTCCTAGAACCAGCAGGGCCAGCAGAAGCAGAACCAACTTTCCTCTTGGAGGTCACCCTAGTAGCAACGGCCCGCCCTCTAGCAGCTACAACTAGCTCTAGGGTCACACGAGGCTTAGCGGATCCTGAAGAAGGGAGCAAACGAAAATAAGTACCATGGAAATCTGAGGTCAGACAAACTTAGCCAAGCAAGGACGTATCTTACTCGAAGACACGTTCTCACCCGACTCTTTTTTTTCTTCTTCTTGGGGAGGAGAGGAAGAATCACATGTGGAAGGAAAGAGCAAGTTGCAAAACGTCCTCTACTCCGGGTTTAGGCCGAATAGTTGGGTCAAAGAATAAATTGTCGCGCAAACCGTCTACAGTCCAAGCAAAGGGAAATTCCCGCCTAAGATGAACTTACCCGGGAATTTGGGGGCATTTTTCGGGATAAAATCCTCATCCTCGGAATTACGACGTGGCAAATTATAACCGGAGAGTCAAGAAGGTCGAAGGTCAAAAGTCAAAGGTCGAAAGTCAAAGGCAAAGGTCAAAAGTCGATACTATTAAAAATCATTGGGTCATTCGAGACCCAAAACAACGGGTCGATTAGAATTAAGGCAATAATATTTAGCCCATTAAAGACAGCAGCCCATTGAGAAGCTTGATGCATGTGTAGGAAGAAAGGGTCAATGAACAACCCCCTGTCTTCAAGGGATTCCCCCTGAAAATTATGAACAGGACCAGGGGGAGGTTAGCAGCAGAAACCTTAGAAGGAAGAGTCTTTAAAAGGAAAGCAACACTTGAAGAGAAATCATTCAACGCACCTTCAACATACCAACTCTAAGCAAATTCATAACATAATACCCCATAGTTAATTATCATAAGAATATCGATACTTGTATTCCTTTACTTTCCCCGTTCTTTTGATCATAGTAGAAAATTGGTGGGATTCCGGCTCCCCCCGCGGTTTTTTTTCACGTTGGGTTTCCGCGTCACCAAAACTTCGCGTATCGTTTTCTCCTTCTTTTCATCGTTCTTTGTCCACTAATATCGTCATAGTTCCGATACTCCGTAGCTATAGGTCGATCGCTTTAACCCGTCACTAAAAACAATAACCCGGTAAATTTTTACCAAAACATTAATTATATTGAAATATTATCTACAATATATACTCCGTAAAAGTTACAGAGAAATATATTTATATCTTCATTAAATCATAACCCCTCCGAGTCTGACTTATGTTCCCTCTTTCGCTTTTGGGCTGAGTCATTCTTTCTTCTCTCTTTTCTTTTTAAGCCATAAATATGTGGCTCATATTCTTCCATTTATTTCTCTCTCTTCCTTTATTTTTACACCACACATTTTCACATTCATATATTTTTCCCCAAAATCTCTAGGGGAACATATCTTAGATTCGGAGGGAGTATTTGGCACACTAAAGTCCCAACTCCCAATGAGTTACAGTATAAATTACATAGAATTTAAATTATTTTCTCGGTTCCAAGAAGGATAAATAATTGGGGGCGTAGATAATGATCGAAGAGTCATTTTAATTGCATTTGGGACTACAAATTATTCATACCTAATCAATGTAAATTATTCATTTGAGGATTACAAATGCATTTGAGAGGATTTTTTCAATATAAATTATTCATTTGGGGACTACATTGCACTTGGACTCTGTTTTAATACGGAGTACATAATATACATCATGCGTTATTCATAAGAATTAATGAAGATGTGAATAATAACAATTTTCTTGCGATAAAAATTAATATTTACTCCGTATATATTTTAGAAAATGAATAATATTTACATATTTTAAATTAAAATTTGTATTTTATATTTTTAGACGGAGTATTATATATAATAGTACTATATTAATAATTTTGATGTACTTCTAATCGTGTGATTTTAAATTTTAACTTATTATTTAGTTGTCATTTTAATGTAACTACACTACTACAAAATGAAGCTATTGCAACATTTCGAGAGCAACACTTTTCTATTTTGTTGCTTTTCTAGTAGAAAAATTGCAAAATCAATACTTTGAGTAAAAGTGTTGCATAAAGTAGTATAAATGCATCATTTTTTTCAAAAGCGTTGCTTATTACTATATGAATGAATTGCAACGTTACTAATAAGTGTTGCCTATATTTTGTTAATTTTTTAGATTGGCGGTAATTATCAGAGTATTAGTGAAAGTTGTGCGGGAACAAAAAAAATTTTGACCAGCAATATTCTCGCATATCGCCCAAATCAAACAATATCAATTTGTCCAGCAATATTCACGAAAGACTTTCCTTCTTCTTCACTCACGTATCATTTCGTCCTACATCAATTCGTCCTTCATCTTGCATAAATTAGGGTTCTTCTTCGTCTATCAATTCATCCTCCATCTTGCAGAAATTAGGGTTCTTCTTCCTTCATCAATTCGTCCTCCATCTTGTAGAAATTCGGGTTCTTCCTCTATCAGTTCGTCCTCTATCAATTCCCATCTCTATTCAGCGTTTTCTCAGGTAACAATTGATTTAAAAACTTTTAATATGCTTTTTACTCTATTTATATTTAATTGTTCACAGTTAGAACTCGGAAAAAATCGATAAAGATGACATAAAATTTCAGATTATGAGTTTGTAATTCATATAAATAAGAGGTTGTAATTTGTAAAAGGTGGGCTGATATGCAAGAAGCTTATGTTTACAGTGCTGTGGAAGGCAATTGATTTATAGATTCGTGATCAGTATGTTTCGAATTCATGGATTTGTGATCAATATTTGTACGTTGATTCTGTTGTGTGGACGTTTCTTTTGTCTTTTTAGCGCCTTTTTAAAAGTTAATTATTAGTGTATATCCAATTAATAATTTAGTACTTTAGTAGTGAGCTAGTGAGTTCTTAATAGTTATTGACTATGTATATCCAATTAGTAATTTAGTACCTTAATATAATGTGTTAATAAATGATGGGATATGTTAGTAGTGAGCTAGTGAGTTCTTTAGTGCTAGATATTGATATAAGTCTTCTATTTCTCCTTATGATTTTAATATTATAAAAGCATCATTCTAATTTTGTGTATATCCCGTAATTCTTAATTTGGTTATGTAAATCTAATAATCTCCTAGAATTTTAATTATTTTCAGACTTATAATGATGGGGGAAAATAGAAGTTGGATGTATTTACCTAGACGTTTGCCCGAATATGAAAATGGGGTCGTTGAATTTTTGGATGCATCATTTTCTAAGGTTGTTCTTGGGAGTCAAATAAGATGTCCATGTAAGCGATGTAAAAATAGATATTGGCTACGGAGACATGAGGTCTTTGACCATCTAAAAGCATTCGGGTTTGTTGAGAATTATGATGTGTGGGCTCTCCATGGTGAAGAAATATTATCAACCGAATGTTTCACTAATAAACAAAATGACAAAGTAAATTTTCCTGACAATACCGATGAACTGTTACATGACACATTTGAAAATCTTTTTGAGGGATCAGCTAGTGTACAAAATGGTCCAAATGACGAAGCTAAAAAATTTTACAAGCTTGTTGAGGATGGGAAACAAGAATTGTATCCTGGGTGTAAGAACTTTTCTAAACTTTCTTTTATCATCCGACTTTTCTTATTTAAGACACTCCATGGATTAAGTAATGTTGCATTTAATGATCTCCTAGAAATTTTCAAGGACATGGTTCCAGAGGCAAAGCTTCCGACAATTTCAATGAAGCTAAAAATGTTGTGAGGGATCTAAGTCTTGATTATAAGAAGATATATGCATGTCCAAATGATTGTATGCTATATTGGAAAGAATATGAAAATGTTGACGAGTGTCATGTTTGTCATGTCTCCAAGTGGAAACAATGTGATGAGGACCAAGCTAATGTATTGTCAAAGAAACCTCGTAGAATTCCAGCTAAGGTTTTGTGGCATTTTCCACTAAAACCTAGGTTGAAAAAACTATATATGTGTTCTAAAACTGCTGAATATATGACATGGTACGCTGATAAACGTCCAAAAGATGGGTATTTAAGACATCCTGCCGATGGGTTAGCTTGGAAGAAGTTCGATTCTTTGTACCCCTCATTTGCTAATGAACCTAGAAATGTCAGATTAGGATTGGCTTCTGACGGATTTAATCCATTTCGGACGTTGAGTGTTGCACATAGTACTTGGCCGGTAGTGTTGATTAACTACAATTTGCCACCATCGATGTTTATGAAATCGGAGTACTTTATGTTGTCGTTACTGATTCCAGGTCCTGAGGGTCCGGGTAATAACATTGACATATATCTGCAACCTTTAATTGATGAGTTAAAGGACCTTTGGGATTTAGGGATCGAAACATATGATAAATTCAGAAATGAAACTTTCACATTACAAGCTTCTTTAACTTGGACAATAAGTGATTTTCCAGGCTATTCAATGTTGTCTGGTTGGAAGACAAAAGGTAAGCTTGCATGCCCAAATTGTAATCATGAAACTGATTCTTTTTATTTGAAGCATAGTAGAAAGATGTGCTATATGGGTGCCCGTAGATTTTTAGATGTCAATGATTCACAGCGACGAAACAAGAAGTCTTTTAATGGTGAAGTTGAAGAGAGACTTTCTCCAAGGCCCTTAACAGGGTTTGATGTCTTAGAAGAGGTAAATGGTTTCGCGTCTGCTTTTGGAAAGAAGCAAAAGAAAAATAAAAACAGTAACAGCCCTTGGAAGAAGAAGTCAATCTTTTTTGAATTGCCATACTGGAAACATAATCTATGTCGTCATAATCTAGACGTGATGCATATTGAAAAAAATGTTTGCGACAATGTGTTAGGAACATTATTGGATATTTCTGGTAAAAGCAAAGATCATGCGAATGCTCGCTTTGACCTTTTAGATTTGGGTATTAAAGAAGACTTGCATCCTAAACTTTCACCTGACAACAAGCATGTAATTATTCCAAAAGCATGTTATTCAATGTCATCAAAGGAAAAAGACATTTTCTGTCGTGCCTTGAAATCGACAAAGCTGCCATACGGGTTTGCGTCTAATATTTCTCTGTGTGTAAATTGTGCTCAAAAGAAAGTATCTGGATACAAAAGTCATGATGCTCATATCATGCTACACTACTTACTTCAAGTTGCTGTAAGAAGGTCTCTTCCAAGGCATGTAGCGATTCCATTAATTAGATTGGGAGCTTTTTTTCGTAAGTTGTGCAATAAGGTTTTCAATCCTAAAGATCTTGACTGCTTGGAATCAGAAATTATCCAAGTATTGTGTGAGCTTGAGAAACTATTCCTCCCTAGCTTTTTTGACATAATGGTGCATTTACCTATCCATCTGGTAGAAGAAATTAGGCTTGGGGGTCCGATGCAAGGGCGAGGGATGGTCTACATTGAAAGATATTTGTGTAAATTAAAATCATATGTTCGCAATAGAGGTCGCCCTGAAGGATCAATTGCTGAGGGGTATTTGATTGATGAGTGCATGAACTTTTGCTCTCGTTACATGAACGAAGAAGTCAAGACAAAATCAAACAAGACCACCTGTTATATGTCGGGGAGTAAGTATGCAAATCTTGAAAATGCATTGTTTTGTAATGTTGGTCATCCTTTAGGTGGGAAAAAACGAAGAAACAGAAAATTGTTTTCTTTGGATCCAAATATTTGCAAGCAAGCGCATCGCTACGCTTTATTCAATTCAGACAGCAAAGAGGTTGACCAGTACATAAAGTGAGTAATTGTTACGTTAATGTTATTTTATTGTGTTATTACTTTTTTTTTATTAACAACTTACTATTTTAATGGCTTGTTTTATGTAGAGAACACGAAGCATTTGTTAATTCTCAGCGAAGAAAAAGCAAATGGAAACGTGCGAGGGACCATAGCCATGAATTTGCCAATTGGTTAAAAGATAAGGCAATCAATCAGAATGTTCCAGATCTTATATCTTGGCTTGCTAAAGGTCCTACTCCTACTGCTAGGAGGTATATGGGGTATTCCGCCAATGGGTATGAGTTTTATACAAAATTTAGAGATGCCCGATGCAAGACTCAAAATAGTGGTGTAACTTTGTCGGCATTAACTTCTAGTTTTGCGAGCTCTCGGGACCAACATCCCATAGATGGTGACGTAACCTATTTTGGAGCAATATTAGAAATAATTGAGCTCAGTTATTCGTCAAAGTTTAGAGTTATTTTGTTCCGTTGTGAGTGGTATCAAGTGGAGAAAGATGATTACGGCTTGACGTGTGTTAATGTGAACAAATTTTGTTCCAATGACGATCCTTTTGTCATGCCATCTCAAGTGCATCAAATCTTTTATGTGCCGGATCCCGTTGTAGATGGACTTCACTATGTTATGTCTAAGATTCCAAGAGATGTCTATGACTTTGACATAGAAACTTGTTCCGGTCACGGAAACAATTAACCCGACTGCGAATTCGGGTTCTTAATGTTCAAGATGTTGTTTGGTTACTATTCGTCCGACTTCCTTTGACCTCTCCTTTCTCCCACTCCAGCGATCAGACTTTCCCGGCGAAGACGGTCTGTTCCCTGCACAATGAACGCACAGGGCCTCGGAGGTGTCCGAGGGAACCCTCTCCGATGCCTAAGTCAGTCTGTGAAATGCCTTGATGAACCTAGTTCGTGAGGAGCTAGGTGGCGTTTTTTAGAGTGAGAGTCTAGAGAGAGAAAATCCAACCCTTGGAAAGTTGGAGGAAAAAGAGTATTTATACCTTCCTTCAAGAGAGAGAGAAGAGAGGGAAAAAGAGCGGGAGAATAGGTGGATGGTAAAGCGACACGTGGGTCCACTTTGTCCACTCATTCTCCCTTACCTTAGGCGAAATGACGGAGGGGCCCTTGGTAATCCCTGCCCTGCCTGGAGGAGAAATCCCCTGGGGACAGGCGGGCAGGGGGTCTTGAAGCCCTACTCGGTGGGCCGCATCGCCCTGCTGGGCAGGCGATTGCCTGAAGATACTTCTTGGGGGTTCCTTGGTGATCTATCCTGACAGCCTACTGGGCAGGCTCTCTGGTTTCTCGGGTCGGGTCGCCTTGGGGCCTACCAAGCAGGCGACCCAGCGCAGGCTTCCGACCCCCATCAATTGGCCCTTACCGGCTGGGGGGAAGCGGGGCTTCCCTCTAGCAGGTGAACTCTTGATTCAGATGGTGAGAGGTTGACTTGTTGGCTTCACTATTGCATTCAATGAGTTTGCACGTTCCCGAGGGAGGAGACTCAACTGCATTGGGCATGCAAAGAGTTGGGATGTCTTTTGGTCATGATTACTTCTGTGGACATGACGTAGGTCCACCCCGACGCGGCCACGCGCGGGTTTTGGGTAGGCGAATGAACCTCCATATGAGAAGGATCGAATTGAAATTTAAGTCGAAATGGAGTCGCCACCGAATTTTATGGTTATTCGGAACCATTTATCGCCATGGTCCATACACAAAGTATGGCCCATTTCAGTTTGAGAGTTTATTGGGCTCGTCCCTTTGCATATCGATATAGATGCCGACTTGGGCGGTTAATCGTATATTGAATGACTCTCGTTGCCAATGGATTCGGACATCCGGAAACCACGGTTCTGAGTAAGGGGTAAGGGTACGTGTTGGGAAGCCCACTAAGGACACCCAACCCCGCCCGCTCTTAGCGGCCTCTACTAAGACATCGTTTGACTTTTGAATATGCGCGTTAGTAGTTCGGTGAAATGTTATGCAAACAGCGTTTTACAAGATATAGAAATCGAATGGGTTGCTACGTCATTTAATGCATCGAATTTATTGTCGAAGTGATTTAGCATGCGAGGGTTCATTTAAAAGCGGTAAAACGCAAATAAATAAAGCAAAGCGAAAATAAATCGGTTACAAGTTACACGGGCGGAATACAACCCGGAATTCACAATACGGCGTACAATAGAATAATTGAAATATACAATTGGAATAACGAGCAATAATTATAAACGGACCCGTGTATAAACTAGACCGTGATTTTGTGTAGGTGGACGAACTTTAATTAGTTACGCATTATATTGCGTATTAATCAAAGGACGGAGGTTCGAGACCTAGACGTGGTGCTAGCCCGATCTCGAACCTCGATGCCTTGTCCCGATTTATCACCTCGAGAAATGGAGTCTAAATTAATTATACATCGGATACGACTAAAGAGCCGTCGACATAAAATTAATTATGTGAGACCGTCGATCAAAATCGTTTAAGTGAAGTGATATGCATGAATTTTGGAAAAGCTACGTGATTGACTTTGCACGTGTCGACTAGGTCGCTTAAAAAAGACGAGGCTCGAATAATAAAAAAAGAAAGAGCTCTCGGTTTCTGGGCTGCAGGACCCACTCGGTCGAGTCATGGCCTGACTCGGTCGAGTGTGTCCTTAGACGTAGCTACTGCCCGTTTTTATGGGTGCTACTCGATCGAGTAGCAGGTGTACTCGGTCGAGTGGCACCTGTACGAGTTGTGACTCGTTCGTTTTAATGTGTTTTAAATCGATGATTGGCCGAGTCAAATAAAAATATTGACGGATTTAAATTTAACTCGGTTTGTCGGTATTATAATCATGTCTTATATGATTATAATACCGTTATCGGAATTTTGTAGAAAAGGTTATTGTTTGATAAAAAATTGATTAGTGACGGAATTGCGCCCCTCTACGTCACGACGTCGATATTAATCCTCACGGATTGTGTGACGTCGGTTTTCGTGTCAACGGGTTCCGTACTAATTGGAAATGGGATTGAATGCGTTCAACTACGACTTTTGGTTGATTATCATAGTTCAACGCATTCGAAACCGAATTTTCATACTAGAATGCGATATTATGACGATAATGGTGATAAAGAAAAGATGATACAAAAATAAAGACGCGAAAGTACGACGATATTAATGCTAGTGTCACTACTATGATTACGATTATAAATACGATACGAAAATACGATAAATAAAACGAAAATGAGATTAGAAGAAAAGAGATCGAGATGGGGTTTAGGACACCCTCAACATACATGCTTAGTAAGGACCTCGGAAATGGACTCGTAATAGCGGCACGGGCTTAGGAGTATCGAGGATGTATGCGAGTTATGGTGTGTAATGTGTGTGTATGCTTCGCCGGTTCTCCGAGGGACGAGGGGCTCGGGTTTTGTGTGTCTTGCCTAGGTTGCTAGGGTCGTAGTGTTGTGTAGTGTAATTGCAAAGGTGTGTTTGAAGGAGTGTCGGTGTTCCCAAGTTGTGCTTGAAGGAAGTTGTTGATGCTTGAATGTTGGTAAAAGTTGTTTCTAAAGTGTGTTGGTGCATGGGTATTTATAGGGGCCTCGACACATGGGTCACTCGACCGAGTGGCGCGGGTGCACTCGGTCGAGTGCCCTCGCGAATGCATCTGGACGGTTTCAAAGGGGTTCCACTCGGTCGAGTGGATCAATCAACCCGGGCTATTTTGGGCGTGATTGGCTTTGATTGATTTGTATTGATTTTGGATAAACTTGCCTCATTTTGGAAGGATTTGTGAATGATTTGGATAGGATTGTGAACCTGGTGCATGCATCCGGTCGTTCCTGTGTCGGGTTTGTCTTGACCGGGTTTTGACCCGGTCGCCAAAAGACGGGATTTTTGGTTGGTGTCGGTTTTGGCCCAAATTAGTCTTGTTTTGCTCGGAACGACCCACTGGGCCTGATTTTGAGGTCTGTTTTGTGAGATTTTTACTCCACTAAAAGTCCATGTCGGATATTATTGATTCCGAGCCCAAGTCCGAGTATACTAAGTCATGTTTGCGTCCGATCATCATCGGGTGTTTTTTGGAAACTGCTATAGACACCTGGCGGTCAAATTTTGGGTGTCTACAGAGCCCCCACTCTGACTGAGGCTTGGACAAGGCGAAAGTCAGAGTAGCTACCAAGTCAATCAAGACCTAGTAGGCTTCCGTTCGGGTCGTTTATAGTCCATTAGACTCGCGTGAAGGGCTCGCCAGCCATAAGTCAGAAATCATACCTGAGCTGCTGATGATACTTCATGGGGAATCGGACTTGTCGCATAAGTCCTGGGTGTGCCTATATGTGGGCTCATCCCGTACCATCCCGGGGAAAATGCCGCCTTGGGCTTCCGTTGGGGAGATTTTAGAGGGTTGCATGTCCCTATTTGAGTCGTACCTGTAAAAGTCACATAAAACGTATGCAACACGTAGGTAGTAAAACGACTCGTGCTGGGGAAAATGATTTTTTGAATTTTTTGAAATCTTTGAAAGTTTTGAAATTTTTTGAATTTTTTTTTTTTTGAATTTTTGACAGACTGCTCGGGATGACTAAATTCTTGCGTCTGTGAGGAAGGATATGGGTCGGGCCTGTATGTCTAGGCCCGCTTGGGCCAAGGAGGCACAGTTGCAGGGGATACCCCAGGGTTTTGATGTTATAGATACATCACCCTGGTTCCTCTTTTTGTCACAATTCTCAAAAGGCTTCTTCTTCTCTTTTAAAAGAAAACTTTTATTCCTCTCAAAAAACTTAGCATGGGTATCGACCGTCTGATCAACATGCTGCAAGATTGGGCACACCGTTTTAAGGATGCGAGCAAGGTAGCTCTGAGGCAGTCTGGTATATCCCAACTGTTCATGTTTCGTCAGTTGCACGTGGACCGTCATTTCCTTGATGCCTGTCTGACCTTCTGGGATGACACCTACCACGTCTTTGCCTTCCCCCGAGGCGAAATTTGTCCTCTCCCTGAGGAAATCGCTGCCATAGGAGGGTGGAACCCATCACTCCGCCCTGCCGTTCCTTTCGCAGTTCGAGGCCCTAGGAGGAAGCTGAGGGAGTTTTTGGGTCTCTCCCATGCTGAAGTATCCCGCATGGCTGATGGGGATACTATTTCTCTGCTTGCTTTAGCCGAGAAGTTCATGAACCCATACGACATCCGGGTTACGCCCATTCATAGCCGTAGGGCGTTCGCCTTCTGTATGCTGCACGTGTATGCCTTTGAAGGCCATATGGACCTGCTGTCTTGCATGGGGAGTGTTCGTCTTCTCGTTGTTGCTGATCTCATGGAGACGGAGTGCAGCCCTGCGTCATTAATTACGGGGGAGATCATTCAAGGTTTGGACAACCGGAAGAGGGATGAGTCAGGCCGTTTCACGGGTAGTACCCGTCTGCTGCAGGTATATCGTTTTTTTTTTTTTTTTTTTTTTTTTTTTTTGTCGCGATATACTGTTGCAGGGGGGCACTCGACCGAGTCACCCTGGCACTCGATCGGGTGCCCTCGTAGAGGAGCGTACTGCCATGTTTTAGGGGTGTCACTCGATCGAGTGACCCTGGCACTCGATCGAGTGCCCCTATGCGGACGCCTGATTCGCCCGAAATTTCATAAGCGTTACCCTTTTTTGTTCAGCTCTGGCTATTCGAAAGGCTGTCCAAGATTGATCCTCCCTCCAACCCGAGTGCATATTGGTTCAACCAGGTGATGACGAGGAGACGGCCTACCGGTTCATCTTGCCTCGTTACTCAGAAATACTGGGAGGAAGAACTAACGTTCCATCGTGGTCCATTGATACGATGGGTGGTTCCGTGGTGGCCTATTTACTCCTGGACGGGTTTGGCACCTGGTGACAAGGCGCGCTACCAGGTGATTCTGTCCTTTAGCCAGACTGTTCATCTGTATCCTGACCGTATACTTAGGCAGTACGGGTGGACTCAGCGTATCCCGGAGCACGAGGCTGTTGTGAGGGAGCCGGATCAGCTGACTGACATTTTATGCGACACCTGGATCCAGAGGTGGTACACTCGAATCACTTGGACCGTTCCTCAGCCGCTTCATTCTGCCTGGGTGTCTTATTCTTATGAAAGGTGGACTAAAGCCGAGACTGCCGAAGCTCGTGCTGCCCTGAAGGTTGATGAGGCCTTCGACCTGCTCAGGCGAGAAGAGGTTAAAGACAACCGGGACTTCTTTGCTGAAGGGGAAACTCAAGCTCCCGTAGCCTGTCTGGGGCCAAGACAGAGAAGAAGGACTAGGACTCGAGCTAGGGGGTCCAATGCTAGAGGTGCTCAGGGGGAGGTGAGCCCCCAGACCAATTTGGAGAGGAGACTAGGGCCGAGACTTTCAGCCCAGGACCGACTTAGTCCCAAGGATAGGTTGCCGGAGCATGTACGGGCTCGACTTGGGCCCGTGACTATAGCTGAAGATCCTCTGTCGAAGAAGAGGATTCGGGTTAAGGAAGTTCCCGTTGTCATTCGGGAACGTCCGCCCCCGCCGCCGCCCCGACGTCCGCGGGCTCCTCAAGACCCGAAAGACAAAGGCAAGGGCAAGATGCCCGGATACGACTAGTCTCTCTTTTATTATTTGAAATATTATTACTATTTTTGTAGTGTTTTTCTTTTTGTGGCTTTTTCGTGGTTTTTTTTTTTGTAATTTTGAACTACCGAGTTTGTCGGTGTTTTTTTTTTGGAATAATAAAAATATTATTAGTGAAACCGTTTCTGTCTTTTTCGTTATTGCAGTGGTTGTGCCCTTTTGAGGGGCTGCCTACGTATCCACAGTTAGTGGAATCAAACCAAACGTAGTTCGGGCGTAGATTTTTTTTTGCAATTTTGAAATACACCAAGACTATGAGTTCAAGATGTGTGACAGTAGGATAAATAATCCTAACTTATTGACTCGCTTTATAAACTTTTGAAAAAGTGCTTAAATAAATTTTGCGAATGACATTGAGATAAGGTTTAGGGGTAGTAGCGTTTCAGCTGGTCTAGGTTGGTCGGGTTGACAAATTCATTTCCGTCCAGATCCGTCAGCATTACTGCTCCTCCTGATAGAACCTTCTTGACTAGGTATGGCCCAGCCCAATTGGGTTTGAATTTTCCCCTTGGGTCAACCGGTAGTAAGGCACGAACCGACTTTAGGACCAAATCGCCTTCTTTGATGTTCCTGGGCCTAACTCTTTTGTTAAAGGCCCGTTTGATTCTCTTTTGATATATTTGGATGTTATTGAGAGCCCGGGACCGCCGTTCGTCTAAAAGAACCAACGAGTCATATCGAGCTTGGACCCAATCTGCTTCGGGTACTTGACTTTCTAGCAGGATCCGGAGGGAAGGTACTTCTAATTCGACTGGTTGGACCGCCTCCATCCCATATGTCAAATAATATGGGGTCGCCCCGGTCGCAGTTCGGATCGATGTCCGGTATCCCCATAGGGCGAAGGGTATTTTGTCGGGCCAATCCCGATAATTATCAGCCATCTTTTTGAGTATGGTGACAATTGTTTTATTAGCAGCTTCTACAGCTCCGTTTGTTTGGGGACGGTAGGGCGAAGATGTGTGCCTCTGGATTTTGTATTTTGCTAGCAAAGTAGCGGTTTCTGCTTGGAAGTGGGTTCCGTGATCACTGATGAACTCATGGGGGATCCCGTACCGGCATATGATTTTATTCTGGATAAATTTGGCCACGTGCTTGGCGTTCAAGACACGGTATGATTCAGCTTCGACCCACTTGGTGAAATAGTCGATCGCCACCAAAATAAAACAGTGGCCTCCCGTTCCGGAAGGATTCACCTTTCCAATTATGTCGATCCCCCACGTCGAAAATGGCCATGGTGATGTCATGGTGTATAGTAGGGATGATGGCATGTGTCGAACATTACCGAAAATTTGACAATTATGGCAGTGTTTGACGTATGATTGACAGTCGGCCTCCATACTGTTCCAGTAGTACCCGAGCCTCATGATTTTTCGGGCTAGCATATGGGCATTCATATGCGGACCATTTTCGCCGTCATGTACTTCGGCCATTACCTTTTCGGCCTGTGTTTTGTCGATGCATAAGAGTAAAGCCCCTTGTGCCGTCCTCTTGTATAATTGACCGTCGTCCGTACGAATGAATTGGGTAGCCAGTCTTCGCAGGGCTTTCTTGGCCCGGTTTTCAGTTCCCGGTGGATATTCTCCCGTAGTCAAATAGGTTAGAATAGCCTGATACCAAGGTTCTGGATCGGTGATCTCGATATCTTGAATGGCGTTGACATACGCCGGCTCGGACCGTCTTTCGACACAGATCTGCATACTGGGCATATGTTCCGGGATGTTTAGTGAGGACGCTAATTTGGAAAGTGCATCCGCGAACTGGTTTTCTTCACGTGGGAGGTAGATATATTCCACTTTCTGGAATTGTTTCTCTAGAATCCTTACTCGTGCTTGGTAAGCCACGAGATTGGCATTCCGAGTTTTCCATTTTTGAAGAGCTTGATTGATGACTAAGGATGAGTCCCCGTGAACCCGGAGATTCGTAATGCCCAAATCAGTAGCTGCTTGTAACCCGTGGATGCATGCTTCATATTCGGCCGCATTGTTGGTTACATCAAAGTCTAATTTGATGGACAACGGGGTGTGTTCCCGTTGGGGTGAGATTAGGAGAATACCGACCCCAAAGCCTCGAAAATTGGATGCTCCGTCAAAATACAAGTCCCATGTTTCGGTGTCAGTATGGAATATGTCTTCATCAGGAAAGGCCCAAGTATCGGTATAGCCCTCTTCAGATATCGGACTATCAGCGAGGAACTCGGCTACTACCCGGCCTTTGATAGCTTTGAGCGGAACGAATTTGAGGTCAAACTCGGCTAGCATTAGAGTCCATCTGGACATTCTACCGTTGAGAATGGGCTTTTCGAACAAATATTTGATCGGGTCCATTTTGGACAGGACATGTACCTCGTGACTGAGCATGTAGTGTCTGAGCTTTTTAGTGGCCCAAACTAGAGCTAGGCATGTTTTCTCGAGCATTGTGTACTTGCACTCGTATTCTAGGAACTTTTTACTGATGTAGTAAATAGCCCGCTCTTCTGAATCGACTGTCTGGGCCAGCATAGCCCCCATGGCTGTCTCAGTCGTTGTTAGGTATAACGATAGAGGCAAACCGGGTTGAGGTGGCATTAGTACTGGCGGAGCAGACAGGATTTCCCTGATTTTGTCGAAGGCCGCTTGACATTTATCGTCCCATAGTACTCGTTCCCCGATCTTCAGTTTTTTGAAAATGGGTTCACACACCATGGTTAGCTTTGAAATGAACCGGCTGATGTATTGGATTTTTCTGAGAAATCCCCTTATTTCTTTTTCGGTCTTGGGGGGTTGCATCTCGGTGATGGCTTTGATTTTAGCTGGGTCGACCTCGATACCACGTTAGCTAACGATATGGCCCAGCAATTTGCCTGAGGTTACCCCGAAGCTGCATTTTTGAGGGTTTAACCTCATATTGTACTTACGCAAACGGGTGAAGAATTTTCTTAGGGCAGCGACATGCCATCTCGGTTTTTAGACTTGACGATCATGTCATCGACATAAACCTCCACTTCCCTATGCATCATGTCGTGTAATAAGGTCGTGGCTGTTCGTTGGTAAGTGGCCCCGGCATTAATGAGGCCAAATGGCATAACGGTATAGCAATAAGTACCCCATGGTGTAGTGAAAGTGGTTTTACCCATGTCTTCTTTTGCCATTTTGATTTGGTTGTATCCGGCATACCCATCCATAAATGATAAAAGGGCGTGATCTGCCGTGTGGTCCACCAATATGTCGATGTGGGGCAATTGAAAATCGTCTTTTGGGCTGGCCTTGTTAAGGTCCCGGAAATCTACACATACCCGAACCTTGCCGTCCTTCTTGGGCACCGGCACGATGTTCGCAACCCAGTCTGGATACTCAGACACTTGTATAAAGCCTGCTTTGAATTGTTTGTCTACTTCTTCCTTGACTTTGAGAGACCACTCGGGCTTCATTCTCCGAAGCTTCTGTTTTACCGGCTTACACCCATCTTTGATGGGTATACGGTGTTCGGCTATTTCCCGGTCTATACCCGGCATGTCCTTGTAGGACCATGCAAAGACATCCTTGAATTCTTGGAGGAGGCTTGTGAGTTGTTGTCTCTCCTCGGGATCTAAGGATAAACCTATCTTAAGCATCTGAGGCTCTAAGGTTGTTCCCACATTGATAGACTCATATTCTTCGACTACCGGGTCTCGGGATTCCCTCTGCTCTAGCTGCTCGATCAGATGTGGGGGTAGGGACACCTGTTCATCGGGTTTCTCAATGTCATTGCAAAAAGTATTTTTGAAAGTATTTTGAAAATAAGCCAAGTCATAAGCGGAACGGTTTTCGTTATTATTGATAGAGAATTTGGAAAACAACTCAAAGAGAGCGGCCATCTGATCATTGGTCAGAGGCGGGATTGGGAGTGCTCTCGGGACAGACCCCGAGGCTCCGGTGGCAGTGACTACAGGGAGAGGGGTTACAGTTTGGACTCTAGCATCAGACCCCTTAGACTCGAATATAGACTCGGACTCAGACTCAGACTCGGACTCAGACTCGGACTCAGAATCAGTGTCTGGCATATTTCCTTCCCCGGTGGTCAGCTTGTAGACTCGGCCTTGACCGTCGGTCCACTTGACGGTCTTCTTCCAGCTTCTTTTCCCGGTATCAGCACCGACTTCCGAGATCAGCTTCGAAGGGTCGAACTTGTTGCTTCGAAGGATCAGGTTCACCAAGTCTTCTTTGGGGTTCGGGACAGCTTTGTCTTCCCCAAACAAGAGTCCCAGCACGGGCTCGGCATTGTCAGTACCCTCCTTGGATTCGGATTGGATGAGGGCAAATATGTCATCTGGAATGTAGTTGCATTCCCGAGCTAGTGCAGCCTCGGGATGCGTGATGGTTGGTTGATATAGGCCAACTTGAATAGCCCCAAATACGGGTGTGACGAAGTAATCACTCAGCCTTGGGCTATAAGGGCCCAAGTGGGTACCCTTGATGATGTTGTAGGCCTTCTCAATTCCTGCTCGGACCACATTTCCCGGGGTTATAGCATATCCCAAACCGAAGTGAGATTCTCCGTCATTCAGAACCTCAATAATCTTCCCAGCTGGAAGATATGGCCTCGAAGTAGCCCCCGGTAGGTACCCCAAGTTTTGTAGCATCATGTCGATGCTCGTGGTGAAGTAGGGCCTAAAAAGGATTTCTTCTTCAATCATCCCTACAAAATCGAACCCCCAAAGGTCGGTGCGGTCCGTAGTGTTACAGCTAGCCACGGTTATAGGGGTTGCTTCTAAGGTGATAATACCGTCTTGTAGGGGCATTTTGATCTTTCGGTGCAGAGTAGAAGATACCGCCTTCACAGCATGGAGCCATGGTCTTCCCAGGAGTAGATTGAAGGAAGAGGTGACATCGATCACCTGGAATTCTAGCTCCTTCTCGATTGGACCGGTCACAATAGTCAGCCTGACGGCCCCGGAAACTGTTTTTGGGCTTCCATCGAAAGCCTGGATAGTGTGAGCAGTTGGTATGTAGTCGGCCTCGGTAATCCCGAGGGCTTTGGCAGTCCTTAGCGGGAGGACATTTACTGCGGACCCATCGTCAACTAGGGTCATCGGAAGATACTTACCCCGGCAAATCACTGTAATGTATAGGGCCAGATTGTGAGAGGCCCCGAACGGTGGTAGGTCGGCATCTGAGAAGGTGATTGATGGGCCTTCTCCTTTGGGCTTGCTCTTGAGGTAGGGTAAGATAGTGGCTACCATTTCAGTAGGGGTAGCCTGGGAATCGACCTTGATCTGATCGAGAGCCTTAGTAAGTGCTTCTCGATGTTCTTGTGAGCTAACCAAGAGTTGCCATATAGTGAGGTCAGCTCGGGCCCTTTTCAATTGTTTGATAAGAGCCGTATCGGTGCTTGGTTCTTCAATGGCTTCTTCCGTCCTGGTAAGTTCAGTGATGGTTGCCTGGACTGAGCCGTCTTTGGTGAGGGAATTACCGGCTAAAGCTTTGGATTTAGCCTTCCTGACTTCCTCGAGGGTAACGGGGACCGCTTCCCCTTTGGCGAGGTATATGTCTCCTTCATCATCGAACCAGATCCCATTGATTTGTGGGGGGAAAGGAGAGATAAGATGAGAACAGTCTATCACCTCACCAGCGAAGATGGCATGAGAGCTAAAGGGGTTATCCTTGTTGCTTGGCTTGTCCCCGGGTAGTGGTATTTTCCCGCTCTCAATTAAATCCTGAATTAGATGCTTCAGCTTCCAGCATTTCTCGGTGTCATGCCCGTTGCCCCGGTGATATTGGCAGTAGGCTTGGGCGTTGTAGCTCTTGGAGCGTTTTTCGACTGGAACTTCGGGAGTTGGGCCTATCGGCTGGACCAGGCCCTTGGAAGATAGCCTTTGTAAGGCATATGTATAGGTAGTCCCTATATCAGTGAATACCCTATGAGGGATGTTTCTTTTGGATGAGGCATCCAAAAGGTTAACCGTATCGAAGATGCTTCGGGTTGTGGCCGGAAGTTTGGTGGCGGATGAGGGAGCTCCTTGGTAACCCTTGTTAGAGGCCTTAGTCAGGCTCTCTTGTCTTAGATCATCTTCAATTCTCATGCCCATTTCAGTAAGGGTAGTGAAATTGGGTATGACAGCATACCGGAGGTGAACCCGGTAGGAAGGGAGGAGGTTCTTGACAAAGGCCTCCACTAAAGTCTTCTCACTGGGCTTATCGACCAGTTTGACACTCTCGGCCCTCCAGCGTTGGAGGTATTTAGTAAAGCCCTCCTTAGGTTCTTGGGCCATAACCTCTAGGGACCGCATAGTGGTTTGGATCTCGGTGTTATCTGCGTAGTTCCGAGCGAATTCCGTAGCCACGTCGTCCCAGGTTGAGAACTTCTTTGGGTCTAGCCTGTAGTACCAGGCCTTTGGGTGTTTCTCCAGAGATGCAGCAAAGAGGTTCTTAAACATAGAGGAGTCCACTCCCTTAATGGCCATGAACTCCTTGAAGGCCCGCACATGTAGTAGCGGGTCTTCAGTCCCTTCGAACATAGGTAGGCCCGTGAGATTCAGGTTTGCAGGCAGTTTGTCACTTACCGGGTTGTAATCCCGACTATTCTCCCGATGGATGTTGTTATTCCCGGTTAAGTAGACTTGTTCTTCCAATCGGCGGACCGAGCTAACTAGTTCAGTTAGGGGTTCCGTGACCCCGGTATTAGGAGTCCTTTGCTCCACTGTAGCTAAGCGAGCAACAATGGCCACTTGGCCGGCCCTCATTTCAGTCAGTTGGGCTTCGATGTCGGCTTGCTTCTCGATTATGGCATCTAGAGAGGTTTGAAGACTGTTCAAAGTGGCCATCCTTCGAGCGTGTCTGGTTGCCGGTGGCCTGTCTGTAAGAACACCACGTAATCAGGAACCGAACCCAGACCTTGGAATTAAAACAAGTACATCCCGAGCGACCCGAAAGAAAAAGGACTTGAGAAAGACATCTAGACGGATGACTCGTAGGTAATGTGACTTCCTTAAGATTTCGGCCTTGGTGAGCCTAGTCCCGTTCGAAGGAAGGTTCACGTGAGACTAATCCCCAGACTTTGGACTCGAGTGTGTAGACGGGCCCTCCCTCGTAGGAGTATGTCCTACGTAGGTGGGTCTTGCCTTAGTCAAATAAGGCGGACTGGGGTGGGGAGGAAACTCGTGATATAAGATCAACAGAGTTTCGACGCTGTAGACCTTGACGACTTACGACATGACCCGACACTGCTAAATACGGGAAGTCTTTAAGAAGAGGAAGGTTTGGAAAATTGATAGCTTTGGAAAACCCGAGAAAATCTCGGGGAAAGGCCCGATTTTTCGAGAAAAATCGGAAAGGGTATCGGGCCTTGGTTTTGATGGTTCGAAAATATTTTCGAGTTTTAAATTGGGCAGCATACCGGCTAGAAATAGGCTATTTTGAGTAAAATCATAAGTCCTAAATTCGGTATGTGTCCCGGGTTTTGAAAATTTGGATATCTTGAAATTTGAAAATTTGAATGTTGGAAAAAGGAATTTCCGACGATTTGAAAATTGAAGATGAGATCCCGAAGATTTGAAAGTTAAAAATGGCATCGCGAGGATTTGAAAATTGAATTTTGAAAATTCGAAAATCGAATGGTGGATCGGAAATTCGAATTTTGAAATGGGCAGCATGCCGGCTAAAAAAATAGGCTTGTTTTGAGTCAAATCTTAAGTCTAAATTTCGGCAGCTTTCCGAGTTTTTGAGGATTTGAATATTTTTGGAAAGATGCATTTTTGAAATGATGATGTTTTGAAAACGACACGGAAACCAAGTAGCACATAGTCACGTAAGCATTATAATGACACCATGTATGCTTTACACTAAGTCTCGGTCGGTCTGAATAGGGTCTATACCAGTGTTCATAGTCTAGTCGAGAAACGGGACGGTCTTCCTAACTCGAGTGGAGCTTAGAACATGCCGCAAAGTCCATCCGAGTCGACCATGAACACCATTTAACGTATCCAAGGACGAATACGTCGTGGTATAGTGGGACGTCGGTCACCAGTACCGGCCCGGGCAAATATGGGGTTATGCATGAACCGTAAAACTAAAACGCATATTGTACTCATCAAGCGATTTCTATTCGAGTCTCACCCTGAGAACGCCGACGGTAAACCACACATCGGTTGATCCCCAGCGGAGTCGCCAAATTGTGGACATGACGTAGGTCCACCCCGACGCGGCCACGCGCGGGTTTTGGGTAGGCGAATGAACCTCCATATGAGAAGGATCGAATTGAAATTTAAGTCGAAATGGAGTCGCCACCGAATTTTATGGTTATTCGGAACCATTCGAGCCCACTCTATATCGCCATGGTCCATACACAAAGTATGACCCATTTCGGTTTGAGAGTTTATTGGGCTCGTCCCTTTGCATATCGATATAGATGCCGACTTGGGCGGTTAATCGTATATTGAATGACTCTCGTTGCCAATGGATTCGGACATCCGGAAACCACGGTTCTGAGTAAGGGGTGAGGGTACGTGTTGGGAAGCCCACTAAGGACACCCAACCCCGCCCGCTCTTAGCGGCCTCTACTAAGACATCGTTTGACTTTTGAATATGCGCGTTAGTAGTTCGGTGAAATGTTATGCAAACAGCGTTTTACAAGATATAGAAATCGAATGGGTCGCTACGTCATTTAATGCATCGAATTTATTGTCGAAGTGATTTAGCATGCGAGGGTTCATTTAAAAGCGGTAAAACGCAAATAAATAAAGCAAAGCGAAAATAAATCGGTTACAAGTTACACGGGCGGAATACAACCCGGAATTCACAATACGGCGTACAATAGAATAATTGAAATATACAATTGGAATAACGAGCAATAATTATAAACGGACCCGTGTATAAACTAGACCGTGATTTTGTGTAGGTGGACGAACTTTAATTAGTTACGCATTATATTGCGTATTAATCAAAGGACGGAGGTTCGAGACCTAGACGTGGTGCTAGCCCGATCTCGAACCTCGATGCCTTGTCCCGATTTATCACCTCGAGAAATGGAGTCTAAATTAATTATACATCGGATACGACTAAAGAGCCGTCGACATAAAATTAATAATGTGAGACCGTCGATCAAAATCGTTTAAGTGAAGTGATATGCATGAATTTTGGAAAAGCTACGTGATTGACTTTGCACGTGTCGACTAGGTCGCTTAAAAAAGACGAGGCTCGAATAATAAAAAAAGAAAGAGCTCTCGGTTTCTAGGCTGCAGGACCCACTCGGTCGAGTCATGGCCTGACTCGGTCGAGTGTGTCCTTAGACGTAGCTACTGCCCGTTTTTATGGGTGCTACTCGATCGAGTAGCAGGTGTACTCGGTCGAGTGGCACCTGTACGAGTTGTGACTCGTTCGTTTTAATGTGTTTTAAATCGATGATTGGCCGAGTCAAATAAAAATATTGACGGATTTAAATTTAACTCGGTTTGTCGGTATTATAATCATGTCTTATATGATTATAATACCGTTATCGGAATTTTGTAGAAAAGGTTATTGTTTGATAAAAATTTGATTAGTGACGGAATTGCGCCCCTCTACGTCACGACGTCGATATTAATCCTCACGGATTGTGTGACGTCGGTTTTCGTGTCAACGGGTTCCGTACTAATTGGAAATGGGATTGAATGCGTTCAACTACGACTTTTGGTTGATTATCATAGTTCAACGCATTCGAAACCGAATTTTCATACTAGAATGCGATATTATGACGATAATGGTGATAAAGAAAAGATGATACAAAAATAAAGACGCGAAAGTACGACGATATTAATGCTAGTGTCACTACTATGATTACGATTATAAATACGATACGAAAATACGATAAATAAAACGAAAATGAGATTAGAAGAAAAGAGATCGAGATGGGGTTTAGGACACCCTCAACATACATGCTTAGTAAGGACCTCGGAAATGGACTCGTAATAGCGGCACG
The DNA here is from genome assembly GCA_958450325.1 of Agrostemma githago. Lineage (NCBI taxonomy): Eukaryota > Viridiplantae > Streptophyta > Magnoliopsida > Caryophyllales > Caryophyllaceae > Agrostemma > Agrostemma githago. The sequence goes on from OY288258.1 coordinate 39,429,471, forward strand.
GGCTTAGGAGTATCGAGGATGTATGCGAGTTATGGTGTGTAATGTGTGTGTATGCTTCGCCGGTTCTCCGAGGGACGAGGGGCTCGGGTTTTGTGTGTCTTGCCTAGGTTGCTAGGGTCGTAGTGTTGTGTAGTGTAATTGCAAAGGTGTGTTTGAAGGAGTGTCGGTGTTCCCAAGTTGTGCTTGAAGGAAGTTGTTGATGCTTGAATGTTGGTAAAAGTTGTTTCTAAAGTGTGTTGGTGCATGGGTATTTATAGGGGCCTCGACACATGGGTCACTCGACCGAGTGGCGCGGGTGCACTCGGTCGAGTGCCCTCGCGAATGCATCTGGACGGTTTCAAAGGGGTTCCACTCGGTCGAGTGGATCAATCAACCCGGGCTATTTTGGGCGTGATTGGCTTTGATTGATTTGTATTGATTTTGGATAAACTTGCCTCATTTTGGAAGGATTTGTGAATGATTTGGATAGGATTGTGAACCTGGTGCATGCATCCGGTCGTTCCTGTGTCGGGTTTGTCTTGACCGGGTTTTGACCCGGTCGCCAAAAGACGGGATTTTTGGTTGGTGTCGGTTTTGGCCCAAATTAGTCTTGTTTTGCTCGGAACGACCCACTGGGCCTGATTTTGAGGTCTGTTTTGTGAGATTTTTACTCCACTAAAAGTCCATGTCGGATATTATTGATTCCGAGCCCAAGTCCGAGTATACTAAGTCATGTTTGCGTCCGATCATCATCGGGTGTTTTTCGGAAACTGCTATAGACACCTGGCGGTCAAATTTTGGGTGTCTACAACTTCTCACGCTCGGCGGATTTTTGGGCAACGTGCTGGTTTGATGATTGGTTGCGTCTTCTGCCGAGGTGGTTGGAGTGCCATTTAATGCCTTGGCCTTTCCTTTGTATAATTTTGGGGAGGGATACACGATTGTCGTCCCAGGGGAGAGAGATACTGTGTGTTGCCCCCCCCCCTCCCCCCGACGGCTGCATAGCCGTTTACCATAAATGTTTAGAGTTCGGCCTCCGTTTCCCCCTGCACCCTTTCCTAGAAGAAACTTTCAGGCGGATGAATGTGGTCGTAGCTCAATTGACCGCCATGGCAGTTAGGTCCTTGGTAGCGTATACTTGGACCTGTTTATTCCATGGCGACGGGCCTTCCATTGATGCTCTACGGTATATGGTTGGCCTGCAAATGGTGGCTTCTGGGAGTGAGGGTTCCCCTGGATATTGGTCTATCCAGAGGCAGAAAGGTCACATCCTGGTGTGGCCGACTTTGGATAGCCTGAAAGACTGGAAAAATAACTTCCTATATGTACATAGTGCCACTGGATGGAGGATTCCTCGACATTTTAGGAATCATGTCCATACCAGGCTAGAGACTCGCCAGGAGTACCATCCTGGCGTTGGGGGGAAGGCTCTTGAGGTGAAACTGGGGCAAGAGGACAAGGACCTGGTGGAGAAATTTGCTGCTTATACGGACAAATCAGGCGTTCATGGCCCTAGTTTCTGGCTTCCCCACGCGGAGCTTATCACCACTGATAGATTTCTGACCCGAGTGGGTTTGAACCCTGTCCTAGATAGAGATAGTTCAGGGGCGCCACTGGTTTTTCTTTATCTCTCCTGTCTCCTTTTAAGGGTTTTCTAACCGTTCGTTCTTTTGTCCCTGCAGATCATGGTACTTGTCACTGGACAAAGAAAGAGGCAAGGTATCTGGGCCTAGACGAAGAATTTGTCATTATTCATAGGCGCCCCTCCCTTCCTCCCAATTTTAAGAAAGGTGAGAAGAATTTGATGAAGCATTTGAAGGGCCTCTCAGCTAGTAGGGCAAGGCTTCCCCCTCCCCCTAGATTTACGCCTGTGAAGCCGACGGCTCCTCCCTCCTCTAGCGTGGAAACCGCAGCCGCTTCTGAGGCCACCCCTTCTCCAACCGGTAAACGGAGAGGCTCTCCCGCAGGAACTCATACTCCCCTGGGGCCGGAGCCTGCCGGTTCTGAGGAGACTGGGGAAAGTACCCCTCAGGAGCTGATTAGGAAGAGAAACAGGAAACCCTCAAGTGCTGACCATGTGGTAGATCTGGAGGCAGACACTCCTGACCCGAAGCGTCCTGCCCGAGACGTCCCAGGCACCCTCTTTTCAGAGGAGAATACTGAGTTTCATTATACTTCTGGTGATAGCCTGGATGTTTCTGCCCTGCTCTCTGATTCAGGGGCCGTCTTAGCGGACCATCTTATCAAGACTGTGACTTCTGCCACCAACCAAGTGTCCCAGTATATTCAGCGTACCTCCCGGATCATTCAGGCCTCTGCCGAACTGGCGGCCCTTAGCCGCTTGAGTGATGAAGAATTGGTAACTTCCCCTCCCTCCGACCGCCTGGCCACAGTTGAGAGGGATGTCACGCTCATCGCCAGCCTGAAGGATCAGTTGGCCAAAAAGGAGGGTGAGCTGGAGGAGGCTAAGGATCAGGCGGTCCTTTGGAAGTATCAGGGTGAGAGGGCAGTTAGGGAGGTATCTCGCCTGGAAGAGGAGCTGAAGAAGTCCAAGCAGGCTGCCGTGGAGCTAGAGCAGGCCAGGAAGGCGTTGGCTGAGCTAGAGCATGTCAAGAGGAAGGCTGCTGATTTAGGGGAGCGTCTCTCCCGGGCTAAATCGGACCTCCAGACGGTCCGTAGCGATTTGACGACGAAGGCAGAGGAGTGGCAGAAGGAGAAAGATGAGATAATCCAAGAGGCTGAGACTGCGGTGGAGAAGAGCTTCGAAAGTGGTGCTAACTCTTCCCTGGTGGTGGTTACGGAGGCTATCAGGGAAATGTTCCCTGATTTTAATGAGGAAGCCTTTCGAGCTCTTTACGCCGCCAAGGATGAGGCCCGGTGCGCAGATTGGCTGAAGAGGCTACCGGTCCTGATTCAGGCGCCCCTCCTGCCTAACCTGCCAGGCAGTCGTCCTCCGAGGGTTCTTGTCCCTTCCCTGCTGCGCTTTTGTTCTTTCGCTGATATTTTAACTCTTTTTGCGCGTTGAGCCCTGCTGTGGCCGGCTGCCTTGCCTAATGTAATGCTTTAATCTATTTCATGGATTTTAACTTGTTCTTCTATAAAGACCTTTTTCTGTTTTTGTCATATATGCATCTGTTTGGTTTTTCTTTCGAAGTTTATATCTGGTTCTGGATTTTGTTTGAAGTTCTCTGCGTATTTATACAAGGTTTGAGAGGATTGCCCCCAGTCCATGTTTACTTTTGGCGTGCGAAGCCTGGCCTGACCCTAGCTTCTGGTCGAAGTCCAGGGGGCCTGCCCCCTGCCTGCCCAGGGGCATAGAGGGGGGCTTTTGCGTTTTTTATACAAGGTTGAGAGGATTGCCCCCAGTCCTTGTTCGTTCGGCGCGTGGGGCCTAGCCTGACCCTGGCTTCTGGTCGAAGTCCAGGGGGCCTGCCCCCTGCCTGCCCAGAGGCATGGAGGAGGGCTTTTGCGTTTTTTATACAAGGTTGGGAGGCCTGCCCCCAGTCCTTGTTCGTTCGGTGTGTGGGGTCCGGCCTGACCCTGGCTTCTGGTCGAAGTCCAGGGGGCCTGCCCCCTGCCTGCCCAGAGGCATGAGGCAGAGGGGCTTTGAATTTTTGTTGGGGGGTTCATTTTCCTTGGTTCTGGCAACAGGGGGCCTCCCCCTATTGCCCCCTGCTCGTTTGTGTGTGAAAATGCAAGTTTGAACAGACAACGAGTATGGATTCGGAGTTCCTTTCATTTCTTTGTAAAAAAGCTAACATAAGTGTGGTCGGAGCCGTCGACATTCTTATTCTGACCGTCCTCCGCCAGTTTTCTGAAAACCAAATTTACTTAAGTCTTGCTAGACATAGTATTTTTTTAAAGTGTCGGCATTCCAATGCGCGCCTAATTCTTGGCCTTCAAGGTTGGCGATTCTGTATGTGCCTGGCCCCAAGATCCGGGTCACCTGATATGGGCCTTCCCAGTTGGCGCTTAGCTTGCCATGCTCTCTTGACCTTCCTACAGCCTGCGTTTTCCTTAAAACCAGGTCGCCTATCTGGAAATTTCTCTCGTGTACCTTCTTGTTGTATGCTTTCCTCATCCACTGCTGGTAGGCGGCGATGTTAACGCTAGCCTCCTCCCTTACTTCGCTGACCAGGTCTAGGGCTTCGGTCATTGCCACTTCATTTTCCGCCCTGTCATACTGCAGGGATCGCAGGGTGGGAATTCTTGCTTCGATGGGCAGAAGGGCCTCTGCTCCGTAGACCAGGCCAAAGGGGGTCTGACCCGTGGACTCTTTTCGGGTTGTCCTGATTGACCAGAGTATACTTGGCAGCTCGTCAGCCCACCTGCCTTTAAGGTCGTCTACCATCTTTTTGAGACCGTTCAGGATCTGTTTGTTGGCAGCCTCCGTCTGCCCGTTGGTTTGAGGGTGGCAGACGGCAGAGTAGGCGACTGCGATGCCGTGTCCTTCCAACCAGACTCTTAGAGGGTCATTATCGAATTGCCTCCCATGATCAAACACCAACATTTTTGGCAGGCCGAATCTAGTGATGATATTTCTCCATATCACCTTCCTGACTGCAGACTCAGTAATGTTTGGCACTGCTTCGGCTTCCACCCACTTGGTGAAGTAGTCGATTCCTACAATCAAAAATTTTCTGCCCCCGGTTGCCACTGCGAAGGGACCCAATATGTCCATCCCCCACTGAGCGAAGGGGATGGGGGATAGGATTGGCCTGAGTTCCTGGGCCGGGGCATGGATGGATGGGGCGAAGAGCTGGCATTTCCTGCACTTCCGAGTCAAATCTTTTGCGTCGGCTAACAGGGTTGGCCAGTAATATCCTGCCCTCAGGGTCACTAGTAGAAAAACCCTCTACAAAGGCGGTTGAAATAACCCTATGGTGACGGTTTTAGAGCGACATGATTGGTGGGGTCACTATAGGTAAATGACGGTTGTACAACCGCCACCATAACTTATCTATGGTGGGGGTTCTTAAGTGAAAACCGCCACTATAGATCATCTATGGTGTCGTTTCTCAACTTAAAACCGCCACTATTGGTTATCTATAATGTCATTTATCAACTTAAAACCGCCACTATAGGTTATCAATGGTGTCATTTTCTCAACTAAAAACCGCCACTGTAGATCATTTATGGTGTCGTATCACAACCAAAAACTGCCACTGTAGGTCATCTATGGTGTCGTTTCTCAACTAAAAACCGTCATTGTAGGTCCTTTATGATGTCATATATCACCTAAAAACCGCCACCGTAGGTTATCTATGGTGTAGTTTCTCAACTAAAACCACCACTGTAGGTCATCTTTGACGTCGTTTCTCACCTAACAATTGCCACTATAGGTAACATACAGTGTCGTTTTTAATATAAGAACCGTTGTCGTAGAGTAATCTATGGTGTCAGCTACAATACAACAAGCGTCACCATAGAGTAAGTTTTCACGTCGCTTTTATAAAAACAGCCATTATTGACATTTTTAAAATATATATATCAACTAGGTTTGGATGCACCTCCCCATAAATTATATGTCAACCCAGATATAAAAGATGACAACACAATGTCTGCAATAGATTCCAATCGACAATAATGTCATAAAAACATCTTCATTTCATCGACCACGCCAATTGTGTCAATGTTTACTAACACATCCAAAAGTATATCCTTATACAAAGACCACAAAAAGGAGCAATAAAAATAATCTAATATATACTATAAGTTCTCTAAACATTTTGTCGCCCACGCCTCTTTAACTTCATCTATGTCCTCAAGTGTTATTGTTGAATCTGCCATAATCTACATTTCATACCATAATATTAAGAAAATTGTCATTGAAAAGTAAATAAAAGATCATTATAAACCTATAATTTAAAATAGAAAATACCTTCTCAAATTCTTCGTCCTTAGCTTTCTTTAGAGGAGTAATATGTTACGGAGTATGTGATATATCCATTTCATAACATAATAACCACACTCATAATCATCTAGTTGTTGCGGACACTAAATACAATGGTTGTGTCTTTGGCAGAAGTTCCCTTTCTCTTAGTATCCACCATACTCTCTAGGTTTGTTTCTTATCCTCCGTACACCTGGGACTATTTTGAACCCAACATACATATTGAGGATGTCGTTCACTCTTACCTCTTCTCGAAAGTCAATAATGAAGCAAAGTCACCTTATTTTCATGATGCTAAACTAATATAAAATGGTCATTTGATATAAACACTAATAGATACGAGTGGAAATTACATTCAGCTAGTTTGATGTAGGCTATACGTCTTGATTAGATAATGAATCTTATTGTATGTATGTCCCATGTAGCACAAACAGTGGATACTAAACTAACATAACAATGCACATAATAAAAAATACTTGAAGTCATTTTTTCAAAATATGTTTAATCAATAACAGAACTAGCCATTGTTTGTCAAATTATTATATAGATAATCCCCAATATTTGATTATTCCTTACATCATGTAACATAAGTTTCATTCTTCGCAATCAGTCAAGTAATAGAATTCGTGAGTTCAACCAAGAAAAATAATATGGCCTTTGATCTCATATTTACATAAACACCATCACATATTCATGTTTAACTATAAAAGAACAAATAGTAGGCCAACTACAAACAATTTGACCTTTTTATAGCATCTCACTCATTGATGTCCTATTTTCCAGTTTACAAGTTTACAATACACCCCAATATAAGCTCATTGTACAAAATTTAGAAAAAATACAATTCCCAAGCTCATAATTTTCAATTTCCATAATCAATTATCTAATCAATCACAAAACTTTAATCAAACAACAAAGACAAAATAACACAAACCAAGAAAATAGACAACTAGGAAAGTTTCATCAAGGTAGAACAAACATGAATTAAGAACTAACGGCCAGGCCACCACAAGAAGAAGAAAGATAAATAGAAGAAAACATAAAAAAGATGGGAAGAGCACCATGTTGCGACAAAGCAAATAGTGAACGATTTCGAGTAAATAGAATTTAGGCTTAACCAAACTACCCAAAACATATTCTCTGTAGCAAATTTGAGAGCTTACCACGAATGTTACATTTGTGGCATATATAGCCCTGTATAGGTCTTTTCCGCTGCAAACCACAACCTCCACCTAACGAAAAACACGGTCTGCTTATATTCCGGGCTAAACCAGAACTTTCAGTGAATACCTTAATCTTGGTGTCCTTATCGAGTGGTGAATTCTGCACTAGGAGTGGAATGCTTGATGATCCTGGCAGTGAATTCAGAATTGGTCACATATATATCATCCCTAAAATCATCAAATTCTGATGCTTCAACATTCGAAGAGTTGCTGCTTGTAACATGTAAGTTGATCATCACCTTCGTTCTCGACCTTAGGCCTACAAATAATAGGCACATGATGTGATCCAGGAACTCAACGTACTGAGGTAGTACAATATCACACACACACAGTTACGATAATAAGGCCCCAAAACCTTTACAGCTCAGTTCGGCTCCCTATTCAGTTAAAAAAGAACGGAGCCTAACGTACTATACAGCGATATGTAGCATTAAAGAGTAACAATTGAAATTGAAATTATGGTTTAGAGTAATTAATGACAAACCTTCACTAGTTGAGCGTTGGTACTATGAACCTCTCAAATCTGATACTTTGTCATATCAAAACATCAACCCAATTATACCACAATCTAAGCAAGCTACAGATTATACTCAGTTCGTACCCTAATTGATCGATGGCATCATGTCCATGGATCCGAGTTGCCAATTGGACATAGAGAATATATGGTACCTATTTTGATTCGATTTAAACCCTAGTGAATTCTAAGTTCTAACCAAATTAAACTCAAGAACAAAGGAACAAACCTTGATAATGATCTTGGGTTTCTGATGGCGAGCTGCGCCCCAAAGAATAAGGAAAAAAGCGAGAACAAGATGAAAACACCGAGGATGAAAGCAACAATTTCTTCGAACTAAAAATTCACGCGCTAATAGCCTAATAGTGAACTATTTCGAGTCGCGTTTGAATGCAAACCCTATAATTAAAATCAAGGAGAATAAAATGGAAGAGGAAAATGGTAGAGCAGCGATTCATTTGCAAGTCGCGCGCGATTGAACCCAACCCCTAAATGTCGTGTTATTGGAGAAATTAGCTGAGTTTTATGTTTAGATATGAGTTTTAGGAGAAATGAAATTATTTTAAGAGTCTTTTGTCTGGAGGGGGAGTGGGTAATTTCTTAAATGAGCGGCAGATTGAAAAATTAGATTAGGCAGCATTTACTTCATTTTCATAGTTAAATGCTGGGGTAAGATTACTTGAGATGACATTTGTATTTATGCTACTAGATAAATGTCATCTAATTATTTATCTCTTATGGTGAGGTAGAATCCGTGCACGTTATCCTTCTCAGAAAAGTTGTCGCCTTAACATCTATCTTAGATAGTTCCTTAAAACCTAATCAGATCGATCATTTCGTAGTCAGAGACCAGTATGACATACACAACAAAATCAACCAATCATAAAGTTAACTAAAAAACTAGTAAGTCAATTCACAAACTCTTACTAAGACTCATTAAAAAGATGAAGTAAAGTGAGAAACTAAGGCATAATCATATGGAACCAAAATCATAAAATCATAAATTATGTAGGCAAAACTCAGAAATAAGAGTAAAAGAAACCTGTAAGATACGATCGTGAGAAGAGATCGAGGCACAAAAAGAAGAGCAAGGGAAGTTAGTTTGCTAATTAAAGGGAGGTGGGTTTGCTAATTTTAAGGTTAAAAGAAAATGACTACAAAGTCGAATTGAATATAAGACGGGTTGAACAAATAATGTGTTACGGTACAAGTAGACATCAAGTTAAAAGTCATCCTAAATAAGAAACCATGTTAAAATTAAGCTAGAAAGATAAGTAAAATAACAAAAAGACCAAAGTCATAATAAAATTAAAATAAATATTCGAGACAAGCTCGAAGTTTGGAAAATAAAAAAATAGATCGAGGAAAATATATAAAACATACTCCCTCCGAGTTTCTAACATTGTCTCGTTTTCCTTTTTGGACTGAGTTCGATCTTTTACCCATTTTCTACTTTTGGCCATAAATATATGGTTCACATTTATCCACTAATTTCTCTCTCTTCCTCCTTTCTTTTTTAACCACTCATTTTCCCTTACTTATTTTTCACCCCAAAAGCAAATGGGTAAATGATAGGAACTCAGAGGGAGTACTACGTGAATATTCATTACGAGAATTCTACCTCGAAAGTGAAACATATTATTATTCCAAAACTTATAGGTGACACTATTTGTGATGCGCCGGGTTGGGCTAAAAATAAGAGAAGACACTAGATTCATATCTGACTTTAAATAAATGTTGGGATATAAATTTCGGGATGGGCCACGACTTTTTTTGACCAAAATCAATGTTCAAGCCCAGAAAATATCGGGTCGGGTTGGGCAATCGGGCTTGAAACCTTTCATCGACTCTAACTTTAATCATTAACTAATTTTTTTATAAATCAGCACATACATAATTTTCTTCTAGTGTTTCTATGGTGGCGGTTTTCTTAACAAACCGACATCAAAGTCTTATAATGACGGTTATTTTTAAAACTGCCACAAAATCCCTAGAGTGTCGTTATAAAATAAAATCGTGACAAAAAGTTGCACTCTATAGTGTCACTTTTTACGTCGGTTGTAAATATAACTGCCACAAAATACTATAGTGTCGACTCTAAAATGAAATCGCCACCAAAAGTAGCACTTTATTGTGTCATTTTTTATGTCAGTTGTGAATAGAACCGCCACAAAAGTTATAGTGTCAATTGTAAAATAAAACCGCCACCAAAAGTAGCATTCTACTGTGTCATCTTTTACGTTGGTTGTAAATTGAACCGCCACAAAATCCTTATAGTGACAGTTCTAAAACAAAACCGCCACCAAAAGTAGCACTTTACTATGTCGTTTTTTCAAAAAACCGTCACTAAAGACCTTCTCCACTTGTAATTTATACCTAATATGTCGTTTGTGCTAAAACCGCCACGGTAGGACGGACACGGTAGGGGTTTTTTCTACTAGTGGGCCTTGTGGGCCAACGACTTTCCTCCTATATGATGGCCACATATCCCTGAGTGGATGTCATCCAGGACCTCTGCAGCCTGTCCTGCCCCCAGACACTTGAGCAGGGGTGATGAGAATGACTTCTTATATAAATCCTCTCCTATTAGTATGAACCACGCAGCTCTTGCCGTCATCTTTTTCTTTTGTACAGGGTCAGATGGTAAAACTCCGCATCTTTTGTATCGGATGATTGGGGTCATCCAGTCCTCAGGCCCCGCCTCCTCGACAGCGCTGACTGGCTGGGAGGGGGCGGTGGATTTTTCCTGGATGACGTCTACCCAAACTGACCTTCGTATATCTTGCAGGATGGAGCTAGCTAGTTTTGACAGGGCACCGCCCGGTTGTTCTGGGATCGGGGAATATGCCTGACTTCATACGACTTTAGGCCTGACAACTCTCGCTTTACCCTCTCCAAGTACGTGGCCATTGCCTGATCCCTGGCTTCATATTCTCCATTAATTTGGTTGGCGATGAGTTGGGAGTCTGTTGCCAGGACAATCCGCTCTGCTCCCGCAGCTTTGGCTAGATTAACGCCTGCGAGTATGTGTGGACATGACATAGGTCCACCCAGACGCGGCCACGCGCGGGTTTGGGTAGGCGAATGAATCTCCATATGAGAATGGATCGAATTGAAATTTAGGTCTATGTGAGTCGCCACCGAATTTTGTGGTTATTCGGAACCATTCGAGCCCACTCTATGTCGTAGTGGGCCGTATACAAAATACGGCCCATTTCCGATGTCAGAGTTTATTGGGCTTGTCCCTTTGCATTGCGATACCGATACCGACATTATCGGATATCGTGTATTGAATGACTCTCGTGCGCCAACGGTTTCGGGCATCCGGAATCGAGGTTCTGAGTAAGGGGTGAGGGTACGTGTTGGGAAGCCCACAAAGGACACCCAACCCCGCCCGCACATTACAGGCCTCTACTAAGAATTGGAATGACTTTCCAATACGCGCGTTAGTAAAACGGAAAAAAATGCAAACATTGTTTTTCCTAGGCATGTGAATGAAACTGAAAAAAATGGGTTTCTATGTCAATTTAATGCAATTAATTCTACGTCAAAGTGGAATTTTAGCATGTGGGTTCATTTAGTATAATAAACGAACAATAATTAAATTGACAAAAGAAATAACAAACGCGTTAGTAACGATGTAATGATTTAACGAATAATAACGGTTTGTGCAAATATGAGATGCGATGAAAAGGATGCGAATATGAGATGCATGGTTTGAAAAGGTAGTAATACACGTGTTTTGACATGTTGACATAAATCGCAAATTACTACCGGGTTTTGAAAATAGAATAATGTACGATTTATTGTGTTAATCGTTATGGGTCACTCGATCGAGTGGTTGATGGACTCGATCGAGTGGACCTGTAAAAGACGATTCTGCTTTGCGTTATGGACCATACTCGGCCGAGTCATTGACCGACTCGGTCGAGTACATGGCCACTCGACCGAGTCACTGTGAGACTCGATCGAGTGGGGGTCGTAATTAACATTCTGACTCGATTTTAGGGTGTCACTCGATCGAGTGGCTAAAGCACTCGGTCGAGTGGCACCTGTACGAACTTGGTTCGTTTGCAATTTAATTGTTGACTTTGAATTTGCTTTTGATTTTTGATAATTCGACGGTTTTACCGAATCGGACATAAATATTGCACAATTTATGTTCGACTTGGTTTTTTATAAATCGCGAATTTTGTTGAACCGAATATAAAAATTGTTGAATTTATACTCGATTCTAATTTTGAATACTCGTTGTATCTCATATTCGATTATTTGAATCGATATGGAATATTAGAGTGAAATAGAAAAAAAAGATAAATTGATTTTAGTCGTTTTAAATTAATTATTGTGATATGAATAAATCACGTTAATTAATTCATGTGACTTGATTGTTAGATTCGATATCCAATTATGGAATTGGTATCGAATCTAAAATCGACGCTTTACTTGGATAAAAACTTGATTCCCTCGACTTCTCCGACATCGAAATAAATCCCTAGGGATTGTGATGTCGGATCCGTGTCAACGGGTTTCGACCCTTATTAAAATTGATTTTTAAAGAAATTGATGGATGCAAGATTATTGATGATGATGACGATAAATAATAACGAATTGTTGTTTAAGTAAATTTATCTCAATAATCAAATAGTCGGGGTACCGGGATAAGCGACCGACGACGCGTGTGCAGTACACTTGTATATGCGGTTTTCCTTATCCCGGTATCCTTCTTATTCGACACAAATCGATAAATATTTTAGTACTTTAATATTAGTAGTATTATCGATATTATGGTGCAATAAATAAAATAACAAAACGAAAAAAACGAAAAAAGAAGATGAAAATGACGTGAGAAAGGGAGGAAGGAGAGAAAGGGTTTTGACACCCTCAACCTACATGTTCTTGTCTCGATGCGGACTCGTAACCGTGGCTTCAACACAAGGGTCTTCGAGATTTTATGTAGATTAAGTTATGGTGGCTCGGGATTGATTTCCTAAAACTAGGTTTAGGGTTTTTGCTAGTGTGGGATTACTAGGTCTTGATTAGGGTTTGTAGGGACGTAGTGTGTGTATGATTGCTCTAGGGTTTGCTAGAGTTGTAAAGGGATGTGTCAAAAGTGTTGAAGATGTGTGCATGGGGGTTGCTTATATAGGAAAAGTTAGGGCACCCGGTTTAGGGTTACTCGACCGAGTAGGAGGCCAACTCGGTCGAGTGGCCCGTTATGCCAGCCGTCGGGCTCGAAATAGGCCCACTAGTGGTCCAGCTGGGTCGCGCAGGTCCGTTGACTTTGGACCGTGATTTGTGTTTGATGGGTTTTGTGTTTGACTTGGACTTTTTGAGGGTTGTATGGCTGTTTTGTGTGTCTCGGAAACGACTTTGACCAGGGTTGACCCAATCGTGAAAGGTCGGTTTTATTTCCGGGGTCGATTTTGGCCCAAATTAGTCTTGTTTGACTCGGAATGATCCAATGGGCCTGGATTTGAGGTCTGTTTGGTGAGATTTGTACTCCGTAAGTGTGTTAGCCAACGATTAATGGATTTGAGCCCGTATCCGAGCGCGTAGAGACACGTTAGCGTCCGATCATCATCGGATGTTTTTTTGGAAACTGCCATAGACACCTGGCGGTCAAAATGCGGGTGTCTACAGAGCCCCCACTCTGACTGAGGCTTGGACAGGGCGAAAGTCAGAGTAGCTACCAAGCCCGTTAAGACCTGGTAGACTTCCGGTCGGGTCGTTTATAGTCCATTAGACTTGCGTGAAGGGCTCGCCAACCATAAGATAGGAATCATACCTGTGCTGATGATAATACTCCGTGGGGCATTTGGACTTGTCGCGTAAGTCCTGGGTGCGCCTGTGTGTAGGTCCATCCCGTGAAAATGCTGCTGGGGAGATTTGATTGCTTGCGTGGCTTTGCTTGATTCGTACTTGTATAAATTACATAAAATGCATGCAACACGTAGGTAGTAAAATGACTCGTGCTGGGAAAAATGACTCTTTGAATTTTTGAAATTTTGAAATTTTGAAAATTTTGAAATTTTGAAATCGACTCCTAAAGAAATTAGGAAAGTTCGGGATAATTATCTCCTTGCTAGTATTGGGACTAGGCTTGTGGGTTAATTCCCTCTTGGAATTTAGGAAACTTTTCCTAGAAGTGATATGGAAAGAGATTTGCAAGGCTAATGCTATATATAGCCCCCTATGCTCTTGATTTTCTTCATAATTCCATCACAAGAAAATCTTTTATTTCCCTTAAGACAAAAAGAAAGTCTCTTTCTCCTCATAAGAAATCCATCATGGGAATCAATAGATTGAGTGCTATGTTGCAGGCCTGGTCCCGTCAATTTAGGGATGCTGATAGGGTGGTCTTGAACCGGACGGGTGTAACTCAGCTGTACCCGTTCCGTCAGATGGTGGTTGACCTTTACTTCTTGGATGCATGCTTGGCTTACTGGGATGACATATATCATGTCTTTGCTTTCACTCGGGGCGAAATCTGCCCTTTACCTGAGGAGATCGCAGCTATAGGAGGGTGGAACCCAATGCTTCGTCCTGCCGTCCCGTATTCAGTCTATGACCCAAAGAGGAAGCTGAGGGAATTTCTGGGGCTATCCCATAACGAAGTGTCCCGTATGATGAAAGGTGGCAATATTTCTTTGATCGATTTGGCTGAGAAATTCATGAATCCGCATGATGTCCGGGTGAGATCATTTCATAGCCGTAGGGCTTTCTCTTTTTGCATGCTCCATGTATACGCCTTTGAGGGTCACATGGATTTATTGTCTTGTATGGGTCATATCCGTCTGTTAACCGTTGTTGATTTAATGGAGACGGAGCATAGCCCAGCCTGGCTGATTACGGGTGAAATAATCCAAGGCTTGGACAACCGCAAGAGGGATCAGTCCGTTCGTCTCACCGGAAGCACCCGTTTGTTGCAAGTATGTCGAATTTATATTTTCTTTTTTGCTTTTTCGATTTTTTTTTTGAATTTTTTTTTTCGAGGATTTGGCTACAGCAGTGGGAACTCGATCGAGTCACCCTGGCACTCGATCGAGTGCCTTCGTAGAAAGGCTTCTGTCTGCTTCCAGTGACGCCACTCGATCGAGTCACCCTGGCACTCGATCGAGTGTCGTCTGTTTCGTCTTGGAATCTAATGTTTTTGTTTCCTTTTTCAGATTTGGCTTTATGAGAGGCTATCGGTGATAGATCCCCCACTTGATGCTAGCAATTACCGCCATAACCAATTGATGACGAGGAGGCGGGCCATCGATTTCTCTCGCTTGATTAGCCAGAAATATTGGGACGAGGTGTTATCGATCTATGGTGGGCGGTTGATTCGATGGGTCATTCCATGGTGGCCCATCTACGTTTGGTCAGGTTTGGACCCGAGGGAGAGGGCCCGCTACCAAGTCATCTTGTCTTTTAACCAAACGGTTCATCTTTACCCGGATCGCATACTAAGGCAGTATGGACGAACTCAACGGATACCAGAAATAGAGGCAATTGTGAGTGACCCTACCCAACTGACCGATGTGATGTGCGATACTTGGGCTCAAAGGTGGTACACCCGGCATACTTGGCCCGTTCCCAAATCTCGACATTCGATCTGGGTTTCGGACTCATATGTGAAGTGGACCAAAGCAGGTGATGCCAAGGCCCGAGCTGCTTTGAAGGTTGATGAAGCTTTCGACCTGCTGAGAAGGGAGCAAGCTAAAGACAACAGAGGGTTCTTTGATGAGGGAGACACTCCAGCTACCCTAGTTCGTCTAATGTCCGGACAAAAGAAGAAGGCTAAGACTCAAGCCGAAGGGTCCGGTGCTAAAGGTGCTCGGGGGAAAGTGGGCCCCCATACGGACTTGGAAAGGAGACTGGGCCCTAGACTAGCCGTGCAGGACCGACTCGGCCCACGGGATAGGCTACCCGAGCATGTGCTGGCCTGACTTGGCCGAAGACTGTGATTGAAGACCCGTCATCCAAGAAGCGGGCTCGTGCTAAGGAGGTTCCCCTGGTGATTAGGGGACGCTCGTCCCCACCTCGACGACCTCGGGCTCCACGCGACCCGAAGGATAAGGGAAAGGGGAAGATGCCGGGATATTAGTCTCCTATTTTACTATTTGAATATTATTATTATTTTTGTGGTGCGCTTTTTTTTGTGTTTTTGCCGTGTTTGGCGTTTTTTTTTTTTTTTTTTTTTTGTGATTCCCGAGTTTATTGAGATATTAATAAAGACATATTATTGAATACCGCTCCCGTCTTTTCGTTTATTGCAGCGGTTGTACCCTTTTGAGGGGTTGCCTACGTATCCACAATTAGCGGAATCAAACCAAACGTAGTTCGAAATTTGATTTGATTGATTTTTGCAATTTTCGAAATACATCAAGATTATTAATTCGAGATGTGCGACGGTAGAATAATTAATTCTAACTTATTGACTTGTCTAAAATTTTGAAAATTTATAAAAAGACTGAGTTTTATAAATTTTTGCAAATGACATTGAGATTGGGCTTATGGGTAGTAGCGCTTCAGCTGGTCCAAATTGGTCCGGTTGACGAACTCGTTACCGTCCAGGTCCGTTAGCATCACCGCTCCTCCCGATAGGATTTTCTTGACTAAATATGGCCCAGCCCAATTGGGTTTGAATTTTCCCCTTGGGTCAACCGGTAGTAAAGCACGGACCGATTTTAGGACCAAGTCACCTTCTTTGATTTTCCTGGGCCTAACCCTTTTGTTGAAAGCCCGTTGGATTCTCTTTTGATATACCTGAATATTATTGAGGGCCCGGGACCGCCGTTCATCCAAAAGGACTAGCGAATCGTATCGGGCTTGGACCCAATCTGCTTCGGGTACCTGGCTTTCAAGCAAGATTCTTAGGGACGGTACTTCTAGTTCGACTGGCTGGACTGCTTCCATTCCATATGTCAGATAATATGGAGTTGCCCCGGTTGCTGTGCGAATCGAAGTTCGGTACCCCATAAGGCAAAAGGTATCTTGTCGGGCCAGTCCCGGTAATTCTCAGCCATCTTTTTTAGTATGGTGACAATTGTTTTGTTGGCCGCTTCTACCGCTCCATTTGTTTGGGGTCGGTAAGGTGAAGATGTATGCCTCTGAATTTTGTATTTCGCCAGTAACGCGGTAGTTTCAGCTTGAAAGTGGGTCCCGTGATCACTAATAAATTCATGTGGGATCCCATACCGGCATATGATCTTATTTTGTATGAATTTGGCCACGTGCTTGGCGTTCAAGACACGGTATGACTCAGCTTCGACCCATTTGGTGAAGTAGTCGATGGCCACCAAAATGAAGCAATGTCCTCCCGTCCCGGAAGGGTGTACTTTCCCAATTATGTCTATACCCCATGTCGAAAATGGCCATGGTGATGTCATGGTATATAATAGGGAAGATGGCATATGCTGTACATTACCGAAGATCTGACAGTTATGGCAGTGCTTGACGTATAACTAGCAGTCTGTTTCCATGGTGTTCCAGTAGTACCCGAGCCTCATGATTTTGCGGGATACCATATGGGCGTTCATATGCGGACCGTTTTCACGGTCGTGGACCTCGGCCATGACCTTTTCGGCCTGTATTTTGTCGATGCATAGGAGGAGAGCCCCCTGTGCAGTCTTTTTGTACAATTGCCCGTCATCAGTACGAACAAATTAAGTCGCCAATCTTCGCAGGGCCTTTTTGGCCCGATTTTCAGCTTCCGGGGGATATTCTCCCGTTGTCAAGTAGGTTAGGACGGCTTGATACCAAGGTTCTGGGTCAGTTATCTCGATATCTTGAATGGCATGGATGTATGCTGGTTCGGATCGCCTTTCGACACACATCGGCATGCTGGTCAAGTGATCTGGGATGTTCAGTAAAGATGCTAATTTGGAAAGTGCATCTGCAAACTGATATTCTTCCCGAGGCAAGTAGATATACTCTACTTTCTGGAATTGTTTCTCTAGAACCCTTACTCGTGCTTGGTAAGCTACGAGATTGGCGTTCCGAGTTTTCCATTTTTGGAGTGCTTGATTGATGACCAATGATGAATCACCGTGGACCCGGAGGTTTGTTACCCCTAAATCAGCGGCGGCTTGCAACCCGTGAATGCATGCTTCGTATTCAGATGCGTTGTTGGTCACGTCAAAGTCCAACTTGATGGATAAGGGAGTGTGCTCTCCTCGGGGTGAGATTAGCAGAATTCCAACCCCAAATCCTCGGAAGTTGGATGCTCCGTCAAAATACAGATCCCATGTTTCGGTATCGGTATGGAATATGTCTTCATCAGGAAAGGCCCATGTATCACTGTGGCCCTCTTCGGACATTGGGCTGTCAGCGAGGAACTCGGCAACTACCCGGCCTTTGATAGCTTTTAATGGTACAAATTTGAGGTCGAACTCAGATAACATTAAAGTCCATCTTGACATCCTTCCATTGAGGATGGGCTTTTCGAACAAGTACTTGATAGGATCCATTTTGGACAAAACATGTACCTCGTGGCTAAGCATGTAATGTCGGAGCTTTTTAGTGGCCCAAAATAATGCAAGACACGTCTTCTCGAGCATTGTGTATTTGCATTCGTATTCGAGGAACTTTTTACTGATGTAGTAAATAGCCCGTTCTTCTGAATCAACTGTCTGGGCCAGCATAGCCCCCATGGCTGTCTCGGTTGTTGTTAGATATAACGATAAAGGCAGACCGTGTTGAGGTGGCATTAATACCGGCGGAGCAGACAGAATCTCCTTGATTTTGTCAAAAGCCATTTGACATTTGTCGTCCCATACCACCCGTTCCCCAATCTTCAGTTTCTTGAAAATGGTCTCACATACCATGGTTAGTTTTGAAATGAAACGGCTGATGTATTGGACTTTCCCGAGAAACCCCCTTATTTCTTTTTCGGTCTTGGGTGGTTGCATCTCAGTGATGGCCTTGATTTTAGCTGGGTCGACCTCGATGCCGCGTTGGCTAACGATATGGCCCAGTAATTTGCCTGACATTACCCCGAAACTGCATTTTTGTGGGTTCAGTCTCATGTTGTATTTACGTAACCGAGTGAAGAACTTTCTTAGGGCCGGAATGTGCCCGCTTGGATCCTTGGATTTGACAATCATATCGTCCACGTAGACTTCCACCTCCTTATGCATCATGTCGTGTAATAAGGTGGTGGCGGTCCGTTGATAAGTGGCCCTGGCGTTGATAAGCCCAAATGGCATGACGGTGTAACAGTAAGTACCCCATGGTGTAATGAAGGTGGTCTTACCCATATCCTCCTCTGCCATTTTAATCTGATTGTATCCGGCATACCCGTCCATGAACGATAGAAGGGCATGATCGGCCGTATTATCCACCAATATGTCGATGTGTGGTAACGGAAAATCGTCTTTTGGGCTGGCCTTGTTTAGGTTCTGGAAGTCCACGCATACTCGCACCTTGCCGTCCTTCTTGGGTACCGGCACGATGTTTGCAACCCAGTCTGGATATTCAGATACTTGTATAAAACCCGCTTTGAATTGTTTATCGACCTCTTCCTTGACTTTAAGAGACCATTCGGGCTTCATTCTTCTGAGCTTCTGTTTTACCGGTTTGCACCCATCTTTGATGGGTATTCGGTGTTCTGCTATTTCTCGATCGATTCCCGGCATGTCCTTGTAGGACCATGCAAAGACGTCTTTAAATTCTAGGAGGAGGTCTGCGAACTGTTGTCTCTCCTCTGGATCTAAAGATAGGCCCAACTTAAGAATCTGGGGCTCTAAAGTGGTTCCCACGTTGATGGACTAGATGTCTTCAATTACCGGATCTCGGGATTCCCTTTGCTCGAGCTGCTCGACCAGATGTGGAGGTAGAGGTACCTGTTCGTCGGGTTTCTCAATGTCATTGCATATAAAATTTTTGAAATTAAGAAAATTTTGGAAATAAGACAAGTCGTAAGCAGAACGGTGTTCGTTATTATTATTGCTGGTAA
This sequence comes from Agrostemma githago, assembly GCA_958450325.1. Taxonomy (NCBI): domain Eukaryota; kingdom Viridiplantae; phylum Streptophyta; class Magnoliopsida; order Caryophyllales; family Caryophyllaceae; genus Agrostemma; species Agrostemma githago. The sequence continues at coordinate 39,449,024 of OY288258.1, forward strand.
ATTTGGAAAATAGCTCGAATAGAGCGGCCATCTGATCGTTGGTCAGTGGCGGGATAGGGAGAGGTCTTGGGACAGACCCCGAGACCTCAGTGGCTAAGGGAAGAGGGATTACAAACTCGACTCCAGCACCAGACCCTCTAAACTCGGACTCAGACTCCGACTCTAACTCTGACTCAGACTCGGACTCGGTATCCGGCATGTCTCCCTCGCCGGTGGTCAGCTTGTAGACCCGTCCTTGACTGTCGGTCCATTTTATGGTCTTCCTCCAAGCCCTCGTCTCGGTGTTGGCGCCGACCTCGGTGATTAGCTTGGTTGGGTCGAACCGATCGCTGCGGAGGATCAAGTTGACCAAGTCATCTTTTGGAGCAGGAACGGTCTTGTCTTCTCCAAATAAGAGCCCCAGCACGGGCTCGGAGTCGCTTTCACCCTTCTCCGACTCTTCTTGGATGATGGTGAATATATCATCGGGGATATAGTTGCATTCCCGAGCCGTTTTGGTCTCGGGATATGTGATGGTGGGTTGGTAGAGGCCCACTTGAATGGCTCCGAAGACTGGAGTGACGAAGTAGTCAGTTAGCTTTGGGCTATAAGGGCCTATGTAAGTACCCTTGAGGATGTAAGTGGCCTTGTGAATACCAGTCTGGACCACGTTTTCTGGGGTTACGGCATATCCTAGCCCGAATTGTGACTCGCCATCGTTCAGGACTTCGATTATCTTCCCATCTGGAAGATGCGATCTCGAGGTAGCTCCGGGTAAGTAACCCAGATTTTGTAGCATCATGTCGATGCTAGTAGTGAAGTAGGGCCTGAAGAGATATTCATCCTCGATCATACCCACGAAGTCGAATCCTCATGGTTCGGTCCGGTTCGTGGCATTACAGTTAGCCACGTTTATTGGGGTCGCCTCCAGTGTGATGATACCGTCTTTGAGTGGCATCTTGACTTTTCGGTGGAGGGTGGATGATACGACCTTGACTGCGTGAATCCAAGGCCTTCCTAGTAATAGATTGAATGACGAGGTGACATCTATCACCTGAAATTCCAACTCCTTTTCGATTGGGCCCGTTATGATCTTCAGTTTAACGGCCCCAGCTACCGGTTTTGGGCTTCCGTCGAAAGCCTGAATAGTTTGCGCTGTCGGGAGATAGTCGACATCAGTGATGCCGAGGGCCCTAGCGGTCCTTAGGGGTAAGACATTCACGGCCGATCCATCGTTGATAAGGGTCATTGGGAGGTACTTACCCTTGCAGATGACCGTGATATATAGAGCCAGATTATGGTTGGGCCCAAATGATGGCAGATCAGATTCGGCGAAGGTTATGAGTGGGCCTTCGTTCTTGGACTTGCCTTTGAGGTATGGCATAATGGTGGCTACCATTTCAGCGGGGGTAGCTTCTGAGTCGACCTTGATTTCATCGAGAGCCTTAGTCAGTGCTTCCCGATGAGCCTGTGAACTAACCAGTAGTTGCCATATAGTTAAATCAGCTCGAACCCTCTTCATTTGTTGGACCAAGGCCATGTCATTGCTTGGTTCCTCGGGGGTTAGTTCCGTCCTGGCAGGTTCAGTGACGGACGTTGGAGTGGCGCGCCCAGTAGTGGCGAGGTGGTTGGTGGCCAAGGCCTTGGACTTGGCTTTTCGGACTTCTTCTCTGGTGACGGGGACAGCTTCCCCTTTGGCCAGGTACACATCATCCTCATCGTCAAACCATATCCCGTTGATTTGTGGGATAAACGGGGAAATGAGGTGAGAACAGTCAATTACCTCTCCTGTAAATATGGCATGGGCGCTGAACGGGTTTTCTTTGTTGCTCGGCTTGTCTCCAGGCAATGGGATTTTCCCTCTCTCGATAAGGTCTTGGATTAGGTGCTTTAGCTTCCAACATTTTTCAGTATCATGTCCGTTACCCCGATGATACTGACAGTAGGCCTGAGCATTATAATATTTGGACCTTTTGTCTACTGGGGCCTCTGGAGTTGGGCCTATTGGTTGGATCAGACATTTTAAGGATAGCCTTTGTAAGGCATAAGTATAGGTAGTCCCTATATCTGTGAACGCCCGATTTGGTGTATTCTTTTTGGATGAGGTGTCGAGCAGATTTACCTCGTCAAAGATGCCGCGGGTTGCAGCTGCAGGTGTGGGCTTGTTTGTAGACGAACTAGCCCCTTGATAGCCTTTGGTAGAGGCCTTAGTCAGGTTCTCTAGCCTTAGGTCATCCTCGATCCTGGTGCCCATTTCAGTAAGAGCGGCAAAATTGGGGATGATAGCATACCGGAGATGGACCCGGTAGGATGGGAGGAGGTTCTTGACAAAGGCCTCCACCAACACTTTTTCGCTGGGCTTTTCGACCATCTTCACACTTTCGGCCCTCCATCTTTGCAAATATTTTGTGAACCCTTCTTTGGGCTCTTGGGCCATTACCTCCAGAGTACGCATTGTAGTCTGGATTTCAGTGTTATCGGCGTAGTTCCGAGCAAACTCGGTAGCCACATCGTCCCAAGTTTTGTATTTCTTGGAATCGAGATTGTAGAACCAAGCCTTAGGATGTTTCTCCAAGGAAGAAGGGAACAAGTGCTTGAACATAGTTGACTTCACCCCCTTGACTGCCATGAAGTCTTTGAAAGCCCGGATGTGGTGGACCGGGTCTTCGGTACCCTCAAACATAGGAATTCCCGTCAAGTTGAGGTTAGCGGGTAGCTCGTTATCCAAAGGTGAATAAGTACGAGCATTCTCGGTGTGGATCGAGTTGTTCGTCGATAGGTGGACCTGTTCTTCGAGCCTACGAACGATACTAACCAGCTCGGCCATGGGCCCGGCGGGCTCACCTCCTTCGTTAGGGACCGTCTTCTCTACGGTGCTTAGGCGGGTGGACAAAGTTGCTTGGTTAGCTTGGATGGCGGCCAGTTGAGTTTCGATCTTGGTCAAGGTATTTTTCAACTCGTCCATTTTGCGTTGATGTCTGGTTTCGGGTGGCCTGTCTGTAAGAACACCACGTAATCAGAAACTAGCCCAAAATCCCGAAATAGAAAGTACATCCCGAACGAGACTAAAAGGGAAAATGACTCGGAAAAGACACCTAGACGGGTGACTTGTGAAATGTGGGCCTTCCTTAGGATTCGGCGGGTGGGCCTAGTCCTGTTCGAAGGAAGGTTCACGTAAGACATCCCCAGACTTTATGGACTCGATTGTGTTGACGGGCCCTCCTTTGTAGGGGTTTGTCCTACGTAGGTGGGCCTTGCCTTAGTTTAATAAGGTGGACTGGAATAGGGAAGAAACTCGTGATGTAAGATCGACGGAGTTTCGACGCTATAGACCTTGACAACTTAAGACACGACCCGACACTGCTAAATACGGGAAGTCCTAGAAGTGGAAGGTTTTGAAAATTGATGGTTTTTGAGAAGGGTCCGAGAAAACTCTGTTGAGGGCCCAATTTCCGAAAAAACGAAAAAGGTATTGGGCCACGGGTTTTGAAAGTTCGAAATGCTTTTCGAGTTTTGGATTGGGCAGCATACCGTCTAGAAAATAGGCTTTTGAAAAATCTTTGAAAAATTGACGGTTTTTGAAAACGACTCGAAAACCAAGTAGCACGTAGTCACACAAGCATTATAACGACGACATGTATGCTCTATACTAAGTCTCGGTCGGTCTATAAGGGGTCTATACCAGTGTACATAGTCTAGACGTTGATCGGGACGGACTTCCTAAGTCGAGTTGATCTTAGAACATGCCGCGAAACCCACTCGAATCGACTATGGACACCTTTTGACATATCCGTATTGGAGTACATCAACGGTATAGTGGGACGTCGGTCGCGAGTACCGGCTCGGAAAAAAATGGGTTATGCATGAACCGTAGAACTAAAACGCGTATTGTATTTGTCAAACGATTTCTATTCGAGTCTCACCCTGAGAATGCCGATGGTAAGTCACGCATCAGTTAATCCCCAGCAGAGTCGCCAAATTGTGGACATGACATAGGTCCACCCCGACGCGGCCACGCGCGGGTTTGGGTAGGCGAATGAATCTCCATATGAGAATGGATCGAATTGAAATTTAGGTCTATGTGGAGTCGCCACCGAATTTTGTGGTTATTCGGAACCATTCGAGCCCACTCTATGTCGTAGTGGGCCGTATACAAAATATGGCCCATTTCCGATGTCAGAGTTTATTGGGCTCGTCCCTTTGCATTGCGATACCGATACCGACATTATCAGATATCGTGTATTGAATGACTCTCGTGCGCCAACGGTTTCGGGCATCCGGAAACTGAGGTTCTGAGTAAGGGGTGAGGGTACGTGTTGGGAAGCCCACAAAGGACACCCAACCCCGCCCGCACATTAGCGGCCTCTACTAAGAATTCGAATGACTTTCCAATACGCGCGTTAGTAAAATGGAAAAAAAATGCAAACATTGTTTTTCCTAGGCATGTGAATGAAACTGAAAAAAATGGGTTTCTATGTCAATTTAATGCAATTAATTTTACGTCAAAGTGGAATTTTAGCATGTGGGTTCATTTAGTATAATAAACGAACAATAATTAAATTGACAAAAGAAATAACAAACGCGTTAGTAACGATGTAATGATTTAACGAATAATAACGTTTTGTGCAAATATGAGATGCGATGAAAAGGATGCGAATATGAGATGCATGGTTTGAAAAGGTAGTAATACACGTGATTAATTAAACACGTGTTGACATAAATCGCAAATTACTACCGGGTTTTGAAAATAGAATAATGTACGATTTATTGTGTTAATCGTTATGGGTCACTCGATCGAGTGGTTGATGGACTCGATCGAGTGGACCTGTAAAAGACGATTCTGCTTTGCGTTATGGACCATACTCGGCCGAGTCATTGACCGACTCGGTCGAGTACATGGCCACTCGACCGAGTCACTGTGAGACTCGATCGAGTGGGGGTCGTAATTAACATTCTGACTCGATTTTAGGGTGTCACTCGATCGAGTGGCTAAAGCACTCGGTCGAGTGGCACCTGTACGAACTTGGTTCGTTTGCAATTAATTGTTGATTTTGAAATTGCTTTTGATTTTTGATAATTCGACGGTTTTACCGAATCGGACATAAATATTGCACAATTTATGTTCGACTTGGTTTTTTATAAATCGCGAATTTTGTTGAACCGAATATAAAAATTGTTGAATTTATACTCGATTCTAATTTTGAATACTCGTTGTATCTCATATTCGATTATTTGAATCGATATGGAATATTAGAGTGAAATAGAAAAAAAAGATAAATTGATTTTAGTCGTTTTAAATTAATTATTGTGATATGAATAAATCACGTTAATTAATTCATGTGACTTGATTGTTAGATTCGATATCCAATTATGGAAATGGTATCGAATCTAAAATCGACGCTTTACTTGGATAAAAACTTGATTCCCTCGACTTCTCCGACATCGAAATAAATCCCTAGGGATTGTGATGTCGGATCCGTGTCAACGGGTTTCGACCCTTATTAAAATTGATTTTTAAAGAAATTGATGGATGCAAGATTATTGATGATGACGACGAGAAATAATAACGAATTGTTGTTTAAGTAAATTTATCTCAATAATCAAATAGTCGGGGTACCGGGATAAGCGACCGACGACGCGTGTGCAGTACACTTGTATATGCGGTTTTCCTTATCCCGGTATCCTTCTTATTCGACACAAATCGATAAATATTTTAGTACTTTAATATTAGTAGTATTATCGATATTATGGTGCAATAAATAAAATAACAAAAACGAAAAAAAACGAAAAAAGAAGATGAAGATGACGTGAGAAAGGGAGGAAGGAGAGAAAGGGTTTTGACACCCTCAACCTACATGTTCTTGTCTCGGTGCGGACTCGTAACCGTGGCTTCAACACAAGAGTCTTCGAGGTTTTATGTAGATTAAGTTATGGTGGCTCGGGATTGATTTCTTAAAACTAGGTTTAGGGTTTTTGCTAGTGTGGGATTACTAGGTCTTGATTAGGGTTTGTAGGGACGTAGTGTGTGTATGATTGCTCTAGGATTTGCTAGGGTTGTAAAGGGATGTGTCAAAAGTGTTGAAGATGTGTGCATCGGGGTTGCTTATATAGGAAAAGCTAGGGCACCCGGTTTAGGGTTACTCGACCGAGTAGGAGGCCAACTCGGTCGAGTGGTCCGTTATGCCAGCCGTCGGGCTCGAAATAGGCCCACTCGATCGAGTGGGTGGGTCACTCGATCGAGTGGCCCAGCTGGGTCGCTCAGGTCCGTTGACTTTGGACCGTGATTTGTGTTTGATGGGTTTTGTGTTTGACTTGGAATTTTTGAGGGTTGTATGGCTGTTTTGTGTGTCTCGGAAACGACTTTGACCGGGGTTGACCCAATCGTGAAAAGTCGGTTTTATTTCTGGGGTCGGTTTTGGCCCAAATTAGTCTTGTTTGACTCGGAATGATCCACTGGGCCTGGATTTGAGGTCTGTTTGGTGAGATTTGTACTCCGTAAGTGTGTTAGCCAACGATTAATGGATTTGAGCCCGTATCCGAGCGCGTAGAGACACGTTAGCGTCCGATCATCATCGGGTGTTTTTTTGGAAACTGCCATAGACACCTGGCGGTCAAAATGCGGGTGTCTACAGTATGTTGTGTGCCAAATTTGGACCGTTTTTCTCCCATTTAGATCCGTTTTTCCTCTGTTTTGTGAGACTTGAGTGCGATTATCGCCGTATTTTGCGTAATTCTCACATTAGTGTCTCTCTTTTGCATTTTACGTGTTTTTGGTAGTTTTCTGTCTATTTTGATAGGCATCTCGACCGAAAACGTGTGTGAGCTTCTACGAGCAAGAGAGAGATACGGTCCAAGGGCAAAGCACACAACTGAAAGTTCAAGTAATCCAACTGATCAACGAAGAAAAAGACTGGAAAAGAGTCAATGGACCACCGGGTGAAGTTTCGCCCGGTGAGTCATCACCGGGTGAAGTTTCGCCCGGTGAGTCATCACCGGGCGAAGTTTCGCCCGACGACATTTCTTTTCATCCCCGAAGATTTTCACGGCTACATGACCGGGCAACTTGACCGGGCGAAATTTCGCCCACCGGGTGAAATTTCGCCCGATGGTGAAATCGGGCCGGAAACGTCAAAAATGAAGAAAATCTCACCGGGTGAAATTTCACCCGTTGGGATTATTATGTCAAGTCGCGGGGCGAAATTTCACCCCATGAAGATGCAAAGGGTGATGGTCTAGCTAAATGAAGAGAAATCAGATTTGGGCCTTGAAGTTTGTGCAACCCATTAAGCAACTCTATATATACCCCTTCTAGGGTTTTGTGCCTCCTTGTGCCTTAAGTGTGCCTCTTAGGAGTAGGGTAGAAAACTCTCTAGTAGTAGTTTGTAGTAAGCTCTCTTAGTAAAAATCTCTACAAACAATTAGTAGATCTACTAGTATTAGTATAATTACTCTATAATTAGTAGTAAAGCTTCCACCTTTATTGAAGATTGTGCTTAATTGTTGAAGATTCAAGGGTTTTTCAGGGGTTTATGGGACAAAGATCCTTGTTTTATTTCTTGAAGATTCATATTTCTCTTATTGAAGATTGAAGATTTATGCATGGATTGGTGACAAATTCTTGTATATCTCTTCCAAGATTCAATCTTTATATTAATCTTCATCTTCCATCTTAGAATTCTCCTTAGTTGGTAAATTCTTTCCTCTCCCTTTTCTCCATTAGTATAATTTATTATTGTAGTTTTTATGCATGTTTTAGACAACTTTTCTTTTATTAGTGTTTTCTTGTTAATCACCATGATTAGTGAGTAGATTTCTTTGTTGGGGAATTAGGGAGGAGAATTTGGATTATTTTATTCAAGGGATGTTGGTGGCTTGTTTACTTGTTAATTATCAATTTTAAGGTTTTTGTGTCTTTGTTGACTTAGAATCGCGACTAGGCCGACCTTGACTCATTTCTACCAATATAGGGAAACTCGGGGTAGAAATTACTTTAATTTGAGACATACCCTTTCATCGCGAAAGCGAGTTTAAGTAGGTTGGGTGAAGAAACCGAAAGGTGGAAATGTCCCTTTTTATCGTTGTAACAAAAACTCGATCCCGAGACACTAAGACCCCATTTCCGAATCCCGACTCTCCCCAATACCTTTCCTATTTATTGACCCTAACCTACGATCTCTCGACCTCTCTCGACTTCACTCGACCTCTCTCGACCCAAAACCCCCATCTCAATCCCAACCACGATTTGACTCTAGACTTGACCAATACGGCTTAACCCATCTCCCTGAGGATCGATCCCGACCTACCACTACTACATTAGTTAGGTTTGTCGGAGTTAAAAATATTGTTTGATTGTACGGGTCACGACGCCCGCGCATCAGAGTAATGCCTCGTACTCGGCTTCGTTGTTTGATGCTGGGAAAGCGAACCTGAGCGCGTGCTCAAAGTCCGCCCCCTCCGGGCTGGTTAATACGACACCGGCCCCTGCACCATTAGCCGTAGAAGACCCGTCGGTGTATACCACCCATTCGCCGGCAGGCGGGCTGTCTTCCTCAGAATGGGAGCATTCTGCTAAGAAATCAGCCAGAGCCTGTGCTTTGATAGCTGTTCTAGACTGGTATGTTATTCCTAGTCCACTCAGCTCGATGGCCCATTTTAGCTGCCTCTCCGATTTTTCGAATTTTTCCAACACTTTCTCTAAAGGTTGGTCTGTCAGCACTACGACAGGATGTGCGTCAAAGTATGGCCTTAATTTCCTGGCTGCTATGACAACCGCGTAGGCTGCTTTTTCGACCATCGGATAGTTCTTTTCCGCTGCCCCCAGGGCATGACTTACAAAGTATTTAGGCTGCTGGGCGCCTGCTTCTTCTCTTAAGATGACTGCTCACTGTCGCATTGGTTACAGCAATGTAGAGGAAGAGTTTCTCCCCTGCCACTGGTCTTGCTAGGGTGGGGAGTTTCTTCAAATGTTCCTTTAACTGTTCGAAGGCTTCTTTTTGCTCATCCTCCCATTTAAATTGTTTGTTGCCCTTCAACACCTTGAAGAATGGGGTCGACTTGTCTGCTGACCTGGCAATGAAGCGTGCCAGGGCAGCCATTCTGCCTGTCAAACGTTGGATGTCCCTTATAGTTTTAGGCTCAGGAAGATCTAGGACAGCCTGAACCTTCTCAGGGTTGGCGTCTATCCCTCGGGAGCTGACTAGAAACCCCAAGAATTTACCAGAGCGCACTCCGAACGTGCATTTCTTTGGATTAAGCTTCATCTTGTAGGCGCGCAGGGAGGAGAAAGTCTCCTGCAGGTCTGCCAGGTGTTCCCTGTCCTTTTTGCTTTTTACAATAGCATCATAGACGTAGGCTTCTAGGTTCCTGCCTTTTTGACTCTCGAAAACCTTGTCGACCAGGCGTTGGTACGTGGCCCCTGCGTTTTTGAACCCAAACGGCATCATTTTGTACATGTAAGTGCCTGAACTGGTGATGAAGGCACACTTCACCCTGTCCGGCTGCCACAAGTATACCTGATGGTACCCTGAAAAAGCGTCCAGGAAGCTCAGCATGGAGTAGCCACTGGTAGAGTCTACCAGCTGGTCAATCATGGGGAGTGGGTAGCAGTCCTTCTTCGGGCAGGCCTTGTTAAGGTTCGTGAAGTCTACACACATCCTCCATGCGCCCGAGGATTTCTTAACCATGACTACATTTGCCAACCACTCTGGGTAGTCGCAAATCTCAATAAAATCCGCCTTCAGAAGCTTTTCGATTTCCTCTTTAATTGCCACGTCCTTTTCTGCGGACATGTTTCGCTTTTTCTGCTTTACAGGGCGGGCGTCCGTGCTTACGTTCAGCCTGTGAACGATATACGCTGGATCGACCCCCGGCATTTCGTCTGCCGAGTAAGCGAATACATCCTTGTTATCTTTTAGCACTTTGATCAGTTCAGCCTGATAGGACTCTTCCAGGTCGGCTCCGATGAGGACCTGCCTTCCTGGCTCCAGGTCCACCAGCATGCTCTCCCCCCAGGTTCCAGGTGGTCGGCCACCTGATGTCCGACTGGGATCTCACCTTCCCTGCTGGGGGAACTGTCAGCCTTTCTTTTCCCTTTTCTTTCACTTTCATGGGTCTGCAGGGCTACGGAGTAGCATTGCCTGGCCGACTCCTGGTCTCCATGCACTTTCCCCTCCATGCCAAAATCCGTCACATAGGCTACGGTGAGCGCCCTGATCGATACGGCTGCTTCAATCTCATCCAGGGTGGCCCTGCCTATCAGGGCATTGTACGCAGACCTTGCATCTACCACGACAAACGATGCCCTGATATTCCTGGCAGAGGTCCCCTCCTCGAATGTCACGGGCAGGTCTATAATTCCTTTGGGCAGTATGCCTGCCTCGCTGAACCCATACAATGATCCAGGGGCAGGTCTCAGGTGCCTTTTTTCCAGACCCATTTTCTCGAAGGCATCCTTGTATAGCAGGTTCGTGTACGCGCCGGTATCCACCATGCACCTTTGCACGATGTGGTTACTGATCTCCAGGGACAGTACCAAGGGGTCGCTATGGGGATACACCACTCGCCCTGCATCCTCAGGGGTGAAGCTCAGCGTCATACCCCTCGGGCTTCCTGCCCTTTCAGCGTAACAGATTTGGTTTTTCAATTCGCGAATCCGCCTCTTCCGGCCTCTTCTGCTGGTTTGTCCCTCTGCATCCCCTGATATCACATGGATTATCAGGCGGTTTTGCGCCGAGCCTTCAGGTTTTTGATGGGAGGGATTTGTCGTGGAATCCCAACCGTCAATAAAATAACCGGCTATTCCTACGGTAGATAGGGCAAGTCGGGTCGAATCCACGGGGACGGTAATGTATAGCCTAGACTAAGGTCGCCTAAATACGAGACTAAGTCAACGAGCTAATCTAAACTAGAGAATGATAGAAGGGGAGAAAACTAGACTAAGACTAAGGTGCCGGAGAAACAAACAAAGAAACGGGCTAGGATTAGGTCGGGGTCAAAGGGGTAACGGAATGGTCGAGGGAGAACTAGAGCGAAGGAGGTAGTAGGGTAATCTAGGTATGGTCCGGGCTCTCGCAACTTAGACCGACCTAGAGGTTTCACCTAAAACCCATCTCGGCGACACACATGACAAACGGGGTTACTAGCACGCTATCGTGGTCTAGGTCGAATCCGGGCTCTCGCTACTTAGACCGACCTAGGGGTCGTCCTCACCGGGCTCTCGCAACTTAGTGAGGGAACCGAACCCACAAACAAACTATCACCCACAAGAGAAAGGCAAGAAAAACAAGCATTCGCAACTACTTAGTCATTCAAGCATTTCAACAAACATGTGATGTGCACCAAACCAAGAGGAAACCCAAATCTTCCACCAACATCTCTAACAATCCCTTAATCATCCAATTAACACCCTAATCGCCTTACTAACCCTAGCAAGAACACTACTCTAACATATCTAAAGGAAAAACCAACATAAACAAGAGGAAACAACACAAACATCCAACACACATTATGAAACTAACAAGAATAAGAACAAACTATAACAAAGATGAAAACTTGAATGAAATAAACAAAGATTAAGAGTAAAAGGATGAGAAAGATTGTACCAACTACAAAGGATGAAAAGAAGAACACTTGCATAGAAGATAACCCAAATTCATCCACCAAGGTTGTCAATCTTGGATGGATTCTTCAAGAGATCCAATAATACAAGACTAAACTAGGATTAACTAATTACCGACTAATCTACACTAATATAATCTAATCTAACCTAAGGTCTCGGGTTCGATTCCAAGGCATCGAATCATCGTTCCTTTACTCCGTTGGCTCCAAAATGTGTATGTATAGAGTCGGAATCGCTCCAACTCTTCCAAATCGGTCTCGGGAACCTGAAACGAACTAAAGGAAGCATAAGAAACCCATAAATCGCTCCCCAAGGAGCGATTCCACAAGGAAATGGTACCAAAACATAGTGAAAAAGGCACTACAAACTACACTTATCAGTTTTTCCAGTGTTTCCTTTTAAGTTTTATTCCTTGCTGCGTAGTTGCTCAGCCAGCCATTCCTAATGAGCTTTTCAATCTCATCCTTCAGGTGACGGCACTCCTCAGTGGTGTGGCCTACGCAATCGTGAAATGTACAGAACTTCTTGGGATCCCCTTTTGGGCTGCGTGGTTTGCTCGGACGATTCCACTTGGCAGTCTCCTTCTCTATTTCGAAGATCTCTGCCCTGGACTTGTTGAGGGCTGTATAGCTGTCGAATCTAGGTTGGTAAACTGTGCGCTCTTTTTTAGGGGTATCCCCTTCCTCGACTCTCTGTTTCCCTGCCTAATTCCTGCAACGTCCACCCTGCGGTCCCCCCTGCTGCCTGGTAGGGCCTGCGGGGGTATCCGGCAGGTTGTGGAACTCTTCCTGCAGTATAAACCCTTCTGCGATCTTTCTTGCCTTGGCCAGAGTTTCTGGCTGGGCTCTGATCATCTGATTTTTCATCTCTCCGGGGAGCAGGGAGTTAGTTAGTGCGTACGTTCCCGTCGCGTCGTCTATCTCTTTGACTTGCTGGAAGGACAAGTCAAACCTCTTCAGGTATTCCCTGACAGTCTTACCCTTCCTCTGCCTAAGGGTCATTAGGTCGAACCGAGTAAGACGACGCCTCTTGTTTCCAGCATATTGATCTAGGAAGGCCTCTGCCAATTCGATGAAAAAACTGATGACCCCTGCGGCAAGTCTCTAAACCAACCCTGGGCCAGGCCGACCAAGGTGGTTGGAAAGATCTTGCACCAGACTGCGTCGTCGGCATCATACATGCCCATATGACTCTCGTACGCAGCTAAGTGGTCCTCCGGGTCAGTCGTGCCGTCGAATTTAACAGAGTGCATCTTAATTTTGGGGATTGGGTACCCCTTCACCTCTGGATGAAGAGGGGGTTTTTTAGGCCTTCCTGCCATCTTCGACTTGCTCCCCGTGGAGTGGTAACCGTGATCCCTCCCTCTGTCGGGGGTCGGTTTCCGGCTACCAGGGGAACGGTGTCGGGGCGGTTGCCTGCTGATCGCCTCGTCGTCCCATCTGGCAGGGGAGTGGTGTCGTGGGCGCTTCTTCTGAGCTGGCTCAAGATTGTCCCCCTGACGATGCTTCGACCCAACGGGCTGTCCATGGTTAAGCCTTGAATGTAGGCTTCTGGACAGGCCCGGGGCTACTTGCGAGTCTGCCACCGGCGTCAGCCTGGAGAAGACGTCGCCCTGTCTCTCCCCTAGGCGCTTGGACGCAGGCTCTCTGTGCCTCATCCGGTTTCGAAGGTCTTGGGATAAACCCCTTTCTCGCGAGCAGCGATGGATTCTGTTGTGTGTATGGAGAACGCCTGCTCATCAGGCGTTTCCTGGTTACCTGCTGTTATGCGCCTCTGCGCCTGAGCATACACTTGTGCTGTTTTCTTCGCCTTCCGTTGGATTTTTCTGGCGGCGGTCTGCTTTGAGCCCCCAGCTCCTTCCCCACTTTCGAAGTGGAGCTGCCTGGGGGTCGTGGCGACCGTGCCTACCAGATCCTCCAGAGTAAACTCCTGGTTAAGCATCGCCGAGAAGAAGGCCGCCGTCTGCGCCATCTGAGCGGGGGTGAGGTTGAGGGGCTGCCTCGAGTGTGCCCCCTGCCCAGCTGTGACAACGACATCCTTGCCAGACGCTCCGTGGAAGCTTGCCCGCCCTACTCCTCGGATTGTGGCAGCGGGCATCTTCTCTGGGAACGGCATGCTGTACAGGGGGGGCGTTGGTGGGATTGTTGGGCCCGCCCCTGAACTGGCGTCAACGATTTCAGGCATGTTTTGTTGTAATTGGCTAATTTTGTATTCGAGAATGGTTGATTTTGTGGGTAATTTTGTGGGTACAACCGTATTCTACCCCACAGACGGCGCCAAATTGTTCCGGTCACGGAAACAATTAACCCGACTGCGAATTCGGGTTCTTAATGTTCAAGATGTTGTTTGGTTACTATTCGTCCGACTTCCTTTGACCTCTCCTTTCTCCCACTCCAGCGATCAGACTTTCCCGGCGAGGACGGTCTGTTCCCTGCACAATGAACGCACAGGGCCTCGGAGGTGTCCGAGGGAACCCTCTCCGATGCCTAAATCAGTCTGTGAAATGCCTTGATGAACCTAGTTCGTGAAGAGCAAGGTGGCGTTTTTTAGAGTGAGAGTCTAGAGAGAGAAAATACAACCCTTGGAAAGTTGGAGGAAAAGAAAGAGTATTTATACCTTCCTTCAAGAGAGAGAAGAGATGGAAAAAGAGCGGGAGAATAGGTGGATGGTAAAGCGACACGTGGGTCCACTTTGTCCACTCATTCTCCCTTACCTTAGGCGAAATGACGGAGGGGCCTTTGGTAATCCCTGCCCTGCCTGGAGGAGAAATCCCCTGGTGACAGGCGGGTTGAAGCCCTGCTCGGTGGGCCGCATCGCCCTGCTGGGCAGGCGATTGCCTGAAGCTACTTCTTGGGGGTTCCTTGGTGATCTATCCTGACAGCCTGCTGGGCAGGCTCTCTGGTTTCTCGGGTCGGGTCGCCTTGGGGCCTACCAAGCAGGCGACCCAGCGCAGGCTTCCGACCCCCATCAAAACTGTTTCACCAAATTCATATGAGAGTGAAACTAATGACATTCTGATGAGTTCCCAATTGGTGCTTCCCGATGAGAATATTACATTGTTCAGAGATGATGTTGAACCTACAGTTGTTGATGCAAGTACGATAATGACAAACAGTAATAATAAAACTGTTGATTTTCGTGAAGACTCTGATTGTGATGACACATTATGGGATTGGATGGAGGCGGATGAATAAGACAATAATGGGGAGCAATGAGTAATATCGGATTTGATTTTTAATATGTACTTTTAATGAGATAGATGAGATATCCTTGCTGATTTATGTTATGTGCTGATGTTTGTTATGTGCTGATGTCTGTTATGTGATGATGTTTGCCTTATGTGCTGATGTTCTAAATTTTATACGAGTAATAATTCACTTTTTATTCAATATCGCTCTTACAGAATATATATACTCCCTCGGAGTTCCTATTATTGTCCCAAAGAGATTTGGGGTGGAAAATAAGGAGGGGAAATGAGTGGTTCAAAAAAGAAAAATGAAGAGACAAAAATGAGAGAGTAATTGTGAACCACACATTGATGGTCTAAATAGGAAAGTGGGACAAAAATCAAACTCAACCCAAAAAGGAAAGTGAGACAATAATAGAAACTCGGAGGGAGTATAATTTATTACCTTGGCTTGTTTAGATTTTTTTTCGCAGGCTTTAAATGGGTAAGGTAGGGGATCAAGATGTCGTTAATGAGTATGAAAGAATTCGAAATGAAAGGATTGCACAAAATAAGAGAAGGCTACAACAGTTCGGAGTACTCAATATTTCCAAGTCACTGTCAGAATTGGGAAAAAGTACCAAGAGGAAAAAGATGTCCGAGAAACAGAATGCGATCATCGATACGATAGGAGATAAGGACTACCACCCTCCTAGAAATGGTGAAACTGATGAAGAATATGACCCTTTGAATTTTGAAGTTGTTAGAAAGGTCACATTATCAACCTTTTAATTCAAACTACTATCAATGATAAGTTTTACCACTTAAATTTGACAATTGCTTATGGCTACAGGTCATTACTCGATCAGGTGGTCGAGCTCAGGTACAATATATTCCACCTAGGTCATTAAAGAGGCACTCAACCTTTGCAAATAAAGGATTAGGATTGAATGATCAGGATTATTCTATGAAGCTCCGACAAAGATCTCAAAATCAGAAACATATCAATGAAGAGCAGACAATTGGAAATCAGGATGGACAAGATATTTCACAGCACACGAACTGTGACAAAAATATGACTATGGCATACTTCATCTTACATAAAAAGCAGCAGCAAAAAGGAAAAGAAGTGGTGAATAACCATGTTAATCCATCACAACAATTTGGACCTGGTACTCAGAATGGAAGCAGTAGTAATCGAAGGCTGAATTTTCAGGGTGTCCCTCAATCTCTAGAGGAAGATTTGTTTGCCACATCCCCAATTGAAGGTATGATTCATTTTGACTTCTTATTTTGGTTTCATGAACTCATTATGCAACATGCTAACTCTTTATTTTTATCATCAAGCTTCACTAAATCACCAAGTTCAATTCAACGAACCTGAAATAGACAAATATAGGGATGGCCTTCTTGATTCGGAGGATGAAGGATTATCCGACTCCATGAATGAATTTTGTAACGAGTTAGGTAAGCAAGGGCAAGAACTTCAACAAGGAGCTAGTGAAGATGAAAGCGAGGAGGTAGACTTGGACAGTAGAGATTTTGAACTAGACGACGGTAATTTATTACTACATTTTTTAATGTTGAGAATACCCTTTTTTGGTTACGTCATATTTATCTAGCCTCTTTATTCTTTAATTTAGTTGTGATCGGAGAAAAAACAAGAGGGCCAACCATGTTACATGACGTACACATGAGACCTTATGAGGAACGCGAAGAGATATATTTAAATGAGCTTGGCCAACCTATTGGTCCAATAACCGCAGAAAAAGATACGGTTTCTGCATTTTCTCGTTTTTTAGGAACAATAGCTCGAGACTATGGCTATGCTCCTTTAGTTTTTAATACTTGGAAGAAAGTACCTAACAAAGACAAGATGTGGGAATATGTCTTGGTATGCATATACTTGAAAAATTACTTATTATTGTACCTTCTTTTATATGGTTAATGTAAAAATTTAATCTATCTTAATAATTATCTTTGATTTAGATGAAGTACATTGTGCCAGAAGATGGTAAGGACTGGGTTTTAAGGACAATTGGATCTGCATGGAGGCTTCATAAGTGTCGTTTTAAAAAAAAGCATTATTATTCATATAACGATGATAAGACCAGGTGGCAAAATAGATCAAGAAGAGTTCCAGATGAGGACTTTATAAATTTGCTTGCAACGTGGAAAAAGAAAACTGAGAAGGTATCTCTAATGAAATTTTAGCTATAGTATATGTTTTGTTTTTGCACTATTTTGGTTAGACAGGTTATCTATAAAACAAAAAAAATGTATTATGCAGATTCGTTGTTCTCGTAACAGAGCCCATCGTCTGTCCCAGAGAAACATGCACACTGTTGGTTCGAGAAGCTTTGCAACAATACGTGAGCGAATGGTAATTTATGTTTGCTATGTTAAATTAATTACTACTTGACCATGTTGTTGATTGGTTCAGCATAAGTAATACCAGCCTGAATGCTTTAGTACCAAGCATGTCTTTAACCTCCACTGTCTCACATACACATCTCCATCTACCTCATTTTATCTTCATATTGATAGATGTTTTAAAATTGTTCCAGAGAAATGAACATCCAAACAAAGAGCCTCCATCTTTGGCTGAACTATTTGAACGTACTCGTAGAAGAAATGAAGGAAAGACATATAAAGAGACGTATGAGGACACTGCGAAAAAAATCGTAAGACACCCACTTTTTATTAACGCTTCATTGATTTTTTGTGGTTAAGCTTAATTGAGTATTAATATAACTTGAACTCTTTTCTAGGAAGATATGCAAAACTATATGGCATTAAATGATGGAAGTGCTCCTTCGGATGCCTTTTTAAGTGTCATGGGTAAGGAATATGATGGTCGTCGGAGATTATATGGTAGGGGTGTATGTAATAGAAAATTAAAAAAGAAGGATTCTTTACCGACACCATATGTGGTTCCCGGAGAGGTGCTGGAGTCACTCAAAACTGGTATCTATGAGGAAATACGAAAAGATCTGGATTGTGAGTTTACTAGACTAGAAGATAAGTGTAAAACGATGGAAGAACAACATTTAAAGAACAAAGAAGAGCTGCAAAATATACAACTAGATCTTGATCATCAAAGGGAAAATATGACTGAGGAGATATTACAAAAGCTACTGAAAAAGCTCCCTCCTGAAGTTATTACTCAATACTTATCTTAGAGGTACGATTTTTAAACCCATTCCTTAATTTTATGTTATTATACTTTTGGCTAGGACTGCCTTAAAATGAAGCCTCCAAATCATTTCAAATAGTCTTGGGAAATTGTTTGGATTATGATGTTGTAATCTGTAATCTTGTTTTGTAATACCTCCCTTGTTGTACTCTGTAATCATGTATTTGCTGTTGACTATGGAACATCTCCACATTCCTTCTGTAGATGTCAATTGCTACTGATGAATGTCGGTGTTTCATTTTATATAGTGACATTATGATAATTATGAATTTCTTAATTGTGTAAGCTAATTTGGACATATATGTATTTTCCACAGGAAATGCTTCGGAAGAATAAGGAATGCTCCGTGAAAGGCTAATCGGTTTAGGGCGTGCTATAACATATTAGATATCTAAAAGTGTATCGTACTTTAGAGACTATTACTATTTTGTTTTGTTTTTTACGGTTCAAAGATATTAATAATATTGTACGTCGGATCATATATTATTGGTGATGTATGATGGAACTCCTGTTTTCATAAATTTTGATCAATGGTAAAATTTTGATTTTTGGTTGAAAAGTTGTTACTGTATTATATATATATATATATATATATATATAGAGAGAGAGAGAGAGAGCGAGGATCCGGTGAGTCCTCCTATTTAAATGAGTCTGTCCCGTAATTCAAGACCGTCAGATCTATTGATATTAGATGGACTAGATTATGCCACGTTGCCTGTAACTAAACAAAACATCTTCACCAAATCCAAATCAAAATCAAAACCCTCATCCACCGTCTCCAAATCCTCTCCACCGTCATTCGGCTCAGCCGCTTCGTCATCCTCCACCGCATCCTCCTCCTCAACCTCATCCTCCTCATCCACCTTCGCCGCCATCCGCCGCCACTCCGACTCCACCTCCACCACCACAGCGCCGCTATTCAAATTCGACGTAGTCTCCGCCTTCCACATGATCGACCGAGACGGCGACGGTAAAATCGACCGATACGAACTCAAACCGCTCTTCAACAAATCCTTAACCGAAGAAGAACTAGCAGAGATGATCAAAGAGATCGACCGTGACGGCGATGGTTGTATCAGCTTAGACGAACTCCAAGCCGTTGGATCCATCTTCGACGTGACGTCACATGAGGAAGACGAACTCCGAGCCGCGTTCGAGTTCTTCGACGCCGATCACGACGGTAGGATCTCCGCCACCGAACTATACCAAGGGGTCCTCAAACTCGGTGATGGACGGTGCACGTTAGATGATTGCAGGCATATGATTGAAGGTGTTGACGTTAATAAAGATGGATTCGTCTGTTTCCAGGACTTTTCTCGTATGATGGACGTTATTCCTGGATAATTTTTTTTTTAAATTCGAAAAGAGAGAATTGTTTGGTTGGTTGGTATTATTGTTATGAGACCGTTCACGTGAGAATTTGTAAAAAAAAGTTAAGGCAATTTGACATTATTACTGTGACATTATTACTGTGACAGTGTCACAGTAAGATATTTATAACTCTTTAATTTCATATTACTGTGACATTATTACTGTGACATTATTATTGTAATTTCTTATTACTGTGACAGTGTCACAGTAAGATATTTCTGTTACTGTAATAATGTTCTGTTACTGTAACAGTATTACTGCACTATTACAGTGACATTATTACTGTGACATTATTATTGTAATTCCTTATTACTGTGACAGCGTCACAGTAAGATATTTGTGTTACTGTAACAGTGTTCTGTTACTGTAACAGTAAGATTATATACGATGAAGATGATGCTGAGATTGAATCTCAGCCATTCATATGATTTAATCATGTGGCTGTGATTTGTGGGACGGACTCATTTAAAGAAGACCAACTCACCACATGCAATTTCTATATATATATATATATATATATATATATATATATATATATATATATATATATACACATATATATATATATATATTGCCATGTTCAAATGTATACACATAAGTGCGGAAAATAGTATTTATATACAATTTATCATGAAAGAAGAAATTTTGCATTTGCTATATAATTGTGTTGCATTTATAGGTCATAAAAACTGAAAGAAGTGTTGCATCAAGAAAAATGTAATGCTGCATATTTATTTGAAAAGGGATAAAAAATGTTGCATTGTTCATAATATAAGTGTTGCAAAGAAAGTGTTGCTACGGTTAGATGCATGCAACACTTCGATTAAGTGTTACATTTGAGTCAAAAGTGTTGCATAAAGTGTTGCTATAGCTATTGCAACGGAACTTTAGGCAGCACTTGTGAAAGTGTTGCCTAAAGCCTAAAGCAACATTTATAAGGCAATATGCAACACTTTTGAAGTGTTGCTACAAATTGATTTTGTAGTACTGCTAGTTGCTCGGTCGCGCGCGATGCGCTCTGTCTTCGAGGCGAAATCGAGTTAGTAAACTCGCGATATTGGAGTGTTTTTCTCTTATGTGAAACGTTTAGCGACAGTGTCCTCGGCTACCATTTTCTGTTGTTTGCCGATCGTGTGTTTAAAGCTTTCTGGCTATGTTTGTAGCCATGCTCATTAGCGGGCCCAAATTAATATGCTTGCATAATCAGTAGAAGTAATTAGGGTCTTATGAACAGTACGCAACTCCGACCAAGTATGGAACATCTTTCAATGAAGTAAGGTAAACAGAAAAAAAAAAAAAAAAAAAAAAAACTACACAAACAGACCAAATGTGTAATCCATTAGTCATCATCGCCTGCTTATACGTTCCTAATTAAATCTCAATTACATTAGGTCGTCGGTATTTCAGTCAGGTCGTCGGCGCTTTATACGTGATGTTACCCATTTTGCCCTTCTTTAATTATGATTAATGATATTAATTATTTACTTAATTAATTTAATTAACTACTTTAAGATTACGGTTTTGATAATTTTTTACCGTTGATAGTTTAGTCTCCCCGTAACTAGCATATAGTTAAGTAATCAATGAAGTATTCGATTTTAGTTGTTACGGTTTGACGTATTCGATTTTATACGTCCCTATTGTTGACTTCCGTACGAAAAATTATTAAAAAAGAACACGAGAAATATGCCGGAAATCCAAAACTGATATTACAGAAAGAAGTTACTACCAAGGCTCAAACCCACAAACTCTAGAAAATAAATGAGACTTTTAACCACTAAATCAACTGAACATTGTTGATAATCCTTACTAAAATATTATCTATATCTGATTCTAAACCCCCTAAAATCGCCTATTAGTAGACTTGTGTCCCCCTAACAATGACGGTTATATACTTATATATGAATTTTTAATATTATTAATAATATTAGTGTTGTGGTGGGTGGGGAGGATATATAATATGACATAATCCGTAACATAATAGAATGACGGTTTTCGAAAAAAAAAATCATTTCATTATCGAGTTTCATTAACACGATTAAACTTTTAATTTCATTAACAAAGATAGTGAATGTAATTAGGGAAGGACGTTGTTGTCTTTTCACATTAAAAAACGTCGACGACCTGACTAAAATGCCGACGACCTGAAACATCACTCAATTAAATCCCTAACGGCTCATTATTCCACCCCTCAATCATCAGCATTACCATCACCATCATATCATCTTGCTCCTTCCTCTTCTACTCTAATATAATACTCCAATAGGTAAAAATCGCAAACACCTACATTTTATAACCATCATAACAGTTTACGAACTCGATACACATCATAAATTACAAATACTCTATATATAGTCGCATGACTTACAGGCGGTTTCGTATCTTCATCTTCATCTAAATCTTCATCATCAGATAAATAGAGAGTCCATCTTCGGCGTTTCACAGTATTGACATTCTCTTCACCATCCTTCTTTTGCCCTTCACCCCCCTTAGCATTCTTTGAAACTGGAAAAAGAGCCTGTGGGTTTTAAAAACCTGTTTGACCTCATGCGTATGTAGATCAAAAAAACTTTTCTATCCGCTATAAACCTATAATGCATGTCTCCTTTGTTTGAACTGAGTTCCACCCATGGCACCGCACGTCGACATTCTTCCCAAGAGGTTGCACACTACAATAAGTAAATGTCGGGCAAACCTCTTGATGAATTGATACAAAATATCAGAGCACTTGTTAACCTGCGCATGGAGTTTACGGAAAAGATAAAATCACTTCCATGAAAACAACTCCAGAAAGACGTATCAACAGTTTAACAATACAAACCGACAATTTTATGAAATCTCCAAAGTATACAACTCCGTAAGACTTAAGATAACTTACGTGTGACTGGACAAGGAATGCGGGGGTTCTGTCAACTTCCGCAATTCAAACAGTCCGATTGTAGTATCTGAAGAGGCTGTCACCACAATCCATTCATTGAGGTATTGAAAGGTAGATAATTCACCTGAAAAGAAAAAGAAATTATTCTGTAACGAAACAAGATTAAACCATACTTCATTAGTATAACACGGAGTGCTTGCTATTGTGTGGAGAAGGCAAGATGAACTCGTGAGTTGAAAATGCGCTACCACTTTATGGCACCCGTAAGATGACAGAAAACAAGCTAAATACCCTACACTACATATGAATAATGAAGTTCTTTGAAGCTTAGGATGGATCTAAAGCAGATTTCAGCATATGGATAATGAAGTACAACAAACATATCCCTGAGATATTATAAAAGATATTTGAAGCATATACCTCAAAAATATTATAAAAGGTTATTTAACTATCGATTTGAGCTGGCAAAAAAAAAAAAAAAAAAAAAAACTATCGATTTGTATATTTAACTATTCACTTAGTATATATACAAACTCATATAACTATAAATTTATTCTCACCATAAAACTTAAAATTTTCATTAGCAAAATGAAATGCACACATCAAAATAAGCCAAGCTCAGTTCATAATCCTGAACCATAAATTTTCTGACTTTCAGCATTATCACACACACTACAAGCTACCCACATTGTAATAACCAAAAACCAATTCGACTGAGTAACATAGACCAAACCTACTACATTCTTCTATTACCATGCATTTTAGTTGAGATAACCAACCTTAAGCTTAATTAAGTGGGCAAAATTAAATTGAGTATCCATGTAATCACTAAGAAGTGAGAAAGATCAAAGCTTTCTATTAATCTTAGTTCAAGTAACCAGCATATTGCATGAATAATAGAGAGTGAGACTAGACATATTATAAGAAACCTACAATGCAAGTTCAAAAAACAAAATAGAAGTTGGTGAAATCATTTAAATTAATTGTGCAAAACATCGGAACTTTTCATCAATGCCACTTCAAATAACTAAATTTTGGGGCGACAAACAGAAAACTTACGATTCATGCAGTCATGGTAAATTTTAAAATGATATCCTCTTGAAATGAAGTAAGAACATTCAATCACTCAATAGTGAAAAAGATCAAACATTTCTAGGAAATAATTACTCTATCATCAACAATTTCACATACCAATAAATCCACTCAATAGCTCAAAAGATCCAAAAAAATTATCAAAACCATACCAGTTCTTAACTTTTGGGCTGAAATTACACAATTTATCATTCATGTTTAAAAAAAAATACTCTGTAATGCATAGTAAATAAATTGAATCACT
Organism: Agrostemma githago; assembly: GCA_958450325.1. NCBI lineage: Eukaryota > Viridiplantae > Streptophyta > Magnoliopsida > Caryophyllales > Caryophyllaceae > Agrostemma > Agrostemma githago. The sequence continues at coordinate 39,472,567 of OY288258.1, forward strand.
CAATAATAAAAAGAAGCAATCAAACTTTCTAGTGAATTGTCTTCGAGAAGTCTTTATTTTTAGCTAGATGATTGAATTTTGTAGTCTATATTTGTACGGAAAATAATTTCTCTAAGAAATGAATTATCGGGAGTTCATGTTAGTTTGTTCAACTTCTCGTATACAACTCGAGAAATATGTCCCCTTTCCCTGTCATTATCACCTTCATAATTCAAAATTCCTTGCGACTGTCACAGTCTGAAACCCGAGATTTATTTCCCCTATCATTCTCAAAACATCTGTCCTGCATTCCATCTTATATCAGCCACGGTTCTGAAATTAATCTAACCCATACTTCACCTACTTAAATCTGAAATCACCCGCTAAAAATACACAAACCATGTCGCCCGATCTATAAGACTTTAGAAGATGGGTTGCTAGTGGCAATCGACATTCTTGATTTATTGAATATTAACGCTTTGTAAAACACAAAAGGAAAAAGACAACCTAACACCGAACACATTTAAATTAAGACCGTACGGAGTATTCTACCAAACTTGAACATCTATGTATATCCCACAGTTCTTTGGTGAATTCAAACAATCAAAAATCAACGGAACTGCATAAGAGAATATCAAACATTTGGAAAGAAACAAATTATACCCCCAAAAATGTGATTTCTCTGGCTGTCGGACGGTGTAGCAAGCTAATTGGTGCACGAATCGTCATAGGTCGGAAACTATAATGCCAGTGTACCTTAAGGCTTAGGCCTATTATAAAAATTTGACACGACAATGACAGTCCCTCTAAAAGAGGGCTCAATGTCCCGAATAACATCCAACCCCAACGATGAGCACCATTCAACACTAATCTATTGAAGGAACACAAGAGTATGCGGTGAGGTGGGCAGTGGGCTTGATAATGACTTCACCATTGAATTGATTTTATTTTATCAGGCATATTCACTTCTTCTCCCTTTCTAGTCTATACTCCATCCATCCGTTCCATTCAATTGTTTTGAATGAAATGGAGGGAGTATAACAAAAGCATCATCAGTTATCCAATTCCGTCTAACTCCAACAGAGAGGAAAAAAACACATGAACAAAAAACACAACCTGTAAGCAATTGATTATCTCAAATCAAGGTCATCTTTATATTCTTGGAACGTAGAAACGAGTATTTTTGAGTTGAGCTGTCGAACAGCGTCAAAACGGAAATATTACACTCCCTACTAACCTTTTGTTTTCAACCATCTATGGTGAGTGGTAAAACTTGTCCCATCTATCTATCTAGGTAGTATTTGACATGTTTTAAACTTAGACGGATATGTCCATCTTAAAACAGACAATGATTAATTAGAGACGATCTGATCTCACTTTTAAAAGTCTAGAGATAGTAATTAAGGCGTCCAATGCAGAATCTAGTTCAAATCATACGATCTTAACTGAATATCGAAAGGTACAAAATGCTTTCAACGTCACATATTTTTTTCGCTTTGGAGCCCTAAGTTTTAGATTAACTTCACTTTGGTACCAGGATTTATCGAGATTGCATTGGGATGAAATGAAGTTTAAAACTTGAAATTCTCATCAAGATAGAAAAATGTTTAATCTTCGGTATCAAAGTGAAATTTGTCAAATATGAGGGCAATAGAGTTGAATTAAGCCATCTCTCGATTCTCGAGATGTTAAAGACGTTGATAAAATTAAATTACTAGGAATAAATGATTCACCTTCGATACTTGATCTGCCTTCCGATAAGTCGACTGCACTTCACCATTGAATTGATTTTATCAGGCATATTCAGTTCTTCTCCCTTTTTAGTCTGTACAACAAAAGCATCATCAGTAATCCAATTCCTTCTAAATCCAACAGAGAGGAAAAAAACACATAAACAAAAAGTACGTAAGCAATCGATTACCTCAAATCAAGGTCGTTTGGAGTTGAGCTGTCTAATAGCGTCAGAACAGAAAAATTACACTCCCTACTAACCTTTTGTTTTCAACGATCTCTGGTGAGTGGTAAGAGTTGTCCCATCTATTTATCTACGTTGTATTTGACCCGTTTTAAACTTAGACAGATATGCCCATCTTAAAACAGACAACGGTTAATTAGAGACGACATGATCTCACTTTTAAAAGTCGCAGGATAGTAATTAAGGCACCCAATGCAGAAGCTTGTTCAAATCATACGATCTGAACTGAATATCGAAAGGTACAAAATGCTTTCAACCTCACGGAATCAGTCCTCTCCAGATTGGCCTTGCCGACAAAACTGAAATTATGCATGGATTGGTCACGTAAAAGCAAAACAGAAATTTGTTAAGGGAAAAAACCCTGAAAATAGGTAGCCGTTGATTGTCAATAATGGTCTCAGAATCACTTTAGTTATATGAAATGGGAATCCGACAACTACAGAGACAATACCATTAGGTAGGACTCCGCATATATGGCTTTAGAAAACATGTTCTTAAGAAAAATCAATATCTCAGCCTCTCGGGTTATGCATTCTTTGTCACTTAAATAGCCTTCGCATATACATGCCTGTATAATTCCTCATTCTACGTAGCTGAAGGGTTACTTAAACAGTTAGGCACCAACACGTGGTGAAGAGTTTATGGATCCCTAAGTACCTAAGAGGGGGAGGGGGTGAATTAGGTACCTTTTAAAATTTCAACTTAATCTTTATTGATTAAAGTAAGTTGAGTGGAAGTAGAAAACAATTATGTGAAGAAGTACTAGACATAACATACAACGGACAGTCAACTGTTACGCTTTGTCTTAGCAAGGAGTACGGCTACAGAACAAAGCCACAGTATGAGCGACTGTTGTCAGACTGTATTCGATTCGCTTAGCAGAATGAGAAGCTACAGACGAATGTCACAGTATGAGCGACTGTTGCATGAAACGTGATAGCACAACTAAAACTGAGTTTGAAGTTCGAGCAAATAAAAGAAAAACAAAATAACATGCTTTTATCGAAAGATGCAGCGGAAAAATAAAGAACACGATAAAACACGATATTTTTGAATTGGTTCGGCCAACGCTCTAAGGGCCTACGTCCAATGCTTTTCTTATTGCTTTTCTTTAGAAATCTACTCCGAAATCAAAAGACCCTTACAAAGAAAAGCGACCCATAACCTACTCCGGTTACGACCAACAACCTACTCCGGTTGCGAATTGAGTTTACAAGACTACTCCGTCTCTAACTCACCAATGACCTACTCCGATCACGACCAATAGCCTACTCCGGCTACGACTCTTAATAACTTAGAAAGTTACAAAGATTACAATTGAAAACCGAGTTAGACAAGAGTGTGTGTGAATCTGTGTGACAGTGTGTTCGACTGTGACTTCGAAATTACTGAAGACTTTCTTTTTCGAAAATGATTTGCAAAATGCTTTTAAGATAAAAAACCTTTGAAAACAAAATGCAATAAATGAAGTTTTAGTTTGAAAGCCTTGAGAAATAAATGAGGCAAATGAGTTTCTTTTATAGTAGATGTGGAAATGGGTAAAAGAATGTGCCTCATTGAAAAATCCAAAGGTTAAAAGGAAACCTTTGACCTTGTTAAAAAAGAAAGCTTTTTCAAAAAGAAAGGGAAGCATGCTTAAGGTTTGCCAAATTGAAGGGAAGGTGTTAACTTGAAAGGTAATACTTGAAAGTAGAAACAATTCAAGTTCACTTTCAAAAGTGAAGAACCATTTTTGGAAAACCTTGGAGAAGAGGTGCATTGTTTTACAAGAAACCAAACCATCCCTTTTTCTTAAAGAAATCAGATATTTTCAAAGTCAATTTAAATTTGTAAAAAGATTATTCTGAAGATTTAACTTTTGAAATCGAAATCTTTTTGAATCATTAAGAGCTGTCGAACGATGTAATAGTCAGTCCGACTGTTACATACTGCTGTACCGAAAAACACACACTTTGTCATTCTTAGTGACTATGGACTTAGACTCGATTCTATTCTCTTCACTTGAATTTCTTGATCTTTATCTTGGGTAGCTTTGGCTTGTCTTGATATCATCATTCTTGAATTAGCACATTTGATAATTATCTCACAAATGACGATTAACCTATTAAGATTAAACTAGAGCACAAGTTAAATTAGGCATTGTCATCATCAACAAACCCAACAAATTCCCTCTTTGATGATGACAAGCCTAAGCAAAAAACTTAATGTCCCAAGTTCCCCCTCAAAATGTTGGTCTATCAAGATTAGTAATCACATAGTAAAGGGTTTATAAGCTTAGAAGGAGAACTAACAATACTTAGACAAAATATTAGATATAAGAACTAAGAACTATCAAGGAAGGATCAAGAATTCGTTCTTGAGGACATGTGTTTTACCTTTTCCCCCTCTTGGCATCATCAAAGAACCTGCTATAATTCCGGACACAGTAGAAAACACATATAACATAGGCACATAATATTACGAAAACAAATTAAAAAGCGTCCAGAGGGCAACAGTCAACAGGACTGTTACACAGAATTCAGAAAAGTAAATACAAACCATTGTCTTTCAAAAGATAATACTAAAATATTTTTTTTGATTTTGAAAAGTGAGATTAATTAAGAGGAATCAGACTCCTCATCATCATCATCGGCATCGGAATCCATTTCACCACTTTTTCCATTCACCAAGGCGGAAATTACCCCGATGTTGCCTTGCATCTCATCCATTCTTGCATTCAATTTATCCAACCAACCCAAACTTTCAGCGCAAACCCGACAAGTTCAACCAATAGAGAATAAACAGTTGTGACTTCTTTTGAATTTTTTTTTATTTGATCAGGTGATAGAGGATATAGTGTTGAGAGATTGATATTTTGCCTCTATCATTGTTGAGGATTAGGGTTCGGATAAGATTTTGTAATTTAAGTGTTGTGGGAAGATGAATTTAGAGAAGGACAAAGGTTAGGTATGACTTACATTTGTTCCATTTGAATCTGAGTTAGTATAGATTTGGAATTTTTGGAGCTTCTTGGAGGCATGATAATGGTGGTAAGGATGGAGATGAAGAAGGAGTTAAAGAAGGTTTAAAAGGATGTGATAATACAATGAAAAGGAAGAAAAAAAAATATAAGGGAAGATTAATGCACTGACATACGTTACTTTTTTTTTTTTTTTTTTTTTTTTTTTCGAATTTCAAATTTCGATTTTTTTTTTTTTTTTTTTTTCGAATTTCGATTTTTTTTTTTTTCCGACCAGCCTTCAAAAAAAATAAAGGATATTTGAATAAGGGGAATATAAGATGGGGAAGGTTGGAAAGGTAATATATTGTGGGGAAAATAATTAATATGGGGAAGGTAAATAATATGGGAAGGATAATATTTGTGGGAAAGGTGAATATGGGGAAGGTAATATGTATGGGGAAGGTAATTGTGGTAGAATAGGAGTGTAGGAGTGATGATGATGGGAAATAAGATGGGAAAGAAATAAAGAGGAAAGAGAAAAAGATTTGAAAAAGATTTTGAAAAAGATAGAGAGAAAAAAAAAGATGGGTAGTTGTCATTGGAAAGGTAAAAAAAATAAAAAATTTAATAGAGGAGAATGAATGTGGCGTGAAGAAGTGAAGAAAGAGGAGAGAGGGAAATATTTTTTGGGTAAAAGAGATATTTGAGGATAATAGAAGGTATTATTTAATGGATATTGTATAATGGATATTTTGTTAATATGTGGGATATTAGTTTTATTCATGACAACTTCCCAAAAACTAAAAGACAATGGTTAATACACACAATTCAAAATTCATCACATAAGAATGCTAATTAATTAAATTAAGTAAGATTAAGGTCTAAGTCACATGCATAATTACTAGAATAAAAATTATAAGTTCAATTAGCCAATCATACGAGGTAATACGATAAGCACACGTAATCAATTAGAAAAATTAATCAAACCAATATCGAGTCGAAACTTCTCAAATTGGTCTCTTGCTAGTGGCTTAGTAAATATATCGGCAATTTGATCTTCGGTATTGCAAAAATTTAACTTAATGTGACCCTTTTCTACGTGATCTCTAATAAAGTGGTGACGAATATCTATATGCTTAGTTCGAGAATGTTGAATCGGATTTTTAGATATGTTTATGGCACTCGTATTATCACACATTAAAGGAATAGAGTCATAAATCATACCAAAATCGACAAGTTGTTGTCGTACCCACAATATTTGAGAACAACAATGAGCGGCGGCCACATATTCACTTTCGGCCGTGGAGAGAGCAACGGTGTTTTGCTTCTTCGAAAACCATGAAATGAGACACGGACCTAGGAAGGTAGCGACACCCGAAGTACTCTTTCGATCGACCGAACACCCCGCATAGTCTGCGTCCGAGAAACCTACAAGGTCAAAAGGACAACTTAAGGGGTACCATAGATAAAGCTCTTGTGTTCCAACCAATTACCGAAGAATGCGTTTTACGGCTTTAAAATGGGATTCTTTGGGATTTGCTTGGAAACGAGCACACAAACAAACACTAAATAATATATCGGGACGACTTGCGGTTAAGTAGAGAAGTGAGCCTATCATACCTCTATACACCGATTCACTAACATTCTTACCACTTTCATCCTTGTCCAATTTGGACGATGATACCATCGGTGTAGTGTATGGCTTAGCATTGGTCATCCCGAACTTAGTTAGCATCTCCTTGATGTACTTTTGTTGGTGAATCATAATTCATTCTTTTGATTGCTTGATTTGAAGACCGAGAAAGAATCCGAGTTCACCCATCATGCTCATCTCAAACTCCGATTTCATTAGATTAGAAAAATAAAGAGTAAGGAGTTCACTAGTTGCTCCAAATATAATGTCATCGACATATACCTGGACAACCAACAGTCCATCCGACTGTGACTTTATAAATAATGTCTTATCCACCGAACCTCTACGAAAACCATTTTCAAGCAAAAACGTTGACAAGCGATCATACCAAGCTCTCGGGGCTTGTTTTAAACCATAAAGTGCTTTGTCAAGTTTAAAAACGTGTTCGGGATAATCATTATCTATAAAACCCGGAGGTTGCTCCACAAAGACATCTTCCTCTAAATAACCATTTAGAAAAGCGGTTTTAACATCCATTTGATAAAGTTTGATGCCTTTGTGAGCCGCAAAAGCTATTAGGAGCCTTATGGCCTCAAGTCTAGCTACCGGTGCATAGGTTTCATCATAGTCGATACTTTCTTGTTGATTATAACCTTGCACCACTAGTCTAGCCTTGTTCCTTACGATTTCACCGGAATCGTCTAGCTTATTGCGAAAGACCCATCTAGTACCAATGACGGTACGATTAGAGGGCCTAGGGACAAGATGCCATACCTCATTCCTCTTGAATTGAACAAGCTCTTCTTGCATTGCTATCAACCAGTCGGCATCAGTCAGAGCGACTGTGACATTGGGCGGTTCGATTTGAGAAACGAAAGCGTTGCAAGAGTAGAAATTGTTGAGGGACGATCTTGTCTTTACTCCAGATTTCAAGTCACTAGTCAGATTTGAGAGGGGGTGTGAGCTTTGATGCTTCCACTTCCTTGGAATGAAAGTATCTTCCTCCTCGAGTGTAACAGTCCTTCCGACTGTTGCTTCATGGCTGGGAGTCGAAGCTTCCGCACCAGATTCTAAGGACTCCTCTGGTCCTTGGGCATTGGCTGCTGCTTCACCGTTATCTCCTTGAAGGTTATTTTCAGGAGGATCATTAATTCCCCCTGAACTTGTGCCTTCGTCTTCAGGTAACAGTCTGGCAGACTGTTGCTCAGCAGCTCCGTGAAGCTCATCTTCAAGTGTGTGTTCCTTTCGAGCAAGGCCTATTTCAAATTCCTCATCTTCTTCATCATCAAGTTGTACCTGCTCAAAAAGACTAGTTTCATCAAATATGACATGCACACTTTCTTCGATCATCATAGTTCTTTTGTTATAAACTTTGTACGCTTTACTATGATCGGCATACCCTATGAACACGGCTTCATCACTACGGGGGTCGAATTTTCCTAAGTTATTTTTACCATTATTATGCACAAAACACTTGCTTCCAAAGCATCTAAAATAGGAAATATTCGGTTTTCTACCACGTAGCAATTCATAGGGAGTCTTATTTAATATACTTCTAACCATGACTCTATTATGAATGTAGCAAGCGGTGTTTACCGCTTCGGCCCAAAAGTTTCTAGGTAGCTTACTACATAACAACATAGTTCTAGCCATGCTTTCAAGAGTTCTATTCATGCGTTCTACGACGCCATTTTGTTGAGGTGTCCTAGGGGCCGAAAAGTTGTGATCTACTCCATTATCATCACAATAAGCACCAAAAGATGAGTTCTCAAATTCGGTTCCATGGTCGGTTCTAATTGACACAAGTTTTAGATCAAGTTTGTTTTGAACCCTTTTTAACCATATTAGAAATTCATCAAAAACTTCATCTTTGGAACTTAAAAATAATGCCCATACAAATCTAGAGTAATCATCAACAATCACCAATACATAGCGACTACCACCTCTACTACGAACTCTCATAGGACCACACAAATCAATATGCAACAGTTGCAGTGGTCGTGACGTGCTGACTATCTTTTTGGATTTAAAGGAGCTTCTAACATGTTTGCATTTAGCACATTGATCACACATTTTATCAAATTCAAATTTCATGTTAGGGAAACCATCAACAAGATCTAATCTTCTAAGAGTATTAAGAGTTTTAGCACTAACATGTCCAAATCTTTTATGCCATAACCACGGGTCATTTTTCATTACGCTCATACAAGACATAGTTTTACCATTTAAAGTATTCAAGTCGGTTAAATAGACATCTTTGACACGTCTACCTTCAAGAACAACTTCACGGGTAGTGGCATTCAAAATACGACACAAACTAGTACTAAACTCAACCAAATTATCACGATCACACAATTGAGAGATACTTAGAAGATTATGTTTCAAACCTTTGACAAGCCGCACATTGTCGACACAAACCAATGAAGACTTACCAACCTTTCCAAGTCCTATGACTTCACCTTTTTTGTTGTCTCCAAAATTTACCGTGCCACCATCATACGCTTCTAATGAGAGGAATTGGCTTCTATCACCCGTCATGTGACGAGAGCATCCACTATCAAGATACCAATCACGGCGTCCCCTCACCAAGCCCTACACGAAATTAAGAGGAGAGTTTAGGAACCTTAACGGATTTGAGTCCCTTAGTTAAAGCATCCTTAATTAATTCCTTTCGTTCCCATGTTTTGTTAGTAACTTTAATACCACGATCAATACTTTGATTCCTTTTCTCACAAGCATTGAGAAAATGACCGGTTTTACCACAATGATGACAAATGATGTACTCGGGAAGTGCTACATATTTTCTTTTCCTAAAGTCTCTTTTAGTGGGGTTGGAGTTGTGAATTTTACAATCATGACGCCTATTCCATTTGAACCCAAGCCCCTCTTTTTCACGACACAAGTTGTCTTGATTAGTAAGAAAATTTAGCACATTTTGACTTTCTTCCCAAGTTTTGTGGACTCTTCTAGCTTCAACAAGTTCATTAATAGTGTCTTGAATAGAGTGAGTGAGACTCTCATTTTCCTTAATTTTTTGTTTGAGCAATTGTTCGGATGTGATACACTTAGCTTCTAATTGACGCAAACTCTTGTCTCTTTGTTCAATTAAGCATTTAAGGTTGAGATTACACGCCTCTAAATAGAAAATTCTAGCACTTGAAGATCTAGACTCTAGAGTACCATTACTAACAAGTTTCTTTTGGAGTTTCCTCAACTCTTCTTTAGTCACATCAAGATCGACCTTGAGACGTTCATTTTCTTTGGTCAATTCAATAGTTTGGGGGTTAAGAGACTCATCGGGAACAGTAGGTTGGGTTGTGACAAATTTAAGGTCAAGCAACTCTTTAGACAATTCTTTGTTGACCTTTCTCAAATTTTTCAGCTCGTTTTTAACTTCATCAGTAATAGTCACACTGTCTGTTGCTTTAAGTATTTCTTTAAGTTGAACATTCTCAATTGCAATTTCCTCAATTTCTTCTTGCATAGCAAGAGACCTTTTAGTTTGAGAACGACACTTATCAAAAAGATTATCAAGCAACTTGCAAACTTTTTCTTTGGAGTAAGTTCTAACTTTAGCCTTAAGTCTTTGTACCTCATTATCGGAGTCGGAATCTGAGTCATCGGGATTGGCCATGAGACACCTAAGATGTTCGACTTTGGAGTTATTGACCTTAGTAGTGACACACACATTAGCATCTAACTCCTCATCTTTGGGTTCGTCGTCTTCTTCCGAATCGGACATTCCCCAAATAGCGGACATGACCTTACTTTTATATTCCCTTTTAGCTTTATCACGTTTATCTTTAGAGTGAATATCATTCCATTTAGGACATTCTTTGATTTGATGAGTTTTATCACCACATTTAAAGCATCCTATGGTTGAGCTAGGTCGTTTCTTAGGGAATCGTTTCTTATTGAAATTGTTGTTAAATTTACGATTTCCTTGACCATTTACCATACCAACAATGTTCCTAGTGAACATGGCAAATCCGTCCTCTTCGTCCTCATCCTCATCACTTGAGGCGGACTTGAGAGCAAGACTCTTTCCCCGTTGGTTATCACTAGAACGTTTCACGAGGTTTAGTTCGTGAGCCATTAATGATCCCATTAGTTCATGAAGAGTCAAGACGGATAAATCTTTAGCTTCCTCTATGGCGGTGACCTTTGGTTGCCATTTATCGGTTAGACTACGAAGGATTTTTCTAATGATGTCTTCGGACTCAAAATCTCTTCCTAGACTTTTAAGCTCATTAATGATACAAGAGAAACGACTCGATAAGCTATTTATTGACTCATCTTTAGACATGTGAAACATTTCATATTGTTGCATGAGAAGATCAATACGATGTTTTTTAACTTGAGACGTGCCCTCATAAGCAAGCACAAGGGAGTCCCAAATCTCTTTAGCCGTAGGACATCCACTTATATGACTCACTTCTTCCTCACCGACACACCTTTGAAGTATTGACATAGCCTTAGAATTTTTCTCAACAATTTTAAAGTCAGCTTCATCATATTTAGACTCATCTTTAAGTTCGGTAGACTTGCCATCGGCACTAGACACTTTGATTTCAATTGGACCCTCTTTAATAATTTTCCAACATTGATAATCGATACTTTTGATATAGTGTTCCATTTTTAGCTTCCACCAACCAAAATTCTCACCGGTAAAGACCGGGATCTTGGAGTGTTTAGCAGAATCCATATCGAGGAATAAAACTCTAGGTAGTTAGCCTTTAAAAGAGTACGAGGCTCTGATACCAATTGAAGAGTTTATGGATCCCTAAGTACCTAAGAGGGGGAGGGGGTGAATTAGGTACCTTTTAAAATTTCAACTTAATCTTTATTGATTAAAGTAAGTTGAGTGGAAGTAGAAAACAATTATGTGAAGAAGTACTAGACATAACATACAACGGACAGTCAATTCTTACGCTTTGTCTTAGCAAGGAGTACGGCTACAGAACAAAGCCACAGTATGAGCGACTGTTGTCAGACTGTATTCGATTCGCTTAGCAGAATGAGAAGCTACAGACGAATGTCACAGTATGAGCGACTGTTGCATGAAACGTGATAGCACAACTAAAAATGAGTTTGAAGTTCGAGCAAATAAAAGAAAAACAAAATAACATGCTTTTATCGAAAGATGCAGCGGAAAAATAAAGAACACGATAAAACACGATATTTTTGAATTGGTTCGGCCAACGCTCTAAGGGCCTACGTCCAATGCTTTTCTTATTGCTTTTCTTTAGAAATCTACTCCGAAATCAAAAGACCCTTACAATGAAAAGCGACCCATAACCTACTCCGGTTACGACCAACAACCTACTCCGGTTGCGAATTGAGTTTACAAGACTACTCCGTCTCTAACTCACCAATGACCTACTCCGGTCACGACCAATAGCCTACTCCGGCTACGACTCTTAATAACTTAGAAAGTTACAAAGATTACAATTGAAAACCGAGTTAGACAAGAGTGTGTGTGAATCTGTGTGACAGTGTGTTCGACTGTGACTTCGAAATTACTGAAGACTTTCTTTTTCGAAAATGATTTGCAAAATGCTTTTAAGATAAAAAACCTTTGAAAACAAAATGCAATAAATGAAGTTTTAGTTTGAAAGCCTTGAGAAATAAATGAGGCAAATGAGTTTCTTTTATAGTAGATGTGGAAATGGGTAAAAGAATGTGCCTCATTGAAAAATCCAAAGGTTAAAAGGAAACCTTTGACCTCGTTAAAAAAGAAAGCTTTTTCAAAAAGAAAGGGAAGCATGCTTAAGGTTTGCCAAATTGAAGGGAATGTGTTAACTTGAAAGGTAATACTTGAAAGTAGAAACAATTCAAGTTCACTTTCAAAAGTGAAGAACCATTTTTGGAAAACCTTGGAGAAGAGGTGCATTGTTTTACAAGAAACCAAACCATCCCTTTTTCTTAAAGAAATCAGATATTTTCAAAGTCAATTTAAATTTGTAAAAAGATTTTTCTGAAGATTTAACTTTTGAAATCGAAATCTTTTTGAATCATTAAGAGCTGTCGAACGATGTAACAGTCAGTCCGACTGTTACATACTGCTGTACCGAAAAACACACACTTTGTCATTCTTAGTGACTATGGACTTAGACTCGATTCTATTCTCTTCACTTGAATTTCTTGATCTTTATCTTGGGTAGCTTTGGCTTGTCTTGATATCATCATTCTTGAATTAGCACATTTGATAATTATCTCACAAATGACGATTAACCTATTAAGATTAAACTAGAGCACAAGTTAAATTAGGCATTGTCATCATCAACAAACCCAACACGTGGCCAACACATAAGCAAACATATTCAATCAAAGGAACAAAATAAACGAAAAACATACCCTCGGAACATATATAGAAGGTAGCCACCCTTTGGACTTCGCCTGCACCTTAGTATCACTCCCAACCTGCACATCTTCTCCATCCTCACTATCACTATTGAAGATCTCTTCTTTGTCCATCATACTCTCACTCTCTTCCGCGGGTAAAACATTCACGTGTTTATCTCCATTTTCAGAAACAGGATCTGTATAATCAAGTTTAGCCGGTGGATTTGCTTCACCCCAAACCCTATTCTTCTTGGTAACCTTCTTATTGGGCTTAACCGTGGAACCCTTAGTAGCAACAACAATATCGTTCTTCTTTACACCTTTAGACCGTAAGTTTTTCAGCTTATTTACATCAAAAGCTCCCTTATTAGAACCCAAATTCTCTTTTCGGTTTACTCCACCCTTTGGTGTTCCTTCATTAACGAATGAAGCTCACCCCATTTACTAGACCATTTCCCAACACATTCCCGTCCCATTCCCTAAATCACCGTCCCCACCATCGCTCTTCAAATCTCCTCCGCCACCACCATTTCACTTATGACAAGATCTGGCGAAAATCAATATTTTTGGATACTTGGTTTTCTCCAATGCGCTCAAAAATGAATATTTTTGGATATTTTTGTACGCTCGAAAGACGACATCAGAAAAGCAGGTGTTGACTGTGAAAATGAAAGTTCATTCGTATACAATGCTGAATGAAAAGTCGGTTAAGCAAGTAGAGGCCTGTGTAACCCCGAGCTTGTGTGCTAACAGAGAGGTGACAATGTTCCCGTCACTGTAGTTTCCAATTATCATATCAGGCTTCGCTTGCAGCTCTCCACTGATTTCATTTGCAAAGTTGATAAGTGTAGTTTGTAGTGCCTAATTTGTTGTATTTGGTCCCGTTTTCCCTTGTGAAATTTGCTCTTTGGAGCGATTTTTGGGCTACTTATACTCCTTCTAGCTCGTTTTAGGTTCCCAAGACCATTCATGGAGAATTGGAACAATTTCGACTCATTTCCTATACTTTTGGAGTCAACGAAGAGAAGGAACGATCACTCGGTGCCTTGGATTCGATCCCGAGACCTTGGGACCCGTTCCCGAGCCCCTTAGACTCGATCCCGAGCCCCGAGAGTCAATGAGAAGCCCATGAGAAGCAAGGAGGGACCTTATTGATCATATTGGAGGCCTACAAGAGCCTTCCCGGCCGAGAACAAGTGCCTTCTCGGTCGGGAAGGAGGGCGAGAAAAGACAGCCTACTGGTTGGGCCATCTCGGCCGAGACCAACCTCGTCTCGGTCGGGACCATCCCGTCTCGGTCGGGACCATCCCGTCTCGGCCGAGACGCCCTCCTTCTCGGCCGGGATGAGCCAGTTACAGCTCCGCCTCATTTCTTTTCTTCTCCTTATTCATTGTAACCCTATATATACCCCCTCTTGTAATCTTATGTTATGTTAGAGATTAGACACAAAACCCTAGACTACTTAGCATAGATTAGCCTAGATTAATATAGATTAGTCTTAATTAATCCTTAATCCTAGTTTAATCCAAGTTTTATCTTTGTAATATTGAAGACTTTTTGGGTTGATCTACTCTATTGACAACATTGGAGGTCTTCCTTTGGGTTTATTTATGCAAAGATTCAATCTTTTTCCTTTCTTCTAGTGTTGGTATAATTCCTCTTCTCTTTATTCTCTTTTATTTAGTTTTCATTTGTGTTTATGTTTAGTAATCTTCAATAATCCATTATGAATGTTCATGTTTATGTTTGTTTCATTATGGGTGTTGGGTTTACTATCTTGAACATGAGTAAGTAGTCTCTTGCTAGGATTAGTAGGGGAATTTGGTGTCTTAGTGGGTGATTAAGGGTTTGTTTAAGATGTTGGTGGAAGTTTGGGTTGCTTCTTGGTTATATGCATAGAACATGTTTGATGAATTGCTTGAATGACTTGTAGTTGCAAATGCTTGTTTTTCTTGCCTTCCTCTTGCGGTCTTGTGTGTCGCTAAGTTGGGTTCTTGCGCGAGAGCGAGGAACCTCTAGGTCGGTTTAAGTAGCGAGAGCCCGGACTATACCTAGATAACCCGACTACCCCTTCACCTTTGCTCTTCCTCGATCATTCCATCACCCTTGAACCCGACCTAATCCTAGCCCTTTTCTTATTTGTTTTCTTCTTCGTCTTAGCTATTATTTCGTTAGATAGTTGATTCCCTAGCTTTAATTATTGCACTTAGCCTAGTTTTAGTCATAGTCTCCTCCCCTTTTAATTGTTTTAGTTAGTTTAGCCTTGTTGACCTAGTCTTGTTTTTGGGCGACCTTAGTCTAGACACCTCATAACCGTCCCCGTGGACTCGACCCGACTTACCCTATCTACTTGTTAGGTGTAGTTGGATATTATTTATTGGTAGGGATCCACGGCAAATCCCTCCCATCAAACGTCCCGAGGAAAAATTCTCGGTTCATTAGTATGAAACTCAAGATTAAGGAGTTGTAAACTCTTAAACTCAAATTCGTGAAAAACAGTTGTTATTATGTGAGACGGTCTTGGCAGGTGTGCAGAAGGGGCAATACCTCAGTGTAAGTCTCAAGGTAAGGCCAGACATCAAAGCGAGAAATCCATTGCCTGACAATGCCTTTCTTAGTTCTGAAGGGTACACGAAGAATGTGTGAATGCTCAGTTTTAAAAACCTTCTCAAGACGCTGGCCACAGGTGGTTCCAACTACATCAGGGAGTAGACGGGTGACTATAAGGATGCGAGGGACAATGTCAAGCCCTTGTTTTTTTATTCGTTGAAGCATCTCGTCTTCCAAAGCACGGACTTGATCAAGTATATATGTTGTGTGCCAAATTTGGACCGTTTGTCCTCCCATTTAGACCCGTTTTTCCTCTGTTTTGCGAGACTAAAGTGCGATTATCGCCGTATTTTGAGTATTTCTCGCATTAGCGTCTTTGTTTTGCATTTTACGTGTTTTTGGTAGTTTTCTGTCTATTTTGATAGGATTTTCGACCAAAAAGGTGTCCGAGTTCCTATGAGCATGGGAGAGAGGGAAACCGTCCGAAAAGCAAAGCATGCAACTCAAAATCCAAATCCAAACCCAAACCCAAGAGGTGAAACCTTGAGCGAAAAGGAAAAACTATAAGTCCATTGGGCATCTTCACCGGAGAGGTCGAACTTCAAATGATAATATCTAGAGTTCTAGACATCGGATCGAAGCGACTTTAGTTGGAGGTGAAAGCTTATCTTCTTAGCTTTCCAACGACATATCACACGCCCCAAACAAAGTTCAAACGAGAGAGTTATGACTCTATGAAGTCACAGGGCAAAATTTCACCTGATGAGAATTTGACCGGGCGAAATTTCGCCCGACGGTGTTCCTCCCCAGATTGCCATTTTGGACAAAAAGTTCATAGGGTGAAATTTCACCCTATGAGATTTTGACCGGGCGAAATTTCGCCCACCGGGTGAAATTTCGCCCACCGGGTGAAATTTCGCCCGATGGAGAAAAGCGCAAAAAATCGCAAAATGAGAAGAAGGTCTCACCGGGCGAAATTTCACCCGATGGTGCCAGCTCGTCAACCGCAGGGTGAAGTTTTGCCCCATGAAGATGAAAAGGGTGAAGGTCTAGACTAAAAGAAGAAGGATTGGATTATGGGCTTAAGTAGTGTGACCCATTAAGGGTTAGTATATATATTAACCCTAGGTTTTCATTTCATTCTGGTGCCTTAAGTGTGCCTCCCTCTTTAGGGTAGGGTAGTTAGTAGATCTCCTTAGTAGCAGTAGTAGTTGTAGTAGTAGTAGTAGTAGTACACATAGTAGAAAAACTCCATAGATTTAGAAAACTTTCTTAGTTTAGATTAAATCTACTTTATAATTTGCAATCAAGTTATCATCTTTGTTGAAGATTTGAGCTTTATTTTGAAGATTGAAGAGTATTGCAAGGATTGGTGACAAGTTCTTGTATTATCCCTTTCAAGATTCAATTTTTATGTAATCTTCATCTTCCTCTTTAGTTCTCTCCATAATTGGTAGTCTCTTTCTTTTCTCTCTCTCCATTAATTAGTTTATGTTTATCTTTCTCCTTTGTTAGTATTTCTATAGTTTATGTGGTAGTTTATTTCTCCTCCTTAGTGTTTTGATGCTCTCTACTATGAATAGTGAGTAGATTTCTTGTTGGGGAATTAAGGGATGACGATTTGGATTATTTGAATTGAGGGATGTTGGTGGGTTGTTTACTTGTTGATTTATCAATTTTGAGGTTTTTGTGTCTTTGTTGACTTAGAGCGTACGGCTAGGTCGATCTCGACTCACTCTTACCAATATCGGGAAACTCGGGGTAGGAGTTACCTTGACTTGAGACTTATTCTTTCGCCGCGAAAGCGGGTATAGGTGGTTGGGTGAAGAAACCGAAAGGTGGCATTCTCCCTTATCAACGTTGTGACTAAAACTCGATTCCGAGATTCTTAATCCCCTTTTCCGAATCCCAACTCTCCCTAACACCTTTCCCATTATAGTTTCTTGCTTAGCCGTCTAACTCGCTCAAATTAGTTCAACTCTTCTCGTCCCAAAACCCCCATCTTAACCCCAAACGGAACTAAACCTTAGACTTGACCAATACCGCTTAACCCCCTCCCTGTGGTTCGACCTCGACTTGCCGCTACTACATAGTAGTGAGTTGGGACTAAAAATATTGTTTGCATGCGTGTCAGCGACAACGCGCATCAATATACACAACCTAAACAACAAAACATCGAAAAATATCAGACTCCATTGCTTAACATATGCAAATGTAATTTCAGGAAGGAAGTAAATCTACCTGGCCATTAGTGTCAGGGTAACCAAGCACATTGGCCTGAGCGAAGTAACCATGCGGTGAGAGGATGACAACATTGAACACCATGGGGTATGACTAAGGAATTTCTTGAGAGTATATGAATCAGGAGCCTCATGAAGGTCCAGAAGAAGCTGAATCATGTCAAGCACTCTCTTAGTATTGTCAGCCCAACCTCTTTCCAGGTTGATTTTCTGAAATCTGTGGTCGAAGTCTGAGTAGGGAGTGTCAGCAGGTAGAGCTGTCAAAAAGTCCTCTGCTTTCCTTAGAGCTGACTGAAGGGAATCCAAGTTCTGGATTCTGTCATTTAACATCATTGTCTGAAAACAAAAAAAAAACATACACGAGAGTGACAACTATCTCACATGTCTGAAGTTTTTTTTCGAAAAATCTAGTCTATGAAGAACCATATAGTTTACTGTCGACCAATTCAAGTACGAGTACAACATTACTGGAAAATCAAGAGTATTAGAGATGTTACCTTGCCCTTGTGATTGTGCATCCTAAGGAAGGGCGCATGCTCTCCTTGTCATGGAACATCTTAGCGGAGAGGTGCATGTTAAGTAACTCGACACCATTACCGATGGACTTTAAAAGGGTTGGACGGGGAACTGAGGCATTGAATGGCTCAAAATCAAGGTCAAGCACAAAGTTTCCATTCGTGTTGCCAATAAAAAATGAACGGGGGAAACAACACGTCCTATTTTCAGATCATAATAATGCAATGCATATTCACAGGACATGACATGAACATTACTCGTTCTACTTACTTTCCATCCACCAATTACTCCTTAACATGAAGGAATTCAGACGGTGTTAGTTCCTCCACAGCAAGAGCGTCAATATTGACGCGAATGTATTCCCACACACAATAAGGTCGTGGTCGCACAACAAGAGTGATCCACGGTGCCAACACTATTGCTTCCTGAAATTTTGTAATTATGCCAAGTAAAAAACACGAGAATCCTTATGCATTCCGTATAAGTTGTATTTATTTGATAAGAAAGTTAAGAACTTTATACCTGCGTATGCCTCAAATTTTCACCAAAGGGGCCATTAGCAAGGTTTTTGCTTGCCTGATGTCGCTTCAAAGTCAGCCGCAACTTCGTGGGCTTGGAAAATTCCTTTCCCGTGACTCGAAATTCTGTCCAATTTAATATAAGGCTAATCAATACTCATATAATCACTCTAACACAGAGTAAACTCTCGAGAGCAAATTGAACTCGTGCTTCATGTGAGTCCCTTGGTGTAAATGACATTGCTAATACATTTCTCTTGAACAAATACGCTCCCTAACTCGCTACCTGCGTACGAAATATTCTTGCATAAGAAGGATGAACCACGGTGTTAGTCGACATTGTAGGTAAGTGAGACCCCGCCCCTTTTAGCGATGAGCCAAGAGGGTCGTCCCGTGTTCAAAATCGTCTAACTAGCCCAAGTAAAAAGGTGGATTATGCTTGCAAAATGAGGGAAGACCGACCATTATCGCTATCATTCTTCCTAGGGACTCGGTCCTTTGGTAGGCTCTTCATGGTAATAGTCGGTAAAAGGCTTATTTTTGAGGGGTGAGGATTCTTTTTGTGAGGTGATTTTCTTTGGCATTTTCTTTCTTTTGCATTTTTTGCTTTTTGTGTTGCTATGCCATTTCTTTTTTCATCTTTTGTATTTTCTTTTTCTTGACTTTTTGTGCCTTTTCTTTTTCTTCATTTCTTTCTTTCTTTCATTTTCTTTCATTTTCTTTGTTTGCCCTTTTGGCTAGATTTGAGTTGTAGGCATTTCTTTTTGCAACTAAGAAAGAGATTTCAACAATTTGCAACTTTATTTTGTGGATATGTGTAGGAGGTAGGGGAATGGGTGAGTCGGGGAACGTCCTTCCCTTCAAACCCACAAAAAGGTAGAAAACTTGGACTAATCAAACAATTTCAAACATGGTCACCTAAGAGACGGGACTCGGCAACCAAGGCCTTTTCACACCGTGGGTGGTCATAATGGTCAAAATGCAAATCCCGTAGTAAATCCCTAGTAAACTAGGTGGACTCAAGGTAAAGGACCAATGAAACTATTGATTTAGGGTCATTCTACTAGACTAAAGTCCAAGACTCGATTCATACTACTAGAAAGGGAAAGTAAACACTTGCACACTAGCCTCAAAACCGGGTTTTCGAAAACCTTTTTACATACTAGACACGACTACACATCACAAAACAAAGACACGACAAAAACGAAAGAAAAAGAGACAAAGGCAACAAAACAAAACAAAAACAAACATACAAAGAGAACAAACACCACCCCGAATTTTCAAATAAGCGACCAATTAACCATAAATCTTCACAAAGCTCCACCCGAGCACACATCATCACAAATCTCCTCCAAACTCCACAAGAGATAAAGAGGAAAAAGAGATTAAAAGATGTTAGCGGATGTCTTGAAAGCCTTCTAAAGTTAAAGGTGATTAAGCAACCTACAAGAAAGAAGGGAGGCAAAACACGCACAACACAACAAATATACGACATAACGACATAAAAGGAAAACACACAAAAGAAAATCTTTTTGATTTTTGTGAAAAAATTTCAAATTTTTAGGGTTTTTTAAGATTTTTCGAAAAAACTCCGAAAATAAAACTAAACTATACTAGAATATCGCTCCCCCACACTTAAACTGAGCAATGTCCTCATGCTCGATCGTAGTGTATAGAGACACTAAAAAAAAAGTGAAATTACGAAAATAAAGCTAAAAAATAAAAAGAAAAGCGGAGAAAAGGGTAGAATGTGTCCGGCCGGGGTGTAGTCAAGTCACCATGGGCCGAGACAAGAAAAGATATGGATGGGGGAAGAAATAAAAAGAAGGAAATAAAAGGAAATGAGAGGGGGGGACTAGGTGTAATCAAGTCACCTAGGCCGGATTCCGCCCGAATCCGACTAAATCCAGTCAAAAGAAAGTAAAATCAAAGAAAAAATGAAAATACTTGCAAATTTGGATTTTGAAATGACTCTCGATGTAGTCACGTCATCGAGAGTCGGGAGCAATGACTACCAAGGCCCCGAGGGCCACCATGACACAAAAGTGTATAAGGGGAAGGGAACAAACGAAGGAAGACAAGTAATAAAAGACGAAAAAGAAAGGATAGTTGCCGTACCAATCGGTTAGCAACTCACTCGCTCCATCGTCTCAAAGTTCGATAACGGTACATAGCTAGTCTTCGTCATTGTTATTCCTCTTCAATCTTGATAAGCCCGCATGGTTGAAGTATTAAGCTTGCATAGGTATAAGAAGGTGGGATTTGATGTGAAACTCGGTGTAAAGTGAAGAGAAAATGAGGTGAGGGTATGTAAATGAAGTGTAGGGGTCATATGATATGTGCAAGGATAGGTAGGGAGGTTGGGAGGGGGTCTAAAGTGGTAGGGTGGGCTCACATGACAAAGAAGAGGCCAAAGGAGGAGTAGGGTACCATCCCGGTCGGGATGGTTGGTCCCGGTCAGGATGACATACCCTCCCCGGTCGAGAAGCTCCCTTCCCAGTCGGGAAGACACTCCAGAAAACTCGATTTTTGGTACACTCATCCTGATCGGGATGGCTCGTCCTTCCCGGTCGGGATGCTTTCTTCTCGGCCGGGAAGAGTCTTCTTGCCTTCACAATCTTGATATCTTCACCCAAGACTTCAAAAACCGACTCCCTTGCTCAAAAATCCAAGCTCTATCAATAACCACTTCTCTCAAAGATTCATCTTCACTTCACACCTATCAAATAAGCTCAAAACATCCATCAAAATCCTTCCCTCACATCACTCATCAAAATACCAAATTACAAGAATTTCACAAAATTCAAAAGAATTACAAGAAAGAGATATATAAAATAAGACGGTTCTTTTGGAACTCCGTCAAACCAAGGATGGTGCATTCTTCAATCATTTTTCAACAACACTAAAGCCAATTCCATCGCCATCAAGGGCACGGAGTAACAAATCGAAGGCTCTCGAGAAATCTTCGATCAAGCTAGTGGTATACCAATCCACACTCCAAGGTTCTTCATAACCTTGTCTAGAAGTTCCCGGGGTATCCCGATCTACTAAGTTCAACGGCTTGAACTTGTACTTTCGATCCTTCGGTATATACCCAAACTTCCACTCATCTTTACAAGGCCTCAAGGGAGGCTCAACTTTCTTCTTTCCTTGCAACTTGTCCTCAATATCATGATATGGGCATTCATCCGCCCAAGCTCGGAATCATCATCTTCAATTCCATAGAATTTTTTCTTCAAGCTTTCACCCGACTCATCCCCTAGATTGATGTCTTTCATGGCGTGGATCATATTACACGATTCATCATTAGTAGGCGAGGTGTTGCCTTGGAGGTCAAACATGAGCCTCTCGTCGCCTAGCTCAAATGTGATCCTACCATTCTTTACATCAATCATCGCACCGGCGGTATGTAGAAATGGGCGCCCAAGGATAATGGGAGTGATAGCATCTTCCGGCATATCAAGCACGAGGAAGTCGACCGGAATGAAGAACTTCCCGATTCTTATTGGCACATCTTCTAACATCCCTAAAGGTCGGTTGAGTGAACGATCGGCCATTTGGAGTGTAATAGAAGTACACTTGAGCTCTTTCATCCCAAGTCGCTCACAAATAGAATAGGGGATGATGCTTACACTCGCACCCAAATCACATAATGCTCTCTCAATCTTCAAGTTGCCTATGGTGCACGGGATCGAGAAACTACCCGGATCCTTCAACTTGGGAAGTGTAGAACCTTGAATGAGCTAGCTCACCTCTCTTGTGAACGCTATGGTCTCTTCCTTGTCAACGGATCTCTTCCTAGCCAAGATTTCTTTCATGAATCTTCCATATGCCGGGATTTGGGTAAGTAGCTCGGTAAAAGGGACACTCACATCCAATTTCTTCACAATATCTAGGAACTTGTCATATTGAACATCCACCTTGGTCTTCATTTGCCTTGTTGGGAAAGGCAACTTGATATGTACCTTGTCTTGCTCATTAGGGTTGGACTTTTCAAATGACATTTTCCCTTTTCCTTTGTCTTTTCCTTGAAGTGGGGGAAGCTTGTCTTCATGGGGTTTCTCAATCTCCCACAAAACTTGCTCCTCCATGGGGTTTCCCAAGCTTGCATTGTCTTGAGGTGGAGATGCAACTTCTTTCATTGGTTCTTGCTCAATAGGGAATAAGGGGGAGTCATAAGATGCACCATTCCTCAAGGTAATAGCATTTACATGTTCAAATTTCGCCGTTTCACCTTGAGGAGGTAGTTGCCCCTTTTGCCTTGAAGAGCTACCCTAAGCAACTTGAGCTATTTGGGTTTCGAGCATCTTCATATGAGCATCTCTTGCTATGTTCTCCCTTTGAAGATGAGCAAAGAATTCTTGTTGGTTTCCTAGCATCTCCATTTAACTTCTTTGCATTTCTTGATTACTCCTTTGCACATCCAACATAGATTTTTCCATGTCGAAATCTCGAGGTGGAGATTGTGGATTGTGTGGAGTATCGGTGAGGGCTAAGGGAGTACCATAATCAAGAATTGGAGACCGGCTCCTTTGATTGCTTTCTTGTCGAGTACCTTGAGATCCTTGTTGTTGTTGATGGTTCCCTTGGAACCCATGAGAGTTGCCTTGATTAAGGCCTTGAGTGTTACCATGGTTGTAGTTTTGATGTCCTTGGGAGTGTTGGTTCCCTTGGAAACCACCTTGATTGAAGTTCCCTGGTTGGAACCCTTGATTGTTGTTGAAGGTACCTTGGTTATGTTGTTTGAAGTTGTTGAATGGCCTTGGGTTGCCTACATAACCTTGGTAGCCTTGGTTGTTGTCCCTTAAGGGAGGTGGAACATATGAGCGGTGTTGTAGAGATTGTTGTTGGGAAGCTTGATGGGAAGCTTGGAACATGTGAGGATATGGGGCACCTTGCTTGAACGCTTGAAAGGCGTTCACTTGCTCAATACTACCTCGACAATGTAGATGTTCATGCCCAACTATCCCGCAAATATCGCATATCCCATAATAAGATGTAGGAGATACAACTCCCAAAGCATTGACTTGTTGAATTGAATGTTGGTGGGAGGCACTTATGCTTTGACCTTGATCAAAATGGCTTTGGAGCTTCTTGTCAATAGTTTCCATGTGGGTTTTTAATTGTGCTCCAAGATCAATGCTTAATTGTGTAATGGCATCTATCTCGTGCCTTCCTCCTTGATTAGCCTTCCTAGGCCTTGAGTATTGGGAGTTGTGTACCGCCATCTCCTCAATTCTTGACCAAGTTTGGTCATCATCTACTTCGGTAAACCTTCCCTTCGATCCCATGTTGAGTATGACCCTTGAGTCTTCATATAACCCGTTCCAAAACTGTTGAACAAGGAACCACTGTGATAGACCATGGTGAGGACAAGTATCAATGCCGAGAGTCGCCTTGTCTAACCCTTTGAACCATTGCTTAGCCTTACCGATCAAAGAGAAAAGAAATAATACCCACCGGATTTGGTGTTGGGTTATTCCCGGTTGTGAGATAGCATCGCAATAGTCCGAAAAGGTTTCCATGTGGTTATGATCTTTGGTTGGTAACCCACAAAATTGACTTCTTTCGACCAATTGGATGAATGACGTTTTTGCCACAAAATTGCCGGTATATGCGGCCGGTAAAGCGGTTGGACCGGGCAAAACGTATTCCGTAAAGGTTGAGTGAGAAGAGAACTTAGGCATTGTTGGATTGGCGGGAGATGATGGTGTAGACGGTGTTGAAGTAGATGTAGAAGGAGAACTAGGTTGAGAGGAATGACTAGAAGTACCAAAGGGATTGATGAAATTCCCTTCGGCCGTCTCTCGAGGTGTCTCGTTCAAGTCGGATCCTTGGGCTTGCTCTTCAATGGTGTTGCTAGTACTCGGTTGAGAGGTTCTAACCCGATCAATCATCTGTTGACGAAAGGCTCTAAAGAGTCTCTCCGGCTCTGGATTGAAGAGAAAGAAGTCGCCTCTCCTCCTAGGCATGCACTACGCATTTGAACAAACGTGAGAACACCTAGTGCTTTGTGGGCACTAGGCAAAGACAATAAACGAGCACAACGGAAGACAAGAGAAAAGAAAGCTATAAAAACAAGAAAAACCTAAAAAATATGCACAAGAGATAGAAGAAGAGCACAAGAAGGGTAACTAAGTCTAGCTAATAAGCAAACTAAGTCTAAACATGCACCGTCCCCGGCAACGGCGCCAAATTGATGGTAGAGGAATTGTCGCGGGTCCCCACCGATCAAATAGAGTCCAACTATACCTAACTAGTAGCTTGGGTAAGTCGGGTCGTATCCACAGGGACGGAAAATGGTGTCTAGACTAAGTCTACCTAAAAACGAGGCTAAGTCACAAACAAACACAAAGATGATGAGAATTGACAAACTATGATGGTTGAAGGTGATGAAAATGGACTAACAATGTAGTATGTATGACATAAACTAATTGAAACAACCAAGATTAACTAAGCAAATAAACTAGAGAAGATGATCGACTAAAGAGATAGAGAAATCAAATATGGGAGGGAGTAGGGTTAGGTTGGGTTCATAAGTGTAGTAGGATAGTAGGGAGGTCAAGGGTGTAGGTTTCACCTAGTTACTAAGGTCGGTTTGCGCTCTCGCATCAAAGCCAAAGTCCGCACTCTCGTGTCAAAGACTAGACCCGAATACTCATGCAAAGTATTACCCAAAACATAAGCATTCAACCACAAATCGATTACAAGATGAGAAGAAGAAAACAAGCATGAGAAGCATGGCCACTACAACTCAAACAAGCAATTCAACAAACACATAGTGTGCTCAATATGTGACTAGCAACAAAGGATTCACCTTTACCCACAATCAAACCCTAATCATCCATAATCCACACTTAATCCCCCTACTAACCCCACAAAGAGTCTACTCACATATTATCAAAATAATAATAACACTATCAAGACAAATCAACATAGTAATCCAAACATTCATTATGAACTAACAAGAACAATGAACATAAAGTAAAGAAGGGTTATATACACATAAAATTTAAATAAAAAAGAAAAACCCTAAGGAGGTCTGGCGATCAGCGGCACTATGGCCAAGACTCCACGATCTCCGGCGGTCACGAACATCACTAGGAGGAAGGCAAAACGTAGTTTCAGAATGGAAGAAGGAAATTCTCGTAAGCAACCGAACCCGGACGAACCCATGAAGGAGAAATCCTTGCAAGAACTTATGGGAGTTCCACCTTACACGTTAGGGTCGGACGATGATGGTTTCGTTCGGGATGTGGAGGACGATACTGTGCTGGAAGATGAGCACCAATCGATAGATAAGGAGTCCAAAGAGGACGATGATCAGGGCAGTTGGTTCCAAGTTCAGGGCAAACGTAATGTAAGTTTGTCGGTTCCAAAAGACAAATTAAAACTTACAGTTGAGGATGTTCAGGATGAGATTGACTTCTGGAACTCTGCGGTGTATGGTTTTGTGGTGGGTGCGAACCCGCCATGGCAGATACTTGAAGGGTTTCTTAGGAGAATTTGGAAACATCATTGCATTGACAAGATATCTTTTATGAATAACAGTATATTTCTGGTGCGGTTCCAAACTGAGGCCATGAAGAATATCGTCCTACAAGGTGGTTATTATTTATTTGATAATAAACCATTGGTGTTAAAAGCTTGGCAACCAGATATAGACTTGGAGAAGGAGGACGTGAAAGTGGTTCCAACTTGGGTGAGACTTCACAGACTCCCGCTTAAGTTTTGGGGCAATAGTCTTAGCAAGATAACAGGCATTATTGGACCGTTTATGAAGAAAGATGATGCTACTGTAACGAAAAATCGACTAGGATTTGCTCGTGTCCTAGTGGAGGTCACAGTAGGGCAGTTTTTGCCTAATATGATTCAATTTGAGGATGAGAAGGGTAATACAGTGACGGTGGACGTTGAATATGACTGGAAGCCAGTCCTATGCAGTGGGTGTAAGAGGATGGGGCATGATGTTAAGGATTGTCGAGCTAAGGGTGAAAATAAGGTTCCACAGATTCCGATTAAGAAAAAGAAGGTATGGCAGCCTGTGCAGGGAGAGAAGACTGCCGGTGCAACTGCTATTCCTAAGCCTAAAGAGAGTGAAGGGAATCTGAATAGAACTGAAGAGACTTTCCCACCTCTGAATGCTGTTAACCTGAATAAGCCTGTACAAGTTCAGGTTAATGGGACTGATGAGGCTATTCTTGAGGTTCGAAGTCCAACATATAGGGAGACGTTGGTCGGGAGCCCTACTAAAACAGGCTCAGCTGGAAAAGGTAATCATCTCACACCAAACATCTCATGATTTACGGATTCTGGAATGTAAGGGGAATGAATAGGGTGAGTAAACAAGTGGAGGTTTGTAAATTTATGCAGGAGAATAAAGTAAGCCTGTATGGGCTTCTAGAGACTAAAATAAAAGCTCAAAATCATAATAAAGTAATTTACCATGGTTTTAGTAGATGGTCTTTGACGACTAATAATAATAAGCATCCGGGGGGGAGAATTTGGGTGCTTTGGGATCCGGCTGTTTGCATGGTTCAGGCCCAAATGTATTCGTCCCAGCTGGTGCACTGTTTTGTTGAGGAGAAGGACACTAATAAGAAGTTTGATATGACTTTCGTGTATGCGTCCAATAGCATTCATGAGAGGGAGGAGTTGTGAAGGGATTTGATTCATATTGGAGGGTCAATTAATGGAGCTTGGGTGTTGGGGGGCGATTTCAATTGTGTCCTTAAACCTGAGGAGAGATTGGGTGGGGGATTCCAGCTTGCTGAAGCAATGCCATTCCAACAGGGAATTGATGCATGTGAGGTAATGGACTGCCCTGCGGAGGGTGCGTTTTACACCTGGAACAATAAGCAAATTCCTGAAGAAAGGGTATATAGCACGCTTGACAGAGTTCTTGTGAATAGAGAATGGCTTGTGGAGTGGACTGATTTCAAAGCAACCTTCATGCCTGAGGGATTGTTCGATCACACTCCATGCGTGATTGCTCTTACTGGTATACAGCAGACCAGGAAAACAGGTTTTAAATTCTACAATATGTGGAGCCAATCTGACCAATTTGAAGATACAGTAAAGGCGAGTTGGCTTGACCAGGTATATGGTACAGCAATGTACCAGGTTGTTGCAAAATTAAAGAGGCTTAAAGGTCCGTTGAAACAGCTGAACAAGTCTCGTTTCTCTGATATTGAAACGCAGGCTGACATGGCCCATGTAAGACTGATAGAGATACAGAAAAGAATTGCGAGGGACACGGGCGATCTCCAGTTGAAAATGGATGAGCAGCAGGCTCATGAATGCTACGGTGATCTGCATTCAGCCAGATTGAGCTATTTGCAGCAGAAATCGAAGAATAAGTGGCTGCAGGAAGGCGACTTGAATACGGCGTACTTTCATGGGTCGTTGAGAGCAAGAAGAGCCGAGAATTCTATCCATCGAATTGCAGACCAGAGGGGGATGGTTCACGAAAAGCCTGAGGATATTCAAGAGGCATTTCTGGACTATTACAAATCCTTACTTGGTGACAGAAAGGATACAGTTCAGGTATCGAGAAGTATTGTGCAAACTGGCCCTGTATGTACTAGGACTCAGCATGAGAAATTAATGACGCCTGTCACAAAAGAAGAGATTAAAAAGACTATATTCAGCATTCCGGATGATAAAGCCCCTGGTCTTGACGGGTACTCAAGTCACTTCTTTAAAACTACATGGCATATAGTTGGAGACGATGTATGTGAGGCCATACAAGATTTCTTCAGAAATGGGCAGATACTAAAACAGATAAACACTACTGCTATAACGTTGATTCCCAAGGTTGATAGACCTAGCTCGGTGCTTCAATTTCGACCTATAGCATGCTGCAACACGGTATATAAATGTATTGCAAAGCTTCTATGCGTGCGACTGGCAGATGTACTACCGGAGATTATTTCGCCAACCCAGGGGGGCTTCATTAAGGGACGGAATATTGTGGAGAACATCCTCGTGTGTCAAGATTTAATCCGACTCTATTCTCGGAAGACGGTCTCACCCAGGTGCTTAATTAAAATGGATATGAAAAAAGCCTACGATTCAGTCGAATGGGATTTTTTGTAGCAGATGTTGAATGCTTTGGAGTTCCCGATTAGTTTCAGTCGCCTAATCATGCAATGCGTGTGGACAGAAACTTACTCTCTCACGCTTAATGGTGACTCCTTTGGATTTTTTCAAGGGAAAAGAGGTCTTCGGCAGGGTGATCCGCTCTCACCCTTGTTATTTACCTTGTGTATGGAGTATTTAACGAGGCTACTAAACCACACTACTGCTGCTAACCAGTTTCGATACCATCCGTTAGGCAAACAGATGAAACTTACTAGCCTGATGTTCGTGGACGATCTACTTCTGTTCAGCAAAGGCGATGTACACTCCATCATGGTACTTCTTCGAACCTTTGCTACTTTTTCAGCTGCTTCGGGGCTTAAGTTGAGCCAGGGTAAATCAAATATTTACTTCAATGGTGTTAGTCAGGCTGTGAAAAGTGATATTTTAGCTGTCTCGGGGTGTAAGGAGGGCGTCCTGCCCTTTAAATACCTCGGGGTGCCTATCAAGGCATCTCGACTCACCATGCTAGATTGTCAGCCACTAATTAATAATGTGCTAGAACGTATCAGGCGCCTTGGGGTTCGTAAATTATCATACGCGGGAAGGTTGGTACTTATCAAATCAGTATTAAGTACCCTTCACAATTACTGGGCGACGATCTTCCTCCTTCCGAAAGGGGTTATTAAACATATTGAGTCTATTTGTCGGAACTATTTGTGGGATGGTGGTACGGAATTTACCCGAACTCCACTAGTTTTGTGGGATAAAATATGTAAACCTTATAGAGAGGGAGGTCTAAATTTACTACAAAGCAGCAATTGGAATAAAGCGGCTATTGGAAAATTGGCTTGGTGGGTGATTAATCGTCCAGATAAATTATGGGTCAGATGGGTCCAGCATATTTATTTAAAAGGGAAAGATTGGATGGAATATCAACCAACAAATGACACCAGCTGGGGATGGAGGAAGATTTGTTCAATCAAAGACAAGTTCAAGGATGCATATGAGGCTGGAGAATGGAACGAAGGTAATCCGTATAGCATAGCCAAAGGGTATCAGTGGATTCGGGATAAAGGGACGGAGGTGGTCTGGCACAGCTTAGTATGAGATCGGTGGACCTTACCTAAGCATCGGTTCATTAACTGGTTATATCAGCACCAAGGTATGAACACTAAATCTAAACTTTACAGGTTGAAGATCAGTGAGGATGATCATTGCTGTATTTGTGAGCAAAATTCTGAAGATCAGGCGCACCTGTTCTGTGCATGTGAATTTAGCTCAATCCTAGTGAATGGTTTAGCAACCTGGGTACAGGCTCGCATACCGAGAGAGTTAGATAACAAGTGGAGGCTGCAAAGTAGAGGTTCGAAATTGAAAAGAGCTGCAGTCAATGGGATTATTAATGCCTCGATTTATCATATTTGGACACAAAGGAATAGGTGTCCGTTAGAGGGGAGCATAACTCGGCCTGAAGCGGTAGGGAAAATGATCAAGAAAGAGATGAGCTGGTATTTTAGTGGCCTCAAGAAGGGCAAATTGAGCAATAAGGATGTTAGTTATGTGACCCGGCTGATAGGCCATTGTACATGATACACTGTACATGATTTTTTGATTAATACTACTTACATTTTAACAAAAAAAAACATAAAGTAAAGATTAAAACTTGAAGAATTAAACAAGGATTAAGAGTAAGAGAAGAAGAGGATTATACCAAACTAGCAAGAATATGAAAAAGATGAGAACTTGTATTGAAAAGAAAAACCCAAATGAATCTCCCAAGGATGTCAATCTTGGATGAATCTTGAAGAAATCCCTTAATACAAGACTAATCACTAAGATTAAGCTAAGATTAACAAAAGATTAATATGAAACTAAACTAGAGATGAAGAGAGTCTAATTAGGGTTTTGAATAATGTAGAGAAGTCTAATATAATGTAGGGTAATGTAATGTCCTTAAACAATACAAGGGAGGAATATTTATAAGGTTACAAGAGTGAAGGAGGATGAAAGAAGAGGCGCGGGCTTCAGCTCTCTCTTCCCGACCGGGAAGACATTTGGTCTCGGCCGGGAAGGTGGTCCCGACCGAGACGGTTCATGGTCTCGGCCGGGAAGGCCTAAACAGAAGCCTGTTCAATCGTGCACTCCTTCCCGACCGGGAAGGATGCTCTTCCCGTCCGGGAAGGGTCTGTAGGCCTCCATTATGAGCTCTAAGGTCCCTCCTTGCTTCTCATGGGCTTCTCATCGATTCTCGGAGCTCAGGATCGAGTCTAAGGGGCTCGAGAATGGGTCCCAAGTTCTCGGGATCGAACCTAAGGCACCGAGTGATCGTTCCTTCTCCTCGTTGGCTCCAAAAGTGTATGAAACGAGTCGGAATCGTTCCAATTTTCCATGAACGGTCTTGGGAACCTAAAACGAGCTAGAAGAAGTATAAGTAACCCAGAAATTGCTCCACAAGGGAAAACGGGACCAAACACGACAAATTAGGCACTACAAACTACACTTATCAGATAGGTTCAACTGTAAGTCTATATATACGCACATACCCTACGTAGACTCTTGGACCGTATTCTTCACCATCGTAGGACGACTACCTTAAACT
This sequence comes from Agrostemma githago, assembly GCA_958450325.1. NCBI lineage: Eukaryota > Viridiplantae > Streptophyta > Magnoliopsida > Caryophyllales > Caryophyllaceae > Agrostemma > Agrostemma githago. Next base: position 39,503,946 of record OY288258.1, read on the forward strand.
TTAGATCCACTCTCAGCCGCAACCTCTAAGTCTGCTTTTCATTACAAGTGCAGTCGAAACACCACGTATGGTAGAATCCAACACAAGATATTCGTCCCAGAGTCGCATCGTAATTCTTATGTAAAAGTCACCCGTGATCAAGTAGTATTTTATTTGGTGACCTTTAATAATTGGCCGGACTCATTTGAGACAGTCAAATCCTGAAATTCTATTTCTCGGTGTGACAACGTTATACTTTAATCCTCATGTATCATCTGAAACATTATATCTCAAATATCGTATATGGAGTAGCATTTATTTTAAACTTATTTTAAAATAGGAATTTCTTTAAATAAGGTTTTATATTAAATTAAAACTTAAGGTTAGACCTAGCAAAGTAAACCCGAACCCGAAAAATCGACCGATAATACCTGAATTGAAATCGACCGAACACCCGATAGGATTAAGTTGGAATAATACCCGAAACCCGATTCAATCCGAATTGAACCGAATTTGTACCGAATTTATTATAATCGAATGATACCCGAACCCGAATATAACCGAACCGATAATAGCCGAACTGATTGACGTGATTAATAAATACTTATTTTTTTCATAAAAACACCCAAATTTTGAATTTTTCTTCATTTATTCTTTATTTATTAATGGTTTTATAAATTATTACCTTCAATTTAAAGGTATAAAAACACAAAATTAAATTATTTATTTTTTAACTCAAGAAATTTATGATCCGAGACTCACCTGACCTGCTATTGACCCAACCCGAACCGTACCCGACTCGAAATAACATAAACCGATAGAAGTGGTTAACCGAAATGAACGCGATCGAAATCGAACTGAAATTGAAATTTATGCTAACCCGATTAAGATCGAGTCGATTCAACCCGATCTGAAATCGAATCGAATGACCCGTTTGCCAGGTCTACTAAGGTACAATAAAATATTATTTTCAAATTTTGACGTTTTCTGAAAAATACAATTTAAAACATACTTATTCGATTTACAAAATTTGACGTGGAATTACTTTAATATTTATGAATGTCGTATAAAAGTTTCAGAATAAAATAAATTCATTTATTATAGAAAACGTAATTATAAGTTTATGCCTTTATATAAAAAATATAAGTGGAGTAAAACTTAAATCCATAAATAAAGAATAAAAATACTAAAACCAAATTTAAGTTGGAACAGACCACAAGTAAGTAAAAATCAACAAGAGGAACAAATAATATAAAATGGAGTTTATAAGTATAAGAACATAAATAACACATAAAAGTACAAATAACATGAATTTAAAATAACGTAACTAAATTTTACTCTCTTTAGGTTCTTTTAAGCATTTTATCAGTTTCTCAAATAAATAAAAATGTAAAGGTGATAAGTAAATTTAACAAGTGATAATTTAGTTAAGTTGAATTTAGTCATAAATAAGTACATAACAAAAATAAAATATTACGTAATATTTTTATATACATAAGTAATTTAGCCATAAAATAAGCCTAAATATTTAATTAAGCAAATTATTAAGTTAGTAACATAAATATACTTGTATATATAAAATGATGTTAAAAGAAAAGTTTGGTTACCTTAATAGCTATTATTTATTAATGTTATTAAAATTCGAGGTTGTCGGTATTGATGATATCGTCTACGTTAGGAAAATCGTCTCCTCCTTCTTCTAGAATGGCACATTCCCCATACAAAAGGAAATAAAAATAGTTAGGTTCTGACCTTACTAGAAAATAATAATAATAATAATAATAATAATAATAATAATAATAATAATAATAATAATAATAATAATAAGTGAAATGGAATAATATGATAAAAGGCTTAAGGAGTAGTAAATAGGCGTAAAAGTATACGTACATAAGTAATAAGTTTACGTATCGTTATTATGTAGTAATAAGTTTACGCAGGTAGTACGTTTAAGTGGGAGTACTACTGACAAGAAAAAAGTTTTCTTCTCCCTACTCTACTTAGTGGAGTAGGGTGACTTACTCACCCTCATTCTACATCTAATTACTGCCATGCAAAAATTTCACTTTTCTTTCTTTCTCATGCATCCAACACGTGAGACAGTGACTTATGGACTAAAGTGATCTACTTCAGTCTGTTTCTCAAACAAACATTTTTTTTTTCCTTAAAAAGTTGAAATATAAAATTACGCAATTAAAATAATGGGAACCGTAAAATTTATCTTTTCAAAATGAGTTTGTGAGACGGTGAGTAAAACAGACGATAAATAGTATTATGGGACAATAGTTATAAGTAAATATTACTAGGTTGTAATTATCTTAAATAATCTTTGTGACATGTTTATAAACATCGTTCCGTAGTCTTGTTCACGTCTTTGTGTACGGAATTTTAAAATATTATTTTAAGAATTCGATAAATTATTTTTAAATTTTACGAGATGAGAAAATATTTTAATTTTTCAGAACGACAGGTTAATATTAAAATATTTTTGAGTTTTAAGCTTTGTTTAACGAAATATAAAAATTTTAATTACGTTTGTTAAACACGGAGTGTTACAAGTTCCGTTCTAGCTTAGGTACTAGGTATCCATATAAATATTATACTCTTACTACCCAAATATTATTCAACTCTATGTCCTCTATGTGATCGAGTAACTTATAACCCAAGGTCAACACTTAAGGTACGATTATAATTCCATTAATCAACTAATACCATTCAAATCAAATATTGAAAAACTTATTATCCTAGATGAAAGGGTACAACTCACAATCCTCAAACCATAGATAACAGGGAGTCACTAAACCTCAAACATACTTAGAATTCAACAAGGTTCATTAGGACAGGAGTCAGTCCAACCAAAGGCTGAAGAGAAAAGATGGTAAACTAGGAGAATTGATCGAAGATTCTCCATAAGGATGAAGATGAAAATATATAAGAGAAGGATAGGAAGAAGCCGAGGCTAGAAGAAAAGAACAATGGTTCTAGACAATTAAGATCTTAAACCAGAGAAGAATTTTCGGGTCTCCAGAGTTCATAGGGAACTCGTTGGATTTCTTTATACTCTAGTAGAGGAACAGACATACTAGTATTAGGTCGCTCCATTTGGATCCAGAGTGATTTCACATCTGAGTTTGCTGCACCGCCATGGGACTAAAATCTACTCTTCATCATCTGGCTTGAAGCTTGAGCAAACTAATCGGGCTGGAAAGTCACCATTTGTATCTTCCTTAAAGCGCCAAGTTGTCCACTCGAGCCAGTAAGCGTTGAGAGTGCTATGTAGATCTTGTCCCAATCTGGAGCAGCATCATGACCAAGTCTTGTCCACATAACTTCTTGGACATATAAAATAAAATATTCAATGTTAATCATTGAGTTTCAGGAACATGAAAACTCAACAAGTAAGTCCTTACTTGGTTTCTACCCATTTATAATAACATTTTTATTTACTATTTAAATAATTTACTAGTATTTTTTCCTAATTTCAGGTGTAAGCGTTAGGAGCAGTGATGTAATCCTCTAGAAATTCTAACGCAATAAAGTGGCGGAAACACTGTATATATGGGATTGTATCACACTATAACTATGTCTTGATTAAATAAAAACGGTAAGTCAATAGATAAGCCATAAAGTAAAAATGGCTACAAAATAAAAATAAAATAAAATCATAAAAAGGGTTATAACAATCCATAGTTTGAATTATTAATCAGCGAAGCAGGATCCGTAACTACTCGCTAGCCCACCCGAAGGAAAACACATATACCTGTCATGTTAAAAACATAACAGCCACAATCAGTGAGGAGCAACGACAACGTTCTCCCAGTCATCTTACAAAATTTTAAAACTGTAATTACTATTATATGAAAATAGTAAAAACGGAAAACATTGAAACATTATAATAAAAATAAGCTTTAAGGAAAACATAAAATATTGGAACAATAAAATCAGATTAAGTTTTTAGAAGAAAACTTAAAATGTTAGGCAACCTGCAAACCAAAATATATCAATAATAATAAAAATATTCAAAATGAGACTATGGATATGATCAGTGTAGATGGCTAGACTTTCATCAGGATAATACTTGAAACTAGATTCGAGAGCTTTAGTCTTAACACATATCGGGCTTCAGTCTCTAACTAGGCAACTCAACTGTAACATGACTGCGTGCAGCGAGGTCCTGGTTGAAGCAGTGCACACCCCTCCTAGACAACAATTATGTCTAGTTCATCTGACGGCGACTAACACGATGCGATATCTAGCTTAATGTCAAAACATACACTCTCCTGGGAGAAACTAAGCCCAGTTCAACGACCAAATGTGCCCCAAATAGACACACCGGCTTTATAGTTGATGGCAAAAACGTACATCGCAGACTATATTACTCTAAACCCCACACTTGTCTTTATTCCATAACTCCATAACAAAGCCATTATCGATATATGCAAAAGATATAACCATTATAGTAATAAGAGAACAAAAGGGAAAACGGATCACCTTCCAAAAGAGGAAACTTTCTATATTTAGAAACTTTACAAAAATAGCATTACATTAAAATATCGAAAATATTATTTCATACTAATAAAATATTTTTAGTAAATGATATAGATTTATAAAACAAATAATTTCGGCCTTAACGATATTAATTTCTAGAATAAGGTTAAATGGGTTGATGAAATTATTGAATACCATACAAGTGTTTATAAAATGATTAAAAATGTCTTAAACATTTTAATACTACTAATTAGGGTTTTTTTTCAAAATTTATAAAACTAAATTCCCTAATTATTAATAATTTCGACAAAACGAGCATAAATAGGATTTTACGGCAAATGTCAAAATAAATCTTTTAACGTCTTTTATTTCATTAAACAATTAAACAAATTTAGGATATGATAAGGGGTGATTTTACTCATAAAATTTAAGATTTCAATATTTTCAAAATTGCTGGAAAAATGATTCATTTAACTGAAACAGATCATTTTAACGATAAATCGTAATTTTGTCCAAAAATCAATACTATCATTTAAAGACTTCGAAAAATAGTACAAAAATTATGTAAAATAGGTCAAATAAATTTTTGGACATTCTGTCCATAAAAATAAATTTTCCAGAATCTATGAACTCGGTTTTTAAAGGATTTTCTCGTTAATGGTCTAATCTCGACAATAATGATTAATAAAAATAACAATTATAAAATGATTTAAGTATAAATATCCAAAAATTATTATTAAACCTAAAAACTAAGATTTTCCCGAAACCATCATTTTTTTCCTGATTTCAAAAATTCTAGATTTCACAAATTTCAATAAAACCGTCTTTTAAAACTCGTTTCCACAATTAACGATTCTCTTAATAAAACTTGTCGTTCCTAATATTTTATTAAAGCACTAAAAATCATAAAAATACCTGTTTATCAATAAACCATCAGAAACATTTTTTGCAGATTCAAAACTAAAATCAGAAATCGAGAATTAAAATGACAAACACGGTTTTAACGATAAACGACGATTTAAAGTGATTAATTAGTTCATCCACTTAACAATTCCAAAAAATTATGAAAAAAAATTCAAAAAATTCTTTTTCATCAGAAAATTTATTCATGCCAAATTTTAGATTAAAATAAAATGTTTAAGTGCTAGAAATAAAAATCGACTTTTAATCATTTTTGTCCGAAAATGGTAATAATTCAATAATTGATACTTAAAATATCATAAAAATACAAAATTGTTAAAAATATCATTTTTATAGAATATATTCATATTTTACATGTTTAGGCCGAATATTACAATTTTACAAAATAATATAACACTTTAATCGTTAATCTCGTAAAAGCGATAAAATACCGAAACATGCAAATTTTTATGACTTTAAAATTATGGACAGTAAATTGTGTGACATATATATATTTGTCAAAATAAATTATAATTATATACATGCAATTACACAAATAAAATCAAGTAATACCGAGTAACATCGATGTTACCTCTAATCTAAGTCCGAGTCGATAATATATTCGTTCACTTCCGGGTCTTCCGAAAAGCCTACACGAACCAGATTACCATGGTATAAAAATACCATAAGAACGCTGAAAAATAAGGTGTATAACAATCGAAAAAGAAATCGATTATTACCTTAACGAAGGAGATGAAATAAGGATTGAACAAGAAGGATGAAATTAGAGATGGAAAGATGATGCTTGGGCACGATTTTTAAGACTGAAATGGCTGCTGATGGCCTGGTTTCACACATGAAAAATGGAGGAAGAAGAAGAGAGTTTTGCTTGATTAATAAGGTGAATGAATGAATAAAAATGTGGAGAGTTTTTAGCAAATGAATGATACTTAAAGTATGATAAAAACAAGGTTATGTACATCACTTATTCACCAGCTAAAATGAAGTGTTAGGATCATGAAGAGTTGATAGTTAGTCACCCAAAATAAATTGGGATAAGAATTATCCTCAAAGAAGGGGCGGACCCAGGAATTTGATGTATATAGGGCTAATTTTTTACATTGTATTATTATTCACAATATATTTTACGTGTCACTATGGACACTATCATAATATTTTAGCTAAACATGATTAATTAAATAACTTATTTTGAGATTGTAGCATCAAAATATTAGTACTCGTATAGTCGTATACTAGCTATATGAACAATTTCGAATTATTCTAGATTTGGCAAGGAATCACTTAAATTGAACTTGGATAAAAATTCATTGAAGGTTGTTAGTTGTGATGTACCTAACATGTTTTGTAATATCATCGCTTGTTTGACGTGAAATAATATACATTATAATGAGCTAGAAAGTTAAAACTCAAACATATACGGAGTAACTTATTACAGTATACAATACGACTCAGATTCATCAATTTTGTGAACAAAAATATACAAACTCGACATATGTATGATATACATGATAGCATCCAAATATATATATTCCGTATTTTACCTAAGAAATGATATATTCGTGTTAACCTTAAAATGAGTTAAATTGGATAGATGAAAATATTTACGAGAAGGAATTAGTAAAAAATTTGACCTAAATTGATTAATTGAATAATATTTGGATTGTTTTGATCTTTAGAAAATGAGAGAAAGTAGGGATACAAAGAAAATGAAAAAAACAGGGGTCATCAAGTTTCGAACCCAGGGCTCCTCCATCAAAGGAAGTTCACCAAGCCACTGAGGAAAGAGTAGATAGATGCAACTTCCTTACACTAATTTTTATATGTCTTGAAATCATGTTGGGCTATAGCCCAACATGCCTAGGCCTAGATCCGCCCATGCCTCAAAGTTTAATACAAATTGTAAAATGAAATGTAAAATGAAGTGTATTAAATGTTGTAGTATAAAAGGTGACATGGGTGTCTCACGGTTCAATTGAGTGATAATAGTCTCAAAATAGTTGTAGGTTGATAAAAATAAGGATCGTAAAATTATTAAAAGTATTTCAAAGCAATTCGAGTAAACCTCGCGTTAGAAAATAATTATTTACGAGACTTCGTAATAAAATCATTAAATGATAAATTTTCATAAATAAAAATACTTTCTTAGTTAGAAATATTATATAAATGTGTTTGGACATTTTTAGAAAAATAAATAACTCAAATCCAAGCTTAAAACAATAGTTCGTAGAAAAATGAGATTCTTCCTGAAATAAATAAATAGTTTGCGACGAAAGCTTAATAAATAGATTTATGATAGAAAAATAAAATATTCAAAATCTTTTAATGACAATAAATAATATTTGACTCAAAATAATAAGAATTTGGAAAGATGAAGGAAACAAAAGGCGAAATTGACACAGTGTCATGAATTATTATTATTTATTATTATTATTATTTTTTTTTTGCAAGAATGTTACGTCTCTATATTCTTCCATAAAGGGAAAAGAAAGAGGTTAGTTCTTACAAAAACTACCCCCTATGATGTGAGAACAAACACATCAAGTACAAAATTGCTTACTCCACATATCTATACTCCTCATTCTAGCAAAGACCTCAAATTTAATTTGCTTTACTAAGCTACTACAAGATCTGTTATTATTCTTAAATATTCGATCATTCTGCTCTATCCAAATATGGTAAGTTGTTGCTGCAATACTATGACAAAACCAACGATTCTACCAGTGCTTTCTCTGACTTTTGCTCGCACACCATTGTAGTTCAGTTCATAACATATTCCCTCGACCTCTAATTTGCATCCAACTCTTAATCTCATTCCATATACTATTGGCATATATGGACATGAAAAGAAAAGATGGTTATGATTCTCGTGGTCCATCTTACATAGAATGCATCTGTTAGCCAGTGGTAATCCTCTCTTCATTATATTGTCAACCGTAGGTAGTCTTCCTTGCACTACCATAGAAGTGATAAAACCATGCTTTGGAATAACCTATTGTCCTTGAATGCTCAGCAGCCATCGTTGCCTTGGAATATCATCATCATTATTATTTTATAAAAACTGGAACTTGCATTAAGAACGAAACAAATTAAAAAAAGTTAGTGGGTAGCCGAGATACTATCTGGGCACCCACTCCCTTAGCAATAACAAAGCTAAATCTAGTGAAAATAAAAGCAGTTGCGCGAGCCCCCGCATCCTGAGAGAAAGAGAATTTCTGAATCCGCTTGAGCAATGCAATAGCCTCTGCATCAAGCTCCCCCAGCGACGAGAAGGAGAAAGGCAGGAACCCATACCTAATCATGGTGCACAAATCTCCATACTTGGCGCACTTATTATTATTATTATTATTTTTTTTAAATTTTTTTTTTATTATGAATTGGAGAATTTTATTGATGAATCAAAGAACAGTTTACAAAAAAATGGTGGGTAGCCGAGACACAATTTGGGCCCCCACCCCCTTAGCTATAGCAAAGCTAAGTCTGGTAAAAATAAAAGGAGCAGCGCGTGCTCCGGCAACCTGTGCTATCGAAAATTTCTGAATCCTCTTGAGTAAGCCGATAGCATCCGCCTCCAATTCCCCCAGCGAAGAAAAGGAAAAAGGCAAAAACCCATACCCCATCCCCGAGCATAGGTCCCTGTACTTAGCGCATTTGCGCCGAGCAGCGTCGCCCACAACACGGCCTGGCGCGAAATCAGAGAGCCCGGACTGAGTCAAAGGAGAAGACCCGGTAAGATCTACGCAAACGTCACGCCCCCTGTCCCACGAATAAAGAAGCAAATCTGCAGGACGCAAGGATCTGTCATGATCATTAATCAAGCTAATATCGATCTCCTTACCGGCCGAGACCCCGGAACGGAAACAGATATCCAAAAGAGTGTCACGAACGAGGTTATGTCGATGTTTAATACCGACAACACCCGCGCATGACACAGCATGGTCCCCAAAAATATCGTCGCCAAAAACCCGAGAGCAGGCAGAACACGGCCCAGGTACAGAAAACAAAGGGATGCCCAAACGATAGCTAAGCACACAACGGTACGTCCGACCGTTCATAGTCTGGCCTAGCCCAGAAATAGGGACAGCACGGAGCCAATCAGAAGCATGACGGCCTTGCTGAGACTTCCACAAGGCAACTTGACGGGAGGTCAAGAAGAAATCCGATTCCGCAGTAGCCACAACCCTCGTGAAATATATATCTGCCAAAGACTTCATAAGTTTGGGGGCAGCGATCTCACTAGGATTACACTCAACAGAACCCAAAACCTCCGTAAACCTACACAAGGCCGCATCGAAAGCCGGGCCAGGGGTCAGTATGCCCGCAGCGCGAAGCAGCGTAGCCTGCAAACCCGCAGATTGCAGTCGGGATGCCACAAAAACATAATGGAGGACATCTCCAGCGGCATACACCCCAAGCCCCTCAAAGGAAAAGGGAAGGGTGGCAAGCCGCCACTGCCAATCCCCAAATCCCGGCCCAGACGCAATAACAACCCGTTCCAAATGAGAACGAAGAGCTGCGTCAAAAGCAAGCTGAGCCGACTCAAAAACAGTCGGTGGGCAAGTACGCAAAGTAAAATAAAGTTTGGAGATACCAGTACAGGCCCGGAGCAACAACAACTCACACTGCGGATCATCAAGCAGAGCGACGGAACCCATAAGCGCAATAGTTCTGGTCACTCTACTCATCACGAGCTCATTGCTGAAATCATGACTCGCACTAACAGGCCCACCAAGGACTTTGACACCACGCATCGGCCTGGCGATAGTAGGGGGGAAGACACCAGGGAGCCTGCTCCTAGGATCTTCCGAAGGCCAAAAAATCTCGGTTTTAATGACATTAAGATGAAGTCCCGAACGGGGACCATCGTCCAAAATCAGCTCCAAAACCTTCCCTAAAACCAAGGTATCCCCAACTATGGTGCCATCATCCAAGTACCAAGCCTGCAGCCTCAAATCGAAAGAGTCCCGGATTTTACAAACCAAGGGATGTAACACCAAAGAAAAAAGCAGAGGACCCAAAGGGTCACCCTGCTGAACCCCTTGACAAGACCACAGGCTGTGCTCACCATAATATAATCGGGCAGGACTAGAATAACAAAATTCCACCCACCGGGAGAGAACAGGGCAGTGGTAACGAACCTCTCGTAACATGAGTTCACGATCAACCATGTTAAAAGTGTTATGAAAATCCACCAAGAGCATGGAAAGACCCACCTCACCGCCCCGATCCTCAACAAGCCGGTTCAAGGCATGCAAAATAGCCTCGCCCCCCCAGATACTCCAACTCCAAACTGAAGACCAGAAAAATAGCCACTCAGCGTCAGACCGATCAAGAAAGCACCAACCTTAGAGACAAAGCGTCTCCAAATCGTACCAACAGCAATAGGACAAATACCGCCACCTGGCTTAACAAGCGGGGTAAGCGGAGCACTAGCAATATACTCCCCGAGAACCTGCGGGCAGCTGCCCTCGAGAAAGAGATTAACCACCCGAGTGACAGATGCGATCAAATCATCCGAAACAGCAACTGCGGCCCCACTCAAACAATCCAAAAGGTGTTGGGCACGAAAACCGTCCCTCCCACAAGAAGTGCCCCGAGGAAAACCTTTAATCATATCCAAAACCACGGACGCGGATGCGACAAGGGAGTGGTGATTATCAGGCAAGGATGGCAAAGCGGGAGAAGGGACGATGGGGTGCTTATCCTTCAAAGCCACTAGAGTATCATCGGTGTAAGGAGCAACACCAGAAGAAGAAAGCACACGAACAACAGCAGTGTAGTGCCCGTCGCAAATCTTCCTACGACACTGCCTAACATTGACCTTACTCAAGTCGAGATCCTCATTCACACTAAAAGAAGGAGCAACCTCAGCCAGAGTATCCTGCAGGAGCGACAAACGACCACCCGGCTCATCCCAACAACGAATGGCACTAGAAATACTCTCCTCCTGACGCAGCCGTCGAATAGCAGACCGACACTCAAGGTTACTCCGAGGGGAGAAAGTCTTAAGTATGCAAAGAGGCAGCAGCGCGAGCAAAGTGACCCAACACGTGAGATCACGAGGAGAGGCAGCCACATCATCAAGAGCCCCTCGAAAAACCCGAGAAAACCCTAAACGACACTTTGGAGGGATGGACTTAACAGTACGTAACCCCTTAGCCAACAAGTGATCAAGAGAAGTCACGTTAAACCCAACAACCGGGGGATCAACAAAACCACAAGAAGACGGAACTGTAGGGGCAGATGGTCGGGGAAACCGTAAAGAACATAGCGGATAACACCATCACCACAGTTAGGGGCCTCAACAGAGGGCTCAGCGTCGTGACGACATCCTATGCTATGAGTATGTATCCGAAAGCAAACCCCACACAGCCAAATACCCATCCGCCGAAAAGTAGACTCAGCAGCCAAAAAAATAGGTAAAGAAGCAAGAGATTGCCGCGTGGCGTCTCGGGCACCTTCCTTACAGTGATGATCACGGAGATGGTAAAGCAAAGAAGTCTTAACAAAACCCTTAGCCCAACCATCCCTACACCTACCGAGGCCCACAAAAGAACAATGAAACCGCACAAGATCAGGCATACCGAGACAGAAGCAAATCCGACAAACAGAAGCGACTTAAAACAAAGAAACCCAGGCAAACGAAACAGAAAGGCAAGCGAAAACCGAAAACCGAAAACCGAAAAGAAAGAAGGAAACCGAAACCTAACCACAACGAAAGAGCCACTCCGGCAAGGTTCGAACCCGAACCGGGGCTAACCATCAACAACCCACTCGACAAGGGCAGGCAACTCCCTCTCCCAACGTTGCCGGAGAAGGCTCGCCGGCGGCCAGGCGTGATGATGGCGGCGCGGTGGCAGCGCGGTGGCTAGGCGGCAGCAAAAAACACACGTCCCCCCGTACAATATAACAGAATGAGCCGGTGCCGGAGAACAAGGCCGGCGGTGGCGGCGCGGTGGTGGCGGTGGCAGCGCGGTGGCTAGGCGGCAGCAGCCCCCAGTTAGCCCTAGACACACGTCCCCTCCCTAAAGCTATTACTATAAAAGGAGCCGGTGCCGGAGAAGGACGCCGGCGGTTGAGGGTGCGGCGTGAGGCCAGGTGGAGCGGCGTGAGGCCAGGCGGCGTGGCGGAAGCGTGGTGGCTAGGCGGCAAGGCAGCCCTAATCGCACGCCCTAAACGCAGCAGCACACAGCCCTATTATTATTATTTTATTATTTAATGAAGCCGGTGCCGGAGAAGGACGCCGGCGGTTGAGGGTGCGGCGTGAGGCCAGTTGGAGCGGCGTGAGGCCAGGCGGCGTGGTGGCAGCGTGGTGGCTAGGCAAGGCAGCCCTAATCGCACGCCCTATTGCGTGGTGGCAGCGGTTATTGTTATTATTATTATTATTATTATTATTACTATTATTACTTTTTTTTTATTATAGACGGAGCTTGCATTAATAAACGGAGCTTGAATTATAAACGGAGCTTGCATTATTGTTATTATTATTATTATTATTATTATTATTATTATTTATTTATTTTGCAGAAAAATTATTATTTCATTTCATTGGAAGTGAAATTACAAGATTTTGCAAAAAGCCTACCACTCTAGAGGTACATCAATTTGCATCTAAGTAATCTAAAATCCTCATAATTTTGGGATTAGTAGACTTAGTCTTCAATCTGGTACAAACTACAAAACATATTTGCTCAAAGGTAGTCTCAATAGGTGTACATTGATCTGTGAATACCCGTTTGTTCCTTTCTTTTCAAATGCTATGAACTGTAGCTGCAATGCTACTCTGAACCCAGAGGTATTTCCAATGCTTCCTATGACTTAGATGTTGGTTCCATTTGATAATCTTCTTGAGATGAGAACCAGGTACTATCACCCCCATCCATTTTTCAAGAGCATACCATAACTGGAGAGAGAAAGAGCAATCAAAGAAAAGGTGCTGATGCTCTTCAGCTGCTGAAATGCATAGAATGCATCTATTACCCATACAGATTCCTCTTGTTGCATATTGATCCATAGTGGGAAGTTTGCACTGATAGGCTAAAGACAGAACAACTTTACTACTTGGTAAAATTATTGAAGAGCTAGCCATGGATTTAGGGAAGCTAGGAATCAAACTCCCTCTAAATCTGTCATAAGCTTTAGAAACCCTGAATGTGCCATTAAAGCTGCAAGATTGCAGGAATAACCTAGCATTCTGAGCTGATCCAAACAGGTCAAGACAATGGTTTTTCATCAAAATAATATTCTTAATGATGGAATTATTATTATTATTATTATTATTATTATTATTATTATTATTATTATTATTATTATTATTATTATTATTATTATTATTATTATTATTATTATTATTATTAATTATTATTATTATTATTATATTATTATTATTATTATTATTGTTATTAATAATGAGTGAAATTATAATTTGATGCAAAAAAGGTCTGTCACACTAGAATGCCAGAGCATTGTAAGACCCAATGTTCCCCTTAATCCTATTGTATCTGATGGTAGGGTTTCGCCGCGTCCCCCACCGATCAAGTAGAGTCCAACTAATCCTAACGGGTAACTAGGGTAAGTCGGGTCGTGTCCACGGAGACGGTTATAGGCGTCTAGACTAGGTCTACCTAAAAACGAGGCTAAGTCACAAACAAACACAAGGATGACGAGAATTGACAAACTATGATGATGGAGAAGTATTAAACTAGACTAGCAAAGCACTAAATATGACAAAGACTAAATCAAGCAACTAAAGATTAAAGATACTAACCAACTAGAGAAATGATAACTAAAGAGGTGAATAAATCAAATATGGGAAAGAGTAGGGTTAGGTCGGGTTCACAAGTGTGGTAGGATAGTAGGGAGGTCAAGGGTGTAGGTTTCCCCTAGTCACTAAGGTTGGTTTGCGCTCTCGCGCCAAAAAGTCCGCACTCTCGTGTCTAAGACTAGACCCGAATACTCATGCAAAGTATTACCCAAAACACAAGCATTCAACCACAAATCGATTACAAGATGGGAAGGTGAAAACAAGTATGAGAAGCATGGCCACTACAACTCAAACAAGCAATTCAACAAACACATAGAGTTGACTAGCAACAAAGATTCCACCTTTTCCTTTAATCAAACCCTAATTACCCATAATCCACACTTAATCCCCCTACTAACCCCACAAAGATCTACTCACATATAATCAATCTAATACTAACAATGATAAGAGAAATCAACATAAACAACAAAACATTCATCATGAACAAACAAGAACAATAAACAATATGTAAAGATTAAAACTTGAAAGATTAACAAAGATTAAGAGAAAAGAGATTATACCAACTAATAAGGAGATAAAAAGATGAGAACTTGCACTAATAAGAAAAACCCAAATAATCCCCCAAGGTTATCAAGCTTGGATGAATCTTCAAGAATCTCTTTAATACAAGACTAATTAACTAGATTAAACTAAGATTAACAAAAGATTAATATGAAACTAAACTAGAGATGAAGAGAGTCTAATTAGGTTTTGAATGTTGTAGAGAGGTCTAAAATAATCTAGGGTAATGTAATATCCTTAAACAATACAAGGGAGGAGTATTTATAAGGTTACAAGAGTGAAAGAGGAGAAAAGAAAGTCACGCGTCTACAACACTTTTTCCCGGTCGGGATGGGCCATCCTTCCCGGTCGGGATCAAGCATAACACCGGGCTGTTTTATCCATAACACCAGGCGGTGTTATTGCTCTTCCCAGTCGGGACGACCAGGTCAGTAGCCTCTTCATTCATGCACTCCTTCCCGACCGGGAAGGCTACTCTTCCCGCCCGGGAAGGGTCTTGAAGGCCTCTTTTATGATCATTAAGGTCCCTCCTTGCTTCTCATGGGCTTCCCATCGATTCTCGGTGCTCGGGATCGAGTCTACGGGGCTCGGGAACGGGTCCCAAGGTCTCGGGATCGAATCTAAGGCACCGAGTGATCGTTCCTTCTCTTCGTTGGCTTCAAAAGTGTATGAAACGAGTCGGAATCGTTCCAATTCTCCATGAATGGTCTTGGGAATCTAAAACGAACTAGAAGAAGCATGAGTAGCCCAGAAACCGCTCGAAAGAGCGATTTCACAAGGGAAAACGGGACCAAACACAGTAAATTAGGCACTACGAACTACACTTATCAACTCCCCCACACTTAACCCTTACTCGCCCACGAGTAAGCACCAACTAACTAAAACTAAAAGAAACTAGACTACTAACCGAGCGGGTATTAGCGCACCCTACGCCCTTTCAAATCACGCGAGTACACTTAGAGGAAAAGTGCACTCCGCAAGGCAAGTAAGGTCTTGCGAAAAAACTGTGAATGCAACCGGACACAAAAACATATAAACAACAAACATACAAACAAACAAACAATCGGTTGCGCCCAAAAAGAAACAAATACCGCTACCCTCTAAAAGGCCGTGAAAGAAGCACCGATTTAGGACTCAAGGCAAGTGACAACGTTCCCAAGCTAATAATACAAATTAAAATGAACAAAACCCTAATAGTATGACAACAAAGCAATAAAAACGTTGGTAACTTAGCTAGATTCCTCTTAACCTTCTAAGAACGTACTACGGGACGATCGGCGGGATGGAAAAAGGATGAACCACGGTGTTAGTCGACACTGTAGGTAAGTGAGACCCCGCCTCCTTTAGCGATGAGCCAAGAGGGTCGTCCCATACCCAAAACCGCTCAACTAGTCCAAGTAAAAAGGTGGATATGATTGCAAAATGAGGGAAGACCGACTATTACCGCTATCATCCTTCCTAGGGACTCGGTCCTTTGGTAGGCTCTTCACGGTAATAGTCGGTAAAAGGCTTATTTTTGAGGGGTAAGGGTTCTTTTTGTGAGATGATTTTCTTTGGCATTTTCTTTCTTTTGCATTTTTGCTTTTTGTGTTGCTATGCCATTTCTTTTTCTTCTTTTGTATTTTGTTTTTCACTTTTTGTGCCTTTTCTTTTTCTTCACTTCTATCTTTCTTTCATTTTCTTTCATTTTCTTTGTTTGCTCTTTTGGCTAGATTTGAGTTGTACGCATTTCTTCTTGCAACTAAGAAAGAGATATCAACACTTTGCAACTTTATTTGGTGGATATGTGTAGGAGGTAGGGGAATGGGTAAGTTGGGGGTTGCGATCCCCCTACTAACCCACAAAAAGGTGGAAAACTTGGACTAATCAAACAATTTCAAACATGGTCACCTAAGAGACGGGACTCGGCAACCAAGGTCTTTTCATACCGTGGGTGGTCATAATGGTCAAAATGCAAATCCTGTAGTAAATCTCTAGTAAGCTAGGTGGACTCAAGGTAAAGGACCAACGAATGAAACTATTGATTTAGGGTCATTCTACTAGACTACAGTCCAAGACTCGATTCATACTACTAGAAAGGGAAAGTAAA
This sequence comes from Agrostemma githago, assembly GCA_958450325.1. Classification (NCBI taxonomy): domain Eukaryota; kingdom Viridiplantae; phylum Streptophyta; class Magnoliopsida; order Caryophyllales; family Caryophyllaceae; genus Agrostemma; species Agrostemma githago. The sequence continues at coordinate 39,520,745 of OY288258.1, forward strand.
CACTTGCACACTAGCCTCAAAACCGGGTTTTCGAAAACCTTTTTACACACTAGACACAACTACACATCACAAAACAAAGACGCGACAAAAACGAAAGAAAAAAAGAGACAAAGACAACAAAACAAAACAAATACATAAAGAGAACAAACACCACCCCAAACTTCCAAACAAGCTACCAAACAACCACAAATCTTCACAAAGCTCCACCCGAGCACACATCATCACAAATCTCCTCCAAACTCCACAAGAGACAAAGAGGGAAAAGGGATAAAAGGTGTTACCGGATGTCTTGAAAGCTCTCCAAAGTTAACGGTGATTAAGCGACCTACAAGGAAAAACGAAGGCAAAGCACGTACGACCAAACAAATATACGACACAACGACACAAAAAGGAAAACACACAAAAGAAAATATTTTTGATTTTTGTGAAATTTTTCAAATTTTTAGGGTTTTCTAAGATTTTTTGGAAAAAAAACAACGAAAATAAAGCTAAGCTAGACTAGGATATCGCTCCCCCACACTTAAACCGAGCAATGTCCTCATGCTCGATCGTAGTGTATGGAGAAGCTAAAGAAAGAAGAGAAACTACGAAAATAAAGCTAAAAATCAAAAAGAAAAGCAGAGAAAAGGGTAGAATGTGTCCGGCCGGGGTGTAGTCAAGTCACCATGGGTCGAGACAAGAAAAGATATGGATGGGGGAAGAAATAAAAAGAAGGAAATAAAAGGAAATGGGAGGGGAGGACTAGGTGTAATCAAGTCACCTAGCCTGGATTCCGCCCGAATCCGACTAAATCCAATCAAAAGAAAGTAAAATCAAAGAAAAAATGAAAATACTTGCAAATTTGGATTTTGAAATGACTCTCGATGTAGTCACGTCATCGAGAGTCGGGAGCAATGACTACCAAGGCCCCGAGGGCCACCATGACACAAAAGTGTACGAGGGGAAGGGAACAAACAACGGAAGACAAGCAATAAAAGACGGAAAAGATAGGATAGTTGCCGTACCAATCGGTTAGCAACTCACTCGCTCCATCGTCTCAATGTTCGATATCGGCACATAGCTAGTCTTCGTCATTGTTATTCCTCTTCGATCTTGATAAGCCCGCATGGTTGAAGTATTAAGCTTGCAAAGGTATAGGGAGGTGGGTTTTGATGTGAAACTCGGTGTAAAGTGAAGAGAAAATGAGATGAATGTATGTATATGAAGTGTAAGGGTCATATGATAGGTGCAAGGATAGGTAGGGAGGTTGAGAGGGGGTATAAAGTGGTTGGGTGGGCTCGAATGTCGAAGAGGAAGCAAAAAAAGGGGAGCAGTGCATCATCCCGGTCGGGATGGGTGGTCCCGGTCGGGATGACATACCCTTCCCGGCCGGGAAGCTCCCTTCCCGGTCGGGATGACACAACAGTAAACCCAATTTTTGGCACCCTCATCCCGATCGGGATGGATCCTTCCCGGTCGGGATGGCGCATCCTTCCCGGTCGGGAAGCCTTCTTCTCGGCCGGTAAGAGTCTTCTAGCCCTTCATAATCTTGATAGCTTCACCCACAAGGTCACCAATACAAACCCGACTTCCTTGCTCAAATCCAAGTTCTATCAACAACCACTCCTCTCTAAGATTCATCTTCACTTCACACCTATCAAATAAGCTCAAACATCCATCAAAATCCCTCCCTCTCATCACTCATCAAAGTACCAAACTACAAGAATATCACAAAACTCAAAAGAATAAGAAAGAGATATATACAATAAGACGGTTCTTTTGGAACTCCGTCAAACAAAGGATGGTGCATTCTTCAATCTTTTTTTTAACAACACTTGGCCAATTCCATCGCCATCAAGGGCACGAAGAAACAAATCGAAGGCTCTCGAGAAATCTTCGATCAAGCTAGTGGAATACCAATCTCCACTCCAAGGATCATCACATCCTAACCTTGACGTTCCCGGGGCATCCCGATCTACTAAGTTCAATGGCTTGAACTTGTACTTGCGATCCTTCGGTATATACCCAAACGTCCATCTATCTTCATGTGGCCCCAAGGGAGGCTCATCTTTCTTCTTGCCTTGAAACTTGTCTTCAATATCATGATATGGGCATTCATCCGCCCCAAGCTCGGAATCATCATCTTCAATTCCATAGAAGTTTTTCTTCAAGCTTTCACCCGGCTCATCTCCTAGATCGATGTCTTTCATGGCGTGGATCATATTACAAGACTCATCATTAGTAGGCGAAGTGCTGCCTTGGAGGTCGAACACGAGCTTCTCGTCGCCTAGCTCAAATGTGATCCTACCATTCTTTACATCAATCATCGCACCGGCGGTATGTAGAAATGGGCGCCCAAGGATAATGGGAGTGATAGCATCTTCCGGCATGTCAAGTACAAGGAAGTCGACCGGAATGAAGAACTTCCCGATTCTTATTGGCACATCTTCTAGCATCCCCAATGGTCGGTTGAGTGAACAATCGGCCATTTGGAGTGTAATAGAAGTACACTTGAGCTCTTTCATCCCAAGTCGCTCACAAATGGAATAGGGAAGGATGCTTACACTCGCACCAAAATGACATAATGCTCTCTCAATCTTCAAGTTGCCTATGGAGCACGGGATCGAGAAACTACCCGGATCCTTCAACTTGGGAAGTGTAGAACCTTGAATGAGCTCTCTCACCTCTCTTGTGAACGCTATGGTCTCTTCCTTGTCGACGGATCTCTTCCTAGCCAAGATTTCTTTCATGAATCTTCCATATGCCGGGATTTGGGTAAGTAGCTCGGTAAACAGGACACTCACATCCAATTTCTTCACAATGTCTAGGAACTTGTCATATTGAACATCCACCTTGGTCCTCATTTGCCTTGTTGGGAAAGGCAACTTGATATGCTCCTTGTCTTGCTCATTATGGTTGGACTTTTCAAATGACATTTTCCCTTTCCCTTTGTCTTTTCCTTGAAGTGGGGGAAGCTTGCCTTCATGGGGTTTCTTAATCTCCCACAAAACTTGCTCCTCCATTGGATTTCCCAAACTTGAATTGTCTTGAGAGGGGAATACAACTTCTTTCATTGGTTCTTGCTCAATAGGGTTTAAGGGGGATCATAAGATGAACCACTCCTCAAGGTAATAGCATTCACATGTTCAAATTTCGCCATTTCACCTTGAGGAGGTAGTTGCCCCTTTTGCCTTGAAGAGCTCCCCGAAGCAACTTGGGCTATTTGGGTTTCGAGCATCTTCATATGAGCATCTCTTGCTATGTTCTCCCTTTGAAGATGAGCAAAGAATTCTTGTTGGTTTCTTAGTATCTCCATTTGGCTTCTTTTCATTTCTTGATTACTCCTTTGCACATCCAACATAGATTTTTGCATGTCGAAATCTCGAGGTGGAGATTGTGGGTTGTGTGGAGTTTCGGTGAGGGCTAAGGGAGAGCCATAATCATGAATTGGAGACCGGCTCCTTGGCTTGCTTTCTTGTCGAGTACCTTGAGATCCTTGTTGATGTTGATGGTTCCCTTGGAACCCATGAGAGTTGCCTTGATTAAGGCCTTGAGTGTTGCCATGGTTGTAGTTTTGAGGTCCTTGGTTGTGTTGGTTTCCTTGGAAACCATCTTGATGATTGAAGTTCCCTTGTTGGAACCCTTGATTGTTGTTGAAGGTACCTTGGTTATGTTGTTTGAAGTTGTTGAATGGCCTTGGGTTGCCTACATAACCTTGGTAGCCTTGGTTGTTGTCCCTTAAGGGAGGTGGAACATATGGACGGTGTTGTAGAGATTGTTGTTGGGAAGCTTGGAACATGTCAGGATATGGGGCACCTTGCTTGAACGCTTGAAGGCGTTCACTTGCTCAATACTACCTCGACAATGTAGAGGCTCATGTCCAAATATCCCGCAAATATCGCATATCCCATAGTAAGATGTAGGAGATACAACTCCCAAAGCATTGACTTGATGAGTAGAATGTTGGTGGGAGGCACTTGTACTTTGACCTTGATCAAAATGGCTTTGGAGCTTCTTGTCAATAGATTCCATGTGGGTTTTTAATTGAGCTCCAAGATCAATGCTTAGTTGTGTAATGGCATCGATCTCGTGCCTTCCTCCTCGATTCGCCTTTCTAGGCCTTGAGTATTGGGAGTTGTGTACCGCCATCTCCTCGATTCTTGACCAAGTTTGGTCATCATCCACCTCGGTAAACCTTCCATTCGATCCCATATTGAGTATGGCTCTTGAGTCTTCATATAACCCGTTCCAAAACTGTTGAACTAGGAACCATTGTGATAGACCATGGTGAGGACAAGAGCGGATCAAAGCTTTGAATCTTTCCCACGATTCATAGAGGCTTTCTTCATCACGTTGTTGGAATCCCGTGATAGAGGCTTGATGGTAAGGGATTTGTCACGTCCCTAGCCGATCAATAAAACACCGACTAACCTAGTGGATAGCTAGGGCAAGTCGGGATCGATTCCACGAAGACGGTATATCAAAGCTTAGACTATGTCGGCTTACAAACGAGACTAGATTACCAAACGAACACAAAGAATGCAATAAAAGGAAAATTAATGATGGAGGAGAGGTAAAACTAAGCTAATGATCAAACTAACAAATAAACTAAAAGAACGATGGCTAACTAGGAGGATTAACACAAATATGGAAAGAAGTGGGGTAGGTCGGGTTCATAGAGGTAGAAGAATAATTGGGGTGATCAAGGGTATAGGTGTCTCCTAATCGCTAGAGTCGGTCCGGGCTCTCGCAACTTAGACAGATGTCAAGGTGGGTCCGGGCTCTCGCAACTTAGACCCTAGTCGGCACTCTCGTGACTATGACTATTCTCAACATTTCCACAAAGTAAGCAATCAATGAGAGGATGAACACAAGCATGGGAAGCATGGCCACTACAACTCACACAAGCATATCAACAAACACATAGAGTGCCTACAATGTGACTAACAACAAAGATACAACCTTTTCCCCTTAATCAACCCTAATCATCCATAATCTACCCCTAATCCCCCTACTAACCCACAAGAAGACTACTCACTCATTATCAAGGATAAAACAACCAAATCAAGAGAAAATATTATCACTAAACAAACATCCATATTGATCAACAAGAACAATGATACTAACAATATGAAAAGATTCAAACAAGATTAAATAAACAAGATTAAGAGTAAGAAAGGTTATACCAACACTAAGGAGATGAAAAGATGAAATCTTGTATAAATAAGAACCCAAATAAAACCCAAGGTTGTCAATCTTGGAGAATTCTTCAAGTATCCTCTTAATACAAGAACTAATTACAATAATTAACTAAGAATTAACTAAGATTAAGGGAAGATTAAAACTAATGAGTGAGAGTAAATCTAGGGTTTTGGAGGCTTAAACTAATGTAGGGTAACATAAGATGTCTTAAAATTACAAGATGGGAGTATATATATGGGTACAAGAGTGAAGGAGAAGAAAAGAAGAGGCCCGTGCTGCCTCTGTAGCTTCCCGACCGGGACGGCTCTGTCATCCCGATCGGGACGAGTTGGTCCCGACCAGGATGGGTTCACAGCAGCCATCCTAATGTAGCACCCCATCCCGATCGGGATGAGGCCATCCCGAACGGGATGGGTCTTGTATGCCTTCCTTAAACACTCTTTGGTCCTTCCTTGCCTCTCATGGGCTTCCCACCGATTCTCGGGACTCGGGATCGGGTCTCGGAGGCTCGGGATTGGGTCCCAAGGTCTCGGGGTCGATTCCAAGGTCTTGAGTCATCGTTCCTTTATCTCGTTGGCTCTAAAATGTGTATGTATTGAGTCGAAATCGCTCCAACTCTTCCAATTCGGCCTCGGGAACCTGAAACGAACTAAAGGAAGCATAAGAAGCCCATACACTTAACCCTTACTCCCCCACACTTAAGGAAGCACAAGGAAAAAGGGACCAAAACACAACAAATAGGCACTACAAACTACACTTATCAACTCCCCCACACTTAACCCTTACTCGCCCTCGAGTAAGCACATACTAACTACTACACTAGCCGAATGGGTATTAGCGCACCCTACGCCCCTTCAACTCACGCGAGTGCACTTAGAGGACAAGTGCACTCCGCAAGGCAAGTAGGGTCTTGCGGCAAAACCGTGGATGCAACCGGATACAAAGCACATAAACAAACAAACACACAAACAAACACATAATCGGTTGCACCCAAAACAAAAGAAATACCGCTTCCCTCTAAAAGCGGTGAATGAAACACCGGTTTAGGACTCAAGGTAAGTGACAACGTTCCCAAGCTAGACATACAAACCAAGGTGAGCTAAATCATAATAGTATGACGATCAAGCAACAAAAACGTTGGTAACTTACCTAGGTCCTCCTAACTTTCTAAAAACGTACCACGGGACGATCGGCGGAGTGGAAAAGTGAAGAACCACGGTGTTAGTCGACACTGTAGGTAAGTGAGACCCCGCCCCCTTTAGCGTGAGCCAAGAGGGTCGTCCCGTGTCCAAAACCGCCTAACTAGTCCAAGTAAAAAGGTGGAAGTATGCAAAATGAGGGAAGACCGACTAATGCCGCTATCATCCTTCCTCGGGACTCGGTCCTTTGGTAGGCTCTTCACGGCAAAAGTCGGAAAAAGGCTTATTTTTGTGGGGATTTCTTTTTGTGAGACGGGTTTTCTTTTGGCATTTTCTCTTTTTGACGTTTTGATTTGTTTGTTGCCATGCCATTCTTTTTCTTCTTTTCTATTTTCTTTTTGGCTATTGTGCCTTTTCTTTTTCTTCATTTCTTTTTCTTTCTTTCATTTTTTTTTTCTTTTCTTTGCTTTTTTGGCAAGATTTGGCATTTCTTTGACAATTGAGAAAGATAGAAATCAACAAATTGCATTTTATTTGTGTGGAATGTGTAGGAGGTAGGTGAATGGGTGAGTCGGGAGCGCGCTTTCCCTTCACACCCACAAAAAGGGGGGAACTTGGACTAATCAAACGATCCTAGACACGGTCACCTGAGGGACGAGACTCGGTAACCAAGGCCTTTTCACACCATGGGTGGTCATAATGGTCAAAATGCAAATCCCGTAGTAAATCCCTAGTAAGCTAGGTGGACTCAAGGTAAAGGACCAACGAATTCATTGATTTAGGGTCATTCTACTAGATTAAAGTCCAAGACTCGATTTATACAACTAGAAAGGGAAAATAGACACTCACACACTAGCCTCTAAACCGGGTGTTCGAAAAATGAGATTACACACAAGACACACAACAACACAAAAAGAAAGACACGACGAAAACGAACGAAAAAGAAACAAAAGGCATCAAAAACAAAACATAACAAAACAAACATATAACAAAGACCACCCCGATACTCCATACAAGTCACCAAATCACCCACCGATATACACAAAGCTCCACCCGAGCACACAACATCACAATCTCCTCCAAACTCCATACGAGGTAAAGAAGAAAAAAAGGGATAAGATGTTACCGGGAGTCTTGAAAGCCTTCCAAAGTTAACGGCGATTAAAGCAACCTATAAGGGAAAGGGAAGCAAAACACGCACACAAAACAAATATACGAAACAAAGACACAAAATGAAAGACACAAAAGAGAAAATCTTTTTGATTTTTGTGAGATTTTTTTTCAAATTTTTAGGGTTTTTTCAAGATTTTTTTCCGAAAAACTAAGAAAATAAAATTAACTATACTAGAATATCGCTCCCCCACACTTAAATCGAGCTGTCCTCATGCTCGATCGTAGGGTGCGGAGAGACAAAAGAAAGAAAAAGAAACTACGAAAATAAAGCTAAAAATTGAAAACAAAGTGGAGAAAAAGGTAGAAGGTGTCCGGCCGGGGTGTAGTCAAGTCACCATGGGCCGAGACAAGAAAGAGATACGGATGGGGGAAAGAAAAATAAAAAGAAAGAAATAAAAAGGAAATGGGAGGGGAGGGCTAGGTGTAATCAAGTCACCTAGCCCGGATTCCGTCCAAATCCAACTAACTCCTAAAAAGGGGTGAAAATCTTGTAAGATTGGATTTTTTCGATGGACTCTCGACGTAATCACGTCGTCGAGAGTCGGGAGCAATCAACACCAAGGCCTCGAAGGCTACCATGACATCAAGACACAAAGGGAAGAAACAAAGGAAAACAAGTGACAACAAAAACGGAAAAGAAAGGATAGTTGCCATACCATAGGTTAGCAACTCACTCTCTCCATCGTCTCCTAGATCAATAAAGGCACGCTTGTCTTCATCATTGCTTTTCCTCTTTATTCTCGATAACATCGCATGGTAGAGGTGGTAAAGGTGTGAGGGGGGTGGGATTTGATGTGGATCTCGGTGTAAAATGAGGTGTATGGGTCATATGATAGGAGCGAGGAGGAGTAGGGAGGTTGGGAGGGGGCATAAAACGGTTGGGTGGACTTGTTTTGCGAAGAAGAATCACAAAGGGGGAACAGAGGACCATCCCGGTCGGGAAGAATGATCCCGATCGGGTTACCTCACCCGTCCCGGTCGGGATGGACTCACAGGAAGCTCCAAATATGACGCACCCATCCCGATCGGGACGGGTCCTTCCCGGTCGGGTTGTCTTACCCTTCCCGGTCGGGACGCCTCATCCCGGCCGGGATGGGTCTTCTTCAACTTCCACAATCCCCAAAAGCTTGCTTCAAGCTTCAAAAACCCGATCCTCGTGCCTACAACTCAAAGTACATCATCGCCAATCTCCTCTAGGAGCATTCTCACTTCACCTATCAAGCAATACTCAAACATACATCAAACTCTCTCCCTCACAACGCTCATCAATCAATCCAAATAACAAGAATTCACAAAAATCCAACTAACTACAAGAAAGAGATATATACAATGGGACGGTTCTTGTGGAACTCCGTCAAACCAAGATGGTGCTTCTTCATTCTTTTTCAACAACCAAAACTAGTTCCATCTCCATCACACTACAAAAATCAAGTCGGAATTGCGTCGGACAAATCCGACGCAAATGGACAATATCCGACGCAAACTGGAGATTGCGTTGGATTAACCGACGCAAACGGCCGCCATTATAATTTGACGTAATTTTTTTTACATCGGCTAATCCGACGCATATGTTTTGCGTCGGCGTTGCGTCGGCTAATCCGATACGAGACATGGAGGTCAACATCCTGTCAATGGGCTTTGCGTGGGATTAGCCGACGCAAAGTCAACAGAATATTTGACTTTGCGTCGGCTAATCCCACGCAAAGCCCATCAGTCAAATCTCAGTCAATGGGTTTGCGTGGGATTAGCCGACGCAAAGTCAAATATTCTGTTGACTTTGCGTCGGCTAATCCCACGCAAACCCATTGACTGAGATTTGACTGAGGGACTTTGCGTGGGATTAGCCGACGCAAAGTCAACAGAATGTTTGACTTTGCGTCGGCTAATCCCACGCAAAGCCTATTAACAAAAAAATCGTTTCTTTGTTTTCAGCTCCCTATATGCGCGAAATAAAAGAATCTGCAATTAAACAACCCACTCCTACAACAAACCACAACATCAGCACATCCCAAACAACAATTCATCAATAACTCCAATCAAAGCTCTCGTACATATCTTCTTCACAAAACTCCACAAAACGAAACAAACATAAACCAGTGTACTGTTATAGAAAATGAAAATATATTACAAAGACAACCAGCGCTAGGTTCAGAATTCTATCTAGGAGTTGGTAAAATATACACACGATGCAACCAGAATCTAAACAAGTAACATAAGAGAGCGGAACTACCTACGAAAGGGACTCAATCTGCTCCGACCCATGGGGATGACCATCGTTGTTGTTGTCATCGTTGCGCCTAGTCATGCGTGGTCCTCCACTGCATCCCTCGTTCCCCATGGCGAACCGTTCCCTCATGAACTGAATAAACTGGTCCTGCTCTTCGCACCTCTTCTCCAATGTCTTCAGGCGCTCTTCTTGTCTTTCGAATTTATCTTCCATACGCTCGTTGAGTGTGCGTTCCTGTGAGGTGGCGGTGGGGAGGTATGTGTCCGCAGATACCTCCTTACCACGGTTCAAGCATGGGCGAAAGAGCTCTTTCGCCACGTTACCTATCCCCCAAAACCTTTTCTTTGAGTTGTAGCCACCTGTCACATCGTGGAAGATCTTCAAGGTGTTGGGTGCTTGATCAGAGGCGCGTGCCTCCTCCACCGCTTTCTCGTAGCTCTCCTGAAACAGCAACATGAAACAATGTTATAACTTTGGGAACACATACTATCACATCGTAATTTTCATGCCTAGTATATTTTTTAAAAACATTACTACTACTCACAACGATCTCCGGTCCTCTAGGGTCAATCCACTTGCCGTCTTTCCCCTTCTTCGTCTTCTCCAAGAGCTGGACCGGGGTTGCAGATGGGCCCTTCATATAACAGTGTTAAAATTCTCAGCATTTATTTACCAATAGTATATATTGAATTATACTCAAATTTTTTACTTGTGTTATAAGCACTTACCAACTGCGCGAAGGCTGTTGCTGCACTCCTACTTCCAAGGCAGCTAGTGGGTTTGGCCACCCCATCCACCTGCCCACCTCTCCTGTTCTACGACTTAATCGCCGATTTCTTCTTGAAGCTTGGGTCGACAGCGTTCTTCTTCAATATCTCCCACTTCTCTTGCGGAATCCAGTCCGCCTTATCGACCCTCGGGACAGCTCGCTAGAATATGTCGGTTATCTTCTTCTTAATCCGACTCTCATAATCCGACCTGAGGTCATACCCCAGGTCTATACGCACTCTCTTCTGTTTGTCAAAAAAAGGATTCGTTAGCTACAATTGAATATATAAATCGTGCAACGAAAACCTTAGAAACACAGACGAGATAATTACCGCGAAGTGCATATACATCGCTTCCCGAGCTTCCGGTGGTGCCTCCGTCCAGTTACGGTAGGCGCAAGGGGTTGACGCGTATGTCATGGTAATGGAATCCCGCATAAAATCCGAGTACTGCGTGTTCTCCCACCTACACAAGTAATTTATGATACTGTGAAGCAAATAAATGAGTAAAAATATAAAAAAAATAATTGGCTAGAACAACTTAAACTCACCAGGTAGCGGTCTCCACTTTCTGCCGTGATAGGTATGGTTTCGAAGGCGTCGCAACGTAGACCGTCGCCCCGACTTCTTGGACAGCGTCCACACCTAGGACGACAGGAGGCCTAGGCACGTCCTCCTCCATGTGGTCACCATGGCCGCTGAACCCCGCCACCATCCCACTTCCACCTGACATAATCACGTCTACAAAATATGTTTGCGCAAAGTTAAACTGTAGAGTCAGTTTGTTTAGGGTAAAGCAGGAATTTCATTAAGTACCAAAATAGTCTTCAATTACAAATAAATAAATTACAACTTATGCGAATAAGATACAAACAACTACATAATTGCTAATTATCGTCACTGTCACTGTCACTGTCCGCGTCGGTGTGCGGTTCAATGAACCCCTCGTCCCCATCTTCATCATCATCGTCCCAGTCAGTATTCACCTCATCACCGTCATCTTCATCGTCGACGACCAAGTCGTCCTCATCACCCTCTCCCTCAGGAACAATCCAGTCGGCAAACTCGTCGTCTTCCCCTACAGCACCAGCAACTTCAAGTACATATTCTTCTTCATTGACGTCATTGTCTTCGATCAGAATTGATGACATTGGCTGATAAGTACCAACTACACTCTCTTGGTAGACGTCGTCGTCGATGATAGGATTATCAACTTGTGATCTTGCCTTGATTTTGAAAACCGCAGACCAATTCGTACTCTTTTTTCCCTTTGGGTAAGGTGCATAGCAGACTTGATCGACTTGATACGCCAACACAAAAGGGTTGTGCCCTCGCAGTTTTCTCGTCAGGTCGACATCCACAAGATTGTAGTTCACATGAACAGTGACTCCGTGCGGGGAGTTGTCGATCCAATCACATTTGAACAGTATGGCCTTGCAGTTTTTGTGGCTGTCGTAGTAGTCCAGCTCGATCACCTCGAGTAGTGTTCCATAGTAATCTGACCCTTCGGTGGACAACACACATACGCCGTTACTTTTGGTCAGTTTTGGAACATCAACACCCTCAACAAACGCACGGAACTTGTACCCGTTAATTGTATATCGCCTCCAAGTTCTGACTCGTGAAGACGGCCCAGTGACTAGAGGTCTTACAATGGGATCCTCCAGTGCTTTAGGCTATTGTCAACATAAAATTCGTCGAAAAACAATGCAATTAAATTTTGTACCAAACACATACACAATTTATAATGATCAAGCAAATAGCATTTCAACATACTTGAGTACGTAGCCAAGAGGGAAACAGTGACTCATATGCCACCCAAACATCTTCAGATGTTGTCACTCCCGCATGTTCTGCCATAATGAAAGCCTCGAATTTCCTGAAATGGTCAGCAATTGTACTTAATCACACATACTACCAATTATGAGGAGGGTATGTTGTACGTGAGTTACTTACTCCTCGTACGGTCTGATTACAGGGCCACAGTTTCTCAGAACGTAGGAGTGTGCCTGCTTGTACTCAACATCGGTCAACCACCTCTCCTTACATTTTCTAGTGGTGCTTCCAACATCAGACTGAAAGGGTTCCACCTCTATTTGGTGGTCTTCAGTCTGATGCGCACCCACGTCTAGGTCTTTAGCTTTTGTGTCAACGTGCTCTTCGAAGTAGAAGGAGCAGAAGTTTGATGTCTCCTCTAACAAATACGCGTTGCATATTGAACCCTCGACACGTGCTTTGTTACCAATTTTTTTTTTCAGATGGTTTAAGAACCTGCAAATTAAAATATTAGCTACCATGTAAGACTTAATTGGTAATCAATACACGGGAAGGCACACTAAGGAGAGTTGAGGACGTTACCTTTCGAATGGGTACATCCACCGGTACTGAACAGGACCGCCAACCCTTGCCTCATACGGCAAATGAAGTGGGAGATGCTCCATCGAGTTGAAGAATGACGGAGGAAATATTTTCTCCAACTTGCAAAGGATCTCGGGAATACTGTTCTCAAGTCGATTCATGGACTCGACTGACACCATAGTGGAACACAAATCTCGAAAGAACTGACTGATCTCTGTCAATGCATTCCACGTGTTCATTGGCAGCAGCTGCTTCAAAGCTACTGGCATCAAGCGCGACATAAACACGTGACAGTCGTGGCTTTTCATGCCATGCAAAATTAACTTGGACTGGTCCACACACCGGGATAAGTCGGATGCGTAACCATCCGGAAACTTCAAACCACTCACCCAATCGCACAAAGCCTTCCTATCATTTTTGTCCATAACAAAGGGCGACGATTTGGGTCGCCCAAGACACAGTTCCTTGAAATCTGCTTTGCCTTTTGGTCCGAAGGCTGTCTTGTTCGGTACATCCATCACAGTGTTGATAATCTGCTCAAAGAAATTCTTCTCGATATGCATAACATCAAGGTTGTGTCTGATAAGCAGAGTGTGCCAGTACGGAAGTTCCCAGAATATGCTCTGCTTCCACCAACCTTCCTTCTTGTCCTTCAATTTTTTCAACTGTTGGTGGGTAGCGTGTACTATTGTAGGGTACTTCTGCACATCTGTCCATATCTCATCGCCTGTTAACCGTTTACATGCGATCCTAGTTTCATCGGGTTGTTTCTTCAGGAAACTCTTACAGTTATGCCTAAATGGATGGTCGGAAGGTAGAAATTGTCTGTGACAGTCAAACCAAGATACCTTTCCGCTATTTTTAAGCCAAAAGGATTTTTGATCCTTCGCTTGACAGTAAGGACAAGCACGGTAACCCGTTGTACTCCAACCAGACAACATCCCGTAAGCTGGGAAGTCGTTGATGGTCCACATTACTGCAACTCGTAAATTGAAACTAGTTTTCCTCGACACATCGTACGTGTAAATCCCATTATCCCACAAACTTTTTAACTCTTCAACAAGTGGTTGGAGATACACGTCCATATTGGCTTTCGGGTTCTTAGGGCTAGGAACAATAAGTGACAGGAGCATAAATTGTCTCTTATTGCATAACCACGGCGGTAGGTTGTACGGTGTCAAAATAACCGGCCAACATGAGTACGACTTGCCGAACTGCCCGTAGGGTGAGAAACCATCTGTGCACAAACCCAAACGTACGTTGCGCGGCTCTTTCGCGAACTCGGGATGTTTGATATCAAATGTCTTCCAAGCTTCACCATCGCTAGGGTGTGTCATCATACCACTAACTCTGATTTTGGAGTTACTGTGGTGCCAACTCATCTCGCCCGCAATTTTCTTTGTCGCATATAGTCTTTGCAGCCTCGGGCCTACTGGGAAGTAAGTCAAGACCTTAGTTGGTACTCTCTTCCCCCTAGTATTTTTTGTTCGACTCTTGTACCTCCCGGATCCACATTTCCTACACGCGTCGAGGTCCGAATCTCCCTTCCAGAACAGCATGCATCCATTCGGACACGAGTCTATGTTTTCATGGGGGAGTTGGAGGCCCTTCAACAAATTTTTAACCTCGTAGAAATTATTTGCCATGACATTCTCCTTAGTGCCTCGTAGAAGGTCAATTAGCAGTTGGATCCAACCGTCTAAATGTCTTAAGGCCATGTTGCTCTCGCACTTCAAAGTCAGCATCCTTGAAGCGACTTGCAACAGACTCATATCGCACCCGCTGAAAACTGGAAGTTCAGCATTTTTTAGCATTTCGAAAAAGGAAAGGACTTGTGGGTTGGGTTCATGTTGCACTTCTTCGTCGCTTATGTTGTCTGGGTTACGTTCCTCCTCCATGATGTCCTCAACCGTCGTACGCAGTGCGTCCTCTACGAAGTCCCAGTACGGATTTTCGCGAACAGGTTCTTGCAGGCGACTACTTTCATTTTCACCATGATACGTCCACACGTAGTAGTTCTCAACAAAACCGTGCTTGTATAGATGTTGTTTGACATCTACTTCATGTTTTAAGGCACGGTTTTGACATTTTCTACATGGGCACCTAAGCTGCTCGCTGGTGTAGTGGGGGTTATTATCTAAGGAGAACTTGATGAACTCCTCCACACCGTCTCTAAATTCTCTTTTCGGTCGCTTATTGTCGCCAGTCTCTCGTACATCCAACTCCGTTCTACTCTATTCATTCTATATGGATTGAACTATGAATGATTAGGGTATGTAGACATGAACAAAATGGCGTGGGGAAAGAAGTCAACAACATGGAATTTGAAGAAAAGTTCGCGAATTTCACCATAAGTTGGAACTCTCACAACCATCAATTTAAAAACGATTCGTCACCGGGGACCTTATCACTCCAACCTAAACCCATTCTTGTGCGTTCCATGTCACTGATAAACACGAAATTGTGTAATGTCGATAAGAGAAAAATTCAGCAGCAATTCGCCTCAGTTCTCCAAAAGCACAATGTGGAATATATGAAAACTCCACATATGCAATCGAAGAACATTGAGGGAATTGTCACCAAATTTTGCTCTTACCAACACAACACAATTTCATGTTTACCACCTAAGTGACATGAAAGGCACAAGAAAAGTCCCAAAACGGGGACTGTCCAAGAATTACTCCTAATGAGTAACTCTTGAACGGGCTAGGTAGGTCTGAGTAGATTTCAAACAATGCTCATGCACAGTACACAACGAAAACAAATAACAACAGCAATCATATCTCAACACAGTAATCCAAAACATTAATACTTACTATAATTACAACCACTAACTGCTGAAATTTAAGAAACAAAACGAATTTCCCTTTTTTTAGTATTGTTTATGTAGTAGAAGTACATAGTAGAAGATTAGTAGTAGTAGTAGTGGTAGAAAATTAGTAGTAGTAGTAGTAGTAGTAGCAGTAGAAAATTAGTAGTAGAAGAAAATTAGTAGTAGTAGTTTACTAGTAGTAGAGGAAATAGAATATTAATAGTAGTAGTAGTGGAAAATTAGTAGTAGTAGAAAATTAGTAGTAGTAGTAGTAAAAGTAGTAAATTAGTAGTAGTAGTAGTTTAGTAGTAGTAGTAGTAGTTTAGTAGTAGTAGTAGTATTAAAAGTAGAAGTAGTAAATTAGTAGTAGTAGTAGTAGTATAGTAGTACTAGTAGTATAGTAGTAGTAGTAGTTTAGTAGTAGTAGTAGTAGTAGTTTAGTAGTAGTAGAGGAAATAGAATATTAGTAGTAGTAAATTAGTAGTAGTAGTAGTAAAAGTAGAAGTAGAAAATTAGTAGTAGTAGTAGTAGTAGTAGTTTAGTAGTAGTACAGGAAATAGAATATTAGTAGTAGTAAATTAGTAGTAGTAGTAGTAGTAGTAGTAGTAGTAGTAGTAAACGTAGAAGTAGAAAATTAGTAGTAGTAGTAGTAGTAGTAGTAGTATAAGAAAATTAGTAGTAATAGTAGTAGTTTAGTAGTAGTAGAGGAAATAGAATATTAGTAGTAGTAAATTAGTAGTAGTAGTAGTAGTAGTAGTGGAAAATTAGTAGTAGTAGTAGTAAAAGTAGAAGTAGGAAATTAGTAGTAGTAGTAGTAGTAGTAAAGAATTAGTATTAGTAGTAGATTAGTAGTTGTGAAGTAGAAGAAGAAGATTGGTAGTTGTGTAGTAGTATAGTAGAATAGTAGTAAATTAGTAAAGTATTAGCTAGATTAGTAGTAGTGTTAGTAGATTTGTTGTACTAGATTAGTAGTAGTATTAGTAGTACATAGTATTAGTATTAGGTTATTCGTATTAGTAATATTAGTAGTAGATTAGTAATATTATTAGTAACACTAGTAGTAGTAATGAAGTATTTTAATGTAATATTAGTAGTAAATTAATAATACTACTACTAGCACTACTACTAACACTACTAATTAATCTACTACTAATACTACTACTCATCTATCTCAACAAATCTAATTCATTATACTAGTACATACTACTACTCCTACTAATCTAATAACACAATTTCTAACCTAATACAATAATCACTAACACCTAATTAACATACTAACTAACCTAATTGACATACTACAATTACCGTCTAACAATAAAACGAAATCTAACCTAATTCACATACTAATTAACCTAATTAATATACTAATTAACCTAATTACTAAACTAACTAACCTAATTAACATAATCACCCTGCAATCTAATTAACCATACATAATCATCATACAATCTAATCACCATAATTATTAAACTAATTATTAATCTAATTTAATCAAAACAGTTTAGTAAACTAATTGAGTAAAAATTAAGTAAAAATTAATCTAATCAATTGAACTAATTGAGTAAAAATTAAACAGTAAACCGTAAACTAACAATTAAACCGTAAACTAACAATTAAACCGTAAACTAATTGAACTAATTAAGTAAAATTAAACTAATCAAAACATTAACCTAATTGAACTAACAGTAAACAGCACCATACCTGAGATTTGGGGGGTCGGGTTAGGGTTTTTCGGGGCTGGGTCGGGTTAGATACGCCGGGGGTTCGGGGCTGCCTTCGCGCATGGGAGGGGGGTGTTCGTCGGGGCTGGTTTCGGGGGCAGGGTCGCGCGTGGGAGGGGGGGGGGGGGTGCGCCGACAATGTTCGTCGCGAGGGGGGGGGGGTCCGCCGGCAACGTTCGTCGCGAGGGAGGGGGGGGGGGGGCAGGGTTCGCCGGAGTAAGGGGCTTAGGGTTTCGATTTTGTTTTGGGATCGAATTAGGGTGATGGTGCCGGATCTGGGTAGGGTGGTGGTCGCCGGAGGTTTCTGCGTCGCCGGTGATGGTGTAGGATGGTGGTCGCAGGTGGTTTCTACGTCGTCGTCTTTTTCGTCGTCTCTAGAGAGGGATTGGGGTGCGGGTTTAGGGTCTGTACCCTTCTCGCGATTTTTTTTTTATATTAATAGCTACTGCATCGGAATAGCCGACGCAAACCGACGCAGCTTTCAAGTTTGCGTCGGCTATTCCGATGCAGACCTCGATTTTTTTTTAATATTCAAAAAGGTTGCGTGGGATTAGCCGACGCAGACCAACGCAATATTCACGTCTGCGTCGGCTAATCCGATGCAACACCTTTAATATATATATATTTTTTTTTAATTTCAACACACTCTGGTTGCATCGGATTAGCCGACGCAACGTTTATTATTGCGTCTGGTTGCGTCGGCTAATCCGATGCAGCCTGCGTCAAAATAAAAAAAATAGTCAACAGAATTAATAACATTGCATCGGATTAGCCGACGCAACCAGACGCAATAATAAACGTTGCGTCGGCTAATCCGATGCAACGCTATTAATTCTGTTGACTGTTTTTTTTTATTTTGACGCAGGCTGCATCGGATTAGCCGACGCAACCAGACGCAATAATAAACGTTGCGTCGGCTAATCCGATGCAACGCTATTAATTCTGTTGACTGTTTTTTTTTATTTTGACGCAGGCTGCATCGGATTAGCCGACGCAAATGTTATTATTGCGTCTGGTTGCGTCGGCTAATCCCACGCAAACCCTTTCACATAGTGGCGCCAACACGAAATTATTGGCGCCTGTATCATGGAGTCGGATAGCGTCGGCTAGTCCCACGCAATATTATTGCATCGGATTTGCCGACGCAAATCGACACAGTTATGCCAGTTGCGTCGGATTCTAAATCCGACGCAACTTATCCGACGCTATTTCCACTGTTTTTAGTAGTGTCAAGGGCACGTAAGAACAAGTCGAAGGCCCTTGAGAAGTCTTCAATCAAGCACGTCATATAGCCGACCACATCCCAAGGCTCCTCATGGCCTTGCCTTGACGTTTCCGGGGCATCCCGCTCTTCCAAGTTCAACGACTTGAACTTGTACTTTTGGTCCTTGGGGATATACCCAAACGTCCACCGGTCCTCATGCGGTCCCAAGGGAGGCTCATCTTTGTCCTTGCTTTGCAACTTGTCGTCAAGCCCATGATTCGGGCACTCATCTTCTTCCAAATCGGAGTCATCATCCTCAAGTACATAAGAGTACTCCTTCAAGCTTTGTCCCAATCCTTCCCCTAGATCGATGTCTTCCGTGGCGTGGATCATATTACATGTCTCGGTCATAGGCGAAGTTTTGCCTTGGAGGTCAAACACTAACTCCTCGTCGCCTAGTTGAAAAGTGATCCTACCCTTCTTCACATCGATCACGGCACCGACGGTGTGTAAAAATGGGCGTCCAAGGATGATGGGAGTGTTAGCATCCTCCGGCATTTCAACCACAATGAAGTCGACCGGAATGAAGAACTTCCCTATTTGTACCGGCACATCCTTTAACATTCCCAATGGTCGGTTAAGAGACTTATCGGCCATTTGGAGTGTAATGGACGTACACTTCAACTCCGTCATCCCTAATCGCTCACAAATGGTGTAGGGAATAATGCTCACACTCGCGCCCAAATCACACATAGCTCTCTTGATCTTGTAGTTGCCGATGGTGCATGGGATAGAGAAACTACCCGGGTCCTTCAACTTCGGAAGCGTGGAACCTTGAATAAGCTCGCTCACCACCCTAGTGAACGCTACCGTCTCTTCCTTGTCGATGGACCTCTTCCTAGCCAAGATTTCTTTCATGAATTTACCATATGCCGGAATTTGGGTAAGTAACTCGGTAAACGGGACACTAACATCCAATTTCTTCACGATATTAAGGAACTTGTCGAATTGAGTGTCCACCTTGGTCTTCATTTGCCTTGATGGGTAAGGCAACTTGATTTGGTACTTGTTTTGATCAATTGGGGTGGACTCTTCACTTGACACTTTCCCTTTACCCTTTTCTTGTGCTTGAAGTGGGGGAGGAGTGTCTTCTTGGGATTTCTCGGCCTCCCATTAGACTTGCTCCTCAATTGGATTATCAAAGCTCGATTCTCCTTGAGTTGGAGATGCCATCTACATTGTCGGTTCTTGCATTGGCTCTTGCTCAATAGGATACGGAGGGGGGTCATAGGATGTACCACTCCTTGTGGTGATAGCATTTACATGCTCAAATGTCGGTGTTTCACCTTGAGAAGGTAGTTGCCCCTTTTGCCTTGAGGAGCTCCCCGAAGTGAGTTGAGATACTTGAGTCTCAAGTATCTTCATACGGGTGTCTCTTATCGCGTTTTCCCCTTGAATATAAGTGAAGAGCTCATGATGGTTTCTTGATATGTCCATTTGACCTTGTTGCATGTCCATCAAAGTCTTTTGAATGTCGAAATCCCGAGGTGGGGAGGATGGATTATGTGGAGTGTCGGTGATGGCGAGGGGAATGCCATAATCATGAGTAAAAGACCGGCTCCTAGGCTTGCTTTGTTGTTGTTGATTTTGAGTTGCTTGTTGACGGTTCCCTTGGAACCCATGAGAATTACCTTGTTGATGGCCTTGATTGTTGCCATGGTTGCGGTTTTGATACCCTTGAAAATTTTGGTTTCCATGGAAACCACCTTGATTTAAGTTCCCTTGTTGGAACCCTTGCTTGTTGTTGAAGTTGCCTTGGTTATTTTGCTTGAAATTGTTGAAGGGTCTTTGATTACCCCCATAACCTTGGTAACCTTCATTGTTGTCCCGTAAGGGAGGTGGAACATAGGGACGAGGTTGTTGTTGATGTTGAATTGCTTGTTGTTGAGGAACTTGATTGGAAGCTTGGTATTGATTAGAGTAGGAGGCACCTTGCTTGAACGCTTGAAAGGCGTTCACTTGCTCAATACTCCCTCTACAATGCATAGGATCATGACCAACGATTCCACAAGTATCACACATCCCAAAATAAGGCAAATGAGGTGGAAACTCCAAAGCATTTACATCATGGATCGAGTGTTGGTTGGAGGAACTAGAGCTTTGAACTTGGTTGAGGTGGCTTTGGAGCTTTTTGTCAATGGTCTCCATGTGAGTTCTTAGTTGAGCCCCAAGATCAATGCTCAATTGTGTAATGACATCAACCTCATGCCTACCTCCCCGATTTGCCTTCCTAGGCCTTGAGTATTGTGAATTATGCACCGCCATCTCTTCAATCCTTGACCAAGTTTGGTCATCCTCCACTTCGGTAAACCTACAGTTAGATCCCATATTGAGTATGGCCCTCGAGTCTTCATATAGCCCATTCCAAAATTGTTGCACGAGGAACCATTGTGATAAGCCATGGTGTGGACAAGAACGGATCAAGGCTTCGAATCTTTCCCACGATTCGTAGAGGCTTTCATCATCGCGTTGTTGGAAACCCGTGATAGAGGCTCTCAATAGATTTGTCTTCTCCGGGGGATAGAATTGTTGGTAGAAGGCTAAGGCTAGCTTCTTCCAAGTATCAATGCCAAGTCTTGCTTTATCCAACCCCTTGAACCATTGCTTCGCCTTACCGATAAGAGAGAAAGGAAATAATACCCACCGGATTTGGTCTTGAGTTATTCCCGTTTATGAAATAGCGTCACAATAGTCCGAAAAGGTTTCCATGTGTTGATGAGGATCTTCGGTTGGTAACCCGCTAAATTGACTTCTCTCGACCAATTGGATAAATTGCGTTTTCGCCACAAAATTCCCGGTATATGCCTCCAGTAAAGTGGATGGACCCGGCAAAACGTCTTCCGTAAAGGTTGAGTGAGAAGAGAACTTAGGCATGATTGGATATAAGGGAGACGATGGTGGTGTAGACGGTGTTGATGTAGATGAAGAGGGGGAACTAGGAGAAGAATCACCGAAGGGATTGATGAAGGTCCCTCCGGCCGTCTCTCGAGGTGAGTTGCTGAAGTCGGCTCCTTGGGCTTGCCCTTGATGAGTGGTGCTTGCACTTGGTTGAGAGATCCTAACCCGATTAATCGTCCGTTGGCGAAAGGCTCGAAAGAGTCTCTTCGGCTCTGGATTAAAGAGATAGAAGTCGCCTCACCTCCTAGGCATACACTACACACTAGAACAAACGTGAGAATACCTAGTGCTTTATGGGCACTAGGCAACGACAATAACAAACACAACTAGAGACAAAGAGAAAAAGAAGAAAAATTAGAGAATATTCACAAGAGAAGATGGGAGAACACAAAGAAGGGTAACTAAGTCTAGAAATAAGCAAACTAAGTCTAAACAATGCACCGTCCCCGGCAACGGCGCCAAATTGATGGTAAGGGATTTGTCACGTCCCTAGCCGATCAATATAACACCGACTAACCTAGTGGGTAGCTAGGGCAAGTCGGGATCGATTCCACGAGGACGGTATATCAAAGCTTAGACTATGTCGGCTTACAAACGAGACTAGATTACCAAACGAACACAAAGAATGCAATAAAAGGAAAATTAATGATGGAGGAGAGGTAAGACTAAGCTAATGATCAAACTAACTAATAAACTAAAAGAACGATGGCTAACTAGAAGGATTAACACAAATATGGAAAGAAGTGGGGTAGGTCGGGTTCATAGAGGTAGAAGAATAATTGGGGTGATCAAGGGTATAGGTGTCTCCTAATCGCTAGAGTCGGTCCGGGCTCTCGCAACTTAGACCGATGTCAAGGTGGGTCCGGGCTCTCGCAACTTAGACCCTAGTCGGCACTCTCGTGACTATGACTATTCTCAACATTTCCACAAAGTAAGCAATCAATGAGAGGATAAACACAAGCATGGGAAGCATGGCCACTACAACTCACACAAGCATATCAACAAACACATAAAGTGCCTACAATGTGACTAACAACAAAGATACAACCTTTTCCCCTTAATCAACCCTAATCATCCATAATCTACCCCTAATCCCCCTACTAACCCACAAGAAGACTACTCACTCATTATCAAGGATAAAACAATCAAATCAAGGGAAAATATTATCACTAAACAAACATCCATATTGATCAACAAGAACAATGATACTAACAATATGAAAAGATTCAAACAAGATTAAATAAACAAGATTAAGAGTAATAAAGGTTATACCAACACTAAGGAGATGAAAATATGAAATCTTGTATAAATAAGAACCCAAATAAAACCCAAGGTTGTCAATCTTGGAGAATTCTTCAAGTATCCTCTTAATACAAGAACTAATTACAATAATTAACTAAGAATTAACTAAGATTAAGGGAAGATTAAAACTAATGAGTGAGAGTAAATCTAGGGTTTTGGAGGCTTAAACTAATGTAGGTTAACATAAGATGTCTTAAAATTACAAGATGGGAGTATATATATGGGTACAAGAGTGAAGGAGAAGAAAAGAAGAGGCCCGTGCTGCCTCTGTAGCTTCCCGACCGGGACGGATCATCCCGATCAGGACGGCTCTGTCATCCCGATCGGGACGAGTTGGTCCCGACCGAGATGGGCTCACAGCAGCCATCGTAATGTAGCACCCCATCCCAATCAGGATGAGGCCATCCCAAACGGGATGGGTCTTGTATGCCTTCCTTAAACACTCTTTGGTCCTTCCTTGCCTCTCATGGGCTTCCCACCGATTCTCGGGACTCGGGATCGGGTCTCGGAGGCTCGGGATTGGGTCCCAAGGTCTCGGGGTCGATTCCAAGGTCTCGAGTCATCGTTCCTTTATCTCGTTGGCTCTAAAATGTGTATGAATTGAGTCGGAATCGCTCCAACTCTTCCAATTCGGCCTCGGGAACCTGAAACGAACTAAAGGAAGCATAAGAAGCCCATGAATCGCTCCAAAGGAGCGACTCCACAAGGAAAAAGGGACCAAAACACAACAAATAGGCACTACAAACTACACTTATCAAGGCTCTCAATAGATTTGTCTTCTCCGGGGGATAAAATTGTTGGTAGAAAGCTAAGGCTAGCTTCTTCCAAGTATCAATACCAAGAGTCGCCTTGTCTAACCCCTTGAACCATTGGTTAGCTTTACCGATTAAAGAGAAAGGAAATAATACCCACCGGATTTGATCTTGGGTTATTCCCGGTTGTGAGATAGCATCGCAATAATCCGAAAAGGTTTCCATGTATTGATGAGGATATTCGGTTGGTAACCCGCTAAATTGACTTCTTTCGACCAATTTGATGAAGGGTGTTTTTGCCACAAAATTGCCGGTATAAGCGGCTGGTAAAGCGGTGGGACCGGGCAAAACGTCTTCCGTAAAGGTTGAGTGAGAAGAGAACTTAGGCATTGTTGGATTGGCGGGAGATGATGGTGTAGACGGTGTTGAAGTAGATGTAGAAGGAGAACTAGGTTGAGAGGAATGACTAGAAGTACCAAAGGGATTGATGAAATTCCCTTCGGCCGTCTCTCGAGGTGTCTCATTAAAGTCGGATCAATGGTATTGCTAGTACTCGGTTGAGAGGTTCTAACCCGATCAATCGTCCGTTGGTAAAAGGCTCTAAAGAGTCTCTCCGGCTCTGGATTGAAGAGAAAGAAATCACCTCTCCTCCTAGGCATGCACTACGCACTTGAACAAACGTGAGAACACCTAGTGCTTTATGGGCACTAGGCAAAGACAATAAACGAGCACAACGGAAGACAGAGAAAAGAAAACAAGAAAAACAAGAAAAAACTACAAATATGCACAAAAATAGAAAAAGAACACAAGAGAGGTAACTAAGTCAAGATAATAAGAAAACTAAGTCTAAACATGCACCGTCCCCGGCAACGGCGCCAAATTGATGGTAGGGTTTCGCCGCGTCCCCCACCGATCAAGCAGAGTCCAACTAATCCTAACGGGTAGCTAGGGTAAGTCGGGTCGTGTCCACGGAGACGGTTATAGGCGTCTAGACTAGGTCTACCTAAAAACGAGGCTAAGTCACAAACAAACACAAGGATGACGAGAATTGACAAGCTATGATGATGGAGAAGTATTAAACTAGACTAGCAAAGCATTAGATATGACAAAGACTAAATCAAGCAACTAAAGGTTAAAGATACTAACCAACTAGAGAAATGATGACTAAAGAGGTGAATAAATCAAATATGGGAAAGAGTAGGGTTAGGTCGGGTTCACAAGTGTGGTAGGATAGTAGGGAGGTCAAGGGTGTAGGTTTCTCCTAGTCACTAAGGTTGGTTTGCGCTCTCGCGCCAAAGCCTAAGTCCGCACTCTCGTGTCTAAGACTAGATCCGAATACTCATGCAAAGTATTACCCAAAACACAAGCATTCAACCACAAATCGATTACAAGATGAGAAGATGAAAACAAGTATGATAAGCATGACCACTACAACTCAAACAAACAATTCAACAAACACATAGAGTGCTCAACTTGTGACTAGCAACAAAGATTCCACCTTTTCCCTTAATCAAACCCTAATTACCCATAATCCACACTTAATCCCCCAACTAACCCCACAAAGATCTACTCACATATAATCAATCTAATACTAACAATGATAAGAGAAATCAACATAAACAACAAAACATTCATCATGAACAAACAAGAACAATAAACAATATGTAAAGATTAAAACTTGAAAGATTAACAAAGATTAAGAGAAAAGAAATTATACCAACTAATAAGGAGATAAAAAGATGAGAACTTGCACTAATAAGAAAAACCCAAATAATCTCCCAAGGTTATCAAGCTTGGATGAATCTTCAAGAATCTCCTTAATACAAGACTAATTAACTAGATTAAACTAAGATTAACAAAAGATTAATATGAAACTAAACTAGAGATGAAGAGAGTCTAATTAGGGTTTTGAATGTTATAGAGAGGTCTAAAATAATCTAGGGTAATGTAATATCCTTAAACAATACAAGGGAGGAGTATTTATAAGGTTACAAGAGTGAAAGAGGAGAAAAGAAAGTCACGCGGCTACAACACTTCTTCCCGGTCGGGAAGCTCTCTTCTCGGTCGGGATCAAGCATAACACCGGGCTGTGTTGTCCATAACACCAGGCGGTGTTATTGCTTTTCCCGGTCGGGACGGCCAGATCAGTAGCCTCTTCATTCATGCACTCCTTCCCGACCGGGAAGGCTACTCTTCCCGCCCGGGAAGGGTCTTGTAGGCCTCTTTTACGATCATTAAGGTCCCTCCTTGCTTCTCATGGGCTTCCCATCGATTCTCGGTGCTCGGGATCGAGTCTACGAGGCTCGGGAACGGGTCCCAAGGTCTCGGGATCGAATCTAAGACACCGAGTGATCGTTCCTTCTCTTCGTTGGCTCCAAAAGTGTATGAAACGAGTCGAAATCGTTCCAATTCTCCATGAATGGTCTTGGGAACCTAAAACGAACTAGAAGAAGCATGAGTAGCCCAGAAACCGCTCCAAAGAGCGATTCACAAGGGAAAACGGGACCAAACACAGCAAATTAGGCACTACAAACTACACTTATCAGTATCTAGGATTAGATTCATTTCAAAACCGAATTGCCACATAGAGCTTAATTCTAGAAATCAAAGCATCAATGCTAGTCCACTTAGACGTGAAAGTTCTTTTATTCCTTTCTTTCCAGATCATTGAAACTGCTGCTGCAAGACTTGTCTGTACCCATGGCATTTTCCAGCGCTTTCTCTTATGAGGGGATAACATCCATTTGATTATACTCTTCAGGGAATGACCCTGAACATCCACATTCATCCATCCTGCAATCTCTAGGCATATTTGCTTAGAAAAAGAACAAGAGAAGAAGATATGAGTACGAGATTCCTGCTCTGCCAAGCACAAACTGCATCTACTAACCATATGGAATCCTCGTTTGCAATACTGATCCTGCATTGCAAGCTGCAGCTCCTGTAAAGCCATAGATAGGAAGACCTTTTGGCTAGGCATAATTCTGTCAGTATCAAGAACTCTACCCCAAGCTTTCAGAGACCAACCTTTGAGCAATTGATAGCATTTAGAGACCTGAAACTTCTGAGTCCCACAGGACTGCAACAGTTGTTTAGCATTTGAAATAGAACTAGTGAAGCTAATGAGCTTGTCCATGACTTTCAAAATACCCTTAAAACTTGAAGAAAAAAATCTTTAGAAGGGATAGACCAGACTGTGTGCTTATCAAATATATAAGCATCACACCGCTTAGACCAAATACTTTCTCCTTCCCCTGCAAATTGCCATAGCCATTTAGAGATAAGGGCTGCATTCCAAACTTCCAAATCTTTTACCTTGAAACCACCTGAATTCCATGAAGAACATACTTGTGACCATCTTTTAAACACCAGCTTCCTGTCTCCCTCTTTAATCCCCCAGAAGAAATCCTTGCAGATCCTGTTAATATGCTTAACAACACCCTTGGGTAGTAAAATTCCAGAACACCAGTAGTTTTCAAGACCAAAAACAACTGAGTTTATCAATTGAGCTTTACCAGCATAGATGAGGAAATGAGTGGACCAGTGATGTATATTTTTCTGCACTTTAAGGATAAAAGCATCAAACATTACTTCAGTTAATCTTCCCTCAGATAAAAGAATTCCTAAGTATCTAAAGGGAAAGGAACCAGTAGAGAAACCAGTCGCTTCTATAATTTGTTCCTGAATATTAGTCTTCACCCCACCAAAATATATGCATGTTTTGTCAATATTGGCACGCAGCCCTGAGAGTTGTGCAAACTCATTCAAAGTGTGCTTGACTGCAGAAACTGAGGGAACATCCCCCCTTGTGAAAATCATTAAATCATCAGCAAAAATAAGATGAGTTAGTTTAAGCTTGCAGCATTTAGGATGGTAAGATACTTGTTTCTTCTCACAAATAGTTCTTAGAGATTGAGAAAGAATCTCCATACTCATAACAAAGAGATAGGGGGACAAAGGATCTCCATGTCTGATTCCACTCTTGCCTTGCAGAAATCTAAAAACCTGTCCATTGATTTTAAAGGAGTACCAAGGAGAGGATATGCATCCCATAATCCAACCAACAGACACTTCCGAAAGCCATAATTCTTTAGCATAGCCTCAAAAAAATCCCACTGAAGAGAATCAAAGGCTTTTCTGATGTCAACCTTAATCAAGCATCTAATCAAGCATCTAGGAGTAAGGTATTTTCTGTTGTACCCTTTTACAAGAGCTTGAGATAAGAGAATATTGTCAAAAATATTTCTGCCTTCAATAAAAGCAGCTTGCTCTGGTCATATTAGGAGTGGTAAGACCTTTTTTAGTCTGCTAGCCAACACTTTAGAAACTGTTTACAGAACACAGTACAACAAGAGATTGGCCTGAAGTCTAGTACAGAACTAGCATGTTGTTGTTTAGGGATTAAGGAAACCACTGTAGTATTAGCTTGTTTAGGCATCTTACTAGATTTGAAGAAACCCCAAACAGCTTTACAAAAATCTTTCTCAATAATATTCCAAGATGCTTTGAAGAATCCTGCAAAGAAACCATCAATACTAGGACTACTATTGGAGTCCATAGAAAAAACTGCTGCTTTAATTTCAGGGATCTGTATTGGCTCTAGAAGACATTGCATTAACTCTTCAGAAATCCTTCCTCTTTTAGTGAAAACACCAGAAGTGTGAGAGGTGTTACCCAAAAGAGTAGCATAATATGCCTGGAAAGCATCTGAAACCCCTTCCATACCAGTTTTCATTACTCCTATGTGATCAAGAATAGAGCCAATTATTTGTTGATGTTTCCTTTCTGATATCTTGGCATAGAAATATTTTGAGGAGCAATCAGATAGTTGAAGATGTTTTACTTTTGCTCTTTGATATAGCATACTAAGCTCAGAAGTTTTAAGCCTGCTGTAGTATTGTAATAAAGCAGCCTCTTGAGCCAAGAGACTAGGAGACAAAGGAGAATCTTGAATCAGATTTTGACACTGATTTAGATCAGTCTTTGGCTTATTCACCTGAATTGCCAGATTAGTAAAACTGTTTTTCTGGAGGTTTTTAAGAGCTTTCTTTATAGCTTCTAGCTTTTGAAAGATTCTGAAGATAGGGGAACCATCAACATGGTATGACCATGCTTTTTCCACCACTGAGCTATAATCAGGATGACTAGTCCAAGTGTTAAGAAAATTGAAGTTCCTCTTAACTTGCACAGCAGAATCCACAGTCACCAAAATAGGAGAATGATCAAATATACCTGGCTCGCAAGAAATTGCATAGGAAGAGGGGTAATCCTGAACCCAAGCATTATTAATCAAAGCTCTATCAAGCATAGATCACACCCTTGATTCAGGCTCCTGTTTATTAGTCCAAGTAAGGCTACACCCTGAACTGTTCAGATCATCAAGACCACAGTTGAGGATGCAATTATTGAAATCCCACATTTCCTGAATTGAAAGAGGGGTTGTCCCAATCTTCTCCTCAGGACACCTAAAAATATTGAAATCTCCAAGAAGCAGCCAAGGGGTAGAAAAAGCAAATGACTGTAATTCATCCCAGAGATGCATTCTTTGGTTATCATTATTATGAGCATAAATTGCAGAGATAGTAAAATCTTTATTAGAAAGGTTATGATGAACTGAACCAGTGATTTGCTGATCAGATTTATTCAAAAGAGTAAAAGACACAGCAGCAGGATTATATAAAATCCATATTCTGCCATTATAGTGGTGCTCATAGTTATCAATAGTCACCCAAGATTGAAAGGAAGCATGCCTGATAGAGGATGCTTTATCAACCTTAACTCTAGTTTCAAGAATAATGAGAATATCAATCTTATGGGATAATAGGAACTCCCTGACTTCACTATGTTTAAGGGGATTATTGAAACCCCTAACATTCCAAGATGCTATCTTCATGAGGGCTAATATCAGGAGGAACTTTAACATCCCTACCTACCCCATTTAGAGTAGCCATCTCCTCATTAGGACATACTGAGTGCTTTACAACAGCGTCCCAAGAGGGTTTTCCACCAGTTGGAGCCTTCTCCTCCATCACTAGGTACTCATCAGCCTCTGGGAGCTCTGAGGTACCACCTAGTCCTACTTCATCACTGTATAAACCTCCAGTATTCTGAAGGAATAACTGAAACTTGTTGATCAAAGGCATTGGTTCAACAGTTTTATCAGGTTTTTGCTTGTTAGAGGAAGAACTCTTCCTTGCCACAGGCCTAAAAGTGTCGTCCTGTGGACTCTCTTGAGAGCATCCTGAGTGCTTTACAGCAGCTTCCAAAGGGGGTTTTCCATCAGGCAAAGGGGACTTCTTCCCCACTTCTGAGTACTTGCTCTCCCCTAAGGGCTTTGAAGTACCACCTAGCTCTTTGGGAGATTTACCAGCTGCCTCAGCTGTAATCATCTCAGCTAAATCTGAAAGTCTCATGTTAACCTCTTTCAGCTTTGTAGCAGCCTCAAGCTTCTTTTGCTCCCACTTAAAATTAGATATTTGTTGCCCTAACTTCCCACAACACTTACACAAATAAGGGATCCATTCATATCGAACATTCTGAACAGAATACTCATCAAAAGGAGTGCTTATAACCACTTGTTCAGGCAATGGTTGCGAAATGTCAGCCTCAATAAGAACTCGAGCAAAAGAGAACTTAGCTTTTACTGTAGTTGCTAAATCAGCACATAAAGGCTTCCCTATTTTGCTTGCTATCTTACCAAGGACCACATCTGACCACAGAAAAGGGTCAAGGTCAGGAAAAAGTACCCAAATGGGAACTTTGGTAATCTTTTCCATAGTAGAAGAGAAAGATGGAGTCCATTCTTTAAGGATAAGGGTGTAAATCCCCATTCTCCAAGGCCCCTCTCCTAGAACCATATTCATGGCTTCCCTTGATTCAAATCGAAACGCAAACCATCCTTTCTTAAAATACTGAACAACAGGAGACGCCAAACGTCCCCATTTGTCCTCAACAAACTTCTTCATCTGCTGCAGAGTAGGCTTAGAGCCAATTACATTACCCATCAAAGTATGATTCCAAATTTTTAGCTCATCCTCAAAATCACTCATATCAATGCTAATTTAAGGAATTAACAACATCCTCAAAATATGGGAGATTCATGTCTAAATTCTGCTGTTTAGACGCAATTTGAGACCAAGAAGCTGTAGAGGGTTTTACAACCTCGGATTGCAGAACATGGGGTTTATCATTATTCATGGAATTGGAATCAATTCGATCAATTTTATCATTAGAATTGTTATTAGAAACATGTTTATCAGAGAAATCAGAAGTTTTACCAGCGGAAGCCATAGCTTCAAGGATTATATCATTCAAAGAGTGTTGGCGCAAAGAACTCTGAATTTCGCTCTGCGATTGAATTTCTGCTTCACCCTGTTCCTGCTCTTTATTAGGAGGAGGAAGAGAGTGGTGATTCATCTTAGGAGGCCTCCTAGGCCCTCGCTTCACAGCTGTGTAAGCCATGGAAGCCAAGCTGAAGATTGTAACAAAATCGCTCAATAGAGAGAAAAATCTAGAGAGAGAAAGCGTTTCTCACTCTTCGCTTTCTCATTATTATTATTATTATTAATTATTATTATTAATTATTATTATTATTATTATTATTATTATTTTATTATAAATGGAGAATTTTATTGATGAATCAAAAAGCAGTTTACAAAAAATTGGTGGGTAGCCGAGATACAATCTGGGCCCCCACCCCCTTTGTAACACCCCTGATTTTATAAATTAAATTAAATTTAAATTATGTTCGTATTTTATTTTTACGATTTAACTCGTAATTCTTAAAATTATTATAAAACGAATTTATCATTTAATCGATTCAAACTCCTAAAATTCTATTTGACTCAGAAACTCTTCTTATATTTAAAACGTATTTTTATTTCGGTTTCGATTCATTTTATATATTAAATTTAATTCTTATCGAAAGTCTATTTCGACGATTTAAATTCTAAATTCTTATAATTATTTATATTTAAGCTCGAGTTTATATTTTCGGCTCGAAGTTCATTTATTTTAAGTTTCGTCAAAACATTTATTACCTTTTCTCGAGAAATCAATTTAATTCACTTTATCGAAGATTTATTCTTTTTCGGGAAATACTATTTCATCGTCTAATTATTTATTTCTATAAACTTCATTTTCGTCTCGAATAATTATTTATATATCGAGAAACGTTATTTACTCATTTTATTTGACAGTCCGATTATTTATTAATTTTATTAACTCGTTTAATTCGATTCGTGGGTCAGCCAACTTATCGATACAAATTTGTTTAAACCGTATTTCTAACCCGATTCATTTAATTATTTATGATTCTTCCCACTTGTTTAATGATCATTCGTACCCTTCATTACGTTCATCTCCCCTTCCTCCACCGCTTCACTAATTTTCTTTGTTTTCAACACACCCCCCTTACATCCTTTTGATCCACCGCTTCTTTCATCCCTCATCAACCAACCTTCTCTATTTTTCTTCACGCTCCATCTTCCAGCCTCCATCATCTGTCTGATCCACCTCCCTTTTTCTTCTTCATTTTTTTTTCTTTTCTCTGCTTGCCGCCACCATCATTGCCGATGCTTTGCCCTGTTCATGGTCTACAACTCTTTGGTTTGCGCGCTGTTGTTGCTACTCGACCTGCTGCTGTTGTCGTTCATTTTGTTGGTTCGTGTTCCCCTTCTCTTCCCCTTCTCCTTCTGATTTCATTCGTGTAGGTTGTTGTTGTTGTTGTCGCTTGTTCTGCCCGTGCTGTTTCGTCTTCTAGTCATTGTGGTACCGTGTTACTGTTACTCTTGTTGTTGTACTATTCGGGCCAAAATTCGCACCCACAGAATACAACGTGGCACATTACGAGTGGAAGGTCAAAGGTCAAAGGGTCAAAGGTCAAAAGGTCAAAGGTCAAAAAGTCAAAGGACAAAAGGTCAAAGATCGAAGGGTCAAAGGTCAAAGGTCGGAAGGTCAAAGATGGGAGTCAAAATAATGAAAAGACGCCAAGACAAACAAACCCGGAATAATATACGATGATGGGTCGAATAAATTATAGGGGAAATGAAACAGTGGGCCGCTTAACAAAACAGGCCCAGCAAATGGGGTAAGAAGTCTAGCCCATACCAAGAAGGAGAGGCAGGAGCTGCCCCTACAAAAATGGAAACCCTCCTGAATACCAGGGGGAGGAGGAGAATGAGGAGTTGACTATAACAGCCGTAATGGTTATCAGGCAATCAAGAGCAATAATTGCTCCACGCATTAAAGAGCAATGAAGACTCCAGGAAGGGAGGGCATATAAAAAGGGAAGAAAGGAAGAAGAAAAGGATCATCCAAGCAGACCGACTCCAAGCATACACTATACCAAAATTCCGGCAATCAACCATAGATAAAATATTTGTACTTGTATTCCTTTCTTCATTCTTTTTCCGTTCATAGTGTAATCTTGGCGGGATTCCGACTCCCCCCGCGGTTTTTCCCACATCGGGTTTCCGCGTCACCAAATCTTTGTGTGTCGTCCATTTTCTTTCGTTGTTCTTTGTTTGCTAGATCCATCTCGATTTCGTCGACCCATAGTTATAGGAAGATCGCTTTAACCCGCAACCGAAATCGTAGACCCGGTAAATTTTTACCCAAACAATTTGGCGCCCACCGTGGGGCAAAGTGATCATTTCCTATAAGCCAAATCCTACAGTGAAGCAATTCCCTATCGCCATGTCCGGAACTGGTCAAAATCCTTCCAACAGTCAAGGAACGTCGACCCAGCCCATTGAAGGAGAATCGTCCTCGGGGTCAGCAGAGCCAGTTCTCACGCCCCTCACCCTGGCAATCTCCACCAGCCTGACGGTGAAACCCACGCTATCGTCTAGGCCCCCTCCGACGCCTAAAACTTCTGGGGTCACCAGCTCCTCCAAGGTCAGGAAGGAGAGCATACCAACCAGAACCCCGGCTCCAGGAGGATTCGTGGGAGAAGCCTCCAGTGGCGCGGGGTCACTAGACCTGATGCAGAGTATGCTCCAAGGAATCAATGCTCTGCGCCAGGCAGTAGAAACCCTGCAGAAGGACAACCAAGATATCAAGGCTCGGATCTCGGCAGCAGACAAGACTCGAGTTTCATCGCTCCAGATGTCACCAGAAATGTCGCCCCTGATGCCTAGGGGAGAACCCAGCACCCGTAGGGAATCGGTAACTGGCAAGAAGAACACCAGAGAAGTCCCCTCCGAATTGGTCACCAGACTGGAGCTAGGATTGGCTCCACCAGGCCAAGTCATTGAACCCCAAGGGTTGGGTTACCTGACCTATGGCCCTACACCCGGCAGATCTCGTACCGCATATAACCTTCTCTCCAGCATCGAAAGTCGAGAAACTAACTCGTTATCTTTCGCAGGTACCCATGTCCATCAAACACCAGAGATGACCACCTTATCCAACCACCAGTCCTCTGGAAGAGTGTGGACAGCGCCCACCCCAAACCAGCAGACACCGGGATGGCAGCTAGGAGCCCCGGTCAACCTGGCGACCGCTGACAACAGCCCGTACGCACTACTACAAAATCATTAATTTCTTGACGCTTTAAGCTGGACGCTTTTATAAGTGTCGACCCTTTTCCTTATCATATTTTTTTCTCTACCCTTTAATATGTCGAGAATTATATTTTTATTATAATTCATAAACAAAACCCCTAAACTCCTCCAAACTTATGAATTGAAATGATGAGCGGTGAAAAAAAAAATTTGTATCCCGCCTTTAACAAAAACCTACCGCTGACCTTCTTATTAACCTAATCAACCACCCCTCACCTGTTCATCAATCACCCGCTCACATGTCCTTCGTATCACCATTCAAAGCTAATTAAATCTAATTCGTTCATCAATCACCTTCGTTCATCACCGTTCTGCTCTTGATTTCCCGTCGCCGTTCTGCTCTCGATTCCGCGTACTGCCATTTAATGATTTTCGGTACGAAATTAATTGAATTTTACTGATTTCATATTAGTATAATTTTTGAATTAATTGAAAATCTGGTTCTTACAGTGTGATTTCTGTGTTTTTGATTAGTTAGTCTGGTTCATATTAGTATGATTAGTTTAATTATATTAATACGCTCATCACCTTACTTGCTGTTTGATTTCTGGATTTTGAAGGAATTAGGCTAAGGTGACGATTTGAATATGATTATGGGTTGTTTTTGTTCATAATTTCACATGTTAGAATATGATAGAGTACAAAATATGCCATCCTCTTGATAAGAGATGAGGGTTTATGACAGTTGGTAGTAAAACTCGTCACAGGGAGTTTGAAAAGCCGACCACAATGGTAAAAGGTGAAACCTTGCATCGGAGTATGTACCCGAATTCAACATTTCCAGCCCTACAAGATTAACCTAGGTGAAACTTACTGATTATCGGGAATAAGGCTATGAAGAAGAAGAATAATCTGTTTATGGGTTAGTGTTGTCGAATCCAGAAGAAATAAATCGAAAACTAAGCTTCTAGGCTTCTTACAAATTGGATAGTATTTGTAATATATAAAAGTTACGAGTAGAGATTACTGGGAATTAATGTCTTCCATTGTATGATAAACATGGTGGCAGTATACAGATGGAGAAGGGAGGACTCCGTTGATTGTTGCTTGTCTGAATCCAGCACTCCACAATGTCGTTAAACTTCTTCTCGAGTTGGGTGCTAGTGTCAATGCTTATTGCCCTGGTACAGTGAAAGGCTACCTTATTCTCCTCAGTTTTGTCGTTATTCGTACTTTTAAGATTAGATGTTGTGTGATTATGTGCTTGTGTCAAGCTCATGTTGCCTATAAGGCTATAAATACGAGGATATGTTGTTGCAAGCCGTAATGGAGGCACACCATTACATCATGCTGCCAAACAAGGTTTAGAAAAAAAAAGTGAATCTACTTCTTTCCCATGGAGGGAAAAGATATTCCGCTGTGACCATATTTTGTATAATTCCTACACATTTATTCTTTGTCGTATATTTTCTGAATGTTTATTTTTTCGGAAAAAAACTAAAAAAAATCCCGAGAATTGGGATTAGTAGTATGAATTCTAATTGGTTTTACCATTTATTTTTAGCAAATGCTTTATTGCTGAATGATGACTGTCAAACTCCCCTAGACATTGCTAAGGCAAAGGGCTTCACCAATGTGGTTCGTGAAATTGAGGTACCTCGTCTCTATGGCTCATTTTGTTCTTTTGATACTACTATGTGATTTACCGTTGTCAAGTTATGCTCAAGCCCTATTAGGTAGATATTGCATTTACTTATACTATGTCTTTGTTAGGATCCATAGGGTCACATATGCCTATACTCTAGTTGGCTAAGAGAACAATACGGGCCAGGGTTTCTGGAAGTACTAGCTTTGCAGTTTCTTTCATGAAAAGTGTATGTTACATTTTCTTGCTGAATTTTATTTTACTTCCTAATACTTAACCATGTAACGGTGGCCAACCGTTTATATAGCTTAGTTTCGCATGTAATATTGTTTCATATTGGTAATGGTTCAAAGTAACAATGTGTGGACATGACATAAATCCACCCCGACGCGGCCACGCGCGGATTAATCCCCAGCGGAGTCGCCAAATTGTGGACATGACATAGGTCCACCCCGACGCGGCCACCCGCGGGTTTGGGTAGGCGAATGAATCTCCATATGAGAATGGATCGAATTGAAATTTAGGTCTATGTGGAGTCGCCACCGAATTTTGTGGTTATTCGGAACCATTCGAGCCCACTCTATGTCTTTAGTGGTCCGTATACAAAATACGGCCCATTTCCGATGTCAGAGTTTATTGGGCTCGTCCCTTTGCATTTGATACCGATACCGACATTATCGGATATCGTGTATTGAATGACTCTCGTGCGCCAACGGTTTCGGGCATCCGGAAACCGATGTTCTGACTAAGGGGTGAGGGTACGTGTTGGGAAGCCCACAAAGGACACCCAACCCCGCCCGCACATTAGCGGCCTCTACTAAGAATTCGAATGACTTTCCAATACGCGCGTTAGTAAAACGGGAAAATGATATGCAAAGATTATTTTCCCTAAGCATGTGAATGGAATTGAAAAGGGTTTCTAAGTCAATTTAATGCAATTAATTCTACGTCAAAGTGGAATTTTAGCATGTGGGTTCATTTAGTACAATAAAACGAACACGAATTAAATTGACAAAAGAAATAACAAACGCGTTAGTAACGATGTAATGATATAACGAATAATAACGGTTTGTGCAAATATTGAATTGAATTGAATGATGTACAAGATGATGCATGGTTTTGAAAAGATAATAAATACACATGATTGATTAAACACGTGTTGACCTAAGTCATAAATTACTATCGAGTTTTGAAAAGAAGAATGTACGACTCGTTGTATTAGTCGTTATGAGGTCACTCGATCGAGTGGTCGATAGACTCGATCGAGTGGACCCGTAGAAGATGGTTCTGTTTTGCGTTTTAGACCGTACTCGGCCGAGTTATTGACCAACTCGGTCGAGTACGTAGCCACTCGATTGAGTCACTGTGAGACTCGACCTAGTGGGGGTCGAAATAGACATTCTGATCGATAAATTGTGATGTCACTCGATCGAGTGGCCAAGGCACTCGGTCGAGTGGCACCTGTACGAACTTGGTTCGTTTGCAATTTAATTATTGATTTTGAAATTGCTTTTGATTTTTGATAGTTCGACGGTTTTACCGAATTGGGCATAAATATTGTATGATTTATGCTTAATTCGGATTTTTATAAATCATTAATTTCGACGAATCGCATATAAATATTGCGGGATTTATATTCGATTCTGATTTTGAATACTCGTAGTATCCCATATTCGATTATTGAATCGATATGGAATACTAGAGTGAAAATAAAAGAAAATAAATTGATTTTAGTCGTCTTAAATTAATTATCGCGATATGGATAAATCGCGTTAATTAATTTATGTGACTAGATCGCTAGATTCGGTATCCAATTAGAGAATTGGTATCGAATCTAATGGATCGACCCTTATTAAATAGAATACTTGTTTTTGAAAATCGATGTAAATATGCGACTCGAATAATGATGAAAACGAAATAAAAAAGATTATTGTTTAAGTTAACTTATTTCAATAATCAAACGATCGGGGTGATGGGATAAGCGACCGACGACGCGTGTGCAGTACACTTGTATATGCGGTTTTCCTTATCCCACCATCACTCACATTCGACACAAATCAATAAGTATTTTAGTGCTTTGATATTAATACTATTATCGATATTACGATGCGACGAACAAAATAAAAAAACGAAAAAAAGATGAAAAGGAAAGATGAAGACGGCGTGAGGAAGAAAAGAAGGAGAGAAAGGGTTTTGACACCTTCAACCTACATGTTCTTGTCTCGGAACGGACTCGTAACCGTGGTTTTAACACAAGAGTCTTCGAGGTTTATGGAGGTTGAGTTGTGGTGGCTCGGGATTGATTCCTAAAACTAGGTTTAGGGTTTGATTTTGATCTTGATTAGGGTTGAACTTGATGTTGATTAGGGTTTGATCTTGATTAGGGTTGAACTTGATGTTGATTAGGGTTTTGAAAGTGTGTGTGAAAGTTGATTAGGGTTGTGTAGAGATTAGGGTTTGTTTGGGGTGTATTAGGGTTGTCAAAAAGTTGTGTAAAAGATGTGCATGGGGTTGCTTATATTGGCAAGGCTAGGGCACCCGGTTTAGGGTTACTCGACCGAGTAGGAGGCCAAACTCGGTCGAGTGGCCCGTTAAGCTTGCAGCCGGGCTCGAAGCAAGCCCACTCGATCGAGTGGCCCAGATGGATCGCACAGGTCAGTCTTTTGGACCTTGACTTTGGATGTTTTGATGGGTTTTGTATTTGACTTGGACTTTTGAGGATTGTATGGCTGTTTTTGTGTGTCTCGGAAACGACTTTGACCGGGGTTGACCCAATCGCAAAAAGCCGGTTTTAATTCCGGTTACGGTTTTGGCCCAAATTAGTCTTGTTTGACTCGGAATGATCCACTGGGTCTGGATTTGGGGTTGATTTTGTGAGATTTGTACTCTGTAAGTGTGTTAGTCAGCGATTAATGGATTTGAGCCCGTATCCGAGCGCGTAGAAGCATGTTAGCGTCCGATCATCATCGGGTATTTTTTGGAAACTGCCATAGACACCTAGCAGTCAAAATGCGGGCGTCTACAGAGCCCCCACTCTGACTGAGGCTTGGACAGGGCGAAAGTCAGAGTAGCTACCAAGCCCGTTAAGACCTGGTAGACTTCCGTTCGGGTTGTTTATAGTCTATTAGACTTGCGTGAAGGGCTCGCCAGCCATAAGCCAGAGATCATACCTGCGTTGGATGATCGTACTCCGTGGGGAATTTGGGCTTGTCGCGTAAGCCCTGGGTGTGCCTGTGTGTTGGCCCATCCCGTGCTATCACGGAAAATGCTGCTGGGGAGATTTGATGGCTTGCATGTCCTTGCTCGAGTCGTACCTGTATAAGTCACATAAAATTTGCATGCAACACGTGGGTAGTAAAATGACTAGCGCTGGGGAAAAAGATTTTTTTGAAATTTTGAATTTTTGAATTTGAAATCCTGAAAGCACTCACGAGCTAGGTTTTCAAAATGGAAATGGGTAGAAAAGAAATTTGCAGTTTAAATAGACTGAAATCTGACCTTGTCGAAAAGGATCTTTTTTCAAATGGCTAAATTTTGTAAATTTCAAAGTGAAATTTGAAGAGAGAGGCCTACCGACAGACTCGACTCTGGACGTGACCAGACAAGTTGACTGACACGACTGGACTCTCGAGGGGTTGGACCACCTAACAAGACTCTTGAGTTTCGCTAATCCATAGCCTAGGCGAGTGGCAACAAGGTCGAAGTCGAAATGGGAACGATCTTGTAACACCCCCATTTACCCAGGAGCCTTATCAAGACATTCCCGAGTAAATAAAGGTGTTACCATCTCGGTGTGACCCGAGGTAGTAGTCCCAACAAAATCAATCCAACCACAAACCGAATTTAAAGTCAAAGTCCAATGGTTCCAAATTACAATGGAAGTTCCAAAAGTGAAAATGAACAATTCAAAACTAGAATCAGAGGTATTAAGACGCAGCGAGAGATACAATTAATCAATCGTCTAAGTATACTCTGTCGACGCTCAACCCATCCCGCTCATGCATCCATAATGTCATCACATCACAATCTAACCTGCACGATTAACTGCTCCCCAAAAGGTCAAAAATACCAATTGGATCGTCACAGGCCCCCAATAAAATAGGGTAACAATTTAGACAGAGAAAACAGTCAGCAAAGCTGAGTAAGGAATAATCAGACAGTACAATAAGGTAATAGTTGAGCCTACAATAGACAATTATGATACCAATATACAATCACGATAATACAATCATACCATGACCAAGATCTCAATCTCGATTCCAATATCAATCTCAACTCCAAACCTCGGTTTCCACAATAGAAACCACATTAGTAACAAGGGTCCCGTATTCCGTAATGTGCACATCCCTCCTAAGGCCGACCCAAAGGAGGCGAATAACAAGGCAGGTTCGAGATCAACCGAACCTAGGTTACTTTTCTAGGTAACCTTCACATTCCATGCATGGTCCCGCAGGCACCAATGCGGCCGTAGCCTCTCATATTATACTTAGTATCGGAATCTCGTTCCGATGACTACTCTATATCGGAATCTCCATAATTCCAATTCTCACAATGACTCATCATAAGCATACAGGTTATCATAATATCATTCCTGTTCAACATATTTTATAACTTAACACAATAATACATCTGTAAGGTTAAACCTTACCTAATCAGCAATTCACACAGCTCCGGTAGCACAGTTCACCACGGAAACTCTACGAAGTCCGATCCTAGTAGAATATTATATATTTAAATTAATACCGAACCTAACGTAATAAAATTGATAACGTCCTAACTAATATATAATGAAGTTGACCCCTACCTAATTAAATTATAAGAGCTGGACCGACCTAACTTAACTAGATTATAAAAGTGAAACTAACCCGACTTACTAACCTACACCACTACACTACCCTTATAACAATATCACTCTACGACAAGTAGTATTTACTACTTAACATACAAATCCCAACTATACCTCATGCTACACCAAATCACGTAATAAAGTCCAACACTGACACTAGTAACACCTCGTCCCGTTTCCGACACACCAATCTTACGACGGACCCATTATACCAACGACAACAATCATCCCGTCAACCATACAACAACAACGGCCAACACAACTACACAACTACGACACTCCCCGACAACACCACGACACTAGTCTCCCCCATGTCTACCACAACGAACCCCAACCACAATAACTCCAGGCAACAGCCACCCGTAGACGACGACAATAACAGCCCGACAACAATAACGATGACAGCCCCAGCAAATAATCATTCCCGACAATCCTATATCGACATTAATCATTCAAATAACAAAGTTAAACCGAAAAGGCGGTGTACACTTACCTAGGGTTGCGTGCAGTACGACAAGAAGACAACAACGACGTGTGGGGGGGTAACGACAATGGAGGGGTCGATGATGGCAGTGATGGATTGATGGATGTGGGCTTGGTAATGGTGGGAAACAAGGAAGGAGTAAGGATTTGTACTTTGCAGGAGTAGCAGACCAACGAAAGCGGCGTAGGAGTTACGTATGTAAAGGCGATTCATGTGAGGGAGTGTGGAGGTTCTAGGTTTTTGTATTAATATTTAGTATTAGTATATTATTATAATATTATTATGATATTAGTGTTGCTTGTTTGTATTAAACAAAACACAATACGAGTAGTGTTATTCGTTTCGTATTAAATAAAGTAAGAGTATACGAAGTCCTAAACGGGTATATCACTAATAAGAAATGGGTTAGGCTAATCGGCTATTACAAACGGATTAAAAGAAACGGGTTAAATAATATATTGTTAATAGAAAAGGTTTAACGAAATTAATTAACCATCTATATATACTACTACTTATTAAACAGACCCGAATTAAATAGAAAAAGAACAAGTGATACACGACTGGTATTAAAATCTACCCTCCTTACAAGGAACTTCGTCCCGAAGTTCGCTCACAACACAAAACTTCGACGGGCTTCCCATTAAAATTATCTTTCTAATAACGAAGTAAGTTAAAACGAGAATTCTATCCGATGAAGGTTTAAGTATGAAGCATAAATCGGGCTGTTACATTCTACCGTCCTCAAGACCAAAGTTACGTCCCCGTAACTGAACTATTAACCTTATCAACTAACTAGAGAAAACGATCGCACCTCGGGGTCTCTGTCTCACACTCGGCCCAGAGTAGCCTTTATCTAATTATTCCCTCAACTGTATGTTTCTTTAG
Source organism: Agrostemma githago (assembly GCA_958450325.1). Taxonomy (NCBI): domain Eukaryota; kingdom Viridiplantae; phylum Streptophyta; class Magnoliopsida; order Caryophyllales; family Caryophyllaceae; genus Agrostemma; species Agrostemma githago. Next base: position 39,562,704 of record OY288258.1, read on the forward strand.
TTCCTCTATTTCTTCCAGGCTAATGCTCTTCGGCTCGGGTATCTATCACATAACACTGAAATAAAGTGTTGCCCTTCTTCCACTCTCTCCTAAGTGTAGTCGTGGATATCGACTTCACAGTGGTTTCACTCTAACCCTATGTAGGACGCCCGAACTTTCTTAGGTCCTAGAAGCAGAACCTTCTTCAAGCGACATTCAATCTGAGCTTTATACTTATCCAACTAGTCTGTCCCCAAGATTACAACAAAATTATCTGACGTGAATTCTATTAAGTCTATAGGTATATAAGTCTAACTCCTTATTTACCAGAGACAGACCAAGAGGGACTCGAGTACATCTAACTGACGCTCACAACATCATTCACAATATTATCTAAACAACTTTAACCCCAAGGTGACACATGGCTACCAGGTACGAAAGGATTGGTTCCCCCTAACTCAACAATACAAAAGAAGTGACAGAATTAACTAGAAAATACATGTGACAACAGGTCCTTCCTTCTCGGTAGTTTGTTTCCCCATGGCATATAGTTTCCCATTCGTCTTGTTCCCTCCCTGTGTACCACTGGTGGATGGGGTGGTTGTCGGTGATTCTGTAGATTGGTTCACACTGCCTATTTTCGGGTTATAGTTCGATTGGCGGTTCCAGCTCCCTTGCTGCCCATTCCCCAGAGCTATGTCGTTGGCACCCGAATGAGGGGTATAACTCCCTTGACTCTGACTTGATTGTTGCCTCGGTTGGTAACACTCATAGGCACGGTGTCCCAACTTACCACAGTTATAGCAGGTAACCAGTTCTCCTGCACAGTCCCTCCCTGGGTGGTTCCTCTTACACGATTTACAGTTATAGCTCCTCGCATCTCTCCTCTTAGTGTTGTAATCACCACTCTCATAACCGTTTCGTTCTGAATATTGGTTCTTTGCCCTTGGGATCGGTTATTCCCCCCTCTCTTCGTATTCCCTTGCACAACATCCTCTGATTCGACTTTCCTCTTTTCACCCTTCTGACTATTCAACTCCTTAATGCGATCAGCTATTCGCTCGGCGTGTCCGGCTCTCAGGTACACCTCTTTCACATCAGCATTATTCCCCATGGGTAGCTTCTCGAGGATCCTAACAGAGAGACCCCTCTCGAAGCGGGAAGCCAGAAGTTCGGAACTCAGATTGAGGTCGGCAGAATATGTGGCCAACTCCATGAATTTGGAGTAATAGTCCTCGACAGTCATGTCGTCAGTCATGGTGAAACGATCAAATTCAGCCCTTTTTGCACTACGAAGATGCTCTGGGAAGAATTCTGCCGTTAGCTCCCCTTTGAGACTCTTCCACCCAAATGTATACTCCCCATAATCCCCTTCCTCATGCTCTGCAATAAGCTTGGCATAGTTAAGGTGCCACCATAAATCGGCTTGCCACTCAAATAGAATGCAGCTTGATCCCGCTCCATATGCTCCGGGCAATTCACAGTCTGGAACACCTTCTTCATTTCTCTCACCCAGTTCTCTAGCTGCGACGGCCCACTAGTCCCGACATATTTACTGGGACGAAGGCGTGCTATCGCAGCGCTGATGGCGGCCGCGTCTATCGCTGGTGGTTTCGGGGCGTGGATGTTTCTCAGAGCTTCCAAAAGCGCATCGTTGGTTGCCTTTAAGCGCGCAATTTCCTCGACACTCAGAGTGGCTGGGGTAGAACTGGCAGCTGCTTCCTTTGACATGATTACTTTAAAACAACAATAAGGTACACATGAGCTTTGATGCTCATACATCGTAACAATACATGATAACAATAACGATTATCTCCGAAACACGCATCCTTAACATAGCAAAACATCACACTTGTCACTATTCATGGCATTATGCAATTACAAAGAAATTCATATCATCACAACGGACCCATCCTATATATCCTACCCTCTCTCGATCTCACACGTGGTTACCGGGTCAAAACCAAAAGGGCCGGGAGTTGGTATAAGGACGTCTCCTCAACCAGAGATTTTAAGGGGCTCCCAATGGTCTATCACCGGGGTTTATTTTAATTCTTATGTTCATTTATCACAGGTTCAAGATCGATCGCTCTAATACCACTTTGTAACACCCCCATTTACCCAGGAGCCTTATCAAGACATTCCCGAGTAAATAAAGGTGTTACCATCTCGGTGTGACCCGAGGTAGTAGTCCCAACACAATCAATCCAACCACAAACCGAATTTAAAGTCAAAGTCCAATGGTTCCAAATTACAATGGAAGTTCCAAAAGTGAAAATGAATAATTCAAAACTAGAATCAGAGTATTAAGACGCAGCGAGAGATACAATTAATCAATCGTCTGAGTATAGTCTGTCGACGCTCAACCAATCCCGCTCATGCATCCATAATGTCATCACATCACAATCTAACCTGCACGATTAACTGCTCCCCAAAAGGTCGAAAATACCAATTGGATCGTCACAGGCCCCCAATAAAATAGGGTAACAATTTAGACAGAGAAAACAGTCAGCAAAGCTGAGTAAGGAATAATCAGACAGTACAATAAGGTAATAGTTGAGCCTACAATAGACAATTCTGATACCAATATACAATCACGATAATACAATCATACCATGACCAAGATCTCAATCTCGACTCCAATATCAATCTCAACTCCAAACCTCGGTTTCCACAATAGAAACCACATTAGTAACAAGGGTCCCGTATTCCGTAATGTGCACATCCCTCCTAAGGTCGACCCAAAGGAGGCGAATAACAAGGCAAGTTCGAGATCAACCGAACCTAGGTTACTTTTCTAGGTAACCTTCACATTCCATGCGTGGTCCCGCAGGCACCAACGCGGCCGTAGCCTCTCATATTATACTTAGTATCGGAATCTCGTTCCGATGACTACTCTATATCGGAATCTCCATAATTCCAATTCTCACAATGACTTATCATAAGCATACAGGTTATCATAATATCATTCCTGTTCAACATATTTTATAACTTAACACAATAATACATCTGTAAGGTTAAACCTTACCTAATCAGCAATTCACACAGCTCCGGTAGCACAGTTCACCACGGAAACTCTACGAAGTCCGATCCTAGTAGAATATTATATATTTAAATTAATACCGAACCTAACGTAATAAAATTGATAACGTCCTAACTAATATATAATGAAGTTGACCCCTACCTAATTAAATTATAAGAGCTGGACCGACCTAACTTAACTAGATTATAAAAGTGAAACTAACCCGACTTACTAACCTACACCACTACACTACCGTTATAACAATATCACTCTACGACAAGTAGTATTTACTACTTAACATACAAATCCCAACTATACCTCATGCTACACCAAATCACGTAATAAAGTCCAACACTGACACTAGTAACACCTCGTCCCGTTTCCGACACACCAATCTTACGACGGACCCATTATACCAACGACAACAATCATCCCGTCAACCATACAACAACAACGGCCAACACAACTACGACACTCCCCGACAACACCACGACACTAGTCTCCCCCATGTCTACCACAACAAACCCCAACCACAATAACTCCAGGCAACAGCCACCCGTAGACGACGACAATAACAGCCCGACAACAATAACGATGACAGCCCCAGCAAATAATCATTCCCGACAACCCTATATCGACATTAATCATTCAAATAACAAAGTTAAACCGAAAAGGCGGTGTACACTTACCTAGGGTTGCGTGCAGTACGACAAGAAGACAACAACGACGTGTGGGGAGGTAACGACAATGGAGGGGTCGATGATGGCAGTGGTGGATTGATGGATGTGGGCTTGGTAATGGTGGGAAACAAGGAAGGAGTAAGGATTTGTACTTTGCGGGAGTAGCAGACGAACGAAAGCGGCGTAGGAGTTACGTATGTAAAGGCGATTCATGTGAGGGAGTGTGGAGGTTCTAGGTTTTTGTATTAATATTTAGTATTAGTATATTATTATAATATTATTATGATATTAGTGTTGCTTGTTTGTATTAAACAAAACACAATACGAGTAGTGTTATTCGTTTCGTATTAAATAAAGTAAGAGTATACGAAGTCCTAAACGGGTATATCACTTATAAGAAATGGGTTAGGCTAATCGGGTATTACAAACGGATTAAAAGAAACGGGTTAAATAATATACTGTTAATAGAAAAGGTTTAACGAAATAAATTAACCATCTATATATACTACTACTTATTAAACAGACCCGAATTAAATAGAAAAAGAACAAGTGATACACGACTGGTATTACAGATCTGCTATGGGGATATTGCAGTAGCCTGTAATAAGACTGTTTTAGTCTGGTGCCCTTCTGGATTTCTGATTTTTGGGTACATTTCCAAAGGGGGTATTGCTTCGAGTCCTGACTGATTCTCGTCTTTGACTGAGCCGAGTACTAGGACACACTGTAGAAAGGAGGCTAGATTTTGAAAGTATTTGGATTATGGAAGGAGAACTTCTGCCTAGGAGAAGCCCCCGAGACAACAAAGCTAGCTGTTGAGAACATGATGGTGTCGTGACCGGAATAATGGCGCTTTTTGAATGTGTGTCAATGTGAGTGGTTGTGCCTCTGTTGAAAGGCTGTCTACGTATTCACGTGTAGTGAAATCAAACCAAGCCGTAGTTCAGTGTCGGAAGATGTATTATGGTGCCTATTCGTTCTAATAGAACTTTGTGTGTAACTAGCCATAATGACGGTGTAGGCTAGGTGCATTCCCAGTGATGTCTTGATCAAAGGGCTTGAATGGTGAGGATATAAATCCTGTGACTGTGAGTGTTCTCCGGGGTAGCCCCCAGAGGTGGTGTGAACTATTTGGGCATGTTCTATACCGACTGCAAGTTGAGTTCCCGTGTTCGGGGTTGGTAACTGGTTTGGATGGGATTTTAACGAGTTTTGTTCTCGGGATTTTTAACGAGTTCTGCTCTCGGGGAATTTTAATGAGTTTTTTTTTCGGGATTTTTAACGAGTTCTGCTCTCGGGGAATTTTAACGAGTTTTGTTCTCGGGATTTTGATGTTTTTTGGAAATGTGGTGCTAGGAAGTAAATGGCTTTGATGACTCGAAATCTGGAGCTCGGTTCTGTGGAGCTAAGGCTTCGAGGTCTGGTTTGATAATGCGGGATCTGGTTTTGATGACTCGAAATCTGGAGCTCGGTTCTGTGGAGCTAAGGCTTCGAGGGCTGGTTTGATAATGCGGGATCTGGTTTTGATGACTCGAAATCCGGAGCTCGGTTCTGTGGAGCTAAGGCTTCGAGGGCTGGTTTGATAATGCGGGATCTGGTTTTGATGACTCGAAATCTGGAGCTCGGTTCTATGGAGCTAAGGCTTCGAGGGCTGGTTTGATAATGCGGGATCTGGTTTCCATGTCTGGCCCTAATTGTTAGGGGTATCCTATGGAGCTTGAATCCTCAAAATTCCGGGCTGTCTCTGGCCTGGGTCTCGGGAAGGTCTTGAGGGTTGTAATGTGGGAAGGCTGAGTGTGGTGTTAGCTGACCAGCTTGATTGTTACTCCCCTATTGGATGGCATGGATAATTTTGAATTTGACCGTACCACGGTCAAAGGATTTTCACTTGAGTTGACCGTTGACCACGGTCATGGGTATTTGATTTTTGATTGACCTCTTAGCCGCGGTCATGGGTTTTGATAATTTTGACCGTACCCTGGTCGTGGGGCTTTCACTTGAATTGACCGTTGACCACGGTCATGGGTATTCTGAATTTTTTGATGATGGCCTGCTTTTTTGTTTTGGCCTTTTTTTTTTCATGGACTTTCGATTTTTTTGTCCAGTGCTCTTTCGTTTTTTTTTGCCGGTCAGACTAACACCTAAGGTAGGGATTGGTCAGTCTTATTAGAGGGGTGTTTTATTGTGGGAAATGGGCTTGCCTCCCGTCTTGAACCCGAACTAGGAGATTACCTAGATTTGTCATAGGATTCGATACCGCTCCTGCTACGGGTAGTTATGTGGCTTTTCTATACCGGACATGGGATAGGTAAAAGGAAAACACGGGCTCGGTTTCCTGCAGTCATTATAGATGTGCCTATAATAGTCACGTGCATGTGCTCACAGTGTATGATTGTGTTCATCATGTTCTCGGAAACACATAAGGAAAGTATATATGAGAAAGAATATTGAAAGCTGATTTTATTGAATTTGAAAAGAGGACAGAATACAGTTGACTCTGACTTTGACTTTGACTTTGACTTTGAAGGAAATAGTACATCCTAGACTCGGACTCAGACTCGGACTTAAATCAAATCCGGACTCCTGGGTGCATGAGAGGTAGATTGGATGCTTCGGTCATCGGGCCTGTGTAGTCCACGAGGGGCTTTGCAAGTGACAATGTTTCCAAAATGGGAGTCTTCCCGGCATCGAGGAAGTCTTGAATGAGGTGTTTCAGCTTCCAGCATTGTTCTGTATCGTGTCCCCTCCCTCTGTGGAATTCGCAGTAATGCTCGGCGTTCCATGCTTTGGAACGTTTCTCCACAGGTGTGTCGGCTGTTGGGCCTATAGGTAGCACTTGGCCCTTCGGAACCAACCTCTGGAAAGCGACGGTGTAGGACATATCCAAGTTGGTAAATGTCCTTTCCTTTGCCTGGTTCTTGATTTTTGGAGAGGTGACTTGAGGGTTACCTCTCTCGGCCTTGCCATCTTGAGGGTATTGGACAGTTTCGTAAGAGTGTTCACCCTTCAAATGACTCGGTTGGGCGATTGGATGCCTTACCCGCTCTAGTTGTGTTAGACGGGATCAGGGTCTTACAAGGTCTTCTTCGATGATGGTTACCCTGGAACTTAGGTTATCTAGGGCAGTATTGATTTTCGAGAAGATGTTGTTAATGGAGCAAGATAGCATAAGCATACTCCCCTGGATATCCCTTTTCTCGACGGCGTGGGATTTGTTGTGGTTTGGTAGTGTCTCGTTCATAGGGTCCCTGATCGGAAGAAACGACAGGTGTTAGAACTCGCCTAAGCTCGGCTTTGCGCAAGAGAGAGAGTCAAGCTAGACACGGCCCGGGGTGGCGGGTCGATAAAGACTCTCGGACCGGGATACTTGAATGTTGACCTAGACGAGGTAACGACCGTAAATTAGACTCGAGCTGCAGAAGGGTGAGTCCGAAAATGGGGCGACCATGTTTGACTTGGGTTAGACCCTCCTAAGACGAATGTGCAGGGTGCGATTCTCGGAGTGACTGTGATTAATCGCTCCGTCGGAGAATAGCCCCCAAGTGAGACTAAAGACTCAGATGGTGTGGCATCTAAGTGACTCAAAGGTGGGTTATGTGAGACACGTGTAAAACATGACCCTTAGGGCAACCGTGATTTATCGACCTACTAAGGGGTAACCCCAGAGTGGGATTGAAGATTTTGTTAAGACTCGATTGTTTGACGAGCGACCCTTAGACGTAAGGACCCCGAACCTTTTGTTGTAGGGCTATGCCTTGTAAAAGGTTGACTCGGAAAAGACACCTAGACGGGTGACTTGTGCAAGGTGGGCCTTCCTTAGGATTCGGCGAATTGACCTAGTCCTGTTCGAAGGAAGGTTCACGTGAGACATCCCCAGACTTTTGGACTCGATTGTGTTGACGGGCCTTCCTTTGTAGGAATATGTCCTACGTAGGTGGGCCTTGCCTTAGTCTAATAAGGCGGACTGGGATAGGGAAGAAACTCGTGATGTAAGATCGACAGAGTTTCGACGGTACGGACCTTGACAACTTAAGACGCGACCCGACACTGCTAAATACGGTAAGTCCTAAGGAGAGGAAGGTTTTGAAAATTGATTTTTTTTTGAAAGGGGTCCGAGAAGACTCGGTTGAAGGCCCAATTTTCGAAAAAACGAAAAAAGGTATTGGGCCGAGGGTTTTCGAAAGTTCGAAATGCTTTTCGAGTTTTGAGTTGGGCAGCATACCGTCTAGAAAATAGGCTATTTTGAGTAAAATCATAAGTCCTAAATTCGGTATGTGTCCCGGGTTCTGAAATTGAATAGTTTGAAAAAAGATGCAATCTTTGAAAAAAGACGGTTTTTGAAAAAGACTCGGAAACCAAATAGCACGTAGTCAGACAAGCATTATAACGACACCATGTATGCTCTATACTAAGTCTCGGTCGAACTATACGGGGTCTATACCAGTGTACATAGTCTAGACGTTGATCGGGACGGACTTCCTACGTCGAGTTGATCTTAGAACATGCCGCGAAACCCACTCGAATCGACTATGGACACCTTTTGACATATCCATATTGGAGTACATCAACGGTATAGTGGGACGTCGGTCGCGAGTACCGGCCCGGGAAAATATGGGTTATGTATGAACCGTAGAACTAAAACGCGTATTGTACTAGTCAAACGATCTCTATTCGAGTCTCACCCTGAGGATGCCGATGGTAAGTCACGCATCAGTTAATCCCCAGCGGAGTCGCCAAATTGTGGACATGACATAGGTCCACCCCGACGCGGCCACGCACGGGTTTGGGTAGGCGAATGAATCTCCATATGAGAATGGATCGAATTGAAATTTAGGTCTATGTGGAGTCCCCACTGAATTTTGTGGTTATTCGGAACCGAGCCCACTCTATGTCGTTAGTGGTCCGTATACAAAATACGGCCCATTTCCGATGTCAGAGTTTATTGGGCTCGTCCCTTTGCATTTGATACCGATACCGACATTATCGGATATCGTGTATTGAATGACTCTCGTGCGCCAACGGTTTCGGGCATCCGGAAACCGAGGTTCTGAGTAAGGGGTGAGGGTACGTGTTGGGAAGCCCACAAAGGACACCCAACCCCGCCCGCACATTAGCGGCCTCTACTAAGAATTCGAATGACTTTCCAATACGCGCGTTAGTAAAACGGGAAAATGATATGCAAAGATTATTTTCCCTAAGCATGTGAATGGAATTGAAAAGGGTTTCTATGTCAATTTAATGCAGTTAATTCTACGTCAAAGTGGAATTTTAGCATGTGGGTTCATTTAGTACAATAAAACGAACACGAATTAAATTGACAAAAGAAATAACAAACGCGTTAGTAACGATGTAATGATATAACGAATAATAACGATTTGTGCAAATATTGAATTGAATTGAATGATGTACAATATGATGCATGGTTTTGAAAAGATAGTAAATACACATGATTGATTAAAACGTGTTGACCTAAGTCATAAATTACTATTGAGTTTTGAAAAGAAGAATGTACGACTCGTTGTATTAGTCGTTATGAGGTCACTCGATCGAGTGGTCGATAGACTCGATCGAGTGGACCCGTAGAAGATGGTTCTGTTTTGCGGTTTAGACCGTACTCGGCCGAGTTATTGATCAACTCGGTCGAGTACGTAGCCACTCGATCGAGTCACTGTGAGACTCGACCGAGTGGGGGTCGAAATAGACATTCTGATCGATAAATTGTGATGTCACTCGATCGAGTGGCCAAGGCACTCGCACTACAACAAAATCATCTTTTCGCGGCGATTATTTTTGTATTTCGTGGCGATTTTATTCGACGCGAATGGTTTCCCCATCGATTGTGTATTCGTTGAGGTAGGCGGCGTTGCCGTAGCCTTTCGTAGCGAATAATCTATTCGCTGGGTTAGCTCCTTAAAATCGACGCGAAAGAAGAGGAGGTTTAGTGGCGATTTTAGTGTCGATTATTATTGATGCGGTAAATAATTTGATTTTCCCACTAATGAGAATTGTAACGATTGTATTCGACACGATAAATACAATAAAATGTCATTTAGTGACATTTGTTGCAATTGCATTCGACACAATAAGTACTATTAAATGCAACCATATACTAAATTTGGTATCGATTTCATTCGATACGAAATATCACATTTATCTCTCAAATGTGGTGCGAAAATAAATACAAAAAAAACAAGTGAAAAAATATGTAACTTTTATATTACTCATAAATTCCAAAAATTATATATATCCAACATCGACTAAAATTAAATTAATATAAATAAGTGCAAAATTGCAAACCATCTTTTGACAACCTAAAAAAATTACTGTCTTCGGCTACCAAAGAAGAGTTTCATTCTACCCATGTATTCGGTATTATATTGTAAAGTAATCGCACCTAAAAAACCTCCGACTGATTCCGCGCCTAAAGTGCATCTCGTGTTGAATCAAAAGGCGGCCTACCAGCAACATAATAAGGAAGGACTGCATTCCCGTTGCATTATTCAGAATGTACCGTCCTTGATATTCGGTTATACTGCAGCCCAAAACTGATCTCAATGCAACTTACCCGACTCCCTAGTCTCGTAGGCCATGATGAGGATGAATGCACAAAGAAAAAAGAGGATGAAGCGAGATGAGGAAAAAACAATACATTAGCTCTCTTGTAGGCCGTGATGAGAGTCCTGAAATTTGATACTTTCTACGTACGTTTCCTCTGTGAGTAACTTCGACTTTGATACCTCTAAGTGCTTTCTTAACCTGCACAAGTACTCACATGAGCTTTTGTATAGTCATAGAACGACAAGAATGGTGTGATTGTGTTACAATTATTAACGAAAAAAGGTTTATAACGATATAGGCTCCATCAAAATATGTTGAAGTGTTTTTCCATGAACATTCGTCTGCTATAAACTCGTGTAATGAGGATGATAATATAGTAAAGTCGGTATTTAAACGTACCTTGACTGAATCAGCATATGACAACGGACGAGTCCTTACATCTTTTCCTAACACTTATGCCACAAACTTGATGACTAGGAGTGGTTCAATGAAAGCACTTGCAGACATATCTAATCGATTAAACAAAAACCGGGTCTTAGCATGGTATCACCAAATCGCAATATAATATTATAATTATCCGTCATAAGAAACGATTAAAGATGCTCACCGATGTTCAAGGTCAGCCCCATTTGTGTAGGCTTGATACTTTGATAGAAGTCGCGCCGTGAGTGTAAACCGCCACCAAGTTGATGAGGCTTTTGGATGTTTGGAGAATATAATAATCTTCCAAATGGCGACTAGCTTTGTATTATCCAACAGGCGCATAAATAAAATTAAAATAATGGTAACCTTAAATCAATTTACTCCAACTTGATTATAACTTATAAGTGTCGGATGCTAAGGTATTGAGTGAGAAGAGAACACGGTTATTTTGTGAAAAAGTCGTGCCTCTTTCACCTCAAAACTACTTTCCATTTTTGACATCTACTCATATCATAAATCGTGTAACTTTTTGTATTTTGAGAAGTGAATGTGAGATGAAGGCAATGTGTTTTTGCCTTAATGAAGCGTCCATGGGATGTATCGTATCTTAATGTAAAAGAGTCGGATAAAAAACACGATAAACGTCAATAGGTTATGCGTATCTTAATGTATCTCAATAGGTCAATGGGATGTATCGTATCTTAATGTATCTTAACGTTTGTCGTACATATTGTAGCAGTTTGAGATATGCTCCGGCTAAAAGCCACACATAACAGATTAACCACGAGGACAACGTTTGAAGCTACACCCAAAGAATGTTTCTTTGTCTTATACAAAAAATTTGATGATCCACGAGAAAGGGAAAAGAATTCAGTCCGATAGGTAGAATCACAAGAGTAAAAAGACTCGAAGGACTTACCACAGCCTGTTGCTTTCTTAATTGCATTGCTAATGAAAGGTATTTTTGAACATGTGGCAGCTATCACCTGCAGCAAAAATCACTCAGAAACAAGAAATTGACAAACAGCACAGTTCACGTTTTAGTTGAAGAGATCAGCGCATATCCAACAATTCCGTTTTGGGTAATATTAACTTCTGGACTCTGGCGATGTCAATGCGCGAAAGAATGTAGACAGATTGAATAAGAGTTGCTTAGAGATGGAGGAGTTTCGTCTATGGACAGACAAATTGTGTGACTAATGCACTTAACATTGATAACATCATAATACCTTACCCACGACTGAGTGGATTCGTGTCCAAAATACAAATGCAAACATCGTCCTCATAAATCTGTTACATGAGCACAATCAAAAAGAAATTAGCCAAACTAAACCGCCAAAAAGTATAATTCTCCGTTTCGACAGAAGAAATCGAGAACAGGAGGAACAGAAGCGGAATTAGCCAAAGTAATACGAGTAATGGACACCAATTGCTTAAGTTTCAGGTCCAATTCAAGTGAAGTTCCTTTGCATCATTATCAAAACTTGCAATAATAATGACACATAAACTAACTCTACCAAACACGTGGGTACTTCTAACTTCTACTCCAACTAACAACAACCCAAACATGCATTCTTACCCCCCACTTAGGTCTTCTTCTTTCCGGCTCATTTTCAGCTCGAACCAATAATGTTCATCCTTCCTTATTCGGTATATTTAAGTTAAGTCTAACTTCGTTAATTTCAGTCTGTCTCCGTCAAATCAAAAATTCAGTTGCACCCCCTTTAAACCAGAAAGAACAAGGCCTAACTAATCCAGACTAACAAACAGATTAATTGGGCAATCCTAGCAAATACTCCCTTCAACTAAAAATTCTTTTCATACTGTTTCTTTTGTGCACCTACATTAACATATAACCAAAACGTGTATAGAAATCAACTGAAATTGACTGAACTATGCAATGAATCCTAAACGGACAGTAATTAAGCAATAGGACGAAGATGAAGATACATTTAGTATCTCACTAGCGAAACAACAATTCCTAAACCCGTAAACAATGAAATAAATCCTAATTTATAGTGATACGATCAAGTTAAAGAAATTAACAATTTAACACAATAAGAAGTAATAAAAAGTACGAACTGTAAAAGTACTTACAACATTTTTTGGAGGAACATGTTTAGGAGACGCGTCATTGTCATCCTCATTCATAACACCATCGGAAGATACCCGGTTATCAGTTAGTCTTCTGGAAATGCACCTTGCCATCTTGCAAAGCCCCATTCTCTTTGTCCTAATTGACAAAACAACCATATATATATTAAGAATCCGCACATTAAAAATCCGAAAATAACTCATCAGCGGAGTATACTAGCGTTAACTGTTGCGAATCTTGCGTGAAACTACTTTTTTTTTTTTTGATGAAATGTGATTATATATATCAAATACCAAAAAAATGTACATCAACAGAATCTAGGCAAAGGACGCCTAAAAACACATCAAACAAAAATAAACAGAGAGACCGCAGATTAGTGACAAATTAACGCGGCTAATCTAATGAATCCAATTATTATCTTGCCCTGGCAGAACACACTCAAATCATTTCTTCATTTCAGCCTTAATGCTGCGAGACACAAGTTCAGGTCGCATAAGGACGCCTTCCATTCTTGCTCGGTTCCGTTGTTGTGCGTGAAACTACTTGGAATGGACATTATGCAGAGTTAGCAGAAGAGGCTAGCGACACAATCGAGGCTTGAGATAAGGCCATATATTAAGGCATTGGCACATAACCAACTTTTAAACAGCCACAAATTTCAGCTGAAATGAAAATTACAGTAAACAATCTTAAACCAAAACGATCAAGGCATAGTAATCAAGTATATAACCAAGTTTCAAACACCACAGATTTCTCCTGAAATAAAACTACAACAAGCAACCCCAAGCCAACAAGATTTCAAAAAAGATGGACAAATTTCTCGTGATTACACAATGTTGTGAAGGATATTCAATAATCCAATTTTTTGTTGTAGTTGTAAACAACTTGTAGAAGCAGAATAACAGAGCAGATTCTAGGTGCTCCAACCTTGGCAACACACTCAAAAATCTAAACAATAAGAAACCCAAAAACTTCAATGATAGATCCATTAAATAAAACAGAATTAATTAGAATACAAAGCCCTAAAAACCGCACCAATAATCGACTAAAATTGAACATTATCAAACAATAAACCCTAATTCGATATAAATCCAATAATTCATAGATAAAAACATAACAAGCAGTAAATTATTCATAGAAATCAACAAATTGACGGACGTTAAGCAAATAAATGATGACAAAGACTGAATTAGAGATATCAAGAATTGATAAAATTGAGCAAATAAAAAATGAAAAATACCGAATTAGAGATACCAAGAATTGATAAAACTAGCAGTAGCGATGGCGAATTGGTTTTGAGGGTCTTTCAGGAAAAAGAGGAAGAGGAGAAGAAGAATAATGGTTGGGAAGCGTTTCATATGGTTGGGAAATGGGTCGAAGACGGAGTATTACGGAGTATATTGAGAATTAGGGCTCATATAAGTATATAACCTGTCATTTAACTTGGTCTTTTACTGTCGAATTTGATTTGTCATGGTAAGTGGTCAATTGCACGAGTAATAATAGGTTAGTTATGTCGATTTTTCAATCGACACAAAATAATTGTCGCAAAAAGCTTATTTTGTTGTAGTGTCGGTCGAGTGGCACCTGTACGAACTTGGTTCGTTTGAAATTTAATTATTGATTTTGAAATTGCTTTTGATTTTTGATAGTTCGACGGTTTTACCGAATTGGGCATAAATATTGTATGATTTATGCTCAATTCGGATTTTTATAAATCATTAATTTCGACGAATCGCATATAAATATTGCGGGATTTATATTCGATTCTGATTTTGAATACTCGTAGTATCCCATATTCGATTATTGAATCGATATGGAATACTAGAGTGAAAATAAAAGAAAATAAATTGATTTTAGTCGTCTTAAATTAATTATCGCGATATGGATAAATCGCGTTAATTAATTTATGTGACTAGATCGCTAGATTCGGTATCCAATTAGAGAATTGATATCGAATCTAATGGATCGACCCTTATTTAATAGAATACTTGTTTTTGAAAATCGATGTAAATATGCGACTCGAATAATGATGAAAACGAAATAAAAAACATTATTGTTTAAGTTAACTTATTTCAATAATCAAACGATCGGGGTGATGGGATAAGCAACCGACGACGCGTGTGCAGTACACTTGTATATGCGGTTTTCCTTATCCCACCATCACTCACATTCGACACAAATCAATAAGTATTTTAGTGCTTTGATATTAATACTATTATCGATATTACGCTGCGACGAACAAAATAAAAAAACGAAAAAAAGATGAAAAGGAAAGATGAAGACGACGTGAGGAAGAGAAGAAGGAGAGAAAGGGTTTTGACACCCTCAACCTACATGTTCTTGTCTCGGAACGGACTCGTAACCGTGGCTTTAACACAAGAGTCTTCGAGGTTTATGGAGGTTGAGTTGTGGTGGCTCGGGATTGATTCCTAAAACTAGGTTTAGGGTTTGAATTTGATCTTGATTAGGGTTGAACTTGATGTTGATTAGGGTTTGATCTTGATTAGGGTTGAACTTGATGTTGATTAGGGTTTTGAAAGTGTGTGTGAAAGTTGATTAGGGTTGTGTAGAGATTAGGGTTTGTTTGGGGTGTATTAGGGTTGTCAAAAAGTTGTGTAAAAGATGTGCATGGGGTTGCTTATATAGGCAAGGCTAGGGCACCCGGTTTAGGGTTACTCGACCGAGTAGGAGGCCAAACTCGGTCGAGTGTCCCGTTAAGCTTGCAGCCGGGCTCGAAGCAAGCCCACTCAATCGAGTGGGTGGGTCACTCGATCAAGTGGCCCAGATGGGTCGCGCAGGTCAGTCTTTTGGACCTTGACTTTGGATGTTTTGATGGGTTTTGTATTTGACTTTGACTTTTGAGGATTGTATGGCTGCTTTTGTGTGTCTCGGAAACGACTTTGACCGGGGTTGACCCAATTGCAAAAAGTCGGTTTTAATTCCGGTGTCGGTTTTGGCCCAAATTAGTCTTGTTTGACTCGGAATGATCCACTGGGCCTGGATTTGGGGTTGATTTTGTGAGATTTGTACTCTGTAAGTGTGTTAGTCAGCGATTAATGGATTTGAGCCCGTATCCGAGCGCGTAGAAGCATGTTAGCGTCCGATCATCATCGGGTGTTTTTTGGAAACTGCCATAGACACCTGGCAGTCAAAATGCGGGTGTCTACACAATGTGACTTACAGGTGGGTAATAGTTCTTCCAAGTGGTTCTCGTAATCTTTTGCAGCCTTTCAAATTGGAGCTTGCCGTATATACATGTATGCAGGTATTTCGTTTAATCATCCATTTTCTTAATTGGAACGTCAAATGCTCAGCAGCACTAGAACAATCGTAAACTTGAGTTTAGATTATGCAGTCTTGCTTGTTTTCTGAACTGCTGCTTTCAGCTTTGATACTAATGCTATATGCGAAACAAACAGGATGTTTTACCATGCATGCATATCCCTTTATGGAGAGCCAGTATGGAGGAACCTGCTTTCGATCAGCCTAATCCTGCAGTTATTATTGTTGAACCATCAACTCGTATTTCCCCATGATATTTATATTAAGCATAATTTCATAATATGAGGTACTTCGTATTAGTTAAATAAGTGTTCGTGAAACTTAAATTTTGTTCAAATAATCCATTTTCATCAAATAATTAAGCTAATTAAAATGACTATTCACAAAATGAAGGCACTAAGATTAGTTGAATTTTTGGTTAAAGAATTCATTAAAGCGATATGTTATTGAATTTTCAACTCTTAGTCATTTATTTGTCTCAATCATTTATCACCAAAAATGAATAAATATAGGAGATGAAAATATCGAATATTTGTCAATGAATTTCCAACTCAGTTTCCACATACAATTGACAAATTGATGGTCGTTTGGGTAAACATTATCATAGTTTGTTTGGTTATATTGGCACATGAGCAATAAACAATATTAGGTTACATTCTGCCATTGTTAGGGAAATTCCCAATTCACTCTCTACAATCTGACTGCGCCAAGTTTATGTATGTGTGTATTCAACATCTGGTTTTGACTAGAAAGTAGAAAGACAGACATGAAAAGACCAAATTAAATAAAGAGGGGTATTTAATTCAATTCCTTAAGAAATCTGTCTTTAATTTTGACTACCAATCGTCTACCATTGTTTCATCATAATTATTTGTAGAATTCCCACTTCCCACCACTAAAATTTCCATACATAAATTAGAAATCGTAAGAGTTAACGTCTTTTTGGTTGACCTTAATTCAGTTGATTAGTTATTTGGTTCAGCCTAATTCAATCCAGTTGTTCTCATGTAACACTGTATTTTTTTAGAAAGTAACACTATGTTAAGTACTCCGTAAATACTAATGCGAGAATTGAGATGACAAACTAATGCGTCTTCAGGTTATCCGTGCATCTTTTGTACTATGTGCACTTATGCAGAAATTTGCTCGATGTGGATAAGAAGCACGAGCAGCCCAGAACCATGTCCATACAACAGGCTCAACAAGCTTTGCTAATATACGAGCCGATTTTGTATTCAATCTACCATTTCTCACTCTTTATATATTACTTAGTTAGGTGTATAACATATGTGCTATAACTAATTTGAGTTTTGACTATGAACAGGAAGAGAAGAATAAGAGAGACCCAAGTGAATTGGAGATATTCAAGCAAACTCATACGAGGAAAGACAAAACATTTGTGAAAGACACTTTCTGGTAAGCTTACAGTTATAAACTTCTACAACCCTTTTCTTTTCTTTTCATTTCTTTTATTTTCACTTTTCCTTTCTTTTCCTAAAGGTTAAGAGGTATATATATTTGTTAAATAATTTATTTATTTTTAGATTGATGCAAATATTAATGTTGAAACTCAAAAAATGGTATTTCCTAACAAGTCCCAAGTAGAAATTGAGAATTTTGTTTTTAAAAAGCTAATGTTTGGGGAGGAGGTCCCTGAACGTCCCTTGGGTTACGGATTTGGTATGAATCACACAGATGTATATGGGGTGCGTAGCATCTTAAGAAAAGAGAGATTTAAGTGCAATGAAAAAGATACTTCAACTTTTCGGAATATGGAAAAGGTTGTGGATAAGTTGACAGAGGAAAATAAGGGAATGGAGAAGAAAAATGAGGAGCTAGAATTAAAGTATACTCAGACTAATTCGTGACTCAAAAGAATTTTGATTGTAATGAGTAGTGGGGGATTATCCGATAACAGTGCAAATCTTGCAAAGACAATTTTACACAGCATGACTGATCCGCAGGTATTTTATTTCTCTAATATGCCTTTCTTATTTTTTTTCGACCTTATTTATGGTTCGTTATATGGTCTCTTCAATTTTCCTTATCATATTTTTTTTTAACATTGCAGGACGTTCTAGAACGCAAAAAAGAAGATGACGAAATTGATGGATGATCTGACAAAATCGGTTCACTTATAGATTTTTTTGGGATGAAGACATACGTACCTTTTAGAATAATAATTGTTTAGGATTATTTTGATGCTACTTTCAATTGTGAAATATATGATTGGATATTACTCTAGGTGTGCCTCTTACGAAATTTTATTTGATTGCGGGATTTATAATAATTGCAGATTATTGTAATTAAGTGTTTGTATTATAAACCTTTATTAATTTGTATATGGCTCTTGTTATAATTATTAACAATTGCAAGGAGTAAGGTGTTGGATTGAAATATACAGAGTATTATTAAAATGTTCTTTATGATCACATTCTCGACGCTTCTATGATGTCAAAGTGTCGATAATTAAATTTTATATTATTATTTCTTGACGCTTTTAGTAATAGAAAGTCGGTGCTTAGAAAAAATTGACCGGGAAAAAACAAACCTCAACATATAAAAGCGTCGAGGTTGCATACTTTAGTGTTCATGTGGTGACGCAGTAAAGTGTCATGAATAAAATATTCAACGTTTTAAAGCGTCACAAATGATGACACAAAAATGCGTCGAGAATTCCTAACGCCCAAAATCTCCATGCTTTTCAAAAGCGTCGAGAATTAAATTTGCATCACTTTAAAGCGTCAAGAAACCAAGTGTTTTGTAGTAGTGACGCTGGAGCAAGCTGGCCACCCAGAGTCCCACTCCAGCAGGCGTCTGAATGGCAGCCCGGATCTGCGACAGCAGCAACACCTTTACATCCCCCTCCCAGCAGTCAACGCCCTGGAGGACTTCATGCAGGGAGTACTCCTTTCAGATTTTCTCCTCCTGTCTCTAGCCCTCTTGCAGGAGCAATCAGCACAGCAGATCAGCAATGCCAGGAAATGAAGGAATTAAGAGACCTGGTCAACAAGATTCCTGGAATGCCACGCCCCCTGGAGAGAGCAGCTAGAGACAGCTACGCAGATTCACCCTTCATCGACGATCTCGCCTGTGTTGGTGTACCCAAGGGCTTCACGCCACCAGCCATGACGCTTTATGATGGCACCGCAGACCCCCTAGATCACATCAACCAGTACAAACAGAAGATGATGGTGGTGACCGCTACGGGGCCCTTGAAGGAAGCCTGCATGTGCAAGGGGTTGGGCTCCACTCTGTCCGGAGGAGCCCTCCATTGGTTCATCAGGCTGCCTAATCGAAGCATCACCTCCTTCGCTGGCCTGGTCAATACCTTCAACCAGCAGTTCGCCAGCAGCAGAAAACCAGAGAAACAGACCAGTGATTTGAATCGGGTGGTGCAGAAGTTCGAGGAATCCACGTGTGATTTCCTCAACAGATTAAATAAGGAGAAAGTAACCATTCCCAGATGTGATGTACCTACTGCCATAGAAGCCTTCCGCCAAGGGCTCCACCAGGACTCAGATCTGTACAAGGATCTCACGAAGTACCCATGTGCCACATTCGAGGATGTGCAGACCAAGGCGATGACATCCATCAGGCTAGAAGAAGATTCAGGCCCCAGAAGGGCTACGTATGGTTCTGAGCACGTCTCTAGAAGGCGCCAACAGAAAAGAGGGGTGAGAGGTCAAAGCCCTACGCCAGAAACGTGAGCAAGGTTTCCGAGGAGAAAGATTGGAAGGACAGTCTAGGATTACCACCCAAAGTAAGTGAGTATGGATTCTCTACCAACCTCGCTGAGGTGCTCAAGGCTCTGAGGGAGTTAGGACGCAGAGTCAGGTGGCCCAGGAGACAGGAGTACACCAATGACCGAAGGGACGCCAACAAGAGGTGTGCATTCCATGACGACATTGGACACCACACCGATGAGTGTGTCCAACTCAGGAGGGAGGTTAAGTTCCAGTATGATCAAGGGAACATGAACCACCTCGTGTCCAGAAACTCCAGCAGGATAAATGCAGCAGATCAAGTATTGCCTTCTCCACCTCCAATATGTACCAGAATTGTCAATGTGATCACAGGAGGATCGAAATTATGCGGACTGACCTACTCAGCAGCCAAGAGGCATGCTTCTCAGACCAGAGGAGACAGACCAGAGCACTCCTGCAGAATCAGTTGCAAGGGTCTTCCAGCCGTCACCTTCGACGAAACTGATGCAGAATCTACTCCAGAAATGCACCATGACGCATTAATAATCACTCTCTCCATAAGGAATTGCACCGTGAAGAAGATTCTGGTGGACACTGGGAATTCAGTCAACCTCATCATGTTGGAAACCCTCCAGAACATGAGGCTCAGCGAGAAGGACCTAACCAGAAAGGCGGTTCCCCTGATAGGTTTCAGTGGTGAAACCAAGCACTCTCTAGGAGAAATCACTATTCCTACTTATGCTGGAGGAGTGAATAAACAAGTACGGTACTTAGTCATTGATGGACCCTCCACCTACAACATGATTCTAGAAAGGCCTTGGATCCATGAGATGAAGGCAATAACCTCAACCTACCACCAGTGCCTGAAGTTCCCTACACCCTGGGGAGTGCAGAAGATCAGTGGAGATCAGGAGGAGGCGAAAGACTGCTACAAGGTGGCTCTCAAGAAAACTGCAAGTCCTCTAGCATAGCAATTAAAGAGCCTTCACCTGCCTCCGCATGGGTATATCGAACCACCTCAGACGGAGTTAGATGAAGTCTACTTGGACAAGGAACACCCAGAGCGAAAAGTGTTAATCGGATCAGAACGCATAGGTAATATCCACCAAAACCTCATTGAATTATTAAAAACTAACATGGATTGTTTTGCTTGGTCGCATGATGATATGGTAGGTATAGATCCGAGCATTATCACCCACAGGCCAAGCGGGAATCCAAGCTACAAACAAGACCGGCAGAAGAGGAGGAAGTTAGCCCCAGAAAGAAATCAAGTCATAAATCAGGAGGTAGACAGTCTTCTGGCTGCTGGAAAAATCAGGGAGGTGAAGTATCCAGAATGGCTGTCTAACGTGGTGGTGGTCCCAAAGAAGAATGGCAAGTGGAGGGTGTGCGTTGATTTTACCGACTTAAACAAAGCATGCCCAAAAGACCCATTTCCCCTGCCACATATAGACGCCATGGTGGACGCCACAGCAGGTCATGAGATGCTGACTTTCCTTGATGCATGGAGTGGGTACAACCAGATCAAGATGCACCCAGCAGATCAGGGGAAAACAGCATTCAGGTCTGAGAGAGGTATCTATTGTTACAATGTTATGCCTTTTGGTTTAAAGAATGCAGGTTCCACCTACTAGAGGCTCCTCAATATAATGTTCAAGAGGCAAATTGGTGATACGATGGAAGTATATATTGACGACATGGTCGTCAAATCAAAGCAAGCTTCGCAACACACGACGCACCTGGAAGACACTTTCAACACCCTGAGGGAGTATAAAATGAAGCTGAACCCTTCAAGGTGCACGTTTGGAGTATCATGTGGAAATTTTATGGGGTACATGGTCACGCAAAGAGGAATTGAAGCCATCACAGAGCAGATCAAAGCCATCCTCCAGCTGGAATCTCCGCAAAAACCTAAAGACGTGCAGTGATAAGTGTAGTTTGTAGTGCCTAATTTGTTATGTTTGGTCCCGTTTTCCCTTGTGAAATCTCTCTTTGTAGCGATTTCTGGGCTACTTACACTTCTTCTAGCTCGTTTTAGGTTCCCACGATCATTCATGGAAAATTGGAACGATTCCGACTCGTTTCCTACGCTTTTGGAGCCAACGAAGAGAAGGAACAATCACTCGGTGCCTTAGACTCGATCCTGAGACCTTGGGACCCATTCCCGAGCCCCTTAGACTCGATCCCGAGCTCCGAGAATCGAGGGGAAGCCCATGTGAAGCAAGGAGGGACCTTAGAGCTCTTATTGGAGGCCTACAAAGCCTTCCCGACCGGGACCATGTGCCCTCTCGGTCGGAAAGGAGTGCATATTTGAGAAGGCTGTTGTTTAGGCCTTCCTGGCCGAGACCATGAACCGTCTCGGTCGGGACCAGCCTTCCCAGCCGAGACCAAGTGCTTCTCAGTCGGGACGGGCGAGCTGCAGCACGAGACTTTTCCTTTCATTCTCCTCCACTCTTGTAACCTTATAAATACCCTTCCTTTGTAATGTTTAAGCATCTTAGACCCCTCTATATTACTCTAAACCCTAGATAGACTTCCTCCTCTCTTTAGACTAATCTTTTCCTAAACTTTTGTTAATCTTAGTTTAATTTAGATAGTTAATCTTGTATTAAGGATCTCTTGAAGAATCCATCAATCCTTGACAACTTTTGTTGGAGATTTTTGGGTGCTCTTTTAATACAAGTTCTAATCTTTTCATCTTCTTGTTAGTAGTTATAATCTTCTTATTCCTTTTAATCTTAATCCTTGCTTAATCTTCCAAGTTTGAATCTTTACATATTGTTCATTGTTCTTGTTAGTTCATAATGAATGTTTTGATGTTTGTATTAATTTCTCTTGTTAGTGCTAGTATTAGTTTCATTATGTGTGAGTAGATTCTTTGTGGGGTTAGTAGGGGGATTAAGTGTAGATTATGGGTGATTAGGGTTTGATTGTGGGTAAAGGTGAATTCTTTGTTGCTAGTCACTTATTGGGCACTCTATGTGTTTGTTGAATTGCTTGTGTGGGTAGTAGTGGCCAATGCTTCTCATGCTTGTCTTCCTCCTCTCATTGTGTGACTAATTTGTGATTGAATCCTTGTGTTTTGAGTAGCATCTAGCATGAGCATTTGGGTCTAGTCTTTGACACGAGAGTGCGGACTTTGGCTTTGGCGCGAGAGCGCAAACCGACCTTAGTAATTAAGTGACACCTACACCCTTGACCTCCTAATCATCCTACTACATTTATGAACCCGACCTAGCCCTACTCTTTCCCATATTTGATTTAATCTCTTTAGTTATCATTTCTCTAGTTACTTGTTTCATTAGTCTTTAGTGGTTCCTCTTAGTTCTTGTCATACATAGTACATTGTTAGTCCACTTTCATCACCTTCAACCATCATAGTTTGTCAATTATCGTCTTCTTTGTGTTTGTTTGTGACTTAGCCTTGTTATTAGGTAGACCTAGTCTAGACACCATATAACCGTCTCCGTGGACACGACCCGACTTACCCTAGCTACTAGTTAGGTATAGTTGGACTTTACTTGACGGTGGGGGAACGCGGCGAGAACCTACCATCAATTTGGCGTCGTTGCCGGGACGGTGCATTGTTTAGACTTAGTTTGCTTATTAGCTAGACTTAGTTACCCTTCTTTTGCTCTTCTTCTATCTCTTGTGCATAATTTGTAGGTTTTTTTTTGTTTTCATAGCTTTCTTTTCTCTTTGTCTTCCGTTGTGTTCGTTTATTGTCTTTGCCTAGTGCCCATAAAGCACTAGGTGTTCTCTCGTTTGTTCAAGTGCGTAGTGCATGCCTAGGAGGAAAGGCGACTTGTTTCTCTTCAATCCAGAGCCAGAAAGACTCTTTAGAGCCTTTCGCCAACGGTCGATTGATCGGGTTAGAACCTCTCAATCGAGTACTAGCAATACCATTGAAGAACAAACTCAAGGATCCGACTTGAACGATACACCTCGAGAGACGGCCGAAGGGAATTTCATCAACCCCTTTGGTACTTCTAGTCATTCCTCTCAACCTAGTTCTCCTTCTACAACTACTTCAACACCGTCTACACCATCATCTCCCGCCAATCAAACAATGCCTAAGTTCTCTTCTCACTCAACATTTACGGAAGACGTTTTGCCCGGTCTCACCGCTTTACCGGCCGCATATACCGGCAATTTTGTGGCAAAAACGCAATTCATCCAATTGGTCGAAAGAAGTCAATTTAGTGGGTTACCAACCGAAGATCCTCATCAACACATGGAAACCTTTTCGGATTATTGCGATGCTATCTCACAAACGGGAATAACCCAAGACCAAATCCGGTGGGTATTATTTCCTTTCTCCTTGATCGGTAAAGCTAAACGATGGTTCAAAGGGTTAGACAAGGCGACTCTTGGTATTGATACTTGGAAGAGGCTAGCCTTACCTTTCTACCAACAATTTTATCCCCCGGAGAAGACAAATCTATTGAGAGCCTCTATCACGGGATTCCAACAACGTGATGAAGAAAGCCTCTACGAATCGTGGGAAAGATTCAAAGCCTTGATCCGCTCTTGTCCTCACCATGGTCTATCACAATGGTTCCTAGTTCAACAGTTTTGGAACGGGTTATATGAAGACTCAAGGGCCATACTCAACATGGGATTGAATGGAAGGTTTACCGAGGTGGATGATGACCAAACTTGGTCAAGAATCGAGGAGATGGCGGTGCACAACTCCCAATACTCAAGGCCTAGAAAAGCGAATCGAGGAGGAAGGCACGAGATCGATGTCATTACACAACTAAGCATTGATCTTGGAGCTCAATTAAAAACCCACATGGAATCTATAGACAAGAAGCTCCAAAGCCATTTTGATCAAGGTCAAAGTGCAAGTGCCTCCCACCAACATTCAATTCAACAAGTCAATGCTTTGGGAGTTGTATCTCCTACATCTTATTATGGGATATGCGATATTTGCGGGATAGTTGGACATGAGCCTCTACATTGTCGAGGTAGTATTGAGCAAGTGAACGCCTTTCAAGCGTTCAAGCAAGGTGCCCCCTATCCTCATATGTTCCAAGCTTCCCATCAAGCTTCCCGACAACAATCTCTACAACACCGTCCATATGTGCCACCTCCCTTAAGGGACAACAACCAAGGTTACCAAGGTTATGTGGGCAACCCAAGGCCATTCAACAACTTCAAACAACATAACCAAGGTACCTTCAACAACAATCAAGGGTTCCAACAAGGGAACTTCAATCATCAAGGTGATTTCCAAGGAAACCAACACAACCAAGGACATCAAAACTACGACCATGGTAACACTCAAGGCCTTAATCAAGGCAACTCTCATGGGTTCTAAGGGAACCATCAACAACAACAAGGGTCTCAAGGTACTCGACAAGAAATCAAGCCAAGGAGCCGGTCTCCAGTTCATGATTATGGCTCTTCATTAGCCCTCACCGATACTCCGCACAATCCACAATCTCCACCTCGAGATTTTAACATGCAAAAATCTATGTTGGATGTGAAAAGGAGTAATCAAGAAATGCAAAGAAGCCAAATGGAGATGCTAAGAAACCAACAAGAATTCTTTGCTCATCTTCAAAGGGAGAACATAGCAAGAGATGCTCATATGAAGATGCTCGAAACCCAAATAGCTCAAGTTGCTTCGGGAAGCTCTTCAAGGCAAAAGGGGCAACTACCTCCTCAAGGTGAAACGGCGAAATTTGAGCATGTGAATGCTATTACCTTGAGGAGTGGTATATCTTATGACTCCCCCGTGTTTCCTAATGAGCAAGAACCAATGAAAGAAGTTGTATCTCCGATTCAAGAAAACTCAAGCTTGGGAAATCCAATGGAGGAGCAAGTTTTGTGGTAGGTTGAGAAACCCCATGAAGACAAGCTTCCCCCACTTCAAGGAAAAGACAAAGAAAAAGGGAAAATATCAATTGAAAAGTCCAACTTTAATGAGCAAGACAAGTTACATATCAAGTTGCCTTTCCCAACAAGGCAAATGAAGACCAAGGTGGATGTTCAATATGACAAGTTTTTTAATATTGTGAAGAAATTGGATGTGAGTGTCCCGTTTACCGAGTTACTTACCCAAATCCCGGCATATAGAAGATTCATGAAAGAAATGTTGGCTAGGAAGAGATCCGTCGACAAGGAAGAGACCATAGCGTTCACAAGAGTGGTGAGCGAGCTTATTCAAGGTTCTACGCTTCCCAAGTTGAAGGATCCGGGTAGTTTCTCGATCCTGTGCACCATAGGCAACTTCAAGATTGAGAGAGCACTATGTGATTTGGGTGCGAGTGTAAGCATCATTCCCTATTCCATTTGTGAGCGACTTGGGATGAAGGAGCTCAAGTGTACTTCCATTATACTCCAAATGGCCGATAGTTCACTCAACCGACCATTGGGGATGTTAGAAGATGTGCCAATAAGAATCGGGAAGTTCTTCATTCCGGTCGACTTCCTCGTGCTCGATATGCCGGAAGATGCTATCACTCCCATTATCCTTGGGCGCCCATTTCTACATACCGCCGGTGCCATGATCGATGTGAAGAATGGTAGGATCACATTTGAGCTAGGCGACGAGAAGCTCGTGTTTGACCTCCAAGGCAACACCTTGCCTACTAATGATGAGTCTTGTAAAATGATCACCGCCATGAAAGACATCGATCTAGGGGATGAGTCGGGTAAAAGCTTGAAGAACAACTTCTATGGAATTGAAGATGATGATTCCGAGCTTGGGGCGGATGAATGCCCATATCATGAGATCGAAGACAAGTTGCAAGGCAAGAAGAAAGATGAGCCTCCCTTAGGGCCACATGAAGATAGATGGACGTTTGGGTATATACCGAAGGATCGCAAGTACAAGTTCAAGCCATTGAACTTAGTAGATCGGAATGCCCCGGGAACGTCGAGACAAGGTTGTGATGAACCTTGGAGTGTGGATTGGTATTCCACAAGCTTGATTGAAGACTTCGCGAGAGCCTTCGATTTGTTTCTTCGTGCCCTTGATGGCGATGGAATTGGCCATAGTGTTGTTGAAAAATGATTGAAGAATGCACCATCCTTGGTTTGACGGAGTTCCAAAAGAACCGTCTCATTGTATATATCTCTTTCTTATTCTTTTGAGTTTTGTGAAAATCTTGTAGTTTGGTATTTTGATGAGTGATGTGAGGGAGGGATTTTGATGAACGTTTTGAGCTTATTTGATAGGTGTGAAGTGAAGATGAATCTTAGAGAGGAGTGGTTGTTGATAGAGCATGGATTTTGAGCAAGGGGAGTCGGTTTTTGAAGCTTTGGACAAGCTTTTGGGGATTTGAAGGGCTAGAAGATCCATCCCGGGCGAGAAGAGAGCATCTCGACCGGGAAGGATGAGCCATCCCGATCGGGATGAGGGTACCAAAAATCGAGCTTTCTGTTATGTCTTCCCGACCGGGAAGGGTATGTCATCCCGACCGGGATCATCCATCCCGACCGGGATGATGCACTGCTCATTAGGGCTGTTCAAAAACCGGTCCAGACCGGCCAACCGGACCGAACCGGACCGGCCGGTCCAGACCGAACCGGACCTACCCACAACCGGTCCGGTCCCCGGTTCCTCTCCCATGCACTTTCCGGTTTCCAGTCCGGTCCGGGCTAAAACCCAGAAAAAACCGGTCCAGACCGGAAGACCGGAGTTAAGTAATTAGCGTGATATTCCACTGGGTGTTGTTAAAATTCGCCATTGTTGCCCACCTCACCTTCTCTTCACCTCCATTGTTAAACCTTCAAACACTCACACTCTCTTCCCCACTAAACTCTTCATTCCTCGCACTTCCCATAATAATAATAATAATAATAATAATAATAATAAACAAACTCACAAACATTTACGCGAGGGTCGGGTCTTCCGGTCTGGTTCGGGTTACGACCGGTCTGACAGGTCCGGTCCTGGTCCGGTCTGCCACCCATCCGGTCCGGACTTCAGTTCTGGTGATGGCATGTGGCCGATCTTCGGTCCAACCGGGTCCGGTCCGGTCCGGTTCCGGACCGGTGAACACCTCTACTGCTCACCCTTTTGCTTCCTCTTCGACATGTGAGCCCACCCTACCACTATATACCCCCTCCCTACCTACCCTTGCACCTATCATATGACCCCAACACTTCATATACACACATTCACCTCATTTTCTCTTCACTTTACACCGAGTTTCACATCAAATACCACCTCCTTATACCTTTGTACTTCAACCATGGAACTATATCGTGATTGGAAGGGAATAAGTATGACGAAGACAAGATTTGCGCCATTAATGATCATTTAGACGATGGAGAGAGTGAGTTGCTAACCGATTGGTACGGCGACTATCCTTTCTTTTCCGTCTTTTATTGCTTGTTTTCCTTTGTTTGTTCCCTTCCCCTTATACACTTTTGTGTCATGGTGGCCCTCGGGGCCTTGGTAGTTATTGCTCCCGACTCTCGATGACGTGACTACATCGAGAGTCATTTCAAAATCCAAATTTATAAGTATTTTCACCCTTTTCTTTGATTTTACTTTCTTTTTAGGATTTAGTCAGATTCGGGCGGAATCCGGGCTAGGTGACTTGATTACACCTAGTCCTCCCCTCTCATTTCCTTTTATTTCTTTCTTTTTATTTCTTCCCCCATCCATATCTTTTCTCGTCTCGGCCCATGGTGACTTGACTACACCCCGGCCGGACACATTCTACCCCTTTTCTCCGCTTTTCTTTTTGATTTTTAGTTTTATTTTCGTAGTTTTCTCTTCTTTCTTTTTTTCGGTGTCTCCATACACTACGATCGAGCATGAGGACATTGCTCGGTTTAAGTGTGGGGGAGCGATATTCTAGTATAGTTTAGTTTTATTTTCATAGTCTTTTCGAAAGATCTTTAAAAACCCTAAAAATTTGAAAAAAAAATCACAAAAATCAAAAAGATTTTCTTTTGTGTCTTTTCCTTTTGTGTCGTTGTGTCGTGCATTTGTTGTGTTGTGCGTGTTTGCCTCCCTTTTTCCTTGTAGGTCGCCTTATCACCGCTAACTTTGAAGGGCTTTCAGGACATCCGGTAACATCTTTTATCCCTTTTTCCTCTTTGTCTCTTGTGGAGTTTGGAGGAGATTTTTGATGATGTGTGCTCGGGTGGAGCTTTGTAAAGAATTGTGGTTGATTGGTCGCTTATTTGGATGTTTCGGGGTGGTGTTTGTTTTGTTTGTATGTTTGTTCCCTTTTTCTCTTATTTTGTTTTGTTTCGTTGTGTATGCCTCTTTTTCCTTCGTTCTTGTTGTGTCTTGTTTTAGGTTGTGTTTAATGTGTAAAAAGGTTTTCGAAAACCCGGTTTTGAGGCTAGTATGCAAGTGTTTACTTTCCCTTTCTAGTAGTATGAATCGAGTCTTGGACTTTAGTCTAGTAGAATGACCCTAAAACAATAATTTCGTTGGTCCTTTACCTTGAGTCTACCTAGTCTACTAGGGATTTATACGGGATTAGCATTTTGACCATTATGACCACCTACGGTGTGAAAAGGCCTTGGTTGCCGAGTCCCGTCTCTTAGGTGATCATGTTTGAAATTGTTTGATTAGTCCAAGTTTTCCACCTTTTTGTGGGTTGGAAGGGAAAGCGCGCTCCCGACTTACCCATTCCCCTACCTCCTACACATATCCACAAAATAAAGTTGCAAATTGTTGAAATCATCTTTCTTAGTTGCAAAAAGAAATGCCTACAACTCAAATCTAGCCAAAAGGGCAAAGAAAAGAAAATGAAAGAAAGAAAAGATTGAAGAAAAAGAAAAGGCACAAAAAGCCAAAAAGAAAATACAAAAGAAGAAAAAGAAATGGCATAGCAACACAAAAAGCAAAAATGCAAAAGATAGAAAATTCCAAAGAAAATATCTCACAAAAAGAATCTCCACCTCTAAAAAATAAGCCTTTTTCCAATCGTTACCGTGAAGAGCCTACCAAAGGACCGAGTCCCTAGGAAGGATGATAGCGGTAATGATCGGTCTTCCCTCATTTTGCAAACTTATCCACCTTTTTACTTGGACTAGTTGAGCGGTTTTGGGCATGGGACGACCCTCTTGGCTCATCGCTAAAGGGGGCGGGGTCTCACTTACCTACAGTGTCGACTAACACCGTGGTTTATCCTTTTTCCATCCCGCCGATCGTCCCGTAGTACGTTCTTAGAGGGCTAGGAGGACCTAGGTAAGTTACCAACGTTTTCATTGCTTTGTTGTCATACTATTAGGGTTTAGTTCATTTCGATTTGTATGATTAGCTTGGGAACGTTGTCACTTGCCTTGACTCCTAAACCGGTGCTTCTTTCACCGCTTTTTAGAGGGAAGCGGTATTTATTTCTTTTTGGGTGCAACCGATTACTTGTTTGTTTGTATGTTTGTTTGTTTATGTGTTCTTGTGTCCGGTTGCATCCACAGTTTTGTCGCAAGACCTTACTTGCCTTGCGGAGTGCACTTTTCCTCTAAGTGTACTCGCGTGAGTTGAAAGGGCGTAGGGTGCGCTAATACCCACTCGATTAGTAGTCTAGTTTCTTTTAGTTTTTAGTTAGTTGGTGCTTACTCGGGGGTGAGTAAGGGTTAAGTGTGGGGGAGTTGATAAATGTAGTTTGTAGTGCCTAATTTGTTGTGTTTGGTCCTGTTTTCCCTTGTGAAATCGCTCTTTGGAGCGATTTCTGGGCTACTTATACTTCTTCTAGCTCGTTTTAGGTTCCCACGATCATTCATGGAGAATTGGAACGATTCCGACTCGTTTCCTACGCTTTTGGAGCCAACGAAGAGAAAGAACGATCACTCGGTGCCTTAGACGCGATCCCGAGACCTTGGGACCCATTCCCAAGCCTCTTAGACTCGATCCCGAGCTCCGAGAATCGAGGGGAAGCCCATGTGAAGCAAGGAGGGACCTTAGAGCTCTTATTGGAGGCCTACAGAGCCTTTCCGACAGGGACTAAGTGCCCTCTCGATCGGGAAGGAGTGCACATTTGAGAAGGCTGCTGTTTAGGCCTTCCCGACCGAGACCATGAACCGTCTCGGTCGGGACCAGCCTTCCCGGCCGAGACCAAGTGCTTCTCGGTCGGGACGGGCGAGCTGCAGCACGAGACTTTTCCTTTCATTCTCCTCCACTCTTGTAACCTTATAAATACCCTTCCTTTGTAATGTTTAAGCATCTTAGACCCCTCTACATTACTCTAAACCCTAGATAGACTTCCTCCTTCCTTTAGACTAATCTCTTCCTAAACTTTTGTTAATCTTAGTTTAATTTAGATAGTTAATCTTGTATTAAGGATCTCTTGAAGAATCCATCAATCCCTGACAACTTTTGGTAGACATTTTTGGGTGCTCTTTTAATACAAGTTCTAATCTTTTCATCTTCTTGTTAGTAGTTATAATCTTCTTATTCCTTTTAATCTTAATCCTTGTTTAATCTTCCAAGTTTGAATCTTTACATATTGTTCGTTGTTCTTGTTACTTCATAATGAATGTTTTGATGTTTGTATTAATTTCTCTTGTTAGTGCTAGTATTAGTTTCATTATGTGTGAGTAGATTCTTTGTGGGGTTAGTAGGGGGATTAAGTGTGGATTATGGGTGATTAGGGTTTGATTGTGGGTAAAGGTGAATTCTTTGTTGCTAGTCACTTATTGGGCACTCTATGTGTTTGTTGAATTGCTTGTGTGGGTAGTAGTGGCCAATGCTTCTCATGCTTGTCTTCCTCCTCTCATTGTGTGACTAATTTGTGATTGAATCCTTGTGTTTTGAGTAGCATCTAGCATGAGTATTCGGGTCTAGTCTTTGACACGAGAGTGCGGACTTTGGCTTTGGCGCGAGAGCGCAAACCGACCTTAGTAATTAAGTGACACCTACACCCTTGACCTCCTAATCATCCTACTACATTTATGAACCCGACCTAGCCCTACTCTTTCCCATATTTGATTTAATCTCTTTAGTTATCATTTCTCTAGTTACTTGTTTCATTAGTCTTTAATGGTTCCTCTTAGTTCTTGTCATACATAGTACATTGTTAGTCCATTTTCATTACCTTCAACCATCATAGTTTGTCAATTATCGTCTTCTTTGTGTTTGTTTGTGACTTAGCCTTGTTATTAGGTAGATCTAGTCTAGACACCATATAACCGTCTCCGTGGACACGACCCGACTTACCCTAACTACTAGTTAGGTATAGTTGGACTTTACTTGACGGTGGGGGAACGCGGCGAGAACCTACCATCATGCAGCGCCTGACTGGAAGAATTTCCGCTTTAAGCAGATTCATATCCAGATCCTCAGATAGGTGCAGATTGTTCTATGATATCCTGAAGAAGGCCCAAAGGTTTGATTGGTCAGCAGAGCACGAAAAGGCGTTCAGTGAGTTAAAGCACTACCTAAGCACTCCACCTCTGCTGTCAAAACCAGAGCCTTGAGAGCCACTCTTCCTGTATTTATCAGTAACCGAGGTAGCAGTCAGCGCGGTGCTAGTACATGAGCACGAAGGAGCATAATGGCCAGTATATTATGTCAGTAAGTCTCTGCTTCCTGCAGAGACCAGGTACACATCCCTTGAAAAACTCGTACTTGCACTTGTTACGGCATCCTATAAACTGCGACCTTATTTTGAATCGCATGCTATTTCTGTAATAACTAATTACCCACTAAAAATTATTATGAGAAAACCCGAGTTATCAGGAAGAATGGCCAAGTGGTCCATGCACTTGAGTGGTTTCGACCTGAAAATTTTCCCCAGAACTGCAATAAAGTCCCAGGCGTTAGCAGACTTCATATCCGACTTCAGCCCAGCACTGCAGACCCAGGCAGAGAAAGACATCCTCCTCCTTGAGGAGGACAAAGGCGAACAGGTGTGGAAGTTAAATGTAGATGGCGCCTCCAACATGCGAGGATTTGGAGCAGGATTAGTTCTTAAGTCTCCTTAGGGGGATCTCATAGTTCAAGCAGTACGGTATGAGTTCCGGACAACGAACAACGAGGCAGAATATAAAGCTCTAATCTTAGGTCTCCAGCTGGCTCTAGACCTCAAAATCAAGCGCCTGGAGGCGTACAACGATTCCCAGCTGATAGTCAATCATGTGACTGGCTCGTATGCGGCAAAGGACTCTAACACTAGTACAAAAATTGCATATCGCAACGGTTAAAAACTACATATCGCAACGGTCTTTGACCGTTGTATTCCTAGGCGTTGCTATAGACCCAGTACTTTTTGCAACGGTCACGTGACCGTAGCCTAAAACATATTTCGCATCGGTTAAAATATGTAACCGTTGCAAAAAGTAGATTTTAGACGACAGATTTCTTATAACTGTTGCGAAAAGTTGATTTTAAACGACGGTCTTTTTTATAACCGTTGCGAAAAGTTGATTTTAGACGACGGTCTTTTTTTATTACCGTTGCAAAAAATTGATTTTAGACGACGGCCTATTTTATAACCGTTGTGAAAAGTGGGTATTAGGCTACGGTCTTTTTTTAAACCGTCACTGAAAGCAGATTTTAGGCAACAGTCTTTTTTCACAACCGTTGCCTTTTCCCTTTTTTTTATTAAAATAAATAACGTGTTATCCTTGCTAGCTCAAGTACTATTCATTATCAAATGTCTCCATTCCAACAAAAACATTTAGCATTAATCTGAATAATAATACAAATACTACACAATTAAATGAATTATAACCCTCGAGCATCACTCCAATGCAAGAACAAATAGCTAAACTTAAAAATACATAGTTTAATTCTCATAAAGTAACATTTGAGAGACTTTCTGTGACTAGTTTCCAACAAAAGAAATTACATTACTCACCAAGTTTTTCGACAATGGTGCATTAGCATATCAACTCAACTCGTCATACTCTACTTGCTGTACTCCGATGTCGATTAAAAGAAAACTCTGTAAAAGAAATTCAAAAATAGAATACTTTAGTCAAATATCACATTAAAACATAAATAAAGGTATTAGCTAGAAATGTAAAAAGTTGATCATGAGAGTGTTAGAGGGTTAGAGCTACAATGAAACCGCTAACATAACAAATAAACCCTCATAAGTCATGAAATACTTCACGGATGTTACGTAGCTCAGTTCATACATTCCGAAGAAAAGTGGGACCATGTAGTTTTGTTTGATGTGAAGAAGTAATTTAGAATTATAAGAAAAAAAAAAAGGAAAAAAAATCCAATAGTTACAGTTCTACAGGTAACGATAGCCAAGTGTGAGTACAAAAACTAAAACTTTATTAATACTCTACAAAGCTAATGAATGAATGGAGTATGTAATAGCATGCACGTACCTCAAAAGTATCACTTCTAGCTACGTGTGAACCTTGAGATGTTATAATTTTTTGAAATTCTGTACGACTAATTTCACAAATTTGAGCGCAATGCCTTTCGATACTTAGGTAAGTTAGGTTCTCCAAGCTATGTACGATCAAAAGTGTAATCCCCTATAAAATCTAACGCAATACAGTGGCGGAAACACTGTAGAATTGAGATTAAAACACACCGATGTTCTATATTTTACAAAAGAATGGTCAGTCAATACAGAGGCCACTTTTTACAAAAAGGCTAAAAAGAAAATTCCTTAAAAGGGTTTATACAATCCTTCAGTAAACATAAATAAGGGAGAGTAGGATCCACGCTACTCGCTAGCTCACACCCAAAACCCAGCAGCAAAAACCTGTCATGTTATAAACATAACAGCCACATCAGTGGGGAGTAACTCGGACGTTCTCCCAGCCATATTATATCATATGAAAAACAATAGTATTACTATATCAAAATAGTAGAGTAGAGAACATTAAAACAATATAGTAACATAAGTTTTTAGCAAAACTTAAAGTGACTGCCAACCTGCAAGTCAAAATCAATCGATAATTATAAAATCCAAAATGGCATTATGGAAATCAATTAGTGCAACGGAATAGACTTTCACTAGGATCATACTAAACTAGGTTCGAGAATTCAGTCAAAACAAATTAGACTTCAGTCTCTAACTAGGCAACTCAAACTATAACAGGACTGCGTGCAGCGAGGTCCTGGCTTAAGTAATGTACACCCCTCCTGGACACCAACCGTAATCCAGTTCAACCCGACGGCGACTTACACGATGCGATATCTAAGTTTAAGGTCAAAATATACACACTCCTGAACACAAACCATGCTCAGTTCAACGACCAATGTGTCTCTAACTAGACACACCAGCTTTATAGTTGATGGCAAAACGTATACCCTAGACTGTATTACTCTACCCGTACAATTGTCCTCATTCCATAACTCCAAAACCAAGTCATTATCGATATTCAAAATAGAATGCTCAAGGTGAATAATATAACAGTAAAAGAAATAAACACTTTATATTAAAAAGGAAACTTTCTATAAATAGCAACTTACTAATTTTAGAAATTTACTTAAAATAGAAGGTCTTATAGAAAATAAGTAAGTTATTAAAATAAGTGAAATGTATAAAAATAGCATTCTAACGAAATTAGCATTTTATTATTATCGTCGTTATCGTAACTTTATTATACGTCTCAATTCGATACTCAAAATATAAATAAAATATAATAAGTCAATATATAGTATTTTATAAATAATTAGGAAAATCGAGTTAAAACTATAATTTTTAGAAAAGAGTTGTTTTAAGAAAAACGATATCATCAAAATTAATTGAGTCGACGAATTTTATAAATGAAATGAGATTTACAAAGATTTCAAATTATTTTTAACAAGTAGCTTTTATTAATAAATAATACGGATTTTAATAAAAATAATCAATTGAAAACAAATAGGAAATTATTAGTGGGGACATGACATAGGTCCACCCCGACGCGGCCACGCGCGGGTTTGGGGAGGCGAATGAATCTCCATGAGATGGTCAAATGGAAATTTAAATCGAAGTCGGAGTCGCCACCGAATTTTATGGTTATTCGGAACCGTTCGAGCCCACTCTATGTCGTAGTGGGCCGTATACAAAATACGGCCCATTTCCGATGTCAGAGTTTATTGGGCTCGTCCCTTTGCATATCGATATATATGCCGACTTGAGCGGTTAATCGTATATTGAATGACTCTCGTTGCCAATGGGTTCGGACATCCGGAAACCACGGTTCTGAGTAAGGGGTGAGGGTACGTGTTGGGAAGTTCACTCAGAACACCCAACCCCGCCCGCACATTAGCGGCCTCTACTAGGATATCGAATGATTTTTTAATACGCGCGTTAGTAATACGATGAATGATATGCAAACATTGTTTTCCTAAGCATGCGAGGAATTGAATGGGTTGCTAAGTCGATTTAATGCATGAAAAATTAACGTCAAAGTTGAATTTAACATGTGAAGTTCGTTTTAGTATAATAAAACAAATGATGAAAAAGATATGAATTTGCTACAAAAGATGAACAAACGAGTTAGTATCGATTTGTGAAAATAATATAGCAAATAAATATACGAGATCGAAAAAAATAAATATTAATCGAAATCTGGAAAAAATATCGTTAAAACGATGTTTTGTATAAAAAACGAAGTTCGAAAAATTATAAAAAAGCGGAAAAAGGGCCAGCCGGCCGCGCGGCTCGCCCGGGTCACCGGCGGGTCGCGTGGTGGCCTGTTTTGAAATCGGTTTTCGATAATTTTATTAAATTGCGTACGAATATTGTCTAATTTGTACTCGACTTAATATTTTCGATATTCCTTATATTTGATAATTAACTACGAAATCAATATCAAATATTTCGAATAGTTTTAGAAAAGATATAAGTTTTAAAATCGTTTCGTAAAAGAATAAAATAAAACGAACGAAAAAGCTAAAAAAACGTCTCGGATTTCAGGCCCGTGCGCGAGTCGCCTGGGCATGGCGCGACTCGCGTGCGGGTCTGTCCGGTTTTTTATTTTTTGTTCGAAATTGCTAATTTGATAAATCGCGTACAAAATATGAATTAATTTGTACTCGATTTATGTTTTCGATATTCGTCGTACCCGATATTCGATTATGAAATCGATATCGAATATTTAGAATGAATAAAAAAGTTTTGTAAAAAAAAGGATTTGAAAAAAGATGTGACGATTTTTAATATCGTCGAAATTTTAATATAATTCTTTTAATACGATATTCAACCAAGAAGTTGATATCATATTTTAAGAATGTTCGTTAGTATGAAAATAGTTTTTGATATTATCGACATTAGAAATAATAAAAGACTCGACGAACGACTTAAAAAAAAGACACGACCCGTATGTAAAAGACGAGAAGGAGAAGAGAAGAAGAAAGAGAAATCAGGTTTTGTGCACCCTCAACCTACATGCTTCTGTTTACTCGGATCGGGGCTCGTCGGGACGTGGCTTGGGCACTTGGAGCGTCGAGTGTATGTTGATGAGGTGACGGTGATGCGGCTCGGTTTGGGCGAGTTTCGGGTGAAGGGTTTCGGGTTTAAATGGACCGGTTTTCCTTCGGGAATATTATCGGTTTCTCGATGTTAAGTTTGGTGCTTATGTGTGATGTGAATAATTCTGAATTTTGATGATATATGATGATAATTTCTGAATATTTATGAATGTTAATTGTTGTTGATAGATGATGTGTAAAATCGTCCTTGAAAGTGTTGTATGCAAGGGGCTATTTATAGGAAATTACCGACCTTGGCTAGGAGAGTTTGAACTACCGCTTGGGATAGGAAACGTAGAAGTTGTAAGGCATGAGAATTCCGCTTTCTTGTCCAAGAAGAAAGGGGACACGGCTGGTGGGAGCCTACTCGGCCGAGTATTTGCACTCGGTCGGGTGTTTGAATCGGTTTTTGGATAGGAAATGCGAGAGTTCGAAAGGAATGCGAATTCCGTTGCTTGGTGGAGAAGCCAAAATCTCGGCTGAATGGGGATGTATTTCGGCTGATTTGGGTGTTTTGGCCGAGTAATTGGTGCTCGGTCGATATCCGATTCGGTTTCCGGATAGAATTCCTACTTGAGATCGAATTCTATCCTTAAACGGATTTGTTTAATATTTTGAGAAGCTGATTTTTTGTAGGAGTAGAGTAGGAATCAGCCGTGTGAGGTGTCACGGCTGACTCACGTATCTCGGGAAAATCTTTGACCGGGTTTTGACTCGGTCGCTAAAAGACGGTTTTACCCCTGGTGCCGGAATCGACCCAAATTAGTCTTATTTGACTCGAAACGACCCACTGGGCCTGATTTTGAGGTTGGTTTTATGAGATATGTACTCCATAATGAGCCCAAGCCAAATGCCAATGATTCTGAGCCCGTTTCTGAGTATTTAAAGCACGTTTGCGTCCGATCATCATCGGGTGTTTATCGGAAACTGCTATAGACACCTGGCGGTCAAAATGTGGGTGTCTACAGAGCCCCCACTCTGACTGAGGCTTGGACAAGGCGAAAGTCAGAGTAAGCTACCAGGCAAATCAAAGTTTAGACCTGGCAGACTTCCGGTCGGGTCGTTTAAGGTCCATTAGACCTGCGTGGAGGGCCCGCCGGCCGAAGACTAGAAATGTACCTGAGTTTGATGATGATAACTCCGTGGGGAACCGGACTTGTCGTATAAGCCTATGCCGCTGGGGAGTTGTTTGCACGGTTTTGCTTGAGTCGCCCTGTATAATAATTTATGCCAAGCTTGCATGTAACGCATTTTTAGGAGAAATGACTCGTGCTGGGGAATAAAAATTGAAGAAGATTTTTTGAATATTTTTTGGATGGAAGAATTTTGAAGGATTAAAGAATTTTTTTGACTCTGAGAAGGAGTAGGAATGCTCGGGATGTCTTAGCTAGATCCTAGGATTAAAGGCCTGTATGCTAAATCCCATGGGATTAGGAATCCCAAAGTGAGGAGGAGAATCCGATTTCATGCTATAAATACTCATCTCTCTGCTCATAATTTATTCATAATTCTCACAACTCCCTTCCTTCCTTTTAAGAAAAATAAGTTCTGAAAAACTTAGTCCTCTTTTTTAGAAATTCATTATGGGAATCGATCGATTAGTCGGAATGCTGCAAGATTGGTCCCGAACCTTCAGAGATGCTGACAAGGTTATTCTGAACCAAAACGGCGTTGTCCAGTTATCCGTTATTCGGCAGATGCAAGTGGATCGCCACTTTCTGGATGCTTGCCTATCTTATTGGGATGATACCTATCATGTATTTAGGTTTCCTCGAGGTGAAGTCTGTCCTATTCCTGAGGAAATAGCTGCTGTAGGAGGGTGGAATCCTATTCTTCGTCCTGCTATCCCCTTTTCAGTTCGTGATCCAAGGAGGAAATTAAGAGAATTTTTAGGGCTTTCTCATATGGAGGTATCCCGTATGCTAGAAGGAAATACAGTCTCCTTGATCGATCTGGCTGAAAAGTTTATGAATCAAGATGACGTTCGGGTCAGGCCGGTATATAGCCGTAGGGCCTTTACTTTTTGTATGCTCCATGTTTATGCTTTCGAGGGTCATTTGGATTGGCTATCCTGTATGGGCCATGTCAGACTTCTTTCTGTAGCAGATCAAATGGAGACCGAACATAGCCCAGCCTGGCTGATTACCGGGGAGATTATCCAAGGTTTAGATAATCGTAAGAGGGATCCATCGATCAAGTTGTCTGGTAGCACCCGTCTTCTACAGGTAGGCTGATTTTTTCTTGATTTTCGCAATTTTTGATTTTTTTGCAATTTCCGAGTTTTCAGGTCTTTGATTTTTGCGCGGTTTTCGCGTCTTTTCTCGATTTTCTCGGTTTTTTCCGATTTTTGCGATTTTGCGATTTTTTTTTTTTTTTTTTCGAAAATCGACATTGACTTTTTTTGCAATTTTGACTTTTCAGCTATGGCTTTTTGAGAGGTTATCGATCCTGGATCCTCCTCTAGACGTAAGCCGATATCGCCCAAATCAGGTGATGACAAGAAGACGGACTGTTGACTTTTCTTGCCTTACTACCCAAAAATTCTGGGACGGGCTGTTATCCTTCCATGGAGGCCCATTGATCCGTTGGACCGTACCTTGGTGGCCTATTTATGCCTGGACTGGATTAGAGTTGCGAGATAGGGCCCGTTATCAGCTAATCCTATCTTTTAGGCAGACGATTCACCTTTATCCCGATCGCATACTTAGGCAATATGGTCGGGCCTAGAGAATCCCGGAGATTGAAGCGGTCGTGAGTGAATCTACCCAGCTAACGGACGTGATGTGTGACATTTGGGCGCAAAGATGGTATACCCGGCACACTTGGCCCGTTTCTAAAGCTTCTCCCTCGATCTGGGTATCGGATTCCTACACGAAGTGGACCCGAGCCGATTCTGCTAAAGCCCGTGCTGCTTTAAAGACCGACGAAGCCTTTGACTTGCTGCGCCGAGAACAGGTTAAGGATAATCGAGGCTTCTTTGATGATGGCGATACCCCGGCTACGATGGTCCGATTGATGTCAGGCCAAAAGGGGAAGACCAAGACTTTGACTAAAGGGTCCAGCTCTAAAGGTACATGGGGGAAAACGGGCCCCCAGACGGACTTAGAAAGGAGACTTGGTCCAAGACTGGCAGCTAAGGACCGACTTGGTCCTCGGGATAGACTACCCGAGCGCATCCGGGCTCGGATTGAACCCGTGCAGAGGGCGGAGAAGCCGAAGTCGAAGAAACGGGTTCGAGCAAAGGAAGTTCCACTCGTGATTAGGGAACGTTCGCACCCGCCTCGCCGGCCCCGGGATCCGCGTGACCCGAAAAATAAGGGGAAGGGAAAAATGTACGAGTAGTCTTTTAAATTTTATTATTTAAATATTACTACTATTTTTGTGTGATTTTTGTGATTTATTTTTTTGCGTGAGGCATTTTTTTGAAATAATAAAAGACATATTAGTGAAAACCGTTCCTGTCTTTTCGTTATTGCAGTGGTTGTACCCTTTTGAGGGATTGCCTACGTATCCACGATTAGTGGAATCAAACCGACCGTAGTTCAGACATAGATTTTTTCAATCTTCGAAATACATCAAGACTATTAGTTCGAGATGTGCGACAGTAGGATCAGTAATCCTAACTCATTGACTTGCTTAATTTTTGAAAATTTTGTATAAAAAGACAAATTTTTAGCAAATGACATTGAGATAAGGTTAGGGGTAGTAGCGCTTCAGCTGGTCCAAGTTGGTTGGGTTGACGAATTCATTCCCATCCAAGTCTGTCAGCATTACGGCTCCTCCTGATAAAACCTTCTTCACTAGATAGGGTCCGGCCCAATTAGGTTTGAATTTTCCCCGTGGGTCGACTAGTAACAAAGCTCGGACAGATTTTAAGACTAGATCGCCTTCTTTGATGTTTCTGGGCCTAACCCTTTTGTTGAAAGCCCGTTTTATCCTTTTTTGATATATCTGGATGTTGTTAAGGGCTCGAGATCGTCGTTCGTCTAAAAGAATCAACGAGTCGTATCGGGCTTGAACCCAATCTGCTTCAGGTACTTGACTTTCGAGTAAAATCCTTAGAGATGGTACCTCAAGCTCGACGGGCTGGACCGCCTCCATCCCATACGTCAGATAGTATGGAGTTGCTCCGGTTGCGGTTCGGATTGACGTCCGGTATCCCCATAAAGCGAAAGGAATTTTATCGGGCCAATCTCGGTAATTATCTGCCATCTTTTTAAGTATGGTGACAATGGTTTTATTTGCTGCCTCTACCGCTCCGTTTGTTTGGGGACGGTAAGGTGATGACGTATGCCTTTGAATTTTATATTTTGCTAGCAAAGTAGCGGTTTCAGCTTGGAAATGGGTCCCGTGATCACTTATGAATTCGTGCGGGATCCCGTATCGGCATATAATTTTATCTTGGATAAATTTTGCAACGTGCTTGGCGTTCAAGACACGATATGACTCGGCTTCGACCCATTTAGTAAAATAGTCAATAGCCACTAGAATGAAGCAGTGACCTCCCGTGCCGGACGGGTTCACTTTCCCGATTATATCAATTCCCCATGTTGAGAATGGCCATGGTGATGTCATGGTGTATAATAGGGATGACGGCATATGTTGGGCATTGCCGAAAATCTGACAGTTGTGACAGTGCTTGACGTATAACTGACAGTCGGTTTCCATGCTATTCCAATAATACCCGAGTCTTGCGATTTTTCGAGCTAACATATGGGCATTCATATACGGGCCGTTCTCGCCATCGTGTACCTCGGCCATGACCTTTTCGGCCTGTGTTTTGTCGATGCATAGGAGTAAAGCCCCCTGTGCTGTTTTTTTGTACAACTGTCCATCGTTCGTGCGGATGAACTGAGTGGCCCATCTTCGTAGGGCCTTCTTGGTCCGGTTTTCAGATCCCGGAGGATATTCTCCTGACGTCAAGTAAGTAAGAACAGCCTGGTACCAAGGTTCTGGGTCGGTTATTTCGATGTCTTGGATAGCGTTGATATATGCCGGCTCGGACCGTCTTTCGACGCAAATCGGCATGCTAGTCAGATGTTCCGGGATGTTCAGTAAAGATGCTAATTTGGATAGTGCATCTGCAAACTGGTTTTCTTCCCGGGGCAGATAAATGTATTCCACCCTTTGAAACTGCTTTTCGAGAACCCTTACTCGCGCTTGGTAAGCTACGAGATTTGCGTTCCGAGTTTTCCATTTCTGGAGTGCTTGATTAATGACTAATGATGAGTCACCGTGGACCCGGAGGTTTGTTACTCCTAAATCAGCGGCGGCTTGCAATCCGTGAATGCATGCTTCGTATTCGGCTGTGTTATTAGTTACGTCGAAGTCTAACTTGATGGATAACGGGGTGTGCTCTCCTTGTGGTGAGATCAGCAAAATCCCGACACCAAATCCTCGAAAGTTGGATGCTCCGTCGAAATATAGATCCCATGTTTCTGTGTCGGTATGGAATATATCTTCGTCAGGGAAGGCCCAAGTATCGGTATGTCCTCCTTCAGGTACCGGGCTATCGGCGAGGAATTCGGCTACTACCCGGCCCTTGATGGCTTTTAATGGTACGAACTTGAGGTCGAACTCAGCTAGCATTAAAGTCCATCTAGATATTCTACCGTTGAGAATGGGCTTTTCGAACAGATACTTGATTGGATCCATTCTTGATAGTACGTGAACTTCGTGGCTAAGCATGTAATGTCGGAGCTTTTTAGTGGCCCAAACTAGAGCTAGACACGTCTTTTCGAGCATCGTGTATTTGCATTCGTACTCTAGGAACTTTTTACTGATGTAGTAAATGGCTCGTTCTTCTGAGTTGACTGTCTGGGCTAGCATAGCCCCCATGGTTGTCTCAGTCGTTGTCAAGTATAACGACAAAGGCAAACCGTGTTGAGGTGGCATTAATACCGGCGGAGATGACAGAATCTCTTTGATTTTATCGAAAGCTGTTTGACATTCGTCGTCCCATAGTACCCGTTCTCCTATCTTCAGTTTTTTGAAAATGGGCTCACAAACCATGGTTAGCTTCGAAATGAACCTGCTGATATATTGGACCTTCCCGAGAAACCCCCTAATTTCCTTTTCGGTTTTAGGTGGCCGCATCTCGGTGATGGCCTTGATTTTGGCTGGGTCAACCTCGATGCCGCGCTGGCTGACGATATGGCCCAATAGTTTACCCGATGTTACCCCAAAGCTGCATTTTTGAGGATTCAGTCTCATGTTATACTTGCGTAGTCGGGTGAAGAACTTCCTAAGGGCCGGAATATGCCCGTTTCGTTCTTTGGACTTGACTATCATATCGTCCACGTAGACTTCCACTTCCTTCTGCATCATGTCATGTAATAAGGTAGTGGCGGTCCGTTGATAAGTGGCACCGGCGTTGATAAGCCCAAATGGCATAACGCTGTAACAGTAAGTCCCCCAAGGTGAAGTGAAGGTGGTCTTACTCATGTCTTCTTTTGCCATTTTGATCTGATTGTATCCGGCATACCCGTCCATAAAAGATAGAAGGGCATGGTCGGCCGTGTTGTCCACCAGTATGTCGATGTGTGGCAACGGAAAATCGTCTTTTGGGCTGGCCTTATTAAGGTCCCGGAAGTCTACACAAACTCGTACCTTTCCGTCTTTCTTGGGTACCGGCACGATATTTGCGACCCAGTCTGGATATTCAGACACTTGGATAAAGCCCGCTTTGAATTGCTTGTCGACTTCTTCTTTGACTTTGAGAGACCATTCGGGCCTCATTCTT
The DNA here is from genome assembly GCA_958450325.1 of Agrostemma githago. Taxonomy (NCBI): domain Eukaryota; kingdom Viridiplantae; phylum Streptophyta; class Magnoliopsida; order Caryophyllales; family Caryophyllaceae; genus Agrostemma; species Agrostemma githago. The sequence goes on from OY288258.1 coordinate 39,606,545, forward strand.
CGGAGTTTTTGTTTTACCGGCTTACACCCGTCTTTGATAGGTATACGGTGTTCGGCTATCTCCCGGTCTATTCCCGGCATGTCCTTGTAGGACCATGCGAAGACGTCTTTGAATTCGTGGAGGAGCTCCGTAAATTGTTGCTTCTCCTCGGGGTCTAAGGATAAACCTAACTTAAGCATCTGAGGCTCTAAAGGGGTTCCCAGATTGATGGAATCGGTTTCTTCGATCATCGGATCTTGGGACTCTCTTTGTTCGAGTTGCTCGACTAGATGTTGAGGTAATGGTACCTGTTCGTCGGGTTTCTCAATGTCATTGCAAGTAAAGTTTTTGAAAATGTTTTGAAAATAAGACAAGTCGTAAGCAGAACGGTTATCGTTATTATTGATAGAAAGTTTTGAAAATAGCTCGAAGAGAGCTGTCATCTGATCGCTGGTCAGAGGCGGTATGGGGAGTGCTCTCGGGACAGACTCCGAGGCTCCCAGAGGAATGCTCGAAGGGAAAGGGGTTACAGACTCGACCCTAGTACTGGACCCTCTAGACTTAGACTCAGACTCCGACTCTGACTCTGACTCAGACTCGGATTCGGACTCGTCGTCTTGCATGTCTCCTTCGCCGGTAGTGAGCTTGTAGACTCGGCCCTCGCTGTCGGTCCATTTGATTGTCTTCCTCCAAGCCCGCTTTCCAGTGTCAGCACCTACTTCAGAGATCAGCTTGGTCGGATCGAATTTATTGCTATGGAGGATCAGGTTGACTAATTCCTCCTTAGGGGTAGGAATTATCTTGCTTTCCCCGAACAAGAGCCCCAGCATGGGCTCAGCTTGGTTTGAATCTTCTTTTGATTCAGCCTGGATGAGAGTGAAGATATCATCTGGGATGAAATTGACCTCAGAATAGGTTATAGCGGGCTGGTAAAGGCCTGTTTGGACAGTTCCGAATACTGGAGTGACGAGGTTGAGTTTCGGGCTGTAGGAGCCCTTGAGGACGTTGCAGGCCTTCTGGATGTCGGCCCGGACCACATTTTCCGGGGTTAAAGCATATCCCAAGCCGAATTTCGGCTCTTCGTTATTTAAGACATCGATGATCTTGCCTGCCGGGAGACCAGGCCTTGAAGTAGCCCCCGGTAAGTAACCCAAATTCTGCAGCATTTTGTCGATGCTGGTTGTGAAATAGGGCCTAAAAAGATATTCTTCATCGATCATTCCCACGAAGTTGAATCCTCGCGGGTCGATTGAACCGGCCGTGTTGCAGCTTGACACGGCTATTGGAGTAGCTTCAAGTGTGATGACCCCGTCTTGTAAAGGTAACTTGACCTTTCTATGAAGAGTGGAGGATACGGCCTTGACTGCGTGGATCCAAGGCCTTCCGAGTAGCAGATTGAACGATGAGGTGACATCGATCACTTGAAATTCTAGTTCTTTTTCGATTGGGCCGGTTATGATGGCTAGTCTGACAGCCCCAGCAACTGATTTCGGGCTTCCATCAAAGGCCTGGATAGTTTGTCCAGGAAGATAGTCGGTCTCGGTAATGCCGAGAGCCCTAGCAGTCCTTAAAGGAAGGACGTTTAAAGTTGACCCGTCATCGATTAGGGTCATGGGTAGATATTTGCCCCGGCAAATCACCGTAATATATAGGGCTAGGTTGTGGGTAGCCCCAAATGGTGGTAGATCGGACTCAGAGAAGGTGATAAGCGGGCCTTCTTCTTTGGACTTGCCTTCGAGGTGAGGCAGGATGGTGGCTACCATTTCAGCGGGGGTAACCGACGAGTCCACCTTGATCTCATCGAGAGCTTTAGTAAGTGCTGCCCGATGTTCTTGAGAACTGACCAGAAGCTGCCATATGGTAAGATCAGTTCGGACCCTCTTCAGTTGCTTGACTAGGGCCGTGTTAGTGTCTGGTTCTTCGAGTATGGAGTCCGTCTTGGCGGGCTCAGTGGCGGATCCCGGGGTTGAAGATCCGGCCGTGATGACATGAGTACCGGTTAGGGCCTTGGTTTTGGCCTTCCGGATTTCTTCGGCCGTGATGGGGACAGTCTCCCCCTTGGTCAGATAAACATCGTCTTCATCGTCATTCCATATCCCGTTGATTTGAGGAATGAAAGGGGAAATGAGATGAGTACAATCGATTATTTCTCCAGCAGAAATGGCGTGAGTAGCAAGAGGGTTGTTTTTGTTACTGGGCTTGTCGCTGGGTAACGGTATCTTCCCACTCTCGATCAGATCTTGAATGAGATGCTTTAATTTCCAGCATTTTTCGGTGTCATGCCCGTTGCCTTGGTGATAGCGGCAATAAGCCTGTGCGTTGTAGCTTTTGGACCGTTTCTCGACAGGGACCTCTGGCATTGGGCCTATGGGTTGAATTAGGCCTTCAGAAGATAGCCTTTGTAAGGCGTCGGCATAAGTAGTCCCTATGTCCGTGAATACTCGGGCTGGAGTGTTCTTTTTGGTCGAGGTGTCTAGTAAATTAACCTCGTCGAAGATACTTCGGGCCGCACTTGTAGTTGCGGGCTTACCGGAAGATGAACTGGCTCCTTGATAACCCTTTGTAGAGGCCTTAGTAAGGCTCTCTAACCTTAAGTCGTCTTCGATTCTCGTACCCATTTCGGTTAAGGTGGCGAAATTGGGTATGATAGCGTACCGGAGATGGATCCGGTAAGATGGGAGGAGATTTTTCACAAAGGCCTCCACTAATACTTTTTCGCTAGGCTTGTCGACCAGCTTGACACTTTCGGCCCTCCACCTTTTGAGGTATTTGGTGAAACCCTCCTTCGGCTCTTGGGCCATGACCTCCAGAGTACACATGGTTGTCTGGATTTCCGCATTGTCCGCATAGTTTCGGGCGAACTCCGTTGCGACATCGTCCCAAGTTTTGTATTTCTTGGCGTCGAGCTTATAGAACCAAGCTTTTGGGTGCTTCTCTAGCGAGGAGGCAAACAGATGTTTGAACATATCCGATTTGACTCCTTTCAGGGCCATAAACTCCTTGAAGGCCCGGATATGTAATACCGGGTCTTCGGTTCCGTCGAACATTGGGAGGCCTGTCAAGTTGAGATTGGCAGGCAGTTGATCGGTCAGGGGAGAATAGGTTCGGGCATTCTCCGTATGGATCGAGTTGTGGGTCGTCAAATGGACTTGCTCCTGCAGTTTGAGGACTGCGCTAGTCAATTGGGCTAAAGGCCCATGAGCTTCATCTTCACCCTTTGGCTTGTCCTGTTCTATGGCACTAACCCGGGTGACAATGGCGATCTGGTCGCCCCTGATTTGGTTGAGCTGTTCTTCGATCTTGGCCAATGCGGTGTTCAGTTGATCAATTGAGTCCTTAGTCATGGTTCGAGTGTGAGGCGGCCTGTCTGTGAGAATACCACGTATCAGCGACCAACCCAAATCGTAGAACTAAAGTACATCCCGAGCAAGGAAGGGGAAACTAGAGAGGAAATGACTCGGAAAAGACATCTAGACGGATGACTTGTGAATAGTGGACCTCCTTTAGGATCCAGCCGTGTGGGCTGGGCCCTGTTCGAAAGGAGGTTCACGTGAGACATTCCCCAGACTTCTAGACTCGATTGTGTAGACGGGCCATCCCTTGTAGGAGTATGTCCTACGTAGGTGGGCTTTGCCTTAGTATAATAAGGCGGACTGGGATAGGGGAGAAATCCGCGATGTAAGATCGACGGAGTTTCGACGCTAGAAGACCTTGACGACTTATAACACGACCCGACACTGCTAAATACGGGAAGTCCTAAGAAGAGGGAGTTTGCAAAATTGATTTTTGAAAGCCCGAGTAAAATCGGGAGAGGAGTCCGGCCTTTTTCGAAAAAAAACGGAAAAGGTGGGCCGGATGACGGGTTTGAAAAAGTTCGAAAATATTTTCGAGTTTTGAAACGGGCATAATACCGGCTAAAAATAGGCTATTTTGAGTAAAATCGTGGATCCTAAATTCGGTATATGTCCCGGGTTTTGAAATTGGATATTTTGAAAAGGATGCTATTTTGAAAAAGACGGTTTTTGAAAAGACTTGTAAAATCAGGTAGCACGTAGTCATGGAAACAGTATAACGACGCCATGTATGCTCTAATTCTAAGTCTCGGTCAGTCTGAAAGGGTCTATACCAGTGTACACAGCCTATCGAGAATCGGGGCGGACTTCCTAAGTCGAGTTGAGCTTAGAACCTGCCGTAAAACCCATACGCATCGGCTAATGGACACCTTCGACATATCCAATTTGGACTATATCGATAGTATAGTGGGACGTCGGTCACCAGTACCGACCCGTATTGTACTAGTCAAACGATTTCTATTCGAGAATCACCCTGAGGATGCTGAAGGTCAGTAACGTATCAGCTAATCCCCAGCGGAGTCGCCAAATTGTGGACATGACATAGGTCCACCCCGACGCGGCCACGCGCGGGTTTGGGGAGGCGAATGAATCTCCATGAGATGGTCAAATGGAAATTTAAATCGAAGTCGGAGTCGCCACCGAATTTTATGGTTATTCGGAACCGTTCGAGCCCACTCTATGTCGTAGTGGGCCGTATACAAAATACGGCCCATTTCCGATGTCAGAGTTTATTGGGCTCGTCCCTTTGCATATCGATATAGATGCCGACTTGAGCGGTTAATCGTATATTGAATGACTCTCGTTGTCAATGGGTTCGGACATCCGGAAACCACGGTTCTGAGTAAGGGGTGAGGGTACATGTTGGGAAGTTCACTCAGAACACCCAACCCCGCCCGCACATTAGCGGCCTCTACTAGGATATCGAATGATTTTTTAATACGCGCGTTAGTAATACGATGAATGATATGCAAACATTGTTTTCCTAAGCATGCGAGGAATTGAATGGGTTGCTAAGTCGATTTAATGCATGAAAAATTAACGTCAAAGTTGAATTTAACATGTGAAGTTCGTTTTAGTATAATAAAACAAATGATGAAAAAGATATGAATTTGCTACAAAAGATGAACAAACGAGTTAGTATCGATTTGTGAAAATAATATAGCAAATAAATATACGAGATCGAAAAAAATAAATACTAATCGAAATCTGGAAAAAATATCGTTAAAACGATGTTTTGTATAAAAAACGAAGTTCGAAAAATTATAAAAAAGCGGAAAAAGGGCCAGCCGGCCGCGCGGCTCGCCCGGGTCACCGGCGGGTCGCGTGGTGGCCTGTTTTGAAATCGGTTTTCGATAATTTTATTAAATTGCGTACGAATATTGTCTAATTTGTACTCGACTTAATATTTTCGATATTCCTTATATTTGATAATTAACTACGAAATCAATATCAAATATTTCGAATAGTTTTAGAAAAGATATAAGTTTTAAAATCGTTTCGTAAAAGAATAAAATAAAACGAACGAAAAAGCTAAAAAAACGTCTCGGATTTCAGGCCCGTGCGCGAGTCGCCTGGGCATGGCGCGACTCGCGTGCGGGTCTGTCCGGTTTTTTATTTTTTGTTCGAAATTGCTAATTTGATAAATCGCGTACAAAATATGAATTAATTTGTACTCGATTTATGTTTTCGATATTCGTCGTACCCGATATTCGATTATGAAATCGATATCGAATATTTAGAATGAATAAAAAAGTTTTGTAAAAAAAAGGATTTGAAAAAAGATGTGACGATTTTTAATATCGTCGAAATTTTAATATAATTCTTTTAATACGATATTCAACCAAGAAGTTGATATCATATTTTAAGAATGTTCGTTAGTATGAAAATAGTTTTTGATATTATCGACATTAGAAATAATAAAAGACTCGACGAACGACTTAAAAAAGAAGACACGACCCGTATGTAAAAGACGAGAAGGAGAAGAGAAGAAGAAAGAGAAATCGGGTTTTGTGCACCCTCAACCTACATGCTTCTGTTTACTCGGATCGGGGCTCGTCGGGACGTGGCTTGGGCACTTGGAGCGTCGAGTGTATGTTGATGAGGTGACGGTGATGCGGCTCGGTTTGGGCGAGTTTCGGGTGAAGGGTTTCGGGTTTAAATGGACCGGTTTTCCTTCGGGAATATTATCGGTTTCTCGATGTTAAGTTTGGTGCTTATGTGTGATGTGAATAATTCTGAATTTTGATGATATATGATGATAATTTCTGAATATTTATGAATGTTAATTGTTGTTGATAGATGATGTGTAAAATCGTCCTTGAAAGTGTTGTATGCAAGGGGCTATTTATAGGAAATTACCGACCTTGGCTAGGAGAGTTTGAACTACCGCTTGGGATAGGAAACGTAGAAGTTGTAAGGCATGAGAATTCCGCTTTCTTGTCCAAGAAGAAAGGGGACACGGCTGGTGGGAGCCTACTCGGCCGAGTATTTGCACTCGGTCGGGTGTTTGAATCGGTTTTTGGATAGGAAATGCGAGAGTTCGAAAGGAATGCGAATTCCGTTGCTTGGTGGAGAAGCCAAAATCTCGACTGAATGGGGATGTATTTCGGCTGATTTGGGTGTTTTGGCCGAGTAATTGGTGCTCGGTCGATATCCGATTCGGTTTCCGGATAGAATTCCTACTTGAGATCGAATTCTATCCTTAAACGGATTTGTTTAATATTTTGAGAAGCTGATTTTTTGTAGGAGTAGAGTAGGAATCAGCCGTGTGAGGTGTCACGGCTGACTCACGTATCTCGGGAAAATCTTTGACCGGGTTTTGACTCGGTCGCTAAAAGACGGTTTTACCCCTGGTGCCGGAATCGACCCAAATTAGTCTTATTTGACTCGAAACGACCCACTGGGCCTGATTTTGAGGTTGGTTTTGTGAGATATGTACTCCATAATGAGCCCAAGCCAAATGCCAATGATTCTGAGCCCGTTTCTGAGTATTTAAAGCACGTTTGCGTCCGATCATCATCGGGTGTTTGTCGGAAACTGCTATAGACACCTGGCGGTCAAAATGTGGGTGTCTACAATTAGTGAAAATAGTCTCGACTAAAAATGTATTTAAAACTAAATCGACTATTTTCCCTTTATTAGAATAAATCGTAAAACGAAAATTAATTTATTAACAAGTATAAAAATTTCGATTTAAAATATAAAAATATGATTTTTAAGTGAAAATTATAAATTAACGAAATATGAAATCGTTATTATTTAGTTACTAGTGTCACGATAACCAACAAAATATTATAACGATCGTAAATAATTAAATTACAAACGATTTATAAAACGATATCGGAAACTTGTAAAATATTTATAAGGCACAATTTAAAAATAATATTTTTAGCAAATAATAAATAGCTAAAATTAGAAAACCGAAGCTAAAATATTTACTACATACTACTACTCAAACATACGATATAAAATCGAGTAACGTCCTAAAATTACCTTTAGCCGAATCGATAACCTCAAATCATTTGCTTGTCCAACAACCTGACCTCCAATCTTGAATTCCAGTCGTCTTGAACATGCGTTCCAGTAAAACATCATACTCCAACGGAAACGGGAAAGAAACAGAAATAAAGGAATCGGATTAGGGATTGATAAAAAGAATAGAGGAACGAACGAGCCACAAATTAGGATGAAACAGCGACAGCGATCAGACGACAACATAATAGGAGGGACAACTTGAAGGAAGTAGAACAAAGAAGTGACGAAAGAAGAAGACAGCAGCAGCAACTTCAGTGACAAACACGGACAGAAATAGCATAAAGAACGAGAAGGAGACGGCAAAAGAAGGAGGAAAGCAGGACGAAAACAATGAACTGCACAAGCAGACCGTTGCACCAATACAAACAGCACAGCAGCGAACCGTTGCACCAATACAAACAGCACAGCAGCGAACGACAACAGAACAACCACAACTAACGGGACAGCAGCAGCCAGCATTGAAATGAAGAGGGAAAAGAAGGAAAGGAAAAGAGAAAGAAGAGGAAGAAGAACAACGGGAAAGAAGAACCAACAGTAACAACAACAAACCACAGCAGAAAACATATCCGAATCGACAAAGACAGCAGCGAACATACAAATAGATGGGGAAGAAAAACGATGAAGAAGAGGAAGAGAAGGAAGGAACAACGAAATGTAGCAGGCGGCTGTAACAGCATTAAAATGACGACGAACCGACTCAAATAACAACAGTAATAGCAGCGAGAAGAAGCACAAACAGACGCAGCAGGGTACAACTCATCGAAACAGCATAATCAAGGCCACACATAACATCGCAGCAACAGAAAAAGAAGAACGCGGTGCGGAGATCGGCAGCAGAAAAACACAGCAACAACAGCAGTAGTCGAACAGAAAACGGAACGAAAATAGAGCAATCGAGAGTATAATACAAGAGAAGAAGAAGAAAACTAAGAAGGGAACGTAACCGTAGCAATACGCAGCGAAACAGAGCAGCAGCAGCGAAACACAGCGGCAGCAGCGAAGGACAAAACAAAGAAAAACAGAGGACGGAAAAGCAGCACGATGAAAGATAGCAGATGAAGGGGAAGAAAGAGGAGAACGAGGGGTAGTATGAAGCGGCAGAAGCAGGGAGACGAAAGAGATTAATTGAGTTGATTGAGTAGAACGAAGAGAAGAAGGGGAAACGAAGGGATAAGAGGTGAAGCGGTTGAATGAAACCGTAAAGGGGGTTGAAAGCAGATAAGGATGCAAGGGCAAGTGGAGGAGTCAGAGGTTGACAAGTGGAAAAGAACCGAAGGATTAACCAAAAGAATCGGTTAGTTGAAGAACTCCGTAACGATATGTTAATTGACCCACGAAACCGAGTTAAAATCGAGTCAATAAAATTATTAAATAATCGGGTCGTCGAATAAAACAAGTAAATTATTCGAGATGGAAACGAATCGTATAGAAGTTGATAATTAGACGATGAAAAGTATTTCCCGATAAATAATAAATCTTCGATCAAGTGACTTAAATTGATTTCTCGAGGAAATGTAATAAATATTTTGACGAAACATAAAATAAATGAGCTTCGACCCGAAAAATAGAAAATTCGAGCTTAAACGTAAATAAATAAAAGAATTTAGAATTTAAATCGTCGAAATAAACTTTCGATAAAATTTAAATTAAATGTATAAAATGAATCGAAACAGAAATAAAAATATGTTTTAAATATAAGAAGACTTTCCGAGTCAACTATAATTTTAGGAGTTTGAAATGATTAAACGATAAATTCGTTTTATAAAATTTTTTGTATTACGAGTTAAATCGTAAAAATAAAATACGAACATAATTTTAATTAAATTTTAATTTATAAAATCAGGGGTGTTACAAAAAGTGCAGAGAACACCAAGACATAAAATCCATACTCGTGTATATAACAAACAAAAAAGACAACTAAACTTTACTAAAAACATCACTAAATAACTATAAGATAACATAAAAATAATAAAAGCCTTAAAAAAAAGGATCATATCCTTTACCTGAAGGGTGGTCATGGCCTTTTCAGCTCTTTCCTTGAAAATTACATCATATTCAAACCTTTTCTTAGATTGTTTGTAGAAGTCCTGAAACAATCAAGTACATTCACAAGTCAAAATAACACCTAAGTCCAAAATACTCCCTTCGTATCTATATGTTTGTCCCTTTTTATTAAAATACTCCTCACATTTTTTAATAAAAAGGGGCGAAAATATAGATATGGAGGGAGTATATTAGTATAGCCTACTAAACTGAACATAACAACTCAAACTACGAAGGGAAAGGGGAGTAACTGACGAAAGAGAATGGAAAATCTGTAAACTAAAACATCAAGAGATTGAATTCTTTTACGTTATTTTCTGTATCTCGAGATACTTCTCTTTTCTACACGACTGCACTTATAGTCAAAAAAATAGCTTACCCTCTCTCGAATAGCAGGAATTTTAGGAACAACCCAACATCAAAGCGTTACAACTAAGCACAAAAAATTGTTCAAAAGTTTTTTTAAGGAAAAACAAGAGCAAATCTAGAGGGGAAGGGTACAGTAAATAGACAGTGATATTACAATCTTTTTTTATTTAGAGAGAGCAGAAATATAAGACAATGTATAGTACAATGTATTTATATTGTTTGTATTATAAATACAGTTCTGGCTGCAATTTTCATTTTAGGTCACACCAGAAGTAAATTAAAAGTGTAGCACTCGATCAGGGTGTTTAAAAAGTAGTCTGGACCGGTATACAAAAACGAGACTGAATACATACCGATCCCTAGGAAGTCCAATCCTATTCCTATATAACCAGTTCAGTCTTCGGGTTTGGATTTTGGGGATAGCGGTCTTCGGTTTAACCGGTCCGATCCGGTTTGATGAACATCCCTAAATGCGAGCGTGTCCCAACTCATAACCTATCATTCATTTGCGATAACCCTACAAACACTATCACGCAGCTAATAACAACTACGAGAGGACCGAAAATAAATAAAAAATAGACATGTCGTCGGAGTCATTGCCCCTACATACACTAATAATGTATAACGAAGTGTTAGTTGTGACTCCATGATGGAGTAAAATCAAAGTCACATCCTTGATCATTGTGCTCTTGTGAGGCTAATTAAAGAGGAGAGGCTGTAATATGTACTACGACTCAACGAAGATATATATGCTCGTCTCAAGAGAGCTCAACGGTTTAAAATTGGTACGGAGTACTACTATAATGTGATCCTTTAAAGGGAAGTACTCCGTTTATATAATAATAATAATATTATTAGTATCTATTTATTGAATGAATTACAAGGACGGTTATAATATTCGTGCCATATCAAAATCAAAATGGTGAACTACATACCAACTGATTTAACTAAGCTGCCTCCCATATTCGATCCATTTATCTCAATTTTGGAGTATTATTCTTTCTTTAATTAATTACACTAGTTTCTTAAATCTTCCTAAAATAAAAGTAAGCTCCGAGCTAAGTAGTATCACTTGGTTTCACTTGAAACGCTTCACAAATAATATAAAAGACGAACAAATTAAAGCAAGGGAAATAGAGAGACGAACTTGGAGGTGATGCCAAGCGAAGAACCCATAAAAACACGATGACAAGGTTCACGAAGAACCCATAAAAACACGATGCCAAGCGAAGAACCCATAATAGACAGCGTTACAATCTTTTGCATTTATAATACAATGTATTTATATTTTATGGGGACTCTGAGCTGATTTATTGGATTGTGAGATCATTTGGGTGCTTAAGTGGATTTATCATCGGCTATGTCATTGGAAAGGTGTACATCACCGACAAATACCATGAGTGGTTTACAGAAAAATTATAGAGAAGACCAAAGAAAAGAGTGGCACGAAAACTGAGACATAGGCGATGAATCTTCTCGTATACTATCTTCAATTTTACAAATCAAGGAAAAGTTCTATATTCACGATACTTCACTGTATAAGCCATAGTATAAAGTATAAACCGTGTGGTGTTATGTTTTCATCACTTTCTGTAATTTTTATTGCTTTTTTCGACAAACTTTTACTCTGTATTTTGTTTGTTATGCCTGGTATGGTTAGTTGCCATTTTACACCAAGAACATCATGAGCCTATGATTACCACTGCTTTCAATTTAACCAGGTAACACCAGAAGGTAAACAGGTATATACAGTCAGTTAATCTATGTCCAGAAATAGAATTATATATATAAATCATGTTGGCAGTACCTCTAAAGTCTTACATCTTTAGGTCTAAAAAAACTAAATTTACATGTAAAAGTTTAAAAACTGGAGGGCAATGGTGTAAATCTAAGACGACACACACAACTGCCTCATCGGAGTAAGTTGCCTAGCCAGGCGAAGTGGCACATACGCTTTCACGAGTGTCCCGTTCTCTAAGTATTCCTGAAATTGGTGTTCATCAATGAGATTCATCTTGCAACTCTTAAAGGACTATTCATTCATCTCAGTTTTAGAATCAGTCGTTATGGCAAAATCATGGTCCACCCATATGAATTAATACTGTGAAACCTATGGCTCAGATTTAATAACCATGACCACTCGAATCAACCAGTAAGGGGTTGTCTAACCTAACCTTGAGGAGTTCAGGGCGATGCAGGAGTGTTAATGTCATAAGAAAGAGATTTACCGCCCCTAGTGGTTCGAATTGACAAAAAAATAAGCAAGAAGAATGTGCTATATTTGTTTTGGTGAGTCCCAATACGACATGCAAAGTTTCAAGCATATTATCCCTTGCTAACTCCAATTTTGGTCCTCAAAGAACATTAACTCTAGGAAAGCTAGGGATTTTCCATGTGAACGTCAAGAGCTAAGCTTCAACAGCAAAAAAAACATCGTAGAAATGAAGGACCAAGTGCTTGGAAATTAGTAGTATATGATGGAATAACTCACAGTTTTTTCAACCATCCCGATTTGATGGGTGCTACTGAGAAGTTCTCCTTTGTCAAAGGGAATGAGTGCCTCAACCCATACCATAGAATCCTGTAATACAATACAATACATTTCTAGCATATGAATGAAAGCTAAGGAATAACATCCAAAACCCGTTTACCTTCGTAAGCACAAAATTAAAAAAATACTTCGGGTAGTATGCAGTAGAAAACATAAGATAATGTACCTTCAACTTCTCCTGAATAGCATTGCAGAAGTCATTTAGTCCTTCACCAGTTAAAGCAGATACACAGATAACGTCCCCTCGTTTTTCCGCTTCAGCCTTGATTTTCACTGGATCACTAACCCTATCAACCTGAAATGAGCAATCCACGATAATTCTGCAACTATATATAGAGCTTACTGAAGCAGAGATGACATCTCAGGCTAACTAGTTAGTAACTATGGGTTTGAGTTAGGCTATTTTGGTCGCAAAGCATGTTAAAACCCACAATTCAACAACTGCGTACCATAATTTATGTTTAGTGTGTTTAGTGACGGTTTCAATGATAAGTGATGAAAGCCGAGCCCAAAAAAATTTGGGATTCGAACTTTGTCATTGCTATAAGGTCAGGTGGGTGAATACCTTGTTCCAAACTGTCAATATTGTTATTGACGAAACATCCAGTTCTGAGAAAACTTCGTCCACTGCATCTATCTGCTGCTCCGCCAATGGATGGCTAAATTCAAATATAAGACGACGGTGAAATATGTCTAATATGGTTTGTGCCCATTATAGAAATGAAAGTCATGATGAACTAAGCTTGGGAAGAAAGACATTATAGAAATTCAGGACAAAAGAAAGGTACGGAGTAGAAATTAAAAAGTGAGATAGAATAAATAACTCACAGTTTTCAGTCAACCGTCCCGATTTGATGAATTGATGGATGCAATTGAGAAATTCTCCTTTGTCGATTGGAATCCCTCACTCCAACGACGATACCGGCAAACCCGATGCACACCCTTCGCCACGACCACCGGAACAACCTAACGCCCAACATATCTCCGCCCTATCGCCGGCGTCTCCCCACCGCTCCAATCGGCCGTCCGATTAGATTGTTAGGGTTTTTAAAAGGATGAATTTTGAGGGGTGAATTTTAAGAGGATTTCACAGTATTTTCACAGAAATTGAAATATTTTAACCTCAAGATAATTTTAACCTCAAGATGAACAGCAACTAGCAGCACAGATTCAGAGCTTCATTGGAGAAAATTAGGGTTACGAAATCAACGAGCTCAAAAAAATGCAGAAAAGGTGAAGAAATGAAAAAATTGGGGATTATAATTTGACAACAAAAGCGGGCCCCAAATTTTTAAAAAATTGTTTGATATCGATTTTGGTTTCAAATATTAAAAGTCGGTCTCAAATTTGCAACCGATAAGTTATATTTGAGACTAATCAAAATGTGGTACCAAATTTGCAACCGTATCGGTTAGTTTAAGACTACTAGCAGTCCCAAAATTAAGTTTGGGATTGATTTGCCGACGGTCCCAAAACCTGTCATTTTTTATTATGCAAAACCCTTTCGCATCGGTCGTAACTTCTGACTGATGCGGTTATGTTCTATATATATTTCGCATCGGTCATAAATCATGACCGATGCGGTTATATTTTGTATTATATACATTTCGCATCGGTCGTAAATTCTGACTGATGCGATTGTGTTTTGTGTATACATTTTTGTAGACACCCGCATTTTGACTGCCAGGTGTCTAACGTAGTTTCCAAAAACACCCGATGATGATCAGACGCTAACGTGCTCTAACGCGCTCGGATACGGGCTGGAAATCAATAATGTCAGGCATGGGCTTTTAACGGGATACAAATCTCACAAAACTGTCCTCAAATTCAGGCCCAATGGATCGTTCCGAGTAAAATAAGACTAATTTGGGCCAAAATCGACGCCAAAAATAAAACCCGTCTTTTAGCGACCGTGTCAAAACCCGGTCAAAGACGAATCCGACACACAAAAACAACCTGGTGCATTTCTAGAAACTTGCGCCAAATAACAAATTCAAAAAATCAAAAAGGTCAACTCCTTCCCTATTTAGGCTCGTCAATCTTATCCACTCGATCGAGTGGATTGACCCACTCGGTCGAGTGGAGCCTCAAAAACCGGACCAGATTCGTTTTCAAGGGCACTCGACCGAGTGCACTAGGGCCACTCGATCGAGTGACCCTAGGTCGTGGGGTTTCTCCTATAAATACCCCATCAACCCTCAACATTTAACAACTTTTCCATCACACTTTTCAGCCAACTTTGCACCTTCAAAACCTTACATTTCAGCCATAATTCAACCCTCAAGCACCATCACGCTTATACACACTTCGAGAGCAAAAACTCGTTAAAATCCATCTCTATAAAACCCCATACATACACACCATCAACTCTTCCTACGTATTTCGACGTTCCCGCGCCATTGCCGCCATTTGACGAACCGTATCCCGAGAAGCAAGAGCATGTAGGTTGAAGGTGTGATATTCTACACCGACATCTCCTTTCCCTCTTTCGTTTTTTTTCGTTTTTATTATTATTTATGTTTATGTTTATGTATTATAATTAGTCGATAGTAACGACATGATCATTAACATTAACATTTTATTTTTCGCATTTCGTTTATCGCATCTAACCGCTAACATCATTTATTTTCTTCGTACTCGTCATATTAACATTATATACCGTGTATATATATAATAGTATCTAAAACTCGGATCCGAACACGTTTGACTACGATAACCATTTTAAGGTCCGTTTAATCCCTTTAAGAGCAACGACGGAGGTGGCACCCTTCCAAGGAGCGCCGCCCCAATGTACTCAAGGGCGTAATGCGATCATGGTCATTCGTAGTTGAACGTGTATGGATCCATTTCTAAGATTGGTACGAAACCCGTTGACACGAAAACCGACATCACATAATCTGTAAGGATTAATATCGATGTCGTGACGTAGAGGGACACAATTTCGTCACTAATCCAAATTTTTCAATCTAACGACAACATTTTTCATTAAATTCCGATAACGGTATTATAATCATATAAGACATGATTATAGTACCGAAAAACCAAGTTAAATCTAAATCGTCAATATTTTTATTTAACTCGGCCAACCATCGATTTTAAACAAATAAAACGAAACGAGTCATCCCTCGTACAGGGGCCACTCGACCGAGTGCCATGAGCCACTCGATCGAGTAGCACCCAAAAAAACAGGCAGTAGCCACCCTAAAGACACACTCGATCGAGTCCAGGCCATGACTCGATCGAGTGGGCCCTGTAGCCTGTAAACCCGAGGACTCTAGTGCATCATTCGAGCCTCGTCATTTTTCTACTACATTAGTCGACACGTGTAAAGTCAATCACGTGATCCCATTTTTCAAAACCCATGCATATCACTTCACATAAACAACTTTGACCGACGATCTCACTATTAATCTTGCGTTGACGACTCCTTAGTCGTACCCGACACATGATTAATCTAGACTCCAATTTCTCGATATGATAAGTTGGGACAAGGCATCGAGATTCGGGATCGGGCTAGCACCACGCCTAGGTCCTATATCTTCGTCCTTTGGTTAGCACACAAAATAATGTGTATTTAATCAAAGTTCGTCCATTTACACGACTCACGGTCTAGTTTGTATTTATTATATACGGGTCCGTTCCTAGCTAGCGTTTACCATTTCCTATTCGATTATTCTATATATATTATTGCTCGTTGTATTGTGAATTCCGGGTTGTATTTCGCCCGTGTAACTTGTAACCGATTTATTTTTGTTTTGCTTTATTTATTTGCGTTTTATCGTTTATAAATGAACGATCGCATGCTAAATCATTTTGACGTGAATCGAGATGCATTAAAATGACGTAGCAACCCATTCGATATTTATATCTTGTAAAACGTTGTTTGCATAACATTTCACCGGATTACTAACGTGCATATTAGAAAGTCAAACGATGTCTTAGTAGAGGCCGCTAAGTGCGGGCGGGGTTGGGTGTCCTTAGTGGGCTTCCCAACACGTACTCTCACCCCTTACTCAGAACCTCGGTTTCCGAATGCCCGAAACCGCTGGCGCACGAGAGTCATTCTTTACACGATTACCGGTGTAGATGGTATCGGTATCGTAATGCAAAGGGACGAGCCCTATAAACTCTGAAATCGAAATGGGCCGTACTTTGTGTACGGCCCACAACGACATAGAGTGGGCTCGAACGGGTCCGAACTCCCACAAAGTTCGGTGGTGACTCCATTTCGACTTAAATTTCAATTCGATCCATTCTCATATGGAGATGCATTCGCCTACCCAAACTCGCGCGTGGCCGCGTCTGGGTGGACCTACGTCATGTCCACAATTTGGCGACTCCGCTGGGGATTAACTGATGTGTGACTAACCATCGGCATCCTCAGGGGGAGACTCGAATAGAAATCGTTTGACTAGTACAATACGCGTTTTAGTTTTACGGTTCATGCATAACCCACATTTTCCCGGGCCGGTACTGGTGACCGACGTCCACTATACCACGATGTATTTCGACTAGGATACGTTAAAGGTGCTCATGGTCGATTCGTATGGGTTTCGCGGCATGTTCTAAGCTCAACTCGACTTAGGAAGTCCGTCCCGATTCTCGTCTATGCTATGTGCACTGGCGTAGACCCCATTTAGACCGACCGAGACTTAGTGTAAAGCATACATGGCGTCGTTATAATGCTTGCGTGACTATGTGCTGCTTGGTTTCCGTGTCGTTTTCAAAAGACTGTCATTTCAAAATGCATCTTTTCAAGAATTTCAAATTCCAAAAAAAAAAAACGGGGAGCTACCGAATTTAGGACTCTTGTTTTTTTACTCAAAACAGCCTATTTCTAGCCGGTATACTGCCCATTTCAAAACTCGAAAATATTTTCGAACTTTCAAATTTGTGGCCCGATATACTTTCTGATTTTTTTCAAAAAATCGGGCCCTTTCCCGAATTTTCTCGGAATTTTCAAAAATCACCCCTTTCCAAAACCTTCCTCTTCTTAGGATTTCCCATATTTAGCAGTGTCGGATCATGTCATAAGTCGTAAAGGTCTTTAGCTTCGAAACTCTGTCGATCTTACATCACGAGTTTCTTCCCTATCCCAGTCCGCCTTATTAAACTAAGGCAAGACCCACCTACGTAGGACATACTCCTACAAAGGAGGGCCCGTCTACACATTTGAGTCCAAAGTCTGGGAACGTCTCACGCGGACTTTCCTTCGAACAGGATTCGACCCACCCGTCAAATCCCAAGGAAGGCCCGTCATCCACGAGTCACCCGTCTAAAAGTCTCTTTCAAGTCGTTTTTTTAGTCTTTTCCCTGCTCGGGGTGTACTACTTTGGTTCCAAGGTCCAGGTTCAGTTTCTGATTGCGCGGTGTTCTTACAGACAGGCTACCGTCCACCAGACACAGCCGCAAAATGGAAGCAGCTCTGAACAATCAGAAGGCCTCTGTGGATGCCATGGCCGCCAAACAAACCGACATTGATGCCCAACTGACAGAAATGAGGGCCGGTCAAGTGGCTATCGTTGCTCGCATGGTTGCAGTGGAGCAAAGATCTCCTAATTCCAAGGTCACGGAACCTCTAGCTGAACTAGTTAGCGCGGTGCGCCGACTAGAGGAACAAGTTCACATGACTGGGAGTAACAATATCCATCGGGAGAATAATCGCGATTACTCCCCAGTGAGTGACAAGCTGCCCGCGAACCTGAATCTCACGGGCTTACCCATGTTTGAAGGGACTGAAGACCCGTTACTACATGTGCGGGCCTTCAAAGAATTCATGGCTATCAAGGGAGTGGATTCTTCGATGTTCAAAAACCTCTTTGCTGCATCCCTTGAGAAACACCCAAAGGCCTGGTACTACAGGCTAGACCCACAGAAGTTCTCGACATGGGATGATGTGGCTATAGAATTTGCTCGGAACTATGCTGATAACACCGAGATCCAGACCACAATGCGGTCTCTAGAGGTTATGGCCCAAGAACCTAAGGAGGACTTTACCAAATACCTCCAACGTTGGAGGGCCGAGAGTGTGAAACTGGTCGATAATCCCAGTGAGAAGACTTTAGTGGTGGCCTTTGTCAAGAACCTCCTCCCTTCCTACCGGGTCCACCTCCGGTATGCTGTCATACCCAATTTCACCACTCTTACTGAAATGGGCATGAGAATTGAAGATGATCTAAGACTAGAGAGCCTGACTAAGGCCCCTAGCAAGGGATACCAAGGGGCTTCCTCATCCACTACCAAGCCCACGGCTGCAACCCGCAGTATCTTTGACACGGTTAATCTCTTGGATGCCTCATCCAAAAGAAATACCCCTCTTAGGGTGTTCACTGATATAGGGACTACCTATACATATGCCCTGCAAAGGCTATCTTCCAAGGGTCTGGTCCAACCGATAAGGCCCAACTCCTGAAGTTCCAGTTGAAAAACGCTCCAAAAGCTACAACGCCCAAGCCTATTGCCAATATCATCGGGGCAATGGGCATGATACCGAGAAATGTTGGAAGTTGAAACATCTGATTCAGGATTTGATTGAGAGCGGGAAAATACCATTACCCGGGGACAAGCCAAGCAATAAGGACAACCCCTTTAGCTCTCATGCTATCTTCACTGGAGAAGTGGTTGACTGTTCTCACCTTATCTCTCCTTTCATTCCACAAATCAATGGAATCTGGTTCGATGATAAGGAAGATGTGTACCTCACCAAAGGGGAAGCTGTCCCTATCACCCCCGAAGAAATTCGGAAGGCTAAGTCCAAGGCCTTAGCCAGTAACCACCTCGCCAATACCGGTCGTCCTTACCCAGCCACTAGCTCCAAGGACATCCCAGTCCCGGCAACCGTCACTGAACCTGCCAGGACGGAAGAGGCCATTGAAGAGCCAAGCACCGATACGGCTCTTGTCAAACAATTGAAAAGAGCTCGGGTTGACCTCACTATATGGCAATTCTTGGTTAGCTCGCAAGAACATCGAGAGGCACTTACTAAGGCTCTCGATCAAATCATGGTCGACTCCCAGGTTACCCCTACTGAAATGGTAGCCGCCATCCTGCCCTACCTCAAGGGCAAGTCCAAAGAAGAAGGCCCATTAGTTACCTTCTCGGATGCCGACCTACCACCGTTCGGGGCCTCTCACAATTTGGCCCTGTACATCACGGTAATTTGCCGGGGTAGGTATCTCCCAATGACCCTAGTCGACGACGGGTCCGTTGTGAATGTCCTCCCTCTAAGGACTGCCAAAGCCCTCGGCCTCACCGAGGCCGACTACATACCGACTGCCCACACTATCCAGGCTTTTGATGGAAGCCCAAAGGCGGTTTCTGGGGCCGTTAAGTTGATAATTATGACGGGTCCAATTGAAAAGGAGTTAGAGTTCCAGGTGATCGATGTCACCTCCTCTTTCAATTTGCTCCTAGGAAAGCCATGGATTCACGCCGTAAAGGCAGTGTCCTCCACTCTTCACCGAAAGATCAAAGTGCCCCTGCAAGACGGCATTATTACTCTAGAGGCAACCCCTATGACCGTGGCTAGCTGTAACGCCACGGACCGCACTGACCTTTGGGGGTTCGACTTTGTGGGGATGATTGAAGAAGAATACCTTTTCAGGCCCTATTTCACCACGAGCATCGACACGATGCTACAAAATTTGGGGTATCTACCGGGGGCTACCTCGAGGCCATATCTTCCAGCTGAGAAGATTATTGAAGTCCTGAATGACGGGGAATATCACTTCGGCTTAGGGTATGCTGTGACTCCGGCAAATGTAGTCCGAGCAGGCATTAAGAAGGCCTGCAACATCATCAAGGGTACCTACTTGGGCCCTTATAGCCCAAGGTTGACTGACTATTTCGTCACACCGGTATTCGGGGCTATTCAAGTTGGCTTATACCAACCAACTATCACATATCTCGAGACTGAACTAGCTCGGGAATGCAACTACATTCCGGATGACATATTCGCCCTCATCCAATCCGAATCCAAGGAGGGTACTGACAATACCGAGCCCGTGCTGGGGCTCTTATTTGGGGAAGACAAGGCTGTCCCGACCCCTAAAGAAGATCTGGTGAACCTGATCCTTCGAAGCAACATGTTCGATCCTTCAAAACTGATCTCAGAGGTCGGTGCTGATACTGGGAAAAGAGCCTGGAAGAAGACCGTCAAGTGGACCGACGGCCAGGGCCGAGTCTACAAGCTAACCACCGGTGAAGGAGACATGCCGGACACCGATTCCGAGTATGAGTCTGAGTCTGAGTCAGAGTCTGAGTCTGTATTCGAGTCTAAGGGGTCTGGTGCTAGAGTCCAAACTGTAACCCCCCTCCCTGTAGTCACTACCACCGGAGCCTCGGGGTCTGTCCCGAAAGCGCTTCCAATCCCGCCTCTGACCAATGATCAGATGGCCGCTCTCTTTGAGCTGTTTTCCAAATTTACCATCAATAATAACGAAAACCGTTCCGCTTATGACTTGTCTTATTTTCAAAATACTTTCAATTTCAAAAATATTTTATGCAATGACATTGAGAAACCCGACGAACAGGTGTCCTTACCTCCGCATCTGATCGAGCAATTAGAACAGAGGGAATCCCGAGACCCGGTAATCGAGGAGACCGAGTCCATCAATGTGGGAACAACCTTAGAGCCCCAGATGCTTAAGATAGGGTTATCCTTAGATCCCGAGGAGAGACAACAATTCACAAACCTCCTCCAAGAATTCAAGGATGTTTTCGCATGGTCCTACAAGGACATGCCGGGGATAGACAGGGAAATAGCTGAACACCGCATACCCATCAAAGATGGGTGTAAGCCGGTAAAACAGAAGCTTCGAAGAATGAAGCCCGAGTGGTCTCTCAAAGTCAAAGAAGAGGTAGACAAACAATTCAAAGAAGGCTTTATACAAGTGTCTGAATATCCAGACTGGGTTGCAAACATCGTGCCGGTACCCAAGAAGGACGGCAAGGTGCGGATATGTGTAGACTTCCGGGACCTTAACAAGGCCAGCCCAAAAGACAATTTTCCGTTGCCACACATCGACATACTGGTGGACAACACAACTGATCATGTCCTTCTACATTTATGGACGGGTATGCCGGGTACAATCAAATCAAGATGGCAGAGGAAGATATGGGTAAGACCACCTTCACCACGCCGTGGGGGACTTAGTGTTATACCGTCATGCCATTTGGTCTCATCAACGCTGGGGCCACTTATCAACGAACAACCACCACCTTATTACATGACATGATGCATAAGGAGGTGGAGGTTTATGTTGATGACATGATCGTCAAGTGTAAAAGCCGAGACGGGCATGTTGCTGCCCTAAGAAAGTTCTTCACCCGACTGCGTAAATACAACATGAGGCTAAACCCTCAAAAGTGTAGTTTCGGGGTAACATCAGGCAAATTACTGGGCCATATCGTTAGCCAATGCGGCATCGAGGTCGACCCAGCTAAAATCAAAGCCATCACCGAGATGCAACCACCCAAGATCGAAAAAGAAATAAGGGGGTTTCTCGGAAAGGTCCAATACATCAGCCGTTTTATTTCAAAGCTAACCATGGTATGTGAGCCCATTTTCCAGAAGCTGAAGATAGGGGAACGAGTACTATGGGACGATAAATCTCAAGCGGCTTTCGATAAAATCAAGGAGATTTTGTCTGCTCCGCCGGTATTAATGCCACCTCAACCCGGTTTGCCTCTGTCGTTATACCTAACAACAACCGAGACAGCTATGGGGGCTATGCTGGCCCAGACGGTCGAATCAAAAGAACGGGCTATTTACTACATCAGTAAAAAGTTCCTAGAATACGAATGAAAATATACAATGCTCGAGAAAACGTGCCTAGCTTTAGTATGGGCCACTAAAAAGCTCCGGCACTATATGCTTAGCCACGAGGTACATGTTTTATCCAAAATGGATCCTATCAAGTACCTGTTCGAGAAGCCCATCCTCAACGGCAGGATGTCCAGATGGACTTTAATGTTAGCCGAGTTCGACCTCAAATTTGTACCATTAAAAGCCATCAAAGGCCGGGTAGTAGCCGAGTTCCTCGCCGATAGTCCGGTATCTGAGGATGGACATACCAATACTTGGGCTTTTCCAGATGAAGACATATTCCATACCGATACTGAAGCATGGGATTTGTATTTTGATGGGCATCCAACTTCCGAGGATTTAGGGTCGGTATTCTCCTAATATCGCCAAAAGGGGAGCACACGCCGTTATCCATCAAACTGGATTTCGATGTGACTAACAACGCGGCCGAGTATGAGGCATGCATCCACGGGTTACAAGCGGCTGCTGATTTGGGAGTTACAAATCTCCGAGTTCACGGGGACTCGTCTTTAGTCATCAATCAAGCCCTTCAAAAATGGAAAACTCGGAATACCAATCTCGTGGCTTACCAAGCGCGAGTAAGAGTTCTAGAGAAGCAATTCCAGAAGGTAGAATATATCTACCTCCCACGTGAAGAAAATCAGTTCGCAGATGCACTCTCCAAACTGGCATCCTTACTAAACATCCCGGAACATACGGCCAATATGCCAATCTGTGTCGAATGATGGTCCGAGCCGGCATATGTCAACGCCATTCAAGATATCGAAATCACTGATCCAGAACCTTGGTATCAGGCTGTCCTAATCTATTTGACTACGGGAGAATATCCCCCAGGGACTGAAAACCGGGCCAAGAAAGCTCTGCGAAGACTGGCCACTCAATTCATTCGTACGGACGACGGTCAATTATACAAAAAGACGGCACAGGGGGCTTTACTCCTATGTATCGACAAAACGCAGGCCGAAAAAGTGATGGCCGAAGTACACGACGGTGAAAACGGTCCGCATATGAACGCCCATATGCTAGCCCGAAAAATCATGAGGCTCGGGTACTACTGGAACAGTATGGAGGCCGACTGTCAATCATATGTCAAACACTGCCATAATTGTCAAATTTTCGGCAATGTTCAACACATGCCATCGTCTCTGCTATACACCATGACGTCGCCTTGGCCATTTTCGACATGGGGGATTGATATAATTGGGAAAGTGAACCCTTCCGGGACGGGAGGTCACTGTTTCATTTTGGTGGCTATCGACTATTTCACCAAATGGGTCGAAACCGAATCATATCGTGTCTTGAACGCCAAGCACGTGGCAAAATTTATCCAGAATAAAATCATATGCCGATACGGGATCCCACACGAGTTCATCAGTGATCACGGGACCCACTTCCAAGCCGAGACCGCTACTCTGCTAGCAAAATACAAAATCCAAAGGCATACATCTTCGCCTTACCGTCCCCAAACAAATGGAGCGGTGGAGGCTGCTAATAAAACAATTGTCACCATACTTAAAAAGATGGCTGATAATTATCGAGACTGGCCCGACAAAATACCTTTTGCCCTATGGGGGTACCGGACGTCGATTCGAACTGCAACAGGAGCAACTCCATATTATCTGACATACGGAATGGAAGCAGTCCAGCCAGTCGAATTAGAAATACCGTCTCTCCGAATTCTACTAGAAAGCCAAGTGCCCGAAGCAGATTGGGTTCAAGCTCGATATGACTCGTTGGTTCTCTTGGACGAACGGCGGTCTCGGGCCCTCAATAACATCCAAATATATCAAAAGAGAATCAAACGGGCCTTTAACAAAAGAGTTAGGCCCAGGAATATCTAGGAAGGGGATCTGGTTCACAAATCAGTCCGTGCTTTATTACCAGTTGACCCAAGGGGAAAATTCAAACCCAATTGGGCTGGGCCATACATGGTAAAGAAGGTTCTATCAGAAGGAGCAGTGATGCTAACGGACCTGGACGGGAATGAATTTGTCAACCCGACCAACCTGGACCAGCTGAAGTGCTACTACCCCTAAACCTTATCTCAAATGTCATTTGCAAAAATTATTTA
This sequence comes from Agrostemma githago, assembly GCA_958450325.1. Taxonomy (NCBI): domain Eukaryota; kingdom Viridiplantae; phylum Streptophyta; class Magnoliopsida; order Caryophyllales; family Caryophyllaceae; genus Agrostemma; species Agrostemma githago. The sequence continues at coordinate 39,630,772 of OY288258.1, forward strand.
AAAACATTTTTTTCAAAATTTATAAGCAAGTCAATAAGTTAGGATTATTTATCCTACTGTCGCACATCTCGAACTCATAGTCTTGATGTATTTCGAAAATTGCAAAAAAAAAAACATCTACGCCCGAACTACGTTTGTTTGATTCCACTAACTGTGGATACGTAGGCAGCCCCTCAAAAGGGCACAACCACCGCAATAACGAAAGAGACAGGAACGGTTTCACTAATATAGTACTTTTATTCAAAAAAAAGAAACCCGATAAACTCGGAAATCCCAAATTACAAAAAAGCCACGAAAAGCCACAAAAAAAAATGCACACAACAAAAATAGTAATAATATCCAAGTAGTAATAAAAAAGAGACTAGTATCCGAGCATCTTGCCCTTGCCTTTGTCTTTCGGGTCGCGAGGGGCTCGGGGACGTCGAGGCGGGGGCGAGCGTTCCCGGATGACAAGAGGAACCTCCTTGGCTCGAGTCCGCTTCTTCGATAACGGATCTTCAGCTATGGTCACAGGCCCAAGTCGAGCTCGTACGTGCTCCGGCAACCTATCCCTAGGACCAAGTCGGTCCTGGACTGATAGTCTAGGCCCTAGTCTTCTCTCCCAGTCTGTCTGGGGGCTCACCTCCCCCCGAGCACCTCTGGCACTGGACCCCCCAGTTCGAGTCTTGGCTCCTCATCTCTGACCCGGCATTAGACGGACTATCGGGGCCGGAGTCTCCCCTTCAGCAAAGAAGTTCCTGTTATCTTTGACCTGCTCTCGCCGAAGCAGGTCGAAGGCTTCATCGACCTTTAGGGCAGTGCGAGCTTCGGCAGTCTCCGCTTTGGTCCACCTCTCATAGGAATGGGGCACTCAGATTGAGTGAAGCGACTGGGGAACGGGCCAAGTAACCCGAGTATACCACCTCTGTATCCAGGTGTCGCACATAACGTCGGTCAGCTGGGTAGGTTCACTCACAACTGCCTCGTTCTCCGGGATGCGCTGAGTCCACCCATACTGCCCGAGTATGCGGTCGGGATAGAGGTGAACTGTCACGGGACAAAATCACCTGATAGTGCGCCTTATCTCTGGGCGCCAAACCGGTCCAGGAATAAATTGGCCACCATGGAACCACCCATCGAATCAGCCGACCGCGATGAAATGATAATTCTTCCTCCCAATACTTCTGGGTAGTGAGATAGGATGAATCGACAGCACGTCTCCTTGTCATCACTTGGTTGAACCAATATTGACTCGGGTTGGGAGGAGGCTCGATAATCGATGAGATCTCGGAACGATTCGGACATTCGCCTGAGGGCACTCGATTGAGTGCCAGGGTCACTCGATCGAGTGACACCCCTGAAGCAGAACAGAAAGCCTCTTCACGAAGACACTCGATCGAGTGCCAGGGTGACTCGATCGAGTGCCCCCTGTAGCAGAATATCGGAAAAAAAAAACGCGCGATATACTTGCAGTAGGCGGGTGCTCCCAGTCAAACGGGCTGACTCATCCCTCTTACGGTTGTCCAAGCCCTGGATGATCTCCCCCGTGATCAACCACGCGGGACTGTATTCTGTCTCCATCAGGTCATCAATAACAAGAAGACGAATGCTGCCCATACAAGACAACAGGTCTAGATAGCCTTCGAAAGCATATACGTGAAGCAAGCAGAAAGCAAACGCCCTGCGGCTATAAATAGGCGAAACCCGGATATCATACGGGTTCATGAATTTCTCAGCCAGGGCTAGCAAAGAAATAGTATCCCCTTCAATCATACGGGACACTTCAGCATGGGAGAGCCCTAAAAACTCCCGTAATTTCCTCCTAGGGTCTCGAACTGAGAATGGGACAGCAGGACGGAGCAGTGGGTTCCACCCTCCTATGGCAGCAATCTCCTCAGGGAGGGGACAAATTTCGCCCCGAGGAAAGGCGAAGACGTGGTAAGTGTAGTCCCAGTAGGACAGACACGCGTCGAGAAAGTGGCGGTCCACGTGCATCTGGTGGAACGTGAACAATTGAAATATACCCGACTGCTTTAGGGCTACCTTACTCGCATCTCTAAAGCGGTAGGACCAATCTTGCAACATGTCATTCAGGCGCTCAATACCCATATTTGAATTTCTTAAAAGAGATGAATTTTTCTTGAGGAGAAGAAGTTTTGAGGATTGTGACAAAGAAGAAACCAGGATAATGTATTTATAACATCAAAACCCTGGTAGCTCCCCTGCAGTTGTGTCTCCTTAGCCCACGCGGGCCTAGGCATACATGCCCGACTCTTGTCTCCTCCCCACGGACATATGATTTAAGTCATCCCGAGCAGCGTTGTCAAAAATTCAAAAAATATATATTCTAAAAATTTTCTAAAATTTTTCAGTCATCCAAATTTTTATTCCCCAGCGCGAGTCGTGTTCTGCCTAAATGTTGCATGCAAAGCTTTATGTAACCGACACAGGTATAACTCGAGGCTTCAGAAGCAAGCCCACACGGTTTATATATCTCCCCAGCGGAAAGTCTAGAGACGACATTTTCCCCGGAATAGCACGAGATGGGCCCACACAGGCACACCCAGGACTTACGCGACAAGTCTTAATTCCCCACGGAGGTATTATCAACAGCTCAGGTATGATTTCTGACTTATGGTTGGCGAGCCCTTTACGCAAGTCTAATGGACTATAAACGACCCGACCAGAAGTCTGCCAGGTTTCAATCCTCGATTGGCCTGGTAGCTACTCTGACTCTCGCCTTGTCCAAGCCTCAGTCAGAGTGGGGGCTCTGTAGACACCCGCATTTTGACTGCCAGGTGTCTATGGTAGTTTCCAATAACACCCGATGATGATCGGACGCTAACAACGCGCTCGGATACGGGCTCGAAATCAATAATGTCAGGCATGGGCTTTTAACGGGATACAAATCTCACAAAACTGACCTCAAATTCAGGCCCAGTGGGTCGTTCCGAGTAAAATAAGACTAATTTGGACCAAAATCGACACCAAAAATAAAACCCGTCTTTTAGTGACCGGGTCAAAACCCGATCAAAGACGAATCCGACACACAACAACAACCTGGTGCATTTCTATAAACTTGCGCCAAATAACAAATTCAAAAAATCAAAAAGGTCAACTCCTTCCCTATTTAGGCTCGTCAATCTTATCCACTCGATCGAGTGGATTGACCCACTCGGTCGAGTGGAGCCTCAAAAACCGGACCAGATTCGTCTTCAAGGGCACTCGACCGAGTGCACTAGGGCCACTCGATCGAGTGACCCTAGGTCGTGGGGTTTCTCTTATAAATACCCCATCAACCCTCAACATTTAACAACTTTTCCATCACACTTTTCAGCCAACTTTGCACCTTCAAAACCTTACATTTCAGCCATAATTCAACCCTCAAGCACCATCACGCTTATACACACTTCGAGAGCAAAAAATCGTTAAAATCCGTCTCTATAAAACCCCATACATACACACCATCAACTCTTCCTATGTATCTCGACATTCCCGCGCCATTGCCGCCATTTGACGAACCGTATCCTGAGAACCAAGAGCATGTAGGTTGAGGGTGTGACATTCAACACCGACATCTCCTTTCCCTCTTTCGTTTTTTTTCGTTTTTATTATTATTTATGTTCATGTTTATGTATTATAATTAGTCGATAGTAACGACATGATCATTAACATTAACATTTTATTTTTCGCATTTCGTTTGTCGCATCTAACCGCTATCATCATTTATTTTCTTCATTCTCGTCATATTAACATTATATACCGTGTATATATATAATAGTATCTAAAACTCGGATCCGAACACGTTTGACTACGATAACCATTTTAAGGTCCGTTTAATCCCTTTAAGAGCAATGACGGAGGTGGCACCCTTCCGAGGAGCGCCGCCCCAATGTACTCAAGGGCGTAATGCGATCATGGTCATTCGTAGTTGAACGTGTATGGATCCATTTCTAAGATTGGTACGAAACCCGTTGACACGAAAACCGACATCATATAATCCGTAAGGATTAATATCGATGTCGTGACGTAGAGGGACACAATTTCGTCACTAATCCAAATTTTTCAATCTAACGACAACATTTTTCATAAAATTCCGATAACGGTATTATAATCATATAAGACATGATTATACTACCGAAAAACGAGTTAAATCTAAATCGTCAATATTTTTATTTAACTCGGCCAACCATCGATTTTAAACAAATAAAACGAAACGAGTCATCCCTCGTACAGGGGCCACTCGACCGAGTGCCATGAGCCACTCGATCGAGTAGCACCCAAAAAAACAGGCAGTAGCCACCCTAAAGGCACACTCGATCGAGTCCAGGCCATGACTCGATCGAGTGGGCCCTGTAGCCTGTAAACCCGAGGACTCTAGTGCATCATTCGAGCCTCGTCATTTTTCTACGACATTAGTCGACACGTGTAAAGTCAATCACGTGATCCCATTTTTCAAAACCCATGCATATCACTTCACATAAACGACTTTGATCAACGGTCTCAATATTAATCTTGCTTGACGACTCCTTAGTCGTACCCGACACATGATTAATCTAGACTCCAATTTCTTGATATGATAAGTTGGGACAAGGCATCGAGATTCGGGATCGGGCTAGCACCACGCCTAGGTCCTATATCTTCGTCCTTTGGGTAGCACACAAAATAATGTGTATTTAATCAAAGTTCGTCCATTTACACGACTCAGGGTCTAGTTTATATTTAGGGAAAAGTCCCATGGTACCCCCGAACTATGTCACATTAAACATGGTACACCCGCTTTTAAGTTTGTTCCCATGGTAACCTTGAGTTTTGTAGTTTAGTTCCCAATTTGCCCACATCCCATTTTCTGTCATCACGCCGTTGAATTATGCTTAAGAGCTGCATCATTAAATGCTAATTAATTTTGGGAGGGAAAATTAATTACATCCCTCAATGACTACTTTTCAGAATCCTTAGCATAAAGAGAGGCATTCCCATGGTACCCCTAAAGTTTGATGGTTGTTCCCATGGTACCCTTAAGGTTAAATTTTTATTCACATGGTACCCCTGAAAGCACAGGGGCGATTCTTTGAAGCAAAGTAACGGCTAGATTATTGAACTAGCCTTACACAAATGCTTATAAATGCACACCCCTTTCTATTTTGATAGAATATGAACAGAAAAATCCACACAAATCAAACTTCCAACAATGTCGGTTTCACATTCAAGTTCAACTCGACATTCAAGTTCAACTCTAAGAGGAGTTCAAGTGGAAAACAAAACATGCGTAAGATGCAATAGAAGAGCAAATATTCGAGCATCCGGATCAACTGCAGCAAATCCATTTAAGCTATACTATAAGTGTGATGAATGTGGATGGTTTCAATGGTGCAAAGGAAGAACGGAAGAAGTTACAAATATCGACACAATGGATGTAGTTGATCAAGTGTCCATTCAACAAGATTTGAAGAAAAAGATGAAGAAACAAATGGAAATAATTTGTGACATCAATAGAAAGATTGATTCTATTTCGAAGTTGCTAAATCTAAGCATCATAATTGGTTCGGTCATGTACTTTAGTCTACTTTATGTTGTTATGAACAAAATGTATGGAAAACAAGTCTAATGCAATGAAATAAGATTACTACTAATATATTCCCACCATCACATTGATATGTTCGTTAAACAAACGAACTAAAAAGGGAACAACATCGGCGGAATAATTGTTTGTGTGATATGCAAATCACCAAAAGAGAGTTTACGTACCAAATTACCCAAAATATAGGAGCAACACTTGTGCAAAATATACGTACCACATACGAGATTATTCATATTCTAAGACCAAGTATGGTGGATTGGTGATATAATAAGAGACCTGTGCAAAATATATACCCCTAGCTAAACCATACACAAATGATAAACAAGTCTTCTTCTTCTTTTCCTTAGCTTGACTCTGAAATTGAAAGAAGATATGAAACTAACGATATTCTGCCCATATAACAGTCAACTGTAAATAACATGACAAATTTAACATTCAAAATTAGAAGGTACTTACCTAAGTGTTGGTTGTTGAGGCTCCATTAGCCCTTGTGTTGCTCGTTGATGCTCCATCACTTCTTGCCTTCTTATTCTGACCACCACCTCGAGAAGCTTGCCTTTCCCTTGCAGTTGGCCCACCTTTGCAGCTCCTTGAATTATGTCCAACCGTCTTGCATATCGAGCATGTCACGAAAGTTGTTCTCTTTCCCTTCTTAGGCTCATTCGCTTTCCTTTTTCTTTGTCGAGCCGGTCTCCCTATGCTTCTCTCTGGTATAGGTGGTAAGACTTCCCGTCATATTGAAATTCAATCCATATTTTAGCTGACATTCTGGATGTACACAAACATCAACAATAAATGAGAATTCAGTGAACACAACGATAATAAGAATATAACACATTGAAATATAACACAATTGAAATGTATAACACAACAGAAATATTCAATAGTCATGATGCATATAGGAAAATTGACAATTAAACAAAGTACGGAGTATTTAAATGCAAACCAAGAAAATTTCAGAAACATTCGTGATTGAACATAGACCCTAATTTTGTATAGAACAGAGTATCTTATCCAGTTTCGCAAAAAGTGTTTGTTTTGCTTCTTCCATCAATGAATCGTCCATTTGATCTCAACTCTACTCTATGCCTCAACTTCTCACAAAGTATAATATCCAGTTTAACCCCCCATTTTAATGAACAATATTAGATTAACATTCAATCTAGTTTCACCAGAACATAGCATTAGATTGAGAATTGAAATTTTTTACTCATACAAAACCCTAATTGAAACATATAATTTGAAACACTAATTTAATCAGAATTCAAAATCAAAATTTATAGACTAAACCTAAAAGATGTATGGATATAAACCATAGTACAATCACCTAATAGCATAGAAGAAGATGTACGAAGCTTTAATCACAGAAATGCGAAAAAAAGTTAGTAGTATTTACCTTGCTTATTGGAAGAAACGATTTTAATCACTTGGGATAGAACTTGCTTATTGGATTAGGTTGATGTTGAAGGATGATCGAGCTAGGTTATGGGGATGAAGTTTGATTTTGCCATTTTTTTTGTAAACTGAAGAAGATGAAAGATGGAGGTGAAAAGGTTGAGAATAAGTGATTAAATGAATGAGTGAGTAAAGTGTGTGTTAGTGATTAGTGCTTGAGTGTGTCAGTAATTATCTGTTAATCACACGACGTTATGACGGAAATTAGTGTAAGGACAAATTGGGAAGCAAACTATAATACTTAAGGGTTCCATGGGAACAAACTTAAAATCGAGTGTACCATGTGTAATGTGACATAGTTCGGGGGTACCATGGGAAATTTCCGTTATATTTATTATATACGGGTTTGTTCCTAGCTAGCGTTTACCATTTCCTATTCGATTATTCTATATTATTGCTCGTTGTATTGTGAATTCCAGGTTGTATTCCGCCCGTGTAACTTGTAACCGATTTATTTTTGTTTTGCTTTATTTATTTGCGTTTTATCGTTTATAAATGAACCATCGCATGCTAAATCACTTTGTCGTAATCGAGATGCATTAAAATGACGTAGCAACCCATTCGATATTTATATCTTGTAAACCGTTGTTTGCATAACATTTCACTGGATTACTAACGCGCATATTAGAAAGTCAAACGATGTCTTAGTAGAGGCCGCTAAGTGCGGGCGGGGTTGGGTGTCCTTAGTGGGCTTCCCAACACGTACCCTCACCCCTTACTCAGAACCTAGGTTTCCGGATGCCCGAAACTGTTAGCGCACGAGAGTCATTCTTTACACGATTACCGGTGTAGATGGTATCGGTATCGTAATGCAAAGGGACGAGCCCTATAAACTCTGAAATCGAAATGGGCCGTACTTTGTGTACGGCCCACAACGACATAGAGTGGGCTCGAACGGGTCCGAACTCCCACAAAGTTCGGTGGCGACTCCATTTCGACTTAAATTTCAATTCGATCCATTCTCATATGGAGATGCATTCGCCTACCCAAACCCGCGCGTGGCCGCGTCGGGGTGGACCTACGTCATGTCCACAATTTTGCGTCGGCCGTACAACTTGACTGATGCGATTATGTTTCCTAGAAACATTTCGCATCGGTCGCTTTCCAATAAACGTTGCCTTTTACAATATGCTACAGTTATTTACAACAACCGTTGTCTTATCTATTTGCCAAATGTAATTTCTCTACTAGTGTAAGATGATGGCCTACCTCGAAGTGGCGAAGGAGCTCTCCCTTAGATTCATAGCCTTCTCAATCAACCAAATCCCTAGGGACCAGAACGTGGAAGCAGACGCCCTAGCCACCCCGGGGGCAACCTTCAAGCCAGGCATAGTCTCCACCATACCCATTGTCCATGTGCTGGAGCCAGCAGTTTGGAAGGGCACACAGAAACACAAGATGCCAGGGGAAGGAGAAAACTCACCAGACCAAGGGACTTAGTGGTTACAGGAAGCAGGAATCTACAGCACCACAGGAGGGTAAGAGGAAATCTCTGACTGGAGAAAACCCTACAAAGAATGGCTGCAAAACGATATTCTGCCGACAGACAAGAAGGAAGCCCGGAGTTTTAGGATGAAAGCGTCCAGGTATACCCTCATTGATGGTGTCATGTTCAAAAGATCAACCACTGGACCATACTTGAGGTGCATGACCTCCACAGTGGTGAGTGTGGAAATCATGAAGGGGGCAAGAGTCTATCCAACAAAGCACTCCGCCAGGGTTATTAATGGCCGACGATGCGCAAGGACGCCAGGGAATATGTTAAGAAGTGTGACGCCTGCCAGAGACATGCACCAGTCAACCACCAGCCAGCAGAACCATTGCACCCAGTAATTTCTCCCTGGCCCTTCATGAAGTGGGGGATGGATATTGTTGGGAAATTACCAAGAGCCCCGGGAAATAAAGTTTTTATGCTGGCCATGACTGACTACTTCTTCAAGCGGATAGAAGCAGAGGCATTCCCTCAGGTGACTGAGAAGCAGGTGATATCCTTTATTAAACGCAACATTATCTGCAAGTTTGGCATTCCTTCAGAAATTATCTGCGACAATGGATCCCAGTTTATTGGCAACAAGATGGAAGCCTACTGCGCCAGGTGGAATATCACACTATGTAACACCCACTATTTTATTATTATAAAATCGACTTTTGTTACAATTATATGGTAACTCTATACTATATTCCGTCAATTTCGATTCCTATCTCTTTTATATCAACCGTAAATTATTTTAGATACGATTCGAGTCCAATATTAAGGAGCTAGTTGGTTTTGGTGACTTTGTTTACTCTTTATAATATTATCAATCTTGGTTAATCTATCCTCTTTTAGTTAGTTAACTACTCTCCTAATCCTACTCCAACTTTTATGTAAGTTAGCTTGGAGGTGAGTTGGAAAACAAACTCTAACTCCCTTTTCTTGTGGTGTACGTACAACATCTCCTCTACATATCATCACATGTATACGTTCATTCATTGTATCCATTTTGTCCAATATACGTAAACTTGTTCACCCTTCTTTTCCCCTTCACAAGAGCGTGATCTCGTTGGTGATCTAGCAAATTATTCCCTTATTCTCACACAATTGTCCTACGCTCTTGCTTCTTGTCCTCCCTCGTTCCGTTCTAAACTCAGGGTAATTTAATTACTCTTAATCCGCGTTGTTCTTAGTTTTTTTTAGAGTAACTTTTATATGGTCGTAACACCATATATGTATACCGTTTTATAGGTTATTTGGAGGATCCCGAGGCGGACGAGTACATTGTCGATTCAGATCTCGAAGACTAACAAGGTAACAATGATGGCATGACTCGGTATTGCATGATATATATGTCGTAGTTGCTTGTAGTAATATTTAAAAATCGTATTTTTACTAATAGACATGTTTTACTAAATTATTATAATGATAGTTGTAATTGATTTCTCACATGTTCGTTGTTTCTATCGTTTTTAACGTTACAAATCGCATGCTATAATTTGTCGTGCATCGAATCTACTAAATTATTATAAGGCCGAGACTAAAACATACAAATAACAATTTATCACTTAATTTTCGTGATTTTTAGTAGGAAATACCAAATTGGAAGTTTTATTGTTTTTAACATAATTACAGCATGTTTCAGAATCGATTAGTGTTTTTGTACGATTTATTAATCATGTTTACGGATCTTATTTTCAAAAGGTTTGAAAAGAGACTACTGTTTATTTTAAGTCTATTATACGTCTGTTAAATTTCGTAAAGTAATTCCAAGTAGTTTCGTCAAAACAAATCGTTTATCAAACTGTGACGGATTAGCTCGCGAATCTGTCAGTTGTTGTAAAACCTAATTTAAAACCTATGATAAACTTTGAATTTAATTTTGGTTATTTATTTAAATTAATTTTAAAGAGTCTAGTTAATTTTTCTAATTGGATTTGTTTTAAAATAAAAATTTTAACGTATATTATTAAAGAAATACTATCGGGTGTCGGATTTTGACAGTTTATAAAACTACGAATAAAGACCCATGTTAAGTTAGGAATTTCGATTTTCTCCTGAAACAAAAGTTGTGATTAAGCCTTTAATGTTTTCAACCTCACTAATCTTACGTAGTTTTGATTTTTAATGATTTAATTATGAATTTTATAGTAAGACAGTGCAAATCTGAAAAATCTGTAAATTTGTAATTTATTACTTTTAATTACTTAAACTCCAACCTTTTTAGAAATAATTATGATTTTTACTATCTTTGACTTTTAATCATTAATTATACATTTATCTAATAAATATAATGTTTATTTCTCAAGGCCTAATTTTAAATATTTTATATAATTCATATTTTAACGATTTCTAATTATAATAACACCTATTTTGGAAAGTTACTATTTGAAGAAAGTTTCTATCTTTGAAAGGTTACTATTTTGGGAATATTTAAGATATCTTTGAATAAAATACTTATAGGTTTGAATATGGAATAATGTTGGAAATGAGAATGTACAGTATATAAGTCTAGGATATGTTGTTTGTTGTAATCAGCTATATGGTCAGTGTATTTGCGTCAGGGATACATTGATTGTCGAACTGGGTATCGTTTATGCTCAGGAGTCATGCGCATGTACTTAGGCTAGGACCTCGCTGAACGGAGTCCTATTATAGTTTGAGTTGTTGGTAAGAGGGCTTAGGAGTCGCTTCGTGGGCACTGAGTTCCTTAACTAGTGAGTGGGCTTAGGAGTCGCTTTGTGGGCACTGAGTTACTTAACTAGTGACACTTCGGTGTTGTTTGACATATCTCTAGTAGTAAAAGCTGTACTGATCATCGGTTTTAAATTCCATTATTCGTTTTGACGCCGTCAGGCTATTGAATTGTTTTCAGGATTTTGAATCTATTTTGATATATATAATGTTTTGAGTTTTAATCTATTTTCTTATATTATGCTTCTATTGCTTATATATTATGTAATGAGGCTGGGAGAACTGGCTGAGTTGCTCCCCACTGAATTGTGGCTGTTATGTTTAACATGGCAGGTTATCTGTTTTGCGGGATCGGGTTTAAGCTAGCGAGTAGTCATGATCCTACTCATTTATATTATTGTTAATATTGTTTCTATGGATTGCTTTACCGAATTTTGGAAATTTTATATTCGCCCTTTTTAGGAAAAGTGGCATTTGTTTCAGACTTACCTTTTGATCATACAATAATTTATTAGACATCAGTGTGTTTCAATCCCATCGACAGTGATTCCGCCACTGTTTTGCATTAGATATTTAGGGGATTATAGGGGAAAGTTCATGAGGTGAATTACCCTACTCACGATTTGGAGTTGGCTGCTGTTGTACATGCTCTCAAGATTTGGAGACATTACCTATATGGAGTAAAGTGCAAGGTGCATACCGACCATAAGAGCCTACGATATCTCTTTACGCAGAAAGATTTAAATGCGAGACAGAGACGTTGGGTTGAATTGGCCAGTGACTATGATTTGGTGTACTACGAGGGGAGGGCTAATGTTGTGGCAGATGCCTTAAGCAGAAAGAATATTCATGCCCTTGTTTCTCATCCTTGTCTACCTGAAGAGTTGGCTCGTAAGTTTGACAAGCTCACAATAGGTGTGGAGATGGACGGTGATGATGAGTGTGCTAGTGCCCTGGTTGCTGAACCTGCTTTATTCCGAGAGATCCGTGAGAAGCAGTTGTCAGATTCATTTATTGCTGGCATTCGAACCAAGATGGGTCTAGGTAAGGCTGTTGACTTCGTCGAAGATTCAAATGGTGCTTTGAAGTTCAAGGATCGTTGGGTCGTTCCTGCTGATGAGGAATTAAGGAAGCAGATTCTAGATGAAGCTCATAAGACTCCTTATTCTGTGCATCCTGGAGGTGATAAGATGTACAAAGACCTGAAGCTGCAGTTTTGGTGGCCATATATGAGAGACGATATTGCTGCCTATGTAAGTAAGTGCTTAACTTGTCAACAAGTGAAGTTCGAGCATAAGAGACCTGGTGGTTTGCTACAACCATTACCTATGCCTGAATGGAAATGGCAGTGTATCGCGATGGACTTTGTTATGGCAATGCCTAGAACCGTTAATGGAAGAAACGATATTTGGGTAATAGTTGATCGTTTGACCAAGTGTGCACGCTTTGTTCCTATTCGTGATACCTGGAGTTTGGAAAGACTTGCTGAAGTATATGTTGCTAAGGTGGTCCGACATCATGGCATGCCGTTAGAAATCGTGTCAGATCGAGACCCGAGATTCTGTTCTAAGTTCTGGAAGGCTTTGCAGGGTGCTTTGGGAAGTCAGTTGTTGATGAGTACTGCTTTCCATGCTGCGACTGATGGCCAATCTGAGAGAACTATTCAGACTTTGGAGGATATGCTCCGTGCTTGTGCCCTAGATTTTCAAGGTAGTTGGGATCGACATTTACCGTTGGTTGAGTTCTCCTACAACAACAGTTATCATGCTTCTATCAAGATGGCTCCGTTTGAGGCACTTTATGGTCGAAAGTGTCGTAGTCTTGTGTGTTGGGATGAACCTCGAGAAGTGAAGACTTTAGGACCTGATTTCTTAGCCGAGACTGTGGATGCGGTGCAGTTGATTCGTTCCAGGATGAAGGCTGCTCAAGATCGTCAGAAGTCTTATGCTGATGTGCGTCGAAGACCCCTTGAGTTTGAAGTAGGTGACTTAGTATTCTTGAAAGTCTCGCCGATGAAAGGTGTGAAGAGATTTGGGATAAAGGGTAAGCTTAGCCCTAAGTTTGTTGGACCATATCCCATAGTAGAGAAAATCGGGGTGGTGGCATATAAGCTGGAATTGCCTGCTTCTATGGGTAAGGTGCATGATGTGTTCCATGTCTCCCAGTTGCGTGGATACGTTAGTGATCCTGAACATGTGCTGAAACCTGAGGTCCTCGAGTTAGAACCAGATTTGACTTATGAGGAGAGACCTATTCGTATCACCGATAGAAAGGAGAAGCGACTAAGAAATAAGGTTATTCCCTTGGTGAAAGTTCTATGGAGGTGTAATCGCTTTGAGGAGGAGACTTGGGAGACCGAATCTTCAATGTTATCCAAACATCCCCATCTGTTTGAGTAAGGTATACTCATTTCCTTTCCGCTCTCTTTTCGTTCCTACAAGTTTCGGGGACGAAACTTTTTTTTAGTGGGGAAGGTTGTAACACCCGCTATTTTATTATTATAAAATCGACTTTTGTTACAATTATATGGTAACTCTATACTATATTCCGTCAATTTCGATCCCCCAGAAATCCTCAGTCTAATAGACAGACGGAGTCTAGTAACAAAATAGTGATAGACAACCTGAAGAGGAGACTGGAGGAAGCAGGAGGTAGATGGGCAGAAGAACTCCCCTTGGTTCTATGGTCTGACAGAACCACACCTAAAGTGGCTACTGGACAGACGCCTTTCAGCTTGGTCTTTGGTGCTGAGGCAGTCATTCCCTCAGAAGTGAGAGTACCCACCCATAGATACGGATGCATAACCAAAGACAGGAACCAGGTGGAGATGGCAAGCAGCTTGGATACTATAGATGAGCTCAGGATCGATGCTCAAATAAGGATGGCCTTCTACAGACAGACAGTCGCCAGAAGTTACAACAAGAATGTCAAAGTCAGAGTCTTGCAGGAGGGAGACTTAGTTCTCAGAAAAGTCTTCCAGAACACCAGAAACCAGTGAGCAGGAAAGTTCGCCTACAGTTGGGAAGGGCCCTACCAAATAGAGAAAGTAGTTGGGAACGGAGTCTACCGACTTATGACCATGGAGGGGAAAATCATTCAAAAGCCATGGAACATCGTACTCCTAAATAAATACTTCTTCTAAATGGGCCACAGTCGCCATCAATCTGGGCTACTGTCGCCAGAAACATGGGCTACAGCCGCCAGAAACATGGCATCTATTCTGCCAGGTGCACCTCCACCAGAACCCAGGTTTAATCTTATCAAACCTTGCAAACATATATTAAAATTTTCCTGTCATTTTCCTGTCTGCTTTACTTTCTTTTCGCAAAATTTAAATTTTCCCCCGTATATTTAAAATCAGATAAAATTTTGATTTCCTTTTTACATGTGTCGTCAAAATTCAATTTTCTTTTGCATCAAAGTTTGATTTTCTTGTTGCATACATTTTCGAAATTTGATTTTCTTTCTTCATATGTTTTCGAAATTTGATTTTCTTCCGCATATGTCTTCAAATATTGTGTCCACCATCTTTGCCAATTTTTATCAGTTTTCCCAAACTAAGAACTGGTGACTAATCTGGTGGAGTGCACAATTTCTACAGAGGCGTGTGTCTTGTGACTAAGTGCCTACAACAGGGACATTACAGTCTCCCGCGCCACTTAGCACCCACGCAAAGCGTGGCACCTCCGACTGAGTGGGCGAACTAAACCCCATGCCACCACTATATCAAAGGTCGACCATACAAACATAAGGCATGCATACAACAGAAGGTAGTAAGACAAAACTACAACAAACGATTGCAATCAAAAGCAAACAGTAACGATCAAAAGCGAACGATTACGATCAACAGTTAAAAACAAAGTACCACAAAGTATTCAGATAAAACACTTTTACCCTTTGGGCAAAAGTAAAGAGAATTCAAGTACGAGGTTTGAAAATTAAAGTGTTTTTTTGCCACACAGGGCAACAAACAGATTCAAAGGATAACAAGAAAGGAGGTTCAAGCAGCAGCTCTTTCTGGACACAGGGAGGTGAGAGGTTCCACGGCAGCTGGAGTAACAACATGTTCCCGATCAGCTCCACCAGCCTTCTCAGTTCTCTGATCTGGGAGGGGGGAAGCAACTGACTCACCCACAACTTCCCCTTCTTCGTCAGCAAGAACATCCAAGTCAGGTGCCACATGAAACTGCTCCGTCAGTTCTTCTTTCTCGGCTGATAAATCCCAAGATTCATGTTCTCCCTTCGAGTAAGCCTCCATCATCTCCACTCGAGTTTGCAGGGACGCCCAACTGAGAGCATCCACCAAGATCCGCTTCAACTTAGTGTTCTTTTCCCTTAAAGAAGAATTGGCCTCCTGAACCCGAGATAGTTCACCCACAACAACCTCACGACGGCTCTTCTCCTGTGCCAACAACTTCCTGACTTGCTCTAGCTCCCCCTCCAGCCTGGAGACCTCCTCCTTGGCTCCATCAACCGTGCTCCGCAGACCGTCCCTTTGAACCCTAAGAAAGTCCACCTCGTTTGCCAGCCGGGGCATGATATGGCGCAGGTATAAACCCAATTGCAAGACCTAGGCAGGACCTCAATGAGTCAGGGCACAATCTGGGAAATCACGTCCAACAATAGACAAGGGAATAAATACCTCAAAAGTCTGCCCTGTTAGCAGGTCAGTCAGCTCCCCCAGAGAACTCTTGTCCATAGCAGCTTCAGGGCAAGGAAATAACAATTGATTCAAAGCCATCCAGTCCTCCGGAGATTTGAGGAAGCCAAAACCGCTGGGGAACTTAAGTGTTAACTCGGAGATGCGTTGTCTGCTGACTGGGGGACAGAGTCGGAAGTAGGAGCAGAGGTGTCAGCTACCGGGGATTTCCCAGCAGAGATGTCTCCAGGAGATGGAGAGGAGGCGCGTTTTCTTTTGGCTCCAGGAGAAGCAGAGGGAATGGAGCTGGATTGTCCCTTAGACAAGGAACTGGCGGCCGCCTTCTTCCTCCTAGAAGCGGTTAGTCGGTTCAAGGTCATGCGAGGCTTAGGATTTCCTAAGAAAAGGACAAAAGACAAACCTTAAATTACGGTAAAAACGAAGTATCTTGGCTAGACGTAAAAATGAAGTATACCTGAAGACATGGCGTCAGCAGAATCTCCCCCTGAAGAGAAAAGTGAAGAAGGATTATCCCCAAGAGGGTTCACCAGGTGGTGGAAAGACCGAAACTTAGGTTCCAGACCAAAGAGGCGAGCCGAAGAATCCGGATCTTCAGAATCAAAGTCAGGCTCCTCCAAATCTGCACCACGGTATCAGTAGGAAGAGTAAGCATGCACTGAAAATCCAGAGATAGGGAGGATACTTATACCTTCAACGCGCTTCCAGGGAGAGAAGAGATAGCTGGCAGCACAAGGGGAGATGCTATCAATCTTCACAAAGATAAAATACCGATACCATTTGTCGTCTGGAGGGTTAGCAGGGAAGGAAATACAGGTTTCCCTACCCTCCTGCAGACGAAGGGTCACCAGGCCATTCCTAACAGATCTAGCCGGGTAGACAGAGGAGACATCACCCAAGGTAATGCCTCTTTGGTATCGTTGGTTCAAAGCGCAGAAGCACAACAAAAGGCGCCATGCATGCGGCATCAGTTGGAAGGGGGCAAGACGATGAAAGGATAGAAAGTCACGAATCAGCGCGGGGAAAGGAAACCTAAGGCCTAGACAGAAAGGGTAAGCATAGAGGCAAGTCCATCTAGGACGGAAAAAATCCGCCCTCTGATCACGAAGGGGAACATGAATAATTACATCATCATGGAAGCCAAAAATCCCTCTGATGGCAGGAAGATCTCTCTCAGTATAGCAAGAGTTACAGGAATGGGGGAGGATTAAGGGTAAGTGTAGAAGGAAATAATATCAGGGACGACGAGGGACACGACGATGGCGAAAGAGGGGTTAGGGATTTCGAGCAGGAACGAGTAAACTTGGGGGCCATGACAGAAACGAAACAAGCAAGAAAGAAAAGAGGATTGCTACAAAAAATAAATCACCTGAAAATCAAGGTAAGGAAGTGCAGAAACTTGGCACCACAACAAGCGGCGAGTGAAAAAGATGGGGATCCTTTTTTGAAATTTTGAGGGAAGGATAGAGTGATGGGGAAGATGGAGAGAGGGTAACTAGGGTAAGAAGGGGTAAGAAGTAATTGGGAAGGGTAGTAATAATGAAGGGCAAGTGGAAAAGACAAGTAATGATGAAAGGGTAGAAACAAAATACTAGGGGGTAGGGGCGTCAGTTTTTGAAGGACAGACGGTTGATCGTCTCCAGAACTTATCTGCAAAGAAGCAGAAATTCCCGCCTAATATGAACTTAGTCGGAAATTTGGGGGCATTTGTTCGGGCTAAAAATTTACACCTTCGGAATGCAACGTGGCATGCTACGAGTGGACGGTCAAAAGGTCAGAAGTCAAAGGTCAACAACAAAAGGGTCCACGGTCCACGGATGAAAGTCAAAACCGAAGACTAAAAAACAGAAGTAAAAAATAATCAAAGATCGTCAAGTCAAACAAACCCGGAGTAATACACAATGACGGGCTGAACAAAGCATAAGAGTAAATAAAACAATGGGCCACACAACAAAACTGGCCCAGCAGACAAAGTAAGGAACCTAGCCCATACAAGAGGGAGGAGGCAACAGCTACTCCTAAAAACCAGGAAACCCTCCTACAGACCAGGAGGAGAATGAGAAGAAGGGGGAGCTAATTGTAACGGTTGTAACGGTTATCAAGCAATCAAGGGCAATAATTGTCCCAAGCATTAAAGGGCAATGAAGACTCCATAAACAGGGGGCATATAAAAGGAAAGGAAGGAAGAAGGAAGGGATCAAGCAAGCACACCGACTCCAAGCATACACCCTATCAAAACACTAGTAATCAACCATAGATAAAATACTTATATTTGTATTCCTTTCTTCATTCTTTTTCCGTTCACAGTGAAATCTTGGCGGGATTCCGACTCCCCCCGCGGTTTTTCCCACATCGGGTTTCCGCGTCACCAAAACTTTGTGTGTCATCCATTTTCTTTCGTTGTCCTTTGTTTGTTAGATCCGTTCGATTTCGTCGACCCATAGTTATAGGATGATCGCTTTAACCCGCACCCGAAATCGTAGATCCGGTAAATTTTACCAAAACATTACTCCAATAGATATGAGATGTTACTTTCATGGATTATGTCTGTTAAATGTAACTCAAGAAAGGTGTTACTCCAATAGATATGAGATGTTACTCTAACCAAATACACATGTATTAAATAAAATATAGAGTTAATTGCAACGTAGCACAGCGCTATGTGTAGAAAAAATGTGTACAAAATAAGTTATTCTTGTAAACCAAAAAAAAAATTCTTAGAATGACCAAAAACACAAGTATTCTCAATACACTTGTTCCTCCACCTCATCTTCCTCAGCGTCTTCTTCAGTTTCCTCATCTACTTCAACATAAAACAAAACAATAATATCAGTGAAGCATACGTTAAACCTGGAATCTATACTAAAACGAGAGCAATGAACCATTTTTATTAATCCATCATTAATCAAATGAATAAAATTCCACCTTTTCCAGTGTTGTCCCGTGCGTTCGCATCTTTGCCAATACCACCTGTACAAACTTGAACAGCGTTACATCCATGAAAAATAATGTGTTACTTCAATTCCTAAGTTGTGTTACTCTAACGAGTACAGTACGTTACTTTAACATCATCATCAAAACCCTTTTCTCAACGTTCATTTGTGTTACTGTAATTGCAATTAAGTGTTACTTTAACTCAGAAGGTATGTTACTTCAACGGCGTTTCTGCGTTAATAGAAATCAAAACAATAGTATCAGTGGATATAATGGAAAATCTAAATAATAAACATAAAACCCTGGAATCTATAAAGATCGAGAGAGCAATTAACCATTGATACGAAACTATGATGAATGAAATGACAATGAAAGCAATATTAATATCAACATGAAAATTGACGTAAAAAAAGAACGCAAATTGACGCACGATGTATCCATGGATAAAAATTGAATCACAACATGAAAGAAATATTGAAACTCACCATTGTTATACTCGATCAATTGCTTATCAACAGTTGAAGAAGATGACGCGGTCATTGAATCCATTATAACGGGATTTCGAGCACAGAATTGAATGAATGAATGAATGAACGTGATGAAGAAAGGGGTTTTTTTTTTCAGGATTGAATGAACGTGAATGATGAATGAACGTGATCAAGGGAGTTATTGTTTCCTAAATTCATGGGAGCTATTTTAGTAACGTAAATCTCCTCTTTTTTTTTTTCTCTTTTTTTTAATGCAAATACTAGGATGCATCTTGTCCATCCATCCCCATCCTATCCAATGGATGAGATGAGTACTTAGAGACTCATCTAGAGTAAAGGACTCATAAGAGCATTACTATATATATATATATATATATATATATATATATATATATATATATATATATATATATATATATATATATATATATATTCGGGATCCATTGAGGCAGCCTAACTCCCTGCAACCGTTGAGGCACAATCTGGGCCGTTAGATCTGATTGAGATCACAAAAACAAACGCGCGCCATTTCCTTCCTTTCCTTTTGAATTAGTCGACTTTCTTTCTCTAGAAATTTGTTTATTTTTTCATTCAAATCATTCGATCATCTTCATCAGTTCCGTTGCAGATCTTCATTGTTTGATCTTCATCATTTTCACTTGCAGATTTAATTGTGCTCACTCCTAAAATCGAGCGTCTTCATCATTTCAATTACAGATCTTCATCATTCGATTATCATCATTTAAGTTGAGATTTCATTTTGTTAACTTTGTAAATTCGTTCGTAGAATTGATTTTACGAATTCTGTTCTTGATTATCAAGGAATTCTATGCTTAATTATCAACGATTTCTATTCTTGATTTGATTGTCGTCATTTTCACTTGCAGATTTGATTGTAATCCTGAACAATTCGTTTAGAGAAAACTGATTATGAACGCCACCATACGTGAACACATACCCTGTTTGTGACTTTGCCTTGTGTGGGTCTGATAAGTATCCAGCATCTGCATATCCAATCAATGTAGCATCTTTCCTTCTAGGGTAGAACAAACCCAAGTCCTGGGTTCCTTGAAGATATCTTAACAGATGTTTAACTCCATTCCAATGCCTCTTAGTGGGTGATGCACTAAATCTTGCCAATAGATTGACTGGAAAAGCTATATCTGGTCGAGTGTTATTTGCCAAGTACATTAGCGCGCCTATTGCACTAAGATATGGAACTTCAGCTCCTAGGATATCTTCATTTTCTTCTCGTGGTCGAAATTCATCCTTTTCCATACTAAGAGTTCGAACGACCATTGGAGAACTCAGAGGGTGCGATCTAGCCATTCCAAATCTTTGTATAACTCTCTGCGTGTAATTTTCTTGATGGATAAGGATTCCGTCCTTGAGGTGTTCAATTTGCAGGCCGAGGCAGAACTTTGTCAGTCCAAGATCTTTCATTTCGAATTCTTTCATCAGGTATTTGGCAGCAGCTTCAAGCTCATCAGCCGTTCCGATGATATTTAAATCATCAACATATACCGCAATGATTGTAAAACCGTTCATTGTTTTTCTAATGAAAACGCATGGGGTGATGGGATCATTTTTGTAACCTTCTTTTGTAAGGTACTCTTTTAATCGATTATACCACATTCTTCCGGACTGTTTTAATCCATACAAGGATTTCTGAAGTTTTACACAAAACATCTCACGAGGCAGATTAGGATTGTGATCCCCTGGCATTGTTACTCCCTCGGGGATTTTCATGTAGATATCAGTGTCAAGTGAGCCATATAAATATGCCGTCACTACGTCCATAAGACGCATATGTAATCCCCTGGATACTGCAAGTCCGGTTAAGAATCTTAGGGTTGTTGCATCTACTACAGGCGAATATGTTTCTTCATAATCTATTCCTGGCTTCTGCGAGAAACCTTGTGCAACAAGTCTTGCTTTGTACCTTACAATTTCATTTTTCTCATTTCTTTTCCTAGTGAAAACCCACTTATGCCCTACAGGTTTTACATTCTTTGGTATTCGACTTACCGAGCCGAAAACTCCTCTTTTCTCAAAAGATTTTAGTTCTGCCTTCATTGCTTCTTCCCACTTTGGCCAATCATGTCTTTTTCGACACTCGTTGACGGACTTTGGTTCAGTATCGACTTTGTCGTTCATGATTTCTGTCGCTATTGAGTGAACAAATATCTCGTTTATATCGGTATTCATTATGTTATATTCAATTCCTGTATGAACATAACTCATTGAGATTTCATGATTATCATTTATATTCTCTGGTGTGGGTTCTTCTTGAGATTTCATATTATGTTCATCTTCTTCTGTACCTTTGCCAGGTATTTCCTTTAATTTTTTGGATTTTCTCGGCCTTAGGTCTTTTGAACCAGGTGGCCTCCCACGTTTCTTTCATGTCGTAGATTGTTCGGCTATTGATTTCTCAGAACTATCTACGGGGATGTTGATTCTGGCTGGAGCATTTACCGCAGGTATATGGGATTTTGTGATTCCCTTTGAGTTTGTGAATGCATCGGGTAATTGATTCGCAATATTTTGCAAATGAATTATCTTTTGTACTTCTATATTACAAGAACCATTCCTTGGATCAGGATATGATATTAAATCTGCGTTCCATATGATTTCTGTAGATCGTTGGTCCACCTTCTTTTCTCCCCCTAAGACTGGGAATGTATTCTCGTCAAAATGACAATCTGCAAATCGTGCATTAAATAAATCTCCAGTCATGGGTTCGAGGTATTTAATTATACTTGGGGAGACAAAACCCACATATATTCCCAGTCTTCGTTGTGGACCCATTTTGGTTCTCTGAGGTGGTGCAATCGGGACATACACTGAGCAACCAAAAGTTCTTAAATGAGAAATATTTGGTGGTTGACCGCTTACTAATTGTAAGGGAGAAAACTTGTGATAAGCGGTTGGCCTTAATCTTGTTAAGGCTTCTGCATGTAAAATGGTATGTCCCCACGCAGACGTTGGTAATTTGGATTTCATCAGTAAAGGTCTAGCAGTGAGTTGCAATCTTTTAATCATTGCTTCTGCAAGTCCATTTTGGGTATGGACATGTGCTACTGGATGTTCAACATCTATGCCAATTGACATACAATATTCGTTAAACGCCTGGGATGTAAACTCCCCTGCATTGTCCAAACGAATTTTCTTGATATTTTGATCTGGAAATTGAGTTCTTAGCCTTATTATTTGAGCTAGTAATTTTGCGAAAGCAAAATTTCGTGTGGAAAGAAGAGTCACATATGACCATCTTGTAGATGCATCAATTAATACCATGAAATATCTGAATGGTCCACATTGAGGGTTGATTGGTCCGCATATGTCCCCTTGAATTCTTTCAAGAAATGCGGGTGTCTTATTTTTTATTTTATTTATTGATGGTCGTATAATCAGTTTCCCCATTGAACATGCACTACAAGGAAAATCGCTTGATTTTATAACTCTCATATTTTTCATGGGATGTCCGAGTGCATTTCCAATGATTTTTGCCATCATTGCAGGACCTGGATGTCCTAACCTATCATGCCATAGAGCAAATGTGGTTTTATCATGGATTTTGGATGATGTCATCATACTGGTTATAACTTGGGTTATTTTTGTAAAATACAGACCAGATGAATAAGATGACATTTTCTCAACGATGCATTTTGTGCCTGATTTAAATAATGTAAGGCATAAATATTCTTTATCATTTTCACTCATGGTTTCAATATGATAACCATTTTGTCGCATATCTTTGAAACTGATCAAGTTTCTTTGTGACTTACTTGAGTATAGTGCTTTATGAATTGTTAGACAAGTTCCCATTGGGAGCATAATATTGGCTTGTCCGTTGCCTTCAATAATTTCAGCGTTGCCACATATAGTATTCACATATGCCTTAATTGGCTTTAATTCGACGAAATACTTCTTTTGTCTCAAAATAGTATGAGTTGTGCCGCTATCGATTAGGCATATTTCTTCTCCAGTTGTCATGTCTAGAAGATAAATAAGTAGAGCTTATTAATAGAAAGTGAAATAA
The DNA here is from genome assembly GCA_958450325.1 of Agrostemma githago. Lineage (NCBI taxonomy): Eukaryota > Viridiplantae > Streptophyta > Magnoliopsida > Caryophyllales > Caryophyllaceae > Agrostemma > Agrostemma githago. Next base: position 39,654,079 of record OY288258.1, read on the forward strand.
CATCCAATATATTACATTTTATTTAGGATGATAAGCAAACGAGACAAACATACAAAATACATAATGTAGATAAGGCAGCAGCACGCGCGCGCGCACATATATATATATATATATATATATATATATATATATATATATATATATATATATATTTAGTTGTACTGCATAACAGAGATAATCTAGAATCCACTGCTCCCATCACCATCATCAAGGAAATAATTAGCTGTTTCAATCATTTCTGACTCGAGCGGGTCAGTTTCATCCAAATTTGATTCGGGCATCTCAGAGTTTAATGGTACGGCATCTGTGACAAAATGTGTCTCCTCCCTTCTTTTCTTGATGGATGCTTGATAGAGGTCGACAAAATGTTTTGGGGTGCGACATGTGCGAGCCCAGTGACCCTCCATGCCACATTTATGACAGGTGGTCTTATATTTTTCCGAGGTTTCAGAACTAACATTTTGTTTTCCCGGGCGCGTATATTTAAATGAATTTTGACCTCTGCTTTGGCCATAACCGCGTCCTCCTCGACCTCGTCCGCGTCCGGGTCCACGTCCACGGCCACCGCCACGGCCGCGTCCGGGTCCGGCGAAATTCGCCTCTGGTATAGCAGCATAGCAACTTGGCCTCATATTGTCATTTCTTAATAGAACTTCGTCATGTTGCTCAGCAACTAAAAGTATTGCAATTAGGTCCGTGAATTTTTCTATTTTATTGATTCTGATACTTCTTTGAAAATCCATGTTTCTTTTACCCATGGTAGAGAATGTTTTCTCTATTTTACTGAAATCACTAACTTGTTCCCCACAATACTCTAGTTGTGATGCGATACGGAATAGAGCAGAATTATATTCGTTTACCGAAGGAAAATCTTGGAAACGCAAGTTTTACCATTCATGTCGAAGTTTTGGGAGGAGGACATATTGCTGATGTCCGAACCGTTCCTCAAGAAGGGACCATAATTCAGATGGATCTCTGATCCTCAAATATTCATTTTTTAGCCCTTCATTCATGTGATGTCGTATAAATATATGAGCCTTTTGTTTTTCCTGGTGGGTAGCTGAATTGCCTTTCTCAACAGTATGTTCAAGGGCTTTTGCCCCTAAATGGGCAATGACATCATCTTTCCATTGTAAGAACTTTTCACCAGATAAATCAAGGATGTCGAATTCCCTTTTTGCAATCTGAGTCATTTTCTTTCTATTTCTTTTAGATCTAACATATGTGATTTTGCGGGTGTTAGTATAATAATCATAGGTAATTTATAGTAAAGTAATTTATTCATACATCAATAATCACTAGGTACTAACATTAATATTAGTATATAAAAGTAAAATTTTAAAAAAAAAAAAAAGACAAAACAACAAAATATATAGACCGAATACATAAAATAGGGGAAAGACAGAAAATAAACGAACATAATTAACGAAGTTCACAATAGATTAGTGGTAATTAATTGATTTATAAGACACAAACTATTTATTGATATATAGAAATATGAAAAAGACGACTAACATAACTATTAGAAACATGAGTATATTAAGTAGACCCTCCAATTCTCAAAGATTTTGCGTAATAGAGCGCATGGTGGCGTCGTCTTCTCCGTCTTTATCCATTTATTATTTGGATTTTTTTTTAATGTTTTTGTTTATGTTTTTTTTTAAGAGTAATAAAGACGGAGAGGATAAGGGAAGTGAGTAAGGTGATAAGATTTTGTAGATTTTATAAGGGTTAAAAGTACTGTAGCGTCGGTGGAGGTTAAAAATATCATACTTATTTTGCAAATTTGTATCATTACGGAGAAGATTTAATGTATATGAGTAGAAACAGTTGGATTCAACGACTAAATATAAAACTTTAGTGAGAATAAATGCGAGAGTATATCTAATAGGAGTATTAAAAGAACAGAAGAATACTTTAAAAAAAACAAATACTCCATAATGCAAAGGGTAATTTACGTATGACATGCATACATACTTCAAAGTGTAAATTATTCATACCTATTAACACATGCATGCAAAAGCTTACTCATTCACATGCATGCAAAAAGCTCATCATGCAATTGTCATACTTTCACATGCATGTTACTATCACTAGCTACTACAATAAAAACCACACATGACACATCCACTAAATCAACACAAGCAACTACATCCTCATGCATGCTTCTCCCCATTCCTCCCCCCTTTTTTTATTTTAAAGATAATTACATTATGTTTACACTACGTTCATTATCGTATTTCGACCGACATTGTTGGTCTAGGTGAGATTAAAGGTCGTCGACGTTGAAAGTCGGGTCATTAATGTCTGTGTGGCGGCGCTTTGCGCCTGTGAGTTTGACTGACTCGGAGGATTCCGAGGACTCTACTATACCTTTCGCCTTCTTAGGGCGAGATGGTCCTGCCATATGTCCGGGTAAGCAGTGATGAGTTTCATGATGCTTTTCCGGTTGCTTCCTTGGTCGATTTTGGTTAAGATGGGTGACTGATGGTTCACTAGGCTGTGGTTCGGGTTGGGGATGAAAGGGGGGGATATTCGGTAAATTATTAGGTAAATTATTATTAGGTTCTCTAAGTATATATATATTACAATTTGTGATACAATTAAGGGTAATGGAGACTCCGAAATAATGATGATCCATTTTTTTTTATCCCTTTTAAAAGAGGTTAGTAACTAATGTTAACAAAATAATGATTTAAAATACTACCTTATAAACTTGGAGCAAATTCGTGCTGATAACGTGTTGAGGAATAAATATTAAAAGAGAAAGATTGAGAGTGATTGAGAGTAGGGATTGAGAGTAAAGATTGAGATTAAGTGTATCCCTTCTCATTCATCAGATCACATATTTATAGTACAAATATACTGTATACATAGTTGACGTTTGGAAGAAAGTTCTTCCATACATTTAATGTATGGAAGGAATTTCTTCCATAACTCCTGTTGCAACATATGGGTGGAGGGATGGTTTGCAGAAGAAACTATGCGCTGAGATTTTCACCCTAACTTTCACTCTAAGGTTATTCAACACTCAGCACTTTTTTCACAAGTCTTCTAGAAACATCATCTTTGTGTCCTTCCCCACGAGTGTGGATGCGCACAGTAAATCCCTTTTACTTTGGCATTTGCGGGAACCCTATGGAAACTGGAGTGATGTTCCATGTTATTGTTTTCATCATTCAATTCTTATCCTTCTCCGTACTTTTTCTTAGGTCGGATAAAACTTGAAGGTTACAACTTACAGGTGCTCGAACGCTCGCAGCTAGAGTAAGCCCAAACAAAGAAAGAAAGGAACAAGAGAAACGAAGAAAGAAGCGGAGCTTATGAATAAAAAATCAACGCCAGACGCGCAACATCCATGCGGCTTGCGCGCTATGTTGATCCGGGGGTTCGCGTTTTGCCTGTTTTGTGAGACAACTTTTCCATTTTGAAGACTCTTTATTATTTTATTATTATTGTTATTGTGAGTATACAAAGACACATTATTTCCAAGGTTACTTGGATGGAGGAGGGGGATATGAATATCGCATATTTCCATGCTTCTATTAAGCATCGCCGGGCTATTAATAAGGTGATTCAAATTAAAAATCAACAAGGGGATAGCCTCACATCCCCTACAGACATTCATGCTGCATTTCTTAGTTATTTTACTAGTATACTTGGGGAGAGTAGGACAGTCATTGAAGTTCATAAACCTACTGTAAGGAAAGGTCCCACTCTGTCTGACCAGCATAGGAGTCTTCTGTTGCAGCCCGTAACTATGACAGAGGTTCAAAAAGTGATGTTTAGCATTAAGGGCAACAAAGCTCCAGGCCCTGGCGGGTTTACGAGTCAGTTTTTTAAAGACACTTGGAGTATAACAGGGCAAAGTGTGTATGAAGCAGTTCAGGATGTACTTACACAGGGGAAATTGCTGAAGCAAGTTAGTAATACTTTGCTTACGCTAATACCCAAGGTTAGTAATCCAGATAATGTGGGACAATTTCGAACCATTGCCTATTGCAACACGATCTACAAATGCTTATCCAAGATTATTTGTAGCCGACATAGCAATATCTTACCGGAGATCATACCCCCTAGTCAAAGCGCTTTGTGAAGGGGAGGGATATTGTGGAGAACATACATATATGCCATGATTTGGTACGCTTATACAACAGGAAGCAATGTTCCCCTCGAATTATTATGAAAATAGATATGCAAAAGGCCTATGACCCCATTGAATGGTCCTTTGTACAAGGAATGCTTGAAGCTTTGGATTTTCCCCATGGGTTCATTGCTATTATCATGGAGTGTCTCACCTCTCCAAGCTACACCTTGGTGCTTAATGGGGAGAATTTTGGCTTCTTTAAAGCTAAAAGAGGATTGAGGCAGGGTGATCCGATCCCCTTTCACCCCTCCTCTTCACGATTTGTATGGAGTATTTAAGTCGAATTATAAAGGTGGTTCAGGAGAAAACTGAATTTAGATTCCACCCAATGTGCAAACAAATTAAGCTTAGTCATCTATGTTTTGCAGATGATCTGATGTTATTTTGCAAAGAAAATGCAGCCTCGGTTAATTGGTTAATGAAGGCTTTCGGGAGTTTTTCTGCTGCTTCTGGGCTTATCATGAATCAAAGTAAGTCTAGCATTTACTATAATGGCATCACAGGCGCAGATGCTACAGGATTGACCAAGGGGGCTCTACCCTTCAAGTATTTGGGGATTTCTATGTCTCCGAAGAAGATTTCTGTTCTTGAATGTCACATTTTGACTGAAAGGGTTGTAAGCAGGATAAGGGGATTGGGGGCGAGAAAGTTATCATACAGTGGGAGATTAGTTCTGGTTCAATCTGTATTGAGCAATCTGCACGCCTATTGGTCACGAATTTTCATTATTCCAACCTCAGTTATAGCTCAAAGCAATGCTATATGCAGGAATTATTTGTGGAAGGGAAGCGAACATTATCATTCTCCACCATTGATAGCTTGGGAAAGTGTATGCTATCCTAAACAGGAAGGGGGATTGGGGTTACAGAACTTGCATATATGGAACATAGCTGCTATAGGTAAGTATGCTTGGTGGGTGACAAGTAAACCGAATCATATGTGGGTAAAATTGGTGCATTCAATCTACTTGAAGGACAGAGATTGGACTACTTATCAACCTCCCCTTAATTCCAGCTGGTCTTGGAGAAAGATTTGCTGTGTTAAGGACAAATTCTATACCAATAATCTATTTCCTTCGCTAATAGCTCAACACAGAAATTATGAGGTGTATGAAGGCTACGACTGGTTGCGAACTCAAGGGCAGAAAGTTAGATGGGATAAGATGGTTTGGAATAGGATAAGCCTTCCTCAACATGGATTTATAACATGGTTAATTAGCCACAACAGGTTACTCACTAAGGATCGGCTTGCAAAAATGAGCATTGTGAAGGACTTGGAGTGTGCTATTTGTGGTGCAGCGGATGAAACACATGGGCATTTATTTACCCAGTGTGAGTATGTCCAGCAATGCTTCAGGGTATTGTCCTTGTGGGTGCAACAAGCTATTCCGCATCAGGATACAACGAACTGGTGGAAGAGGCTTCGAGCTAAATCGTTGCTACTGAAACAAATCTATGCGGCGGGTATTTTAGCTGTCTGGTATCATGTGTGGAGGAATAGGAATCAGGGGCGATTATTCCAGAAGATAGAACATCCAAATAGATTAATGGAGGTCGCTAAGAAGGAAGTATGTGCAAGTGATCAACGTATTTTATATCGTATTTTATTGCCCCCGACAACCGTTTTTTAAGCTTTTCTTTTTTCGATTTATATATTTAATGTCGATTTTTATTAGAAAGTCGATACTGCCAACCCTCGTGCTATTTTGCAGGTTAGGTACAATTTTGAGCTTATTTTGGAGTAATAACCCGGATAGCCGAGACGAGGAAGAAAACGGAAAGCCGATAAGCAATAAAGAACTCAGCTACGAGTTCCAGCAGCACCCACTCGATCGAGTGGTGCTAAGCACTCGGTTGAGCGCCTCACTTCAGAGCTCAACTGGACTGCATCAGAGTTTTGGGCCAATTCTTCTTTTTAGCCCAAAGACGGGCTCGAGCTGGAGCAAATCACGAACCCACTCGATCGAGTGGCATTGCATGCACTCGATCGAGTCCGTCTGACCCAGGTCGCGGATCAGATTTTTAATTAATTAGAATTTTGGGCCTGTGTTTCGGAAGTCCAACTGATTTGTCTTTAAATCAGTTTTCTTAGGATTGTCAGATACACTTTTCATATCTTAAAAACACACATTACGTTACTTGGTTGCTTAGCGTAGAAGACTACGTTCGTTTCCGTTTTTCTTCGCAAGATTCATCGAACTTGTTTGGTATCGAAAATTTTAGTTTTAATTTCAATTTCAGTTTTCTAGTTTAATCCTTGTCTTAATTCGTCTTTTGTCTCAGTAAACTTGATTTCAGTCTCGCTTATTATTTGTTAGTATAGAATTGTTATTGCTTCTCGTAGTTTAATTTAATTTGCATTCATCATGTTTATTTGCAATTCTTATTTCATTATTTCAATTACAATCATTATGAGTAGCTAAATTTTATCTAGGATTTAAGGGGATCTGTAACACCCCGTTATTTTCTGCGTTAATTATAAAGTTTGATTTTTCTATTTTTATTTAAATCGGGTTTTAAGTTGGTTAAAAATATTTTTTAATGTCGTTATAAATATTAAAGTATTTTGGGTCGTCTTATAATAAATCGGTTTTGATTTTCTTAAAGTGGAACGTTATTTTATAAACCGACTTTGTATCGGATTCGACTCTGAGTCAAACACAAATAAGAAAAGGAAAAAAAAGGGGAAACCTAAATTCTACTTAAACCGCCGGATCTTCCTAATTTTCTAAACCCACAAAAGAAGAAGAAAGAAAAGCCCTCTTTTGTACTCTAAACCCAATTCACGTAAACCCTCCTCCCATCCTCACCTTGTTCCCTTCCCTGATTCTTTTGGGTGAGTGGCAGTTTACTTCTTTCCGACTTTCATAAGATTTGAATTGGTAAGTATCAGTTTATTAATTTTTGTTTCTTGAAATTTTATAAATTGATTTTCGTCTTAAATATCATGGGTCGAGATCAAGAGTCTTTGCGTCAAGTAATTTAGGTGATGATACAGGGTTATCCTAATTTTTTACTGTATTTCGTTTTAGTAACCGTTGTGAAAGTTTTAATTAGTATGATCGAACTTTGTCGGTATAAAATTTGGGTGATTAGTTGGATGATTGATTTATTTGTATCATTTGATCAGTTGAAGAGAGTTGGTTGTGGCTAGGAGGAGTATCAGGGGATTGTTCACACAAACTTAATGATTATGTAATGATGCAAGGTTGATGTAATTAAGGTCTATGCAAAGGTGATGTAATTCGCTACCATGATGCAAGGTGTAGGTGAAGTTAACAGCACGTGAACATGTGTAAATTGTCATGGGTTACGGATAGATCATTGTCAATTAGAGATTTTGCCATGGACGTTGGTTTCGGTTATTATGCTTGACTAAGAATATGAGATTTTAAAGGAGGTGTGTTCAAAATGTTGTCTTTGGAGTCTGGGTATTGAGTGAACTAGTTTCGGGGTGAAAGTTTAAGCGACCTTGTGTGATATTAGAGTGATATATTACGTTGGGTTCACATCGACTTTAGTTAGATTATTGAAGCAATTTATATTATATTATTTGTAGTTTGTGGGTTCGAGGAGAAAGAATTTTTGGATAATATTAGTTGAGTTGTGACCGTCTTGAGAGGTAAAGACGTTTTGACCTTTTCACCTTTAAATAAAGAGCATGTTCGGTTCAAATTATATTTTTAAAGCGGTTTTATAAATCATTTTGTCAATGGTGAATTTTTATGATACTCGTAATATTTTGAATATTGAACTTGTGACATGAGTCACACATTGGTATTATTTCAGTAAAAATTTTGGAGATTATAACAGACTCTGGGAGCTCTGTTGGTCTAGTTGGTTTAAGGTGCGTTTACGACGTTCCTGGGACTTCGTCCCAAAACTGAACTCTTGTCCCGAGTTATATTTGAGTGGGGTAACCGGCCCCCACTTGCTAGGTAGTTAGACTTTCTCCTTTGGCAGCATCATCCTACTGATTGTCCAAATGCGAGAGGTCGCACTATAGTAAGCCTAGCTAAGCATAGGTGGTACCTCTAGACCGTGCAAGGGTAGAACCTTGGCACACAGATGGTGAAAAATATATATTCTTGGTTGGTTTGGTTTTAACTACTGTTTTTACAGTATTGTGTTTTGTTATCAAAATAGTGACTTTCAACTCCGGTTTCAATTTACAATAAAATTATTATATTATTATTTTATGTTTTTATTATATTATACTTTACTCATCCTTGCTGGCTTTCTTTTGTTTTGGGTTGTTTCCCCGCCGGAACCTATACCTATTTGTGTTTTGGGTACAGTGGATAGGTACACTTAATATGCTGCATGGGTGCATTTGGTTCGGGATGCTGAGCGAGGAAAGATTTTATTATTTAACATTTACCTCCCAACTATTTATATTTATATTTGATTTATTGGGTTGAGATTGTTTAAACCGTTTCGGATTTTGTAAGGCTTAAGTCTTCCACTGCAACGTTTTCATTTAAATATTTATCGGATTTATATTTACTTCTTATAATATTCTTTTGCCTTGCATTTGGCCTTGTGAGCTAAATGCGGAGTAACGACTTTAAATTTTCCTATTTTATTCTTTTATTTTGGTCGCGAAAATTTATGGCTGTTACAAGATCGATGGGTGTTAATTGGGTTATAGAAAATTGACATGTCCCTAATCATATGAATTGCCGCCTGAATGTTGTTTTAATTCTGATTGATTAATTACTGGCCAGGATTAATTAGTTAGTATCACAATTAGGACTTTTCGCCGACCGGGTTAAGGACTAATTATGTCACGACATTTTGGGTAGACTAGCTTAATTCTAGCGACCGCAGGTTAAGTTTAGTTCTAAAGTTTGTAGTAGTACCGACCGGACGTCCGGACCTACACCTTAGACAGTTCGATTATTGACCTGTTAGTTGACTCCCTGACCATTGTGAACCTGAGACCCTAGACTTCTTTATTATTTATTTACCCTATAGTAATTAGCTGTCAGTCTACTTAAACAAACAAGAAAAATAGTGACCTGTAGTCTTAAGTCTAGACCTTAGAACAAGTATTTAAGCCCGTCTCCTTGTGGTTCGACCCCTACTTTACTATCGGCATTAGTTAGTGGACCTTAGGGTATCTTTGATTAGGAATACGACTATCCCTGTCAAATTTTGGCGCCGTTGCCGGGGAGACGGTGTTATTTATTTACTTGTTTTGTGTTTTAGCCTTTTGATTGCTTGTCTCGAGGAACTTCAGTTCCTTGAGACCGTTTCTCACATTTTTTCCTGTAGTTTCCTCGAATGCCCAGGTCCTCTCGAATTTCAGGCTACGTACCACCATACGATCCTGAACCAGAGAGAACTCTCCGCAGGTCTACGAAATTTTACAAGGAGATTGCTGAGACAGGAAGATCAGAATCATTGGGAAATTCGGACGACGACCACATAGCCGAATCGCTGTCCTTTGAAGAGGATAACTCCACTACTGCCCCCGAGACACCGCTAGTCAAGATGCCTCCCAAACTTGCTAGCCATTCCGAGCCGGAGTAAAGTTTCCTACCGAAACCGTTGAAGAGGCCCACGACCACTACAGGTACATTTGAAATCCGCCCCGCTTTCATTACGTTGGTGGAGCGAAATCAGTTCGGTGGAGGTCCCGATGAAGACCCGGCGAAGCACATGAAGCTCTTCACCGATTACTGCTCTACAATTCCACTCCCCTCGGGAGTAACACAAGAGGTGATGGAGATGCTTTTCATGTTCTCCCTACGCGATAATGCAAGAGATTGGATCACGGATCTAGACAAAGCAACCGAGGGAATCACAGACTGGAACTCCCTAGCCTTAGCTTTTTACAAGCACTACTACACGCCGCAGAAGACCAACATGTTGAGGAGTCAGATTACTAACTTCCGACAGACATCTCACGAGAATATCTACGAGGCGTGGGTAAGGTTTAAAAAGCTAGTCAAGGAGTGCCCACATCACGGATTCGAGGTATGGTTTTTGTGCAATTAATTCTATAATGGTTTATATGACGATTGCCGAGCTACGCTCGATTCTGCAGCTAATGGCAGGTTCCAAAACAGTTGATGATGACAAAGCATGGAAGATAATTGAAGATATGGCTACTCATCATTCACGTTGGGGAAATCCACGAGGTAACACCCGGGGAAATAGTGGTGACTCCGAGTCATCAAATGCCATAGTTAGCCACCTAGTCGCTTTAACTAAGCGGATTGATACCATGGAGCTTGCTAGAACCCAAAACCAACCACAACAAGGCGGTATGTACCAAGTTAATGCGATGTCTGAGGTTGTTTGTGAGAGTTGTGGGAATATGGGTCATTATACCCAAGAGTGTGTGAGTTTAGAAACAGCGAATGCTTTCCAATCTATGAGACCACACCTCCCATACTTGAACCAATCGGGCTATGACAAGTCCTTGTTGTCCTATAAGAGCCAGAACGTGCTTAACCCACCACCACCCGGCAGTAACAAAAGCGTCCCTTATGTAGCACCCCATAACCGACCCTCTCAAAACAATAACCGACAACAATTCCAAGTAGGGCAACAAAATTGGGGTAACCAACAAAATTGGGGTAACCAACCGTGGGGGAATAACCAACCTTGGGGTAACCAACAAGGGTGGGGGAACCAACAACAATTCCAACCGATCCCACAAAACCAAAACCAAACCCAAGCTCAAGCTCCAACCAACACCGAGTATGCGGAGATCAAAGCATTATTGATGCAAGGTATTCAAGCTCACCAAAAGCAAGAAACCCAGATCAACCAAATACTCGCCCATAAAAAGATCCTAGATACCCAAGTAGCACAACTTGCCGCCCAAAAGCAAGCTAGGCCACCGAGTACTCTACCTCCTCTAGGCGAACAATCACATGAGCAAGCTAATGCGATTACATTGAGAAGCGGAACCCATTATGAAGGTCCAAAAATGCCCGAGGAGTATGTTGTGGTTGATGAGACCGAGTTGGAGAAGCAAGAGCTCGCCGAAGAAGCTAGGAGTAGGCCACGAATTGCGGCTACTCGATCGAGTAACACCCCCCACTCGATCGAGTAGACCCTCTAAAACCTGGCAGAGAGCAGTCAAGTGTTCCTCTCGACCGAGTCATGCCTGACTCGATCGAGTTGGAGGTCACTCGACCGAATGGTATCAGCCCACTCGATCGAGTAGACCCTCCAAAAGTGATCAGAAGCCCCCCAGCGATACCACTCGATCGAGTGCCACCAGGTGACTCGACGGAGTATACCAGCACTCGATCGAGTCAGCCTGGACTCGATCGAGTGGAGACCGTAACACCTAACTCAGCTGTTTTTCGTCCCAGGTTTCAATTAAGGATGCTAATTCTTCTCAAGCACCCCCGTCTCGAGCCAAGGAGCCTGCAATTTCGATAATACTTCCATTTCCCCACCGACAGCGTAAGACAAAGCTTGATCAACAGTTCGGTAAGTTTATGGAAGTCGTTAAGAATCTGCAAGTAAGTGTTCCTTTCACTGATTTAATCACTCAAGTTCCTGCTTACGCGAAATTTATGAAAGAAATACTAACTCGTAAGCGGTCTTTTAGTGAAAGTGAGACAGTTGCTTTCACAAAGGAATGCAGCGCGCTACTACAAAGTCGTACTCCGCCCAAGCTCAAGGATCCAGGGAGTTTTTCTATCCCTTGTACTATAGGGACATTAGCCATAGATAAAGCCCTTTGTGATTTAGAAGCTAGCGTCAGTGTCATGCCGTATTCTATTTGTCAAAAATTGAATATGGGTGTTTTGAAATGTACTAATGACTCTGCAGATGGCCGATAGATCGGTCAAATATCCTCTAGGTGTCTTAGAGGATGTCCCGGTCCAAGTAGGGAAATTTTTCATTCCCGTAGACTTTGTAGTCTTAGACATGGCTGAGGATGCCATAATCCCTATTATCCTCGGTCGCCCTTTCTTACACACGGCAGGGGCGATCATCGATGTCAAAAATGGGAAGCTCACACTCTCCATAGGAGATGATACCGGGACTTTTAGTATCGATCACGCTCTTAAGAAGCCCATGATAGAAGAGTCCTGCTATAGCATAGATGTCATTGATTTGGAAATAGAAAATTATATTGACGACTATCTTGGCAGGGACCCTTTGGAGAAATTGCTAACATTCGGCGATGCTGATGCAGAGAAGAGATTATGGAACGCGGAAGTGGATGAGCTAGAACGTATGCTAAACGGGAAGGAGAGCGCTATTGAAAAGGTATACAGTCTCAGCACCCCTAAAAAGGAGGTCGAGGTAAGTAAACCTGAACTAAAACCCCTCCCCTCTAATCTATAATATGCATTCCTAGATGATATGGGTCTAAACCCCGTAATTGTCAACGCTGCACTCACGAATAGCCAACTTTCGGAGTTGTTAGTCATCTTACGACGACATAAGAAGGCTATTGGGTACAGCATTGATGACCTACGTGGTATTAGTTCCGAGTTTTGCATGCATCGCATTCACTTAGAGGGAGACCATAGACCATCCATTCAGGGACAACGTAGGTTGAAACCGAACATGCTGGATGTGGTTAGAAAAGAGGTTATGAAACTCCTAGATGCTGGTATTGTCTATCCCATTTCCGACTCTAAATGGGTTAGCCCAATCCAAGTGGTCCCTAAGAAGGGAGGGACCACGGTTATCACGAACGAGAAGAATGAGCTCATTTCTACTCGATTAGTGACTGGATGGAGGATGTGTATTGACTACCGTAAGCTGAACATAGCTACTAGGAAAGACCATTTCCCACTCCCCTTCATTGACCAGATGCTAGAGCGACTTTTCCCGGGAAACTTAAATCCCGATGGTCTGGACCGTTCACGGTGACTGAAGTGAATAAATTCGGGTCGGTTACACTCATCTACCGACAAAGGCGAAATATTCAAGGTGAACGGTCAACGCCTTAAGCTTTATCACGAGGGTGCACACGTCGGTGTCATAGAGGCCATGGACCTCAACGACACTCTCGACTCCGCCTAATTTTATTGAGGTAAACCGGTCGAGCGGGACCGTAAAAAAACCAGCGCTAACCGGGAGGCAACCCGGCACCACTTGTATAAATTTGTAATTTCCCTTTCCGCATTTTTTTATTTTAAATTTTTAGTTAGCTTGGTAGCTCTAATTGGGAGTTAGTGTTAATTATCGAGTGAGGACAAGGGAATTTTACGGTTTAATTGATTTAATTTCAGGATTTTGAAGCAATTTAAAGAAAAAGGGCGAGGAGTAGCCGGTGCAGGGCTCACTCGATCGAGTGGACCAAGCACTCGATCGAGTGCCCTGACGAAGAAGGGTTTGTCTGCGCTTTTCAGGGGGTAACTCGATCGAGTGACCCATGCACTCGGACGAGTGCCCCTGAACCGGGTTCCGAGTCCTTTTCGTTGTTTTATTGCTTACTTTCAACTCCTTTGTTAAATCAGTTTTATTAATCAAAACCCCTCCCCCTTACTAGTCTTAAGAACCCTAACCCCCAATTCACCCAAATCACTTCTAATTCATCAAATCTTCACCAAAATTCACGATTTTTGCTTCTAACTTGCAGTTAGTAGTATCTACTTGTGTTCCTTGGTGTTATTTTGTGAATTTTTTGCCCCCTCTCCCCTGATTTCGTCCAAACCGTCACCCTCAAGGTATATTTCGGGATTTTTGATTTTCTTACTTCTTTTCTTGATTTTATAGGTTAATTTCATCCTTAGTTATATACTAATCCCATTGCATGCTTGATTTTGTGTTAATTTCACCATTTTATGCTCAAAAATCGTTTTTTGTGTATAGAGTCTGATTTTGGCCGAGATGTTGTGTTTTTTGTGGGATTTTTGTGTATAATTCTGTTTTGTTATTATGCTATAGTCATGGCAAGTAGAAGGAATCCACCCCGGAACAACAACAGGAACAGGAACGCAAGGCAGCCAGTTGTCCCGGCTGTTCAGCCTGTACCAGGCTATGAAGAAATTGTGTGCAGGGACGAGGCTCAGCGAACTCGTTTAGTTGCCTTGATACCAAGGCCGATGGAGGCTACACGATGCTGCTCATCGCAATTCGCAATCGAGCCAGGTTTGAACGAGCAATTGTCGCAGCTTTTGTCCATGACCGGATTCGGTGGACTATGGACGCTTCGTGAGTTATCTTACCGACTACTCACTTTAGAATTCCTTAGTTCGTTTGAGTACGATAGGCAAGATAGCAGGATTAACTTTCGCTTGAACAATGTCGAGCATAGCATGGCCTTAGCACCCTGTCTGAGTGTCTTAGACTTACCTCTGACTAGAATGAAGACATCCACGACATACCCGATAGTTCGAAAGCCCCCCCCCCCCCTTATTTTAAGTTATTTTCGGGTCGTGATGTCAGTGTCACTGCGATGTCACTCAACGCCATCCCACACCCCACTATCCGCCTCTTCTTGCCGATTCTGAGTCATTTAGTTTTTCCACGCTCCGACATGAGTAAACTCCACTCATTGGAGGTGTTGATTCTAGGACACTACCTGAACCCCTTTAGGAAATCCCTAAAGGCATTCAGTGCACCCGGTATGATTTATGTCGGTATCGAGCGCCAAATCAATGGATCTGGACCGTTTGCCTGTGGCGCCATTGTCACCGCGCTAGCAAAGCACTATATTATGGGTTTTAGGGAAACAATCACTTTTGAGAGTCTCACCGACCGCGTCCCCTTGCTAGGACGTAGCTACCTCTTTTCCACTTTGAAGTGGATTCGGGGCAATCCCCCGAACTTTCTGTGGCGCATCCGAGACAAGGTTTGGATGAATCTCCCTGTTGTCGAAGGGACAATCCTACCCCCACTACTTGCACTACAGCCCACTCCCGAGGGTGAGAACACACCCGACCCACCGAGCTACCTCATTCCTGAGGAGCTCTTCATTTTTGACGAGGGCGTTCAACCCCCTCGACGTAGGGTTCGCGTAGAGACCGAACCCGACGAGACCGAGCCACCTAGGGCCACACCTACACCCACCCCGACCTTCCCGTTCCACACTCCGGGTGCCGAGTTTCCGCACCCGCACCCGTTTATGTATGATCCAGTTTATGAGCACCAGAGATGGGTACACGAGGGGATTAATCAGAGCATTGTCAACCGCGAGATCCACGAGTACATGCTTACTCAAGGCATCTCGGCACCTCAGCACCCGTCCTACTGGAGAGGTCCGGGTGACACTAGTGGTATTTTCCACGACTACGGAGTTGATCCAGCTGCTTGGGGTCCGGACTATGAGCACACTTACGGCGGCCTAGGAGCACAATGGTTGAGAGGTTTGAGACAGTCGGGTCAGCAGGGTGGTACTAGCGGCTCAGGCCAGGGCGATACTGGAGCCGGTCCATCTGGGACCGGTGGAAAGGACGATATGGCTGATTAGCCGGTTTGGGGGAGCTACCATTGTATATACAGTATTTTCTTTCCTTTTTATTTCTGTTTTTACTGCTTTCTTAGATTTTTTCTTCCCCTTAGGTCAAGTTGTCCTTAGGATTGGCTGTGGAATTTTACTGTCTTATATGCTGTAGAGTCACATTGAAGACACTGTGACATTTAGGTTTGGGGGAGAGTTTGTGTGTTTTTGTGTGCTTTTATTTTCTGTTGTGTGCTTTCAAAAATTCTAAAAATCCAAAAAAATTGAAAAATCAGAAAAATCCATAAAGATTTTTATTTTGTGTGCTTTGTGTCTGTCTTGTGTCTGATGTGAAACATGCAAAACGGCGATGATGACATTGCGTTTTACATGATTTCTCCTAATTGACAGCTGACTCTGTACCTGAATGCATATAATATTTGAGATGAGATGATTTTGATATGATTGCCTATTAAACTGTTAATTGCCAAATGAGTAAATTTGACCATTTTGTCGGCAAACCACAAAAATTCTGAGGATTTAGAGCTTCCTAGGCCAGTAACATCCATAACTGGTCTCATTTATATTTCGGAATTGAGTGGTCTCTTCTTATGAAATGTGTAACATAAATTTGCATAAATATGACGTCTGTTTCTTGATATTGAATACGTGTTTGGTTTGAGGAGGAGGTACATGAGGAAAGACATTTCTATTTTTGATGAAATCCACATAGCCAAAACGATCCATTTTTACTACCCTGTAGATTTAGGTCAGTTTACTTTGTTCAGCCCATTTTAGCTATTGTAAGTCTGTTTTTATTATATATCAATTAGCTACAACCCATAATAGCCTACCTTACCAGGACAGTCGCAGTGAACATGATTGGAAATACTTCCCGATTAGATCATAATTTGGATTTTTACATCTTTTGGATCCTAGTGTGGAATGACATTATTGTGCGACTTTGTACTCGCCTTCCCCTTGTCCAATTTGAAAGAAAAAAAATACAGAAACATGAAAAAGAAAGAAAAGAAAGAAAATGGAAAAAAAAAAAAAAAAAAAATTCCAAGAAAAAGAAAAGAAAAATATATATGCTTCTTGTAATTTTCGGGGAACGGTCGAGGATGACAAAATTTCCTCTTATGCTCTTTTGAGTTTTATTTCTAGTTTTAGTGGCCGGGATTCATAGATGATGGATGGATAGTTTTTATTGTATAGCTGCGACTACTGGTCTTAGCCCCGCATTCTCATACGTGCTTTAAGCACAATCCATTTTATTCCCTCACATATTAGCCACCCTTTGTAAGTCCTTGACATGTACTATGGTCCTGATTGGTGGAACATGTATTTGATTGGGGAGATTGATTTCATATTCAATTGCATGCATATTTCATAAGTCGAGTGAGTGTCTTTGTTCTTTCTCATCTTCACATATATACTTACCCGTACTTATGAGTGTCGAGTGACAATCGTAAGGAAGTCCGACATTATTGGTCTTGCAAGATTGAAAATTTGGCAGGCAATCGTTTGATTATGGCATGATTATTGATCTTGTTGCGTTCTTGAGCATTACATATTTTCTCGTCGGTTTGAGTCGATTTTAGGAGAATAATTGTAATTCAGCTCTGAGTCTTGTTTTACATCACTTGTCCTCGTATGTATATATTTTAGTCGTCTGCTTGAGGACAAGCAAATGTTTGGTTTGGGAGAGTTTGATCAACGTATTTTATATCGTATTTGATTGCCCCCCCGACAACCGTTTTTTGAGCTTTTCTTCTTCCGATTTATATATTTAATGTCGATTTTTATTAGAAAGTCGATACTGCCGACCCTCGTGCTATTTTGCAGGTTAGGTACAATTTTGAGCTTATTTTGGAGTAATAACCCGGATAGCCGAGACGAGGACGGAAGACGAGGAAGAAAACGGAAAGCCGATAAGCAATAAAGAACTCAGCTACGAGTTCCAGCAGCACCCACTCGATCGAGTGGTGCTAAGCACTCGGTCGGGGGCCTCACTTCAGAGCTCAACTGGACTGCATCACATTTTTGGGCCAATTCTTCTTTTCAGCCCAAAGACGGACTCGAGCTGGAGCAAATCACGAACCCACACGATCGAGTGGCATTGCATGCACTCGATCGAGTGCGTCTGACCCAGTCCGCGGATCAGATTTTTAATTAATTAGAATTTTGGGCCTATGTTTCGGAAGTCCAACTGATTTGTCTTTAAATCAGTTTTCTTAGGATTGTCAGATACACTTTTCATATCTTAAAAACACACATTACGTTACTTGGTTGCTTAGCGTAGAAGACTACGTTCGTTTCCGTTTTTCTTCACAAGATTCATCGAACTTGTTTGGTATCGAAACATTTAGTTTTAATTTCAATTTCAGTTTTCTAGTTTAATCCTTGTCTTAATTCGTCTTTTGTCTCAATAAATTTGATTTCAGTCTCGCTTATTATCTGTTAGTATAGAATTGTTATTGCTTCTCGTAGTTTAATTTAATTTGCATTCATCATGTTTATTTGCAATTCTTATTTCATTAGTTCAATTACAATCGTTATGAGTAGCTAAATTTTATCTAGGGTTTAAGGGGATCGATGGGTGTTAATTGGGTTATAGAAAATTGACATGTCTCTGATCATATGAACTGTCGCCTGAATGTTGTATTAATTCTGATTGATTAATTACTGGCCAGGATTAATTAGTTAGTATCACAATTAGGACTTTTCGCCGACCGGGTTAAGGACTAATTAGGTCACGACATTTTGGGTAGACTAGCTTAATTCTAGCGACCGCAGGTTAAGTTTAGTTCTAAAGTTTGTAGTAGTACCGACCGGACCTACACCTTAAACAGTTCGATTATTGACCTGTTAGTTGACTCCCTGACCCGATTGATATTCATTGTGAACCTGAGACCCTAGACTCCTTTATTATTGATTTACCCTATAGTAATTAGCTGTCAGTCTACTTAAACATACAAGAAAAATAGTGACCTATAGTCTTAAGTCTAGACCTTAGGACAAGCATTTAAGCCGTCTCCTTGTGGTTCGACCCCTACTTCACTATCTGCATTAGTTAGTGGACCTTAGGGTATCTTTGATTAGGGATACGACTACCCCTGTCAGCAAGGATTAAGCAAATTAAACATACTATTTCGTGTAAATATCTCAGCTATGTTGATAGATTAATTGACTAGATGTCTGGAGATTGTAGTTGGAGAACTTGGAAGATGGGAATATATATATATATATATATATATATATATATATATAGAGAGAGAGTAAGGCTCTTATGAGTCCTTTACTCTTTGCGAGTCCCTAAGTTCTCATCCCATCCATTGGATGGGATGAGAATGGATGGACAAGATGCATCCATTAAAAAAAAAAAGAGGAAGATTTACGTTCCTAAAATAACTCACAAGAATTTAGGAAACAATAACTTCCTATCATTCACGTTCATTATCACGTTCAATTTTCATTCCACGTTCATTCACACCTAAAAAAAAAAACTCTGATTCATTCACGCTCATTCATCGATTTTGAACTCGAAATTCTGCTACAATGGATTCAATGACCGCATCATCGTCTTCAACGGTTGATAAGCAACTAATCGAGTATAACAATGGTGAGTTTCAGTGTTTCATTCACGTTTTTATTCGTTTTTTCTTCATGGATTTCAATAGTCATATTGCTTTCAATTTGCGTTTTCATATCAATGTTTTATCGCGTCGAATTGCGTTTTTTTTACGTCGATCTTCATGTTTATAGTGCTTTCATTGTCATTTCGTATCACAGTTTCGTATCAATTTGCGTTTTTTTGATGTCATTGCGTTTTGATATCACATTGATTTGATATTCGTATCAATGGTATTTTGATATCTCGATCTCTATAGATTACATGTCTTTATGCTTTTTATTAAGATTTTCCCTGATATCCATTGATTCTATTTTTTTGATTTCAGTTAACGCAGATTCGTCGTTGAAGTAACATGCCTTCTGAGTTAAAGTAATACTTAATTGCAATTACAGTAACACAAATGAACGTTCATGAAAAGGGTTTTTATGATATGCTAGAGTAACGTATTGTATACGTTAGGGTAACACCACTTATGAATTACAGTAACACATTATTTGCATTGATGTAACGCTGTTTGATTTTGTGCAAGTAGTTGCGCCAGAGATGCGAACGCACAAGACAACACTGGAAAAGGTGGAATTTAATTCGTTTGATTAATTATGGATTAATATTATGGTTCATTGATATTATTGTTTCACCGATATTATTGTTTTGCTTTATGTTGAAGCATACATGGCATTGAAGTAACACAAGTAATGAATTACAGTAATACCTAATTTTAATTAGAGTAACACAAAAATGTAACACTAAAAAAGGGTTTTTGGCGCTGACGTTGGAGTAACATCTTTTTAGAGTTAAAGTAACGCAACTTAGGAGTTACAGTAACACTTATGCCCATGGGCCTGACTTTTCTTAATTTTTGGCAGGAAGCATTGGTAAAGAGCCGAATGCACAGGAATGGTGCAGAGATATGGGTGAGTTTTTTTACTCCGTACTGAAGAAGACACAGAGGAAGACGAGGATGAACAAGTGTTTTGATAATACTCGTGTTCTTTGACATTACAAGAATTTTTTCTTTTTTCCTGGTTTACACGAAAAACTAATGTTGTACACATTTTTTCAATTAGCACTATATTTATTTAATAAATGTGTTTTTGGTTAGAGTAACATCTCATGTGCGTTGAAGTAACACTATTAATTTGTTACAGTAGCAGAAAAAATGCATTGTAGTAACTGAGGACAGCAGTGTTGTTCATTCATTGAAAGAGTACCAATATTGGTGATTGAAATATCATTGTACTAACGACATTAATCACTTAAAGTAACATAATTTGTTCATTAAAGTAACACACACAGTGCTTCGGTGTAACACACAGATTGTGAGACCAAAGAAAATTGTGTTAATTTCAATAATCCCCATAGTAACACCAACAGTGAATTAGAGTAACAGGTGCAGCTGGTCATTTTAACAGAGTTTCACAGCTTCAATGTATTGGTGATAGTCAAAATACCAATGTAATTAGACAGGTAACTAAAGAAAAGAGACCATTAAATCGTAGTTACAAAAGAGATGACGCGATTCAGTAAACACACTATTTTTTTCGGCACTTTGTTGGCTTGCTCTTGGGACCGTCGATGATTTTTTGTCTAGTGTTCTCATACTTGGCTACGTTTTCCAACAATTGCGATCGCACAGTGTTCCTGTCTGCCAATAGAAGTGTGGAGTAACATAAGAAGCAGATTAGAGTAACAAATGTACACAATTGAGGGTTTACAAGGATTCGAAGTATCACGAAGATGAGGGTTAAAGTAACACCTCTTATGCATTACAGTAACACATGGTTGTCTTTGAAATAACACCGTACATCAAACACAGTAACGAAGCACCCCTTACAGTAACACATCAAGTTTATTACAGTAACAGCGTATGTGCATTAAAGTAACATTCGATATATGTTCGTCTGTAGTTGAATTCAATTACACGAAACAGATGAAAACCCAGATAGCAAAACAGTCTTCAGTGAAAAAAATTAATTATATGGCACAGACGCAGCAAAATTAATGAATCAATAATTAGCGAAAGAGGTAATGAAATATAACACAGATGCAAACAAAACCTAGATCTTCAGTAAAATAATAACCTTGCTCGAGTTGAGGACAACGATTGAATTGAGTTGAGCGACAGAGTTCAGTTGAGCGACTGCTCGAGAATCCTAGAGTTGAGCGAGCGATTGAGTTGAGTTGAAGGATTGAGTGCTCGGGTATGCCTGAGTTGAGCGCAAAAGTTGAAGTTTAAGTTGAAGTTGAGCGATTGAGTTTGAGTTGAGCGTTTGAGTGTAAGGTTGTGCTTGAGTTGAGCGAAAAAATTGAGCGAGATGAGAGAAGAGATGAAGATGAAGGGTTTTCTTAAGCGGGCGTTTGAATGCAAAAAAAATAAATGAGATGAGAGAGAAGGTTGCAGTTGGCGCTAATCTAGGGAGGAAGAGGTTTTTTTTATTTTTTTTCCAAAATTTGGTAGTTGCTACCTTAATTAGCATATGCAATCTCAACCATTCATCTTGTTTAGATCAATGGCTAAGAATAGGACTCATGGACTCAAAAAAGAAAAAGGGACTCACTTGATCCTTCCTCTCTCTCTCTCTCTCTCTCTCTCTATATATATATATATATATATATATACATATATATATATATATATATATATATATAGAGAGAGAGAGAGAGAGAGAGAGAGAGATGGGTTCTAATGAGTCCCCTTATATATGTTGAGTCCCTAAGTCCTCATCCCGGACAAGATGCATCCTAATATTTTGTATTTAAAAAAAAAAAGAGGAAGATTTAGTATCCTAAAATAACTCCCATGATTTTAGGAAACAATAACTCCCATAATCACAATCATTCCTCATTCATTCATTCATTCACGTTCATTCACAGGTTCATCAAAACCTTAAAAAAAAAACGCTCTCATCGATCATCACGTTCATTCATTCAATCAAATATGTGCTCGAAATTCCGTTACTATGAATTCAATGATCGCGACATCTTCATTAACGGTTGATAAGCAATTCATCGAGTATAACAATGGTGAGTTTCGATATTGCTTTCATGTTTTGCGTCAATTTTTATTCATTATCTTGATTAATTTGCGTCAATTTGTGTTCATGTTTTGCGTCAATTTTCATGTTGATATTGTTTTCATGGTCGTGTCATTCATATTCTGCGTCAATTTTCATGTTGATATTGTTTTCATGATCGTGTTATTCATCATAGATTCATATGCAAATCGTAAAACACACAAACGGTGAGTATATATGTTTTGTAATTTATACTGGAATCGCCATAGAAGTCATTAAGATGCTACTCAATTATTAGTTTTTACGTTTACAATATATTGAGTTATTGTAGTTCATATACTGCGTTACTTTAGTGTAGAGCATCTGTTACTTTAATGTCTACCATCTATTACTTTATATGTCGTGTTACTTTAATACACTCCAGTTGTTACTTTAGTGTTTTTCATCTGTTATTGTAGTGCATTGTAGTGTCCTAAGAATTTAGGAAACTGCCATATTAAAAAAATAATAAAAAAAGAATATTGTTTCCTATAATAATGGGACGTGATTGCCACCAAAATAGGAAACAATATCAAAGAGTAACGCCATATAAAAAAAGAAAAAAAAAATTACTACTCCTACTTCCTATAATTATGGGACATGATGACTTCAAAATAGAAAACAATATCAAAGAGTAAGATACTACGTCATACTATCATTTTTTATCATTATATGAATTTGTTACACTAACTTATATCTGGTGTTATTTTAATGAACATTGTCTGTTACTTTAATTCATACTATATGTTACTTTAATGTCTGACCTTTGTTACTTTATACCTGGTGTATAAGCATACTCGGTTAATTTAATTCACTGTTACTTCAATGCACTTCATCTGTTACTTTAACTCTTGTTATCTGTTACTTTAATCCACATGAATGTTGTAGGGATGTGGGTGAGAGTTTCCTCCATTGTGCAGTGGTGAGATTAAATCAAAGCTTCTGAGATGATGATGAAGAAGATGAAAAAGAAGAAGACGGAGAGAACAAGAAGGATGAAGAAGAAGCATAATTATAAGTAGGACATTATGAGTAACAATTGTGAAACATTGGAATTGTAATGGAGTTGATTTAGTTGGAATCTTGTACCACTTTTTGTTTTGGAGTATGTTAATAAAAACAAACATTGTTCTTTTTGTCAATTGGAACTCCTGTTTTTGCAAGAGACTACTATGTAACGTAACTGATTTTATGAGTTAAAGTAACACAGTTCATGAATTAAAGTAACACATTGTATGAGTTAGAGTAACAGTTTTTGCAAGAGACTATGCAACGTAACAGATTTTATGAGTTAAAGTAACACAGTTCATGAATTAGAGTAACACATTGTATGAGTTAGAGTAATAGTTTTTGCAAGAGAATATATTAAACAACGTAACAGATTTTATGAGTTAAAGTAACACAGTTCATGAATTAAAGTAACACGTTATATGAATTAAAGTAACATAGTTTATGGATTATGGCAGTAACATAGTAACATACGTACAATGGCAGTAGGAAAATGATGATTTTTTGGTGAAAATGAAAAAAACTTAATTTTGAAAAAACTTGTTGTGTAAGAGAAAAAGACATTTAAAAAGATTGATAAAAGAGAGAAAATATTTGCATTGAGATAATTAAGGAGGAGAGAGAAAAATGATATATTTACCAGATTTGTTAGTTATTTCCTTAATTATGAGATCAAATCTTGTCCATTAATCTAACCTTGAATCAAGGGCTAAGATGGGGATCCCACTTACATATATATACATATATATATATATGTATATATATATATATATATATATATATATATATATATATAGAAGTAGGATCATTTGCCCACTGTGGACATGACGTAGGTCCACCCCGACGCGGCCACGCGCGGGTTTGGGTAGGCGAATGAATCTCGTGGTAAGATTGTTCTCGGGTTCGAAATTTAAGTCAAAATGGAGTCGCCACCGAATTTTGTGGTTATTCGGAACCATTCGAGCCCACTCTATGTCGTCATGGGCTATACACAAAGTAAGCCCACTTCGATTTCAGAGTTTATGGGGATCGTCCCTTTGCATTGTTATACCGATACCGTTTACACCGGCTTTCGTATATAAAATGACTCTCGTGCGCCAAGGGTTTCGGACATCCGGAAACCAAAGGTTCTAAGTAAGGGGTGAGGGTACGTGTTGGGAAGCCCACTAAG
This sequence comes from Agrostemma githago, assembly GCA_958450325.1. NCBI lineage: Eukaryota > Viridiplantae > Streptophyta > Magnoliopsida > Caryophyllales > Caryophyllaceae > Agrostemma > Agrostemma githago. Next base: position 39,678,465 of record OY288258.1, read on the forward strand.
GACACCCAACCCCGCCCACACATGGCGGCCTCTACTAAGATATCGTTCGTGTTCGTGTACGCGCGCTAGTAAAATAATTAAATGATATGCAAGCAGCGTTTTCGGGCTAAGCATGTGAATTTTGCGTTAACTACGTCATTTAATGCATCTTGATTATGGTCGGAATGATTTAGCATGCGAGGTTCATTTATAAAGCGTAAAGCAAGTAAATAAATAAATCTCGAAAGGAAATAAAAATAACGTACAAGTTACACGGGCGGAAATACAACCCGGAATTCACAATACAACATTAGTAAAAATAATAAATGAAATAAAATAACGCAATATAATGATAGGAACGGACCCGTATGTAAACTAGACCACGAAATATGTAAATGGACTAACCCCGATTAAATACACATTATGTCGTGTACTAAACGAAGGACGGAAGCGTGAGACTGTGGCATATTGCTAGCCCGATCTCATATCCCGTAGTCTTGTCCCGACTTATCATGCCAAAAATTGATCAAAGTCGCTCTATGTGTCGTGAGATGCGTGTTTTTGAAAATAGGAAGATCACGTGATAGTCTTTACACGTGATGACTAAAGTCGATAAAAGGACAGGGCTTGAAATGTGAGTCAAACCCCTCGGTTTTATGGGTTACAGGACCCACTCGACCGAGTCGTGGTGTGACTCGGTCGAGTGCGCCTTTTACGTGGCTACTGCCCATTTTTTTGGGTGCTACTCGATTGAGTAGCATATGTACTCGGTCGAGTAAACCCTGTATGAGTGACATCTCGTTTTATTTCATGACTTAAATCGATGGTCGGCCAAACCAAATACGAATATCGCATGATTCGTATTCAACTTGGCCTCAGGTACTATAATCGTGCATGAACGATTATAATACCGTTATCGGAGTTTTATGAAAATGTTTATCGTTACACTAGAAAATTTGAATTAGTGACGAAATGCTTCCCTCTACGTCACGACATCGGAACTAACTCTTTCGAGTTATGTGATGTCGGTTTTCGTGTCAACGGGTTCCGTACTAATTATAGAAATGGGATTGAATACGTTCGACTACGACCGATCACGATCACGTCACGCCCTTGAGTACATTGGGGCGGGGCTCCTCGAAAGGGCTCCACCTCCGTCGTTGCTCGTAAAGGGATTAGACGGACCTAAGGTGATCATCGTAGTCCAACGTTTTCAAAACCGGTTTTTAGTATTAATATATATATACGCGGTATAATAATGATATTAGTAACGGAAGATGATACAAAAATGAAAATGCAAAAGTATAAATGCTAATGTTAGTGTTAGTGTTACTACGATTACGATACAAAATACGATAGATCAGATGAAAATGAGACGAGATAAAAGAGATCGAGATGGGGTTTAGGACACCCTCAACATACATGCTAGGTATAGGCCTCGGAAATGGACTCGTAAATAGCGACGGGACGCCGGAGTATCGAGGATGTACGCGAGTTGTGGTGTGTGTGTGTGTTGCGTCGGTTTCCGAGGGACAAAGGGCTCGGGATTGGTGTGTTTGGCTTAGGGTTTCTAAGGCTTGAAGTGTAGGTGAGTTGTGGCTGAAATGTAGAGCAAAATGTAGGTTGAAATGTCTTGGCAAAAGTTGTGAAATGCATGGGGGTGAAGCGGTATTTATAGGCGTTTCCCACGACATAGGGGCACTCGATCGAGTGGCCCTAGTGCACTCTATCGAGTGCCCTTGCAAACGGGCCAAACCCTGTTTTTGGCGCTCCACTCGACCGAGTGGGTCTATCCACTCGATCGAGTGGATCAAGTGGGCGAGACAAATAAGGAAAGAATTGATCTTGTTGTTTTGATTGGGTTTTTTGAATTTTGATTTGTGCGCCAGCTGAACTTGGCTGATTTATGAGACGTTTTCGTCTTTGACCGGGTTTTGACCCGGTCGGCAAAAGACGGGATTTATCTCTGGTGTCGGTTTTGGCCCAAATTAGTCTTATTTGACTCGGAACGACCCACTGGGCCTGAATTTGAGGTCTGTTTTGTTAGATTTTTACTCCGCTAAAAGTCCATGTCGGATATTATTGTTTCCGAGCCCAAGTCCGAGTATACCAAGTCACGTTTGCGTCCGATCATCATCGGGTGTTTTTTGGAGACTACCATAGACACGTGGCAGTCAAAATGCGGGTGTCTACAGAGCCCCCACTCTGACTGAGGCTTGGACAAGGCGAAAGTCAGAGTAGCTACCAAGCCTGTTAAGACTTGGTAGACTTCCGGTCGGGTCACTTATAGTCCAGTGGACTCGCGTGAAGGGCTCGCCAGCCATATGCAGAGGGTCATACCTGTCCTGATGATGATAGCTTCGCGGGGAGTCAGACTTGTAGCATAAGTTCTGGGCACGCCTACATGTGGGCCCATCCTGTACCATTTTGGGGAAAATGCCGCCTTGGGCGTTCCGCTGGGGAAATATGTGAGTTGTACGGGCTTGCTTTTGAAGCCTTGAGTCGTACCTGAGCTGATGATGATGCTCCGTGGGGAGTAAAGCTTGCCTCTTTTGGGGAGTAGGTGTACCCGTATGCCGACACATCATATCTTGGATGTAGCATACTGGGGAAAAGCTGACTTCATTGGGGAATTTGAATAGTTTCGCGGAGACTTGCTTTTGAAGTCGGGAGTGTACCTGTATGCTGACACATAACAAATTGTATGTAACACATAGGCAAAACACTGACTCGTGCTGGGGAGATAAAAATATTTGAATTTTTTGAAAGGGACAAAATTTTGAAATTTTTTTATCGCGAAGTAACTTTAACACAGAATTTTTTTTAGAGACTCTTAGGAAAGCTCGGGACGGCTTGATTCCTAATCTGGGTCCTAGTTTGAAATCAGGCCTGCGCGCGCATAGGGCCCAGTTTGCTGAGGAGGTAGAGTAGTTAGGTTTTCAGTTAGGTTAACTCATTATAAATATGAGAATCCCTGCTTCAGTTTTCTGCATCTCAATTCAATTTCTTCTTTTCCTTCTCAAAATCTCTTAGACTTTCAAGAAAGCTAGAAATTCCTGTCATGGGTATCGATCACTTGACAGCTATGCTTCTCGCATGGTCCCAATATTTTCGGAATGAGGAAAAGGTCCGATTGACCCAGATGGGAATTGTCAATTTATTCCCTTTCCAGCGCCTAATAGTTGACTCGCATTTCTTGGATGCCTGCTTGTCGTTTTGGGACACCACCCAACACGTATTCGCGTTCCCGCGGGGAGAAATATGTCCTTTACCCGAGGAGGTTACGGCTATAGGTGGTTGGAGCCCTGTTGCTCAGCCAGCTATTCCTCCGTTCCACCCGGATCCAAGGAGACGGTTGAGGGAATTCTTGGGTTTGTCTCATGCTGAGACAAATCGGATGGTGCGGGGAGACAACGTTTCCCTATTCGATCTGGCTGATAAGTTTATGAACCCTCGAGATGTAAGGGCCACCCCTGCTCACAGGCGTAGGGCGTTTGCCTTTTGGATGCTGCACTGCTATGTCTTCGAAGGGCTGATGGAACTTGACTCGTGCATGGGTCAAATCAGGCTGATTGGAGTGGTTGACCAGATGGAGACTGGTCATAGTCCTGCTTGGCTAGCCACAGGGGAAATCATCATGGGTCTGGATGCTAGGCGGCTCGACCCAACCCGACGGTTGACAGGAAGTACCCGTCTCCTGCAGGTATACAACTCGTTTTTTTTTTCACGCGAAATACCTGAGGTACGCAAGTCACTCGATCGAGTGGACCTGTCACTCGATCGAGTGAGACTCATATCGAGCTACTGGCTGCTTTCAGAGGGCTAACTCGATCGAGTCATCTGCTGCACTCGATCGAGTGGACCCTGGCGAACCATTCCGTTGCTTATAAAATTTGTGTATACTTTCTAGATATGGTTGTCGGAGCGACTGTCAATCATAGAGACCCCTCCGAGCATACCCAATTATCGGAGTAGCCAAATCAGCTCAAGAAGGCGAAAGATAAGCTCGAGTCATCGGATAGATCGAGCTTACTGGGATGAGGAGCTGGTGTTCCACGGGGTCCTTTGATCAGGTGGACCGTTGCTTGGTGGTTCCTTTCGAAGTTGGCTGGCCTGGCCAAGAGAGACCAAGCTCGCTACCTGGTGATTCTGTCCCTTGACTGGACAGTTCACATTTACCCGGATCGTCTCCTAAGACAGTTCGGTTCGTCTCAGCGCATCCCTGAGACTGAAGCAATTATTAGCGTCTCGCTGACGGACGCTATGTGCGACACCTGGTTGCAAAGATGGTTCACTCGTCCTACATGGACTGTACCTAACCCTTGCCAATCCGCTTGGGTGTCACGGGCTTATCAGAAATGGACTTCCGAGGAGTCCGAGGAAGCTCGAAAGGCCTTGAAGCTCGATGAGGCCTTTGAATTGGTTCATCGCGAGACGGCGAAGGACAACAGGGACTTATTTACCGGGGAATATATTCCTAAGGCTACAGTCCGGGGAGAATTGGGTCTTAAGTCACAAACTAAGACTCGATCTAAGGAAGTCGGTTCTAGCAGTACTCGGGGGCAGACCGACTTGGAGAGACGCCTTGGGCCAAGGTTGGCGGTCCGGGACCGACTAGGTCCGCGTGACCGGCTCCCTGAGCCCGTGAGGGCCCGACTTGGGCCTATTGATGTGATAGAGGAGTCGGGCTCAAACAATCGAGCCCGAGCCAGAGAGGTTCCTGTGGTGATTCGGGAACGCTCCCCTCCGCGTCGTCGTCAGTGGACGGCTAAAGAGGCCAAGGACAAGGGGAAGGGCAAGATGCCCTAAATGTCGAGTCCTTTAGCTTTATTATTATTTAGTACTATTATTATTTTTTGTTGTGTGCCTTTTTTTTGTATTTATTTTTTGAATTCCTACACTTTTGTAATTTCCCGAGTTTGTCGGGATTTTTTTTTTTGAAATAATAAAAAAAAAAGTTTATTATTAAACCGTTCCTGTCTTTTCTTGATTGCATTGGTTGTACCCTTTTGAGGGGTTGCCTACGTATTCGCGATTAGCAGAATCAAACCAAACGTAGTTCAGGCTTAGTAAATTTGCAATCTCGAATTACACCAAGACTATTGGTTTAAGATGTTTGTGACATTAGAATAAGTAATTCTAGCTTATTGACTTGCTTTTTGAAAAGAATGATTTTTTTTATAAAATTTGCTAATGACATTGAGAAGAGGCTAGGGGTAGTAACGCTTCAGTTGGTCCAGGTTGGTTGGGTTGACAAACTCATTCCCGTCTAGGTCCGTCAGCATCACTGCTCCTCCTGATAGGATCTTCTTCACCAGATATGGTCCAGCCCAATTGGGTTTGAATTTTCCCCTTGGGTCAACTGGTAGTAGGGCTCGAACAGACTTAAGGACTAGATCGCCCTCCTTAATGTTTCTGGGCCTTACCCTTTTGTTGAAGGCCCGTTGGATTTTTTTTTGATAGATTTGGATATTGTTGAGGGTGCGAGATCGTTGTTCGTCTAGTAGAACCAAGGAGTCATATCGTGCTCGAACCCAGTCAGCTTCGGGCACTTGGCTTTCTAGCAGAATTCTGAGGGACGGTACCTCTAGCTCAACTGGTTGAACCGCCTCCATCCCATAGGATAGGTAATACGGCGTTGCCCCGGTTGCGGTGCGAATTGACGTTCGGTATCCCCATAGGGCAAAAGGTATTTTGTCGGGCCAGTCCCGGTAATTATCAGCCATCTTTTTGAGTATGGTGACAATTGTTTTATTCGCCGCCTCTACTGCTCCATTTGTTTGGGGGCGGTAAGGCGAGGAAGTATGCCTTTGGATTTTATATTTGGTCAGAGGGCCGCAGTCTCGGCTTGAAAATGAGTCCCGTGATCACTAATAAATTCATAAGGGATCCCATATCGGCATATTATTTTGTTCTGGATAAACTTGGCGACATGCTTAGCATTGAGAATGCGATATGATTCAGCTTCGACCCATTTGGTGAAATAGTCGATAGCTACCAAAATAAAGCAGTGTCCACCAGTACCTGAGGGATTTATTTTCCCGATTATGTCAATACCCCATGTTGAGAATGGCCAGGGTGACGTCATGGTATACAACAATGATGACGGCATATGTTGCACATTGCCAAAGATTTGACAGTTATGACAATGTTTGACATACGACCGGCAGTCGGCTTCCATGGTATTCCAGTAATAACCGAGCCTCATGATTTTCCGGACCAGCATGTGGGCATTCATATGTGGGCCGTTTTCACCATCATGTACTTCGGCCATAACCTTTTCGGCCTTATACTTGTCAACACAAAGGAGAAGAGCCTCTTGTGCCGTCTTTTTGTATAACTGACCGTCGTCGGTACGGATGAACTGGGTGGCTAGCCTCCGTAAGGCTTTCTTGGCTCGACTTTCCGTCCCGGGAGGATATTCTCCGTTTGTTAGGTATTTTAACACAGCTTGGTACCATGGTTCGGGATCAGTTATCTCAATGTCTTCGATGTCGTGGATGTACGCCGGCTCGGAGCGTCTTTCGACGCAAATCGGCATACTGGTCACGTGGTCGGGAATGTTCAGTAAAGATGCCAATTTTGATAGTGCATCTGCAAACTGATTCTCTTCCTGGGGTAGGTATATGTACTCTACCTTTTGGAATTGTTTCTCGAGATCCCTTACTGGTGCCTGGTAGGCCACGAGATTAGCATTTCGAGTTTTCCATTTTTGGAGTGCTTGGTTAATGACCAAGGATGAGTCACCATGTACCCGGAGATTTGTGATCCCCAGATTGGCGGCGGCTTGTAGCCCGTAAATGCATGCTTCGTATTCTGCTGCATTATTGGTAACATCAAAGTCCAGTTTGATGGAGACGGGAGTATGCTCCCCTTTTGGTGAAATTAGGAGGATCCCGACTCCGAACCCTCGAAAATTGGATGCTCCATCGAAGTATAAGTCCCAAGTTTCAGTATCAGTATGGAAAATATCTTCGTCTGGGAAGGACCAGGTGTCGGTGTGTCCTTCTTCGGTTATCGGGCTGTCGGCGAGAAATTCGGCTACTACTCGACCTTTAATAGCCTTTAAAGATACAAACTTCAAGTCGAACTCTGCCAACATTAGAGTCCATCTAGAGATTCGGCCGTTGAGAACGGGCTTTTCGAAGATGTATTTGATCGGGTCCATTTTGGATAGCACATGGACCTCGTAACTGAGCATATAGTGCCGGAGTTTCTTAGTGGCCCAGACTAGAGCCAAACACGTTTTTTCGAGCATGGTATATTTGCACTCATACTCTAAAAACTTCTTGCTGATGTAGTAAATGGCTCTTTCTTCGGAGTCAACCGTCTGAGCCAGCATAGCCCCCATGGCTGTCTCGGTCGTCGTTAGGTATAGCGACAGAGGCAAATCGGGTTGAGGTGGCATTAAGACTGGCGGAGCAGACAGAATTTCCTTCATCTTGTCAAAAGCAGCTTGGCACTTGTCATCCCATAGTACCTGTTCTCCCACTTTCAGTTTCTTGAAATTGGTTCGCACACCATGGTCAGCTTGCAAATGAACCGACTAATATACTGGACTTTCCCGAGAAATCCTCTTATTTCTTTTTCGGTTTTAGGAGGTTGCATCTCGGTAATGGCTTTGATTTTAGCTGGGTCGACTTTGATACCTCGTTGGCTAACGATATGACCCAGTAATTTGCCTGGTGTTACCCCGAAACTGCACTTTTAAGGGTTTAGCCTCATGTTGTACTTGCGCAGCCGAGTGAAAAATTTTCTTAGGGCGGTGATGTGACCGTCCCGTTCTTTGGATTTGACGATCATGTCGTCTACATAAACTTCTAGCTCTTTATGCATCATGTCGTGTAATAAAGTGGTAGCGGTCCTTTGATATGTGGCCCCGGCATTAATGAGACCGAATGGCATGACGGTATAGCAGTAAGTACCCCAAGGTGTTGTGAAGGTAGTCTTACTCATGTCTTCTTCCGCCATCTTGATCTGATTGTACCCCGCATACCCGTCCATGAACGATAGAAGGGCATGATCGGCTGTGTTATCTACCAGTATGTCGATATGTGGTAACGGAAAATCATCTTTCAGGCTCGCCTTGTTGAGATCCCGAAAATCAACACATACCCGCACTTTACCGTCCTTTTTAGGAACCGGCACGATGTTTGCCACCCAGTCCGGATACTCGGACACTTGTATGAAGCCGGCTTTGAATTGTTTGTCGACTTCTTCTTTTACCTTGAGAGACCACTCGGGTCTCATCCGACGAAGTTTTTGCTTGACCGGTTTGCACCCGTCTTTGATTGGTATGTGGTGCTCGGCTATTTCCCGGTCTATCCCCGGCATGTCCTTGTAGGACCATGCGAAGACGTCCTTGAACTCTTGGAGGAGGTTTATGAACTGTTTTTTCTCCTTGGGATCTAAGGATAACCCTATCTTAAGTGTCTGAGGCTCTATGGTTGTTCCCACGTTTATGGACTCGGTTTCTTCGATCACCGGGTTCCGGGACTCCCTTTGCTCTAGTTGCTCGATCAGATGCGGAGGTAAGGGTACCTGTTCGTCTGGTTTCTCAATGTCATAGCATAAAACATTTTTAAAAGCAGAATTTAAGAGAGACAAGTCGTAAGCAGAACGGTTGTTATTATTGATTGAAAACTTGGAGAACAACTCAAAGAGAGCAGCCATCTGATCATTGGTCAGTGGCGAAATTGGTAGGGCACTCGGGACAGACCCCGAAGTGCCAGCAACAGGAATGATAAAAGGGAGAGGGGTTACAGGAGTGACTCTAGCACCGACTTCCCTAGACTCGACCTCAGACTCTGACTCAGACTCTGACTCAGACTCGGGCTCAGACTCAGACTCAGGCATGTCTCCCTCTCCGGTGACCAGCTTGTAGATCCTTCCCTGACTGTCAGTCCACTTGACAGTCTTCCTCCAGGCCCTGTTTCCCGTCTCGGAACCAACATCCGAGATCAGCTTGGTCGGGTCGAACCTGTTGCTGCGGAGAATCAGGTTGACCAGGTCTTTCTTTGGAGTTGGGGCTATGGTGTCTTCCCCGAAAAGTAGCCCTAGCGCGGGCTCAACATCTTCAGCTCCATTGGATTGGATGAGGGCGAATACGTCCTCCGGGATGTAGTTGCAGTCCCGGGCCGAGTGGGTCCCGAGCTGCATAGCATTGGGTTGGTACAGACCAACCTAAACATCCCCAAATACCGGTGTGACAAAGTAGTCAGCCAACCGTGGGCTATAAGGGATCAAGTGGATAGCCTTAATAATGTTGCAGGCCTTCTCAATTCCTGCTCGGACAACATTGTCGGGAGTTATGGCATACCCGAGACCAAAGTGAGACTCTTCGTCTTTGAGAACTTCGATGATCTTCCCAGCTGGAAGATCGGGTCGAGAGGTAGCCCCCGAAAAGTACCCTAGGTTTTGGAGCATCGTGTCGATACTCGTAGTGAAGTAAGGCCTAAAGAGGTACTCTTCCTCGATCACCCCCACAAAATCGAACCCCCAAAGGTCCGTGCGTCCTGTGGCGTTACAGCTAGCCACAGTCATCGGTGTTGCCTCTAAAGTGATGATATCGTTAAGCAGAGGCATCTTGATCTTTCGGTGGAGGGTGGAGGACACTGCCTTGACCGCGTGGATCCAAGGCCTACCTATGAGCAAGTTGCATGACGAGGTGACGTCGATCACCTGGAATTCGAGCTCCTTTTCTATCGGACCGGTTATGATGGTCAGTTTCACGGCCCCAGCTACCGACTTTGGGCTCCCATCAAAGGCTTGGATGGTCTGAGCAGTCGGGATGTAATCGGCCTCGGTAATGCCGAGGGCTTTTGCGGTCCTTAGTGGAAGGGCATTCACAGCGGACCCGTCATCAACTAGGGTCATAGGGAGGTATTTCCCTCGGCAAACCACCGTAATGTTTGTGGGAGGCCCCGAATGGCGGTAGGTCGGCTTCGGAGAAAGTGATCATCGGACCTCCTTCCTTGGCTTTGCCCTTCAGGTGGGGCAGGACTGTGGCTACCATTTCAGCAGGGGTAACCAAAGAGTCAACCTTAATTTGATCGAGAGCCTTTGTAAGTGCTTCTCAATGTTCTTGTGAGCTAACCAGGAGTTGCCATATAGTGAGGTCAACTCGGGTCTTATTCAGCTGCTTCACGAGAGCCGTTTCAGCAGTTGGCTCCTCGGGGGTGACTTCCGTCCTGAATGGCTTAGTGACGGTTGTCGGGATAGGGGTGTCCCTAGAGCTAGTGGCTTGATAGGGACGACCAAGGTGGTTACTAGTTAGGACTCGGGATTTAGTCCTTCGAATCTCCTCGGAGGTTATGGGGACAGCTTCCCCTTTGGCGAGGTAGACGTCATCCTCGTCGTCGAACCAGATCCCGTTCACTTGCGGGATAAATGGAGAGATAAGGTGAGAGCAATCAATCACCTCCCCGGTAAAGATGGCATGGGAGCTGAAAGGGTTCTCCTTGTTGCTGGGCTTATCTCCGGGTAGCGGGATTTTACCGCTTTCGATCAGGTCCTGGATAAAGTGCTTCAGCTTCCAGCACTTCTCGGTATCATGCCCATTGCCTCGGTGGTACTGGCAATAGGCTTGGGCACTGTAGTTCTTGGAGCGTCGCTCGACCGGAACTTCAGGAGTTGGGCCTATCGGTTGGATTAGGCCTTTAGAGGATAGCCTTTGTAAGGCATAAGTATAGGTAGTACCTATATCAGTAAAAACCCGAGGTGGGGCGTTCTTCTTGGATGGAGCATCTAGTAGATTAACCGCGTCGAAAATGCTGCGGGTTGCAGTTTGAGGCTTGGTAGTGGAGGAAGAAGCCCCTTGGAAACCTTTGGCAGCGGCCTTAGTGAGGCCTTCTAGTCTTAAGTCATCTTCGATCCTCGTACCCATTTCAGTAAGGGTGGTGAAATTGGGTATGACAGCATATCGGAGGTGAACCCGGTAGGAAGGGAGGAGGTTCTTGACAAAAGCCTCCACCAAAGTCTTCTCACTGGGCTTATCGACCAGTTTCACGCTCTCGGCCCTCCAGCGTTGAAGGTATTTGGTAAAACCTTCTTTCGGTTCTTGGGCCATAACCTCCAGAGATCTTATTGTGGTTTGGATCTCGGTGTTGTCAGCATAGTTCCGAGCGAACTCGGTGGCCACATCATCCCAAGTAGGGTATTTCTTCGGGTCTAGCCTGTAGTACCAGGCCCGAGGGTGTTTTTCAAGAGACGCAGCAAAAAGGCTCTTGAACATGGTAGAGTCCACCCCTTTGATGGCCATGAACTCCTTGAAGGCCCGTACATGTAGTAACGGGTCTTCAGTCCCTTCAAACATGGGCAAACCGGTGAGGTTCAGGTTTGCGGGCAGCTTGTCACTTAACGGGTTATACTCACGACTATTCTCCCAATGGATATTGTTACTCCCAGTCAAATGAACTTGCTCTTCCAATCGGCGAACCGAACTAACCAGCTCAGCCAAAGGTTCCGTAACCCCTGTATTTGGAGTCCTTTGCTCCACTGCAGCCAAACGAGTGATGATAGCAATTTGACCAGCCCTCATTTCATGCAGTTTGGCTTCGATGTCGGCCTGTTTGTCGACCATGGCGTCCACAGAGGTTTTCAGACTGCCTAAAGTAGCTTCCATCTTGCGGGTGTGTCTGGTTGCCGGTGGCCTGTCTGTAAGAACACCACGTAATCAGAAACCGAACCCAGATCTTGGAACCGTAAAAAAGTACATCCCGAGCGACCCAAAAGAAAAGGACTGAGTGGAAAAGACTCGAGAAAGACACTTAGACGGATGACTCGTAGGTGGTATGACTTCCTTAGGATTTTGGCCTAGTGGGCCTAGTCCCGTTCGAAGGAAGGTCCACGTGAGATTATTCCCCAGACTTTTGACTCGAGTGTATGGACGGACTTTCCTTTTTAGGGGTATGCCCCACGCGGGTTGGTCGTGCCTTGACAAATAAGGCGGACTCGGGAAAGGGGGGAAACTCGTGATATAAGATCGACGGAGTTTCGACGCTATAGACCCTCTACGTACTATGCAAATACCCGACACACGGATAGATGGTAGGTTCTATAATAGGGAAGGTCTATTTTAGGAAAGTTGGAGGTTTGAAGTTGGAATATGTAAAGGGTGAATTTCCGATAGTTCGAAAATGGAAAGTGGAATTTCGAAAACCAAGATTAGAATTTTGAAGAAAATTCAGAAAATCAAAACGGTGTTGGAAATTCGAGAGTTAAAACGGACAGCATGCCGACTAAAGAAAAGGATATTTTGAGTCAAATCGTTGATCCTAAATTTCGGCGGAATTCCGAGTTTTGAAAATTGGATATTTTGAAAAGGTGAGTTCCGAAATGGGCAGCATTTCGGGTTTTTTCAAATTTGGGCGTTTTGGAAAGACGGGTCCCGAAATGGACAGTATTTTGGTTTTTTTTTCGAAAGGTAGGTATTTTTGGAAAGATGCATTTTTTTGAAATGACGGTTTTTTTGAAAATTGACACGGAAACCAAGTAACATGTAGTCAAACAAGCATTATAACGACGCTTATGTATGCTTTACACTAAGTCTCGGTCGGTCAAAAATAGGGTCTATACCAACAACGATGGCTTTCTCGTGTGATGGACGGACTCCCTAAGCCGAGTTGGTCTTAGGACATGCCGCGAAACCGAGACGAGTTCCACCATCGATGTCTTTAGCGCACCCATGTAGGAATGCACCGTGGTATAGTGGGACGTCGGTCACAAGTAACCGGCCCGGGCAAAATTTGGGTTATGCATGAATCATTAAACTAATGCGCGCACACTAATCTACGAACGATTTCTCTTCGAGTCTCACCCTGGGAACTCCGATGACATGTGGTACATCAGGTATCCCCAGCGGAGTCGCCAAATTGTGGACATGACGTAGGTCCACCCCGACGCGGCCACGCGCGGGTTTGGGTAGGCGAATGAATCTCGTGGTAAGATTGTTCTCGGTTCGAAATTTAAGTCAAAATGGAGTCGTCACCGAATTTTGTGGTTATTGGGAACCATACGAGCCCACTCTATGTCGTCATGGGCTATACACAAAGTAAGCCCACTTCGATTTCAGAGTTTATGGGGCTCGTCCCTTTGCATTGTTATACCGATACCGTTTACACCGGCTATCGTATATAAAATGACTCTTGTGCGCCAAGGGTTTCGGACATCCGAAAACCAAAGGTTCTGAGTAAGGGGTGAGGGTACGTGTTGGGAAGCCCACTAAGGACACCCAACCCCGCCCGCACATGGCGGCCTCTACTAAGACGTCGTTCGTGTTCGTGTACGCGCGCTAGTAAAATAATTAAATGATATGCAAGCAGCGTTTTCGGGCTAAGCATGTGGATTTTGTGTAACTACGTCATTTAATGCATCTTGATTATGGTCGGAATGATTTAGCATTCGAGGTTCATTTATAAAGCATAAAGCAAGTAAATAAATAAAGCTCGAAAGGAAATAAAAATAACGTACAAGTTACACGGGCGGAAATACAACCCGGAATTCACAATACAACATTACGTAAAAATAATAAACGAAATAAAATAACGCAATATAATGATAGGAACGGACCCGTATGTAAACTAGACCGCGAAATATGTAAATGGACTAACCCCGATTAAATACACATTATGTCGTGTACTAAACGAAGGACGGAAGCGTGAGACTGTGGCATATTGCTAGCCCGATCTCATATCCCGTAGTCTTGTCCCGACTTATCATGCCAAAAATTGATCAAAGTCGCTCTATGTGTCGTGAGATGCGTGTTTTTGAAAATAGGAAGATCACGTGATAGTCTTTACACGTGATGACTAAAGTCGATAAAAGGACGGGGCTTGAAATGTGTGTCAAACCCCTCGGTTTTATGGGTTACAGGACCCACTCGACCGAGTCGTGGTGTGACTCGGTCGAGTGCGCCTTTTACGTGGCTACTGCCCATTTTTTTGGGTGCTACTCGATCGAGTAGCATATGTACTCGGTCGAGTAGACCTTGTACGAGTGATATCTCGTTTTATTTCATGACTTAAATCGATGGTCGGCCAAACCAAATACGAATATCGCATGATTCGTATTCAACTTGGCCTCCGGTACTATAATCGTGCATGAACGATTATAATACCGTTATCGGAGTTTTATGAAAATGTTTATCGTTACACTAGAAAATTTGAATTAGTGACGAAATGCTTCCCTCTACGTCACGACATCGGAACTAACTCTTTCGAGTTATGTGATGTCGGTTTTCGTGTCAACGGGTTCCGTACTAATTATAGAAATGGGATTGAATACGTTCGACTACGACCGATCACGATCACGTCACGCCCTTGAGTACATTGGGGCGGGGCTCCTCGAAAGGGCTCCACCTCCGTCGTTGCTCGTAAAGGGATTAGACGGACCTTAGGTGATCATCGTAGTCCAACGTTTTCAAAACCGGTTTTTAGTATTAATATATATATACGCGGTATAATAATGATATTAGTAACGGAAGATGATACAAAAATGAAAATGCAAAAGTATAAATGCTAATGTTAGTGTTAGTGTTACTACGATTACGATACAAAATACGATAGATCAGATGAAAATGAGACGAGATAAAAGAGATCGAGATGGGGTTTAGGACACCCTCAACATACATGCTAGGTATAGGCCTCGGAAATGGACTCGTAAATAGCGACGGGACGCCGGAGTATCGAGGATGTACGCGAGTTGTGGTGTGTGTGTGTGTTGCGTCGGTTTCCGAGGGACAAAGGGCTCGGGATTGGTGTGTTTGGCTTAGGGTTTCTAAGGCTTGATGTGTAGGTGAGTTGTGGCTGAAATGTAGAGCAAAATGTAGGTTGAAATGTCTTGGCAAAAGTTGTGAAATGCATGGGGGTGAAGCGGTATTTATAGGCGTTTCCCACGACATAGGGGCACTCGACCGAGTGGCCCTAGTGCATTCGATCGAGTGCCCTTGCAAACGGGCCAAACCCGGTTTTTGGCGCTCCACTCGACCGAGTGGGTCTATCCACTCGATCGAGTGGATCAAGTGGGCGAGACAAATAAGGAAAGAATTGATCTTGTTGTTTTGATTGGTTTTTTTGAATTTTGATTTGTGCGCCAGCTGAACTTGGCTGATTTATGAGACGTTTTCGTCTTTGACCGGGTTTTGACCCGGTCGTCAAAAGACGGGATTTATCTCTGGTGTCGGTTTTGGCCCAAATTAGTCTTATTTGATTCGGAACGACCCACTGGGCCTGAATTTGAGGTCTGTTTTGTGAGATTTTTACTCCGCTAAAAGTCCATGTCGGATATTATTGTTTCCGAGCCCAAGTCCGAGTATACCAAGTCACGTTTGCGTCCGATCATCATCGGGTGTTTTTTGGAGACTACCATAGACACGTGGCAGTCAAAATGCGGGTCTCTACACCCACCCCATCTTTTTGTACAATTTACCTTCATTTTGCAACCATTAGATCTAATTACATCAAGGGTCAAGATTAAGAAGTGAAGTGTCAAACACAACCCACCTTCAAACACAACTCACGTTCGAACCCTATACCCAAACTGAAACTAAAATCCCTAGCTCCCAAACCCTCTCGCATCCCACTCCAGATTCAAGAAAAACCGTCAATATCGCAAGAAGAAATCGCATCTCACCAATATCTACAAACAATCTTGCATCCAAATCAGGTATTTAAATCCTTAGTTTTATCAATTTTTTTGTATTTCAATTTATTTCTATTGTTTGATCAATTTCAATCGTATTGTATTTTGTACTGTATGATTTCAGTCAATTTTGTCTATTGTATTTTTTTATTTTGTACTCCCTCTGTTTCATTGATATCTTCCACATTTCCTTTTTCAACCATTTCTTTGATTTCTTCCACTTTTCTTTCTTTCTTTCTATCACACTTCTCTCTTATCTAGGTGGCCCACTTACTTTACCCTCTCTCTACTTTTACTTATTTTATTGTTTTTCTTAAGAAATATGCCACTTTTAAGGTGGAAGAAATCAAAGAAACGGAGGGAGTACTATATTTTGTATTTCAATCGTATTTTTTTTTACAGTTTCTGTCTATTCCAATTTTAGAATTTTTGTACTGTATGATTTTTTTTTTTCGATTTATTTAGTATTGTTCAATTTTGTTTTCAATTTATTTAGTACTGCGTTTATCAGTCTGCGTTATTCATTTTTTTTTTTCAATTTATTTGTCTACGTTATCCGTCTGCGTTTTTTTTTCAATTTTTTTGAACTTAGAATTTACTGCGTTTTAATATTAGGGTTTGATGGCCTTCATATTAATTCGTTGAGTTTTTATGGTTTACTGAACTTGTTATTGCAATACTTGAATCTTGTTATTGCAATACTTGAATATGAACAATGAAATACTTGAATATGAACATTGAAATAACTGCATATTATTTCATAGCATGTATTTTTGGTTTTGGTACATTACTATTACTATGAAATACCTAATTATTTTGTTATGTTATTCCAGTTATTCTATACTATTGTTGCAGTTATTCTATATTATTCTTGAATTTATTTCATTATATTAGTTACTATGTTTTATAACCAAGTTATTTTATAGTATTTTTATAGTTATTCTATAGAACATATGTGATTATTGTACTTCAATTTTTTTTTGTACTATAACTAACTCCCTCTTTGTTGTTGTCTTTCAGTGAAATTTCTTTTGCTAGATGCACCGTCAATGATATGCAAGATGTTTCATCCCAATACAATAACGCGAGTTATTCATTACAATAACTGTACATTGGCTTAATAACTACGTAAAATCAGATAACATTATTTTAAAAGTGATTATATTTGAGTGTCGGCCAAATATAACAACATGAGTATTCATTACAATAACTGAGTTTCTACTTTAGAATAACCACGTAAAATCATATAACATTATTATAAAGTTAATTATATTTGAATTCCATCTCAATACAATAACACGATTTATAATAACTGAGTTTCTACATTGTAATAACTATGTAACATCAAATAACATTATTCTATTATAATTGAGTTTCATCTCAATACAATAACACAAGTTATTCAATACAATAACTGATTTTCTACATTAAAATAATTACGTATTTATATTGAAATAACCTGATAACATTATTCTCAGTAAACAATTGAGTTAACTATAAAATAATTACGTTTCTTCATTAAAATAATCTTGTTTGTACATCGAAATAACTATAAAAATCTGAGAAAAAATGATTTGGGATTTAGAGAGTTTTAATCTTAGCTCTTGATCATGTGAGATCTAATGGCCACAATTAAGAGGTAAATTGTACCAAATTTGACAAATGTACCAAATCCTGCCCCTCTCTCTCTCTCTCTCTCTCTCTCTCTCTCTCTCTCTCTATATTTATATATATATATATATATATATATATATATATATATATATATATATATATATATATATATATATATAGGTTCACATAAGGCCAACAACTCTTATAAGTTCATAAGTTCCAGTGTTAAAGTTACACAAAAGGTGCTTAAAGTTACACGAGATGAGTGTTAAAGTTGCACTTTATCACTTGAAGTGATAAAAGAGCTGAATGTTATAGTTACATATCAATTCTGAAAAAATGCAACTTTAACGTATGTCATCTGTAACTTTAATATAGACTTAATTACATATGGTGAACTTATTTGATCCCTTTTCTCTCTCTCTCTCTCTCTCTCTCTCTCTCTCTCACTCTATATATATATATATATATAGAAGTAGGATCATTTGCCCACCCCATCTTTTTGTACAATTTACCTTCCTTTTGCAACCATTAGATCTAATTACATCAAGGGTCAAGATTAAGAAGTGAAGTGTCAAACACAACCCACCTTCGAACACAACTCACGTTCAAACCCTATACCCAAACTGAAACTAAAATCCGTAGCTCCCAAACCCTCTCGAATCCCACTCCAGATTCACGAAAAAGCGTCAATATCGCAAGAAGAAATCGCATCTCACCAATATCTACAAACAATCTTGCATCCAAATCAGGTATTTCAATCCTTAGTTTTATCAATTTTTTTGTATTTCAATTTTTTTCTATTGTTTGATCAATTTCAATCGTATTGTATTTTGTACTGTATGATTTCAGTCAATTTTGTCTATTGTATTTTTTTATTTTGTACTCCCTCTGTTTCATTGATATCTTCCACATTTCCTTTTTCAACCATTTCTTTGATTTCTTCCACTTTTCTTTCTTTCTTTCTATCACACTCCTCTCTTATCTAGGTGTCCCACTTACTTTACCCTCTCTCTACTTTTACTTATTTTATTGTTTTTTTTAAGAAATGTGCCACTTTTAAGGTGGAAGAAATCAAAGAAACGGAGGGAGTACTATATTTTGTATTTCAATCGTATTTTTTTTTACAGTTTCTGTCTATTCCAATTTTAGAATTTTTGTACTGTATGATTTTTTTTTTTCGATTTATTTAGTATTGTTCAATTTTGTTTTCAATTTATTTAGTACTGCGTTTATCAGTCTGCGTTATTCATTTTTTTTTTTTCAATTTATTTGTCTACGTTATCCGTCTGCGTTTTTTTTTCAATTTTTTTGAACTTAGAATTTACTGCGTTTTAATATTAGGGTTTGATGGCCTTCATATTAATTCGTTGAGTTTTTATGGTTTACTGAACTTGTTATTGCAATACTTGAATCTTGTTATTGCAATACTTGAATATGAACAATGAAATACTTGAATATGAACATTGAAATAACTGCATATTATTTCATAGCATGTATTTTTGGTTTTGGTACATTACTATTACTATGAAATACCTAATTATTTTGTTATGTTATTCCAGTTATTCTATACTATTGTTGCAGTTATTCTATATTATTCTTGAATTTATTTCATTATATTAGTTACTATGTTTTATAACCAAGTTATTTTATAGTATTTTTATAGTTATTCTATAGCACATATGTGATTATTGTACTTCAATTTTTTTGTTGTACTATAACTAACTCCCTCTTTGTTGTTGTCTTTCAGTGAAATTTCTTTTGCTAGATGCACCCTCAATGATATGCAAGATGTTTTATCCCAATACAATAACGCGAGTTATTCATTACAATAACTGTACATTGGCTTAATAACTACGTAGAATCAGATAACATTATTTTAAAAGTGATTATATATGAGTGTCGGCCAAATATAACAACATGAGTATTCATTACAATAACTGAGTTTCTACTTTAGAATAACCACGTAAAATCATATAATATTATTATAAAGTTAATTATATTTGAATTCCATCTCAATACAATAACACGATTTATAATAACTGAGTTTCTACATTGGAATAACTATGTAACATCAAATAACATTATTCTATTATATTTGAGTTTCATCTCAATACAATAACACAAGTTATTCAATACAATAACTGATTTTCTACATTGTAATAATTACGTATTTACATTGAAATAACCTGATAACATTATTCTCAGTAAACAATTGAGTTAACTATAAAATAATTACGTTTCTTCATTAAAATAATTTTGTTTGTACATCGAAATAACTATAAAAATCTGAGAAAAAATGATTTGGGATTTAGAGAATTTTAATCTTAGCTCTTGATCATGTGAGATCTAATGGCCACAATTAAGAGGTAAATTGTACCAAATTTGACAAATGTACCAAATCCTGCCCCTCTCTCTCTCTCTCTCTCTCTCTCTCTCTCTCTCTCTATATATATATATATATATATATATATATATATATATATATATAGATTCGGGATCCTTTGAGGCAGCCTAACTCCCTGCAACCGTTGAGGCAGCATCTGGGCCGTTAGATCTGATTGAGATCAACGGACCAGGGTTGATCAAAATTCTAAGCACAAAAACAAACGCGCGCCATCTCCTTCCTTTCCTTTTGAATTAGTCGACTTTCTCTCTCTAGAAATTTGTTTATTTTTTCATTCAAATCATTCGATCATCTTCATCAGTTCCGTTGCAGATCTTCATCATTTGATCTTCATCATTTTTACTTGCAGATTTAATTGTGCTCACTCGTAAAATCGAGTGTCTTCATCATTTCAATTGCAGATCTTCATCATTCGATTATCATCATTTAAGTTGCAGATTTCATTTTGTTCACTTTGTAAATTCGTTCGTAGAATTGATTTTACGAATTCTGTTCTTGATTATCAAGGAATTCTATGCTTGATTATCAACGATTTCTGTTCTTGATTTGATTGTCGTCATTTTCACTTGCAAATTTGATTGTAATCCTGAACAATTCGTTTAGAGAAAACTGATTATGAACCTGCTGATCCAAGTAGACAATCGATTATCAAGAATTACGTAGATTCTGTACTAATTCTCTGCTGAATTATTTTGATAACTTATGATGTACATATTTGTCACTGAATAATGTTGATATTTTGATATCAGTTGTACATAATCCATCTGAGGACATCACTAGACATAATTCTATATTAGTTGTACATAACTCATCTAGTTACATCTTAAAGTAGAAATTTTGTTGCGATTGTTAAAATTTACAAACTGTATATCTTCCTAAATAATTATGTACACTGTATTCATTATTATGTACAGGACGTAGGGTCATTATATAAGGTACATAATTCTATATCAGCTGTACATAACCCATTTGAGGACATCATTGTACATATTTCTATATCAGCTGTACATAATTCTATATCAGCTGTACATAATTTATCTGAGGACATCATTGTACATAATTCTATATTAGTTGTACATAACTCATCTATATACATCTTAGACTGAAAATGTACAGATACTAAATAATTAGTTATATACACTGTATTCATAACTATGTATATCATATTTTTAATTAAAAAACACAATGCAAACAGTATATCTTCCTAAATAATTATGTACACTGTATTCATTATTATGTACAGGACGTAGGGTCATTATATAAGGTACATAATTCTATATCAGCTGTACATAACCCATTAGGACATCATTGTACATAATTCTATATCAGCTGTACATAATTCTATATCAGCTGTACATAATTTGTCTGAGGACATCATTGTACATAATTCTATATTAGTCATAACTCATCTATATACATCTTAGACTGAAAATGTACAGATACTAAATAATTAGTTATATACACTGTATTCATAACTATGTATATCATATTTTTAATTAAAAAACACAATGCAAACAGTATATCTTCCTAAATAATTATGTACACTGTATTCATTATTATGTACAGGACGTAGGGTCATTATATAAGGTATATAATTCTATATCAGCTGTACATAACCCATTTGAGGACATCATTGTACATATTTCTATATCAGCTGTACATAATTCTATATCAGCTGTACATAATTTATCTGAGGACATCATTGTACATAATTCTATATTAGTTATACATAACTCATCTATATACATCTTAGACTGAAAATGTACAGATACTAAATAATTAGTTATATACACTGTATTCATAACTATGTATATCATATTTTTAATTAAAAAACACAATGCAAACAGTATATCTTCCTAAATAATTATGTACACTGTATTCATTATTATGTACAGGACGTAGGGTCATTATATAAGGTATATAATTCTATATCAGCTGTACATAACCCATTTGAGGACATCATTGTACATATTTCTATATCAGCTGTACATAATTCTATATTAGCTGTACATAATTTATCTGAGGACATCATTGTACATAATTCTATATTAGTTATACATAACTCATCTATATACATCTTAGACTGAAAATGTACAGATACTAAATAATTAGTTATATACACTGTATTCATAACTATGTATATCATATTTTTAATTAAAAAACACAATGCAAACAGTATATCTTCCTAAATAATTATGTACACTGTATTCATTATTATGTACAGGACGTAGGGTCATTATATAAGGTACATAATTCTATATCAGCTGTACATAACCCATTTGAGGACATCATTGTACATATTTCTAAATATGTACACGAAGCGGGTCCGCCTAATCCAACCCTAAACCCTTTTCCGTCCCGTCTTATGCGGTACCCTACTCTTAAGGTTCAGTGTCCCATCTTTGAATCACATCCACGACAGGGTTCACCAATACCCTCTTAGGGTACAGTTTCTTGCGGGTTTAGTGACCTTGAATAAGGAAAAGGGTTTAGGGTTGGATTAGGCGGATCCGCGAAGCGGGTCTGCCTAATCCAACCCTAAACCCTTTTCCGTCCCGTCTTATGCGGTACCCTACTCTTAAGGTTCAGTGTCCCATCTTTGAATCACATCCACGACAGGGTTCACCAATACCCTCTTAGGGTACAGTTTCTTGCGGGTTTAGTGACCTTGAATAAGGAAAAGGGTTTAGGGTTGGATTAGGCGGACCCGCGAATAAATATCAATATGTGCATCAAAACAGATACTGTTTTAACCATAGTAACTTATGTACATCAAAACAGACACTGTTTTAACCATGTATTAATTTCAATATGTGCAACACATAGTACCTTATCTACATCAAAACAAACACTGTTTTAAGCATGTACAAATTCCAAAATGTGCAACACATAGTAACTTATTCAACAGATATCAATTTATGTACGTCAAAACATGTTTAGATTACTCTATACATTTTATGTTTTTGACTATTTACAGAAGAACGTTATAGGTTAATTTTGTTTTACGTTTAACAATTTACAAAGTACAGTGTATAGGTCATTATGTAATGTACATATGTACATATTTGCTGTACATAACTCACCTGAGAATGATTATAAAAACGTTGATGTTTATATAAATTCTTGTCATGGAGTAATGTTTACATCACTGACTGTTTACATACACACAGCTAAAATAGAATTTTATATTTTCTGTCAACTGTAAAATCCTTAACAAAGTTCTTATCCCACCTCATAAGATTTATGCATGTTTGACGACGAAAGTCATTGATGTCATTAAAATAATCTTTGTCTGTCCATTTCTCCTTGTCGTGAAATGCATTTATCCACTTCAAGACAAAAACACCACAATCAAATCCATTACTTTGTTGAGCTGCATTTTTGACATACTCCATTGGATTTGTCATCATTTTTTTGGAGATGTATTCATAGCCCGAGTAGTTTTCAATGATGATTGCGATATTTGTCATTATTCAGTGGCAAACATCAATTCGTGCTTTGTTACCCTTCCTTTTACTTGAATCCAAGATGTAATTCTTCTTGTCTTCAAAATCACACACAATCAAAATCCAGTGTAATGGTGTGTCAATATGAACTGGGATAAAGATCTGAAAAAGTATACATTTCACAGTTATTGTAATGTAATACATATTTTCAACACATATTAACTTAAGTACATCAAAACAGACACTTTTATAACCATGCACAAAATTCAACTGTGTTAATGGTATAGGAGTATACAGATTAGATGGTTATACCTTTCTCAAGAATTTACCATCTTCAGGCA
Organism: Agrostemma githago; assembly: GCA_958450325.1. Taxonomy (NCBI): domain Eukaryota; kingdom Viridiplantae; phylum Streptophyta; class Magnoliopsida; order Caryophyllales; family Caryophyllaceae; genus Agrostemma; species Agrostemma githago. Next base: position 39,701,891 of record OY288258.1, read on the forward strand.
AGTATGATACAGTACAGTATGGCGTTGTCAGAGAAGAGAATACTTCTGGGTTTAATTCCTGTACAATGGATACACAATAGGTAAACAACTGTATGATTATGTACCAAAAACGTACTTAAGTACAGGAATTTTGACATATTTTACCCCTGATTTTGTAGGAATGAATAGTATATCGCTCCTCTTGAATGTTGCATATATTCCAGCTATATCGATTGCCTATTAAAAGAACACTTGTTAGATTGATTTGGCAGCATTTGAATTTATAATATTAGTGTAACATTTACCATATCATATAGTTGTTCTTTTGGTAATAACAAGGATTGCATCGCCTTTCGGCTTACATTCATCCATTGTGTTTCCATAACCTCTTCCCTGCAAGATAACATAGTTCAAATAATCAACAATTTTAAAATTAATTATGATGAAAGAATTAAAAAACATTGGACATGATAGAATATATTACATGTTATATGAAATTAAAATATTTTCATATGAGTCCTTCTTTTTCTCATTTGCCTTTCCTGCAAAGGTCTTCTTTTTTGTTTCTTTTAAGAATTTTTGAATAATTTCTTCATCACTGAATATTTTTTCCACATGGAGTTCCGCTGCCTTACTGAGAAAAGTTATAAAACAGTAAATGTTAATGATTTATGCTTTATGTGCAATATATGGTAGTCATATGATAGCATAGTGCAAGTCTATAACATACAGAAGTTTCCTTGACATTTTTCTAGCATCTTTCAGAATAGTATGTTTCATCTGATTCCTGGTGGAGGTTAGTATTTTGTGACAATACCGCACCTTCATCATCCTTACATACTTATCATATGTAACATTGTTCTGAACATATACATTAATCAATAACATTTATATATGGAAATATAGTCAAACATAAAATAGTATCAATGATATAAGTAGAATAATTAAGTTTACCGGTTTGAACATTTGGACAAAATAATTTTTATCCCCATTGTACATTTCCATGACTCTCATTGACAAAATACCATTGTCAATTTCCAAATGACGACTAAAATCTGGAATAAATTCCGCTATTTCATAGTCTGTCACTTGATTGGCCCATTTGATCTTATTCTTGAATTTTTCAGAGAAATAATTACACTGCAAATATAACAAAGTATTCAACAAAGGTGAAATAATTTTCAATGTACAAAAAAGTAAAAACAATACATCAGTGTGCTCACATATTTATCTTTAGCTTCAGGACTGTTCAGTTGGCTGTCACGTTCTTCAGGATACCCAAAGTGAATTATTTCAAATGATTTTGTCATTGAGTTTAAACAGTAAAGAATAATAGATGGTAATTCTGTTGTCCAGAAAAAGACCTTGAAGAAGATTGCACTATTAGTTTACAGAATGAATGAATCAATGAATCAATGAGTGAATGAATGAATGGAGGTTATAAGGAGTATCTATTTGTTTACCAATTGCACATTATCCAACTGCATTTCACTTGTAGGAATCTGAAACATTAAAGAAGTGTTTAGAAGAGATTCATGACCAAAAATATATTTACACTGTTGACATTGTTGATGGAATATATAACATTACAACATATTTATCAAATGGAGACATATAAACACGCTTTATGGATGATGGAGATGATAGCTTTTCCAAATCATTCATCAATAATCCCCAAAGATTTAAAATTGGTTCCTCAACATTACTTCCAGACTGTGATATCATCAACATCTGCCTCCTTGAAATCTGAATCGTTTCAAACTTAAAGAGAGGTTCACTGTAAAATTAAAAAGTAATTAGTGTATTAGTTTTGGTATAACAATCACTCATATGAAACAATTTTAACTATGACTTTCAAACTATTAGCATTTAAACACATTTCCCTACCTTCTCAGTGCTTTACTTATGTACATCTGTTGTATGAGTTATATACAATAAGTTGTAACTTATCTACATCAAAACAGACACTGGTCTAATAATGTGCAAATTTCACACATGTGCATCACATAGTATCTTACGTACATCAAAACAGACAGTGCTTTAGCTATGTAAATTAGTTGTTTACCTTGGAGAGATATCTAATGCAAATGCATAGTCTGTCACATATTTCTCTTCGGCACTCAGATTGGTTAAAAAGCTGATGTTCCTTTGTATGAAAGGAGATTTGAAAATAGCTGGTATTGCTTGTTTCCTCTTGTATTGTGCTTCAATTTCTTTTTCATTCATTTCATCATCTTGCTGAGATGCATTCCCCACTATTTGTGGAGTGACCAAGTTTTCAACAATATCTGGGCTCTTTCGAATGATATTTTTCACAACATAAGGAGTTTCTAAGTTAACTTTTTCTACTGCATGTGCAGGAGTACATTCCATGTTCTCCACAAACTCCACAAGCTTGTTATTGAACATTTGTTCAGTAGTAGCTTCCACATCCACATTCTTCATATCCACATTTGACACACTCTTGTAATTGAACACTTGTTCATTTATGGTGGGAGTTTTTTCTTTATCCACATCTTCATTTATCTGAGGTGTATCTTGAGGGTCAGAATACATGTCAAGGTTAATATCTTGACTGAGTTGATAGCTCTCATCTGAGTTCAACAAACTGTATCTTGGCATCATTGGGTCTCTCTCCTTCTTCTTCTTCTTCTTCTTCTTCTTCATCTTTGGTACCTCATTCTTTTTGGCAGAAACAACTTCTTCTACTATCTGATCTAACATCTCTAATACGTGTGGAGTCAGTTCTTCTAGACCAAAGTCTGCATCTGAGAAGGTAGGGAAGTCCTTTTGACAAGTAGAAGGTATTTTGCGTTCTTCTTTTGTGTTGTCATCATTGACAACTTGTGATGCAATATTAGTAACATCCTTCCATTTATCTCCAGATTCTAAGCAGTAAAAGATGAAAAATAAATACTGTATATAAGTTATAATTATACAACACATAGTAACTTATGTGCATCAAAACAAACACTTCTATAATCATGTACAAATTTCAACATGTCCAACACATAGTAACTTACGTACATCAAAACAGACACTGTTTTAACCATGTATAAATTTCAATATGTGCAACACATAGTAACTTATCTACATTAAAACAGACACTGTTTTATCCATGTACAAATTTCAATATGTGCAACAAATAGTAACTTATATACATAAGAACAGACACTGTTTTAACCATGTACAAATTCCAAAATGTGCAACACATAGTAACTTATGCAACAGATATCAACTTATGTACGTCAAAACAGACAATTCTATAAACATTTATAAATAGATAGAAACTTAATTATAAAAAAAAATATTACCATTCTCTTTTGATGGCTGTTCTCTTCTCGTTTCTGAAAGTTTGTTTATAAATTCATTTGCCAAATTTTCAAAGTCAAGTAGTGGTTTGCATTTGAGGGAGGCAACTTTTGCAACTTTTATTGCATCTTTCAGCCCCCTGAAAGACTTTGAGAACTGAGAAGATTTGTTGATTAAATTCTGCACCCAGTGTATTGCTTCCTTTGGCTCATCATTCTCATCTTTTATTTCCTCCGCCACTTTCACTAGCTTCTCTTTTTCCATTACGGAAGAAACATTTGCAGTACAGGTTTTAGAGTTATCCACCTTGTACCAATCAACCGATTGTAATTGCAAGACAAAGTCGTTACCGAATGTACCCGATTTCTTCGCTTCGTCCATTATTCTCTTTGAAATGGACTCTTGTGTCCAGAACAACATTGTCGGGAAACAACGAACAGGTGTGCTGTTTCTGTAGCACATTCTTTGTAGATATATGAACACAAAGACCATTATAGGTCCATCAAAGCATTTGTTTCTCTCTGCTGTGTTCATCTTCCATACATCAACGGCCTCAATAAAAGCATCAAGGCAAAATTTGCACCAATTAAAGGTGCGTACCAATGATAAGTCGACTAAAGACATCAATATCTTTAAGCTTGGGGTTGTAGAACAGCTACCCGCTATAAAAATAGAGCAAAGATAAACAATAAAGTTCCTCTTGAATTGATCCCCCCCATCCGTCTGTGTTGTTAGCACGTATTGTAACACATTGTTTGTTATCTTGGAACCTTTAAACTGTTCTTTGAACTCATCAACTAATTAATTATATTTAACATCCTTGTCATCATAGGATGCTAATACAATATCATTTGATCCCATAGGAAGCCCGGTTGCTATGTGTACATCCAAATTCGTAACCTGAAGTGTCTGACCTTTATATGATGATGAATCAGGTTCAAAATTGGAAACAAGCCAATGACCAAAATTGTGAGATCGGATAGAGGTGATGAATATTATGGAAGGTTCACCGAAAATGGTCATTATCCTGGTTCGTTTGCAAAGCTTCTTGAAAATAGAAGCATTTGTGCTCAATATACTATGACAGGTACACCTCAGCAGAATGGTGTAGCTAAAAGGCGGAATCGTACTCTAATTGAAATGGTTAGAAGCATGTTAAATAATTGTTCCTTACCCTCTTCCTTATGGATCTATGCATTAAAGACATCAACCTATATTTTAAATTGGGTTCCTCATAAGTCAGTTCCTAAGATTTCTTATGAACTGTGGACAGGAAGGAAACCGAGCTTAAGACATCTTAGAGTATGGGGTTGCCAAGCTGAAGTGAGGTTATATAATCCTCATGAAAAGAAGCTAGATTCTAGGGCGGTCAGTGGTTTTTTCATTGGCTATCCTGAAAAGTCAAAGGGGTATGTATTTTACTGTCCTAACCACAGTACGAGAATAGTTGAGACTGGTAATGCTAGATTCATTGAGAAAGGTCAAACTAGTGGTTGATAAACCACGAAATATGGATATTCATGAAATTCGGGAAGAAATTCACTCTCATGAAGTTGCACCTAAAGTAGTTGTACCCATTGTATCTATACAGTGAAATGACACAATGGAGCAACATAATGATGTCCAACACCCACAAAATGACAATAATAATGAATCATAAGTCACAATTCAAGGAGGAAATGATACACCACATGAACAACCAAGGCGGCCTGTAAGAGAAAAAAGACCTGCTATTTTAGATGATTAAGTGTGTTATCATGTGGAAAATGAATGTGACTTAACCATTGGTGAGGATCCCGTCTTATTCCGAAAAGCCATAGAAAGTAACGATTCTGAAAAGTGGTTAATTGCTATGAAAGAAGAGATGAAATCAATGGATGATAATAAAGTGTGGGATTTAGTTGTATTACCTGAAGGGTCCAAGACCATTGGGTCGAAATGGGTCTATAAGATCAAAAAGGATTCTAAGGGGAACATAGAAAGATACAAAGCCCGACTTCTTACCAAAGGTTTTACTCAGAAAGACGACATTGAATATAAGGAAACCTTCTCTCCAGTATCTAAGAAGGACTCCTTAAGAATTGTGTTGGCAATGTTGGCTCATTATGATCTCGAGCTTCAGCAAATGGATGTGAAAACCGCTTTTCTAAATGGTGAACTTGAGGAGGACGTATATATGAAGCAACCTGAGGGCTTTTTAGCTCCAGGTAATGAGGACAAGGTTTGTAGGTTGAGAAAATCGATATATGGACTACAACAAGCTTCCCGACAGTGGTACTTAAAATTTAATGATACTATCACATCATATGGTTTCATAGAGGTCATCGTTGATCGGTGTATCTATATAAAGATCAGTGGGAGTAAGTTTGTAATTTTAGTTCTGTATGTTGACGATATTTTGCTTGCTCCGAATAATATGGGTATGTTACATGATGTAAAGAAGTACCTCTCTAAAACTTTTGAGATGAAAGATATGGGTGAGGCATCCTATATGTGATTGGGATTGAAATAACCCGTGATAGGTCACAAGGATTGTTAGAACTGTCTCAAAAAACTTACATCAATAAAACTTTAGAGAGATACAGAATGAAGAGTTGCTCACCCGAAATCGTTCCTATACAGAAAGGGGATAAGTTCAGTAAAATGCAATGTCCCCAGAATGAGCTAGAACGAAAAGAAATGGAAAGAATTCCTTATGCATCAGTGGTAGGGAGCTTGGACTATGTTCAAACATGTACTCGACCATACATCAGCTTGGCTGTTGGAATGTTGGGTCGATATCAAAGTGATCCCGGGATGGACCATTGGAGAGCTGCAAAGAAAGTGCTTAGGTACTTGCAAGGAACCAAGGAGTTCATGCTTACATTTAGAAGATCCAATAATGATCTAGAGGTTATTGGATATTCAGATTTAGACCATGCCAGATGTAAAGATACTAGGAAATCAACATTTGGTTATGTCTTCCTATTAGCTGAAGGAGCAGTATCATGGAAATATGGAAAACAATCTATCTTTGCTACCTCCACTATGGAAGCTGAATTTGTGGCGTGCTTTGAAGCCATTATTCATGCATTGTGGATGCGGAGCTTTATCTCGGGACTTGGAATCATCGATAGTATAGCCAAGCCACTGAGGATTTATTGTGATAATGTAGCAGCCGTATTCTTCGCTAAAAACGATAAGTACTCTAAGGGTGCAAAGCATATTGAATTGAAATACTTATCAGTTAAAGAGGATGTGCAGAAACGTAGAGTGTCAATTGAGCATATTAGGACGGATATAATGGTAGCCGATCCGTTAACTAAAGGATTACCACCTAAAGCGTTTATTGGCCATGTAGAACGCATGGGTGTTGTAGATAAAGCCTTGCTGATGTAAAAGTAGTGTGCTCATATTATGTTTATGACATTTTGATATCACTTATTGTTATGTTTCTGTATAAAGTACATTTCATCAGTATGATATATGTATACATTTATGATTGAAGATTACATGTGATCGTTTTGAGAGTTATTGTATTTCTCAAATTAAAGATAATTAAGAGTTTGGATTGATTTGTGATACGTGGAAGGGATCATGTCGCATAATGACATGTGATCGCCATGATTCGATCAGTTCTAACTTGATTATTGATATGAAAGTTAGTGACCTTATTATCAAAGTGCACTTTATAGTTATTTGACCATTAAGTCAACACAAAGGCGAAGTGGGAGAATGTTAGAATATTTAATAATATTCGTGTGGCCTAAGTGTTTCGGGTTTAATATAAATAAAGTTCATATTAAATACTAATAGACTTTAATATAAAAGACGACACCGCGATGGATCGGTTTCGATTAAATTAATTAAAGTCGGGAATTACTATTCATTCTGACCTTACCCAATATTACGAGATGCCGTTTCACGAAGAGATATAACGGTTTGAGTTATGAACAAATACGTATCCCTTGACATGTATATATCCATATACATATCAACAACAAGGTAAGTAACATCTTCATCTTCTCAAAAAGCAAACAGTTTGTGAAAGGCAGAGAGTTCTCTTCTCCATCAAATTGAGAACGTTAAGGAAAAGAGTTAAGGACGAAAATCAATCTTTATCTCTTATTATTATTGAGCACATTTGTAAGACATGGACCGAGGTTAGTCATCTTTTTCGTTCACCGATTGTATTAGGGTTGAATTAAATCTAATCTATAATGATCATCGGATAGATTTCATTATCGAATCATAACGTATATCTTACAAGACACGCATTAGCAACAAGGAGAAGAAGAAGAAAAAGACAAACAACGGTCGTAACAGCAACGTATAGCAGCAGCAGAACGACAGAGATGATGACAGTAATACGACAAAACAAAATGAAGAGAAAGAAGGACACGAGATCGAACAACAGCAACATAATAAAAACATCAGACAACAGCCAAAAGGGCGACACAGAAGACAGCAAAAACGGATTGAAGAGAAGAAGAAGAAACAGCAGTGGCGGAACGAAATAAACAGCAGCAGCGGCAGAACACGCAGTAGCAGGCAACAAAACACAAAACGCAGCATCAGCAAAAGAAGGAGGAGAAAAGGAAAGCAGAAAAAGATCAATTAATCAAGACCTTACAACAGACTGCAGCGGCACGACAACAGTAACGAGCAGAAAATAGAGAAGACATGGGGAACGAAGAATACGGGAACCGAAAAACCGAAATTACGAGCCGGACGAAAGCAACACACAAACATCAACTTTTCGTCAAAACTGGAGCAATAATCGGAAAAGGGAGAAGGAATCTCAGGTTAAAAGCAGAAGCAGAGCAAAGGTAGAAACAGGAGCGATCAATGAAGGCTGGAGGAGAAGGAGAGAGGAGGGAGATGGCGGGGGAAGATGAACGTAAAAGCAAGGAGGAAAAAGGGGATGAATGAGAGGGTGAAACGGAAATACAAAGAGGTGAGGTGAACTTGTCATAAAGGGGAAATGAATGATGGGAGTGAAGCGGTGGAATAATGGGAATAAAAGAAGGGGGGCGAACGTAAACACAAGTGGGAAGAATCAAACATAATTAAATTAATCGGGTTAGAAATACGGATTAAACAAATTCCGTATCGATAAGTTGGCTGACTCACGAATCGAATTAAATGTGTTAATAAAATTAATAAATAATCGGACCGTAAAAAAAAAAAGTAAATAAAGTATTCAAGACGAAAATGAAGCTCATAGAGAAATGATTAGACGATAAAATAGTATTTTTCGATAAATAAGAAATCTTTGATTAAGTGAATTAAATTGATTTCTCGAGGTAAAATTATAGATGTTTTGACGAAACTTAAATAAATAACACTACAAGAAATACTTTATATAGCTACCATACAAGCGCGACTGAAAAATTCAGTCGCTTATTTAGCGACTGAAAGTAAAACGCGCGACCGATATTAGTCGTTGGACGAAGAGACGGATTTGGGAAAAAGTGATGAACTCATTTCGTATATATATTTTACCCCAAATTTTCCTTTATTTTGGTTCATTATATGTATCCTAGGAGTCATTTTTCTAGATTTTTATTCTTCTTTGTTATCCCGGGTATTTTGTTTACGTTTTGTAGGAAACGAAACAAATAAAGGCGATGGAGCTATATTTTGGGCAATGACGAGAGTCGAGCCATGAAATCTACAAGGAAGAAGTGATAAAAGTTAGAGAATACTAAGTGAATACTTGAGGAAGGATGTGAAGTGAAGAAACAATAAGAAACGACAAAGAAATAAGTTGGGAAGCTCAAACAAATGCAAATCGAGAAGAAAGAACGACCGCTAAAACAAGGGTCCACTTCAAAAGTTAATATCTTAAGTTCTACAACTCCAATTGAGCTGATATTTGTGGCGTTGGAAAGCCCTTTCTCCTAGCTTTCTAACGGTATATCACACGTTCAAATCCGATAAATAACCAAAAAACAGAAAGCATTTCAAATTCGTCGCACAGTGCAGAGAAACCCGAACCGGTCGGGACGAACCCAAACCGGTCGGGACAACCTTGAACCGGTCGGTTCAGACCCAAACCGACCGGTTTGAAGCTGTTTCGCGGGATTTTTCAGTTCTTAGACTCCGTAACTTAATAACTTTCCTAATTAGTTTCTCGTAGTCCTTAGGAAACTATGAGTAATGAGACAACTTATTATCATTATTAGTATATACTAGTGTGATACCCGTGAAAAAATTCACGGGTTGTGGTTCCTAAATTGTTAACAGAAATTGCATAAGAAAGATTTATGACCCGACATCGTATTGTTTGTATTTATTTATTAATAAATTCTATTTTTCACGACGAAGTAAAAGCAAGAGTGAGATTTAGTCTACGGTCCTCTGAAAAACTCGTTACGTTATAGACAATCATATGGATATATTAACGTTATTATCATTATTATTATTATTATTATTATTATTATTATTGGAAAATATTTCATTTTTATATATAAATGTAATCAAATATGGAGTATACATTGCTATTAGACACGTCACAACTTTACCTGACCCCCTTGACACGTTTTGTAGAACCATGAGCCGGTTTTTCCAACTTACAATCCGTTTGACACGAACCCAAAATGACCCGTTAATTTAGGGTCGAAACCTGACACGACCTATTCGACCCCTTATATCAAAGATAATTTATTAAAATTACTACAGTAAAATATTACTGTACTTGTAATATTTATAATTTATACTGTATATTACATTGATTTATAATTAAATAATACGGAGTATTACTTTTAATAATTTAAACTACAAACATGCACAAATATTAAATTTAATATAGCACAACTTTTTAATCATTTAGTAATAAAATAAATTTAAAGATTGAATTTAATTTTTTTTTATTGTTCAATTAATTGTCTTGCATTCATTTTCAATAATAATATAAGTGTGAATTTTGATTATACTGTACCCATGCATTTTAACAATCAATTAGTTCTCATGTGAGACTGTCTCACACAAAATTATTGTGCGACTAACTACAGCAGACTAATAACCAACTATGAATTAATTACAAAATAAAGCGTGTCATACATATTTCGTACTTAATAAAAAAATTATATTTCGGTACTACGTATCACCAAAGACAAACCACCCGCGCTTCTTTGTCTCACACGTCTCAATACGAATGGACACGTTTTTCCATGGATACGTAGAATACGCTGAAGTGTTTGTATTATATTATAAGTCCAACGACACCATTATATGCGTTATATACCCGTGATACATCACGGGTTGAGCAATTCTTTTGTTAGCGAGAATTACTTGAGCCATTATAGATGCAGTAGGCACGTCACCAATGCAAAATAAATAAATAAATCTTTTACTCATAGTGACGCGTAAAGAAATGACGTGTAGCAAAAATCAGACATATAACCATTTTTCACCCGTATTTTGACCAAATACGGCCCATGACCCGTATAATCCAATATAAATTTGACCGACCCGCATTCGACTCAATTGATGACTCTATCTCTCCACCCAACTCTTTTGATAGGTATAATTAATGTAAATGAGTAAACGGATTAAGAGTATTGACTCCATTGACTATGAATTTGAAAACTTTGTGAGTCACAAATAGTTGTATCTCTTAAAAAAATACATACCAGAAGATCTATATATAAAAGCAAATACAAAGAACTGTGTTCAATTATGAAACAATACGTTTTGAATTTTATTGTTAGACACGGAGTGATATGTACGAAAAGTGGAATGACATATCTATCAAAACAAAAATTCTGACTTTCAAGAACCAAGTTAAAACATTATACCACTGGGTTGCTTTTCATTGCAGATATACGATGATATTTAAAAGTAAACTTGATATGCACTAATCAATCACTCATTCTTACTAATGTTTTAGTTAATCCCATGAAATACAGCTTAATTAAGGCTCTTACTTTCTTTCTGATGAAATTAGTTTTGTAACATAGAATCAATAGTAGTTTTGTAAACCAATGTATATCATTGAAAACCAAAACTGTATTAATGGCCAATTGAAAAAATTGATCAATATTTATTTCATTTTCTATGCAATTATTATTAATGCATAGACGTGATTAAACTTAGACGTGATCCATGCGTTTTATATCATTATATTTTACATAATGAATACTCATTTATAAAATTTACTATATATTAGTGAAATAAGAAATTACAGAAGTTATTATTTTAATATTTTAAATTTCTACAACCAAATTGAAGAATTTTTTATATAAAAAAAACTGTCATGCGTAGAAGTAAACATTGATTGAAAATATGACATTTATGTTTCATTGACGAAACGATACGTATGACATTTGAAAACTATCATTCACATTTCGATAATATTATGTTTTAAGAATCGAAACTGTAAAAATATACTCCCCAATAAACAAATCAATTAATATAACCTAGTTCAATTTCATTATTATGATTTTGGAAACACTACGTCTTCATGAGATAGAGATAATACAGACAACTTATCGGAAACACTAAATGCAAACGAAAGGACGAAGGATTCCCAGTTTGATACCCGTTGTCATTAAAATTCACAGGTTGCTACAGTTTTTCATTACAAAAGTAAGGAGCCAAGTTCGTCACTTGTTATGCGAAAGAGTGTAATCATGCGTCCGCGTGTCATTAGGTGTATGAAAGACTGTTTAACATAGAATACGTTGAAGTGTTTGTAATAGATGACCATGAACAACCTATTATACCCGTAGTAGATTATACAAATCAGGTTAATTAAAAATATAACTATTAATCATTTCAAAAAAAAAAAAAAAAACTATTAATGAAATATTTTTCTCGTTCAAAAAAATATACTTCCTCCATTTTCTTTTTATCTTCCCATTCACTTTTGGCACAATTTTTTTTTGTAATGAATATAAAATGATAAATTTAGTAAATATTGAGAGTAGAAGGGTAAAATGTGTGTAAATAGGAAAAAATAAAGGTATAAAGTGTTGTAAATAGTAAGGGTAGTATGGTAAAAATTATGGACTAAAATGGAAAGAAATGAAATGGGAAGATGAAAAAAAAGTGGCCAAAAAAAGAAATTGGGAAGATAAAAAGAAAATGGAGGAAGTATATAATTAATGAATCACGTTAACTGAAAATATACTCATAGTAGATTATACAAATCATGTTAATTAAAAATATAAGCAATTAATCAGGTTAATTAATTACATTAATAACATGATTGGAAAAGAATTCAACTTAACCACTCCCTCTGGTTTAATTAACATGATTGGAAAAGAATTCCAAAGAAACGGAGGGCCTATAATTTAGGCACTTTTGGCAATTAATTGGATCACCTGTGGACTTATTGGGTGTTTATTAATTGACATATCAACCGATCGAAATATACGGACTAATTTTGAAAATATACATAACAATGTATCATATGTATGTGATAAATTGTAAAAAACAAAATACATAGTGATAATAGGTAATTATCTCAAAAATTACTATACAAATTAAGCACGTACAATCAAAGAGAAAAGTATTACCCACTACATTTGCCTATTGAATGAACACAAACCGTCATGCCTGACTAAAAGTTCACTATTGCAATCCCATCCCATCTCTTTCATCACCTTTGAAAGCTCAAGAAAACCACCAAATGCATCCACAGTTTTCGAAAAAAAGGAAAAAAAAAATGGCGAACATCTTACACACCAATTTGGAATCAATAATAAATATTAGGACGCGAAATCCTAATCTATACTCGTGATTACCGATGGTTTAATGACAGTGGTAGTTCAAGATCTACAGACTACAAAATGGTGATATAATTTGGGAGTAATTGTTTATGAGGATGAAGGCAAACAGATCTGTATATTTTTTATATGTTCCATACTTGCATGTGTGGTCGAAGTCGGTAGTTATAAAAAAATAAATCAAAATGTTAGCAATACCTTTACACAATTACGATTTTCTGAAATACTGTGTATGTCTTGTTCCTTGATTGATTTATTGCTATGCTTTGTTACAACTTGTTTCTCACACCTATTTCCATTGTATTTTGATGATATGGTTCATTTGATTAGACTGCACCACCTTAAAATGGCTAAAAAATGGTCCTACAATTGATTGTCATCAACTATGAAAATTATGAAAACGTGTATGCCTGCATCTGCTGACTGAAGGACCAATACATCCAAGAACTGTGTTGTAGATGCCTACGTATTGACTGGATGCCTGCATCCAAGATCTGGGTTCAATTGACGGGATAAATTAGGGTATTAATTTCTGTGTACAAATTGCTTACAATTCATGAGGGGTATGAATTAAATCAACTACAGTATGTCTTTGTTTGGAATGTATACTCTTTCATATGAATTGTAAGTAGTAAGGTTATGGAGTAACATGTTATGGTAACATTATTAGTAGGATGAATACCTGATGACAGTTTTTGTGTTTCTGTTGCTTCAACATCAAATTATTGAGACTAAAAGTTGAATGTTCACATGTTGATCTCCTTTGGGGGGCTCTCTGGTCGATGATGATATTGGTAAGATCCAGTAACCTGTTGACCTACAATAATTCAATAACTTAATTGTAAGTAGGAACGAAGGACAACATGCTTCTTCCTGCATGTGCTAAAATCTCATGGACACCATTTACAATTTTAGTTTAAGGGATGGATGATATGAATTACTCTTCCAACCTGCAGAATCATGCTTTTGAAAACGTTTACTCTTCTGGTTAGAGGGAGATGATATTCAACTCCCATGGATTGTTTCGGTGGGTTAAATGTTGGTGAACATATTGTCTGCCATCACATGAAGGAGGTAAGATACAAATTATTAGTACGTAGTAATTTTCTACGGATGGTAAGCTAAGAACTGTTAATTGACTGAATACCTGATTCATTTTGTATTTCGGTTGCTGCTTGAAAAAAAAGGCAAAACACGATGATTCAATTTGAAAATTGCAGGAAGGTTTTATAGCCAACATCAGAGGCTCACACGAAGTGATGTTTAAAGTAGACGAAGAGCCGTGAAGTGATTATTGGAGGGATGAACAGCCAAATTCCTAGGCAGCATTCTATAATGAAGTTCCTTGAGAATGGATGCACACGTTTATTCGAGTAGTTTCATCAATTCCCTAAGATAATTAAGGAGACGGATTGAATTTGTATTGGAACTAGTTTTCGTGCCCGTGAAATTCACGGGTCTAGCAATGGTATATTTGTGCGACCTTCCTTTATCGCTATACCTTCTTTGTGAGCGTTTGCTGTCAACGTAGAGATTAATTGTTGAAAGAGTGAAGATTGTTAATGATTGATTTTGTTACACAAAGTTGTGTAGACCCCAACTATAAGCGTAAGGTAGAGAACAGACCGATGCTACTAAATAAGGAATGTGCGAATCTGAGTAAGGCACACCTCAAAATCTTGTTGAACCAATTGAAATATAGTTCGTGATAGTTGAAAAACAATACTTAAATAATAATCCTTTATTGTAGCACGACACATTTAACTGACAATAATACGTAAATAATTTTCCAACCAATGCTTTTCGGCTACGTAATTGTGAGGATTCAACCCCAACTGTGGTTGTGGCTGCATTGGAGGCTGTGTTTGTGGCGGGATAAACCTTTGTCTGGAGGCTGCGTCGCCTCTCATGCTTGCAAGAATGCACTTTCTTGTAAATCTATTCATATGCGTCTGATTTCTATTAAGTCCGGCGAGATAAACCTCCTCATCCAGACAAAAAATTAATAAACCTCTTCATCCATGAGATAAATATGGATTAGCTTATACTCCTTTAAGAAGATATGTGTACAATTACAGAGTTATACACTCCTCAAAAATTAAAGGGTATAAGAGCGAGTGATTATGAACGCACACATACTTATACACTCCTCCGTTATAAATTTAGCTTATACTAACTGTAAAGCTCCATTGGCCTTTCTCTATATCATACAAGAATAATCTAAATTTGACCGATAAAAACAATAACCAAATAGCGTAAATCTTACCGATCAAGAAGGATGCAATTGGAAGCGACTTTCGGAGAAAATTGACGGTGAAACTGTAGAGGGACGAAAAGAGGAAGGCAATGAAGGTTTCATCTTCTCAATTGTATGAACTTGGAAAGTATAAATACACTCAAATGGCGTCTGAGCTTCGGATGCCATCGTAACTGCCAGACTTTTAATGGAGGATTAAATGAGCTTTAATGGAGGGTGATTCTATTTCGAGGTGAAGGAAGAGGGGAATAGATTATTACGCAGGTGAATAGAATAGATAGATTAGGATGGCTTTGATTTAGGGGATTAAGATGGCTTTGATTTAGCTTGCCATGTGTCGATCTTTGAGGACTTGCTATCCTAATTAACTAAAAAAATGATGGCTTTTTATTTGTTCTGAGCTTCGGATGTCATCGTAACCGCAAGAATTTAATGGAGGAGAACTTTAATGGAGGAATAAATGATCGAGCTATAATGGATGGCAATTCTATTTCGAGGTGAAGGAAGAGGGGAGTAGGAACAGGGGAGTATATTATTAAGAAAGTGAGCACATAGGTAGATTAGGAGGACTTTCATTTAGAGGATGCCACGTGTCGGTCTATGAGAGCTTGCTATCCTAATTAACTAAGAAATGATGCCTTTTTATTGTTTTACATAGATGTGGAGGTGAAGTAATTGCTGCTTTGAAAATGCTAATGGTGATTAGTGTCAATTTAGTAATGGATGTTGGAATTGAAGCGGGTGATTAATGGATGGGTGTATTAATGGCGGGTGTAGTAATAGTAATGAATGCGGTGTAATTAAATGCAGATGCGACTTTTGTATTACTAAACTATACCAACTACACTATAAACAACAAAGTGTAAAAAAAGGGCTCAATTTTGAAATGGAGAGTGATGGAGGGTGCCACATAATGGTTTTTGGACCTTGAATTTATATAAAGAAGATACCCTCCTTAGGGTTAGATTTAAGAACACTTTCTCACTTTCACACTTTTTCATTCAGTAGTTTAGTTTACACTTTCATATTCTTAGTTTAGTTTAGTTTTTATTATCATTAGAATTCTTCTAGTTTGTAATCCTACTTTTAGATCGTCAATCTTTCAGTTCTATGTAATTGGTATTTTTCTCTTTTCTCTTAGTTTCATATTATCTTTTATTATGCTTGATTTCTTTATTGCTTTATGTTTTAGTATGAGTAGCTAATTTATTTATCTAGGGTTGAAGGGGATCTATGTTAATTGAATTGGGGATGTTAGATTGATTATTTGTTTAATTGTTCATTCATATGCTATTGCCTTACTACTTGTCTTGTATTATTGTTTGATTAGTTTGAGACGTTGAACTAGTCGAATGTTTAGGAACCCGAACCTAAGATCGAAAGCCTGGTAAGGGTAGACTTACAAGTAAGTGGGTAGGATAATCTGGTAAGTTGCGAGAGCCCGTCAGAATCTATCCTAAGGTTGACATAAGATCCGAAAGGCCGTGTCTTTGCCCTAAATAACTGTGATTGATTGATTGAATGATTAATTAACTTTACCTAATTTAATTACATAGTGAACCGTAAGACCCTAGATCTTTTTAATATTGTTAGAACCTCGTTATTTTACATAATCGCATTAGTTTAGATCAAAATCAAATAAACCGGACTTAAATAGTTTAGAATCGAATTTAGATAATTAGCGATTTTCATCCGTCTCTCTATGGATTTGACCCTTACTTACTACTAGCTACCTGTTAGTTGTTTGTTAGGATTATTTTGATATAGGTGATACGACTTTAGCCTTATCAAAAAGTAATTATGTGGACATGACGAAGGTCCACCCTGACGCGGCGAAGCGCGGGTTTGGGTAGGCGAATGAATCTCGTGGTAAGATTGTTCTCGGGTTCGAAATTTAAGTCAAAATGGAGTCGCCACCGAATTTTGTGGTTATTCGGAACCATACGAGCCCACTCTATGTCGTCATGGGCTATACACAAAGTAAGCCCACTTCGATTTCAGAGTTCATGGGGCTCGTCCCTTTGCATTGTTATATCGATACCGTTTACACCGGCTTTCGTATATAAAATGACTCTCGTGCGCCAAAGGTTTCGGGCATCCGGAAACCAAATGTTCTGAGTAAGGGGTGAGGGTACGTGTTGGGAAGCCCACTAAGGACACCCAACCCCGCCCGCACATGGCGGCCTCTACTAAGACACCGTTCATGTTCGTGTACGCGCGCTAGTAAAATGACTAAATGATATGCAAACAGCGTTTTCGCTAAACATGTGAATTTTGCGTTAACTACGTCATTTAATGCATCTTATTATTTGTCGAAATGATTTAGCATGCGAGGTTCGTTTATAAAGCGTAAAGAAAGTAAATAAACAAAGCTCGAAAATAAATAAAAATAACGTACAAGTTACACGGGCGGAAATACAACCCGGAATTCACAATACAACATTACGTAAAAGTAATAAACGAAATAAAAAATAACGCGATATAATGATAGGGACGGACCCGTATGCAAACTAGACCGCGAAATATGTAGATGGACTAAACCCCGTTTAAATGCACATTATGTGGTACGTCAAACGAGGGACGGAAACATGAGACTGTCGCATATTGCTAGCCCGATCTCATATCCTGTAGTCTTGCCCCGACTTATCACGTCAAAAGGTGGTCAAAGTCGTTCTACGTGTCGTGATGTGCATGGTTTTGGAAATAGGAAGATCACGTGATAGTCTTTACACGTGATGACTAAAGTCGATAAAAGGCGGGGCTTGAAACGTGTGTCAAACCCCTCGGATTTTTGGGTTACAGGACCCACTCGACCGAGTCGTGGTGTGACTCGGTCGAGTGCACCTTTTACGTGGCTACTGCCTGTTTTTATGGGTGCTACTCGATCGAGTAGCATATGTACTCGGTCGAGTAGACCCTGTACGAATGATAATTCGTTTCGTTTTATGATTTGAAATCGATGATCGGTCGAACCAAATACAAACATCGCACGATTTGTATTTAACTCGACCTCCGGTACTATAATCGTGTACGAACGATTATAATACCGTTATCGGAGTTTTATAAAAATGCTTATCGTTATACTAGAAAATTTGAATTAGTAACGAAAGATGTCCCTCTACGTCACGACATCGAAACTAACCCTTTCGGATTACGTAATGTTGGTTTTCGTGTCAACGGGTTTCGTACCAATTATGAAAATGGGATTAAATACGTTCAACTACGACCGTTTGCAATCGCATCATGCCCTTGAGTACGTTGGGGCGGGGCTCCTCGAAAGGGCTCCACCTCCGTTGTTGCTCGTAAAGGGATTAGACGGATTTTAGGCAAACATCGTAGTCAAACGGATTTAAAATCGGTTTTTAGTATTAATATATATATACGCGGTATTATAACGATATTAGTAATAAAAGATGATATAAAAATAAAGATGCAAAAAAGTATAAAAAAACGTTAGTGTTAGTGTTACTACGATTATGATTACGATACAAAATGCGATAGAATAAATGACAAAGAAACGAGATAGAAGGGATCGAAATGGGGTTTAGGACACCCTCAACATACATGCTAGGTATAGGACCTCGGAAATGGACTCGTGAATAGCGACGGGGCGCCGGAGTATCGAGGATGTACGCGAGTTGTGGTGTGTGTGTGTGTTGCGTCGGTTTATCGAGGGACGGAGGCTCGGTTTTTTATGTTTTTGCTTAGGGTTGGAGTATAGAGTGTATGGGGTGTTTAGGGTGAAAAATGTAAGGTATAAATATGTGTAAAAAAACTGTGTAAATGAATGGGGGTGAAGCGGTATTTATAGACTTCATCCCTCGACATAGGGGCACTCGATCGAGTGGCCCTAGTGCACTCGATCGAGTGTATTCGCAAATGGGCCAAACCCGGGTTCAAAAGGCTCCACTCGACCGAGTGGGGTCAATCCACTCGATCGAGTGGGTCAAACGGGTGAGACAAATAAGGGAAGAATTGATCTTGTTGTTGTGATTGACTTTTTTGAATTTGATTTTGTGCGCCAACTGAACTTGGCTGTTTTATGAGACAGTTTCGTCTTTGACCGGGTTTTGACCCGGTCGCCAAAAGATGGGATTTATCTTTGGTGTCGGTTTTGGCCCAAATTAGTCTCTTTTTGCTCGGAACGACCCACTGGGCCTGAATTTGAGGTCTGTTTTGTGAGATTTTTACTCCGCTAAAAGTCCATGTCGGATATTATTGATTTCGAGTCCAAGTCCGAGTATACCCAGTCACGTTTGCGTCCGATCATCATCGGGTGTTTTTCGGAGACTACCATAGACACGTGGCAGTCAAAATGCGGGTGTCTACAGAGCCCCCACTCTGACTGAGGCTTGGACAAGGCGAAAGTCAGAGTAGCTACCAAGCCTGTTAAGACCTGGTAGACTTCCGGTCGGGTCACTTATAGTCCAGTGGACTTGCGTGAAGGGCTCGCCAGCCATAAGCAGAGGGTCATACCTGTCATGATGATGATAGCTTCGCGGGGAGTCAGACTTGTAGCATAAGTCCTGGGCATGCCTATATGTGGGCCCATCTCGTACCGTTTCATGGAAAATGCCGCCTCGGGCGTTCCGCTGGGGAAATATGTGAGCTGTACGGGCTTGCTTTTGAAGCCTTGAGTCGTACCTGAGCTGATGATGATGCTCCGTGGGGAATAAAGCTTGCCTCTTTTGGGGAGTAGGTGTACCCGTATGCCGACACATCACACCTTGGATGTAGCATACCGGGGAAAAGCTGACTCCGTTGGGGAATTTAATAATTTCGCGGAGACTTGCTTCTGAAGTCTGGAGTGTACCTGCATGCTGACACATAACAACTTGTATGTAACACATAGGCAAAACATTGACTCGTGCTGGGGAGATAAAAAATATTTGAATTTTTGAAAGGACAAAAAAATTTTTATCGCGAAGAAATTTTATCACAGAAAATTTTTGGAGACTCTTAGGAAAGCTCGGGACAGCTTAATTCCTATTCTGGGTTCTAGTTTGAAATCAGGCCTGCGCGCGCATAGGGCCCAGTTTGCTGAGGAGGCAGAGTAGTTAGGTTTTCAGTTAGGTTTTCTCATTATAAATATGAGAATCCCTGCTTCAGTTCTCTGCATCTCAACTCAAATTCTTCTTTTCCTTCTCAATCTTTTAGACTTTCAAGAAAGTTAGAAATCTCTGCTATGGGTATCGACCATTTGACGGCTATGCTTCTCGCCTGGTCCCAATACTTTCGGGATGAGGAGAAAGTCCGACTGACCCAGATGGGAATTGTCAATTTATTTCCTTTCCAGCGTCTAATAGTTGACTCGCATTTCCTGAATGTCTGCTTGTCGTTTTGGGACACCATCCATCACGTATTCGCGTTCCCACGGGGAGAAATGTGTCCTTTACCCGAGGAGGTTGCGGCCATAGGCGGTTGGGGCCTTACTGTTCAGCCAGCTATTCCCCCGTTCTACCCGGATCCAAGGAGGAGATTAAGGGAGTTTTTAGGTTTGTCTCATGCTGAGGCAAATCGGATGGTGCAGGGAGATACCGTTTCCCTGTTTGACCTGGCCGACAAGTTCACGAATCCCCGGGACGTGAGGGCCACCCCTGCTCACAGGCGCAGGGCATTCGCCTTTTGCATGCTGCATTGCTATGTCTTCGAGGGGCTGATGGAGGTTGACTCATGCAGGGGTCAAATCAGGCTGATTGGAGTGGTTGACCAGATGGAGACTGGTCATAGCCCTGCTTGGCTAGCCACCGGAGAAATCATCATGGGTCTGGATGCTAGGCGGCTTGAACCAACTCGACCGCTGACGGGGAGTACCCGTATTCTGCAAGTATGCACTTCGATTTTTTTTTTTCTTCGTGCGAAATACTTGAAGTACGCAAGTCACTCGATCGAGTGGACCTGTCACTCGATCGAGTGACACTCATATGGAGCTACTGCCTGCTTTTAGAGGTCTAACTCGATCGAGTCACCTTCTGCACTCGATCGAGTGGACCCTGGCGAACCATTCCGTTGCTTATAAAATTTGTGTATTCTCTTCAGATATGGCTGTCGGAGCGGTTATCGATCATAGAGACCCCTCCGAGCATTCCCAATTATCGGAGCAGTCAGATTAGCTCCCGAAGACGGAAGATAAGCTTGAGTCATCGGATAGATCGAGCTTACTGGGACGAGGAGCTGGTGTTCCATGGTGGTCCCTTGATCAGGTGGACCGTTGCTTGGTGGTTTCTTTCGAAGTTGACCGGATTGGCCAAGAGAGACCAAGCTCGCTACTTGGTGATTCTGTCCCTCGACTGGACGGTTCACATTTATCCGGACAGTCTCCTAAGACAGTTCGGTTCGTCTCAGCGCATCCTTGAGACTGAAGCCATTATCAGCGTCTCGCTCCAATTGACGGACGCTATGTGCGACACCTGGTTGCAGAGATGGTTTACTCGTCCTACATGGACTATACCCAGCCCTTGCCAATCCGCTTGGGTGTCACGGGCTTATCAGAAATGGACTTCTGAGGAGTCCGAGGAAGCTCGAAAGGCCCTGAAGCTTGAGGAGGCCTTTGAATTGGTTCATCGCGAGTCGGCGAAGGACAACAGGGACTTTTTCACCGGGGAATATATTCCTGAAGCTACAGTCCGGGGAGAATCGGGTCTTAAGTCACAAACTAAGACTCGATCTAAGGAAGTCGGTTCTAGATGTACTCGGGGGCAGACCGATTTGGAGAGACGCCTTGGACCGAGGTTGGCGGTCCGGGACCGATTAGGTCCGCGTGACCGGCTCCCTTAGCCCGTGAGGGCCCGACTTGGGCCTATTGATGTGATAGAGGAGTCGAGCTCAACTAATCGGGCCCGAGCTAGAGAAGTTCCTGTGGTGATTCGGGAACGCTCCCCTCCGCGTCGTCGCCAGTGGACGGCTAAGGAGGCTAAGGACAAGGGGAAGGGCAAGATGCCCTAGATGCCGAGTCCTCAGATTTTATTATTATTTTTTGTTGTGTGCCCCTTTTTTGTATTTACTCTTTTTGAATTCCTGCACTTTTGTAATTTCCCGAGTTTATCGGGGTTTTTTTTTTTTTTTGAAATAATAACAATAAAAAAAAGTTTACTATTAAACCGTTCCTGTCTTTACTTGATTGCATTGGTTGTACCCTTTTGAGGGGTTGCCTACGTATCCGCGATTAGCAGAATCAAACCAAACGTAGTTCAGGCATAAATAATTCTAGCTAATTGACTTGCTTTTTGTAAAAAAATGATTTTGATAAAATTTGCTAATGACATTGAGAAATGGCTAAGGGTAGTAACGCTTCAGCTGGTCCAGGTTGGTTGGGTTGACAAACTCATTCCCGTCCAGGTCCGTCAGCATCACTGCTCCTCCTGATAGGATTTTCTTTACCAGATATGGCCCAGCCCAATTGGGTTTGAATTTTCCCCTCGGGTCGACTGGTAGTAGGGCTCGAACAGACTTAAGGACTAGATCGCCCTCCTTAATGTTCCTGGGCCTTACCCTTTTGTTGAAGGCCCGTTGGATCCTCTTCTGGTAGATTTGGATATTATTGAGGGCACGAGACCGTCGTTCGTCTAGTAGAACCAACGAGTCATATCGTGCTCGAACCCAGTCAGCTTCGGGTACTTGACTTTCTAGCAGGATTCTGAGGGACGGTACTTCCAGTTCAATTGTTTGGACTGCCTCCATCCCATAGGTTAGGTAATACGGCGTTGCCCCGGTTGCGGTGCGAATTGACGTTCGGTATCCCCATAGGGCGAAAGGTATTTTGTCGGGCCAGTCCCGGTAATTATCAGCCATCTTTTTGAGTATGGTGACAATTGTTTTGTTAGCTGCCTCTACTGCTCCATTTGTTTGGGGACGGTAAGGCGAGGAAGTATGCCTTTGGATTTTATATTTGGTCAGCAGGGCCGCAGTCTCGGCTTGAAAATGAGTCCCGTGATCACTGATAAATTCAGAGGGAACCCCATATCGACATATTATCTTGTTCTGGATAAACTTGGCGACATGCTTAGCATTGAGAATGCGATATGATTCAGCTTCGACCCATTTGGTGAAATAGTCGATAGCTACCAAAATAAAGCAGTGCCCACCGGTACCAGAGGGGTTTATTTTCCCGATTATGTCGATACCTCATGTTGAGAATGGCCAGGGTGACGTCATGGTATAAAGCAGTGATGACGGCATATGTTGCACATTGCCAAAGATTTGACAATTATGACAATGTTTGACATACGACCGGCAGTCGACTTCCATGGTATTCCAGTAATAACCGAGCCTCATAATTTTCCGGACCAGCATGTGGGCATTCATATGTGGGCCGTTCTCACCATCATGTACTTCGGCCATAACCTTTTCAGCTTTATATTTGTCAACACAAAGAAGAAGAGCCCCCTGTGCCGTCTTTTTGTATAACTGACCGTCGTCGGTACGGATGAACTGGGTGGCTAGCCTCCGTAAGGCTTTCTTGGCTCGACCTTCCGTCCTGGGAGGATATTCTCCGTTTGTCAGGTACGTTAACACAGCCTGATACCATGGTTCGGATCAGTTATCTCAATGTCTTCAATGTCGTAAATGTATGCCGGCTCGGACCGTCTTTCGACACAAATTGGCATACTGGTCACGTGATCGGGAATATTCAGTAAAGACGCCAATTTCGAGAGTGCATCTGCAAACTGATTCTCTTCCCGGGGTAGGTATATGTACTCTACCTTTTGGAATTGTTTCTCGAGATCCCTTACTCGTGCCTGGTAGGCCACGAGATTAGCATTTCGAGTCTTCCATTTTTGAAGTGCTTGGTTAATGACCAAGGATGAGTCACCATGTACCCGGAGATTTGTGATCCCCAGATTGGCGGCGGCTTGTAGCCCGTAAATGCATGCTTCGTACTCTGCTGCATTATTGGTAACATCAAAGTCCAGCTTGATGGAGACGGGAGTGTGCTCTCCTCTTGGTGAAATTAGGAGGATCCCGACTCCGAACCCTCGAAAATTGGATGCTCCATCGAAGTATAAGTCCCAAGTTTCAGTATCAGTATGGAAAATATCTTCGTCCGGGAAGGACCAGGTGTCGGTGTGTCCTTCTTCGGTTATCGGACTGTCGGCGAGAAACTCAGCTACTACTCGACCTTTGATAGCCTTTAACGGTACAAACTTTAGGTTGAACTCTGCCAACATTAGAGTCCATCTAGAGATTCGGCCGTTGAGAACGGGCTTTTCGAAAATGTATTTAATGGGGTCCATCTTGGATAGCACATTGACCTCGTAACTGAGCATATAGTGCCAGAGTTTCTTAGTGGCCCAGACTAGAGCCAAACACGTCTTTTCGAGCATGGAATATTTGCACTCATACTCTAAAAACTTTTTGCTGATGTAGTAAATGGCTCTTTCTTCGGAGTCAACTGTCTGAGCCAGCATAGTCCCCATGGCTGTCTCGGTCGTTGTTAGGTATATCGACAGAGGCAAACCGGGTTGAGGTGGCATTAAGACTGGCGGAGCAGACAGAATTTCCTTGATCCTGTCGAAAGCAGTTTGGCACTTGTCATCCCATAGTACCCGTTCTCCCACTTTCAGTTTTTTGAAAATTGGTTCACACGCCATGGTTAGTTTGGAAATGAACCGACTGATGTACTGGACTTTCCCGAGAAACCCCCTTATTTCTTTTTCGGTTTTGGGAGGTTGCATCTCGGTAATGGCTTTGATTTTAGATGGGTCGACTTCGATACCTCGTTGGCTAACGATATGACCCAGTAATTTGCCTGATGTTACCCCGAAACTGCACTTTTGAGGGTTTAACCTCATGTTGTACTTGCGCAGCCGAGTGAAGAATTTTCTTAGGGCGGTGATGTGATCGTCCCGTTCTTTGGATTTGACGATCATGTCGTCTACATAAACTTCTACCTCTTTATGCATCATGTCGTGTAGTAAAGTGGTAGCGGTCCTCTGATATGTGGCCCCGGCATTAATGAGACCGAAAGGCATGACGGTGTAGCAGTAAGTACCCCAAGGTGTTGTGAAGGTAGTATTACTCATGTCCTCTTCCGCCATCTTGATTTGATTATACCCGGCATACCCTTCCATGAATGATAGAAGGGCATGATCGGCCGTGTTATCCACCAGTATGTCGATGTGTGGTAACGGAAAATCATCTTTCGGGCTCGCCTTGTTAAGATCCCGAAAATCTACACATACCCGCACCTTACCGTCCTTTTTAGGAACCGGCACGATGTTTGCCACCCAGTCCGGATACTCGGACACTTGTATGAAGCCGGCTTTGAATTGTTTGTCGACTTCTTCTTTTACCTTGAGAGACCACTCGGGCCTCATCCGACGAAGCTTCTGTTTGACCGGTTTGCACCCGTCTTTAATTGGTATGTGGTGCTCGGCTATTTCCCGGTCTATCCCCGGCATGTCCTTGTAGGACCATGCGAAGACACCCTTGAATTCTTGGAGGAGGCTTATGAACTGTTGTTTCTCCTCGGGATCTAAGGATAACCCTATCTTAAGTATCTGAGGCTCTAAGGTTGTACCCACATTTATGGACTCGGTTTCTTTGATCACCGGGTTTCGGGACTCCCTTTGCTCTAGTTGCTCGATCAGATGCGGAGGTAAGGGTACCTGTTCGTCTGGTTTCTCAATGTCATAGCATAAATCATTTTTAAAAGCAGAATTTAAAAGAGACAAGTCGTAAGCAGAACGGTTGTTATTATTGATTGAAAACTTGGAAAACAGCTCAAAGAGAGCAGCCATCTGATCATTGGTCAGTGGCGGGATTGGTAGGGCACTCGGGACAGACCCCAAAGTGCCAGCAGCAGGAATGATAAAAGGGAGGGGGTTACAGGACTGACTCTAGCACCGACTTCCCTAGACTCGATCTCAGACTCAGACTCAGACTCTGACTCAGACTCCGACTCAGACTCGGACTCGGACTCAGACTCAGGCATGTCTCCCTCTCCGGTGACCAGCTTGTAGATCCTTCCCTGACTATCAGTCCATTTAATAGTCTTCCTCCAGGCCCTGTTTCCTGTCTCGGAACCAACATCCGAGATCAGCTTGGTCGGGTCAAACCTGTTGCTACGAAGAATCAGGTTGACCAGGTCTTCCTTTGGAGTTGGGGCTATGGTGTCTTCCCCAAATAGTAGCCCTAGCGCGGGCTCAGCATCTTCAGCTCCGTTGGACTGGATGAGGGCGAACACATCATCCGGAATGTAGTTGCAGTCCCGGGCCAAGTGGGTCCCGAGCTGCATAGCATTGGGTTGGTATAGACCAACCTGGATAGCCCCAAACACTGGTGTGACAAAGTAGTCAGCCAACCGTGGGCTATAAGGGCTCAAATGGATACCCTTAAGGATGTTGCAGGCCTTTTCGATCCCTGCTCGGACAACATTGTCGGGGGTGATGGCATAACCGAGACCAAAGTGAGATTCTTCGTCTTTGAGAACCTCGATGATCTTCCCAGCTGGAAGATCGGGTCGAGAGGTATCCCCCGGAAAGTATCCTAGGTTTTGGAGCATCATGTCGATGCTCGAAGTGAAGTAAGGCCTAAAGAGGTACTCTTCCTCGATCATCCCCACAAAGTCAAACCTCCAAAGGTCTGTGCGTCCCGTGGCGTTACAGCTAGCCACAGTCATTGGGGTTGCCTCTAAGGTGATAACATCGTTGAGCAGAGGCATGTTGATCTTTCGATGAAGGGTGGATGATACTGCCTTGACCGCGTGGATCCAAGGCCTACCTAGGAGCAAGTTGAATGGTGAGGTGACATCGATCACCTAGAATTCGAGCTCCTTTTCTATCGGGCCGGTTATGATGGTCAGTTTCACGGCCCCATCCACCGACTTTGGGCTTCCATCAAAGGCTTGGATGGTCTGAGCAGTCGGGATGTAATCGGCCTCGGTAATGCCGAGGGCTTTGGCGGTCCTTAGTGGAAGGACACTCACAGCTGACCCATCATCAACCAAGGTCATAGGGAGGTATTTTCCTCGGCAAACCACCGTAATGTAGAGGGCCAGATTGTAGGAGGCCCCGAATGGCGGTAGGTCGGCTTCGGAGAAAGTGATCGTCGGACCTCCTTCCTTAGCTTTGCCCTTCAGGTGGGGCAGGACCGTGGCTACCATCTCAGCAGGGGTAACCAGGGAGTCAATCTTAATTTGATCGAGAGCCTTTGTAAGTGCTTCTCGATGCTCTTCTGAGCTAACCAGGAGTTGCCATATAGTGAGGTCAACTCGGGTTTTCTTCAACTGCTTCACGAGAGCCGTTTCAGCAGTTGGCTCCTCAGGGGCGACTTTCGTCCTGAATGGTTCAGTGACGGTTGTCGGGATAGGGGTGTCCCTAGAGCTAGTGGCTTGATAGGGACGACCAAGGTGGTTAATGGTTAGGACTCGGGATTTAGTCCTTCGAATCTCCTCGGCGGTGATGGGGACAGCTTACCCTTTGGCGAGGTAGACGTCATCCTCGTCGTCAAACCAGATCCCGTTTACTTGCGGGATAAATGGAGAGATAAGGTGAAAGCAATCAATCACCTCCCCGGTAAAGATGGCGTGGGAGCTGAAATGGTTCTCCTTGTTGCTGGGCTTATCTCCGGGTAGCGGTATTTTAACGCTTTCGATCAGGTCCTGGATCAAGTGCTTCAGCTTCCAGCACTTCTCGGTATCATGCCCATTGCCCCGGTGGTATTGGCAATAGGCTTGGGCATTGTAGTTCTTGGAGCGTCGCTCGATCGGAACTTCAGGAGTTGGGCCTATCGGTTGGATTATGCCTTTTGAGGATAGCCTTTGTAAGGCATAAGTATAGGTCGTGCCTATGTCAGTGAAAACCCGAGGTGGGGTGTTCTTCTTGGACGGGGTATCTAGTAGATTAACCGCGTCGAAAATGCTGCGGGTTGCAGCTTGAGGCTTGGTAGTGGAGGAAGAAGCCCCTTGGTAACCCTTAGCAGCGGCCTTAGTGAGGCCTTCCAGTCTTAGATCATCTTCGATCCTCATACCCATTTCAGTAAGGGTGGTGAAATTGGGTATGACAGCATATCAGAGGTGAACCCGGTAAGATGGGAGGAGGTTCTTGACAAAAGCCTCCACCAAAGTCTTCTCACTGGGCTTATCGACCAGTTTCACGCTCTCGGCCCTCCAGCGTTGAAGGTATTTGGTAAAACCTTCCTTCGGCTCTTGGGCCATAACCTCCAGAGATCTCATTGTGGTTTGTATCTCGGTGTTGTCAGCATAGTTCCGAGCGAACTCGGTGGCCACATCATCCCAAGTAGGGTATTTCTTCGGGTCTAGCCTGTAGTACCAGGCCCGAGGGTGCTTTTCAAGAGATGCAGCAAAAAGGTTCTTGAACATGGATGAATCCACTCCCTTGATGGCCATGAACTCCTTGAAGGCTCGTACATGTAGTAACGGGTCTTCAGTTCCCTCAAACATGGGCAAACTCGTGAGATTCAGGTTTGCGGGCAGTTTGTCACTCACCGGGCTGTACTCACGACTATTCTCCCGATGGATATTATTACTCCCAGTCAAGTGAACTTGATCCTCTAGTCGACGTACTGAGCTAACTAGATCAGCCAGAGGCCCACTAGTCCCGGCATTTGGAGTCCTGTGCTCCACCGTGGCCAGTCGAGTGACGATAGCAACTTGTCCAGCCCTCATTTCATTCAGTTGGGCTTCGATGTCGGCCTGTTTGTCTATCATGGCGTCCACAGAGGTTTTCAGATCAGCTAAAGCAGTTTCCATCCTGCGAGTGTGTCTGGTTGCCGGTGGCCTGTCTGTAAGAACACCACGTAATCAGAAACCGAACCCAGATCTCGGAACCGTAAAAAACTCATCCCGAGCGACCCAAAAGGAAAAGGACTGAGTGGAAAAGACTCGAGAAAGACACTTAGACGGATGACTCGTAGGTGGTATGACTTCCTTAGGATTTTGGCTTAGTGGGCCCTGTCCCGTTCGAAGGAAGGTCCACGTGAGATTATTCCCCAGACTTTTGACTCGAGTGTATGGACGGACTTTCCTTTGTAGGGGTATGCCCCACGCGGGTTGGTCGTGCCTTGACAGATAAGGCGGACTCGGGAAAGGGGGGAAACTCGTGATATAAGATTGACGGAGTTTCGACGCTATAAACCCTCTACGTACTATGCAAAGACCCGACACACGGATAGACGGTAGGTCCTATAATAAGGAAGGTTTATTTTAGGAAAGATGAAAGTTTTGGAAAGGTTGATGTTTGAATGCAAAATGAACGAATTTCCGAGAGTTTTGAAAACTAAAACGGAATTTCGAAAACCGAGATTAGAATTTTGAAAAGGAAAATTCCGAAAATCAAGGTGGTGGGGGGTGGAAATTCGAGAATTAAACGGACAGCATGCCGACTACAGAAAAGGATATTTTGAGTCAAATCGTTGATCCTAAATTTCGGCGGCATTCCGAGTTTTGAAAATGGGATATTTTTTGAAAAGGTGAGTCCCAAAATGGGCAGCATTTCGGGTTTTTCAAATTTGGGCGTTTTGGAAAGACGGGTCCCGAAATGGACAGTATTTCGGGTTTTTCGAAAGGTGGGTATTTTTGGAAAGATGCAATTTTGAAATGACGGTTTTTAAAATTTGACACGGAAACCAAGTAGCATGTAGTCAAACAAGCATTATAACGACGCTTATGTATGCATTACGCTAAGTCTCGGTTGGTCAAAATAGGGTCTATACCAACAACGATGGCTTTCTCGTGTGATGGACGGACTCCCTAAGCCGAGTTGGTCTTAGGACATGCCGCGAAACCGAGACGAGTTCCACCATGGATGTCTTTAGCGCACCCATGTAGGAATGCACCGTGGTATAGTGGGACGTCGGTCACAAGTAACCGGCCCGGGCAAATTTGGGTTATGCATGAATCATTAAACTAATGCGCGCACACTAATCTACGAACGATTTCTCTTCGAGTCTCACCCTAGGAACCCCGATGACATGTGGTACATCAGGTCTCCACAGCGGAGTCGCCAAATTGTGGACATGACGAAGGTCCACCCCGACGCGGCGAAGCGCGGGTTTGGGTAGGCGAATGAATCTCGTGGTAAGATTGTTCTCGGGTTCGAAATTTAAGTCAAAATGGAGTCGCCACCGAATTTTGTGGTTATTCGGAACCATACGAGCCCACTCTATGTCGTCATGGGCTATACACAAAGTAAGCCCACTTCGATTTCAGAGTTTATGGGGCTCGTCCCTTTGCATTGTTATATCGATACCGTTTACACCGGCTTTCGTATATAAAATGACTCTCGTGCGCCAAGGGTTTCGGGCATCCGGAAACCAAATGTTCTGAGTAAGGGGTGAGGGTACGTGTTGGGAAGCCCACTAAGGACACCCAACCCCGCCCGCACATGGCGGCCTCTACTAAGACACCGTTCGTGTTCGTGTACGCGCGCTAGTAAAATGACTAAATGATATGCAAACAGCGTTTTCGCTAAACATGTGAATTTTGCGTTAACTACGTCATTTAATGCATCTTATTATTTGTCGAAATGATTTAGCATGCGAGGTTCGTTTATAAAGCGTAAAGCAAGTAAATAAACAAAGCTCGAAAATAAATAAAAATAACGTACAAGTTACACGGGTGGAAATACAATCCGGAATTCACAATACAACATTACGTAAAAGTAATAAACGAAATAAAAAATAACGCGATATAATGATAGGGACGGACCCGTATGCAAACTAGACCGCGAAATATGTAGATGGACTAAACCCCGTTTAAATGCACATTATGTGGTACGTCAAACGAGGGACGGAAACATGAGACTGTGGCATATTGCTAGCCCGATCTCATATCCCGTAGTCTTGCCCCGACTTATCACGTCAAAAGGTGGTCAAAGTCGTTCTACGTGTCGTGATGTGCATGGTTTTGAAAATAGGAAGATCACGTGATAGTCTTTACACGTGATGAATAAAGTCGATAAAAGGCGGGGCTTGAAACGTGTGTCAAACCCCTCGGATTTTTGGGTTACAGGACCCACTCGACCGAGTCGTGGTGTGACTCGGTCGAGTGCACCTTTTACGTGGCTACTGCCTGTTTTTATGGGTGCTACTCGATCGAGTAGCATATGTACTCGGTCGAGTAGACCCTGTACGAATGATAATTCGTTTCGTTTTATGATTTGAAATCGATGATCGGTCGAACCAAATACAAACATCGCACGATTTGTATTTAACTCGACCTCCGGTACTATAATCGTGTACGAACGATTATAATACCGTTATCGGAGTTTTATAAAAATGCTTATCGTTATACTAGAAAATTTGAATTAGTAACGAAAGATGTCCCTCTACGTCACGACATCGAAACTAACCCTTTCGGATTACG
Source organism: Agrostemma githago (assembly GCA_958450325.1). NCBI lineage: Eukaryota > Viridiplantae > Streptophyta > Magnoliopsida > Caryophyllales > Caryophyllaceae > Agrostemma > Agrostemma githago. The sequence continues at coordinate 39,733,476 of OY288258.1, forward strand.
TAATGTCGGTTTTCGTGTCAACGGGTTTCATACCAATTATGAAAATGGGATTAAATACGTTCAACTACGACCGTTTGCAATCGCATCATGCCCTTGAGTACGTTGGGGCGGGGCTCCTCGAAAGGGCTCCACCTCCGTTGTTGCTCGTAAAGGGATTAGACGGATTTTAGGCAAACATCGTAGTCAAACGGATTTAAAACCGGTTTTTAGTATTAATATATATATACGCGGTATTATAACGATATTAGTAATAAAAGATGATATAAAAATAAAGATGCAAAAAAGTATAAAAAAACGTTAGTGTTAGTGTTACTACGATTATGATTACGATGCAAAATGCGATAGAATAAATGACAAAGAAACGAGATAGAAGGGATCGAAATGGGGTTTAGGACACCCTCAACATACATGCTAGGTATAGGACCTCGGAAATGGACTCGTGAATAGCGACGGGGCGCCGGAGTTTCGAGGATGTACGCGAGTTGTGGTGTGTGTGTGTGTTGCGTCGGTTTATCGAGGGACGGAGGCTCGGTTTTTTATGTTTTTGCTTAGGGTTGGAGTATAGAGTGTATGGGGTGTTTAGGATGAAAAATGTAAGGTAGAAATATGTGTAAAAAAACTGTGTAAACGAATGGGGGTGAAGCGGTATTTATAGACTTCATCCCTCGACATAGGGGCACTCGATCGAGTGGCCCTAGTGCACTCGATCGAGTGCCTTCACAAATGGGCCAAACCCGGGTTCAAAAGGCTCCACTTGACCGAGTGGGGTCAATCCACTCGATCGAGTGGGTCAAACGGGGGAGACAAATAAGGGAAAAATTGATCTTGTTGTTGTGATTGACTTTTTTGAATTTGATTTTGTGCGCCAACTGAACTTGGCTGTTTTATGAGACGGTTTCGTCTTTGACCGGGTTTTGACCCGGTCGCCAAAAGATGGGATTTATCTTTGGTGTCGGTTTTGGCCCAAATTAGTCTCTTTTTGCTCGGAACGACCCACTGGGCCTGAATTTGAGGTCTGTTTTGTGAGATTTTTACTCCGCTAAAAGTCCATGTCGGATATTATTGATTTCGAGTCCAAGTCCGAGTATACCCAGTCACGTTTGCGTCCGATCATCATTGGGTGTTTTTCGGAGACTACCATAGACACGTGGCAGTCAAAATGCGGGTGTCTACAAATTACAGTAGCGACCGAAATCAGTCGCTAAAATCGTACACGCGCGACCGATAGCGGTCGCTAATAAAGTGACCTAGCGACCGAATTCAGTCGCTAAAAAAAAGAACGCGCGACCGACATCGGTCGCTAAGTAGCGACTGAAATTTAAAACGCGCGACCGATGTCGGTCGCTAAGGGGTCTGATTTTTTTTAATTAGCGAACACCCCCCCCCCCTCCCCGGATCACACTTCACATTTCGCTCTCTCTCTCTCTAAAAATCTTCTCCCCTCTCTCTAAACTCGCCCCCTCCTCCTTTCCTCTTCATTCATTCCTTCTTCTCTCATTTTCCTTTAGTAAGGTATGTTTATCTATCTATATTTAGTTTTAATTATTTGTTAATTTTTGTTTTTATCGATTTAAATAAATTAGTTATTAGGTTGAATAGTTTTTTAGTGTAGTCTTATTGTTGTCGGAATATTTAGTGTAGTAAGCATGTTAATTGCCCATAGGTTCCCCAATTTGAAATAGGTAGATTGTTAGTATGAATTTAGGGTTTATGATTGAGTATTTGAATGAATTGGGTTGTTTTGATGTTTTAGGAAATTGGAAGTGAAACAATTATGCCGATTTAGTGATGTAATTATGGACGAATTAGGTGCAAATAGTACTATGCTTAGGTGAATTGAGAATTTTACAAAATATGTGAGTAGTGTATATATTAGTAAATTACTTTAGAGGGAATAATTTGTATGTGGTTATTGTCTCAATTTTTTTTAGATAAAAAAAATGAAGAGACGGGAACGAAAATGTATGTATGAGGAAAGATTGGATAACAGATGACGTCCCACAACGGAATTTTTAGAGGGTGTTAGTAGTTTTCTTGAGTTCGCTAAAACCCAACCCGAATACGCGTCGGAGGGTAGATTTAGGTGTCCTTGTGTGAAATGTAAGAACCTCAGATTCTTGGATACTATTTTGATTAAGGAACATATTATCTCAAATGGGTTTTGCCCAAATTATTATTGTTGGATTTGTCATGGTGAGACGTCTGCTGTTGCGGAATCTGAGGTTGAACATAATGAGGGCGGCTTGAGAGGAATGATTGTTGATGTGGTTGAGTGCAATGTGTTTAATGGTGAGAGCATGTACACTAACGACGATTACCAACCAACCCCATAAGAGCCAAAACCACAAGCGAAAGCGTTTTTTGATATGTTAGAGGCTGCGGAGAAGCCATTATATGGAGGGTGTGATGTGACATTTTTAGAAGTCGCGTCTATGGTAGTGACCCTTAAATGTGAGTATAACCTACCGTTTGGGTGCGTAAGCGGTGTCGCTGCGTTGATTGAAAAACTCATCCCAAAAGACAGCATTATGACCAAAACATTCTACAATACCAGAAAAATGGTTAAAGGTCTTGAAATTCCGCATCAAACGATCGATACTTGTCCCGATGGATGTATGCTTTTTTGGAAGGACGATGTCCTACTTGAGGAATGTAAGATATGTGGTAAGGGTAGATACAAAAGTGTAGATGAGAATATTGTTTTGAGGGGTAGGAAGGGAAAGAGTGTTGCGAGGCATAAAAAACCTATACCACTTAGTCGACTTACCTACTTTCCCATCGCCCCTAGACTCCAAAAATTATATGAAACCAGAACCATTTCCGAACAAATGAGGTGGCATAAAGAAGAAATTCGTGTAGAGGGGAAGATGTGTCATCCTAGTATGATGTCAATTTCTAACTTTCTACCTTTGTCTGCAGATATGACATTGGGCAGCAGACTGCAGTATGGTAGTGGGAGCAGGAACAGGGGGTCCCAGCAGCAGCAGGAGGAGAACCGGCTGGAGGACCAGAATGAGGACCAACAGGAGGATAACGAGGATCAACAACCTGAACAACCACAGCAGGGACAACAAGAGCATCGATATCTAGACGACGAGCGCCTAATTATGAGCCCCGAGAACACATGGTGAGACATTGTATTTCCTTTTTTTGTGAGACATCATCTTATTTCACTCTTTGGTGTAGGTTTCGGGATAGAGAGGTGGTGACTGGTGTGTCGGACAGTTTCATGAAAGAGTTGACTACTTATTGCACTGGTTGGACCCAGGTGCCTCAGTGGCAGCGGAAGAAGTGGTTCGCCAACTTTAAGGTGCACCAATTTTTTTGTTATATTAATTAACTTTTATTGTTTACGGATTACTAATACACTAACAACAAACGATCTTGCAGATGAAACACTATTGGAGCGAAGGTCTCGAGGTGGCTACGAGAGACAGATACATGGACGTCGCGAAGCCAAGATACAAGGACAACATGTGGAAGTTGACGAACGAGGGAAGGGCACACAAATACCTTAAAGGTTTGATTACTCAATTAGTGTTCGTACTTGAATACAAAGTTGTCTATATCTTCAAAACGCTTATTGATCTCTTCATATAAATTGTAGGTGACGTGATAAGTGTGGTTTATAGTGCCTATTTTGTAGTGTTTTGGTCCCATTTTCCTTGTAGAATCGCTCCTTAGGAGCGGTTTATGGGCTACTTATGCTTCCTTTAGTTCGTTTCAGGTTCCCGAGACCGATTTGGAAGAGTTGGAGCGATTCCGACTCGATACATACACATTTTGGAGCCAACGGAGTAAAGGAACGATCACTCGATGCCTTGGAATCGATCCCGAGACCTTGGGACCCAATCCCGAGCCTTCGAGACCCGATCCCAAGTCCCGAGAATCGGTGAGAAGCCCATGAGAAGCAAGGAGGGACCAAAAAGTTCCTATTGGAGGCCTACAAGACTCATCCCCGACGGGTATGGCCTCAACCGGTCCCGGTTGAGGTGCACAAACAAGGATGCGTCTGCCTGGAGCCCATCCCGACCGGGAGCAAGCCTTCCCGGCCGGGACCGACCTCATCCCGACCGGGACCACCCCTTCCCGGCCGGGATGGGCCACTGCTACCCCGTGCTCACTTTCTTTCTTCTCCTTTCCACTTGTAACCCTATATATACTCTTCCCTTGTTTTGTTAATCTTATGCACTTCATATTAGACTAAACCCTAGATTATTTTAGCATAGATTAGCATATATTAGTGTAGATTAGTCGGTAATTAGTCTTTAAACATAGATTAATGCTTGTAATTTGGGAATTCTTCAAGATCTCCACCAAGCTTGACAAACTTGGATGTTTGTTTTGGGTTCTTCTCATTTATGCAAGTTTCCTTCTTCCTTTCATCTTGTTAGTAGGTATAATCTTCTTTTCCTTTCTCTTAATCTTGTTCCTTCATTAAAGTTTGAATCTTTGTTGTGTTGATTGCTCATAGTTCATAGTTCTTGTTAGTTTCATTATGCTAGTTTGGTTGTTTGAATTGATTTCTCTTCTTAGTGTTAGTTTTAGTATAGATATGTTAGAGTAGTATCTTGCTAGGGTTAGTAAGGTGATTAGGGTGTTAATTGGATGATTAAGGGATTGTCGGAGATGTTGGTGGAAGATTTGGGTTTCCCCTTGGTTTGATGCATATCATATGTTTGTTGAAATGCTTGAATGACTAGTATGTGCATATGCTTGTTTTTCTTGCTTTTCTCTTGTGGGTGATAGTTTGTTTGTGGGTTTGGTTCCCTCATTAAGTTGCGAGAGCCCGGTGAGGACGACCCCTAGGTCGGTCTAAGTTGCGAGAGCCCGGATGCGACCTAGGCCCCGATATCACGCTAGTAACCCCGTTTGTCGTTTGTGTCGCCAAGGTGGGTTTTAGGTGGAACCTCTAGGTGAGTCTAAGTTGCGAGAGCCCGGGCATTACCTAGATTACCCTACTACCTCCTTCACTCTAGTTCTCCCTTGACCATTCCATTACCCCTTTGACCCCGACCTAATCCTAGCCCGTTTCTTTTTATTGTTTTCTTGCTTTAGACCTAGCTTAGTCCTAGTCTCCCCCTCCTTAGAATAGCTTGTCTCGAACCTACTCCTAGACCGTAGCATACCCTAGTCCGACCTCTCGTCCATGTGGATTCGACCCGACTTACCCTAGCTACCCTAGTTAGGTTAGTTGGTTATTATTTGGTGGCGGGATCCACGGCAAATCCCACCCATCAAATTGGCGCCGTTGCCGGGGACGGCGTAGTTTAGACTTTTGTTTGCTTAGTTTTGGACTTTGTTCTTGATTTTTGTGTTCTCTTCTCCTTGTGTATCTCCGTTTTTCTTCTTGTGTGTTACTCTCCCTTCCTAGTGCCTCAAAAGCACTAGGATACTAACGTTTTCTCAAGTGCTTCTAGCTCATCCTAGGTACGAAAGCAACGTTATGGACATGGCGCGTCCAAGCTACCATCAATCATCACGGGACAACTATGGGGCGAATTACCAAAACCCACAACTTTACCAACCATATCAACCTCATCAACAATCTTATGAACCCTCTTCTTATGGTTACCAAGAAAGTTGTCAAGGATCGTTCCCACATCCTAACAACTACCAAACACCCTCACATAACCCACAACCAAATATCCCTAACTTTGAGACTTGTCAAATGTTGGTCCAAACACAAGGGAGCCAACATGAGATGATGATGTTATTGCAAAAGGGTCAACAATTGATGTTGACTCAAATACAAGGGGTTAGGGAGGAGTTCAAGGCCCAAATAGAGGTGCAAGATGCTCGCATCAATGCACTCATGGCTCATATCACGATGTTGGCCACTCGAGCTCCACTACATGTTGAGGAAGGTTCATTTGGGCAAGAAGGTCGGGTGCCTCCACAAGAAAGTCAACCCAACCTTGAAGCTACAAATGAAGAAGAGAGGGTCGATCAAGAGACCATTGTTGAGTGTTGCTTGGGTGGTGAAGATAGGGAGAGAATAGAGGAAGTTGAAGCTTCAAGGGCCAACAATGGGGAGGGGAGTGAACATGATTCTCGAGATAACTCTTGGGGAGCCAATGTATTGGCGATAAAATTGGATTTGTTCGATTTTCTTCGTGATGAACCACTAGACAATCCAAAGCCAAGTGAAGACATACCTCCTCTAGGCCATATAGACAAGGTGAGTGAAAAGGAGCGCAATACTTGGGAAAAAGAAGTAGATGCCTTGGAACTTGCCTTGAACGGGAAATTGGAGGATCCTAAACCCTCCAATGAAGAAAACTTGATGCCTTATCCTCCTCTACCGCACTCGATCTCTAGTCCCTTGTCTTGTGAGACGATTGGTGAAGAGGATCCTTGGCGGGCGGTGGAAAAGAGTTCCACTCTCGACCCCGTAGAAGAAGCGACACCCCTAGGGTGTGATCTCCCACATCATGACACCGAGCACGACTCTAGACCACTATACCTACCGGATGGTCATAAGAGTCGTAGCTAGGTTGGTTCCGAAGACCCGGAAGATCACAATAACCCCGAGCATAATGAAGATGATCGCTTCTTCCCTCCGACTTGGAAGCTCTTAGGAGTGGCTAGGCTCGGCCATGTGAGCTTCAATGAAGATGTTGCTAAGGCATTTGACTTACTACTCCGAGCTCTTGATGGCTATGGAGGCGTTGTTGGTGAGAGTAGTTAGTGTAAATATCTCTTCCCTTTTCTTTTGTGCTTGTATTTGTGCTTATGTTTGTTTGTATAGTTTGGTTTCTAGGATTTGTTAGCCTTTGTGGAACTCTTGTTCATTTGGATTTTTGATGAGCGATGTGAGGGAGGGAATTTGATGTTGTAATTGAGTTTATTGTGATAGATGTGAAGGAAAATTGATTCCTAGAGGAGAGTAGATAATGATAGAGCTTGGATCGTGAGTTTGGAAGTCGGTTTTTGAAGCTTTGGTAAAGCTTTTGGGGTTTGTGGAAGGTCGAGAAGATCCATCCCGACCGGGAAGGAGTCATCCCGATCGGGATGAGGGTACCAATATTCGAGCTTACTGGAGTGTCATCCCGACCGGGATGGGGGCTTCCCGATCGGGACGGGTGTGTCATCCCGATCGGGACCATCCATCCCGACCGGGATGGTCTC